>OZ035843.1:7327984-8787984 GCA_964034765.1 Knipowitschia caucasica
GGGGGGGGGGGTGGGGGGGGGGGGGGTGGGGGTGGGGGGGGGGGGGGTGGGGGGGTGGGGGGGGTGGGGGTGGGTGGGGTGGGGGGGGGGTGGTGGGGGGTGGTGGGGGGGGGGTGGTGGGGGGGGGGGGTGGGGTGTGGGGGGGGGGGTGGGGGGTGGGGGGGGGGTGGGTGGGGGTGGGGGGGGGTGGGGGGTGGGGGTGTGGGGTGGGGGGGGTGGGTGGGGGGGTGGGGTGGGGGTGGGGGGGGGGGGTGGGTGGGGGGGTGGTGGGTGTGGGGGGGGTGTGGGGTGGGGGGGTTGGGGGGGTGGGGGGGGGGGTGTGGGGGGGTGGGGGGGGTGGGGGGGGGTGGGGTGGGGGTGGGTGGGGGGGGTGGTGGGGGGTGGGGTGGGGGTGGGGGGGTGGGGGGGGTGGGTGGGGGTGGTGGTGGGGGGTGGGGGGGGGTGTGGGGGTGGGGGGGGTGGGGGGTGGTGGGGTGGGTGGGGTGGGGGGGGTGTGGGGTGGGGGGTGGGGGTGTGGGGTGGGGGTGGGTGTGGGGGGTGTGGGGGGGGTGGGGTGGGGTGGTGGTGGGGGTGGGGGTGGGGGTGGGGGGTGGTGGGGTGGGGGGGTGGTGTGGGTGGGGTGGGGGTGTGGGGGGGGGTTGGGGTGTGGGGGTGGGTGGGGGTTGTGTGGGTGGTGGGGGGTTGGGGGTGGGTGGGGGTGGGGTGGGGGGTGTGGGGGGTGGGGGGTTGGTGGGGGTGGGGTGGTGTGGGGGGTGGGGGGTGGTTGGGTGGGGTGGTGGGGGTGGGTGGGTGGGGGTGTGGGGGGGGGGTGGGGTGGTGGGGGGGTGGGGGGGGGTGTGGGGGTGGGTGGGGTTGGGGGTGGTGGGGTGGGGTGGGGGTGGTGGGGGTGGGGGGTGGGGGTGGGTGGGGGGGGGTGGTGGGGGGTGTGGTGGGGGGGGGGTGGGGGGTGGGTGGGGGGGGGGGTGTGGGGTTGGGGTGGGGTGGGTGTTGGGGGGGGTGGGTGGGGGGGGGTGGGGGGGTGGGGGGTGGGGGGGGGGGGTGGGGGGTGTGGTGGGGGGTGGGGGGGGTGGGTGGTGGGGGTGGGGTGGTGTGGGGGGTGGGTGGGTGTGGGGGTGGTGGGGGGTGGGTGTGGGGGGTGGGTGGGGGTGGGGTGGTGTGGGGTGGGGGTGGGGGGGTGGTGGGGGTGTGGGGGGGGTTGGTGGGTTGTGGGGGTGGGGTGGGGGGGTGGGTGTGGGGGGTGGGGGGTGTGGGTGTGGGTGTGGGGGGTGGTGGTGGGTGGTGTGGGGTGGGGTGGTGGGTGGGGGGGTGGTGGGTGGTGGGGGTGGGGGGGGTGTGGGGGTGGGGGGTGGGGTGTGGGGGGTGGGGTGGTGGGGTGGTGGGGGGTGGGGGGTGGGGGTGTGGGGTGGTGGGGGGTGGGTGGGGGGGGGGGGGGGGTGGGGTGGGGGTGGGTGGGGGGGGTGGTTGGGGGGGGTGGTTGGGGGGTGGGGTGGGTGGGGGGTGGGGGGGGGGGGGGGTGTGGGGTGGGTGGGGGGTGGGGGGGGGGTGGGGGGTGGGGGTGGGGTGGTGTGGGGGGTGGGGGGTGGGGTGGGGGGGGGGGGTGGTGGGGTGGGGGTGGTGGGTGTAGGGGTGGGGGGGGTGGGGGGGGGGGGGGGGGGGGGGGGGGGGGGGTGGGGGGGGGGGGGGTGTGTGGGGGGGGGGGTGGGGGTGGTGGGGGGGGGGGGGGGTGGGGGGGGGGGGGGGGGTGTGGGGGTGGGGGGGTGGGTGGGGGGGTGTGGTGGGTGGGTGGGGGGGGGGTGGGGTGGGGGGGTGGGGGGTTGGGGGGGGTGTGGGGTGGTGGGGGGGGTGGGGGGTGGGGTGGTGGTTGGGGGGTGGGGGTTGGTGTGGGTGGGGGTGGGGGGGGGGGGGGGGTGGGGGTGGGTGGGTAGTATGGGGGGTTGGGGGGGGGTGGTGGGGGGTGGGTTTTATGGGGGTATAGGTAAGATTGGTAGGGGGGGGGGGGTATGGGGTGGGGGGGTGGATATGGGGGGTGGGTAGGGGGGGGTGGGGTTAGGGGGATGGTGGGGGGGGTGGTTGGGGGATCTGGGGGTGGTGGGGGGGGGTGGGTGGGGGGTGGGGTTAGGGGGTGGTGGGGTTTGGGGGTGGGGGTGGTTGGGGGTGGGGGGTGTGGGGTGGGGAGTGTGGGTTGGTTGGGGGGTGGGTGGGGGGGGGGGGGGGTGGGGGGGGGGGGGGGGGGGGGGGGGGGGGGGGGGGTGTGGGGGGGTTGGGGGGGGGGGGGGGGGTGGGGGGGGGGTGTGGGTGGGGGGGGGGGTGGGGGTGGGGGGGGTGGGTGGGTGGTGGATGGTGGGGGGGGTTGGGGGGGGGGGGGTGGGGGGGGGGGGGGGGTGGTGGGTTGGGGGGGGGGGTGGGGGGTGGTGGGGGTGGGGGGGTGTGGGGGTTTGTGGGGGGGGGGGGGGGTGGGGTTGGGTGTGGGGGGGGTGGGGGGGGGTGGGGGGGGTTGTTGGGGGGTGGTGGGGGGGTGGGGGTGGGGGGGGGTGGGGGGTGGGGGGTGGGGGGGGGTGGGGGGGGGGGGGGGTGGGGGGGTGGTGGGGGGTGGGGGGGGTGGGGGGGGGGTGGGGGGTGGGGTGGGGGGTGGTGGGTTGTGGGGGGGGGGGGGGTGGGGGGGGGGGGGGGAGGGGGGGGGTGGGGGGTGGGGTGGGGGGGGGGGGGGGGGGTGGTGTGTGGGGGGTGTTGGTTGGGTGGGGGGGGTGTTGGGTGGGGGTGTGGTGGGTGGGGGTGGGGGGGTGGTTGGTGGGGGGGGGTGTGGGTGGTGGGGGGGGTTTGGGGTGGTGGGTGGGGGGGTGGGGGGGTGGGATTTGGTTGGGGGATTGGGGTGTTGGGGGGGGGGTGGGGTGGTGGTTGGGGGTGGGTATGGTAGGTGGTGGGTTGTGGGTTTTTGGTGGGGGTGTGGGTGGGGGGGTGTGGGTTTGTAGGTTTTTTGGGTAGTGGTGGGGTGTGGATGGATGGTGGGGGGTAGGGGGGGGGGGGGGTAAAATATGGTGAATATTGGGGTGGTGGGTGGGGTGTAAGGGTAAAAAGGGGTAATTGGAATGAGGGGAGGGGTGGGTAGGGGGGGAGAGGGGTTGCATGTGGGGGGGAATTTGGAAATGAGGATTGTTAGGTTATGGATTGGGAATTGGTGGGGGGGTTGGGGGGTTGTGAAAAAATATAGAAAATTGTTCTGATTGGGTATGGAGATGTTGATGGTGGATGGGTTGTAGTATGTTTTTTTATTGGAGGTTTGATGAATGGAGTGTGTGGTTATGGGTGGGGATTTTGGTTAGTGGTATTGATATATAAAATATGTTCAATTTTTATATGTAATAATGGTAGGGGGGGTTTAGGGGTTTTTGGGTGTTTTGTGGAGATAAGAAGATATATAATCATATATAGGAGTGTGGAGGTATTGTATGTGTGTGATTATCTATGATTCTGTGATAGCATTAAGTAAAAGCTGTCAACAATAGTTTATGATTTATGATTTGTGATGTTTGTGTTTGATTTGGTCCAATTTAATTTTGAAAAACAATATGCATCATAGCAGGCAGAGATTCTGCATTGTTTAAATGTAGTACATAAGCATGAAGAAGCGATGCGCATGTTGTATAGGGATGGGGTTTTGACGTGGGGGGGATATTTGATGGCTTGCAGGGGCCGGATTGGCAGGTGCATGAATCGTTATTAGCTGGGCATTTGGACACAGGGCATCAGCAGGTTCAATGGACACACGTGTGTGAGACGCCAAGATGCATTGGACCCCCGGGGGACGGAGGCTCAGACAGAGAGATAATCACCATCTGAGGCTGGAGAGGGGTCCAGATGAGGAGGGGGCAGAGGGGGGCCACGACACAGACAATACTGAGGGAAGCATGTTGTTAGAATATGTTACGTGTGTGCAGTACTTGCTGTAATATTAAGCGCACCTGTATATGAAACAGGTTACTTTTTTTTTTTTCCCATACTCCCATACAGCTGATGAAGCATAGCAAAGCCGACTGTTTTAATTGATCACAAAAAAATGTATAATGACCAAGGCCCTCTTGAAATCCAAACTAAAACTTCTACTAAAACTTGAAGGAGTCAAAATAAGAAGTGCATAAACTCTGCTCTAACAATAACTCTAATCACATAAAAACAAGCCTGATGTATTTCCAGTGTGTCCTGGGTCACCGCAGTCGCGGCGCGGCAGAGTACAGCGTCTTGACACATCCCGCAAAGGCAGAAGATGACTTTTTTCACCGGACGGACATGTCCTCATGATCACTTTTCATCTCTAAGAGGTCACAAGGACACATGCGTCAAAAAGCTGGTTAGAGCGAGAAAAAAAAGACACGCGAAAACAGGCAAAACGGCAGCTAAAGATTCAACCAGAACTGACCTTGGGGGACACAGTGCTCGTGAACACACGCCTCCAGCCTGAGTTCTCATTCTCCCATGACTGTAAACAAGTGCTGCTAACGTGTTTGCCCATACGGAAACGAAAGTACTGGTTAATAATAATAATAAATGCATGCCGCAGCTCCATGAGCAGAAACTCTAGTTATACGATATTTCTGGAGGGTCCCTGGACACAGAGACAGAGCTGCTGTCTTCGAAGAGAACTTCATACAAAAAGCCGCTAGCTTAAACTTGTTAGCATCAAAGCACGCCCACCACTAGCGCCCTGTGTATTGCAGATATACTGAGCTCATGCGGCTGAAGTTCAGCGGACGCGAGAGCCACACACGCATATTTGGGGCAAAGCATCGTGGGATCTCGTCCACTGCACAGAACCGGGAGGACCAGAGAAACGTCCAATATTTCCGCTAATCTTTGGATGACCATGTGTGTCCCATGTTGAAGCCGTTGATTTGAATAGGACGCCATCTTGAATCGTCGGGGCTTGGGGCTGACCCACAGAGAGATTCGTTGGGGTCAGGTTCAGAGAGGACTGTGTGGTGATCGAACACAGGGACCTCGACAACCGAGTCAACGCCCACAGCAGGAAACTAGTCACATGGATTTTATTACACAGTACTTTTGTGGTTTCAAAGTTACTCCAGCTCTAATACACTGAGGTCTGTCCACGTTTGGAATGTCATTGGCATTGTATTGATTTCAGTTCATTGATGAAAAAGTGAGTGTAAAGTTGTAAGGTGCATGCGGCTGATAAAATAAAGTATAAAATATGTACAACTGCTGCATTGGCTTTAAAATCACCTCATTTAAATATGAATGCATCAAGGTGAAGCTAATGCATTTGAACTCAGTAGAGTTAGGTTTATAATAGTGAGAATTTATCAAAGTCAAAACCACATTGTGACATTGCTAACATCTCAAAGCATGCATTAACCTTGCCTATAACTTCCCTCTTCTATCGCCTACGCCGCACTTAAATCATATCATTTGGAATCGCGCATAGGAACAGCACATTTACTATTAAAATTCCGTCTCGTTCCTCAAAGTCGAGGCGCACAACCTCCGACAGACGATGACAGGTAATTATGAACCTGCTGCTGCGGACCGTGCACTCCAGACGCAAGGCGATGTGGAGGAAATGGGCAAAAAACCTTGTATTTGGTAAAAGAGCTGACTGGAGGAAATTGACAAAGACATTAAAGTGTTCATCTTAGGTCAAATAGGTCTGTGTGCCACTAATCTAAACAGACAATGCAATGCAAGCAGCAGGAGATCATCAACACGGCCTGAATACCAAGAACTTAGATGTCATTAGCTGCCATCTTTCTGCAACTTTGGGAAATGTAATCCCACTTTTCATAAGTAGTTATGATTCAAACCCAGTTCTGACTCACGGATAGATTTAGCTCTAGTGTGATGGATTTTTACAGAAATCTTTCTGTTGTTTCACTCAAACCTTTGATATGAGTATGCTGAGATTTAGATTATTGTTTGACTATGGTTATGAGACAGCCATGCTCTGTATGTATCTTTTATATTGACCAAAGGAAGGTACATTAATTGCAGGAAAGACAATGCGACACAATTTTGCATGTTTTTGCAGTTACAAAAAACAAGATGTGTAAAGATCTAGAAAAAATCCGGAAGACTAAGCTGAAAATTGTACAAAAATTACATGGGGATATGTTTCGTTATGAATTGAATAAAAATGGAAAAAATAAAAAGTGTTTCCAAAGTGGGGGTTGGACTTACATGAAGAAGGGACTTAATCTGGCAATATGATTTCCAGATATTTTCTTTTTGCAGTTATTACATATTATATTTTTACAATATTGTGGAAACAAATATTAGATCAAATTGCACAATACATTACTCAAACAAACAACATTACAATTCAATTGGTGTTTTGCAACCAGTGGGCCGCGTCTCAATAGTGTGCCTTGAGATGTTGTTTGGTGTTTGGCCTTTGGAAATGATCCAATCACGTTTTGGTAAAGAAAATGTGAAGATTATAAAGACTGTTTTAAATGTCACTACAAGCCTCCTGGTTTACTGCATATGCGTGAAATCACCGCTGTGTGAGACCTAGTGATATACAGTATATTTGTATTTTTTTCCATAACATAATGTGTCATTAGATTACACTGCATCGTTGACCTCATCTAAGCGTATTCCATGTCTTAATGACAAAAAGAAGGCCTCAGTAATGTATCTCTCTGTGTGGAGGAGGGGCAGTTTCACACCAGGGTCTGAGTTATTATTCATAATTAGTCTGATTACTGAACGCTCCAATGGAATCACAGAAAATATATTCTATAACTTGACTGGGACAAACAAAGACAACACGAGTCAATGTAAACAATGGTATCCACAGACATAAGAAGATTGTCAGAAAATGTGTAAATCAAAAGATAATTTTCTTTTGTTAGAGCAGTGATTTTTCATTCAGTCATAATCCAGGTTCAAGTTTACATTATTTATTCTCCAATGGTTCAAAACATTTTTAATTTTTTTCTTTGATTTGGACCTTGTATGAACACATTTTTTCAAACTTTAGGCAACTTACTGGGAATCTCCAACTGTCTTGCACTGTACAAGTATCAGGCGGTAGATTCAATAGTTTCCTAATTAGGAATATTTTGATTTAATTGAAAGCATTTATTGTTTTAACTCATGGCCACAGTTTGATCCAATGCTGATTTTAGCATTTCTGAACTGGAAGGAATCACAGAAGCCTGAGATTTTTTTTTTTTTTTTTTTTTTAAGGCTTCTGTGAATGGACAAACGCTGTAAAAACGAACCCTAACTAACTTAACTTTAAAACCCCAAAATTAACTATGTAATAAAATCCTCGTTCCTCGCTCTCAGAACAGTTTGGGTGTATTACTAGTTGTATGTATATTTGGTCTCTGTCAGATCGACTCCATCATCACTGTCACTGCCATTGTTGAACTTTGAACCTTGGATCTTGGTTTACAAAGCGAACACCAACCTCTCTCAGCCAATCAGCTCTCAACCCAAAGTGGCAAGGCAAGATTATTTGAACGGCAATTCATACACAGGTCAACTCAAAGTGCTTGACAAAACCAGATAGAGACAGTCACACGCGGCATTAAAATCATAACAAATTACAGTAAATTCAAAAGAGGGAAGACACCATCCCTAAGTTATATAAACAGCTGAACAGAACTGTTTTAACCTGGATTTGAACATTGTCAGAGAAGACGCCTGTCTCACAATTCTGTGTGACGAAGAACGGTCCTCTTTGGTGTTTCAGTTGATTGACATGTGGATTAGCCAATCGCAACTGTTGATGTTCCAGTTTTGATTGACAGCTAATTCGGGCCAATATGAAGTTTGTATTTTCAGGGTGCATTGAGAGCACTACGTTTGCTAAGTTCATCATTTGCAGAGTGTTTTTCAGACCTCGTGGTTGTTCTCCGTGTGCGTTATCAAAAAGTGAGGTACAGTAGTAGTTGGACTGAAGTTACATTAATGAACCCTGCTTTTCTTGTATACTGTTTATAAGGCCATTATTACTTAAGTGAACTGCAGCTATATTTTCGAGGCACAGTTGAATGTATACGCCCTTGTTTTGAGTGCTGCTAAGAGCTAACATGCTAACTTCTGTGTGCTAAATGTTATTGGTGTGCTATTCTTGTTTACATAATGCGATAGTTAAGTTGCTAATTCTAATTTAGATTTTCTCTGTTATTTGCAGGACCACACACACACACACACACACACATACATATAGAGACACGAAGATATAGATACTTTTAATAAACCAAAAAACTGGATCATCTCTATGCAGTGCATTCTTACAGATGAATGTGCTGTTGCATGGTGGTCACAATCCCAATTACAAACCAGACAAACTTTCTCTCCCCACAACATTCAGGATGACTGTTCCAAATGTAAGCTGCATGAATTTTAAATGAAAACAAAATATGGGGAGCAGGAGGCCCATCCCTGTGCTCCTCAGTGTCCCAGCACGAGGCCAGTCCCTGTGCTCCTCAGTGTCCCAGCAGGAGGCCAGTCCCTGTGCTCCTCATCGTCCCAGCAGGAGGCCAGTCCCTAGGCTCCTCAATGTCCCAGAAGGAGGCCAGTCAGACTCAGATTCATTTCAGATTCAGATTCATTTTATAAAAACCACATTGGAATAGATTTGCAAAAAAGGTACTCTGTGTGCACCAACAAGTCCCTGTGCTCCTCAGAATCCCAGCAGTAGGCCAGTCCCTGTCACTTATGTACTTGTACCTTGGTCAAGTTGTGACTCACATGACTCTTTCTTAAGTAGGTAAAATATCAAATATTTTCACAAACGAAGACAACATGATGTGGTCTGAATTTTCTCACACCATTTTACTTTCACAAAACTCTTTCTGTTGCACAAACTATATGCAATATTCATGGTACCCCAGCTTTAAAGTCATATACCAAAATACTCCACCATTATTGCTAATTCTCCCAGAGTAGTCGGACAAATATTGCTGCCGGGTGTTGTACTACGAGTGATCAATCATGCCACCTCTCTGAACCCACCGAGCAATTTATGAAGTGGAAAACAAATGGGACAGAGGCGGCGGGCGGCTGTTCCAAGGCCCCCCCACGGAAACCCTTAACGCAGTAACAAATTAGCACTCTCTTTTTCTATTTTGCATTCTAAACTCACTAGTGGCCATAACTAGCACGGCCCTATAGACATGAAGCTTGGAGAGGTTACAGAAGAAAGAAGTGTGTGTGCATGTGTGTGTGTGTGTGTGTGTGTGTGTGTGTGTGTGGGTGTGTAGGCGAGCGGCCAGGAGTTGTTGATGCATGATAATGTAATCAGGGGAATGTTGTGGTGCTAGTCATTTGTTCTACACTGCTTTTTAGCTCACGCGCTATTTCCATTTTCTCTGCCTAATGATATTTTAATTATGAAAAAGCTGTGTTCTTTTTCTCATCTCCAAGGAACATATTACACACAATATTTATTGGATAAAGTAATGGCTCTTTATCTTGATTCAGTTTTTTTTAAAAGCATGTGATAGCGAGAGTGTTATTATATAAGAGATTATGGGCGGATCTTTCCACTCTGAACAGACGTAGCCATGGTAAGGCAAGCTTATTTGTATAGCACAGTTTATACACAAGACAACTTTTATTCCACACTTAAGTTAGAGTCATTGAATGAAAGCAGCCTTCGTCTTCTTGGTTTTCATCTCTAAAACTGTTGAAGTCTGAGTGAAGCTCGGCCGCATTCAGTGGTATACAGTATTTATCCCATGTTTTTGCATGTACAAAATATATGGACTTTGGAGCAAACTTTATGCACAGATGTAGAAGTGAATCACAAAAATTACTCACACTACTAATACTACTACTATTACTTTGCACATGTAGTTCATCCTCTGAACCAAAAGTTCAACCCATATTTTGTACATTTTTCTGTAAAAATAACAGTAGAGAAAGTAAAGATATGTACTTCTGGAAAACCAAGAATAACGTGTTTGTGGCATAATTGAATCTGTGACTTAACTATAACCATGAAGGCGTTTTGATCAAATACTAACTGTTATTGAATATTCGGATTAAGAAATCCTTTATACATGTCTAGATGTTATGTATTAATACATGTCTATGCACAAAATGAGTTCAGCGGCTTGGATTGAACCACAACTGGATCAAAGGCAATGCAGGCTTAGTTTAAGGCAAGGCAAGGCAAGGTAAGTTTATTTGTATAGCACAATTCATACACAAGGCAACTCAAAGTGCTGAACAAAAATAAGAAAGCATTAAAATCATAAATAATTACAGTACATTAAAAAGAAAGATACAAATATAAAATATAAAATCCCTCAGTTGTATGCACAGCTAAAGATAACTGTTTTTAACCTGGTTTTATTGTCAGAGAGGAGGCCTGTCTCACCGTGTTTAGACCGGGTTTATTAATGTATACTTTAAATTGCGTTCAGGGTTCAATGTTTAAGGTAACATGAATGGTATGGTTGTTTTCTTGATAATTCTATCTTTAAAACTATGTATAACAAGTCACATTACCACACACTCTCACACATTCTCACTCTAAACTTTTATGTCCACTAGGGGGCCACACCAAACATTTTATCGGGCCGCAAATAGCCTGTGGGCCACGTGTTTAGGACCACGGTTTGAAAATACCCTGAGTCACTCCACTCCCTCCAACCCTGACAGTGAACTTGTGAGACCTCATCATCATTTCGCACCATTCCCGCCGTCTGCTGAACAATTCCTTTCTTGATTCCAAAACAAAGACCGGTCCGTGTCTAATGGGACTCCTCTCCGTCACTGTGGGACCAATCCGCATCGTGGCGCTTTCAACTCGCCGCGCCGGTCACGAACTTCCCCCGTATCTTCGCCAAACAGCCGTCTGCTTCCAAATGGCACTGCAATTTTTTTATTATTTTTTTTCAAAATCCCAGACTGAGGACTCTCCCCTCCCCCTCCCTCACCTTTTATCTGGTCATTTTGGATGCGGGAAGTGTGACCGCGTGATTGCTTTTACACACGCTGCCTTTGACCCCTCCTTCCTCCCTCAGCTCCCCATCCCTGCCCTCCATCTCTCCTCCCTACCCCATCCCTCCATCCTACTCGGCTCATTTTCATAAAGCCGTGGCGGTGGAGAATGAAGCGCAGCCTCCGCTCTTTGTGCCGCTGTAATTGCGTTCTTAATTTGTGGAGGTTGGGGACAGTGATATGGATGTTAAAGTGTTGCAGGGACAGGGACAGGAAATGGCTCTGCGGAAAAACAATGACTGGAGGAAGGTATACCACAGATAATTAGTGCGGTAAATTGTTGACACTTCATTGGAGTTTTTTGGGTGGACTGCCAGTGTCGCTTTGTGCAAATGTTCAAGGATCTCATTCATAAAGCTTCATATGAAAACGTTTAGAACAAATGTGCTTGAAGTGTTCGTGCTTCTGGAAGCTTTTCAAGTAAAGTTGTAATTGTGTAGAACTATGGCCGTTTCAACTCAGTTTAAACTACACACACACAATAACCCAGGGATTTGTATTGTTAGAGACTACAGCAAGTTTATCATCTATGTGGAGAAATATAACGATGTTCAAATATTTTTTACCAAGTGCAACTTTATAAAAAAAGAAAAGTGTGTGCAAAGTCCAAACTTTTATGGTTTGTCGCCATAGACTGTATACATTGACGGACGTAGTCACGCCTATCTCCGCCTATCTCCGCCGTTCTATCTATTGGGCCAAAAATCGGGCTTTCATGGAGTGATTCAAAATGGCCACGGGGCTGGAAAATGTGAAAAAACGCATCTGCACATGCGTCAGCCGCCACGAGCCCCATTCATTTAAACGGGTGACTTCAAAAATTGACAGAGAGTAAACTAGACTGGTCCAAAAAAAATCACTCCCTTCAGCATTGACACACATGTGGAACGGAGCTTTGGGCCAAGAGCCAACTTTTGGTCCATCCTGTAAAGACGTTTTCGAGAGGTCTGCCAATGCTATATGTTAGCATTGGCTAATTCTTATTCCACCCCCATCGGCCCGGGGTGGTATTGCAAGCATGTCAGCGCACGTCATTTTGGCCACTTTTGAGCCGGGACCAACCCCCCTGTTTGTTGCCCAGTGTGTAAGGAAAGGGAACTCCAAAGTTGTTGCACAGTGGGAATAAGGCTAATCAAATAAAATATATCTAAATATTTATATCAAATGCGAAAAAAATAGCTTCATTGTAAATAAATAAAAAACAATGCCCATTAACCCGCCAACTCAACAGACCCACCCTCAAAAACACACAGACAACAGTATACAAACACGCACATTCACACACAGGAACACAGAAGAAAATGGTTTACAACGACACAACCGGCAGAGGAAGAGCCATCCGAGGAGTCGTCTGCAACACCGTATGTGTTTTATAAAACTAAAATCCCTGGTCATAAGCGGTTACTCCTTTCCCACTTTAACGAACACTCACATGATATACAGTATACACTCAAGATCAGCACATGGTACATTTTATTCTGCTTCAGGAGTGCAGAAAAGTACAGTCATATACTACCTATATATGACTGTACTACCTCCTCCTGCTCTCCTCAAGGTCAGACGTGTCTCTTGCCTGCTCCTGCTCTGCTTGCCCTGACTGTCTTTTTTCCTAGAGTTCTGCCTGTGTACAACTTGAAAAATGATGGAATTAATCAACTGGTCCCTCAACGCAATTGATACTATTTTTTCATCACGTAAAGGCGGTTCTGGAGATGCCGTTTGCCCGGATGGTACGGCGGCTGCTGGGTACGTTTTTGACAACTGGCAAAAGTGGCACCCCGTTTGTCTGTCGGGACTGTCCATCGAGGACATTGAGGATATATACATTTTTGGATTTATGGTAGCAGGGTTCCTCCTGATTGGATTTGGAGTTGGCTTGATCTACCGCAAAGTTGGAGGGCTGTCCACTCAGAAGATTTACGAGCGGCTGTCCGCGGAAAACAAGGAGAGTTTCTGCGAGTTGGTCAGAGTCGTGGTCGAGGGCACAGTGGGGACACAACGGGGGGTGAGTCGGATCGAACATTCCCTTAACGACCTGGGAGTGAGATCTTTGGATGGACTTAAACGCGTGGAAGGATTGATTGAAGGACTTGGGCCTCACGGTGGAACCTCGTACTGACGTGGTCAACTCCGGATAACGGTGAACGAAGGGTCCAGTTCCAGTATAATTTGGACATATTGGCTTTAGTGTACACTGCCTTTCATTGATCAGCTAAAGTGCTTCTACAAATTTCCCACAAGGGCATGTGTTGTTTTGACTCCAATGTTTGCAGGCACCTGCGCTATCTTTGTCCTTCACATTCCACCACCGCACCGGCCACTCAAGGCCGACACTGGACTCTATCTAACTCAGACTCACAACCCAGAACACCAGTTACAGTCCCCCCCCCCCCTTTCTACATGTCTGCCTCCCTCTCTTTTCAGTCTATGGTGGTCTTCCCCTCCACCTCCCCCACCCACACTCCCCTCTGATGGGCTTTATTGGACGAGGCGGGCCAGAGTGATGACTTCCCATTAAAAAGATCCGCATGTTTTCCACATGTACCGTGTCTCTCCCCATGTTTGTTGAAATATGTGTCTGCTTTGCTCTCTGCTGTTGAATAACTGTCATAAGGAGCGCGGAAAATTAGAGTATGCGGCCGGCCTTGATGTTTATTCATCGAACTGAATTTCTCCATCTGTGTGAGATAATAAAGGATTGATTGATTGATTGATTACCTACACATATAATACACACACACATACTACCTACACATATACTACCTACACACACATACTACCTACACATATACTACCTACACACACATACTACCTACACATATACTACCTACACACACATACTACCTACACATATACTACCTACACACACATACTACCTACACATATACTACCTACACACACATACTACCTACACATATACTACCGACACACACACACATACTACCTACACATATAATACCTACACACACACATACTACCTACACACACACATACTACCTACACATATACTATCTACACACACCTACTACCTATACATATACTACCTACACACACACACATTCTACCTACACACACACATACTACCTACTATCTACACACACACATACTACCTACTATCTACACACACACATACGATCTACTACCTACACACACACATACGATCTACTACCTACACACACACATACTATCTACTACCTACACATATACTACCTACACACACACACATACCTACACATATACTACCTACACACACACACATACTTACACATATACTACCTACACACACACTTACTACCTATACATATACTACCGACACACACACATACTACCTATACATATACTACCTACATATACTACCTACACATTATTATTATGATTTAAATGGGTAAAAACTATTTGATCTTTGTGAAAAATTGAATACTGAACAGAATATTGTGGATCCTTCTTACTTTTCCCCCGCTTCATTAGTTTGGTCAAAAGTAGAACTATGCACCTCATGTCACTTACATCCAATATTTATTCTGTCTTGTCTTGAGGGAATTTTGTCTCATTCCGCTCATTTCTGCCCAGAGAATAAGTATGGATTCCTCTGTTCTTTACATGTGTTAACACTTTCATTGTTTATCCACAAATGTGCCTCAAACCATCGCTGCCTCGCGTCTCGTCAAGGTCGAGCTGTTGGAGATAAGGAGATCTGCTCCGATAGTCACTGCAAGATAAGAAATATACATTTTATAATCAAGTATTGATTTTGTCCTATCTTGGTTTAAGTGGCTCTCGGTAAATTGACTTTTCAGAAAAAGTGTCATATTTAAAGATTGTGGCTTCAGATCGTCGTGAGAATGGTCTGAGCAAACAGGAAGTGATGAATGAACACAGCCACGTCGTGAAGGATTTACAGAATCAGGAGAAAAAGGTGATTGTTACTGCATCGGTCTCTCTCTCTCTCTCTCTCTCTCTCTCTCTCTCTCTCTCTCTCTCTCTCTCTCTCTCTCTCTCTCTCTCTCTCTCTCTCTCTCTCTCTCTCTCTCTCTCTCTCTCTCTCTCTCTCTCTCTCTCTCTCTCTCTCTCTCTCTCTCTCTCTCTCTCTCTCTCTACAAAATGTTATATGTGTCCCCAGACAGTAGGCCAACGTGTAAAAATCATATTGAACTTCACTGATAATTGCAATTAAAGGATTTTTTGTACAGCACTAAAACACATAAGAAGTTATCTAAGAGGACTTTTCAAATGCAATCACAAAACACAGATGACTGATATCCCATTAAGGTTGATAGAAAAAACAGTTTTTAATTTTCAAAGATTTCATCAATATTTGTGTTGGCATTTTTCAAGCAGATTAACCAATCAGAGAGCAGAATGAGTCTCTGGGTTGTCAGCTTGATTTTTCGCTGGCCTTTGCTCCAGCCTTTTTATTAACAAAATCCACGAACAAAAAATAGAACCACAACTATGTTTTAATCAAATCAGAGTTTGTACCATTTCTGCCAGAGCCCCAGCAGGTGGTTTGCACCTGTAGTCAGTGCTCATGGGATACATGTGTCTGGCGCTACAATGAGAAATACAATTCTCACCAAAGAAAGCAAGTAAACACAGTGGGCGTGCGGTGATATATAAATAATGTATGACTCAAACATGCATGAATCACTCTTTGGTAACTTAACTTAAGTAATTTTTATTTAAATAGAGCATTTATGGAGCAAGGTCACAGAAAAAAAGTGATTTACATTATCACTCCTTAGTCACATTCATATTGTACATAATTTAGTGGTAGAGCACGAGAAACCTATGCAGACACGGGAAGAACATGCAAACTTCAAGCTATGTGTGACTTTGGATTTGAAACCAGGACCTTCACTGGAATAAGTGACAACAAATGATTCAAATATTGCTTGAATTAGGACAAATGTATCATAATTTTTTAGTCAAATTTGAAAAAAAAGAACTTTGGAATAAGAAAGAAATTCCACCAGCACTTGAAACTGCTTCTATTTTTGAGCATTTTTATTACTGAAACCTGTTGTGTCTGGTCAATTTGATTCACCAATCATCACTTATCACAGAAACACAGATAAAATTCTATCCCTTTTTACAATACATTTTTACAAAACATTTTCAGCTCAAACTCCTGCTTGTCTAATATATCATGGACTTTTACTTTAATTTACCGTTCACATTTTACTCATAATTTTGATGAACTGGTTTTTTTCTGTGTATTGCCACAAATGACAAGGTTTTTGTTATGTTGACAAATTTTGATTTTAGTTTTAAGATTCTTCCACCACAGACGTTGACTTTTGTTACATTAGCAAACACATGACAGGTCAGGATAAGTGCTAGTTTTAAGTCTGTTAGCTGGCCTGCTGATGCTCTGGCTTTGGGACAGCTTCAGGACCACCAGGAAGTCCTCCCAGAAGCTTGTTTAGGATGTCGCTAAGTCCCGGTGTCACATCTAAACGCTGGAGCAGTGACGGCCTCTTCGCGATACGTCTGCGGCCTCCATAAATCTAGCGTTGTGCACATAGACACACGCAGAGCTGTCCCACGCTGAGATGGATCTGGCCCCAGTGTCCCAGGACGCCCGTTATCCGACCGATGATGGCTCCGTGAAAGTGGGACGGGAGGCCAGCAGGAGCCTCTTATCACGGATGGACAGATCAATCATGAGCGGGAAAGAAAGGGAAAAGGGAACAGGCAAGGAGGAGCGCCGCTGCTTTGGCCTCATTTCCATCGAAAGGTGTAAGCACTTTACAAGGACAGGACAATGACTGATACTACAGCACACCAGTATATTTAAAGCTGTGCCTCACTTTTTCATAAATAAAATAATGTGTTTTGTTTGCCCTAACAGGAGGAGGCTTTGAAACCACAACATAATGTCTTCATGGTATTAGAAAACTGCATAAGTTCTCTTAATAACGTCAAGTGTGCAAGAACCACATCAACCTCTCTTCTTAATGCAAAAGAAAGCAATCAGAAGAATCAATTGTGCAGACTATTAATCATCATCAAAACCATTATTTATAAAAATCCAATACCCTAAAATTACAGGATTTAGTTGTCATGTACAATGTTCACACTAAGAAGGTCCCGAAATGAATCCAGGAAAGGTTCAAAACCAGAGAAACCCATTATAATCTTAGGAACTGACATTTACCAAAAAGCCACTGCCAAGACCAAAGTGTAGATGTGTCTCAGTGAGAGGAGTTTCTGTCTGGAATGGTCTGGATGACTCACTGGAGAAATCGTATTCAAATGTCATGTTATGATGAAATATAGACAATTAGAACACAGAAATACTATTATTGTTATTATTATTATTTCTATTTTTTTGTTTATGTAAAAACATAAATGTGTTACTAAGTATAAACTACTACTACTACAACTAATACTATGATTACTACTACATGTGTCCACTTTACTTTGTCCCAGAGCCTCATGCTGCTAACATGTACAGATGTAACATACGTAAGAGATAATGTACGCAGGTCATTATCGGAAAATAAGTACCGACAGGGCCAAGCGCGAAGGGGTCCGCTTCGCCCTGAATACATTTTCCCACATATTATACGGCTTTGTACCATCAGAAGACACAAAATAAACTTCATTCCACTCTCAGGAATGCCGAAAGGTTAATTTAATGACAGAAAATAAAATAGTTCCCAAAGGCTTTCCCGTGGCTATATAAACTAGAACTCTCTGGAACTGCATGAAAACTAAACAAAGAATTCTGAACATCAGCGGTGAGTGACCCAAACATAAACTTAAGATAAGATGTACTTTATTAATCTCACACAGGAGAAATTTACACAGAAGAAATGTAACCTAAATCCATAATTTGATCCTCTGCAAATGTTCTTAAAATGTCCCGGAAACTACTTCCGGGTTTTTCGCAATCGCTTTTGCTCTCATGACAGTGTTTTTGTCATGAAAACCTTAACGGATACTTCTGAAAACCTGCACGTTAAGAATGTATATGTATAATGTATTCTCCGATTAACATTTAAATGTGTTGATTGATTGGTATTTGCGTTTATTGAGCGTGGTTAGCTCCGATAGCTTCTCTCGCAGAGACAGTAGTAGCGACGAAGTGGCCGGAACTACTTGCGGAGTAATCTACACATCTGAATTCCAAGCAGAGGGTGCGTTGCCAAAGGGCAGCGGTCATTATTGTTTTGAGAGGTCTGTTATCAAGAAATAATGACCGGTAGAACGTTTTGAAATGACATTCAAATCAATGAAGCGTTCTCCTGCTGCGGTGAGGAGCCGTGTGATAAAACTTATATTTCTTGCACTAGAATATATAGTGTTTGTACTTGCTTCTTTAATGTGCTAAAGTTGGAAACATTTTGCTTAATTCTCGCTTCTTTGTTATGTTAAAGTTGGAGATTTTTGATTTGCTTTCTTATTATGCTAAAGCTAGAGATTTTATAATAAATAAAATAATATGATGAAGTCAGTTAGTTATGCTTGACTTATCTTGTGCTGTCTGTTCCTCATTCCTGGTGATGCAACACTGACATGTCCCCACTGTTGGAGGAATAAAGGATCTATTCATCTTTCTCTTATGTTAATATTTTAGCCTATTTTGAGCCATGTGAGTCACTTTTTAATGCTGATTAGCTGGGTGAGGGTGGTCCTTCTCAAGATGTGACAGAGGCCAAAAATACAAGAATGTCAAAACTAATGACAGAACCAAACTGTTCTGAGAGCAAGGAACTAATTGGATGTTATTAGTTCTACTTTTTGTTGCTTGAAAGTTAGTTGTTAATATTGAATTTAAAGGCGCTATACCCGTTTCTGCAATGTTTGAATGTTTAGCACCGCCCCCTAACTCGCTCAATGGCTTCTCTTTTCCCCTACGCTCTCATCCCACGGAGCCACCTAGATTTATTTGCGATCTGATACGTATGCTAACATTAGCATTAGCGCAACTTCTTGTAAGCTGTACAACAATCACTGATTAAATGGTGATTAAGCAGCGTTGTAGAGGCTAGAGGACGCAGGCTGGTCGCTGCTCGTTCTGTGAGTGGAGCATCCCGCTAAGACTCTACTCAGCACTTTTCACTGCTTGTAATTCTAACACAGCTGAATCAATGACCTCAAGTTTTCAATTAAATGATGTATTATGATACAACTTGTATGTAGTAAAAAGCATTTTTATGAACTACTTAGAAAAAAAAATCGGGTATAGCTTTTTTAATTGGCAATATCCTGTGAGTCACTAGTTGAAGCTGATTGACTGAGTCCTCTCTTTTTCAATGTCTGTCTTTAAACTGAAACATAGGCCAAAGATACAAGAATGGGGAAAACTATAGTGACAGATTTTGTTGTGGTTTTGGAGTGAATTAGTCTGTTTTTGAAAAGTGTCGGGATAGCCTTTGTTTTAATTTTGTACTTGTCTTGTGCACACTAGGGACTTTTGCAAAATGTATTCCAATATGGTTTTACTGCAAATGGCAAATAAATGAATCTGAATCTGAATACTGCATGGAGAAATGATCATAAATGCTATGTGAGGAGCATAGAAAGAGGTTTTAAAAGT
The DNA here is from genome assembly GCA_964034765.1 of Knipowitschia caucasica. NCBI lineage: Eukaryota > Metazoa > Chordata > Actinopteri > Gobiiformes > Gobiidae > Knipowitschia > Knipowitschia caucasica. The sequence continues at coordinate 7,347,504 of OZ035843.1, forward strand.
AGATATCTAGACTTAGGTTTTTGCATTGAGAGGTTTTGAAATAGAGGATGGGAGTTTTGGACCAAGCCTCTGAGACCTGCACCTGTGAACTCGCCCTGGACTCACAAGCTCCACCCCCCCACCCCCTCTCACTGTGGGCCTTACCAAGGTTTCTCTTACAATACAATACAATTTATTCTTGTATAGCCCTAGGTCACAACAGAAGTCATCTCAGAGACTTAACAAAACCATTGAAATCACCAACGCAGGTCAGAGAATCAACAGTTAAAACACATGAAGAATATAAAGCACACACAGAAGAAAATGTCCATACATGTTGTAGAATGCTAAAGTGTCCTGATCATCACCAATCCTTTCTGTTGGACACTAACTGTCCAACAAGACCCTCCTGCATCGACAAGGAAAAACTCTTAAAAAACCCAGTGGGAAAAAGTGAGAAACCTTGGGGAGAACTAGGGAAACCCACCGGGAGGGAGACCAATTTGAGAAAGGGATCCGCTCCTCCGGACGGACAGGCTAATGATCCAGGACCTAAGCTAGCTACAGAACGTGGACCAGCGGCCGCTGAACGTGGACAGGTCCGGTGCAGGACTGAAGCACTCCCAGGCGGGTCGGGCGGGGCAGTCCGGAGGTGTAGATGGAGGAGGCCAGGCTCAGAGGTCCTGTCATCGTACCATGAAACAGACAATGGGACAACGGGTGAATAGCAATGAATAAACTACAGTCAAAATCCTAAAAATGCTAAACAGATAAAGTAGGAAGGAGGAGAGGATAGTGCTCAAGTTACCATACTTCTCCCAGCAAACTGACTCCCTATGCAGCTTGACTGACAGTCTGAGGAGTTTAGCCTTCCCTGAGTCTTACCTTCCTAGCCATATGCTAAACTTAGTCTCCAGTGTTCAAGCCGCTCTATGCCGATGCAGCCGTAAAGACATTAATGATATAGGACGTTCATTGACATATTATCGCATTGCATTTACTAATACATTCCTGTGTTTTTGATTTTCTAATCTGTTGTTGGCAAATTGACGGTTTTGTAATGTAGTCCGAGATGACCTCTGTGTTGAATTAGGGCTGTACAAATTGAATTGAACCCCAATCCCAACACATTTCTCATTTACCACCTTTCTCCAGTCCAAGTCTATCTAAAGTCTATACCAGAGACTTTTGTTTTTTCTCTCTGTGGAAGCTCCTGATGCTCGGAACTTCAGAAGACCCTTTGAAACTCTCAGATGGAAGAGGAATCACACCGACTCTTAGAAGTTTAAAATAGTGTACAAAACAACTCTGAATCCTGGAGTTTTGCAGAAGTACTTATCGTGGTTTGTAGAAAGTGACAGAAGAGAATATTTTACGGAAAGCAGTCACTTTGGTCCGATTATCTCCATGGCATTCAACAGCGTTTACTATTGAGCCGAATCGTTAATGGATGCGTAACTGGAGATGCAATTTCACCTTGATTCAATGCTGGCTTTTGTTACTTGTGTTTAGACTCAAGTGGTATTGATGATGTAATTTCTAGTGCACGGTCTTTGTGATGGAAATGTTCTTTTCTAAGTAGGACCGAGCTACTTTTAGTGCCTGCTCGATTCATTGGAGATGCCATTTTCTTTATACTGTATGTGGCAATTCACATTCTATGTCTATGCACGCAAAACATACATTGATTACTCATTTTTCTTATTGTGAAAGTCTGAGAAAGGATCTGAGTTGAACTTGGGCCAACGTAAACCCGGAGTACTTCTCTTTGGAGAGATTGTGACAGATTTTTTAACACCTGTAGCTATGTGCGTCCTCTTCATTTGACCCATACTTACAATACGCAAGATTTTTTAATTGGGAAATAGTAAAATGGTCTAGTTTTTAAACAGATACAATCAAACTAAATGGCTTTGTCCCATTGGCAAATCTCGTTTTAAGACAGTCAGAATGTGCTAAATTAGAAATCGATTAAAGCATTTATTACTTCATTTCACTTTTAGCAGTGTGGGACCCAGCTCCACACGTTGATGCTCCGCTTGGCTAGATCTACATGTTTTTGTTGTTGTAGGAGAAACCGGAGAGCACCTAGATGAAACCCATGCTGAAATGGGAAGAAAATGCAAACTCCATTCGGAAGGAAGACCCTGTTCCAACCAGGATCCAATGTCATGGTGTGGATTTGTATGGTTTTATTTTGACTTCGGTTCTCTGTAGTTTGGTTTTAGTTTCTTGCTGTCCTGTTACCGAGCTGTGTTGATTGTCTTCCCTGTCTCTTTGTGTCTGTATGTACCTGTGCTCCACTCTCCTTGTTGCTGGTCCATTGTCTCAGCTTGTCTTTTGTTTGGAGTTTTTGTTATTTTTTACTCTGGACTATTGTTTTTGAGCCTGAAGGTCTTGGGTTTGAGCCCACCACAAGACATTCTCCACCGACTCCAACTGATGTTGTTGTGTCCTTGGCAAGACACTTAACCTCTGGGAACACCAGGTGCCACAGTGGGGCGGCTGTAAAGTGCCAAACTGCCATTGTGTCCTTAGGCAAGACACTTCACCCACATTGCTTAGAATGAGCTTCGTGTGTGCGTGAATGGTTGTTGGTAGTCGGAGGGGCCGATGGCACATACAGGTTGCCTCGCTTCTGTCAGTGTGCCCCAGGGCAGCTGTGGCTACAGTATAGTTTATCACCACCGTGTTTGGAGTGAATGCATAATGACATGTGAAGCATCTTTGAGAGTCCAAAAAAGCGCTATAGGCAAGGCAAGGCAAGTTTATTTGTATAGCACAATTCATACACAAGGCCACTCAAAGTGCTGAACAAACCAAGAAAGCATTAAAATTAGTGCTGTCCAAAATATTGCGTTATTAACGCGTTAACGCAAATCAATATTAACGGCGTCATTTTTTTTATCGCGCGATTAAAAAAAAAACTTTTTATTGCAGACAAACACATATACAGAAAAAAAAATAGAAACAAAGAAAAGGACTAGTTCAGATACATTGTAGACAGAGATTACAAACAATATGTAGTTGGAGATACATGGGGGCCAAAGAAGAAACCCAGAAGGGCACATAGGAGGGGGGGGGGGGGGCATGAAGTGGGAGATGGGGGGAGGGGTTAATAAAAAAAGGCAATACAAGCAAACAGTATACAGTATACAGTATAGATATACCGAAAGTAAACAGAGAAACAGCATAGAGTATTTACATGAACAAATTTACAACATATTTACAGATTGTTTATCATCATCATAATGACACCATGATGTTTCTATACAGTCTATGGTCTATACCCACACATACACACACACACCCACACATACGGGTTTATATGGTTTGTGGGGACCAACTTTTTATTCATCACATGTAGGGACCAGCCTTTCTAAATGTTGTAAAGCTATGAAAAAAATCAAGTATAACTACTATGGCTAGCTTAGCTTATACACAACTTCAAATGTCAGAATTAATGAAGTAATGGCTGGGCCATGACAACTGAGGACTTGGGAAAAATCGATTTTACATGATTAATAGGGACCTAATTTAAATATATGTAAATGTATTTGCATAATTTACACAACGTCCCCCACTACTTATATGTGATTAATGGGGACATTGCACCAGGTGTATTACTGACAAATGGCGAGTATCTGTATTAAACCCTCCAATAAAGGAAAATGAATGTGAATACTGATGGATGAAACAATCACATTTTTAAAATTCTTTTGCTTACTAAATGTAGTGTCACACATATCATATCTGTCACACATAGATATTGCACACTCACATAAAGTGTATGACAATAAATTTTATTCAGTGCACCAAATCGACTCAGATTAGGTCAAAAGGCACACAAAAAGCCCTCTTCTTACATTTGAACATGGTACCCCAGAAGAACAGTCTGGTCAAGAATCCAGAAAGAAGTCTTAAAGTCTGAACAGTAAACAATGAAAGGGGTTCCCAGTATGTATTTAAAAAATAATAATAATAATAAAACCTAAGATTTTGACATTTTTAGTGGGCAATGTTTAAATTAAAAGCCTCTTAATAAAAAAGAAAAAGAAAAACTGCCTTACCAGGAAGTTGGTAACCAACAAGCTAGTTACATTGCAGTTTCCTTTTGGAGGCTGTAATGCGGTTATAAACATAAAATGTTATGTGCTGCCAGTTCCGATTCTTAACGATTTCAGGTTCAGCCTTTAAACACTTCTCGCAGTCCATTTTTCCTGGTACAATGTGAGATGAGATGAACTTCATCATCTGTCATTAACCTCTGTCTTCTGCCAGGGACTTTTCTTCTTCTGTGTGGGTTTGCCTTCAAATAGAGAGAAAAGATCAGAACAGTGAAGTAAATTCCAAACTAAAGCTCTCACCCTTTTCAGTAATGGACCAGGTTCCTCAATCAAAGTGAAAATATTTGCTCTTTACGTAAACTTACATTGTCACTCAAACATCAATTAGCAAACTGTCTTTTGAACTTGCACGCTGTGTAATCACTTACATTGTCCATATCAAAAAACACCCCAGAGCTATCTCATCGGAAAGCCTAATTAGTCACATTTACCATGAAGTATAAAACAAACATCAATGGAATGAACAACAAAGCCAATTTTCCCAGCAATATTCTTCTGTTTGAATTCACCCTGCCATCCTTTCCGGCTGCGGATTTTCAGAGGTCACTACAACTTCTGATTTTCTTCTATAAATTGTGACACTCAATATGGAAAGTAATAACCTGCATAGAACTCTGCTGTTCAGTGAACAGCAAAGGCTGCACTGTTATAAATGTGGTATTCAGAGCTTAACACAAGATAAGCCATAAACTTCCGGCGCCAGCTCCCGCTGTGCAGCTCGTCACTTTGGCTCTCTTCTCTTTCCGACCCTTTCTCTATTTATTTCTTGTAGATGTGTTTTTTTATTTTTTATTTTCGTAGACAAGTGTTTATTTGTGCATTGTGCACACGGGAAGCCTAGCCTCGTGGACCTTCGCACTGGATTAACATGACTTCGGCACTTTTTTCGGAGTTCTCCGCTCACAGAGCCACGAGACCAGCGTGTCCCATTGTTTACACACGGGAGCAGCTTCTCGGACTTAGAGACTCCGCTTTCCGGCACTCAGAGAAGCCGGTGATCCCCTTGGAGATCCGTAGGAGACGCAGGGGCTCCAGAGGAGGCCGAAAGAGAAAGAGGAGACCGTATCTCCCCTCCATCATCATGGGGAACGTACGGTCCATCTCTAATAAGACTGAGGCTGCTTTCAGCTGCTTTCAGTTCTTTCCTGAACTGATATTTAGCTGCTTTGTAGCCGCTGCGGTCCCCCTCCCTGAAAGCAGACTCCTTTGCTTTCCTGAGCTGCCGGAGTTTAGCAGTGAACCAGGGTTTGTCGTTGTTATAGATGACCCTGGTCCTTGTTGGAAGGATGCTATCCTCACAGAAGTGAATGTATGACGTCACAGTGTCCGTGTATTCATCCAAACTGTCTGTGGCAGCTCTGAAAAGGTCCCAGTCTGTAGATTCCATGCATGCAGCTCTTCCACAGCTTCATCAGACCACACTTTGGAGCTCCTCACTGCAGGTTTCGAGAGCTTTAGTCTCTGTCTGTAAGCAGGAACCAGATGTATCATGGAGCGATCTGAGAAGCCGAGGGCTGCTTTGGGAACAGCGCGAAAAGCTCCGCGCACGGTGGTGTAGCAGTGATCCAGAGTGTTGTCCTCTCTGGTCGGGCATTTGATAAACTGTCTGTATTTGGGTAATTCCTGGCTCAAGTTTCCCTTATTAAAATCCCCCAGGATAATAATCAGAGAGTCCGGGTATAAACATTCCATACACAGTACTTGCTCTGCGTCCGCGCATGGCGGTATGTAAACAGAGGCAAGAATGAATGAAACAATTTCGTGCGGGGAGTAATATGGTTTACAATGAATGAAAAGATATTCCAGAGCAGGAGAGCAGTGCTTGGAGATCACTGTCACATCGTTACACCAGTTTGTATTGACGTAGAAACACAGCCCACCGCCTCTGCTCTTCCCTGAGAGCGCACAATGGCGATCCGTGTGGAACAGCCCAAAGCCCTGCAGCTCCAGAGCGCAGTCCGGGATCCAATCATTTAGCCAGGTCTCAGTGAAGCAGAGGACACAGGATGTGGCGAAGTCCTTGTTTCTTCTCATGAGCAGGCTGAGTTCGTCCATCTTATTGCCCAGTGAGCGTACGTTGGAGAGAAAAATGCCGGGGAGAGCCGTGCGCGCTCCTCTCCTCCTAAGACGCACCAGCAGGCCTCCGCGCTTTCCCCTTTTACGGGCCCACACTTTTTTGGCTAGAACATGAACTAAATCAGCCGCAGATGCCAAGAAAACAGGCAATAGGTCCATGGGAACGGTGGGTCGGATGTTCATAAGTTCCTCACGGGTGTAGGAACAGCCAGATGCACAGTTAAAAAGTAAAAACAAAAGAAAAAGAGAGCAGCAAAGAGCCATGTCGACCGTACGAGGCGCCATCTTGTTTGTGATCTCACCAACTACAAACCCAAAGCCCCCCCCTGTGCTGATGACCACAAGCTAGCTGACGAACTGAACTTATTTTTCAGTCGCTTTGATGCTGCCCCTGACACCTCTCCCTCCCCCACCCCCCACTACTCTAACGACCCACCCATCAGCCCTGCCCCCAGCCTAACAATAGCCGCTAAAGAGATTAAACAACTCTTCTTGAGGCTGCACCCCCGCAAAGCTCCTGGCCCGGACCACGTGTCTCCGGCCACTCTGAGACACTGCGCCAGTGAGCTTACTCCTGTGTTCACGGACATTTTCAACACCTCTCTGCAGTCCTGCCATGTCCCGGCCTGCTTCAAATCCTCCATCATTGTCCCCGTCCCGAAGAAGCCCAGGATCACAGGACTCAATGACTACAGACCTGTAGCACTTACGTCTGTCGTCATGAAGTCATTTGAACGCCTGGTTCTCTCCCATCTCAAGTCCCTCACCTCCCCCCTCCTGGACCCCCTGCAGTTCGCCTACAGAGCCAACAGATCTGTAGACGACGCCATTAACCTGGCCCTCCACCACATCCTACAGCACCTGGACTCCCCGGGGACCTACGCCAGGGTCCTGTTCGTGGACTTCAGCTCTGCCTTCAACACAATCCTGCCATCCCTGCTCCAGGACAAGCTCTCCCAGCTCAACGTGCCCGATTCCACCTGCAGGTGGATCACTGACTTCCTGACGGCAGGAAGCAGCGAGTGCGTCTGGGGAAGAATGTCTCGGACCCTCGGATTATAAATACAGGAGCCCCACAGGGCTGTGTTCTTTCTCCCCTGCTCTTCTCCCTGTACACCAACCACTGCACCTCCAGCCACGACTCCGTGAAGCTGATCAAGTTCGCGGACGACACCACCCTCATTGGACTCATCTCCAACAACGATGAGTCTGCCTACAGGAGGGAGGTGGACCGGCTGGTGTCCTGGTGCAGTGGTAACAACCTGGAGCTGAACGCCCAGAAGACAGTGGAGATGATTGTGGACTTCAGGAAGAGCACTGTCCCCCCGCCCCCACCCTCCGTGATGGACTCCCCCATCACCTCTGTGGAGTCCTTCCGTTTCCTGGGCACCACCATCACCCAGGACCTCAAGTGGGAGCCGACCATCAGCTCCCTCATCAAGAAGGCCCAGCAGAGGATGTACTTCCTGCGGCAGCTCAGGAAAGCCAAGCTGCAGTTCTACACGGCCATCATCGAGTCCATCCTCACCTCCTCCATCACCGTGTGGTTCGCTGGAGCCACAGTCAGGGACAAACAGAGACTACAGCGCATTGTGCGCTCTGCAGAGGAAGTGATCGGCCGCAGCCTTCCATCGCTGCAGGACCTGTACGTCGCCCGAGCTCGAGGCCGGGCTGGTCGTATCACAGCCGACCCCTCTCACCCTGCACATGGACTATTCCAACCACTCCCCTCAGGCAGGAGGCTGCGGTCCATCAGGACTAGAACCTCCCGCCACAAGAACAGTTTCTTCCCCTCTGCTGTTGGACTCTTGAACACTTCTTAACCTGTCCCCCGCCCTTTATAAAGTCACTTTACTGCCCATCATACGTCACTTTACTTCACTGTACTGCTGTCACCTTACATTGTGTGCACCATGTGCACTTGTATATTGTAAATAGTAACTGTAACTCTATTTTAAATTTAAATTTATTCTTTAGAAGTGTTTTTTATTCTTATTTTTATTATCTCTTTTTGACTGTTGCACTGAGCCAAAGCAATTTCCTAGTCTGTGACCTCCTGTTACTTACGTGGAAATAAAAATGATTCTGATTCTGATTCTGATTCTGATTCTGAGGAGCTGACCGCACTGGTCCGCCATCAAAGAGAGTACAGACAATGTGGACTTATGTGTTTCTCTGAGACGTGGCTGTGTGGGAATAAACCGGACTCTGTGGTCGCGCTGGAGGGATTTAAACTTGTGCGAGCGGACCGCTGCGCGGAGGGGAGTGGGAAGAGCAAAGGCGGGGGTGTCGCGGCCTACGTGAACGAGCAGTGGTGCATCCCGACGCACGTGCATGTGGTCCAGCGCACATGCACCCAGGACCTGGAGCTACCCGCTGTGAGCATGAGACCCAGGTATCTGCCGCGGGAGTTTTCACACACCGTGGTTCTATGTGCCTACATCCCCCCGTCAGCAGACGCAGCCGCAGCATGTGAGGAGATGCACAGAACTGTGACCCAGATCCAGACCCGCAGTCCCCGCGCTCTGATTCTGATCAGCGGAGACTTTAACCACGCCTCCCTCTCCGCCACTCTCCCGACATTCAAACAGTATGTCACGTGCCCATCTCGTGGCAATAAGACTCTGGACCTACTGTATGTTAATGTCCGGGACGCATACGCATACGCCTCCTCCCCCCTCCCCCCTCTCGGACGCTCTGATCACAGCCTGGTCCGTCTGTCTCCGGAATACACACCAGTGGTGAGAAGAAATCCAGCGCAGAAGAGGATTGTAAAAGTGTGGAGCGATGATGTGGATGAGATGCTGAGAGATTGTTTTCAAAACACTGATTGGGAAATGATGTTTGCTCTCATGGTGAGGACATCGAGAGCCTGACACACTGCATTACAGACTATATTCTCTTCTGTGTGGATAACACTGTACCAACTAAGAAGGTGCGGTGTTTTTCTAACAACCACCCATGGGTGACCCCTGAGCTTAAAGCCCTCCTGAACCTCAAGAAAAGGGCTTTCATCTCAGGGGACAGGGAGGAGCAGAAGAGGATCCAGCACGAGCTCCAGTGGAGGATCAGGAGGGCCAAAAAGGACTATGGGAAAAAGCTGGAGCAGAAGCTGGCCCAGGGAAACGCCCGCGACGTGTGGAGAGACAGAGTGCCAGAGGAACAGCAGATGGAGACCAGCACCGGGCGGACGAATTTAACCAGCACTTCAACCGGTTTGATTCTCCCCCCCTCTCCATCTGCCCCCCCTCCCGCCCCCACCTCTTCACACGTCCCCAGCCCAGTGGACACTGCCTCCGGCTGCCCCGGGCCCTCCTGCCCCCGCATCCCCAGCCCCCACCTCGGACAGTACATCCCAGTCCCCCCCGCTCTCCATCACACCGGACCAGGTGAGGAGTCAGCTCCAGCGCCTGAAGCTGAGGAAATCCGCAGGACCGGACGGGATCAGTCCCAGGCGGCTGAGGACCTGTGCAGACCAGCTCTCTGGGGTCCTCAGCTACATGTACAACCTGAGCCTCAGCCTGGAGAAGGTCCCTGTCCTGTGGAAGACCTCCTGTGTGATCCCGGTTCCAAAAACAGCACACGCCAAGGAACCGGCTCACTACAGACCAGTCGCACTGACCTCCCACCTGATGAAGACAATGGAGCGGCTCATCCTCACTTATCTCCGCTCCGTGGTCAGCCCCACCCTGGACCCGCTGCAGTTCGCCTACAGACCCAACATCGGAGTAGAGGACGCCGTCATCTACTTCCTGCAGCGGACGCTCTCCCACCTGGAGCCCGCCGGGAGCGCTGTGAGGGTCATTCTTTTCGACTTCTCCAGCGCTTTCAATACCATCAGGCCGGCACTGCTGCGGGGGAAGATGGAGGACGCGGGAGTGGACAGTAGCCTCACTGCATGGACCATCAACTACCTCTCAGACCGACCACAGTACGTGCGGCTGCGCAGCTGTGAGTCTGAGGTGGTCGTCTGCAGCACTGGGGCCCCTCAGGGCACTGTCCTCTCACCGTTTCTCTTCACCATCTACACCTCAGACTTCACACACGACACACACAGCTGTCACCTGCAGAAGTTCTCCGACGACTCCGCCATCGTGGGCTGTGTGTCTGAGGGGAACGAACTGGAATATCGGTCGGTTATCAAGGACTTTGTCGACTGGTGTGAGCGCAACCACTTGTGCTTGAACACCAGTAAGACCAAGGAGATGATCATCGACTTCAGGAGAAAACCACTTTCCCACACGCTGCTGAACTCCAGGGGGAGGACATTGAGCTGGTGGACAGCTTCAAGTACCTGGGTGTTCACATTAACAATAAACTGGACTGGTCCCATAATACAAACGCCCTGCACAAGAAGGGCCAAAGTCGCCTCTTCCTTCTGAGGAGGCTGAGGTCCTTCGGAGTGAGCAGGCCTCTGCTCAGGACTTTTTATGACTCTGTGGTAGCTTCTGCCATTTACTACGCTGCCGTGTGCTGGGCCCCGGGCAGCACAGAGCGGGACAGAAACAGACTGAACAAGCTGGTCAGGAGGGCCAGCTCCACTCTGGGCTGCTCCTTGGACTCTGTGGAGGAGGTGAGGGACAGGAGGGTGCTAGCCAAAGCCACCTCCATCATGAACAATACCTCCCACCCACTGCACAGGACTGTAGAGGAGCTGAGGAGCTCCTTCAGTGGAAGACTGAGGCACCCTCAGTGTAGGAAGGAGCGCTACCGCAGGGCCTTTATCCCCACCGCTGTCAGACTGTACAATAAGTCACTTTAAATGATCACTGTGTGAAAACCTGCACTACTATTGACACGGTTTCCAATTGACACTTGTCACTTTTGTTGTACATAATTATTGTCACTTTATTGTACATATATCCTGCATGTAACATGTTTGCACATTTCCTCCCTTTGCACAATCTGAGTGTCTCTATCCATGCCAAATGTGACATGTAAATTTCTCCTCTGTGAGATAAATAAAGCAATCTTATCTTATCGTTATCTTGCTTTTTAGATGTTACAAAATAAATTGAAATTACTTATTTAAATCCTTATTTATGCGGGTTGTGAGTATACTCATAATCTGTAAAGTAATAGAAAAATCAGAACCTCATATATTTAACAAAAACTATACACACAGTTAGTTTTAAGGCTTTTTCGATCCACACCAACACACAGTCTGTTTTAAAGGCTTTAGATCCACTCAAATACACAGTCTCGGTTTAAAGGCCTTTTAGTTTAGATTCCACTACCACCCCAGGTCTAGTTTTAAAGGCTTTTGATCCACTCTTGTTTTGGGTTTTGGGTTTTGCTCTGCCTCCCCCCTCCTTTTGTTGTTTTTAAAAGATGTGTGAGACCGGGGGGTGGCTGGCTCGAGCAGCGGTGTGTGTGGGCTCCACACCACCTGTTCCTTCATAATCACCCTGGCTTCAGCTACCTGTTGGAACTTTCACGTTCGCTGCCAGATTATACCTATGTCAGACGTCAGTATACAGCAACAGTCTGAGTTTGTGCTTTGCGGATTGTCTTATGGTTTTTTTGTGTCTGTGTTCAGGTCCTCCTTTCCTGACAGCCAGCCAGCTCCCTGTCTCAACCGCCCTGCTTTAAGTTTATTCGTTTTTGTAAAGTAATCCTCTTATAATTTCGCTCTGTCTCGTCTCTGCTTTGGGGTCCAGAACAACTCCCGTAACAACTCCAACACACAGTCTAGTTTTAAAGGCTTTTAGATCCCTCCAAACACAGTCTAGTTTTAAAGGGTTTTTAGATCCACTCCAACACAGTCTAGTTTTAAAAGGCCTTTTAGATCCACTCCAAACTCAGTTAGTTTTAAGGCTTTTAGCATCCACTCCAACACACGTCTAGTTTTAAAGGCCTCCTTTTAGATCCTCTCAAACACAGTCTAGTTTTAAAGCCTTTTAGATCCACACATACACATGTCGAGTTTAAAGGCCTTTTAGATCCAACTCAAACACAGTCTAGTTTTAAAGCCTTTTTAGATCCACTCATACACACTGTACATTTTACGTCTATTTGTGTTCCATTCAAAATGGAGTCACGATGCTTTAGATACTTTAAGTGACGTTGAGTAAATCTCTTAAGTACAGGAAAGCAAGTGATTCATTTACATATTATTGAGTGAAACAATGCCTTTACTGCATTCTGGTGTTTAGTCTCCAGACTATAACATGGTTGTTGGGCAACATAACGTTATCAGGAGTGCCATAATTTCATCAGTCTTTGATGCTTAAAACGGTAAACAATGTTTTAAGAACAAGATAGACAAGTCTAACAGCGGATAGAAAACATTTTCAAACAATCTCTTTGATTGTAACATTTCCAGTTTAGAAACACTTATCGTAGTTCTTTTTTCCGGACACAGCAAGAGGTTATGAAGGACCATAGTGCTTCTCCATAACATTAATCTTCCTTCTCCTGCCACCTTTCATGGTTGACATGCTGATGGAGGTGTTGGGAACTGAGGAATAGAGTAGAGCAGAATTAGCCACACATTACAGTACACAGTATTTAAAAACCGGACTTCATACATATATCTATTCCTTTTTTTATACTGTGAATTTTGGCTCATTGTAAAGCTTTTTTCAGACTTCAATAGTGTAATTGTCCTCATCAAGATCAAGATCTACCGCTTCCTCCTCAGTCAGAGTATGTGTCTTGTCTTTCTGGAAGACATACACACTTTAAAGACAATTTAGCTGAAGCCCATTAATAAATATTCTTGTGTGGCTAAGATTTAGGCAAGCTTGCAAGTACACCATTGCCACTCCAAACCCAATAGCTATTTTTTCAGGGACTATGAAACTATAGACAGAACAACAAAAAGGCATTGAGTAATTTTGTATACCAAGTTATTATAGTGTCACTGTCAATATCAACCTCCACGAGTTATTCAAGGTAACCAATAACTTCGTTAAACCAATAGTAGGTCATATCTGTATAGTGTAAATAACAATGGGATACATCGTTGTATTTGGGAATGAATATCCAATTAAGTTCTCGTAAACTATTCGAACACCAGCAAAAACTCTGCAGTTCCCTCCAACATCAGTGGATCTGACGCGTATCTTGGTGTGTCCTTGGGTCTCTTTAGTATAGTAAACCAGAATCTTAGTTTTGAGTAGTGTCAAGGATACGTTTGGATGCTCTGCAAGTCCCTACAACAGTTTGACCAAACATGTGTGTATTACGGATATCTTCAGTATGTACTTGCAGACGGTGAACTAATGGAGTGTTGTTTCTTGTGAGTTGTATGTTCCATTAATCTGGGCAATTGAAAGCACGGTGTGGAAGTTATGCTTTCACGCTGAGAATGTTCAAATCAACCCTTCCAACAACATGTTTTAAATAAAACAGTTACCTTGTCAAGGTTTTCTGAATGCTTGAGTATCTTGGTTGACATGTTTGCCCTCAGCAAAGTGGGTTCAAGATTCTGGTATCTCTCCATAAAGACAAAGAGACATAGTACAACACTGTTTGATACAACACTCCGGGATACCATCAATTAACAACCTTTTCTGTGGTAAAGTTACAATGTTGTAATTCCTTCTATCTAATCAACTTCCTCTGTTGAGTTTCAAAGTGTATTTGAAAGAATATCCACTACGTTCAACCTGCCACTGTGGTCCCATAAACTTGTATTGAAAGTAGTTACTGGACCAATCTGGAAGAAAAAGTAAACTACAAAAAAGCACATACCCAGAATTAGTTATTAAATTCAGTTGTAGACTAAACTCTGCTTATCATTCGTGTATCTGTATGTGGGGTTCCTGGACTTCTTTAGTATTGTATAAAACAGGAAACTATTCACACACCGGCCTTCAAGAAGAATTTATTTACAGCTTAGAGGAAGCTGCTGCTGGTGGTCCCCACAATGCAGACCTGAAGTGTGTGTCATGGTCCTCTCTAGTTATAGTAAACCAGAAAGCATGCCCAATAAGACTTCAAAGACATTATTATTTACAGTCTTAGAGAAGCTGCTGTGGTTCCCACACAATGCAGACTGACGGGTGTGTCATGGTCCTCTCTAGTATAGTAATACCCGAAAGATTTGCACACACAGACTTCCAAGACATTATTATTTTTCAGCAGGGGTGTCCAAATTTTTAGTAAAGAGGCCACATTAGTTCACAGACTAGTTCAGGGGGCCGACATTCAGACTCGATAAAAACTGTCTTGACTTATATTTAAAATGATCTATAACAGAGCTGAAGGTTGGAGCTGGAATGAACATGTTTACCATCTCACCAGCTATATTAGCAATCTTTAACGGGAAGTTTGAGACACCTCAAATACCATGTCACACCGGATGTACAAATTACAACTGGAATTTGGCATGGGCTTCAGATACGAGGTCATACTGTCTGAGCTGAAAGTTGGCTGGATGACACAAGTGAACTTGTGTTTATGATCTTCATAAACCACTTTGGTGTTAGCGCGGGCAGAGGGACAAATAACATGACATGAGGCCGCATTTGGCCTCCGGGCCGGTTTTTTTAGGACAGCCTGATTTACTGCTTAGAGAAGCTGCTGCGGTCCCACAAAATGCAGACTTGAAGTGGTTGTGTCGATGGTCCTCTCTAGTATAGTACAACCCAGAAGATGCACACATAAGACTTCAAAGACCTTATTATTACCAAACACTTTCGAGAAAAAGCTGTGGTATCCACAAATGCGACCTGAAGTTTTGTTTTGTATGGTCTTTAGTCTAGTAAACCAGAGAAGATGCACACACAAGACTCCAAAGACATTATTATTCACAGCTTAGAGACGCTGCTGCCCGGTCCCACAAAAAAGCAAACCTGAAGAGTGGGTTCGGGTTCTAGTATCGTAAAATCAGAAGAATGAGCAACAACTGAAAATTAGATCTTACAATTTAGAGGAAGCCTGCTGCTGTCCCACAAAACAGATGATCTTTGTTGTGTGTTTGGACCTCTGTCATATAGGATCTACCTTTGAGTACTGTTTCTATCATGGAATACCGTGTAGACAACCTCTGTGCAAACTCCAACGTCTCTCTAGTATTATTAGCAGATACGTGAACTAAACAAGTGTATATTCATGTGAGAAAAAAAAAACGTTACACAAAAACAATCTGTCTCTAGTGCTATTTGTCTACCCCAAAATACGGTCAATATGTATTGCAGAAAAACGGGGGGTTTCACAAAGTATTTAACTCATTTGTATAATGAATACTTGTGCAGGTCCAAATTATTTAAAAAATAATAAACAGAATCATGTAGTTTTGACTTTTGCTTCACAGTTGTCTGTTACTTGTGTGTGAACTTTCAATAAAAAGTTCACAAATGTTCACGCTGAATTCAAAGTTTTTTGAGAGGCCCTGTCTGTAAAAGAGAGCGCGAGATTGAGAGCTACCAACTTTGGGGCATCTCTGGGGTGCCCGCGGGACCATGGTTTTGCCCCACCCACTGTTGTAGCTTGGTTCCCCAGTGGAAAGACCGGTTATGAAATGTCTGGACACGAGACCCAAAAAAAAACCACGCGGGGACCTCAGCCGTGTCTATGGTGCGCACGATGAAAGTCACTGATCCGGTCTGGATCTGGTCTCAGGTCTCAAAACCATGAAGGATGTCCCCGTGGACTCGCACGCCGCGGGGTGCCGCTCTGTCTCTGACCACTTCACATTCTGATCCTCATCAGCCCACGATGAGTACATTATGAATGAAATACGGTCTTGCTCCGGGGACCTCCACCCGTGCCTATGGTGCGCGGTGAAAGTCATGCTCGGTCTGGATCTGGTCTTCAGTTCGACCACCGCAGCGGGAGGCATCTCTGTCTCCTGACCACACTTCACATTTCTGCTTCTCTCAGCCCTTGATGAGTTACATTGAATGAAATGCGGTCTTGCTCCGGGGACAAAAAATGCTCCGTCATGTTTTGTTGCGTTAAGTAAAACAATCTGCAGCGTGTTTTTTGAGCTGATGTTTACGTGCTTGCGAACTTTAAAAACTATGTTCTACAGGTGTGATTGAGCTGACAATCATGGTTAAATATAGCATCATTTCACATAAATACAAGTGATTTACTTGAATAAAATGCGCTTGCAATAATTACGTGAGCCTTGTCATATTAGAAACATAGATATTAACGATTCTCAGGTCAATGTTATAGTTTATTTGTATTTGTCAATCCTCATGAATTATACTTAATTAAGGAGATAATTAATAATAGATAATTTATTTACGTATTGATGTGGTGTTCACAATCCTGAGCTCCGCACACCGGGCAGGCGCCTCACCGAGACCAGGGGCCGCACTGAGCTCACGGGACCAGGTGGCCGCACTGAGTCACCGGGACCGGGCTGCCCGCACTGTGCTCACCGTGACCAGGTCTCAGTGCATGATGTGGCGAGCATTAAATACGTTATTCTGCAAGATATTAAAAACTGCAATAATGTTTAAACAAACTATATGAAAATATGTTGTACCGCTAATGTGCTTCTAGCTAGCTAGGGATAATGTAACTTAAGCAGCTAACTCTTCATGAGTTCTGCCTCTTTTAACTTCCCTTATTCACAATGGCAGGCTGTAACAGTGACTTAGCTAGCATCAAGAGGATTGTAAATCATAAAAGTGCTGTAAATAGTCATCCTATCAAGTGGTCTTCAATGTCCTCCTCACCTTGTAACTCCAGGTGAACTTCCTGTTGAGAGACTGGCGGATGCGCAATGCGCTTGGTGTGTATAAGTGGTGTAAGTGCAGTAGCTTTCTCCACTAGAGGCCGATACTCGTAAATAAATTATACCCACTTACACCTTTCGGGGTTTTTTTTGGGTTTCATCCAATTCTGGGGTTCCAAGTGAAACTTTGCCAGCACGTTGGTTAATGTTATGTAGTTATCAAAAATATAGTTACTTGGTGGGGACCGGCCTTTTGGTCCCACTAGGTTTTGGTCCCACACCTGTGAGTGTGCTGTCAGGTGGCCGATCTCCAAGGTGATAAAGCAAACACACACACACACACCAGTAAAACAATAAAAACCATGGATGGAGACATGGCAGGGTCCGATGCAACAGCTGAAAAAGCGTCATCCAAGGAGCCGTCTGCACCAGGAGCAGAGAGCCGCCCCCCGTAGCAAGGGACGACACTGGACCCAGAGGGAGAATGGAACAACGAATGGGCCCAGGCCCCCCCCAGGCCAACAGTCGCCGCATCCACACCGACCATGCTCCCAGTGCAGGGAGGGCTCCTCCCGAAGGACAACCTGGGTACACTAAAAACAATACAATAAGTAAAACACTAAAATGGTGAGACTAAAAGGAACACCAATACTTGAATAATCGCAATAGCAATATATAAATAATAAGATAATAAAAGATAATTGTAATGGAATATAAAAACTAATCAAAAGCTAATCTACAAAGTGTGGTCTGGAGCCTACTTTTTAAAAATAATGACTTCTCTGCGGCCCTGAGCATCCTCGGCAGACTGTTCCAGAGCGGGGGCCGTAGTGCTGGAATGATGCCACACCGTGAGTGTGTGTCCTGGACTTTGGGGGATGGTTAGGAGTTGCTGCGGAGGAGCGCAGGGCCGGGAAGGTTCATAGGATAAAAGCAAATCTGAAAGATAAAGAGGCCCAAGACCATTAAGACATTTAAACTACCATTAAAGAAACTTAAAAATCGAATCTGAAACACACGGGGAGCCAATGCAGCGATTTAAAACCTGGTGTAATGTCGTCCCGCCCCCTGGTCTTAGTCAGGACACGTGCGGCCGAGTTTTGGATAAATTGAGACTTGCAATGTTCTTTTGGGAAGGGACCAGAGGCAGGGCATTACATAGTCAATGCGACTGGTGATAAAAGATGCATCAGGTCTCCGTGTGCCTCCGAGAGAGAATGGGGCGGACCTAATAGTTTTCTGTTTTTTAAGGAGCTGCTGCATTTAATGCAGATTTTCAAGACTCCATAGTGTTGTCCACCGTGTTGGTCCATGACTGAGGGACTGCAGCAGCTGTGAACAGGTTCACCTGCAGCGTATTCAACATTGGCTGTATTAGTTCTTTGAACATGGTGATAGATTTATCATTTAGGGTTTCTTTTCATTATGGTTTTATCTTGCGGTGCAGGAAAGTCCTCCACATCGGATCAAACGTGATCAAGATTGGTCACGACCAGCAACGAGTTACCTCGTTATTTTATACATGTCTTATATTTTTATGTTGATTATTATAGCACATGCAGGGGCAAATAATATTGCAGAAGAGTTTAAAATGACATTACATGTTACTTCATAAGTAGAAGAAATGTGAAAATTGTTAAATTATCTGACACAAAACGCTGATTTGTAGATTTCTCCCTGTGTTCCTGTTATGAAAGGACGATGATGTGTTTAGATTTAGACGTTTATACAATCATCACCTCAGAATCACATTGACTGCCGGCCTACAGCTGCCAGCGCATGTCTATTTTATGTTGGAACAATGCCATTCAGCACAAAATGTTCACAGATCGGTGTTTCCACAATCTACAGGAAGCGCACCATACTGCTAATTTAACATCACGCGTTACAGCACGTACGCGTTATACGCGCGCAGACGCGACTTATTTTTTCATGTTAACCTCTGATGATATTTACACGTCTAGCGTTATACGCGGTTCGTATGACGGACGTGTATGTTTATGACACGAAGCTGCGCTCTATTTAGGCTGGATTTGTAATTTTGTGCGCGCACCAACGCGTCTCCCATTGAAATCTTCATGTAAAAACATTTGATTTTTCTTAGCGGTCCTGGCTCTAGATTGGCATTTACCACACACACAGCAATTGTGTCTTTAAACATCAGCTGGAGGAGCAGAGGTTTTACAGTGATTCTGGACATCGTTTTTTTTCTTTTCATAAAGTCTGGCGTCTGGCCCAAACCAGCGCACAGAGGACCTGAGGACAACTACAAGCATGTGATTTGTGTTGTCTCCATCAGTTCTGTTCTGTCCTCTACATGCTCCATAGACTACACTGGGACAGCCGACGCAGACCTGCGCGCACGGTCAGTGTAGATACTCCAAAAAAATGTACGCGCGAGAGCGCGCAGTAAACGCGTTACGCGGCTGTATACGCCTACTGTGTAAATTCCTGACAACATTTTTAGACAACAATAAAGCTGTCATTGAGTTGGGTGTTTAGCATTAGAAGAACTAATGGAATACCTTTAAATGTGTATAGAATAGCTGTCCTTGTAGTTTTCTGTACTGTGCTGCTCTGCCTCTAACACGGGGTGGCAACCAGTCAGAGCTACTAAGAGCCAATTTTTTTTTTACTGTGTTACCAGCAAAGAGCCACATCATACACATGTGCACTACATAACATCACCCCAACCTTACACACGCACGAAAACACGGGCACGTCCAGCACACGAGCAGACACGCGCACACACATGCAGTTGTTGTGCAGAGAGAGGTGTTGGTTTCTGCTCAGACAGATTTATTGTAAATGTCCTCAAATGATAATGACAGAAATTGTCTATTTACAGTCCTAAATGGCTGGCCTCGCTCTCCCCGGTTTGCAGGCCCTTCCATCCGCTCGCTTCAACCGCTCCCTGGTACTTTTTATTAATGGTTTGCCCTGGTTTAACGGGCTGAGTCTGTTACCCGAAACAATTTCACGTTCAGCGAACATCAATTATGATCGAAAATGAATGCTTTACAATCACTAACCAAGAAAAAAAAAATCAAGTTTCAACCAGTGTTCAGCAGACACACAACTGTCTTTAGTACAAAAGATCTAGATTTGAACATAACACCAACACCACTTTAGCAATTTAGAAACCACGGAACATGCTCAGTATAAGACCAGATATTTTGCATTTGATTGAAGGACAGACACTCACCAGGCAGAGTTGGCTTATCTCCTGGTGTAATGCTAGTTGTTGTTAGCTGGTTTTAGCATGTTAGCCGGTGTTAGCCGATGTCCGTAAATGTAATCCATTTGGTCAAACCACCTCCAGACTTTTCGGGTCTGCCTCTACTTCTGCTGCTGCAATCTTTCATTTCACGGTTGTCACTTTTAAGCTTTTTAACTTTTCTCTGCATTGTCATGTTTGTGGGAATCATTCTGCTCCATCCTTAGTGCTAGCTCCACAAACACCTTCTGGTTTCTGGTGGAATCAGGCTGGTGTCCTCTCCTCAAACTGAGGAAGGTGTTGCCCTCATCCAGCGACCAAAGAATTCTTTTCCGTACGGACGTCATGGTTCGAGGCAACGTGTTGTTTGTTATGATATTTGCTACAGCTGAGGTAGCAGCTGCAGAGTGATTGACAGCGCATCTGACCAATCAGAATTGACGTTCGCCGACGTCAGATTGTTTTGGTGGCCTGGCTAGTGGAGTGAAGTCGGCCTTTACTATTGGTCAGAACTACATATGGAATGAAAGGCAGCGCCACCACCGAGGCGTTTTTGACGCTTGTCGAGTGAAAGCCCGAGAGCCGCACGGAACCAGCCAAAGAGCCGCATGCGGCTCACGAGCCGCGGGTTGGCCACCCCTGGTATAGTACAATATTCTATCTTCTTTGAAAATTAACCTTTGGAATTTATGTTGTGTGATTATTCAGTACTATAACTCTACGAGAAGTTGTTGTGTATAAAGATTTATTAGCTATTTAGCTATAATCTGGTGCAGAACATATCAGTCTTTGAGCTTAATGTATACTGTGCACTGTCCCTAATTAATAAAGACTGAAATGAAGCCACATCTGAGGTTAAAAATAAAAGACAGAAGAACTAAGCTCACAGCGCTCAAAATCCTCTTGCTGTAGCTCACTACAACAGCATCAATCACATGCAGCTGTAGCGCCACATGCAAAACCTCACCTGCAGCATCAGCCACTGCCCGCATCAGCTTCATATTGCGCAGACGTTCCATCCAAGCAGTCGCTTAATTCATGCCGCAACCCTCCTCCTCCCCATCTCTGCCGCGTTCCAGGCCTGCTCTTCTATCCATCTTCTAGCTCCCACCACCAGGGTCTAGGCCCCGGGGGATTTCATCCCATAATCTCTTTCCTCTTCTGCAAAAATGCATTGCTCTGCCAGGGTCTAAGGTCCAAATCCTAACCACATTCTGAGCAGCACAATGAATGTAATCTTGAAAATATTGTCCTCAGAGTCATATGTGTAACTTATATAGTGTCAGATTACTTTCTAACAAATATACAATTCTAATGCCCATGTTTTGTCTTTTTGAGTCTCTCCAGATTGAACCGAGCTCAACCGATATTAAGGGATTTACAGCCAGCTGAGAAACATAGCAGACATACAATACATATAATGTAATGTATGTAGTGTGCTCCCTGTGTGCTACTACTGTCCTGTATATGCGCTGCAACATTGAAATTTCCCCACTCTGAGACGAATATCTTGTCTTATATTGTAGCAGCCTACGGTAAGACTATGAATAAGCCAGTGTCAATGTTGACATATTGACTTTGCCTTGTCCTACATACACAGCTCTGTCTGAGTGGAGAAGGCAGCCTCACGCTCTGCTCTGTAATGACTGCAACACCAGGGAAGCCCATTCATATTCATTAGAAGCATAATCGTGATTAAAAGGATGCCTGATGAACACGAGAATGCCGTCTTTGTGCCTGCCGCGTGCCTCCCGTCGCTCGATAGGTTTCGTTTAATCAATAAATGGAAATGTCTATTATCCTTGTGTTTGATATTGTAGGCGCTGTTTCTCTGAGCAGAGTAACACGTGTTGGATGTTGAAAGGGAAAGAGCTTAAATGGAACTGAGAGGAGCCTGCACTGTTGCTGCTTCATGCATTTTCACTCTTGGGAATAAGTATATTGGGTCATGTTTTTGAATGTGAAATAATTGCTTAAGTATAAACTTTACAGATATACTATTACGTATGATGGGACACATATAAAGGGACAAGATAATCTATTGGAAAGAATGCAAGCACAAAGAATGTAATTTGATTGGAGACATTCCCAAACCTGCTTTTTAAATACAGAAAGTGAATAGTTCCATGACGTCTTATAGTGTATGACAATTCAATTAAACTTGTTTGCAGACTCTAGGCCCGATTTAATACATACAGACAAAAATGTACAAACAGTCATACCAATGTCTCCACCATAGACTGTAAAAATTCACGGACCTAGTCACGCCTATCTCCGCCGTTCAAACCAATCCAAAATGGCCGCGAATGGTCCCGCCCACAAGAAAATTGTGAAAAAACGCATCTGCGCATGCGTCAGCTGGCGCGAGCTCCATTCATTTAACGAGTGCCTTCAAAAGTTCACAACAACTAAACTAGAGTGGTCCAAAATAATTCACTCCCCTCAGCATTGACACACATGTGCTCTTTGGGCCAAGAGCCAACTTTTGGACCATCCTGTAAAGACGTTTTCGAGAGGTGAGAAGATGCTATATGTTAGCATTGGCTAATTCTTATTCATTCTTATTCCGGGTCCACCCCCATCGACCCGAGGTGGTATTGCAAGCCGGGACCCGCCCCGACTGGTCTCGACATGAACTCGAGTGGCACTGAACCTGGTGTTTGTCAGCACTATTATTATTTCATTTTCTGACTTGTTTAGTCGACAGATTAAATTATTTATTAGGTTCTTAGCACATGATGAGCCGCATTTCCACCGCAAGAACTTCGGGGTAATTTCCCAAAGAGAGTTAGAAAACTCTTTGCCTGAAGCCCCTGCTGAACGATCTCAGCTCCTGTGGACTCACCACCTGCAGGAGGATCAGTGAGGGGCTGGTACTATGTGTACTGGGTGCAGCTCTGACTGCCACCCCCCCGACCCAGAAATGGATTAAGGGGAAGAAAATGGATGGATGGAGTCAGAAGAAAACCTCTGAGGCTTGTGTGCATCAAGGTGATTGTTTCAGAGGAGTTTAGTCTATGTATGACTTTTGAGAGCTGCAGAAGCACTCATGTGTGTGAGGGATTTTACAGCCTTAAACATTTTTTGTAAGACTTTTTTTCAGAATGTAACGCTTGCCAAGAGACTACTATGAACTAGAAATTGCAATACCAATATACAGTATAAAATCAGTATTAGTGTTGTGTGAGCAGGAAATATCTCCTAACCAGTATCCAGTGTATCATACTCTACCACTGTGTTCATTCAAGCAACATACAGTAAATACACACTGTTTTCCAAAGCTGTGTATTAATTAACTGTTTCAACATTTGCGCGGGTCTGTCTGAGTAAACATATAATTGTGTCCACAGTAGCAGCACCTGCGTCCACAGACCCCTCACTCCGTCTCTGCCCACAGGGAGCAGATTAATCCGAGCTCCTCCGCATCCTCCTCCCAAATTTAATTATGAGAGCGATAAATAACCTCTTCCAGCACTGTATAGATCATCTGCTGCAGCGGACGGCTGAGTTATTCCCCCCGAGGAGCAGCCCATCTCTGCTAAAGAGGTGATCCATCGGCCCCTAGCTCCCGCGTATTTATTTACACTCTCACTATCACACTATTGTTATTAATGTGTCTTCACTCACTATAGTTTATTATGGGCTTTGTGACTTTTCCCACTTTCTAATCAACAACTGCAAGCCCGATGGTATTTTGGTTAAACTTTTGAAGAAGCGTACACATATTAATTTGGATGTAATAAGATGAGGCTTGTTGAAGGAGATGTATTTTGCAGCTGGTGAATCTTTTAAAACCGCACTCGTTTGTTTTAAAGATGTGGCTTTGAATGACTTCCATAATGATAATCTAATGCAGGCGTCTGGCTGTGTTTTATCAGCATTTAGGCATCGACCATAACGACAAGTGTTCGTTCTGAAAGCTTAGATGCGCGTTTTTATTGTGGAATCATTTCAAGGCATCAAATAATACACGACAAAAGAAGCAGTATGATTACTTGTATCAAACACACACAACTAAACCAGGTACATGGTTACAAGATTTTATGTGTATGCTAGTAAACACTATAAAATGCAAAAATTCTCAAATAAGCTTCACATTTGTAACTCTTCACATGTGATATAGTCATTCATTCATATAGAACATAGAAGCAATTACTTTAAACATTTGGTAATTAACTTAAAAGTATGGCAAGCCACTTCAAACCTATGCGTTTACTTTAGAATGCCCTTGAAAACAGCTGCAAGTCCGAAGTAACTCTCAAAAAGTTGTTGTTTTGTGCTTTTGAATTTTTAGTTTTATTGCTTTTTTTCTACCTGAGATGTTGGTGCAGTACAGTGTTCATAGTTTTGCACGGGTCCAGAAGGGACTGTGTCTTTCAGCTGACCTGAGAACGGCTCGGAATTCCCCCCCGGATGAGGTGTGTGTCGAGATCTAAGTCTGTGTATCTTTTTAGACTGCTGCTCTTGTGACTTGGCAATGGATAAAGTGGAAGAAAACAGATGATGCACAGAAAATCAAACCCACAACTTACAGGTACGCGTCACAGATAATCACAATTATCTGTGGCTTGAACAGATAACTATTTGAACAGCATCTTAACACTTTGATAATGATATCCAGTTTGATAAAACATTGTGACACCCCATTATTACCATCACCTTTCTGCTTTTAAATCTTCATCTTAACAGCAATCTATAAAAGTATTTGACAGAAATCCACTGTCTGCTCCCTCCCCATAATGTTCTCCTCTGCAGCTCCAGCCCTGTCATTATGAGGTCCATTATGTCCCTCAACATGAGCGTCTCCTCAATACGTGAATCAATATGGAGAAAAGCAACTATGAGAGAGAGCACTGAAGCAAAGAGGCTGAAGAAGGAGGGAAGAAAGTCATGTGTTATTATGATGTCTCCTTCCATATTATTATCTTTGATTTATTCAGCTATTTTATTGTCTTGAAAATTATGAAATCTGAAAACAGTGAATTTTTTCCTCATGTTGGAATGGATAACTTCCGGGTCAAACAATTCAAAGACAAAAACCCTTTCTTAATTCTAAATATATGCATAGACAAAATGGGAGCGAGG
This sequence comes from Knipowitschia caucasica, assembly GCA_964034765.1. Taxonomy (NCBI): domain Eukaryota; kingdom Metazoa; phylum Chordata; class Actinopteri; order Gobiiformes; family Gobiidae; genus Knipowitschia; species Knipowitschia caucasica. The sequence continues at coordinate 7,372,627 of OZ035843.1, forward strand.
TTAACACATCTATGGTATAAGTAGGACATCCCATTATTGTTATTTTAGTCATAGTACAATGTTGTGTAGTTGTTAAGTAGCTTGAATTAAGTCCCCAAACTAACTAAGAGCAAAAACTTTTAAGAATAAGAAAGAAAAATGTCGAGTTTGAAATAAAAGCATTTGGACAAAAGGGGTGGTGTCACGGGTTTCTGATAGTAACCTGGATAGAGCTAAAATCCTCCTCAGGTCTAATGTTGATTGTGGCTTTTAATTGCAAACTGTAAATGTTCCAGGTATGGGCCTCTCGAGATTTCTCAGCTTTTTCTCCCACTTTCTTTGGTTTTGAGTCTATCCTTGCCCGATACAGAGGGGTCTAAGGAGAGTGATCCGGGATGTTATGGACATGGACATCCCGCTCCCACATAGAAGAAGCCATTGTGTTTGTAAGAATTGCATTTCTTGTGTTCCAACTGTTTTATTCTCTGTATCTGTTGTTTGTGAATCAACAACATTGTAAAGGATAACAAAAACTAATGTAATTGAAATAATTTGAGGTGTTGTGGTTTGGCTCCCCCGTGTGGTTTTGTGTTTTGTTTCAGGCATGGCTCCTGTTGGGTGTGGTCTCCGAGCAGGCACAGCTGTCTTCAGTCCCCTCATCACCACAGTAAGTCTCCAAGATGATCTCCGCTCACCGTCAGATTGTTCCGTCTTCCACCGTGGTGACTAGACTGTTTTACCTTACCTATGAGGATTTTACTTTTTGACTTATTTTCTGATTTTGGACTTTTATGTTCCTAGTTCCACTGCCTTCTCGGAGCCCAACACTGGACCAAGCCTTGCCCTGTTTCCCTTCAGCCATGCCTGCTGCACTTTTTATTAATACATATTTTTACTGCCCTTTTTGGTGTCTGCTTTGAGGTCCTCTCCCCTACCCTAACATGAGGTCCATTAAGCTTGTAAAACTAACAGCTATAGTCAGATTTGTGAAGAGAGAGGGGAGAAATGTTTTAAACTTTATAAACCTTTAAATAAAAACGTCAGAACAGGCTCAAATGTAATTACGTATACAGTCTTTTCTGTATTTCATTTCCACCTGCAGAGCTTTAACAACGCATATATAAGCCCAGAACCAGCACAATTTATGTGGCGCTGTAGAAAATCAACAGTGGCACACACGTTAGCGACTTTCCCTGCACTTAATAGACTCCATTCAAACAAGGCTTTTATCCACAAGTGACAAATGGACGTAATGTCTGGCAGCGCGCCTGTGAATTTATTTGATTTTTTGCTTCCTGCCTCTCGCCGGTGATGGGCGCTGATATATCTTGACGCGGTGAAGTATTCGGAGTAAATTTGCTTGGCTTCTGTGGCTGTTTGTAACCTTCAGAGTGCCATGGATGATCTGTGTATGCACGCCACAAAGCAGCCGCTGTCAGCCTGAGGAACGAGGAGCCAAATGTGAGAAAGGACGAGAAAACAGGACGGAAAATGTGTTTTACAGGCTGTTACGTTGTTCTGTGAGGGAGACATAAGTATACCATAAATATCTCTGTGGAAATATGCGTTCTTAGCGGATGTGGGAATTGAGGATACAGAGAAAAGCCACGAAAAAGCCATCTTAATGTTGTTAATCATTAGTGTTATTATATACAGCACAGAGACACCTAAAAGTATGTTTGAGAATGGATGTGTGAGAGATGTTTCAATCATAAACAAACAAGTCTCATTCTAAGTATAATAAGTTAAGATATTCCTTTATTCGTCCCACAGTGGGGAAATTTCAGTGTCATCGTTGCGCACATTACAGCAGAGAAAGAAGGAAATAAGAGCACTCATATTGCGCACATTAAATAAGATTATGCAATTGTAAAGTGGAATAAAACAGAATAAAACTCTGGAGCTGTAATTGCACTTGGTTCAGAAGTATTTACAGATGTGTATATTGTACTTTAGCAGCAGAGATTATGACCAGAATAAACAATATCAGCAGTAAAGTGACTTATGAATGACAGAAATATCATATGGATGGATATAATAATGCTGTAATAATAATAACAACAGGTAAAGTGACTAGTGACAAAGTTACTAGTGAATTATTATCAGTCTCACTAATATTTTTTAATCCCATAATCTCCAGTGGTCACTTTTACACCTCTTCACTTCAATCCTCCCGCTACTAGACACCTGACGAATTAACTCTTTAGGCGCCAGAGGTTTTTGACATTCATTTTGTAATAACTTTAAAGAAAAAAAGAGATAGAGGCTTCATATCACTAGAGAAAGGATACGAATGTAGGAATTAGATGGAGCCATCTAATTTGCATATCATGGTATCATATGGGCGTGGCAATCATGGATTTTCATTAAATGTATATTTATTTATTTTTACTGACAGACACAAAACACTAGAACATGAACACACAAACAGAACTCAAATTGTACCAGACTCGAGCGTTTCAGGGAAAGAGTAAATCATTTTGTGGAAGGAGTTTGAATGAATTTTGACACAATCGGTCGTTTTAAAGAGTACCGCATATTGTCATTATAAGTCAACCGTGGCGCCTAGAGGGTTAAGCTCGCGCAGCAATCCTCCTCCTCCCCGTCACTATTTGAACAGTGGAACAATGGTCCTCAGAGAGATTTCAGTTTCATAAACTCTCCATTTCCCTGTGTGTACATTGTGCTATTTTTCTGCGGAGGTTCAGAAGTCAAAACTGTAGCATTTTCATAAATATGACTTTTTTTCTGCACGTCTGCCAGTTCCAAGTGTCATGCAAACCCCATTATAATGCAATAAACAACATTCTTAAACAACTTCTCATCAGTGTCTCATTTCACCATGAATGTTATGAATTTTACTTTATGTCCTTATGGTGCCATCAGAGCGGCTGAGTGGTTTGCCCTCCGCCTCTCTGCAAGGGGTTGATTAGGACCTTTCTGAGCTGACTTGGAATGCTCTAACTCTGTCACAGTGGCGTCACGGTGGTTCAGGACTAACTATCAATCTGAGGCTGTCGTACTTAAAAAAAAATAAAAATTACAAAATGATGATGACAAATATAAAAAATATGGCTGTGACAAGTAAGGTATGCACAGGAATATAGAGTGTGTTTGCCTCTGTTGATTTTACTTTGCACATGAATTGTGCTAGGGCAGGTGAAACGTGAAAAAAATAAATATAAAAAACGTATAAAATCTTTTTACACAATGGACAGTGCACCAGAAAAAGAATAGTGCTGTAGTTTTAAGTATCAGAATATTTTCAAGTCCACAATTATGTCCTTTGTTCTGAGTCCAATGAGAGCGTCTGAGACTAGAAGAGCAGGGGAGAAAGAACGCAAGCTTGTAGTAGTCCTGGTCAATCAGTGAAAAAGTTCCACAGTGCACCATTAAACATAGTTACATTATTTTAACTTCTTCCATGGTCAAATATATTCAGAGAAGAATGATTCAATAAATAATTTGCCGCTCAATATTGACCTGAAACAGTTTTATATAGAAGTCTATCAGAAGATGTCCTCTTCACACTGTATCTTCGCGAGGACATCCTAATTCTGATTTTGTTTTGCTCATAGAGGTAATATTGCTTGTTCATAACTAATAAATATACATTGGCAAAAGGTAATGCACAGAATAGGAGCAGGTCAACCCAATTTCAGTGCCTAAAATGAAACTGTCCAAGAAACTCAATCAGCGCAGTAATATTGGCATTTCCAAATTGTCGTTATCATTTTTTTTTTCCGTTCTGTGGCTTCTGCCCTCAATTTGGACAGGTGTTTTGTTACTTTATGTAAATGCGCAGGCTGCCATTAGTAAGAGCAGCATCTAGTCTATTTTGGCGCACTAAATAAATCTAGCCTGACCTGGTTTAGTCACAGTATTTTATTAAGACTACAAATTCTCATTACCGACAGTGGCCCTATATCACACAGTTGTGCCATTGCAGCCATAACATATTTCCATTCAAATACTGTGTCCTAATTAGCGTATAGTAATGTCTCCTTGCCTCCTAGCTTCCCCACATTGCACTGTACTTCCTCATTATTCACCCTCAATTATGTGAAGCGACTGTCCTAGCGCTGCTTAATTACTTCATCCGCGAAGATGATAAGTTAATTTTGCGATTAACCCGGCGACACCTGAGCAGACAGAATATCACAAAGTCATTATGGTTTTGAAATGTGTTTGTGGCCTGTGACTGGTACTGGGTGTTTGCTCCCGAGAATGACAGCCATTTTGAGAGTTGGAAATGTAATGTGACGTTTGTTAATTAATCATTCTGTCAGCGTGACGAAATGCTTTGACATAGTAATATTAGCATGAATTTAACGAGAAGTAAACCAGGATTAAATACACAGCTGTTGAAAAGTTTGAGGTCACATATAGATGACAATTAAAGTAGTTAAAAGACAGGGTTCCCAAACTTGAATCATTCCTGACTGTGAACATAGACAGAGTAAATCATTCAACGAGTTTTGATTTTATTCCCATTGCATAATCCAAAAGACTGAGATACATACCAATAATGAATGTACTGTCGGTGGCGTCATAGCTTTGCCATGATTCATTATGTGTTATATTTATCAAAGGGTAAAGTGGGTAAAGCAACTGTGAATATGTGTTTGGAATGCGCTCAAACTGCTGGTCAGATTGACATGAAAAGTGTGTGTGGAAGAATTTGGTGGAAGACCCCATAAAAATCTTGTACAACCTGTAACATTGGTGGAGTTGGCTCTCTCCAAGTAGTTTGTAAATGTGTCCTTGTATTTGAGTATCCACATCAGTCCATTTTCTTTCCCTTTGTCCATTTCTGGGTCAAGAGCACCAGCCCTTCACTGATCCTCCTGGCAGGTAGTGAGTCCACGAGAGGATGGCTGCTCTGTCACTGACAACCCAGCCTCGATCTTTCAGCGGGGGCTTCAGGCAAAGTAGGGTTAAGCGTCTTACCCAAGGACACAACGACAGCAGACGTCAGTGGGAGCCACTGTCGCCCCAGTATTGTATCATTGAAACTGGAATTCTGTTAAAACCAGAACATCTTATGGTTCATCAACACTTTTTACATGTTTTAGTAGCCCTTAGCTGAATTATTTTACAGAATTAGGCTATTAGGGTTTTACAGTGAAGTATTATTATTACTAAAGTAAGTTTGTGTAAGCTTGATTATTATACAAGGTGATTATGTTAGCACAATTGCAAACTGCTGGACTAATTTGAGCTTCTAAGTGGAAGTCTGGTCATGATCTTGGAAGTAACATTTCTCCATACAAAATATTTTTAAAATTTTAAAAACTGTCATACAAGCTATGTCACAAGCCATTTTTTAATCTGGAGCATCATAATTTATAGGTTCAGTGTTTCAGCAGAGTATTTACTACATTTTGATTAATTTTACAACACATTTAATTGATCAATAATGTAAAAACACCTGATCCAAAAGTTTAGATGTTATTCAAACAAACATGGATCTTCAAATGCAGTAACTGCGTTCATAGTACTTTCTGTAAAACAGGATCAGAACCAAACTGCTTTATATGCCACAGTGATGCCTTGTTAATATGCAGCTTGTTTAGCGAAGCTTAAATAAAGTTTTAAATGGCATTATTGTCATGTACAGACACTCGACAACAACATGCAGGCCTAATTAGACCTGTCTCCTCTCCGCTGTAGCATCACTGATTACACATATTTGCACTTGTAATCAGTCGGGCTTTCCTGCTAAATTTCCTATTACCCTCTTTCCTTGTCAGTCGGGCTCAGGGTTTGAATTAATTTGGTTTAATGGCGAGAGTTTCCGAGTGCGTTGGCGTGTTGTGCTGGCGTGCTCCTCATCTGAACATGTCAGGTACAATCTTGTGTGCATTCCCAGAAGGCCATTTGTTAACCATTACCCTTCATCCTTCATTATTTCACTTTTGTGCACAATTGGAGTTAATTTGTAAAGGATGTTCCTTGGCAGCCGGCAGAAAAAAAGGAGAAATTGTGCAAATTGTTTTAGATTACGATTCTCAAAAAGCCGTACAGGTGTCATTGATGATTTATGTGCGTTGGATTTTCCAGTGGGTGTGTATTTGTCCTGTATATGGACTTGGAACGCACAGATATCATGTTATAAGCGAGCTCATTTAACATTGTTATTGCTAATTGTTACTGTTTATTGTTAACAAATGTATTTGTTAACTTGGAGTCCCATCCCAGTACTAACCAGGCCATGCCCTGCTTAGCTTCTGAGATGCTGGCCGTCTTGCATATGCGGGTATGGTACAGGTTCTGAGTGAAGGACCTCTGACTCCTGTTGGAGACATAATTCTGCATCAGGCCCTGGATGTATTCAGGCAGGCGCCCTGAAAGTCAGAACCTGGGTCTCATAATAGCAAAGTGTTTCTGTCTTTCCACTGCAGCTCAAGTCCCTGGAGTTTTTAGCCCTAGAACCCTGACCCGCCTTATCCTTACACACTGAGCGACTCGGCCTGGCGTTTCTAAACAACTCTGCTTTTAACACACCTTGCAAAGTAAACGCCAGGTTTTATAGCGTTTTAGTTTCATATTGGTCAGGTGAAGAAGTTATTAAACGTTCTACAAGTCACACAAGGGACAGTATTTTTCATAAGGACATTGTAACAAAACCCAGAAGCTTTTGGGGTTTTGTACACACTTTTCTTTTGTACATTTTTGCTGAGGACAGTGGCTCCATAACGTGATCGATTGGGAACAGAGACAGTCCGCCAAAATGTAGATTGTATATTTACTCTTATTTTGTAGAATCAATCAAACAGTGTCATGTGGTGGAAAGGAAGAGGGATCCAAAATACAGGAATGCAAATAATAATGATTTAATAATGATGATGAAATAAAAGTCCAGGGAAAACCACATCCAAAGCAACCAGGAATGGGACAGACATTGACGATGCAATGGACCAGCAACCAGGGGAGAGGAGCACAGGTACATATAGACGCAGAGAGACACAGGTGAAACACATCAGGGCGGGGCAGACAATCAAGACAGGAACAGGACAGGAAGTACAACTAAAACCAAACCAACTGAGACCTATAGTCAGAATAAAACAAACTACAAAATAACTAAAAAAGCCAGTTCATGACAAACAGAAATGTTAACCCAAGAACTACACAGAAAAAGATCTCTAACAAAAATGAGTGGCAGCTGCAAGACCCGCTGGTTGTAAGCGGTATTGGCCTGGTCTGGTCTTAGCCTGGCCTTAGCCAACCGTACACTCTGGTCAATCATCATTTCTCTGCATGTAACGTCTGGGTCTGGTCCCTGTGTTTGTGATTACATTGGTTGAATTCCATCCAGCGAGTCAGCGAGCACAGGAGGCGGGTGTTGTAGTTTAGTGTGGGTGACGTCAAGAGTTTGCGCCGAACGGGCAGGTCGTAGTTTGGCGATGGCAAAGAATGCAAAAGTAAAGCAATCCGTTCTGGTTTTGTTCTGATCAAGAAATTGAAGCCGGAGCAAGAGGTATGTTTAGCAAATGTAATCGCTGACAAAAATTGTGGTGCTACTCCCCACGGACTCCATTAACGGCAAAGGAGATGGCTAGGCTAAATGCTAAATGCTAACGATCACTCAGGCGCACTACATACGCCACGGTAAACTCAGATCCAATCGCATCAATCTGCAAAAGGAGTTAACCCCTCCCACCTGTAAACGGAGCTCAATGGAGCACCTTCAGACCTTAGTACAAAATGTAATTTGTACTATGGTGTGGTACGACCAGGCTAGTCCGGTCTGGGTCTTTCATACATCCCAGCTTGTGGTGGGATGATTTGGACGGATGAAAGCAAGAAGAAGACACAAACGACTTGATTTCTAACAGTTTATGAAAATGTATATATTGCTCCACAAAGATAATTTTCCAGATTTTCTGGGGTCCTGTGATTTATTTTGAAGCCGTTTATTTTCAACCGTTCTACTTCGAAACGTGTTTACCTTACCCCTTTAGTGATAATCAAAAGGCGGTCCAAACAACATGCTTCCCTTTCCCGACCCTCCCAGGCCGCTATGCCTGTTCCGCAGTGTCTAAAAGTACAGACAACAACGCTTTTCGTGGACTAAACACTGTGCATCTTTCAGGCTTGTGACCTTTTGGCTTTGCAGGAATCCTGGACTCTCTCTCAACGTTCATATGTTCTGTGAAACCTGAGTGACAAACACTGGCACAGATACAAATCATGTATAAATAAACAAACACCAAACTGCGCACTTTAACTTTTCGCTCCTGATTAGCGTGACACGGCCCCACGCCGAGCTGCGGAGAAGGACCTTGTAATCAGCTCATCATTAATGCGTGACTCTGCACCTGGATCTGGGGTAAACACGCCCTCTTCGGCTCCTTCAATCACTGCAGCGCCGTCCCACTGAGAGCTGCTTCCATCTCCATCACCACGGAGCGGGACGGGGCTCATCACGCACCCCTCCATCTGCGCTTTTATGTGATTCATAAAAGACATCACTCATCAACGTCCTCTTTGATACAAGACACTGCACAGACAAGCAGCAAATAGTTTCTGGTAATAGTTATAGCGACATTTGAAAACATTTGAATTGAGAGTATTTGTTTATTGTAATAATAGTTAAAATAAAAGGGACCAATTACTTATTGTTTGTCAGAATGACTTACTTGGGTTCCTCACTTGTTTTCATAAATAATACTTAGTTTACCAACGAAAAGAGTCTTGTGAAGGTTAAGGGGAAATTACTTGTGAGAAAGTACCCTGTGAATCATTATTTGAAGCTTTAGGCTAAGAGCTGATTGGCTGAGAGTGACAAACAAGGATTCTACTACATAGATAGTTATTGTGTGGTTAGAAACTTGGGAACCCCAGCTTTAAAGGAGCTATTGACCAGATGCATCAACGTCATCCAGTCACGTGATTGTGAATGAGCTTACGGCGGAAGTATTGGAAACTAGCATTGCTGCGAGAGCAAAACGGACACAACTCTTAAAAACGGAGCTTCCTCTCCTAAATCGAGAAGTGGCTGCTTCAAGCACATGTTCGATTACGTTATAGGTGGAAGTAGGACATCAGGTCAGGGCTCACAAAGAGTGGTATTTGGAGAAGTTAAGGATTGCCTAACTGGATGTTGACCCGTACCTTCTCCCCCCGGTCAATTTTATCGATTAAATAAAATGTCTATTTTTGCCCAAATTCACCCTACATGATCTTTATCATTATCATTAACAATGCATCCCCTTACACTGGAGCAGATTTATATGTACATTTTGCTGGTAGCATCAGCAATAGTCCACTTTTCTGTGGCTTTTCTCTCTACAGCCAAACATGATACGTACTGACGGAGAGGAAAATAGTGAAACACGCAATTGACTTAAACGATAAAAATGTCAATGTTGCAGCGCACAGGACAGTAGTAAGAGACACGTTTGACGTGTGTCATTGTCCTCCACATTAATGGAAATAAAATAAATACAAACTTGTGATTGCTTTATCTTGTAAAAAGTGTTCACTGCATATTAGGGAGTACTTGGATGGGTCCCAGTCCTTTTGGTTGATTGCAGCCGGCCATCGTCGTCTTCTGTCTTCATGACGAGCAGGTATCAGATAAAAAAGCTTATGTCCTAGCTATGTTCACCCAGGCTTGATTTCTTCTTTGATAATTTTTTTGCTTTAGTTCCCTCTTCTCTTCCTCACTTTTGCGTTGTTTGGGCTGTCTTTCTGTGTCTGCAGTTACAGCTAGAGGAGTTATAGCCACTTTCTCCTGACTTGCTGCCGTGTTTATCTGCGCTGTAGATGCCAGAGGAAGCAGCCTGTTCGTAACAGCGCCGCTCCTTGTTCTGTGATTGGACGAGAGCTAGCGTCACACTAAGTTGACGCTCTGCATTTTTTACGGCCTGAATCAATGAGCTCAAGTTTTCAATTAAATTACGGATTTTAATACAACATGTATTTAATAATACGCATTTTTATTAACTCAATAGAAACTAAATTGGGTATAGCTTCTTTAAGTGTGCAATGTGAACACAAGTCCTGCAGCCGTTTGTCTTTCCCTGTCTGCGTTTTCTCCCTGATTGATTGATGTCACAGGGGTGCGAGATACGCCACAACACCGATCATCATTCATTTGCTGGTTTTGTTTATGGACCTCCTCTATTGACGATCACCGTATCCACCGATCTTTAATTAGTGCCTTTTGTTCGCCACTCAAATGGGAAAACAAAAGACTCCCTCCGTGAGGCGTTCACATCAGAACAGGGAGAGCTGACGAGTAAACATTTTAATTATGCCGTTAAATATAAAATGGAAGGTAACATTTGTGAGCAAATTAGTCTAAAGGTCACTTTGTTGGAAGGTGCTCAGCTAATGATTTTTACATGTGCTGTTTCCTGCTCTGCATAATGATGCAGGCGGGGGAGAAACAATACAACTTTCAGAACTTTTTGGTTCTGTATTTTGCATACTTGAGCCCTGTGAGTCACTACTTGACACTTTGGGCTGTAGGACCTGAATGGCTGAGCAAGAGTGGTCTTTTCTTTAGGGCAATTTTGTCTTTAAAGATCTAACTATCTATCTATTTAAAGCTCTAATTAGATAGATAGTTAGATAGATAGTTAATTAGATAGATAGTTAGATACTTCTATACTAGGTCAGTTAATACGCAGAAACAAAGTGTCCTATCACAACTATGCAGACGACACTCAGATCTATGTCTCACTGACTGCAGGAGAACATGGACCAGTGGACTCACTCCTTCACTGTATCCAACAGATCAGTGAGTGGATGCAAAACAACTTCCTTCAGCTAAACGCAGACAAAACTGAAATGATTGTCTTTGGTCCCCAGAAACAAAGAGAGAGCGTCATCTGTCACCTACAGTCTCTCTCTCTAAAACCTTCAAACAAGGTCAGAAATCTAGGGGTAATACTGGACTCAGACTTACATTTTAATAGCCACATCAAATCAGTAACTTCAGCAGCTTTTTACCATCTAAAAAACATTGCCAGGATCAAAAACATAGTGTCTAAAGCAGACTTGGAGATTCTTATCCATGCATTCGTCTCCAGTAGGTTAGACTACTGCAATGGCCTGCTCACAAGTCTGTCCAAACAGGCTGTAAAACAGCTGCAGTACATTCAAAATGCAGCAGCTCGAGTCCTGACTAGAACCAGGAAGTACGACCACATTAGTCCAGTCCTCAAGTCCCTGCACTGGCTTCCTGTGGCTCAGAGAATAGACTTTAAAACAGCTCTGCTTGTGTACAAATCTCTCCATGGCCTCGCACCAAACTATATTAGTGACATGTTAGTCCCATATGAACCAGCCCGGACTCTGAGGAGCACAGGGACTGGACTCCTGTTAGTGCCCAGAGTCAGAACTAAACATGGGGAGGCTGCTTTTCAGATTCATGCTGCTAAAATCTGGAACAGTCTTCCTGAAGATGTGAGACAGGCCTCCTCTCTGACAATGTTTAAGACAAGGTTGAAAACAGTTCTGTTTAGCTGTGCATACAACTGAGGGATTTTATATTTTTATCTTTTTTTAATGTACTGTGATTATTTATGATTTTAATGCTTTCTTGTTCTGTTCAGCACTTTGAATTGCCTTGTGTATGAATTGTGCTATATAAATAAACTTGCCTTGCCTTGCCTTGCCTAGTAGGGCCCAGTCCCAATACTCACACTTCCACCCTCGCACCCCCGATGATGGGTGCGAGTGCATAGGGTGACCCAATCCTCCAGGGAGGTCTTTGGCCCCGCCCCCTTTGTCGCCCTGATCCACACTTTGCCGTAGCCTGCATCTATGCGGACTCTGACGAAGGATATTGCCCATAATTCTTTGCGGTACACACCAAAACGTTGGGAAATGCATTTAAGTGTACGTTTTGAAATATATATGCAGTATGTGTGTAAATAAGTTTTGCTATGTTACTTGGAAAGAAGCATAAACGTCTGATGAAGAATTACGGACATTGTATTTAAACAATTTCATAACTTTTGAAAGCAAGCATTCATATAACATTCCATTTAAACTTTACACTTAGTACAATAATCTTAGAATGTATAAATGCTTACCAGATAACTTACCCACATTTAACTTAAAATTATACAGCTATCTCAAATTAAGAATAACCAATATACATTTATTTTAATATCAAGGCTATGCTCACACTCAGAGAGCAGCCGTCCTCCTGTGGACTCACCACCTGCAGAGGGTCAGTGAGGGGCTGGTGCTATGAGACTTGGGTGGCAGCTCTGATTGCCACCCCCCTGACCCAGAAATGGATTAAAGGGTAGAAAATGGATGGATGGATGGGCATTTATTTTAACGTGTGTGGAGCAACTCACTTTGTTTCCCACAGGGTCAGACAAAATTACCTTTAATTTATATAAAGTTTAGGTCTGAAAACTTTGACGAGTCAATGACTTTCCCAATTCCGCCTTTTTTGCTCGCTTGTAACCTGCACACTTCAACCCTTGTGTGCACTTCGTAGAGGAGTGTAGGGGGCAGTGTGGGTATTGGGATTTGGCCTAGTAGTAGCGCTTTAGGTCACAGCAGCAGAGGTGGAGTAGCCGCTTATCAGACCAAATGTGTGACAAAGGGTGAACAAAATACATATACATGCAAACTCCACTCTGCTGGCCCAGGGGAAGCGATAAATCAGAGTCCAACATTGACATCAAAGGACATTTATTAACATTTATGGACATTGGTCATAACAATTATAATATACTATTTTTTCTTCCCCTCTTGGATACCGTATATATTCTAGAACTGTTTCATGACCTTTTCCATAATAGGATTGAAATTTTAAATTAAATATATTTGCTCTGCAGTATTGTGAGCTATCTTTATATCAATTACTGTATCAAATTGTTGGTCGACAGGTATTGTAGGTTGCAGCTCAGGCCCCAGACACTCATCCTTCATGGCACCGATGTAAACATACAAGCCATTTGCGCCAGTGTACTTTTCAATGAGATGAATGAGCCCAAAATAAGTCAAACTCAGTCAAACCCATAGAATATGAATAAATACAATTTAAAAAAGCAAACAAACACTTAAAAAATACAATAAAATGTGGAAAATAGATGACATATTTTATGGACTAAAATCTATTTATAGCTCCAACCTATTTCCTCCTCCAGGGTGGTTAACCTGAAGAGGATGGTTTAAAATTCAGACAAAAAGGTTCCTGGAAAAATATATCCAAATGAAACAATAAAACACAAAAAAATCCTCCATTTCAACTGTATTCCTCTTCTTCAAATCACACTTTCACTTCGGATTGAACCTGTTCTACACAAAGAGCGTCTGACGTGGTGCTTAAATGCCCTGGAGTTTGTGTTTCTGTTTGTCCAGGACTCAAACACCTCGCACCTACGGCAGCCCTGCAGGGACATTCTGTGGACCGAGCGCAAACCCAAGAGAAATAGGTCAGATTCCACATGACATTTACACATGGCCCCTGGAGTTTATGAAATACATGTGTCCTCAAAGGAAAATGAAAACCTGCTCCTTTTGTCGACTGGAGGTTGAAAAATCAGCAAGAATCATTTTAGTTATGACTTATGAATCGCACATTTATGATTTATATTTGAATAGTTTTTTTTAAATCACTAAACTATGTACCTCTCCTACTTTATATGACTTATGAGCTGTAGTCTGTTCATTGGTATTCACCTGGTGTCCTGTTTCATGGTGGGATGATGGGACCCCTGACTCTGTCCTCTTTTATGTGCAGCTGTGGACTGGTTCTCCCCGGTGCAGACTCATGGGCAGCACAGCCTCAGTCCTGGATCTATAACCCGTCTGTCCGTGGGAGCGGATCCCTCTCTCAGTGTGTGTCTTCCGAGGGAGGTTTCTCAATTATTATTCACTTCTATCGTTCTTTGCAGATGCAGGAAGGTCTATGTACTGTATAGAAATGATCCAGGACATTTAAGGCCTTTTGTGGACATTGGTCATTCCACTCCCTATGGACCAAGGACTCTTATGTGACAAATTCTGGCCGACCTCGATAGCTTAGCCACGCTCTTCCCAGTAGCTCCTACAAAATAAATATACAGTGCCTTGCGAAAGTATTCGGCCCCCTTGAACCTTTCAACATTTCGCCACATTTCAGGCTTCAAACATAAAGATATACATTTTTGTCATGAATCAACAACAAGTGGGACACAATCGTGAAGTGGAACAAAATGTATTGGATAATTTAAACTTTTTTAACAAATAAAAAACTGAAAAGTGGGGCGTGCAATAATATTCGGCCCCTTTACTTTCAGTGCAGCAAACTCAGTCCAGAAGTTCAGTGAGGATCTTTGAATGATCCAATGTTGTCCTAAATGACTGATGATGATAAATAGAATGCACCTGTGTGTAATCAAGTCTCCGTATAAATGCACCTGCTCTTTGATAGTCTCAGGGTTCTGTTTAAAGCACAGAGAGAACCATGAAGACAAAGAAACACACCAGGCAGGTCCGAGATACTGTTGTGGAGAAGTTTAAAGGTCCTATATCACGCTTTTCTTCATGTTTCACACTCAATCCTATACACATGTGTGATATTAATGTGTATGATACACCACACAACAATCAAAGCTTGTGAGATTAGAGCCATCTCTTGTATAGAGGTGACGTCACCTCGACTCAAACGAGCTGATCCAGAGAAGAGTCTGCTCCTCTGCCTGTGAGCCCGCCTCCCCCCGCCCGCACGGTGACGTAGCATCACGCTTTTGTCGTTTATCACCTGTACTTAGTCATTTCATACATAAGAATAAACTTTTTCCAACAATGACAATCCGTCACATCGAGCCCTATGTCCTCGATGCACAATCAGACCCTAGTTATTTAGTTTACAGAAGTATACAGCGAGTTAGCGTCACTACTTACAGATCGAGGGGGTCCGAGTTACGTCTTTTACCGTGGGAATAACGTGTTTCCAGATCAGCTTTTGAGTAAGTCCAGTTCCATTGTCCCTGTAGTTCTGGAACAGTCTCAGTGAAGTGTCGCAGATGAACCGGTATTATAATAGATCCATGAGATGAACAGATGAAAAAAGTCGAGCCGCTTTCTTCCTTTTAGGGCCAAATAGTGTGTCACATATTTACACCCATAACACACTTCATTCAAGTTGACGTGATCCTAACACTTTTAGTTGCTGACAAAAGCATAAAAACAGCAGCTCTATGTGGTGTCCGCGAGACAAGACCACAGACGCTGGACTCGGGAGCCGGAGCCTGTGCGCTCTGATTCGCCGTTTTGATCCGTCAATCACCTCCCGCCGGCTTTTAATTTATTTTTATTTTTATTATTTTTGACAAAAAACAGCACACTAATTGTGTATTGTTTACCCCGTTTTGACAAAAGTATTTAACAACTATTTTAAATACAAAGCAAACGGGGTCATGCGCGTCATCAGTGTGGTTTTTGTGACTGAAGTGGACCCGAGCGTTTCTGTGCCTCACGCTGGGGAAGGAGACAGATTGCTCTCTTACAAAAGATTGACAGAATCAATGAATAAACTACTGTGGGCTTGTGTATGAAGGCCAAATAGCATTGTAATCATGTTTAAAGCAGAGAAAAGTCAAAAACCGTGATATGGGCCCTTTAAAGCCGGATTTGGATACAAAAAGAGGAGGAGCACTGTACAAGCAATTATATTGAAATGGAAGGAGTATCAGACCACTGCAAATCTACCAAGACCCGGCCGTCCCTCCAAACTTTCACCTCAAACAAGGAGAAGACTGATCAGAGATGTAGACAAGAGGCCCATGATTACTCTGGATGAACTGCAGATAACTACAGCTGAGGTGGGAGAGTCTGTCCATAGGACAACAATCAGTCGTGCACTGCACAAATCTGGCCTTTATGGAAGAGTGGCAAGAAGAAAGCCATTTCTCAAAGATATCCATAAAAAGTCTCGTTTAAAGTTTGCCACAAGCCACCTGGGAGACACACCAAACATGTTGAAGAAGATGCTCTGGTCAGATGAAACAACTGCGCAACAAAGTATTAGCGCAAGGGGGCCGAATAATATTGCACGCCCCACTTTTCAGTTTTTTATTTGTTCACAATTGTGTCCCACTTGTTGATTCTTGACAAAAAAAATAATATTTATATCTTTATGTTTGAAGCCTGAAATGTGGCGAAATGTTGAAAGGTTCAAGGGGCCAAATACTTTCGCAAGGCATTGTGTATATATATATATATAGGCAAGGCAAGGCAAGTTTATTTGTATAGCACAATTCATACACAAGGCAACTCAAAGTGCTGAACAAGATAGCATTAAAATCATAAATAATCACAGAACATTAAAACGAAAGATAAAAATATAAAATCCCTCAGTTGTATGCACAGCTAAACAGCACCGTTTTTAACTTGGTTTTAAACATTGTCAGAGAGGAGGCCTGTCTCACATCTTCAGGAAGATTGTTCCAGATTTTAGCAGCATGAATCTGAAAATATATATCCTACATTACAAATACTGCTGTGAATATCTAGAAGGTAGGTTTCCATTTTCATTCAACCGCTTAAAGCAGGGGTACCTAACTTTTAAACCTGTTGGATTTAACCATGTTGGATTCTCTCACTAGTGTTCTTAATCACATGGGACATCTTTAGACCACTCTCACTCAGCCAATCAGCTCCCAGCCCGAAGCCTCAAAGTGTGACTCACAAGGCTCTTTATTACGTATTTCTCCTTACTAATTTATCACAGTTAAAACATAGGACTGTGACAGACCAACAGACAAAGATGTATCAACAAACCAGTGGTGTATTATGGGTTTGTGTGTGTGTTATGTAAGTGGGCTCCTCTGTGGCTGTGGGCTGTGGATGATGTGATGTTCGCAGACACTTCCTGACGTCTCTGTCCCAAAGCCTGGCCCTGACTCTGGAGGCCTTCGTCTGCTGCTTTATACTTCAGTTTAACAAGCCTGCAGTCAACAAGACTACCTCACACAACTCAGCAGACAAGGGAAAGTTGTTATTGCATGTTTGATGCTTCTGAAGATAAAAGGCAACTTTTTGTGGCACGTAATAAGTGGGAGGAACATTTGTTAGAACAAGAATTTATGATATCCTCCACAACACATATAAAAACACAGCAAAACTATGTTTTATATTTTTGAAATTCTTTGTAAGTATTGGCAGAAAAAAGAGATTGTGGTGTAAGGGTCAGTTTTGACCCATCAAAGAAAAACTCTACAAAATATATACATATTATATATTATATATATGATCTGACCCCACCCCCTTTCTCCAAAAGAAAAAAATCTTTTCTCACATCACTATGGCTCTGTCCACACGTGGCCGGGTATCTGCAAAACCGCAGATATTTGTCTTCGTTTGCACCTGTCATCCACATGACAACACATCATAAACAAATATTTAAAAAACCTGTGGGCAAAGTGAAAATTTTTGAAAACTTCGTTTATGCATTTGTGTGTAGACAGAGATAACCAGAGTTTTGCGTTTTCGCACGTCACAATATGCGCCAAAACAACAACAAATCTGTTCTGATGTCAAACGTGCGACCTCTGTTTACCGCAGAAGAATGGATGTCACTGCTGTTGATTGTACAAGCCCAACTCCTGCCCCAAGAGCGCAGGCCACGGCTGATATTGCGGTCGGTGATTTACCCCATTCTAATCACTCCACAATACAATACAATACAGGCTCAGAGATCCCATCATCGTACCATGAAACAGACAATGGGACAACGGGTGAATAGCAATGAACAAACTACAGTCAAAATCCTAATAATGCTAAACAGGTAAAGTAGGAAGGAGGAGAGGATAGTGCTCAAGTTACCATTCTTCTCCAGCAAACTGACTCCCTATGCAGCTTGACTGACAGTCTGAGGAGTTTAGCCTTCCCTGAGTCTTACCTTCCTAGCCATATGCTAAACTAAAGAGGACTGTTTTAAACCTAGCCTTGAATAAAGAGAGCGTATCTGGAAGGAGGTGAGACAGCAGCAGCAGCCACGGCTAGGCTAGTCTAGGTTACAGCACCAAGATTCAAGGATTGCACACCAGGTGTGCAAACCGATCCAAGCATATCACATGTCCCATACCATGGAGCGGCTCATCCTCACCCATCTCCGCTCTGTGGTCAGCCCCACCCTGGACCCGCTGCAGTTCGCCTACAGACCCAACATCGGAGTAGAGGACGCCGTCATCTACTTCTTGCAGCGGACGCTCTCCCACCTGGAGCCCGCCGGGAGCGCTGTGAGGGTCATTTTTTTCGACTTCTCCAGTGCTTTCAATACCATCAGGCCGGCACTGCTGCGGGGAAAGATGGAGGACGCGGGAGTGGACAGTAGCCTCACTGCATGGACCATCAACTACCTCTCAGACCGACCACAGTACGTGCGGCTGCGCAGCTGTGAGTCTGAGGTGGTAGTCTGCAGCACTGGGGCCCCTCAGGGCACTGTCCTCTCACCGTTTCTCTTCACCATCTACACCTCAGACTTCACACACGACACACACAGCTGTCACCTGCAGAAGTTCTCCGACGACTCCGCCATCGTGGGCTGTGTGTCGGTCGGTTATCAAGGACTTTGTCGACTGGTGCGAGCGCAACCACTTGTGCTTGAACACCAGTAAGACCAAGGAGATGATCATCGACTTCAGGAGAAAACCACTTTCCCACACGCTGCTGAGCATCCAGGGGGAGAACATTGAGCTGGTGGACAGCTTCAAGTACCTGGGTGTTCACATTAACAATAAACTGGACTGGTCCCATAATAAAAACGCCCTGCACAAGAAGGGCCAAAGTCGCCTCTTCCTTCTGAGGAGGCTGAGGTCCTTCGGAGTGAGCAGGCCTCTGCTCAGGACTTTTTATGACTCTGCGGTAGCTTCTGCCATTTACTACGCTGCCGTGTGCTGGGCCCCGGGCAGCACAGAGCGGGACAGAAACAGACTGAACAAGCTGGTCAGGAGGGCCAGCTCCACTCTGGGCTGCTCCCTGGACTCTGTGGAGGAGGTGAGGGACAGGAAGGTGCTAGCCAAAGCCACCTCCATCATGAACAATACCTCCCACCCACTGCACAGGACTGTAGAGGAGCTGAGGAGCTCCTTCAGTGGAAGACTGAGGCACCCTCAGTGTAGGAAGGAGCGCTACCGCAGGGCCTTTATCCCCACCGCTGTCAGACTGTACAATAAGTCACTTTAAATGATCACTGGGTGAAAACCTGCACTACTATTGACACTGTTTCCAATTGACACTTGTCACTTTTATTGTACATATATCCTGCATGTAACATGTTTACACATTTCCTCCTTTTGCACAATCTGAGTGTCTCTATCCATGCCAAATGTGACATGTAAATTTCTCCTGTGAGATAAATAAAGCACATCTTATCTTATATTATATATATTATATATAATACATAACAAAACATAAAGCATAATATATAACATAATATACAACATAACACAATACACAACATAATACATATATTGTATAATATATAACATAATATATAAGTACAGCATATATATGTAATATATACACCATATATTACCTAATTATATGCTAAATTAAAGTAGAGTGCTTTAAGCCTGGCCTTGACTGTGGAGACCGTATCTGCTTCCTTAACATAAATGGGAAGCTGATTCCACAGTAAAGGAGCTTGGTAGCTAAATGCTCTGCCGCCAACAGTGATTTTTGAGACCATAGGAACCACTAAACGTCTGGCGTTTTGTGAGCGCAACGCTCGGCTTGGTTGATATGACACTAACGTGTCTTGGAGATAGGAAGGAGCAGAGCCATTTATGGCTTTATATGTTAAGAGAAGGATTTTAAACTTTATTCTGTACTCCACAGGGAGCCAGTGGAGTGATTTTAACACCAGAGTTATGTGCTCCCTCCTTTTGGTACCTGTTAAGATCCTAGCTGCTGTATTCTGAACGAGCTCCATGAAGGCATGCTCCTCGCCGCAATCGTAGACACCGGTTTTGGACGGTGTCAGACCGGGACGCACTGCCAGCTGGGGGAAAACTTTGAGATGGAAGTCATACTCCCAAAGGAATGGCGTGACACTTTCTGTATGTCACGGTCCTCACTCCTGTCGCTGTCAGAGTTATTACGTCCTCATATCGAGGGGCAGTCCACTATCCTGCGATCCCCCGTCAGTGTGATCAAAAGAGTTACATGCACGCTTTACTATTTAGCTGACGAGGGCAGATTACGGAAAACGGCTAATGCATTTGTTTGGCCAAAACAGGTTGTGTCAAACATTGTCAGCCAGGTGTGTCGAACAATAGCAGTGTACTTGGGACCCCGGTTCATACAAGTGCCAACAACTTAAAGTGCAGTGCATTCACTAGTGGAACATTTTGAACAGATCCATGGCCTCCCTCAGAGCATGGGTGCAGTGGATGGGACACATGTGGGGATTAAGCAGCCTTCAGCAAATTCCACTGATTATGTGAACAGAAAGGGTCATTTTACCTTAAATATCCAGGCAACATGTGACTACAAATACTGTTTTATGGATGGTTGTAAAGTGGCCAGGAAGTGTCCATGACGCCCGTATTATTTCCAACTCAACTATAATCAACATAAAAAATTTAAACATTCCTCCATGTCCAAAGAAAGTTGTTGACAATGAAGCAGCCATTCCTGTTTATATTTTGGGCGATCCTGCACACCCCTTACTGCCGTACCTGATGAAGGAGTATGCTGATGGAGGAAGTACTGTTCAGGAGCAGTATTTTGGACTTTCTTTGGGCAGAGCGCGGATGGTTATAGAATGTGCCTTTGGGACGCTGAAGACCCGTTTGGAGCTTTGAGGAGAGGCATGGATATCAATCTACATGACCTGCCTGTTGCCATCTATGCATGTTTTGTGCTACATAATTACTGTGAGGCCTCTAAAGACACAATAGATGACAACTTTGTTATTGAAGCCATTCACCAGAACAGGGACAACCAGCCAGACGCAGAACCAGCCGCTGTCAGAGGAGACAGCTTGACAGCTGAAGGGAAAAGGGTCAGGAGAATCCTAACCCGGTACCTGGATCCATGAAGGGGCCAATGATGTTTTTGAAGCTGTTTGACTGAAGTTGCATTTTTTTGTATTATTATTGTTCTTTGTTATGACATCACCTCAGTTGAATGTACACATGTTTTGTATGGTTGTGCACACAAAAAAAATATTGCACTTGTCAAAACAAACATTTCTGTTATGGTTTTGGTTCTGTTCTAGTCTGGTTGTACCACACCTTAGTTCAAATTACATTTCATACTAAGGTCTGGATTTGCTCCATTGAGCTCCGTGAACAGGTGGGAGGGGTTAACTCCTTTTGCAGATTGAAACGATTGGATCCGAGTTTACCGTGATGTATGTAATGCGCCCAAATCTGTTGTTAGCATTTAGCATTTAGCCTAGCCATCCTTTGCTGCTAACGGAGCCCGTGGGGAGTAGCGCCACAATCTTGACCAGCGATTACATTTGCTAAACAATCCTCTTGCTCCTGCTTCAATTTCTTGATAGAACCAGACCGGATTACTTTACTATCGCGTTCTTCGCCATTGCCAAACTACAACCTGCCCGTTTGGCGCAAACTCTTGACGTCACTGGCACCGACCTACAACATCCGCCTTCCGCACTCTCTGAGTTGCCGGTCGAAATACGACCGATTGTATTCGCTAACACAGGGACCAAACCCAGACGTTACATGCAGTGAAATGATGATTGAGCGGAGTGTACGGATGGCTATGGCCAGGCTAGTTCTGTTCCCCTCCCCTCTGTGTTTTCTGTTGCAGCAGAGCAGTGTGTGGCAGGGGCGTGGCTAACTTCTCATGAGCAGTCTCAACACCTGCCCTTCATTACTAATCAAGACCAGTATGAATACCAGGATTTCTCAGCACCACACTGCCAGATATTCCATCGTGCTCGGTAGCTTTGCAGCAACTGGTTTTGTCGAAGTTACTTCGCTGGATACTTACCTGTTTTTTCCTGTGTGCCTAGATATCTCCAGAGCTTGTGTTCCAGTCGGCCTGTTCCCTGCAAGAAAACTTTAGAGATATGATCAGTATTAATCACTGAAAAGTGCTTGAGTGTAAAAAAAACTTTTGTTGCCAGGAGTTGTGCAGGAATGAGCTGTGTCTTGTGTGTTACTTGCATTCCACTGTGTTCCTCTGACAGGAGGTGAGCTTTTTGAGAGCGACTGAAAAGCTGGATTAGGATGTGTTGATTGTACATAACACAACATGTTCCCTCTTGCTTCATATGGCATGTAGTGTGATGGTTGAGGCGCTGGAAACTGCATGGCTTGTCCATCCATCCATCCATTTTATTCCCCTTAATCCATTTCTGGGTCGGGCAGGTGGTGAGTCCACAGGGGGACTTCAGGCAAAGTGGGGTTAAGTGTCTTGCCCAAATACACAACAACAGCAGTCATTAGTGGGAGTCATGAAGAAGGTCTCATGGTGGATTCGAACCTACAACCTTCGGGCCCAAAGGATAATGCTCTATAACTGAGCTGGTTTTAGTCAACATGCTAAGAGTATCTGAAAGTTTAGCAAAGTTATCAGCTGCTTGCTTCTCTGACGTTTCCATAAAGTCCACCAATCTCTTCCTTACACGTTGGTCCTCTTCCACTGCATGAAGCCCTGGGTCTCCGCTGAGAGCTTTCTCCTCATCTGGTTGTGCCGATGTCCATTCAATTTTTCCTTTAATGAAAAAAATCAAAAGTTCATATTCCGAATTGTTATTTCAGTGCAACTCCAACATCCAGATGACTTCTGCATGACACACACACACACACACTTATCCTGACCCTCCCTGCACAACAAGCAAAGGAACCATCTAT
The DNA here is from genome assembly GCA_964034765.1 of Knipowitschia caucasica. Lineage (NCBI taxonomy): Eukaryota > Metazoa > Chordata > Actinopteri > Gobiiformes > Gobiidae > Knipowitschia > Knipowitschia caucasica. Next base: position 7,395,402 of record OZ035843.1, read on the forward strand.
TTCTCTGCATTCTTTACATCAGAAGTCATATGCATGTGGCAAATACACATCCTTGTAAATACTCTTAAGCAAAACTGCACATACTTTACCTGCAACAAGTCTCTTCTTAGTTTACCTGAGGGTGTCACACTGCTCTCCTGCTCGGTGTCTGAAGCAGCATGGAATGGCTCCACGGTGGACGAGGAGGTCGCAGTAGGCGCGGGAACAGAGAGGCTGTCATTCAAGTCATGAGTTTCTATGCCACACTGTATGGTTGTGGTTGCAGGAGAACCACCGCATATCTGTTCAGATATTTGAAAACAATATTTGCTACTCACAGCTTTGATTTTTGTTTGTTTAAGATATGAAGCGTTAGCTTGCCCTTTCCCATGTTAGAGCTTTCCGCGGGATACTGCTCCAAATATAGTGTCAATGGGCCTCATTTATGAAACGTACGTACGGCCAAATCAGGGTGTAAAAGAGGCGTATGCAAAAAATTTACACTTTTCCGCATTTATCAATCTTAAGCGTATGCTACGACCAAAATATATACGCTGTGTCTAGAGGAGGTGTACAATTTACACCCATTTCAACCTTCATCACAACACACAGAAAACACGTATGTAATTCAAGTTTGACAAAAATAAATATATTCCCACTCTGGCAAGAGTCACAAATGTGTGAAAATGTGTAGCACCTAATTTGATCACGTAATCAGTGCGCAACAGCAATTGGTTCATGCAAGTCCACCCCGGCTTAAAATTGAGGCATGAGTTCACCAAACCACCCTCGACAATGGCAGATCTAGCGCTCTTGGAAGATGTGCATGCTGCATTAAGAAGAGAAAGAACATTCCGTGATTGGAGTGACTTCTTAAGTGAGTCTGATGACTGGCTACTAAGCCGCTTCCATCTGCCAAGGCACGTCTTGGTCCAGTTGTTCGAGAAGTTAGAGCCGCAGCTGGGACGGCAGACCCGGCGTTCTCGTGCCATTCCGGTGCCACTGCAGGTGCTCTCCACGCTGGGTGTCCTGGCCACCGGGTCATTCCAACGGGAAATAGCTGAAAGGTCAGGAATCACCCAGTCATCTTTAAGCCGCATCATGCCGTCTGTACTGGCAGCTATCCGGGGTCTTGTCCCAAATTATATAAGATTCCCATATGACAATGACCAGCAATCAATGATTAAGAGGGACTTTTATGAGATTGCTGGCCTCCCTAACGTTATTGGGGCAGTGGACTGCACGCATGTGCGTCTGAAACCACCGTCGGTTAATGATTATGCATATGTGAATAGGAAACGGTATCATTCCTTAAATGTGCAGATAATTTGTGATGCCCGACTGCGGCTTCTTAATGTGGTCGCCCGGTGGCCAGGGAGCACCCACGATGCCTTCATATTCCAGCACAGCAGTGTGGGCCGAAGACTGGAGGAGAGAGCCCCAAGAAGCGAATAATGCATTGTGTAATATACCAATGAATCACTGCATGTCATGCTTTAGGTGACAGAGGCTATCCGTTATGAGAATATCTGATAACTCCCCTTGCTGATGCGCAAACACCGCAGGAGCAGCGCTTCAACCAAGCGCACTCAAAGACACGTGCCACTGTGGAGTGCTGCACAGGTCTTCTGAAGGGAAAGATGGCTCTGCCTGGGACAAGCCGGGGGTACACTCCTGTATTCCACGGAAAAAGTGTCTGGTTAATTAATAGCAAGTTCATGTTTATTTCCACCAGCTGGCTCCAAATCTCCGTCTGCCTGTCCAGCACCTCCTCAGTCAGGACCGAGGCCCGTCGTAGAGGCGGGGATGTGCGGGGTTGGGAAGCAGCGGCCAGGGGCACATCTCCAGTCTCTTCCCTTGGCCCAGCCTGCAGTGCACTGCCACTTGTTCCTGGCACTTCTACAATCAATAAAAACATACAATTAAGGATGTATCTGCTTTCATTGAGACATATTTAGCTAGAATTGTATTACTTACCTAGAACAGTCTCCTCGATCAGGTCTGTGTCCCCTTCATCCCCCAAGACACCGACGATTGAGGCCCCACCGATGAGCGCAGTAACCCGCTCCTCAGTTGCAGACAAGAGGCTTCGGTCTGGTGGTCCTCCCCCTGTCTGCTGAGCACTGCGCTTGTGGGCAGCTAAACGCCTTTTGGTGATAATTTTTAGGTCACTCCATTTTTTTTTTCACCTGTAGGCATAAATGGTTAATGGTAACTACTGGCCCAATAATTGTCAACTATTTGACATGGTATATTTCTTTAGCAAACATGAACTCACCTCCTCAGGAGTGCGTGGCACAGGCCCCACGCTCTTTACGGAGGCTGTAATAGCATATTTTATTTTTTATAGCCCCCTTTATGCCACTTTTGAGGCTTCCAAACAATATTATTTGCTCTTTTCCACTTCATTCATGATGACATCTATCTCCTGCTTCGTGAAGTTCTTCCTGCCATGTCGTAAAAATAAGGCGTGAGACGGTTTCTGAATATTTACTGGCGTGACTTTCTTAATTATGTTCATTTTCAGCTGCCACATTTATCAACAGGAGCAGGTGTGTATGCTCTTATATGGGCAGACCTCACACGTTCATAAATTTTGCGTATTTTGCGTAATCTGTACAACAAAATTTACACCTTTTTCTGTGCAAGTTCCATACATGAGGGCCAATATGTCCACATATTTACTTTGACAATATTCCCAATCTATGTTCTCCTGCGTCTTTTGAACTTTATATTCCAAACATGTATTTAGAAGCAGCTCTGATTCCTTGCCGGTCCACATGAAGGAACTTGGCGCCATGTTGTTTATGTTTAGGCAGAAGTGGCACAGACAGAGCGCTATTCTGATAGGGTAGGGTAGGGTTTGGGGAAATAATGCCATCTACAGGTTCGGAATGCTTACGAGTGTGACTGAAAATGCAGGTTGTTCAATTATGTATGGAACAGGTTTTTTTTCAGAAACGGAGTAACGTGGAAACAAATATTTTTATAGACGGATTGGGGGGGAAATATTTATTTTAAAAAATAACCAGCTGCGTGTGGACATGGCCTGTATTTGAACCCCCCACCACAGGAAAAAACATTTTCTCACAATAGAATACGGGTTTGACTCTGCCTTCACTCCGTTTCTCCACGAGAACAAATCTTCTCTCACAGTACAGTACAAGACCCACTCCCCATGTGTGTGAGAACTCAAACACTAACATATTCCATATTGTGAACAAAGTAAATGTTCTACGCAAATATTTTTTTTCAAATGTTCTGTATGTTTGTTTGTATTTTGGATGCTTTACTTCCTGTCTTGTTCACGCCCTACAGTCTATGCCCACGCCCAAAAGTATCTCACCTGTGTCTCTCTGTGCTCTTCATTTGTTGCTGGTTCTGTCTGTGTTTTTCCCCTGTTCAGTTCACCTTTAACTTTAATTTCATCACTTATTGTATTTTACATTCCTGCATTTTAAGTCCTTCCTTTGTTTTCACCGCATAACTGTTTTAGAGCCCATGTCACATTGTGTAACTGATATGCGTCGGACAAGGAACCCAAATGCAGGGGTAACAAAAAGTTAAATGAACAAAAATATGAATCTCAAAACACAGGCGAGCCGGGACAGGTGCATGGATCAGGCGGTGCTGGGCTGGGAGCAGGAGGTGCGGAACGGAGGTCTGAGGCAGAACAAAAAAAAGGTAAGTACAAAGGTAGCAAGAGCGATTATGACAGGCCCACTAAACGTACTGTAACACAGATTTCAAACTAGCACCGTTGTCTTCTTCTTCTTCTTCTGTAATTTTATGGCGGGCTACGAATCAGCATTGACGTATGCCGCCACCTACTGTATCAGAGCGTAATACTCCATGCCTTTGGTACAATGTTACAGTCTATTTATGATTTTTGTTGAATTTAAAAAATAAAACAGTGCCCTCCATGCCTTCTCTTGATTAAGCCCCTCTCCCAAAATACCCTCCATGCTCCACTCCCACCCTGCTTCTATCACTGAGCCCTTAAAAGCATCCCTTCTAGCACCGTTGTGTTGGCTTCTGGAGCTCTTGTAGAGGCCTGATTGTAGACTGGAGTCAGCTGGGCCCGATCAGCCTCTCCCACACACCTGCTCTGGGAGGCAGCGCCAGGAGAAGCAGGGGAGGGAGGGGCTGCTGGAGGAGCAGCCCTGACAGTATCTTAAAGAGCGACATAAATATGTTTATTGTAGTGCTCTCTACATATCCTGGTCATTTTTGACATTAGTGCAAATTAGATAAAATCTCACTTTTGAGCCAAAAAACGTATGTGGCGCCCTCTCAACCTTTTCAGTGGTACTACATTTCCCGGAAACCGGATTCGTCCGGAAGTTCAGTTTGCGCATGTCAAAAAGTGTAAATAAACATGTTAACCGTTTGTGTTGTCATATACACATTATATTATTGATTTGTGCTCACATCTATCAAGGTTTATTACGAGAAATGGCAGAAAAAGAGCTCCGAGAAAAAAATACTTTTTGTAGCCGCGCAGCTCGTGCCCAGAAGCGTTCAAAGGCACACGGAAATGAGGCGCATACATAGACAGGTTGATTCTTGATTGGATTCACTGTCCTTTACTGTTTTTGCCCAATAAATAAATGTGTTCAACAAGACTTGACAATCTATGAATGTAAGATAACGGGATAAATTATTAAAATTGTTTTTCTTGCAACAATGGGACTCACAAATGGGGGGTTTTATGGCGCCCTCTCTAGGTCACACACTAAATGTCAAGGAAAGCCTATAAGTATCAAATAAACATTATCCAGGCCTAAAATTGACTAAATAGTAATTAACTTAAAACCAAAACAACATTTACCTGTGATAAAATGAATGTAACTAGTTCCGGATTTGTTTAAAACACATTACTTTTACAAGACCATTCATATTGAGACAAACAAAATGTATTTATGAAAAATAACCCCAGCTTTAAAGAGGCATGATTACAACCGTCCTACTGTTGGTGGAACTTGGTGCTGATGTGCAGGTTCCAGACATCCACACTTTCAAAAGTCCTCCATATATAGTAATGCAATATCTCAATAGTATGTTGTTGGCAGATAATGTCCATCTCCAGGACTTCAGGGAAAAACAACAATCCATCTCCAGGCCCAATGCAAATCTTTTATTTTTCAATTATCTTCCCTCCAATTCCAAACATTTGCTCAGAATTCATGTGAAGTGAAACATTTTGTCTGTATATACATGTTTGAAATAAATAAAAATACAAAAATACAAAATAAAATTACACATACAAATTATAACGTATGTAACGGAGTCCTGGGCCGTTACAGGCTCTTGTAGTAGTGCAGTATAGGGCCCGGAGGGACGTCGCGGCTACAAGTAATCAAGGACAAGGGTCAGTGTATCTACAGTAATCTGCAGTGTGGGAAAATGCTGGACAGTCAAGATTACCCTGTCAATGTGGTCCTCACTGGGAAGGCCTTTTCCTGGGCACCCTGAAGATGGGACTCAGGGAGCCATTGATTATTCCCTCCGCCTTGTCGCTCCAATGGGCAAAAGGATGTCCTCGTCTATGAACAGCCAATCATTTGTACAACATGGTGAATAATGATTTCATTCTACAGTATCTTGTATCTTCTCATATCACACAGTTGTCCCTGAAGATAACTTGAGACACAAAATCCCAACTAGTGTCACCCAGCATCATGAAGCCTAAGATTTTGTGCTCCATCAATAAACATATTTGAATAGTGTTCTATTGTTGTGAATGGTCCTTGACATATAAATGACAACAAAAACAACTAACCCATCAATGCCAAATCTCTCCATGAGTTGAAGGCACCACTTCCTGATATTTGGCATGTCACTCTGAAAAATAGGCAAAACATAGGTATTTAAATACATACCAGAATATCCAAGCATTTTGCTTACTAATAAGAGCGTTATACCTGGATGAAAGTGAATGGTGCGTTGGTGCATATGGAGAGGGCATACTACAAAGATAAGAATGAAAATAAATAATGCACAGCAGTACATCAAAATGAATTCTTAGCCGTTATACCATCAACATGAAGATACCACAGTCAGTTTCAGACGACTGCAGGGGGAAATTCTGAGAGCAGTCAAAAGTTAACATTGTAGAAAAAAAGCATAATATAACAATTTATAGTGGGATCACATACTGGGAGGTCTTCCCCATTCTTTTCTTTCCAGAGCTCAGGGTTGAGAAAATCAGCTATACGTCTGGAACAGAGAACCAAATGTAAAACAACACTATCCCATAAAATACTCATTAGTAACAAGTGGCCTGAGAACACTGCCTAATGCATAAAATACGTGGCCTTAGAACGAGGCCATGAACATAATTTCTAGTATTTTAGAACCTGAAATCATTCAGCAGTCAATATTCATGAACACATATCTAAAGCATCTGAAATTATACTACATATTTTCAAGAAATATGATATTACACAGAGTATATAATGGTCCTTGGTCCATGTTGGGAAGACAATGACATCTTTTGCTTTCAAATTATCCTTTGAAGAAATATTTACACATGACATTTGTAAGCATACACCACAAATATGGTAGATAAATAAATAGAGATGCTCACAGGTAGAGCAGATAAGGGTCCGACATTTTCCATGTGGGTACAGTATACATATCAAAAATATGCACATCCTTTCCCTAAGTAGATATATTTTGTTTAAATGTTTGTTTTAATCACCATTACCAATAGTAGAATGGAAACTTACACATTTGTGTGCTGTTTTTGCCACTATTTTGCAGCAAGCATTTCCAATCTGAAACAAATGGAGGTCAAAGTAAATACATGACTAAGGCTTATCTATGTGCCACAATGCTTCATCTATGATAGATGTGTTCGATCTTTTGTCAATCGATACAGTAGCATTTACATTTGACTCCATCCAGCGATCCTGTCCAAGTGTCCAGAAATCTTCCCTTGTCAAGCAAATATTTCCCTCCTTGACAATGATTTCTCCAGGGGGACGACAGGAATCCAGTACATATTTGAGCTAAAGAGGTAAGACCACAGCAGGTAAGTTCTACTACAGGTAAGACCATTGTTATGAAGTTTAGCATAACAGGAGGAACACTCACAAGATCTTCCTGTAGGCCATTGAATTTTCTATCCCACATGTCACCAGATGAACTGTATGAATGTTCTTGTTGAACATATAATGTGCTGTAGTTATGATCTTGGTACACATCCATTTGTCGTCCATCTGGTAGCATGTATGTCAGAAATTGTCAGTCGTTTGAAAAGACACAATAGATAATAAACCAGATTCAATAGATTATGAATGAACTAACTTGTTATTCGATGATAAGGTCTCAATCGGGATATGTTATATTTTTGGTTTGTTTCGCCCTTTTGCACTGTGGCGACCCCTTTTGGAGTGATATTCACCACTTTGTAGGGGCCATCATGCGTTGTGTCTCCACTTTTGGGGTTTGCCGAAATGAGGCAGTGTTGAGTGCGACAACACGGCCACGTTTTTTCTTTCGTTCCCCATACGATTTCTGCTGCCTTTCCTGAGCAGAAAGAATATTTTGAAGGACCTAAAAACAAATTACAGTTTTATCTGTTAGAATTATCTGTTGTTTTGATTTCATGGACCCCAATGAATGCAAATGACATACCTTTTGGTTCAACTGAGAAACTTCGGACATTCTTCTTTCAATTGTTTCTCCTGCCTCATCCAGTTCAAATATGTCCTCCATGGTACATGCATTAATCATTTTGGGTAAATGGGGATGGCGATGGAAAAGGAGGTAGTATGGGGAATATTTGGTTGAAGACTGATTTTAAAACATTACCACATCATTTAGATATATGGTCAATGAACATTCTGTTTACAACTGTAATATCGATTAGCCTACCTGTTTTGCTGTGTTTATGCCATACACCACAGCAGAAAGGTGAACGTCCCAATTACTTTGGCTTTTTTTCAACATACTTTTTCAATGCCCTCTTTATGTTTTGTCCTCTCATCCTGAATGCAAATCACGAAGGCTTGGACATTTTTTTATAACAAAATTATATGTTCAAATGTTCAAAAACAAACCTGCCCGTTGCTTTGGGGGTGATATGCAGTAGTTATTGCATGCTCAATGTCAAATAAATCAATTAATTTCCTGTTTAACTGTGAAGTGGACACATTGTGAAGATAAAAGCATAAACCCATGAATTCAAGAAAACACTCCTTTGACAAATTCCCGTCCCTGGTCTGCAATGATTTTCCTGACCAAACCGAAGGTATACAGCTTTTCAATTAGAGCAGCTGATACCTCTGGTGCAGTTTTTGATTGGAGAGGCTCTGCACAAACCCACTTTGTGAACAGGTCGGTCATGCTCATGATATACTTATTTCCACGTGGCGTTTCTTTTAGTGGGCCGATCAGGTCCATCCCTATGACCGTCCATGGTTCAGTTACCTAAAAGAGATTCACATGTGACAGATCTAGAATCATTCTTAACATGTGCTGTAGGTGTAAAATTATGTATTTTTCTACCTTTATTGAATGCAGCACAGGTGCCACTGTTTTTATTGGGTCATTGACCTGACATGAATGACAAAATTTTGACCTGAAACACAAATAGGGGATGGTCTGAACACAGTACTGGGAGACATGAGGCTGTGGGATAAATCATGATTAATGTATACATTTGTTGATTATCACTGAGTACGCCTGGGTATAGTGATTAATTTGTAATTAAGTAAACTGATGCACACCTCTGCACATCATGGAATGTGACCGTAGTAGCCAGCTATCACGTCTCGCCGTTCACAGTGTCCCTGCCAGCGTTATTGTGGCACTCCAATAAAACTGATTTCTTCTCCTCCTCTGACATCACCGCAAGCCTCATGCACTTTTGTTGAGGGCCAACATAGAAGAGTCTGTTGTCTGTGAAATAGTGGGAAAAATGTACATGTGATTTGAACAACACAATAAATACTTCATCTATACATAAGATCTTTTAGCAAATAAATTCAGCAGTAGACGCAGTGTCAGACTGGACCAGGTTGCTCCTTTAAAATTAAAAACTATCCATAGAACTATCCTTTGTTGTATATTTTAAATATAGACTAAAGGCAGATGTGAATTTGATTGACCCGGAATTGAACTCTTGTCTCTTTCCCAAGCAAAAAGACCTGTGCCCTCAGGGATTAAGTCACAAGGACACAGGATAAGCAGACGGGAATTATAAAAAGATATCGTCTTTGAACAAGGCGAATTATTAACGTTCGATAATAAACATTATCTGCTGACAGAGCAAAAGTCCCTCACCATCAGGCGGAGAGGGAATTCACCAACAGCATTCTAACGCCTCCCAGTGGACAAGGGACGTCAGCACACCCGGAAAGCCCCACCCTTGGACGCGTATGGATGACGTCATCAGAAGTCTCCCGTATATGTGCCCGGAGTCGGAGGGTTTTGAGGTCAGACAGGACAGGGGCAACGCACAGGGATAGAGCAGGCATAGAATAGGAGCTCTTTTGTTTGAATATTCTGTATCTGATTGTAAAGATAATTAAATGCAGATGTTAAACTTGGAGAATCTTTTTGTCTGATTTCTGTATCAAATTGTGGACACGCCAGCCAAAGGGAATTATTGGCTTCACCTTGTGGAAGAATTAAGGCGCAAGAAAAGCAAAGTAGAGTGGCCAAAAGATGGTATCAGAAGAATAAAACAGCAATAAATGGTGAAATATACATACATCTGCAAAAACATACAACAAACAATATGGAAATCAAGAAACAACTACTTCTCAAACCCTATCATTTTACCTCGTCTTACCTTTAATTATATATTGAGGAGCCATCCTTTTTACTGCTTTCTTGGTGGCTTGATTTCTACATTTACCTCCTCCAAGAAAGTTGAATAACTGTTTGTACGCTTCAAATTTTGACATGTTGCAACATCAACAATTTAAAATTTAAATCCCCCTCGACTAGGTACGTCATCGCGCCAGCACGCAGCCCTTATATACCATTTTATTCCGAATAAAATGAAATTTCATAAATATGACACAGGGATGCACATAACAAGTGAAGGATGATTAAAAAAGTAAAGGACAGTGAATCCAATCGAGAATCAACCTGTCTATGTGTGCGCCTCATTTCCGTGTGCCTTTGAACAAAAATGACGTGTTCAAAATCCCTTATAAAGATGACCATGATTCAGAAAGTTAAATTCAAAAAGGTTTATTTCCCTAATACAAAATCTAATCTAAAACAGCTGTTCGGACCAAAAGTATCTATCCCTTATTCTCTTCTTTATTATCCCCTTATTCTTATTCTCTTCTTATTCTTTAACACAAAGAGAACGTATACAAGGTATACAGCAACATCCTACAACCATTATTATTGCAAAGATGGCCGCAAGGCTTGTGATAACAGACAAAATTACATGCTTCCACCTCCCCAAGATGCTGTCCAGCCACGCCTCCAGTGGGTTCTCCGGGACTCCAGAAACGTCATGCATTTGCTCTGACAGCATTTTGAGACCAGCCAGAGCCCTGGAAACTGATCCATCTGGATGTGTGTTATTTGGAATGTATACACAACATTCTGTACCAAATAAACTGCAGACCCCCCCTCTCTCTGCTAATAGCATGTCTAGAGCCACTCTGTTTTGAAATGCTACCAGAGAGGTGGCCCCAAGCTGCTCCGCCAATCCCTCTATTGCGTCCCTGGTGTGATTGGCAAGCCTGAGCATAGTATACCAAATGAAATTAATTCTATCTACATTTTTGTTTGGCGTAATAGGGAAAATAGCTGAAATTATTGGAATATTTTTGAAACCTGTTGCAATTTGATCTACCAGTTTGAATTCATGAGGGACTCCACGTGGAACACCTATAGAGTCCATGTAAGTTGGATTATCTTTCCCAGTATCTAGGAATGGGATTGCCCTTTTAAATCTATGCTGTGGGTGGGGACTGTCTAGGGATGGCTTATGGCTAATTATGGAAATGGGCATCATTAATCGCACCATTGCACAACTACCGGTAAAACATTTTATTAGTCTATGTCTAAGTTTTTAAATCTCCACACAACCAATACAAATCACCTCTGGTCCGGGTCATGTGGACCGGACTGGGCAGGGTGACGTTGTTGACACACCAGTCTGCTGGAAGGAACCCCCACTGGAGACGCGGCCTCGTCCCTCCATTGAGTGAGTGGAAACAGGTGTAATTGCTTTTCCTGTGGGAAAACATAGGGGGCTGAATTTCTGAATCCAATTCTGGGAACAATACTTCAAACATTGAACAATTACTAGGGGCTGTCTTTGTCCCCTCAGTCAGGTCTTTTTCTTGCCAAAACAACTTTATCATACAATTATAACCATCTACATCTTCTGGGAAAAGTGGAGCAGGGGCTGTATACAGAGTGGGACGTGCAGTAGAGCACACAACACAATCGTCAAAGCCAGCAGCCGCTGACATGTGTTCCACGGTCCACAACCAAGCGTTTCTATCCCCATATCCAGTTGCTTGTTTTAACAATTCAGAAACAGTCCAGTCAGCAGTCACCTGTACGTTTTGTTTGTCTTGCCATACTTCACTATCTATGGCCTCCTTGTCTAGCTCCTTGTCCTCGGGTATGGCAATTGAAATCCATTGTCTAATGTCTCCTGGATAATGTCCAATAACATAAGTCCCATTCACATCAATCCCACAATTTTTCACAGTGACTAGCACCGTTGTTTGTGAGTGGTCTGTAGTCAGAATCACTCGTCCCTTCAATCTGTGTTCCTTATTATAACCCCAATCCGGACCTGTATTGGATATAGCATACTCCCAAGCATCACAGGTGCAGTCCACCGATGCTCTAAAGCTTTTTCCATGCCTCTCATATTTACATGTAGACGGAGTGTAACACAGGTAGAGTGTGTAGTCAGGTCGAAAGGATAATGGAAAGATTGTTGCCATTGGTATGTGGGCTGTAATTGTCGCACCCACCGGGCATTTTACTGTCACAATCGTAGGTAGAGAGTCTCTAACGCTGTCTTCTCCTATGGATCTTTTATTTCTGTCAGTCTTATTGGACAAAAGACTGGATTGTGTTACAAGTCTGGCCCTGTCTCTTAGCTGTGTGTTTTCTAACACTTCCCATGTTAAAATTCCCAGGACCACGACCAAACCAACTGCAGCGATAGCCCATAGGATGGCTCTCCCTCTCTTGGTCGTGGGCCAGGGCTCCCTGTCCCAAGGCAACATATTAAGAGGGAGTGTAAGCGTGTGTGTGAGTCACTGTCCAACCCGTGAGCGTGGTTACGAGGGTGGGTCAGATGGTCTCGTATGAGAGAGATGAAACCACTTGTTCCTGTGTCCCTTCAGTTGAACAGCTTTGCGAGTGCGGGCTGTGGTGACAGTTTTTGGAGTAATTACATAAAACCAGCCGCAGCAAATACACGGACGTCAAAGGCCTTTTATCAATGCAGAGACGCCCTTCTGACGCCATGCTGAGCTTTGTGAGGGCCCCCTGCTGTCTGTCACACCCTTGTGTCTTTCGTATCTTGAATCTGTATGCCTGCTTCTATCCATATGTCCCTGCTGCCAGGAAGGAGCCGGGCCCCCCCGACACCTACAGACAATGGCTATCACTCTTGCCCCCTTTCACCTCTTGCATATGTATCGGTCTGTATGTGTGCACTTTCTACATCCTGCAGTCTGTTTGCATCCCTATGCGCCTCCTGCACCGGTGGCCCCCTCCCATCTGTTGTGGGCGGGACTGGCTTTCGTGTGTGTCTTGTAATACAGGAAACTCGGGGCTCTGGCCTCAGAGCTGGTACATGCTGCTTTTTGAGTGTATGTGCTGGCTCTCCGCACGTGCGTTAACAATAAACTTACGCTTTTGATCAGACAAAGGACCTTTGAGTTTTCTCCTTCATTGGGTAGAAACTTCCTTAACAATTTGGCGTTGCTGACATGTCTTGGCATGGATACTTTCGGCGGGGACGAGCGGCTTTGTTTGGCCGACCTGGATCACCAGCCTCTGTTCCTTTTTGGAGACAAAGGAGGGCGCGCTCGTCCCGCGCACGGAAGGAATCCTTTTGCCACACAAGACCAAAAAGAACCTAATCTGGTGAGTCTTGTCTTTTCATCTGCGTAAACGAGCCCAGGGCAAACTTAAGTGTACACGGGGATTTGTTTATTTATGTATTTTTGGGGTATTTCATTCATTGCCACAGCATAGTCTGTGTGCGGGATTTTTTGGGGGCTTTTGTTCGAGATTGAAGCTAGCGGCTGCGCGTTAGTATCGCCCTGTAGGCGACCCTGATAATTTCTCCAAGTGTCTTCAGCCAGAACCGCTCCGTTCTCAAGAACGCGCGCTCGCTGGTTGAACCAGCGGGGGGGGGAACGGAGCGCCCCAAAGTGGGTAGGAGCAGGGAGAGACTAAGCGGGTTAGGCCCATTGTTCGTACGAGAAAATGGGTAAAAATCAATCTAGAAGATGCAAGCTATGGAGTGCTTGCCTATGGTGCAGGCCATTACGCATCTTGCGTGATAATTTAGAAGAAGAAGGGAAGAAAAAATATACTTGGTTTTAAGAATATCACGGCAAAAGAGGTTAGAGAAAGAAATATGTAAAACAATAGCTCCTCCGCTTTTCACCGAAGCGGAGAACACACAGGCGGACACACACACACACACACACACATCCCCCACACCCCCACCCTACCGCCCTTTTTCCCCTACTAACAATAAGTGTGCACCCAAACAAGGCGTTGGGTTTTTAAAAAATGAAGCAGACTACTGTTGTCTCTCTTCCCTCTCCCTTATCCAGGTCTGTCGGCGCCTTTCCTCCGCGCTCTGTCCTCTGCCTCAAAGCACCAGCCCCACGCCCCAACCACAGGCGGCGCCCGCACCAGCTGAGACCCCGCGAGAAGTGGGCCCAAACCGCAGAAGAAGAAGAGGCGGAAACAGACACACGCTCAGGAAACCACAGAAGAAGAAACGGGGGAAGCAAATATGTGAGACACCGACAACTGCTTTGGAGCACAGAGAGAAACTGCTCCAAATCCCGTGACTGTTCTCCACGGAGGGGGCAGCGTGATATACCAAACGCACCCGCGGAAACCCCCTTGAAAGTTGTTCCCGCACCGCAAACAGAAGAAGCCATTGTGACCGGCACGTTTGGGTTATTCACCAACCCTCATGGACCACATGCTAACGCTTTGGGCTACCTGGGCCTCCTGCGGACTTTGAAAAACTTCCACAGCCCGGCGGAAAGACTGTGTGTTCGACATGGGTCGAAGGACTGTTACCGGAGGAGGCGTTAAAGGCAGAGGGCCTCTCAAGCTCACACGGGGCCAGAGGACGGCAGAGGCGGGCACGGAGGAAACACGAGCGACTGACCAAACCTGGGTTCACATTCGTCACCAAAGCGACCGCTCATATAAGTTGAACAACAACAAATTGCAATTGGCACTTTTTAGAGATAATTCATGCCCGTAATATACGCTAACAATCTGTGGTGTACAAGTTAAAATTCTGGATGACTCCGGGGCAACAAATTCTGTGCTAAAAGTGACAGCCTTTCTGTCTCCCCTAAAATGAGTGGCCGCTTCACATTCCCATTAGCAGCGGGGGGGGGAGAGACGACCAAAGAGCAATTTACGTCACCGCTAACGTGTTTTGATTCCCAGGGCAACCAGCTTAAAAATTCTTTTCTATAATCCCCATTGTGCCCGGTTAATCTACTAGGCCGAGACCTTATGTGCAGACTCAATTAAAAATAGATAAATAAAAGGAGGCACCGGTCCCAAAAGTTAACTACCACTGGAAATTGACACCAAACCCTGAGATTGCTAAGTTATTAGCCACAACAAGTGGATAGTGACGCCCGCACAAAATTTGGAGGTCAACCACGCGAACGACCTAAGCTGCTCTCTCCGGTCGTTCCCAGACAATAACTTAGAGTTTGAAAATTCATGGCTTCAGTGTAGTAAAGATAGGCTACAAACGGAGTATGTTTATTGGGATAGGCACCACGCTATGGTATTTGTGCGACTTAATGAGTAACAAAAACATTTTTATCGTGAAACAAAGGTGAAGTATTAAAGTTTGAGACTAATTTACATTTTTAATGAATCCGACCTGGCTTTGTTGAAAAAGAAAAAAATAAGGAAAATAAACATTTTTTTTAGGTGACAAGAGCTCATTAGAGATATAGGGGACACAATCTGTGATAAGCCCGAAGTATAGACCACGTGGTAAACACTAAAGTTGGAAATGGATCCTTTTAGGAAAACTCTTTTAAAGCTCTGCAGGCTCTGAAAGTTGCAACAATAAGAAATAGCTCATGAGACAATTGGAATTGGACATGGAAAAATATAACAAAGTTAAAAGTACAGGCCTTCTGTGTGTTACATGTTTGTGTGTTATATGTTTTGTGTATGTTATATGTTTGTGTGTCATGTCAAAGTACACTACGTTGACCTTAACAAACCCTGGACCAATACTAACGTGGGGAATCGGCCTGTGATGTGACTGTGATATGAGTGTGATGTGAGTGTGGTGTGAAATGAGGAATGCTGAACGGAATCATGGAATAACAAATGTGTCTGTAGTGTTTTAATGTGATCATGGAATAATTATTTTTTTTTGTCAACAGCATACGGTGTAAGTACTAGAGATTCAAAGATAACGACCTTTATTGAACAGGTGTAAAAGTGAGAGTACTCTGGGATGAGTACTCTGAGAAAAGTACTCTGCGGAAAGTACTCGGAGATGAAATACCTCGCTGAAGATATTGGGAGTTCCTCCCTCTGCTGTCTGCCCTGACAGTGATTCGGTCCAACCGCAGTGAGCTGTCGTTGGGCGGAGGACAACTTTGGTTTGTAAACTCACATTTAGGGGAGTATAAAATTAGAAACATACATTTTGTTGTTCTGTATTTGGCTACAGCCTCCGCCCTGATGCCACACACCACCTGTCAATGCAGTTATGTTTTGCCCAATTGGAAAAAAGATTGACAAGCGAAAGTGGGCATTTTTTTGTGTTTTTTTTGTGTTCTAATATTTCTTTTTCAGATGAGAGATAAACTACCCCTGCTCCAGGGATGACAGTAGTATGGATCAGGAGGAAACGAGCCTCCACTTTGGCACAAAAGCCCACAATATGAATTAAGAACGATCCGGGAGAAAAGCAACTGGAGATGAACGGAACAGTAAATCTACACACACACACTAGGTCTCCCTGACCCAACGGCCATTCACTCAGACCGTGGATGAGCGATGTGGGTGCATGGTGTCGGTACTTTTGCAGTCTCACGGAGGGCCACTGAGACCCACTGCTTACTTCTCAGCAAAACTCGATCCCGTGGCAGCAGGGTTGCCTCGCTGCCTGCGGGCTGTGGCTGCCGCTGAGAAAGCGGCCCTAGCATCACGTGACCTTGTGGGATACACTGAACTAACTTTGCTTGTGCCCCATGCTGTTTCCCTGATCCTGTTAGAGCAGAGGGCCTCTCGCCTTTCTGCGGCTCGTTGGCTGGGGTACAACACGGTGCTCTTTGAACTACGGTGAAGGGATGCACACAGCTGAACCCCCCCTCGCTGCTGCCCACGCCAGAGGAAGGGGAGGCACGCTGCTGTATCGCCACAATAGAGCAGAGATGCACTCCCAGGCCAGACCTGAAAGAGGCGCCTCTGACTAATCCTGACTTGATTTTTTTTATACAGACGGAGCCGCGTCACGTGACAACACTGGGAAGAACCGAGTCGGCTATGCTGTGTGTTCTGATTTTGATACTATAGACTCTGGTAGTTTGCCCCACTACCACTCAGCACAAACCGCTGAACTGGTCGCGCCCACCGGGGCTTGTGAGCTGGCAGCGGGCAAAACTGCTAACATATTCTGTGGTACGTGTTATGGTTTCTCTGTGGTGCACGACTGGGAAGCACTGTGGAAACACCGCAATTTTATGAAATCTGATGGTAAACCAATTCTTAATTCCACACAGGTTGAACGTCTGCTGAGAGCTGCAATGTTGCCCTTAGAGATCGCTGTATGCAAATGCCAGGCCCACACTAATGCCACTGATCCCATCTCTGCAGGGAATCGGCGCGCGGACAAGGCAGCGGCATACGCACCTCTACACACACACACACTACCTCACTCAAGACGTTGATATTTTCTACTCCAGCAGAGACGCTGCTGTGGGAGGGGAATGGGGCTCAACGACGGCATGGTGTGTGTGGCTGGGACCAGACAGCAAACCGTGCCTACCACGGCATTTCTTCAGACAGTTTGCAATTTTAGCACATGGTCGAGACCATGCCTCAAAAGGAGGGATGATGTGTGATTTAATCACACAAAATTGGTATACAAAGGGGTTTACGGCATTTGCACAGAGATTCAGCCAAACATGCGCTATATGCCTCGCGCACAACCCAGGTAAGTCCCAAAAGTATCCAACAGGCTGCTCATCCTCCGCCCCTGCGCCCATTTCAACATGTCCAAAGGGACTTTGTTGAACTCACACCATGCCAAGGTAAGTAATACTGTCTGGGTCTGGCGGATCTCTGGTCCAAATGGACTGAAGTATTTGCATGCATACACGCCACGAGCAACGCGGTGGTGAGTCACTTTGTAGCAAAAGTCATTGAGGAAGTGGGTGAATTTCTGGGCATTGATATACGTAAACACTGCAGTTACGCCCCCTGGTCCGGAGGCACGTGCGAGCGAGAGAATGGCACTCAAAGCTCTGCCGCTAGCCCCACATATGGGCGCGGGACCCCCGAACAGAGATCTGCCAAGCACCTCTTTGTGTGATGACGACATGCTGTCCTATTGTAAGGAAATTAATGCACTTTTGTCCTCTATTTCTGCCCAGGTCAGGAGCGCCCTGCCACAGGCTGCGCAGGCGACTGGGTCCTGGTGAAGGAAACGAGACGAAAGCACTGGCGGTCCAAGCGCTGGCTCGGCCCATTCCTCGCCCTCCTGGTGACGGACACTGCCGTTAAGGTCGCGGAGAGGACAACTTGGATCCACGCCAACCACTGTCGTGCGGTGCTGCCACTGAGGGCCATAGACGAGGACACCGAGGGCGCGGACGGACCAGGCCCATCCGCGGCTCCCTACGCTGAAGAAGTTGGCCGGCGTGCGGCCACCGTCGGTGAAGCAGGCCAACAACAACACCCAGAGAATCCCGGCGTTCCCGAGGCGACCCCCCTTCTGCCCAACTCCCCAGCCCCCGGATCCCAAGGCTTGGGAGCCATGAAGGCCCTGAGCGCTCTGCTCAGCTGCAGCAAGTATGCAGAGCTGCTGCCCATTCCAAAGATTTCTCCAGAGCTTGCTCCCTCTGGCCATAATGCAGATTTGAGCTCTGCTGGAGTGCCCCCTGGTGTCTCGTCTCCCGTGTGTCCGGAGGAGGTGGAGATGAGGGCTGCTCTACAGTTCCTGATGAGGCACATGGTGAAGCGTGCTGTCATGAGGTCTCCCATCAAACGAGCTTTGGGCCTGGCCGATCTGGAGCGTGCTCAAGCCATGGTCTCCACACCCCAAACCCCGAGCACTCTGCCCAACCGAGTGCTGAGGCCAAGGCTTCAACGCAATTAGAGTCTTGCCGCTCCAAGACCAAACATCGCCATGACCACTAACGCTCCACACACGCTCATAGGGAGCGGTGCCACTGACTGCGAGACGGCACTGCTCGTGAGTATTCCCGCGGAAAAGACTACCGAACGTAGCCCGGCTAAGACCGGCATGGGCCCTTGGACTGTTATGCTGGCCACACTGACACTACTTTCCGTGCTGACCGTGTTTATTATGTTAATATTGTCTTCTCTTATCGCTGTCCGGATCCATTGTGTTATTATAATGTGCTCTTTCTTTTATTGACAAGCATGTTTCTTTTCTTGTCCACTTTGGACAGCAATAATTTAAGTGTTTCAAGCTTGAAGGTGGTGTGATTACGATGCCTCTGGTATTTAACTGATTAATGCAAAAATGGTTTTGAATTATCAAAAGAGGGGAGTGTGGTGACAGTTTTTGGAGTAATTACATAAAACCAGCCGCAGCAAATACACGGACGTCAAAGGCCTTTTATCAATGCAGAGACGCCCTTCTGACGCCATGCTGAGCTTTGTGAGGGCCCCCTGCTGTCTGTCACACCCTTGTGTCTTTCGTATCTTGAATCTGTATGCCTGCTTCTATCCATATGTCCCTGCTGCCAGGAAGGAGCCGGGCCCCCCCGACACCTACAGACAATGGCTATCACTCTTGCCCCCTTTCACCTCTTGCATATGTATCGGTCTGTATGTGTGCACTTTCTACATCCTGCAGTCTGTTTGCATCCCTATGCGCCTCCTGCACCGGTGGCCCCCTCCCATCTGTTGTGGGCGGGACTGGCTTTCGTGTGTGTCTTGTAATACAGGAAACTCGGGGCTCTGGCCTCAGAGCTGGTACATGCTGCTTTTTGAGTGTATGTGCTGGCTCTCCGCACGTGCGTTAACAATAAACTTATGCTTTTGATCAGACAAAGGACCTTTGAGTTTTCTCCTTCATTGGGTAGAAACTTCCTTAACAGGGCCACCACTTCAAAGGGTCCGGTCCAGCGGGGCTCGTCCCACTTCCTTTTGAACACCTTCACACGAACCCAGGCTGGTGGATCCTCCGAGGCCTCCTTCTCGCAGAGGTCGAGACTTCCTTCAACCTGATGGGAAAAACTAGACAACATTTCTCTCAATTGTTCCCAGTACACCCGCACTGGGGGTGTTGGGGAGTCGTCTTTTGTGAAAGGCACCACCCTGTTTCCTGGTCCTGGCCTAGGCCTCCCTGTTAACAGCTCATATGGGTAGAAATGGTGAATGCGGTTAACAGAGTGCCTTGCTGACAACAGGGCAATAGGCAATGCCTGTAGCCAATTCAATTTACTCGTTGCCAGGATTTTAGAGAGTTTACTTTTCAGGGTCTGATTTATCCTTTCAACTCGGCCCTGGGATTGAGGATGGTAGACTGTTCCAAATTTATGTTTTAGCCCCAGATGTTTTTCTACCAATTGCAAGTGTTTGTTCCTGAAATGCGTCCCATTGTCAGACCTTATTAACTGGGGAAAGCCATGCGTTGGGATGTAATGTTGAATTAAGGCTTTGATTACGGAGGCAGCATCCTTCTTTGCAGCAGGATATGCCTCAGGCCTTTCCTGCGCACCTGTTAATCATATCTGTGAAGTCCATCACAGATTTGTGATGGAATTTTCCTGGGGAAACAGCTGAGCAGGGCGATGGGTTATAATTTTGACATATTTGACAGGACCTAGTATAATCTTGGATCATGTTTGTCTTAAAGGGATGCCACCATTGTGACATATTCCTGAGCATCTGTACCTGACCCACATGGGCTAGCCCATGTGCCTCAGATAAAGCCGCTCGTGAGAGGTCCCCCATGGGCAGGGCGGGGCGGCCATCAGGGCCGTACCAGATGCCAGTATCTGGATCCTTCTTTGCCCGTTTTTGAACCCACATGGAGATTTCTTCAGGAGCTGCTTTTGTTTGGGCTTCAGCTAAAACCTGAAGGGATAGATCGGGCAGGCAGTCTGCCAGGTCTGGCCCCTCGTCTCGAACCACAAGCACTTGATGACGCTTACCTGTTTTGGAAGCTGGAGAGCGCTGTCCAGCCTCTCCACCAGGGCTCTATGTGTGATGGGTTGGCCTTTAGCAGTCAAGAAGCCGTTTCTTTTCCACTCGGAGAGGTTGAAATGGACAGCCTGAGTAGCATACGCAGAGTCGGAGTAAATATTTACAGATTTACCTTTAGCAAACTCCAAGGCGGCGCAGAGAGCCTCTAGTTCTGCCGCCTGAGCTGATGGTTTGTCAGTTAAAACGCCGCTGTTTACTGTAACAAAATTTTCACCGTTAACACTGACAACTGCATATGCCGCTCTCAAGCTGCCATTCCTCTCTCTCCAGCAACACCCATCTGTGAAAAGCTGTAAGTCGGGGTCCTGAAGTGGGTCAGTCTGGAGGTCAGGTCGCACTTTCAGACTGTCTATTACCCTTACACTGCAGTCATGAGGCTCACCCTGTCTTGGCATGTGGTCAGCCATGTTAATGCCAAGAGGTGTAAAAGTTATGTGGGGCTGAGTGAGCACCTGTAAGAGCCGTGACTGTCTCAAAGGTGACATAGTGAAGGCAGCTGAGGACACATATGCACAAACGCCATGATCAGTCAATATTTCTAAAGCATGCCCCATGACTAAATGTGCTGTTTTCTTAATCAAATGTCCCACTCCTGCAGCATACCTAGAACAGTCAACCTGTCTAGCCTCGATTGAATCCAATGGAACGCTAATATACTGTAAGATTTTTCTCTGGCCTCTGCACTTTTGATATAACACCCCGTTAGCTACCTGAGACTGCACTGTGGCATCTAAATAGAACGGGAGGGAATAATCTGGTGAAGCCAAATGAGCCGCAGAGGATAGGTCCTGTTTGAGTGAGATAAACTGTGCCTCACTATCTCTGTCCCAATTCAGTTTAGCCCTTGTGTTTCTCATGCCATGTTCATTAACTAAAGCTCTTAAAGGTTTAGTTTTGTCTGCAAAATCTGCCACATAGTGTCTGCTATAGCCTATCAGACCCAGGAAGGACAACATGTCCCCCACCATGGTGGGTCTGGGATATGACAAAATAGCATCTCTGTGCTCTGGAGACATATTTGTGGATCCTCCAGACACACTACGTCCCAGGAAGGTCACCGCAGGCCTGCAACATTGTAGCTTTTCCTTACTGACCTTAAATCCTTTTGAATGTAAGTAGATTATAGTGTCCCTGGTGGCTTGTAGACAGGCCTGCTCCGTTCTCGAGGCGAGGAGGAGATCGTCCACATACTGTAGGAGTACCACGCCCTCCGGAAGCACCAACTCTCTCAGCAGAGCGTTCAAAGTCTGATTAAAAATGCCCGGGGAGCATTTATGTCCCTGGGGAAGACGGGTGTAACGCAGTTTTTGGCCCCTGTGAGTAAATGAGAAGAAATCTCTGCTTTCCTCTGCCAGGGGAATACAGAAAAATGCATTAGCCAAATCCATAACAGTAAAATACTGGAGGTCTGGTGACAGTGATGACAGCATTGTATAAGGGTTTGGGACCGGGAGACACGGAGTTAATGTTAAATCATTTATTTTTCTCAAATCATGGACCATTCTATATTTATTCTGACCTGTTTTTGGCACAGCTAGAGTGGGCGTGTTCCACTCTGATTTTGATGGCTCGAGGACTCCCACTTTCGTAAGTCCCTCTATCACCTGTGAAATACCCTCGACAGCTTCTGGTTTGGCGGCATACTGCTTTATGCGAATCGGGCCTCCTGGCTTCATCTGTAAAGACACAGGAGGGAAAGAGGTGCACAACCCCACGTCCGTGGGACCTTGGGACCAAACTTCTGCAGGCACCTGTTTCAATATTTCATGATTATCATCATGATCTGTGTGTCTGGTCAATGTTTCGTGCTCCACTTCCCCTGTGTCTATCATATTTGCTTTTATTCTGTATGACTTATTTTCAATGCTGTACTGCACATGAGGGAGTTGGGTGTCAGACCAATCGTCAGCTTTTACCAGTCTTTTTACCATTGGACCTAAAGCTCTAGCCTCGTGACCAGGGTGTACAGCCAAGGTGATGTGTGGGACAGCAGAGGAAGACATGTAATACCACTCACACTGTTCAGGAAGCAGCCGTGTATGGGCCGCCACACCCTCAGGCCCAACATAAATGTAATCTGATTCTAATGTCCACCTATCACTTTCAATTTGTTTGAATTGTTCTCTGTACATTAAGTCTTGGTCTCTGTCATAGAATAATGTCAAGTGGGCAGGGTCCAGTGGGAGGTGGTAGGAGGCCAAAGAATTTATCCACTTGAAGAAGACAGACTACACACCATTATTGTCCGTGGACTTGTTTTCTGGGTCCAGTCTCACCCAGTATATGTCTGCATACTGGTCTGGCATCTCTTCTCTCAGAAGCCAGCAGGAGTCCATCGATACACCGGTCACACATCTGTAAATTTGCCAATATTGTCCATCTCTCGGGGCCAGGTTGTCATTCGGAGCCGTCCATGGGGAAGGAGGGCCTGCGCGCTCTGGTCTGGGTCCCATGCCTCTCTGGGGGCCCCTCCCACGCACCATCTCAGGCGCTCCATGGTAGTAGGAGGCCTCTCCTTCAAAGGGGCAGTCCTTCGCCCAGTGACCGTGCCTGTAACAGAGGTGACACACATCCCTGCCCCCTTTCCAGCTTCCACCCCTTCTTCCTCCCCGGCCCCCACGCCCACCACCTCTGGCCCCTCCCCTTGTCCAGTCCTGTCGTGGTTGAGTCGCAGGTCCAGCAGGCATGTTAGCCATCTGATTTCTAGTTTCCTTTTTATTTTGGGTGGCTTTATTTCTAGCTTCACTAAGCTGTAACTTCAAAAGTTGACAAGTCATATCTTCAACACTCTTTCTCTCTTTAGTTTTATTTTCAACATATCGCTTAATGTGAAAGATTAAATTAGTCTTCCACTGCGCTGAATCTGGGTTAATATTATCCGGGTTGTCTTCAATTTTTGAGCGTATTGTTTCTGGTAAACCATTCAAAATAGCTGCTCTAAAAGGCATGACTTCACTGACCTTGTGAGGGTGTCTTCCTACTGTGTCCATCCACTTGGTCACACTCCTGTCATAAAATACAAGTGGGTCCTCAGACTCCAGCCAAGTTAACTCACGAGGGGCAGAAGACAGCGGGGTTGGAAAGTTCTCCCTTAGTGCTTCATACCAGGCATTTGCATACTGGCCAAATCTGGAAGAATCACAAACATCAGCAGTACCAGCTTGTCTTTCAATAGCATCTCTCTCCCATGGTTTACTGCATGCTGCCAACACTGCCCGGACGTCACCCATCGCCACATCCTGACCTGTAAACCATGTGTTGAGACTGGAAATCCAGTTTCCAGCTCCCTGGCACAATGGAGGCATTTTGTCTTTTATAGTCTGCATGTCACTTACAGAAAAAGGATGGTACTCCCCAGCTGCGCCTCGTCCTGGTCTCAGAGGGAACATGGATTTTGTCTGAGACCTGGTTCTGCTTGCAACTGGTCTATTTCCCTCAGGCTCCTGGTCTCTGTCATCACTACTATCGTCAGAAGAGAATTTAGCTCCTTTTTTAGCCTGTTTAGCTTTGTGTATTGGCTGGGGCATGGCACCGTCTCCCTTTTCATTTTCACTGTCCGTCCTAGTCATGGCTCTGCGTGCGGCTTCATTAATTAATTTTGCATTCTCCTGTCTAGCGGTCTCGTAATCATGGGTCCTACTTGGGGTTTCTTCTCTCTCAACTCTGTCTGTGGTGCATTCAAAGGTCGGTTTCCTAGCTCTAATATTTCTGAGAGAGTGCAGGAGCAGCTCCTGCACCTCTTGGATGGGTGGGGGTTGGTGAGGGGTGTGTGGGAGCTGTGGCGGGCTGCTGACAGCTGGATTTTGACTCGGACCTCTATTGTCCCCCACAGACTCCTCTTCTGTCCCTTCGTCAAATTCACTGTCTACAAAGTCATTGTCCCATCTCTTTCCTACCGCCACTTCTCCTGAAAATCTATATTGTGGCAGTATTAGATTTGGCTTACCTGGTTCTAAACCCAGAGAATACTCTGGTGGAGCCGTGGGTAGGGATGGGTATATATTACTCACCGGCATTGCTCCGTTTTCTGTTTCCTTGTCTTTACTTACCATAGGTAATTTTGCCAACGCCGTGGCAGCCAAAGCAAAGTTATGTACCTTGGTCCTCAGTTTCTCAGCCTTTTTTAGTTCCTTCTTAATTTTTCTACGCTCATTCCAACTCTCTCCCTGCTTTCCCTCAAGCTCTAGTTTATCCTGTTTTAAATTATTTTCCTCTTCCCGCAATATCTTAGCTAATGCGGACGCTGTCATATACTCAGGTATGACCCTTTTGTTCTGTATTTTTTCCCATGCTTTCACAGCCTTTCGTTTTGCCTTGTTCCTATGTTCTTTATCCAGACCACTCAAAATCTGAGCCTCTATTTATCTATATAGCTGCTCGATTTGAATGCCTGTCTCCATTTTTCGGGGGGGCCCAAAATTCCCCCAGGCTCCAATGGGTTAAACCTAACTTGTGTGTTGACGCGTCCGTCAACCACGCTAGTCACAGCGGGCTTTCCTGTTTCTGGCAAGGCTTCTCAAAAAATCTTTACTTTTAATATATTCTCGCAGGGTTCCAACTACTTAGACTCCTATTTTATTTTATTTTAACGTATTTTTACAAGGCTCTCACTACTTTTTAGGCTTTTACTATTTTTACTTTTTGAATTAGCTCCTCCGTGGACAAAACTTCTCTCCCCTTGATTTGTTTAGTCCAATATGCAGATTTTTAATTAGTCAAAAGGTATCTGCTTACCTTCAGTTCAGCGGCCGCTTGAGGAGAGACGCAGAGTCCAGGGAGAGGTTGAAAGTCATCAAGGGATCACGTCGGGGTCACCAATTATTGTATTAAAAAATGACGTGTTCAAAATCCCTTATAAAGATGACCATGATTCAGAAAGTTAAATTCAAAAAGGTTTATTTCCCTAATACAAAAAGAATCTAAAACAGCTGTTCGGACCAAAAGTAACTATCCCTTATTCTCTATATAAAGTATAAAAGTATAACTCTGAGTGGGCGCTCCCACATCAGGTCACACACTGTCCCTGGTCCGGTAAAAAACTAACTAAACACATTCAAGCTATTCATTAAGTAAATGTGCAGAAAGAAGGGGGAAGAAGGGGGCGTGTCGTATCAGGCAGGTCTCGGGTCCAGGGTCCGGCCTCTTCCATCATGTCCCCTCTGTCTCGCCGGACCTGAACAGAAATCATTCACGCACTACCCCTCCCTAATTCTATAGAAATATTACTTCCTTGAGATAAGGCCGGAGGCTCTCTGGGTCCCCCTCCTTCTTCAAACAACTGGAAGGATTAGCAGAATCCCCCCAGATTACCTATCATTAACTCACCCATGCACTTTGGACAAAAATGGGACCAGGGGAGAAGAGCAATACAAGGTCTTTTTTTTTGCTTGGAAAAAGACACAGTTCAATTCCGGGTCAATCAAATTCACATCTGCTTTTAGTCTATATTTAATACAACACTACAAAAAGTATTTTTTTCTCTGAGCTCTTTTTCTGCCATTTCTCGTAATAAACCTTGATAGATGTGAGCACAAATCAATAATATAATGTGTATATGACAACACAAACGGTTAACATGTTTATTTACACTTTTTGACATGCGCAAACTGAACTTCCGGATGAATCCGGTTTCCGGGACGAATACGGGAGTGACACTGGCCTCTCCATTGACTGAAATTCTGTGTGACGTCAGTTGGTGTGTGTGACGTGCGTCTGTCTGCACCAGTGATATAAACCCATCCAACTCTCACACACGCCCCAGCTGCAGGTTGGAGTATTCTGGTGACATCTATTGGATTAAAATTAAATTACATGAGTGGACAACCACAGCTGCTGAGATAATTCTGTGGCTTAGGTTCAGGTGTGTAGCTCTACAATTATCTTAGTGTGTAAGCAAGGGTGGAATGAGACTTTCTGGTGTGTTAACTATTGCTTTAAGCAGCAATGACAACTGTCTGTTTTTTTTTTTTTTTATGTGAGAAGTGAGCTTTCAATCACAGCCCAGACCACGCCCAACTTTAAGCCCCCTTTCTTGTCCCTTGGTCCTCCAGGCAACGCCCTTTTAAGATAAAAATTTCAAATGTTCATGTGGGCGGAGTAAGGCTGGGCACAGGTGTTAAATCGCTCTTTAAACTGTTATTTATCTTGCAAGTAACTGCAGAACTGGGTTTATTCAATAAATTGTTTGATGAACTGAAAAATGTAAGGCCCACTCAGGTAATCATTTAGAAAAAGTATGCTAAGGACTAGTTTTTTGTGTTTTGTCAAATTATGTTTATTGTATTGAACACATACAATAATATAAAAACACTATTAACTAAATTCATAACTCAGAAATGTGTCCACAGATGTCCTGACAGTGTGCGTTTCAGATGTGAGACTTAAGGCCATCGAGATATGTCATATAATATACAGTATATATTTATATAAATTAGATATATACCACATTATAGGCCTCCTCTGCTCTCTTTTTTCTCCCCGCACACACTTTTCCATAAAAAAAATAAATAAATAAATGTGAGATATGCACTTCAAGCTGCTTTCCTTGACTGCGGGCTTAAGCTTAGGCAGACGGAATGAGGGACAAATTTAGCAGCAGATCTCAGAATAACTAGGTGCGGATAAGGATTATGTGGAAAAAGTGCAAATAGCAGCGTTTCTGGACACCGCGCGCTACTTACGGGTCGAGTGCTGACTGTAACGTTTGCAGATTTGAGGGAAAAAAAGCAAGTTTTAATGAAGTAATTTATGCATTTCACACTTGGGTAAACTTAAAGAGGGATTAGAGCAGCTTCATAACCTTTGACTGTGCAGAAGCCAATGATCCCGACTGGAGACATAAGAAGCGGTTAGCGGTTAGCCATGACGTGGGCTGTGTGCACATTTACATAAGAGGGGAGAAATTAAACTCATCTAAATGACTGGTGGATGTTCAAAAGGGTCTGCTCCGATACTGTATAGAGTCTGGGCATCATGCATAGATAGATATTTTGTTTGTATTCATTTGACGCACAAGTCGCGGTATACACTTTGAGTTGCGTTGTGTATCAATTGTGCTATACAAAAAAAAAAAAACTGCCTTGTCAATACAGTATGAAGTCTAATAGGGCCTTTTTGTGATGGGGTGCGGCTAGTTTTGTCTAAAATAATATCTTTAGCGCATGGTGCATTTGAGGAAGTAGCAGAGTCTAGTTGAAAGAAATTTAGTCACAACATGTACTCGGAGACCACATACCCCCGCCAAGAGACTTTATTTGGAGCGCAATCCTGCCTACAGACACACACAGAGGTGATCGCATCTAGCTGTGCACTGAAACTTGTGTGTTTAATGAAGCCCAGAAGTTTCCATCTCAAATCAAATAAACATCTTCAAATCCCTCCTTTCACTTTTAGTTTGTCAGATCGTTTTACTAATTTTCCAACCAGCATAAGCCTCTTTGCGTCAAGGTAAAATTGTATCCTTGAATTCCCCTTTAGGCCTTTTTTTACAAACAGCATTAATAAACCAGAGATAGTTTATTTCCCCTTTATGAACAAAAATAAATGAAACATAAACTCATATTCACAGTTTGTTTTTGAAAGATACAGGTCTCTCCGTTCATTTAATATTATCTCTTTTTCCAATTTTGCAAAGTTAATGTCACCTTTACTGTGTAGCATGCCGCACATGCAACAACAGCATAAAACAGAGGTCTCCAACCTGTAGCTCGGGAGCCACCAGTAGCTCGCCACCTCCTTCCAGGTAGCTCGCCAAAGAATATAGAAATTTACAAAATGCATTTCAGATTGTTTAATTCATTATAATCTTGTAAATACACTTACTTTGTGCACTAGTAACAGATATACAATGATAATTAATGATTGTACCCAATATCAGACAAGTTCACACCAATATATCACCACATTTTTCCCAGGGCTGCTTAAAGGAGTAGCTCTCTGCCGTTATTGTCCCGGGAATATAGCTCTCGGGTGAAAAAGGTTGGAGACACCTGGCATAAAATATAAAAATAGTAATAAAAGAGAATAGTCGAAAAATGACATTATGAAGAAACATTTTTGTGAAATTGAGAATGGAAAATAATGGACAATATATTGTGTGGTACAGAGGAACCCAATACTTGTAATTCTACGGAGAAGATGAATCTTCCAAAGCTAAGGCTGTTCCTAATCTATTCCACTCTCGCTTCTGTATTTTCCGTATTTTGCCCCCGAGCCTCGACTCTGACTCCCATGATGTAGAGAATGAAACCATGACATACAGTGACATACAGTGAATGGAATCCAAAGCAGTTTGAGCACACTCACTTCAAAACACTTGCACTTTGTTAAACTCTGTGCGTGATGGAGGCCAGGTTGGTGTGACGTGGAGCATCTGCTGTGGAGGAGATATGTCCCACAGACCACTGCCCCCTCCCCCCTACTCCCTCCGCACTGGACCTGGACTGACAACACCCTCCACTGCGCTGTTCGGATCACGCTCTGTGCGACTGAAACCACTATCTGTGTTTTATCACAGCGGACTCTCATCTGTGAAACTTACTCTTGAATGGTTTTGCTGCAAGATACTGAGGGTATTTTTAGAATGAAGCAGTTTACAAGGAGACGAATGTCCAGTGGTGCAGTTTGACTGAAGTTTGCCATTTTATTGACTTTATCAACATTCATGGACATAACGGGTCATCTGCCCGTTATGGACCAATGGCTCTGCGTGTTTTTAATCATTGCATTTCTTGTGTTTAAACGGTTAGATTTTCTGCTGAATGCGAATTTGACGGTTTTGTATAGTCTTTCGAGATAACTACTGTTCAAGTGATTGTCTGGAGTTTGTCAGAAAAAAGAGAGAGAGGTACAGGATTTGAAAAAACAACCCAAGTTCCCTCCCTTTCTGATTGGTCTATGCCTACGTTTCCGTAACACTTTTAAATGTTAATCTGAGAACACATTATAATTATACATTATCTATACACATGCACGGAGGTTTTCAGAATTATTTGTTAACGTTTTCATGACAAAAATAATGTTTTATTGCACAAAAAAAGCGATCAAGGTAAACCCGGAAGTAGCTATTGACGTTGATTCAACATTATAGGACACATCTGCAGAGGATCTGATTATGGATATAGGTTCAGTATATAAATGATTATGGATATAGGTTCAGTATATAAATGATTATGGATATAGGTTCAGTATATAAATGATTATGGATATAGGTTCAGTATATAAATGATTATGGATATAGGTTCAGTATATAAATGATTATGGATATAGGTTCAGTATATAAATGTTTATGGATATAGGATCAGTATATAAATGATTATGGATATAGGTTCAGTAGATAAATGTTTATGGATATAGGTTCAGTATATACATAAGTACCTCAGCGCGGATGTTCAGAATTCTTTGTTCAGTTTTCATGTAGTTCCAGAGCCTAATAGAAGCTCGATTCGGAGGCTCCGCGAAAACAAACAACTGAGCATGCGCGCAGCTACGAGCATCAGCGCCGATGATTGACAGCCCTTGGTATCACTTGATTGGTTAACCTCGACGGCATCGTGGATTCTGAGCTATAGCTAAGAGAAGGGAAGGGACTTACCCGTAATATTAGAATTCATAAAATGACTTATTTTATATCAATATTTAAGGCCAGGTCAATTTAATACAATTCTTAAAATTGTGTAATTCATTTAGAGTTACAGACTATCACTTTAACAATGTTTTAGGTTTAGGACAATACAAGAATAATTGAATTGAATTGGATTTACCCATGGTATGTATCAACACATCTTGTTACGGGGCCAAATTAAATGAACCCAAAATACAAAAGCAAAATCCAAAGAAAAATGCAAAACTGAACCAAACAGATACTGGCAATGACGGGATTGAAGGACTAAGCAGGGTTTGAATTCAGAAGAACTATCGAGCCACAGGTGATCAAAAAGTCAAACTAAGGAAGACATAAACTACAAAATAAAACAGGAAATAGATCTAAATCTTTTGAATGCGCTGGAAAACTGCTGCAAGTCCTAAGCAGCTCTGAAACAGTTGTTGTTTTGTGCGTTATATTATTCATTTTACCTGAGATGGTGCAGTACAGTGGTTTTACACTGGTCCAGACCAGAGCAGAAAGGATTCATGGTTCGAACCAAGTGGATCAGGAGAAAATCCACTGGAGGGATGCAAACTTTTTGAAAAATGCTGCTGAAGCATTTAGTCTTTTCCTTTGCGGCTACTCCACCTCTGCTGCAGTGACCCGTCCTGCTCCACCCAGAGGCTACTCCACCTCTGCTGCTGTGACCCGTCCTGCTCCATCCAGAGGCTACTCCACCTCTGCTGCTGTGACCCGTCCTGCTCCATCCAGAGGCTACTCCACCTCTGCTGCTGTGACCCGTCCTGCTCCACCCAGCGGCTACTCCACCTCTGCTGCTGTGACCCGTCCTGCTCCACCCAGAGGCTACTCCACCTCTGCTGCTGTGACCCGTCCTGCTCCACCCAGAGGCTACTCCACCTCTGCTGCTGTGACCCGTCCTGCTCCACCCAGAGGCTACTCCACCTCTGCTGCTGTGACCCGTCCTGCTCCATCCAGAGGCTACTCCACCTCTGCTGCTGTGACCTGGAGGGCTGTGGCTGATCCTTACTATTGTTAGCTTTTTAGAATGATCCGTTTTATTTTTCATTTTTGCTGCTGATGGACGGGGATCGATAAAGTATCTATCTATCTAAATATGGGTGTCAAAGTCAAGGCCTGTGGGCCAGATCCGGCCTTCAAAGGAATGACCTTGGCCCTCAGGATAATTTTTGATTATAATAAGAACAGGCCGCACAGAGCCATAAGAACATATTGGATCATTAAGTTAATGTTCAGGACATGTGTTTTCTTTTTGAAGGAAGTTTGTTTTTGTACTACTACTACTACTACTATTACTACTACTACTACTATTACTACTACTACTACTACTAAATATTTAATGCAGACCAGTCAACCTAACAATCTTACTGGAAACATTGACCATGTTTCATCTGTGAATCTTCAGTAACAATGAGAGTGAGTGTGTGAGTAATGAGAACTCTAGTTTATACTAATATGTTATTGGCAAAATAACGTCCTCTTTATCAGCTGTCATTTTTCTAGAGAGCTCAATGGCATTCATGAAAAAACACTCAAACATGAGTGATTTTATAACATGGTATCTAGTCCAAACGTTTTTGTCTGTCTTGAGAAGAGACTGTGTGCTCTCTCCTCTAACATGTGTCGGCCCGCGGTGCCTCGTTTCCACTGTAATAATCTATTTAATCACAACTTAACATTATTGATCTCTGTGTTAAAGGCTGCGGGCGGCCGCCGCGGTGTCATTACTCTCCATTCGTCAGAGTTTTGCCTCCAGCTCATGATAAGAAATGAATTGTGCTGCGGAGTCAGAGAGGAGAGGAGAGAAGACAGAAGAGAGAGGGAAGAAGAAATGAGAGGAGTGAGGAGAGAACAGAGAAGAGGAGAGAAAGAGGGAAAAGATAGGACAGAGAAGAGGGAGGGGAGACAGAGAAAGGGATAAGAGATTGAGGAGAGAGAAGAAAAAGAGAGAAGATTTAGGAGAGGGAGAGAAGAGAAAGAAGAGAGGGGAAAAGAGAGAAAAGAGAGAGAGAGGAGAGAAGAGAGAGAGAGAGAGGAGAGAAGAGAAAAAAGACAGGGGAGAGAGAGCGTGAGAGGGGGGGAGGAGAGAGAAGTAAGAGAGTAGAGAGAGAGAAGAGATAGTAGCGAGAGAGAGGGGAGAGAAGAGAAAAAAGAGAGGAGAGAGAGGGGGGGAGGAGAGAAGTAAGAGAGGAGACATAAATGATCTAAAACTCAAAGCTAAATAATACATTTGATAGATTTTGTTAAAAAAAATCTATTTTTGCCTTTGCACATTAGTATAAACTAGAACTGTCACGTGTGTTTGGGCACAAGTTCTTTACAAGTGGGAACTGAAAGTAATTCCAATGTCAGTTCTGGTCTTAAGGTCTGCTCGTTCATTACAATGGACAATTACACAAGTGACATTGTAACAATAAAGTGTTTATAATATTTACGATCCTCTGTTTATGGAGAAACCATTCAATACACATACTTTTGATATGCCTAATATACACACACACACACACACGCACACGTGTACACAGACATACACAGAGACGCACACGCACAGACACAGAGAAACACACACAGACAGACGCACACATACACAGACACCGCACACAGACACAGAGACGCACATATATAGAGACACACACGCACAGACACATACAGACGCACAAACACATACAGACACACAAACAAAGACAGACATAGACACACACGCACAGACACAGAGAAACACACACACACAGAGACACACACAGACAGACGCACACAGACACCGCGCACAGACACAGAGACAGACACACACAGACATAGAGACACACACGCACAGACACATACAGACGCACAGACACATACAGACACACAAACAAAGACAGACATAGACACACACGCACAGACACAGAGAAACACACACACACACAGAGACACACACAGACAGACGCGCACAGACACCGCGCACACACAGACACACTATGGTCCTACAAACATAGCGCTTTACTTTTGAATGTGTTTTTATCCTGTGTTTATTATGAGTGGTTAGCACTCTCGCTTCTCAGGTCCTGGTCCCTGGTTCTATTCTACTTTTCTGTGAGGAGTTTGCATGTTCTCTCTGTGTCTGTGTAGGTTCCCTGGGGTCTGACAGTTACCCCAAATTCTAACTTTAGAGTAATAAAGAAGCAAGTATTACTGTAAACACCTTTGACCTCAGCTGACAGAGAACCTACAGCTTTCATAAAGATCGGATTTTGTGGGGATTTTAGTGTCCCTTGTCCTCATTAACTTTGTTCTTCTTAAATCCGTCAGTTTTCTTTAAATCCACACTTTACTGCCACAAACTCTGCTGTTTTCCTTCCCGCTCTGACTCCGCTCTAGCTCTGCTCTGATCAGCAGCTCTGATTGGTCAGAGCGCGGCCGAGCCCCTCTGTGCACGTGCATGAGAGCCACACACGCGTATTTGGCGCAACGCATGGGAGCTCGTCCACTGCGCAGAACCGGGAGGACCAGACGATGCCCAAATACAGGCGAGTTCTGCTAATCTCCCGGTCCGCAGAACTCGTCTATATTTGGGCAAGTGAAGTCCCATGCGCTACTGAGCACAAGCCATTCATTTGAATACGGCGCCATCTTGGATCACCGGGGCTTGCGTGTAATACACTTTCAAGCCCAGACTCGGAAAACACACATCACTCGTAGATCACGTAGATCAGTGCTCAAAAGCTACTTTAGCTGTGTCGGGGACGCATTTTTGCAAAATAACGCGTCTTTTACGCATCAGTAATTGCAATCGCAGCAATAATTTCAACTATGGGACGATAAGTACACATAGGAGTGAATCATCTTACTCGCTGACAACCTGTTTAAGTAAAAAACTTTACAATTGGCTGTTTTTACCTCACAGAACACCGCTCAAAGATCAGATTGGGAAACTGACTTTCAGACACACATAGCTAATTCCCCCTATGTCACACAGACAAGATACTAACTTCTGGTGCCTGCTTTCCAGCCCATTTCCTCCTTTTACGCCGCGAGCCGCCCTGTTAGGGGCTGTTGAAGCAGGCTCTGTGAGAGAGCCCGTCGTCAATCCCTGGCGTTCTCCCTCTGAATGTAACTCTCCTTTCAAAAGGCCACAGAGGTGAAAAGTGCGCTTCCTTCCACCCTCTGGCCCTGTCAACTGTCCAACAATGCTTGGCGGCCAAGCCCCGGTGATCCAAGATGGCGTCCTATTCAAATGAATGGCTTGTGCTCAGTGGGAGTTCACGGGGACCGAAAGATTAGCGTAACTCACCGGTCCTGCGCAGTGGACGAGCTCTCATAATGCTTTGCACAAATACGAGTGTGTGGCTGCCGTGAGGAGCTGTATAACAAAAAAATTATGATTCACTATTTTAATAATTAAATTAACAATCTCTCTGGCGCATGCACAAAAAAGTAGGCGCGGCTTCAAGACAAATCAGAAAGGAAGGGGGAGGGAACTTGGGTCGTTTTTTTTTTTTTTTCAAATCATGTACCGCTCTCTTTTTTCTGAAAAACTCCAGACTATCCCTTTAAGAACAATAGTAGTTTCAGTCACACCCAGCTTGGTTGAAAGGATTTGATATAATATACAACTGTTCCGTAGCAGTTTACCTGCCAAAACTTTTGGCCGCAGAGTCACAGTGATTCGCATTTTCCGGCGATGCTCCTTGACCGGGGTTAGCTGAGGGGCAGGTTAGCGACCCGTGCTTCAGGAAGTGCACTCTAATCAATGCGATCCTAATGAATAGTAAATGATTTTGTCCTCTGGCCCGTGTCCGACCCTTTCACCGCCACACAGCGCAGTAATGGGAACTCTCCTCGGCTAATTCTTTAAAGTCGTTCCACTGAGGCATCAAGACATCCATTCATCTATTTGTCTTTGGTCATTTATCCGACAGCCAATTCCGGCTGACCAGAGTGGAGAGAGTTTCAGAGGAAGGCTGGGCTGAACTATCCAAAATACTCTATCCTAAAAAGAAAAAAAGAAAAAGAAAATTGTTTCCAGGAAGAACTTGCTTTTTAAGGGAGACGTTTTGTGATTCAGAACCATGGACAGCGACACATCAGCAAGGCGGCTATATCTCTAAAGTTTATCTTTATCAATCCAGGAACAACATTTGTGGTGTAAAGTATTTTCATCAACAAGTGCAGAATAAGAACATTTTCTCCAATTATCATATGTGGGCCTGACCATTGGAATATTTCTGTAAATAATCTCACAGTGTAAGTTGAATTACACACACACTGACACCTTGAGCAGTTGTACATATTTAGTGGTAGGGGAATCTGGAGCGCATGGGAGAAAAAATATGCAGTCATGGGGAGAACATGCAAACTCCACACAGAAAGACCTCAAGTTGGAATCGAACCCAGGACCTTCTCACTGTGATTTTTTACAGCTGTGAGCCAATTATCATCATTATAACATCAAAAGTGGGTTTGAGGCCATTGTGTGAGAAAAAGAAACTACACAAATAATTCTCTCACATGTTCTAGGACTGTATCTCTTCACTACAATGTTTTTAATGCACTGTGATTATTTATTAATGCAATGCCTTGTGTGATTTTTATGTTTATTTTCTCGTTTTGTTAGGCACTTTGCGCTGCCTTGTATGAACTGTGCCATACCAATACACTTCTCCGGCCTTGCCCAAGTTGAAATACAGAAGTAAATTAACTTTTGAAAAATATTCTAATTTTTAACGCAATTAATGAAAAATGTGACAGCCCAAAAATAACTCATTTGATTACTAATTTCATTAGCAATCAAATCAAAACCAGGAAATATAATGTGGCTGCATGTGCGTGATCGCAGTACCAAAAGAAAATTATACAGGAGATTGATAGAAAAAAAACAAAATGTTTTTCACTATGTTGCCCCATGTATCATATATGTCTGGGGTTTGACAGAATCAAAGGGAGGCGTGAAGGAAAACAGACAGGAACATGCTTCATTTGGGGCAGTTGGGGCAGTAAAGGTGTCATTAGAGCTTTACAAGGATCATGTGGAGGGTCAGGGAGTGGATAAGCGCGGTCCCTGAGCCCACACCAGGAGCCAGGTCATTGTCACAGCGCTCTCTGCACTAAACAAAATTAAACCGTGTAGATGAGAACACAAAAATGCACACACATGCGTGCAAACACACAAATACATACAACAATATTTAATTGCACTTACAATATGTATATTGCAAAGACGTGCAGTCAGGGGAAGCAGAGCATCACCTGCCGTCAAAGTAAAAAAAAAAAAGTTTTACTCTTTTAGTTATTGTTGTATTGCGGTTCTGACTAGTTTTGATAATGTTTGGAGTCAAAATCACAGAAATCCTGTTATTTTGAGAGAGGTGCGGCATTCTCACCCCAGATCGCTCGCTCCCTCACCATTGACTGTGAGAGTGCACTCAGCTCGTGCTGATTGTCATTTTGCTGTTTGTTTCAAATATCCTGCTTTGAAAACATTTGTTAAACTTGTCATAGTGTCAAGTAATGTATTGCACACGTATGTACCAGTGAGGTTGGGGATTGGTGAGGCACTGACTTCACCCCAATCAGATGGACATGGAGCGGCTTATTCACAATTTGTTTGGCTACAGCAGAATATGTTTCATGCCCCCAAAATCCAACCTTTATGAAAGCTGTAGATTGTGTGTCAGCTGAGGTCGGTTTTAGTTTACATGGAGTTCTATGGGGAAAATTTCTGGGTAGCCCACGTGAATTTAGTCTTGTTTAGTCTGCAGTACTGCGAGAATCCTCCGAGCACATGGGTCCTTCACCTCCAAGCTGGAAATAGCCTATAGATATTATGATAGATCCATGGTGTCTCCTCAATTGACCCCTCTTGTGTTTCGCTGGTTACAGCTGACTGTCGGGTTCATCCAATTTGTAAAATCAACCTTCTTACCCTTCACCTCTCTTCCTTATCATTCATATCATCATTTGAAGCAAAACATTACCCAAGGCGCATTTTAAATCATCTTAAAATGTGTTATATGTATGTTAGCCAAACCTGTAGCTACCTGAAGCAGATGAAGAACAAGAAAGAAGCTTTCTTACGGAATCAGAATTCTGGGCTCACAAGCGCCCCCTACCCTTAGGCTGGCCTCACTTGGTGACATTACAAGCTGTGGTTGATCGCGATAAAGACAGATATTAGTTGTCAAAAACGCAATTTATGACCCATCCTCTCAACTGTAGACATGTTGATTGTAAAGGAAATATATTTGAACTTGAAACCAGTTTGATAGCAGTGCACGGGCTTATTCCACTGTGTGCTGTGGCTTTTACGTCTCCCAAGAAAGGCTCGCCTCACAGCACTGCTCTGTCAAAAAGACAAAAATATGTCAAAAACCTCTACCTTCTGTCTCGCCGACATGT
Source organism: Knipowitschia caucasica (assembly GCA_964034765.1). Taxonomy (NCBI): domain Eukaryota; kingdom Metazoa; phylum Chordata; class Actinopteri; order Gobiiformes; family Gobiidae; genus Knipowitschia; species Knipowitschia caucasica. The sequence continues at coordinate 7,433,032 of OZ035843.1, forward strand.
GATTCTAAGAGATGTTGTGTGATACAGAGCAGCAAGTGAATTTGTTTTTATTGATTGTTATAAGATACTTGTTCTCTTAAATTTATATTACATTTGAGGTGAACTTCATCCGGCCTCTGCTCTGGTCTCTGCTCTGGTCTCTGCTCTGGTCTCTGCTCTGGCCTCTGCTCTGGTCTCTGCTCTGGTCTCTGCTCTGGCCTCTGCTCTGGCCTCTGCTCTGGCCTCTGCTCTGGCCTCTGCTCTGGCCTCTGCTCTGGCCTCTGCTCTGGTCTCTGCTCTGGCCTCTGCTCTGGCCTCTGCTCTGGTCTCTGCTCTGGTCTCTGCTCTGGTCTCTGCTCTGGTCTCTGCTCTGGTCTCTGCTCTGGCCTCTGCTCTTGCCTCTGCTCTGGTCTCTGCTCTGGTCTCTGCTCTGGTCTCTGCTCTGGTCTCTGCTCTGGCCTCTGCTCTGGTCTCTGATGGAGTTCTTTTGTAATATATGGGACTGTTTCTGAGACATGATCAGTGTTTAAGCCTTCTATCCCACCCACTCAGTCAGACATCCAAAGTGACATTACGTTGCATAATCTCTGTATGATCCAAATTCTACCGCCATATTTCCCCTTCTTTCCCATTAGCCCCAAATGAGCTGATTATTTACCCTGCACGGCTCTGTAGCGGCGCAGCCATGCATAACCCATCACTGGAGTCGCCTGCTGCCTCTGAGCCTGAAGAAGCTCAAGGATAATGGAAAATAGATTTTTATGTCGCCCATATCTGTTTAAATATGATTAACAGTGTGCTTGACGCTGCATGTCAAATTAATAATGACGTGCGGAGGGAAAAGGCAATCAATAATTGACAAGATAAATATAGATAAGGCTGCGATGCGGGTCATGCTGAGAGCATTAGCTTGAGAAAGATAATCAGGGGCCATTTAAACAGGTGTGAATGACATACAATGGCTTTCAATGCGGCTGTCTCCAAGTATCTATGGGCCAAAATTAACCTCTCTGTGTATCTAGGGAGAGGTCATTAAAGGCCCTTTCCATATTATTTTAATATTTTAATATATTTCAATTTCTGGGCCTGTCTGTGTGGAGTTTGAGTGTTCTCCCTGTGTCTGTGTATAGGTTTCAGGTAGTATGGTTATGGTTGCAGTACCGCCACTTCATCCAATCTCTTTTTTGAGACCTGATTGGCAGCCCTGGCTCTGTCGGGGGCGGTCAATCAGTAGCGAAAGCAAGATTGGCAAGGGTCACCATCCCTATGACCACGGGCGCCCATGAAACATTATCTATTTATTTAAATAATATTTCCAACGGTTTCATTCTCCCCCCACACGCCCCTAACTCTTCACACGTCTCCAGCTCAGTGGACACCACCCAGTGGACACTGCCTTCAAATGCGGGAGTGGACAGCAACCTCACTGCATGGACCATCGACTACCTCTCGGACCAACCACAGTACGTGCGGCTGCGCAGCTGTGAGTCTGAGGTGGTAGTCTGCAGCACTGGGGCCCCTCAGGGCACTGTCCTCTCACCGTTTCTTTTCACCATCTACACTTCAGACTTCAAATACGACACACAGCTGCCACCTGCAGAAGTTCTCCGACGACTCTGCCCTGTGTATCTGAGGGAAACGAACTGGAATACCTGTCGGTTATCACGGACTTTGTCTACACCAGTAAGACCAAGGAGATGGTAATCGACTTAAGGATGTGTGTTCACATTAACAATAAACTGGACTGGTCCCATAACACCAACGCCCAGTATAAGAAGGACCAAAGTGCTCCCTGGACTCTGTGGAGGAGGTGAGGGATAGGAGGGTGCCAGCCAAAGTCACCTCCATCATGGACAACACCTCCCACCCACTGCACAGGCTGCAGAGGAGCTGAGGAGCTCTTTCAGTGGAAGACTGATGAATTTGTAGGTAGACATTTTTTTCAAGGACTTTTCCTATTAATGGGAGAGACGCTAATTATTAAGTACCGAGGCTGCTCTTTTTTTGGATGGGTCTGATGACCACATTTTTCAGGACCCTTTTGAAAGTTCCAGATTGAAGAGAGTCTGCTCAGAACAGACTTTAGAAATCTAGTGCGCAATACATCCAGGCAGCATGTGGAGACTGGAGATGATAATTACATGAATCTGACAATTCCCTTGCTCTAAAATCAGTTTGATTCTCTCACAAGTTTTCATATTCATGTATTTTGTCCTTTTTTGATCAGCTTTTTCAAACAGAACATGTATTTTAGTTTAAAAAGGACTCTTAATCCACTAGCTAATGAAAGATAATTTACTTCTTCCCAAATACATGTTCTGAATACTAATCCACCTGCACAAGAGCAGGATACCTAGGGCCTGTCATCATGGTTGCATCTGAAACCTCTATTCCTCCTCTCCTCTTCTGCTATTTTTCTCACTTTCACTTCAATCAAGGACAGGAGGAGGCGAGGGAAGGTCTTTGAGCAGTGCGACCCATGTGTTCAACCGTAGCTTCTGCACCTGCCCTTCCGCCCACAGCTGCTCTCAATATGATCACCGCAGCCTGTGCCAGTGTTTGTAGAATGTATTAAAGTAACTTATTTCCCTTTATGGTGTCAGAAGTGAAACAGCTGCTCATCAGAATCATTTGAATGCCATTAGCAATGTCTTCCGGGGAAGAGTGCAGAGGCAGGCGGCCATAGTTCAACAGTGATTATGAGGAGGTTAACGGCCACTCTACTCCCTGTACGACTCTAGTGGATGGAATATTTCTGTAGTGGAGGACTCTTTAGAAGAATAAGATACAAAGCCCAAACTTGTGAATAAATCAACAGATATACAGTAGAAATGTTGTCACAACTTACAATACTTTTGCAAATATGACAAGAAGATCAACAAGCATGTTTTAATAAGTCATGAGACATTTTCTAATTCAGCGTCGTTACTCGTCTCTGAATAAAATCTCTTCCTTACAGAGTCAGTGACACAAATTACTGTGTTGAAATTACTTTCGAGTAAGCGAGTAAGTTATGTTGCTTTGCTTGATGATAAAATATTGTGTTTCCCTGGGGTCCTGGGTGCACCATAGTGGGACTTTGGATGGATGTTTTAATATTTTTACTTACACATTCAGGCCTTCTCAATGGTGAAAAAACACCCCTGGCTTTCCCACTGTTGTCACATAATTTCAATACAGGTATACAGGTAGACAGTCAATTTCATCCCTTTTTTTCTGCTATTCATCATGTCCATTGTATTTCTTGCGTGTATGTAGTCAGTCTTGCATATGTGTACTATTTTTAGGGTAATATTTTTTTTATTCAAATTCAAATTTCCTGAAGAGAAATGTTGAAAATCTTTTTTTAATGCTCCTTTTGGAATAGCACCCTCTTATGTCCCCTTCATCAATTCATCAACAGTATGAAAAGTATGAAAAGTCTTTGACCAAAGTCTTGGTCACACTGTCTGAAATCTCCCACCACTTATCATGCTGTGGCCACAACTACAGGTGCAGATGACAGCGCTCATAAGGCTCATCTAAAAGCCTTTATAAATCAACCAGACCTGGGACTCTATGATCCATAACTTTCCCTTTCGGACCCAGGGAGCCATTTATCGTCAATTTTCCAAAGATGGGGCTGTCCGTCGGGTGGGAGTCTATCTGCTGTTTATTTCCAGATCGATACTCAATTACTACAAGGAAGATCCACTCCCTCTGACATTTTTGAGCTAAAATTATGGAGCATAGCTATAGTGAGTGCATGTCTGTCATTAACTGGAAGGGTTGGAAGGAGCTGAAATGAGGAGTCAACTGAGGTTATATAATTGAGTAAGAACTATGAATGTAAGACCGACTTCATGGTTTATTGTAAAGAGTTAAGATTGTGTTTCAATAGGCTTTTCTTGTTTTTTGTCTTTTAAACTTCAAAACAGTGTTCTCTAGACAAGTCCTGCTACCAAAATATAGGGATGTGGCCTCTGCTTTCCAGTGTTGGAAAGCAGAGGTTTGCCTGGCAGTTCATGTACCCCCTGTGGACTTGTGGTGGGCCGTATTCTCCTAAGGAAAAAGAAAGGGCCAAACGTCTCAAAATTAGAAACTTAACTTCAATGGGCTGGGAGTGGTACATTTCTACTGAAAGCTCTGAAGAGACCGCCCAACAATTTTGTAGTGCAACTCTGCCAGAGATTCCACTAGTTTCTTTAGAAGAGGGCTGGACAAGGACCAAAAAACGGCCCTGGCATTTTTGCTTCTTGACGGCCTGGGTATATTTATTTTCACGTTTTTTCACGGTTATTTATGCGGAAGCACATACTGTAGACTCTACAGTGTAGGATCAGCACCGGGTCCCATCTACGGCTCAGCTTGTTCAGACTTCAACACGTATGTAACCCGGCTCACCTGAACTGACGAGCACATGCTGGCGTTTACGTGATCAGTTCGTTCATATGAATCACAGTGTAGTTGTGTGTACTGCGTCTGTGACTGTCCCATGCCAGTTAATTCTTCAGGTTCTGGTTCTGCGGTTACCAGCTCTGATCTGCTCGTCAGTACTTGATGGCGCTCTGCTCCTGAAGCACGTCCAAGCTCTGTGATAGAGCCGTTCATGCTTCCTCTGCGAAGCAGTTCAAACTCCAGCCGTGTTTGGTGGCATCTCTGTGGCTTAGTGTAATATTGCACTGTTATAGAAATATTTTAGTGAAGCAACCTGAATTAACACCAAATAGTTATGAGTGTAAGTTATTAACTAACAGTGAACTCTGGATTCAGATACAGGCCATGATGCTCTGTTGGCTCAGGTCAGTGATAGATGGAGACGTGCTGCATCATGTCTTTGACCTGGGTCATAGGACAATATGTTCAGTTCAAAAGCAGATTGTTACATATATCAGAGTTGTATCAGCGTTAGGACGCGTAAAGAGAAGCCTTGAGCAACACGTATCAATGTTGACTTCATCTATGTAATATCTAGAGTAGATATGTGTTTGTTTACTCTGGTCTATTTAATGTACAGTTATTTCCTCAATCGTGGCAGTCGATTTCGGACGGCTGCAGGTGGTATTGGTATCGGTTCTGTTATTCATTGTAATTGTGCACATTTACTAATGAATAAACTCACACTTTGTTTGGAATTGCAGCTCTGAGTTGTTTACATTATTTTACTCTCGGTATGTGCCGAATTTCCACAACAGCACGTTCAGTTGTGAAGATGTATCTGCGACTTTGGTGCATCACTGATTTGGGTGCTCCCAAAATGTGGAGAACGTGTGTTTTATTTTGTTTGTTCTGTTATATACTGTATGTATATATTCTTGTTGATGCTGTCGTCCAACCAACTTCAGCTCGGCCAGTGTTGTAACTCGTTCTGAACTACATTCTTCTTGACTGAGATGTTATTTGTTCTTGGTTGGTTTTGAAGCTCCGTTAATGGTGCTACTGTAGCTGGTGAGACGGCAGACAATTGTCATTCAGCCAACTTCTGCTCGCTTATGGCTCCTTTTAAAGCTCAGAACAGCCAGATACCAGTCAAGACAGATTTTGCCTGCGATGTCGGCCCCTGGACTACTCTGGTGGACTGAAGTGGCCCCTCTACTAAAATGCTCATGCACCCTCGGTGTACAATAAACGTTGGTTCAAAAGGTTGCGTTGTCCCAGGTTCGTTAGCGGTGTATTTCATCTTTAAGCCTGAGCAGATTGGTGCCGGTTATCAAAAGTAGTTTTATGCTTTCATTCCATCTCCAGACCTCCGTGCAGAGTTTGCATGTTCTCCCCGCGTCCCCGCTGGTTCTCTTTGGACCCTTCACGTGCTCTGGTTTTCCCCCACTGCTACCGTACGCAATATACGTCCTGCGCCTCCTACAGGCGATCTTGCTCCCGTCTCTGCGTGGAGTGAAGGGGCAGCGTCCACAGCTGTCCCAATGCCCTTTGCTGCGCTCTCCATGGATCTGAGGCGTACGTAACGGCTGCTCGCTCACTACTGCTTCATTGTCAGGTGCTGCACTGTTCGTGCTTTTAATTCTGCCTCACGGCCGCTCTTTGCCGTTGTTCTACGTTACCTATTTGTATCCAAGAACACTCTCATGTCCAGAAGGGGATTCAGTTGGGTCATTGTTATTGCACTCAGTCTACGTCTGAGAACTGGCTCCGAAGGTTTAAGCCTGGCTTCCTGTTTATTCGCTACCTCATTCTGCAGGGTGCAAATGCTGCCCGGCCGTGCCTTCCAATTACTCCCGTAGCAATGGGCCCTGTTAATCCCGCATGGGGCCTGCCCTTCCTTCGTTTTGTCTTGGGATCTGAGATCATCTTCAGCAGCAAATGATCTCCCCTTTGCAAGTGTCACTGCCGGGGTCAATGCACCAAACAAATAAATCTTTTTCATGCATTAATGTGTCTGTCATGGTCTCTTCAGATTGAAATGAAGCTGAAGCACAAATTCAGACTGAAAGACCGTGCCACTGCTCTCACTTAGATTATTGATACTTTATTGATCCCGTGGGAGAAATGCAGGTGTCCTGCAGCAGAAACACATCAATCCATACAAACAGACAGATCTGTTGCACAGTCTTGCAGGTCGGAGTTTGCTAAATTTTGCGTCTTCCTTGTGATAATAATCTTTTGAAAAAAACATTTAACATTTGAAAACATAACATTCCAACGTAAATAACACAAAAATGATAGTCTAAAGGCCAAAACGAACCCAAATCATATGCTAAATGTCACTTCAAAACACAGCAGCACGTGACTTTCTGACAGGAAATGAAATATTGGTTCCGTTGTAATAGTTCACAAATGAAGGGGCTGATGGCCGGGTACAGGGCTGAGCAGTGCATTAACTGGATATAGAGTTTGTGATGGAAACAGGTGCAGTGATGGAGGATGTGGAGGATCTTCTGTATAAATTGTGGGTATGGGCCCAGAGGCAGAGGTAGCTATGGGATACGTGTGTGCCGATCCTTCAAGATGGCAGCTCTGAGGCCAGCCTGTAAAGAAGAAAAATGAAAACTATTAGCTGCTCATCGGGTCTGTTGGCTTTGGTGTGTCAGCGATTATTAGGCCGCGGGACAGTCTGCGCGTCCTGGGATAGAAGAGGCGGAGGACACTGCTTTCTGCTTACATTTTGATTATATGGCATAGACGATATATACGAGTGGTAATGTACTGTATAGAAGAAATGTTTTGAGTGGTAAAATTCTTTGGATTCAATAAATCATGGATGGAATGATGGAAATGTTTGAACTTTGTGAAAAGGACATTGATTTCAAGTGACCACCTAAAGAAAATGGATCCATATTATTGTATTGTTTTTTGTAGGGCTGCATAATATTGGAAATTAGAGCAATATTTGAAATGGGTTTCAGTGTTTTTATAACAAAGGATAAAAGGATTTTTTTTTTCACCTTACTACGCAATCTACATTGAACCACAAGATAAACATCTCTTTATTTTTATTCAAGTGCAGTAAGGCCCATATTAACCTAAAATCTTGCCTAAAGTTACCAATTCTTTTTACACACTATCAACGAAGAAAGTGTACTTTGCTATATTGCGTAATGGAGCAGTTCAATCAATCAATCAATCAAAGTTTATTTGTAGAGCGCCTTTCATGCACAGGGCAACACAAAGCGCTTCACAGTCCACATCACAAATCATCACATAAAACAAACACCAGAATCACAATTAAAACATTAAAATCACACAAAAGATTAAAACACAATAAAAACAATAAAATCACACAAAAGAATAAAACCATTAACACTTTCAAAGTTACACAAGAAATTTAAAAAAAATAAAAATAAATAAATGACAGCAGTGCATTACAAATGGAGATAAAATCCTTCAGTTGTATGCACAGGCAAACAGAACAGTCTTTAACCTGGATTTAAACATTGACAGAGTAGACGCCTCCCTCACATTTTCAGGGAGATTGTTCCAGATCTTAGCTGCATAGATCTGAAACGCAGCCTCCCCATGTTTGGTTCTCACTCTGGGCACCAGCAGGAGGCCAGTCCCTGTGCTCCTCAGAGTCCGGGCTGGTTCATATGACACCAACATGTCACTAATGTATTCTGGTGCAAGGCCATGGAGAGACTTGTACACAAGCAGAGCTGTTTTAAAATCTATTCTTTGAGCCACAGGAAGCCAGTGCAGAGACCTGAGGACCGGACTAATATGGTCATACTTCCTGGTTCCTGTCAGGACTCTAGCTGCTGCATTTTGGATGTACTGCAGCTGCTTACAGGTCTGTTTGGACAGACCTGTAAGCAGGCCATTGCAGTAGTCTAGCCTGCTGGAGACAAATGCGTGGACAAGAATCTCCAAGTCTGCCCTGGACACTATATTTCTGACTTTGGCAATGTTCTTCAGATGGTAAAAAGCTGTTGATGTTATTGATTTTATGTGGCTATTGAAATTTAGGTCTGAGTCCAGTATTACCCCCAAATTTCTGACCTTGTCTGAAGGAAGTAGGGAGAGAGACTGAAGTTGACAGATGACGCCCTCTCTTTGTTTCTGGGGACCAAAGACAATGATTTCGGTTTTGTCTGCATTTAGCTGGAGGAAATTATTTTGCATCCACTCACTGATCTGTTGGATACAGTGAAGGAGCAAATCCAGTGGTCCATGTTCTCCTGCAGTCAGTGAGACATAGATCTGAGTGTCGTCGGCGTAATTGTGGTAGGACACTTTGTTTCTTTGTATTAACTGACCTAACGGCAGCATGTAGAGATTAAATAGGAGAGGTCCCAGGATCGACCCCTGTGGTACTCCACAGGTCAGGGCCACATGATCTGAGACGCAGTCTCCAATCTCCACAAAGTACTTCCTATCCTCCAGGTAAGACCTAAACCAGTCTAGGGCTGTGCCAGTGACACCAACCCAGTCCTCCAGTCTCTGCATGAGGATCTCATGGTCGACAGTGTCGAACGCGGCACTAAGATCTAACATGACCAAAACTGTGACTTTACCTGCATCAGTGTGAAGTCGAATGTCGTTTGTTACCTTCACTAGAGCGGTCTCAGTGCTGTGGTGGGGTCTAAACCCAGACTGGAACATATCAAAAGAATTATTCATTGTTAAAAATTCAGTAAGTTGTTGGGAGGCCACTTTTTCAAGAATTTTTCCAATGAATGGCAGATTCGATATGGGGCGATAATTTTGAAGTCCCGCAGGATCCAGACTGCTCTTTTTTAGGAGAGGTCTTATGACTGCTGTTTTTAGGGCCATAGGAAATGTTCCTGACGACAGAGACATGTTTACTATTTGTGTCAGTGAAGGTAACAAACTGCTCAGGACGGACTTCAGAAATTTAGAGGGCAATATATCCAGGCTACATGTGGAGGAGCTCAGACTCATGATTATCTTTTTGACAGTTTCAGTATCCACAGGTGCAAAGTGAGTTAGCTCAAAAAGCTTCTCTGGCTGTTGCATTGTTATACGTTAAAGCTTTGTGTCGCTTTGAAATAGCTCATAAGGAGCAACAGAAGCAAAACTGTTAATGCTCGTTTGCAGCTTTGCTTTGAGCGGAGTAGGCCGTGGAGTTTAAAGTTGCATTATGGAGTATTTGCATGTCAAGTCATCATTAAATGGCCCCAATCTTTCAAAAGGCGTTATGAAATCATGCTCTTTTCGAATACATCTTTAACTGATAACAGTAGTTCAGCCGAGATATTTGAAAATCAAAGTTGTTATTGTTTTCATTTTGATGTCCCACCTTCCGCCGTTTCACCAGTCAGAAAGTCCGAGATCCGGGTTGCCAGAACTCCGCGCGGCTAGCTAATCTCAGTGGTAAAATAACATGTGGCCGCAGAATTAAAAAAGGTCTTGATATGACTCTCAAATCATTAATGACAAAACAGATTAAAACGAGGATTTATATCGGGATGCCTTTGAAAAATTGAGACAGCGGATTAAAACTTGCTGCTTTGAGTGCATTCTTCATTGACAGTTAAAGCAGCTGCCTCGATTGTCCTTGTTGTTGTATGCAATGGTGGTCAAATAGTTAAGCCATAGATTTGTCATCCCAGTGACTCGGATTTGAGTCCGGGAGGAACCATCCGTCCGTCCGTCCGTTTTCCTCCGCTTCATCCGTTGCCGGGTCGCGGGGCAGCAGTCTAAGCAGAGACGCCCAGACTTCCCTATCCACACACACTTCTTCCAGCTCGTCCGGAGGGACCCCAAGGCGTTCCCAGGCCAGCTGAGAGACATAGTCCCTCCAGCGTGTCCTAGGTCTTCCCCGGGGCCTCCTCCCAGTGGGACGTGCCCGGAACACCTCCCCAGGGAGGCGTCCAGGAGGCATCCGGAACAGATGCCCGAGCCACCTCAACTGGTTCCTCTCGACGTGGAGTAGCAGCGGCTCTACTCCGAGCTCCTCCCGTGTGACCGAGCTCCTCACCCTATCTCTAAGGGAGCGCCCAGCCACTCTGCGGAGGAAGCTCATTTCGACCGCTTGTATCCGCGATCTCGTTCTTTCGGTCATTACCCAAAGCTCATGACCATAGGTGAGGGAGGGAACGAAGATTGACCGGTAAATTGAGAGCTTTGCCTTTCGGCTCAGCTCCCTCTTCACCACGACGGTCCGATACAGCGACTGCATCACTGCGCACGCTGCACCGATCCGCCTGTCAATCTCACGCTCCATCCTTCCCTCACTTGTGAACAAGACCCCGAGATACTTGAACTCCTCCACTTGAGGAAGGACCTCTCTACCCATCTGAAGAGAGCAAGGCACCTTTTTCCGGTCGAGCACCATGGCCTCAGATTTGGAGGTGCTGATTCTCATCCCAGCCGCTTCACACTCGGCTGCAAACCGTCCCAGTGCATGTTGTAGGTCCTGGTTTGTTGGAGCCAACAGGACAACATCGTCCGCAAACAGCAGAGATGAAATCCTGTGGTCCCCGAACCGGACTCCCTCCGGCCCCTGGCTGCGCCTAGAAATTCTGTCCATGAATACAGTGAACACAACCGGTGACAAAGGGCAGCCCTGTCGGAGGCCAACATGCACCGGGAACAGGTCTGACTTACTGCCGGCAATGCGAACACAGCTCTGGCTCCGGTCATACAGGGACCGAACGGCCCTCAGCAGAGGACCCCGGACCCCGTACTCCCGGAGAACCCCCCAAAGAACACCCCGGGGAACACGGTCGAACGCCTTCTCCAAATCCACAAAGCACATGTGGACAGGTTGGGCGAACTCCCATGAACCCTCGAGTATCCGATGGAGAGTATAGAGCTGGTCCAGTGTTCCGCGGCCGGGACGAAAAACACACTGCTCCTCCTGAATCCGAGATTCGACCATCGGCCGTAGCCTCCTCTCCAGTACCTTGGAGTAAACCTTGCCAGGGAGGCTGAGGAGTGTGATCCCACGATAATTGGAACACACCCTCCGATCCCCCTTCTTGTAGAGAGGGACCACCACCCCGGTCTGCCACTCCATTGAAACCGCCCCTGATCGCCACGCGATGTTGCAGAGACGTGTCAGCCAAGACAGTCCCGCAACATCCAGAGACTTTAGATAGTCAGGGCGGATCTCATCCACTCCCGGCGCCTTGCCACCATGGAGGCTGCCAACCACCTTGGTGACCTCTGCCAGGGAGATGGAAGTATCCGCCCCAACATCCTCAGCCTCTGCCTCCGGGGCGGAGGACGTGACGGGGGGGTTGAGGAGAACCTCAAAGTATTCCTTCCACCGCCCGACAATATCCCCAGTCGAGGTCAACAGCTCTCCACCCCCACCATAAACGGTGTTGGCAAAGCACTGCTTCCCCCTCCTGAGGCGTCGGACGGTTTGCCAGAATCTCTTTGAGGCCGACCGATAGTCATCCTCCATGGACTCTCCGAACTCCTCCCAGACCCGGGTTTTCGCCTCTGCAACAGCCCGGGCCGCAGCACGCTTGGCCTGCCGGTACTGGACAGCTGCCTCAGGAGTCCCCCGAACCATCATGGCTCGATAGGACTCCTTCTTCAGCCTGACGGCATCCCTTACTGCCGGTGTCCACCACCGGTTCGGGGGTTGCCGCCGGGACCAGCACCAGGGACCTTGCGACCGCAGCTACGAGCTGCCGCATCGGCGATAGAGGAAGAGAACATGGTCCACTCAGACTCAATATCCCCCTCCTCCGCCGGGACCTGGGAGAAGCTCTCCCGGAGGTGCGAGTTGAAAATCCGTCTGACAGGGGGCTCAGCGAGACGTTCCCAGCAGACCCTCACTATACGCTTGGGTATGCCAGGTCTGACCGGCTTCTTCCCCTGCCAGCGGATCCAACTCACGACCAGGTGATGATCGGTTGACAGCTCCGCCCCTCTCTTTACCCGAGTGTCCGAGACACGCGGTCGAAGGTCAGATGATACGACAACAAAGTCGATCATTGACCTCCGTCCTAGGGTGTCCTGGTGCCACGTGCACTGGTGGACACCCTTGTGCTCGAACAGGGTGTTCGTGATGGACAAACCGTGACTGGCACAGAAGTCCAACAACTGAACACCGCTCGGGTTCAGATCAGCGGGGCCGTTCTTCCCGATCACCCCTCTCCAAGTGTCACTGGCATTTCCCACATGGGCGTTGAAGTCCCCCAGGAGAATAACGGAGTCCCCGGTTGGTGCACCGTCCAGTACCCCTCCCAAGGACTCCAAGAACGCCGGGTACTCTGCACTGCTGTTAGGCCCGTAGGCCGTCACAACAGTGAGAGACTTGTCCCCCACCCGAAGGCCGAGGGACGCGACCCTCTCATTCACCGGGGAGAACTCCAACACGTGGCGGCTAAGATGGGGGGCAATTAGTATGGCCACCCCAGCTCGCCGCCTCTCCCCGCGAGGAACACCAGAAAAGTGGAGCGTCCAACCCCTCTCAAGGAGTTGGGTTCCAGAGCCCAAGCTGTGTGTGGAGGTGAGGCAGACTATCTCTAGTCGGTATCGCTCGACCTCCCCCACGAGCTCGGGCTCCTTCCCCCCCAGTGAGGTGACATTCCACGTCCCAAGAGCCAGATGTTGTGTGTGTGGACTGGGTCGCCGAGGTCTCCGCCTTCGACTGCTGCCTAGTCCTCTTAGCACCGCGCCACCACGGACCCCTCTGCAGGTGGTGGGCCCACAGGAGGGACCCCGTAGGCTAAGGCCCGGCCACCAGGCGCTCGCATACGAGCCCCGACCCCAGGCCTGGCTCCAGGTTGGGGCCTCGGCTGCGCCATGCCGGGCGACGTCACTGGTCTCATTTTAGTGCTGTCCATGGTGGTTTTTGGACCGCTCTTCGTCTGACTCGTCACCTGAGACCTGTCTGCCATGGGAGACCCTACCAGGGGCATGAAGCCCCAGACAGCATAGCTCCCAGGATCACCCGAGTACTCAAACTCCCCCACCACGTTAAGGTGGCAGTCCAAGGGGAGTCCGGGAGGAACCAGTTTGTATTTAATTATATATTATCACATTCTATGTGAATGCTCAAAAATGTGGTAACCCTAAAATAATGTTGTCTTTTTGATGTGGGACAAAGAGAGAGATTTAAAATATGTCTCTTTTTAATGTGGGACTTTTCCTTTTTTTTAAAATAGGGTATAAATAAAATTGAAAGGTGAAATCCTCTGGAGCAAACCCTGACGTTGATACGCTGAAGAAATACGTTCCAACATCCATTCTTCTCACTCCTATTTTGGAAATCAATTGCTTATTTATTTTGCAAAATCTTAGTAATTACATTGCTTTTATTTAGTTTTTTTTTTCATCTCAAATGTTCAAATAAAAAAAATAAAAAAACATTCATTCAACATTAGCACAGCTCATGGCAATGTGAATGGAGATAAACAAACAACTGATAAAATAATTCCCTGTGTTTGCTGCTGGATTTGGTGTGTATCTGGCAACATGAATCGGGGAGAGTGGGAGAGGACTACAAAATATTGCCTGTGACTGCAGTACCACTTTTGGCCAGATTTTTACATAATGCTCCTTTAAGATTGTACATACGCAGCACAAAGTGATTTCAAGTAATTTGAGTACATTTAGTTATCCCCTGCCCCTCTCACAGAAACCTATTCAACAAACTTCTTCAATCACTTACCGCCATTCCCATCCGACACTTTTGCATCTAAAAACATCATACTTCCTGCTTTTATCCCGCCCCAAACTGTGTTCAACAATAACAGCCCCAAACGCACAAGTCAAAATGTTCACAGCAGTTCCAGTGTCTCTGCCAGCGACGCTTCAGTCAACAGCTTGAGTGGGAAACCTCCAGCCGGACCTGAGGCTTAGAGAAGAAGTGTGATGGAAACTAATGTGACAAACAAGACGCTGTTGTCAGTGTCAACACGCGCTTACACAGTGATGGATAGGAGACATATTTTCAGTTTTTTCTTTGGTTAGTGAATGTAATATACTAAGGCCAAGGCATACTTTTCCAGTTGACTTAAGACTTGGGTGTTTGGGTGAGTGAGGTGTAGCAACCATGAAGTAAATGATTCTTTTCTTCAAATAGCCTATAGCAAGAAATTGACATGTTGGATTTATGACAGTGGAGGCATCTAAGTGATCAACCCTGTGTCTGTAAGAGGGAAACAACACTGTGTCCATACTGCAAAATCAACATTACAGCTTCCAATAGACACCGTTTGTAGTAGTAGAATGGCTGAAATGAAATTCAGTGATTAAGTTCAGACGTTCAGAGTTCAGGTATGGAGCATTGTATGACTTTGGTATAACTAGTAAAATCTATAACTATGTATGTGTCGTATTGTTCTTGTCAAAGACATTAATAAATAAAACATTTCTTTATCTCCTCAAATCCACAGTTGTTGAATTCCAAAAACTCTTGGTTGGAAATTTAAATTTGGCATTTTATACAAATGGCAGCAGACATCACTGGGAGTTGGTGGAGAAGGATTTGTGGTGGGCTCAAACCCACAATCTCCAGGCTTTAAAGGAATAGGCCACCATTTTTACATACTGACATATGTTCTTACCTTAGACTAGTTGATATGTACCTGTCCGGTCCTTGTCCGTGCGCTCTGTCATGCAAACGGAGCACAAACACAGCCTCTTCCACATACTGTATAGTAACAAAATCAGCTCCCGTTAGAAGCTACCAAACTCTTCCACGTGTTCCCTATTTAAATACAGTTACGTGACGTGTTACACTACAAAGTATAGTAACACAGAAATGTAACATGTCGATTTTCTCAGCTGATAAAAAGGGGTACTATATTGTGAGGAGTAATAATACGAGGAGCACTACGTCCGCGCACCAACTCCTAAAGACTTCACTTCCGTCAATAGAAGCAGCGTGAGCGGGAGAGACGTCTTTAGAGTTAGTGCGCGGACGTAGTGCTCATCGTATTATTACGCCTCACAATATAGTCCCCCTTTTTATCCGCTGAGAAAATCGACATGTTACATTTCTGTGTTGCTATACTTTGTAGAGTAGCACGTCACGTAACTGTATTTAAATAGGGAACACGTGGAAGAGTTCTGTAGCTTCTAACGGGAGCTGATTTGGTACTATACAGTATGTGGAAGAGGCTGTGTTTGTGCTCTGTTTGCATGACGGAGCGCACGAACAAAAACCAGACAGGTACATATCAACTAGTCTAAGGTAAGAACATATGTTAGTATGTAAAAACGGTGTGCTATTCTTTTAAGGCCAATGCACTACCAACTGAGCGACTTGTCACAAGGTGGGAAGGAAGAGGACTCAAAATGAACTAATTCAGGAAAAATAATGATTTAATGACAAAGAAAAATAATGATTCAATGACAACGAAAAAAATAATATCCCAGGTAAAAAAAAAAGAAATAAAAAAATCCAAATCCAAAACGAATACAGGAACAAGGAACCAGGAACACGGACAAAGACCGAAACAATACAATGGACCAGCCACAAGGGGAGAGAAGCACAGGGCACATATAGCCCGAGAGACACAGGTGAAACACATCAGGGCGGGGCAGACAATTAAGACAGCGGAAACAGGACAGGAAGTCAAACTTAAAACCAAACCACATATTTCAAAATAAAACAAAGTATAAAATAACAAAAAAATCCACACCATGACAGTACCCCCCTCCAAGGGACAGCTCCCTGATGTCCCAAACAGCGAGCCATGGAGGGGGTCTGGAGGACGGGCCAGGGGCAGTTCAGAGGCCAGAACAGGTCAGGGGCAGGAGTCGAAGCCTGGTGGTGACCTTCCACATGAAACTGGCTTACCCCGGGCGGAGACAAATGCCCAGCGGTGACACAGACGGGAACAAAACCACCCCAGACGGAACTCATGTCTGGCGGTGGCAACAGGTGAAGGGAAGGAGACGTCATCAAAGGGTAGCAGGCAGACACAGGTGGAGAAATCCAGGCAGACGGGAACAATCATACCAGGGCTCCACTGGGTACCTCTCTCATGGGACAGAGCACCACCCTGGACAGAGATCATTGCCCGGCGGTGGTTCATGGACAAAAAAAACCCCCAGACGGAATTCTTGCCTGGCGGTGGATCGAGGTAGCAGATAGAAGGAGGAAGTGAGATGGCAGGGATAAAAAAAATAAATAGAAACCTGGCGGCGAATGGGGAGCCGGTGTGGAAGAAAAAAGGCCTTCTGGCTGGTCCGTTCTGTCACGTGTGATGAGAGGAAGGACCCGAAATACAGGAATGCAAAATTATGATTTAATGACGAAGATGAAAAATAATGTCCAAGGTAAAAACAAATTCAAAATCCAAAACGAACACAGGAACAAGGACCCAGGAACACAGAAACAAGACAATGGACCAGCCACAAGGGGAGAGAAGCACAGGGTACATATAGACAGAGACACAGGAGGTGAAACACATCAGGGCGGGGCAGACGTAACTGAAATGAAACCAGAGAACTAATGTCAAAATAAAACCAAATACAGAAATAAAAATCCACACCATGACACCACTATCACCCTACTTGAATTGTTGAGTGCTTTAACATAAACAGTTATTGCTCTCAACATAACTACTGCTACATTCAGTTACTGTAGTAATAAGTATTGTGTATAGTTTGCTTAGGAAGTCAATAATGTTGCACCTTCATGGTCGTCCTAGGCCATTTTTAGAACTATGGGACTCATGTATAAAACTGCATTGATGCTTCCAAACAAACAAAGAAATGTGTGCCGCTTAATTTCTGATCACTACAATACGCGCCTGATATACTTTTCAAAAACTTTAAACATGCGCTTCTCTAAATTGGATGACTGTCATTTAAAGAAGAGAAGATCTTGTAATGACAGCTTCTTTGGTCAAGAAGGTTTAGATGCAAGTTCTTTCCTGCAGGGACTTCAACTTTTGTATTTACATCTTAAACATTAAACATATTTGTTCCTTTACATTGTTGATCTT
Source organism: Knipowitschia caucasica (assembly GCA_964034765.1). NCBI lineage: Eukaryota > Metazoa > Chordata > Actinopteri > Gobiiformes > Gobiidae > Knipowitschia > Knipowitschia caucasica. Next base: position 7,450,326 of record OZ035843.1, read on the forward strand.
GAACTAATGAAGTGAAGTACTGCTGACTCTAGGTGGGCAATTTATCCAATGAGTCAAAAATACAAGCTGACAGAATACTTTGCAAATGAGTGAGGAAGAGCAGAATTGTATGATCAGCATTTAGGGTTTTTCAAGAACACTACAATTTCTTAATTTTTAAACATATTTAAGTATAAAATATTAGTTCATATATTACTCAGAAGATAGAGATGCTGAACAAGCTTTATTATGAATACAATCCTTAAACCTGTGCCTGTTTAAGTTCATCATTTATCTCTACGGCAAAGGCTCCTTCTGGACATGACGGATGACCAGAGAAAACAATTTTCATTCTAAGCGGCTTTTAATTTGAAACTGCAGGAGCCCATTGACTGCAACTCCCTACAAGCCATCAATGCTAGTTTTTAGTGCACTTCCTCTTTTGTTATGGAGAAGAATGGGCCCTGCTCCGCATCATAACTCAGCACCTTCGATTTGCTAAATGCCAGACATTCACCATAAAAGGAGAGCTGTCGATGGGAACGGCAGAGCGTGTGTAAATTACTCCATTAGAATGATTTTTGGGGTTATTTGGAGAGGAGAGGTTTGGACTATAATCAGGCCAGGATTTGGCTACTTAAGTTCATATGACCACTTTAGACAAGAATGGTTTAAGTCAAGAACAAAATGATTGTGGTAATGGTTGCACTACCAAGATTCAACCTTATACTAAGAATTAAAGTCCATATGTGAAATTGAAATTATTATTTATTCACAACACATCATAAACACATCTTCACAGGCAAAAATACATGGTTTACCGTGACATATGTAATGGCGCGAGTGAGTCGCTAACGAAGCCTGTGGGAAGTACTGCCACAATATCTTTACCAGGAATTACATTTGCTAAACATTCCTCCTGCTTCGGCTTCAATTTCAAACCAGAAAAGATAACTTTATTATTGCATTCTCCGCCATTGCCCAACCAATTTGGTGCAAACTCTACCTACAACACCCGCCTCCCGCGCTCACTGATTGGTCGGATGGGATTCAAACGATATAAATTCCAGACACTGGGAACCCTGGCCTGCAGAGTAGGTAGAAGATTTCCATGTTACAAAGTCTTGTCACAAAGCTTGACTCCGATAGATATTTATTATGGGTTCAGGCCCAACTAAATGTATGTTCAACAAGGAGGAAGCCCTGGAAGAGGCTGGCCTGGAAAAGCCTCAGAATTCCCACCGACGACATGGAGGTAATGTGCACAGGAAATCTAGGCAGAATGAATGGAAAACTTTAATTTGTATAATTTTGTTGCACCATTTTATCATCATTTCAATTTACATACTTTACGTATTTATGACCAGTTTCCCTTTTCTATCACAACATTAAAGTAAGTTTTGGGGTAAAATTTCAAACCACCAAAGATATAATTATTTATACTATTATAGTTCCTGGCTCTCAAAACAGTTTGATTGTATAGTCATCATAAGAATGTATTGTTGACCTCTGTCACACCTTTTGATCGGCTTTTTCAGACAGAAAAGCAGAAAATACAAGACCACCCTTACTCCTCCAATCATCTTACCAGCCCAAAGCTTCAGATAGTGACTGCGAGGGCTCTTTCTTTCAAGCATGCACACAATTCTAAAAATATCTCGGTCTGATTTGTTCACAACATTCTACTTTTACAAGACTCACTGCAATGTATTATTTGATTGTTTATTTACTCAAGCTTCAATGCAATGTTTTCACTACCAATATATGTTCAACTTCCCACAGTCTCAACCCAGCCGTGATGTTTGATGACAGGTTGTTTTGCTAAAGTCGTCTGAACAAATCTAGATGAGGTCCAGTGTCATAACAGCCCCGTGTCATAACAGCGGCGTGGTCTGCGGTCTGCACTCATCCCGACATAAAGAGGCCCAGAGATGAACTCAGTCTGACTCAAGACGGCTCCAAAAGTCACTGGGAGTTTGGAAATGAGTCTGTGTCAAAGGCCGAGCAGCCACACCATATTCCACTAAGCCTAATCCATGAGACACCTTGCAACTGTAACAAATTTGTAAGCAAGTTTTTCACACAAAAGTACATACAGTACTATCCTGGCCTTAGCCATTCGTACACTCCGCTCAATCATCATTTCACTGCATGTAACGTCTGGGTCTGGTCCCTGGGTTAGTGAATACAATCGGTTGAATTTCGACCGACCAATCAGCGAGCGCGGAAGGTGACGTCAAGAGTTTGCGTCGAACGGGAAGGTCTTAGTTTGGCAATGGCGAAAAATGCGATAGTAAAGTAATCCGGTCTGGTTCTATCAAGAAATTGAAGCCAGAGCAATAGGAATGTTTAGCAAATGTAATCGCTAAGGAGATGGCTAGGCTAAATGCTAAATGCTAACGACTCACTCGGGCGCATTACACACGTCACTCAGATCCAATCGTTTCAATCTGCTAGAGGAGTTAACCCCTCCCACCTGTAAACGGAGCTCAATGGAGCACCTCCAGACCTTAGTATGAAATGTAATTTGTACTATGGTGTGGTACGACCAGGCTAATACAGTACATGCTTTTTGTTGTAACTAATTGAATATAAGACAAGACTTAACACACAGGGGAAAGGGCCCTCGCTATGGCTATACGTGGTATAAGTCCAATTATAAGACCCACTTTTATTCTCAAGATCAAGATCAAGATCAAGATCAAGAGATCAAGATTCAAGATCAAGATTTGTTTATTTTTGTCTCCTTTAGGAGAGATTTGGTTTGGACTGATGGGTCCACTACATTTCAATAAAAAAAAAAATACATACATACAAAGACACCAACACACGTGCTGTACAGCTCACACACACTTAATCTCCTCATGTCCTTATTTAACAGATTCACTGAAACAGGTATGAATGAGTTCTTAAAGCGATTTAGTCGGCACCGAGGCACTCTGTACCTCCTCCCGGAGTTCAAAAGATCATATTCGGGAAAAAGTACATGTGTGGGATCAGAGAGGATGCTCCTGGTCTGTCTCCTCATGGCCTGCTCATAGAGCTCCTGGGGGCCAAGAGGGACAGGCGTGCCCATGATTTTCCCAGCGGTTTTAAACAAGTTGATTATTTGTGTTTTGGACTTAACAAGAAGATTCCCAAACCAGTACCTCAGCAGTGATTCGATGGATGCTCTGAAGAAAATGAGCATGATGGTCTTGGACACACCGAACAGTCTGAGTCTGTGCAGAAAGTGGAGGCGCTGATGGATTCTGCTGCAAACAGTCGTCACCTGTGTGCTCCAGCTCAGATCTGAGTCAATGTGGACTCCCAGATATCTAAAGGAGCTCACCTGCTTAATGTCCTGGCCGTGGATGGTCACTGGCTCATGGTGACCAGCTGCTTTGGGGTTCATCACAATTTCCACCGTCTTTTCTGTATTGATCTGTAATTTATGTGAGTCACACCATTCTACCAGACTATCCACAGCAACCCTGTGTACATTCTGATTGGAACTGGTTTTCATCAGACTGAGCAGAACTGTATCGTCTGAGAATTTAAAAATGTACTGGTCTGGCAGTGCAGCGACACAGTCGTTAGTGTAGAAGGTAAAAAGAAAAGGTGAGCTGACAGACCCCTGGGGGGCACCAGTGCTACATATTGTTGTATTTGACATTGTGGAATTACATTTTACCTGTTGTGGTCTCTCTCTCAAAAAAGAGTGATACCATTTTATCAGAAATGGGTTTACCTGTGCCTGAACCAGCTTGCTCAGAAGAATGTGGGGCTGTATTGAGGTAAATGCAGAACTAAAATCAATGAATAGTAACTTAGCATAAGCAGCAGGATTTTCAAGATGTTTCAAAATGAGATGCATCAATGTAGTAGTGGCATCACTTGTGCTACGGTTTTTAACATAGGCAAACTGGAATTGGTCGAGTAGGGGTTCTACTTGGGATCGTAAATTATTCAACATCAGCCTCTCAAAACATTTAAAAACATTTGATGTTAGAGAAACTGGTCTGTAGTCATTGTCCTGTATTCTCTGGCTTTTACCACCATGCTTTATATGTCCCACCGTAGGGAAATTTCAGTGTTGCATCACAAGACAGAAGCAATGAGGAGCACACAACAAAACATAAATGAATATGAAGTCTATAGCAAAATGAGATAGCCTAAACAGAAGCAGTATTTGAAACTCTATCTTTAGCATATTATGGAAAGACATCTAAAATCTCCAGCAGGATGAAGACGCAAGACTTAAGTACAAAATCTCTGACTTAAAGGTATACTAGAGGATTCTGTTCTTCCAGGTGGATCACCTAAATAACTGGTCCATCTAATTGTCAATCGTCCTGGTGATATGTGACGTAAGGCCGTTGTACGTGAGCGTCCCTCAGTAGCAGGATAACGGAGCGGAGAGAGGAGCGGCCATGATGTGGTGAATTCCTGTCTATTGTCATATGTTTGGTGATTCAGCTCCAGTGCTGACTTGCTAACCGCGAGTGTGGAACCGTGCCGATGCCCAGAATAGAGCGTGAAACGTGGGGAGTTACTTTTATGCTATAGCACGAATGTGCTATATAAATAAAGTGGATTTGGACCAATGAGACATGCACTATTTTTGTTCAGATATTTTACTTTCTGGTGAAATGTAGCATTTCATCAATGGTCTTGAATTGGCCAGAAAAGACCATAAAAATGTAAACATCTCTTTCCTTTCTGTTTTTTTAGTAACATTGGGCCTCATTCACCAATATCTTCTAAAGAATCTTCCTACATTTCTTCTCAAGTCGTCCCTAAGTACATTTCTAAGAACACCCTACGTGGGATTCATCAACGCGCTCGTAAACCGCTGAATTGTTCTCAGCTGTTCTCTTAGATTGATGAATGCCAACTCCTCGTAAGTAGAGCGCACGTGCCAGGTGCGCTCTACTTACGCACCTGGCACCTACTATATAAGGGACTGCAGGGCCGTGTGCAGATGTCAGAGGAAACAGCAACAGGCCTAAAGCAAAGAGTTATGCGGAGCAAAGAGAGTCACCTTTTTTTCTTCTTTTGCCAAATTGAGATTAAAGTCGATCCATTTTGACTTTAAAGTTGAAATATTATGGGAATAAAGTCAAACTAGCAAAATTATGAGATTCATCTAAAAATCTTTTTTTGGACCCTGGGAGGAGATCAGGGTGGACTAGTGCTGAGACCAATGCAGACCTGAGGAGAGACCATAGACTGGAGAGACCATAGACTGGAGAGACCATAGACTGGAGAGACCATAGACTGGAGAGACCATAGACTGGAGAAACCAAGACCGGAGAGACCAGCGTGAACACGAGGAGAGACCAGCGTGAACACGAGGAGAGACCAGCGTGAACACGAGGAGAGACCAGCGTGAACACGAGGAGAGACCAGCATGAACACGAGGAGAGACCAGCGTGAACACGAGGAGAGACCAGCGTGAACACGAGGAGAGACCAGCATGAACACGAGGAGAGACCAGCGTGAACACCAGGAGAGACCAGCGCGAACCCCGCAACCTCCTGCAGCAGAGGATAGTCTTTGTCATTGGCCATTGTTTTGTGGCCCATGGATGGAGAAATGTACCTTAGGATGGGGTCACTAATAGACAGCATGATTTCCATTGTAATTTATAAATAATAAGTAGAAAATAGGCTAAATTACCATAAACAATGAAATAAATAAATACATCAACATGACAAATCACAGTGATTATCATTTTAATGAATATTTGATGCATTGTTTTTGGCCTAACTGTTGTCAAGGTTCACTGTGAATGCATGTTAACAGCTCAAAGGGTTACTTGCTAATCGTTGTCTTTAATGTTTGTATTGTTAATGGATGTCCATACGTCACAAGTTTGGGTTGTGAGGTGACTTTTGGGTTGTCAGCGTGAGATAAGACTGGAAACCTTTTTAGGCTAAACAGTTTGAACTGTGTCAACAAACTAATGGTTTGGGCCATATGGAATCTTTGGAGTGACAATAATGTGACTGTGATGTAGGTGTGTTTTTGTCTGAATAAATAGGCCTGTGACCTAAGGATTTCAGTGCACGCACGGTCACAGCGCCAAGATCAGAGATGTGCCGTGACCATGCGTGTGCTCCTTGTGTTCCAAGTAAAAATTATCCTTGTCTGTACTTTATTGAACTTCACAAAAGAAGACAACACCAGCGTGCCAACATGTCGGCACTGAATGTGCTTAAGAGTGCTCCTGAGCACTCATAGGATTTATACTTACCACAGAGAAATAAATCTTCGTCCTCGTAAGTAGGATTTTCGCACAAATTTGTTCCTAAGAACAGTTCGTGAATGAGCTTGTTGGAAAGTCATGTTTTTTTTATTTCAATACTTCCTGTAGACATTGATATAAAGATACTTTATTGATCTCCACAAAATTCCGGTATCCAGTAGCTGCAGAAAGACATCCATCCACACAAACAAAACAAATAAATACATAATTGTAAACAATAGAAGCTACTCTTAAGCTTTACTCTTTACTCTTGAGCAAGCAAGTCAGAAAGCAAGTCAATAAATAATCAATGTATTTATTGACTTGCTTTCTTTTGTCAACAGAAGGCAAATAATCAAGGTAGGAGTTGAAAATAGAAAACAGTAGGTAACTATCTGCATTGCTATTTTTAAGGAAACCCACAGGAAACGGCAGCATGGGGTATCTCCGCTTTCTACCTCTTCAGAAAAACAAAATGACATTGTCCTAACTCACAAATGCAAACCTTTGAGGGATGAAATTACAGGGTTGCTGATTGTGCATCCCACAATCACTTATCAGTTATGAGGGCAGCAGTTGCTAAAATTTGCAGAATATATCATAATGATATACCAAAAAGGGTGAACAAAAAGCAAGGATAATGTGTCTTGCTGTTGAGAAAGAGTCGTGGCCTCAATCAGAAGGTTATTGTACAAGCGTCAGTCTAATCAGGCCATTGTGGGCTACGGGTTTTCAGGCTTCTCAAACACATCATGCTGCTCTTACAATGTGATACAAAGTTCACAAGTGATTGCTCACTGCTCAGGCAGGAGAGTAAGTAAGTAAGTAAGTAAGTTTTTATTTATATACCGCCTTTTCACTGCAGATCTGAGTCTCAAAGCGGTTTACAATTGTTAATTTTGGGCATTTGTCTCTCACTCCACACAGAGATGGGAGCGGGGTCGCCAGTACAGGAGGCGCATGCTAGAACTATTGGACATATTTTTAGTGGTAGGGGAAACCGGAGTGCCCGGAGGAAACCTACGCAGACACGGGGAGAACATGCAAACTCCACTCAGAAAGGCCCTGGTCCGACCGGGATTCGAACCCAGGACCTTCTTGCTGAGAGGCGAGAGTGCTATCCACTCAGCCACCGTGCCGCCCGCCGAGAGTGTGCTTTAGATGGAGATTCAAGTGCATTTATGTGGCTGTATAGTATATAGACTATAAACTAATGTTCACAGAAATGCAGGTTTATCAGAGGGAAACTAGAAAGTATGAATTAAAGTTGGGTGCCTAATTTTCAAACAACTAAACAAGATGTGATCTGGCATGTGGGAGAGTACGGAGTTTGCAATGATGTTTTATGTGCATGCGTACTTTAGTGGCATGTTAGTCCCGCCCCAACTGGAGTCATGCCCACAGAACCCCGTGGAGGCTGACGCCTAATCCCGAACGCCACATAATCAGTACACCGGTGCCTAATGAGAGAGCAGGGACAAAAAGGAAAGGAGAAGCACACAGACGGTGCGTGACTGAGGGACTGAGGCCACCGGGGGAACCAAGAGCAACTGAGGACGAGAGAGCGGAGGACATAGGAAGACCACGGTTCCACAGGACCAGCCCAAGCAGCGACCCAGCCTTTCCATGCAGCGGCAGAGCAGGAAGGCTGCCTTGCCTGTGAGTACACGTCCATGGATTGGCCAGGAGAGCTTCAGGCCCCCAGCAGCTGGTGGATCGCTGTTCTGTATTCTATGTACTGGCTCTGGTCTGTTATAAGGATCGTGGTGGTGAGGGAAGTGGCAGCGGTCTAAGAAGGCACCTGACCCCGGGAAGAGCACCGTGAAGCTGACTACACCCAGTGGCAGGGTGAGTCCCTGCCACGCCTGTATGTACCTCTAGTCGCTGTAGGTGGTATAAGAACATTTTGTGGGGTCTCTTGCTTGTGTGTTCGGCTCTGTGGTGCACTGTTGTTTTCGTTCTTGTGCCCAGAGGCGGAGCTGGACCGCAAGCAGGAGACGGTGCCCGTCCGTTCGTAAAATCATACGAGGAGAATTGTTCCTGCCGCCTTTTCTGTTGTTGTGTGTGCGCAGGTTCCCGGAGAACGGCCCCTCAGCGCTCAAGACTTTAAATATCTTTTAAAAGACTTTTTAACTTTGATTTTATTCAATTATTGTAATAAATTATTTATTTTTCAACAGTTTGCTCTGCATTTTTTTTTTTTTTTGGTCACACCATTGCTCTGTGATAATGCTGTTTCAACTACAGTTGAACCTGATGAAATCTCACACAACAAAGAGACAAAGTTAATCTTTTACTTGTTACATTGTACAAGGAGAATGTCTTGACAGAGGCAAGGGCACAGACCCCAGCCTCTCTCAGGACAAGTCTGAAGATTCACAGATGGCAAGCCCCTTTTGGTAGAGCAAGACACACCTTCGTATGCAGATGGGAAAGGAAGAAACCAACACAACAAAAGGCACTTAGCATATGAGCTCCCCAGACCTCCCGGTGTCTTCCTGAAGCTAAAGTGAATTACAATACAGACCATTCAGCACATAGCCACATATGATTTACCAAAATGATAACTTAAGTTACATTCCAATAACATTGCCTCCTTTTTATCCTTTTGATAAATCAAACAATCTATGTTTAAACATGGAGAACATGGAGAACTGAAAATGAAAAAACACACATCAAAACTGAACAAGAAAAATTTTTCATAGTACAATTTCATATTGTTGTTCCATAAACTATTCCCCCTATTGAGACATACATGGCTCAAAACTGAACAATTTATTAACTTGAAATGTATTAACTTTGGTTATCAAATTCAACACCACGCACACGCCCAAAAGCCCGAAAACCCAAAGTCCATTTTCACAGTCCATAGACAGTCCATTTGACACTTCCTCTCTACCCCTCCTCATGTTTGGTTATGACCTGAAATGTCCACTCTGTTCCTGTTTCGAAACTCTTCTCTGTCTGCGTTTCCGACGCAAGACTAGCAGCAAGCCGTTCTCCAACAGCGACACAAAGATGAACTTTCAAGTCGCAAATGTACCAAGATGTCACCTTCAATTCTCACGTCCATTTAACTTGAACAAACGGCCAGCGCCCTCCGTGGGCCTGCGCGCTTTGATCCTTGCAAATCGGCCCGTGATTATTCGTCAGCAGCTTCCGGTGCGGGGGGGGGGGGGGGGTTTGTGTGGAGGGTCGTTTCGTAGGTGTCGATGGCTGTATGGAGATGGCGATGGGGGTGGGATTTCTGTCCCACAATGGAAAATAGGTGGATTTTGTTGCTTTGAAGCTTTGGCAGGGATGTGGCATTTTTCTCAAAAACAAAAAGCACATTTGTTAACACATTTCAGAATCAAAACATAAGGTGAAGGGTGATTCTAAACCAAGAAAACTTTGACAAAGGAAAACGAAGAGGACACACAGAACAAAGGACACAGACAAACAAAGAAACACATGGCCAGAGGACAAAAGGACCACATGGCCACCCAAAATGGCGGTCTATCTACTTTTTGCAATGTCCAATTCCAAATGTTGAGTAATTTAAAGGTCTTTAAACATCCAATTTCAATGTAGCTTATTTAGATGTCTATAAATGTCCAATTTCAGTTTAGAAGTAATGTAGAAGTTCAGTCCGAAGTAATTCAATTCTAACACATTCATCATACAGGCGTAACTCTGCGTACTTTAATTCAAAATGAACCCCGTTCACTTTTAACTGCAGTAAAAAGTAGTCCCCGACTTACTCTTAATAATAACCCCGTTATTATACAGTCTATGATAGTCCCCGACTATCTAAAGATAAACCCCGTTATCCCGGCCTCGACTGTCTGCAATATAGTCCCCGACTATTTAAAAAGGATAATCCCCGTTTTCCCAGGCCTTTTTTAATTTGAATCCCCGACTCAAAAAGTAAAATACCCTTTTGAATGAAATCCCGTTCATTCGAGCTCTGTAAAAGTCCTTGACTAAAGGCATAACTCTGCGTTATCCTAAATGAACGTGTTCATGTGAACTTCACACTACTTCCTGGATTACTTTTGGACATAATTTAGAGTGTACAGAACTTGCCTTTGTTGCGATTTCATCAGGAAAAAACTGCAGTTCTCACGTCGACTCCAACCCAGGGCTGTCCTGCCTCAAACCTGGAGTTCCAATGCAGTTCCGAATGCAGAAGGCCCTGTTGTTGCTCCTGGAAGTCCATGTTTGAGACAAGCTCAGCTCCTGTAAGAAGTGTTGGGATCCGGTTTGAAGGACCAAGTGATAATACTGTTTCAACTACAGTTGAACCTGATGAAATCTCACACAACAAAGAGACAAAGTTAATCTTTTACTTGTTACATTGTACAAGGAGAATGTCTTGACAGAGGCAAGGGCACAGACCCCAGCCTCTCTCAGGACAAGTCTGAAGATTCACAGATGGCAAGCCCCTTTTGGTAGAGCAAGACACACCTTCGTATGCAGATGGGAAAGGAAGAAACCAACACAACAAAAGGCACTTAGCATATGAGCTCCCCAGACCTCCCGGTGTCTTCCTGAAGCTAAAGTGAATTACAATACAGACCATTCAGCACATAGCCACATATGATTTACCAAAATGATAACTTAAGTTACATTGTAATTGTCCTACCACAATTACGCTGATGACACTCAGATCTATGTCTCACTGACTGCAGGAGAGCATGGACCGGTGGACTCCTTCGCTGTATCCAGCGGATCAGTGAGTGGATGCAATGCAATTTTCTCCAGCTAAATGCGGACAAAACCGAAATGATTGTCTTTGGTCCCGAGAAACAAAGAGAGACCGTCATTTGTCACCTTCAGTCTCTCTCCCTAAGGCCTTTAAATAAGGTCAGAAATCTGGGAGTAATAATGGACTCTGACTTAAACTTCAATAGCCACATTGGATCGGTAACATCAGCAGCTTTTTATCATCTGAAAAATATTGCCAAAATTAAAAATATTGTGTCCAGGGCAGACTTGGAGATTCTTATCCATTCTTTTGTTTCCAGTAGGCTGGATTACTGCAATGGCCTGCTCACAGGTATCTCCAAACATGCAGTAAAACAGCTGCAGTATATTCAAAATGCTGCAGCCCGAGTCCTGACTAGAACCAGGAAGTACGACCACATTAGTCCGGTCCTCAGGTCTCTGCACTGGCTTCCCGTGGCCCAGAGGATAGACTTTAAAGCAGCTCTCCTGGTGTACAAGTCTCTCCATGGCCTTGCACCAAAGTACATCCATGATATGCTAGTCCCATATGAACCAGCCCGGACTCTGAGGAGCGCAGGAACGGGACTCCTGTTAGTGCCCAGAGTCAGGACTAGACAGGGGGAGGCTGCTTTTCAGATCTATGCAGCTAAAGTCTGGAACAGTCTTCCTGAGGATGTGAGACTGGCTGCCTCTCTGTCAATGTTCAAATCCATGTTAAAGACTTTTCTTTTTTCCTGTGCATACAACTAGAGAATTTTATCTTTTTAACACACCTTGTTATTTATTGTTGTAACTTTTTGTGTTTTTAAAATTACTTATGTGATTTTAATGCTTTTTAATTACATATGTGTTTTTAATTGTATTTTAATGGTGATGATTTGTGCATTGTGTGGTGTGGACTGTGAGGCGCTTTGTGTTGCCCTGTGCAGGAAAAGCGCCCTATAAATAAAGATTGATTGATTGATTGATACATTCCAATAACACTCTGCCATAACTGTACCAAATAGGCCCACTACTCCATCATTCCCTTTTTCCGCCATAATTCAAACCCCCATCTGATTACAGTGCCATCTTGTTCCTAGCTACCACAGCAGTATTGCACTCTCTTTCTAAGCCAATCAGCTCTCAGCATTATTATAAAAATAGTAATACCTATGTTCAAAGTTTTTTGCTTCTAGTTATGTGATATGATGTGTTTTACTGTTGCTTTTGCACTGAGAAAACAATAGCAGCTGATTACTAACTTCATCTGCAGTCTGAGCGGAGCCTCCGTTTACTTTGGTGTGACCACGTTTCTGCTGACTATTCCAAAAGTGCTATATATCATACTGAGCAATGTATTTCATTGACCTTAATTTTTTGCCATAATTGTTTTCCTTTTTTTCTGAGAACATACTGTATTATAAGCCGCTATAGGTTCAAGTTTTTTAAACTCTGCAACAACTAATGTCTATATTTCTGTTGTGTAGATACAGGACACATACACAGATCTGCATACAGCAGATTATGTGTATGTGAACAGCAGAGAGCGAATACAAGGAGATCAAGTGTGTGATTAGAGCTGTGGTCAGAGCAGAGTTTATGGACTCCATCCAAGTGTTGGCCTCCAGTTATTTTTGTTACTCATGAAGCCTGAAGCCAGTTTAATCTTTACAGCTACTGATTACTGAATTAGTAAACTGTAAAGTGGTGAAATGAAGGAAGGACCCAAAATGCAGGATTGCCAAAACGAAAGAACTTGAACATCCAAACGAAACACAGGAACCAAGAAGACCCAAGGACACAATTAAAGCAGTCATCAGTGGGAGACGTGAAGTAGGTCTTGTGGTGCATTTGAACCTACAACCTTCATGCCCAAAGGCCGATGCTCTACCAACTGAGCTACTGTCGCTCCTAACATTTACTTTTCCATACATAACATTTACATTTAATGTAAAGTTATATACACACAAGGCAGGATAAAGTGACGTTCAGTTCTGAAATTGCACATTGCACATAATTTACAGTATTTGCTTATTTACAGATGAATGACATGTACAGGCTCAGCAGTACTCATTGCACAGTCTGACAGCAAGAGGAAGGAAAAGCCTCCAGAACCTCTCCTTCACACAGTGAGGGTGTGCATCAGTCTGTCACTGAAGCTATGCTCTTCAGAGCAGACAGTGTGTCCTGCAGGGGGCGACAGCTGTGGTCCAGCATAGTTAGTTTGTTCATCTATCATTGTGAAGCAGAATTTACTAAGCTTTGGATTGTTCACTAATCCACTAATAGAGAACGTGGGCTGGGTTTAGACCGTTGTGAGACAGGTTAGTATTAGGCTCACTCCGCACTAAACTGGACAGCTTTTTTACTAATTGATCAACAGCAACAAAAAGGCCCAAAATGTCTGCGCTGGCTACTGTGGAATGTGCACAGCACACTCTTTTTTAATTCCTGCTTGTTTGTCCAGTGAAGGGGGCACTACTTAAACACGGATTTGTTCACGCCCGTACTATTAATAACGCTCTCAGACAGCCGTTTTGGATGTAACAACAAGCGGACCAAAGTGTTATGTCCAAAACACCTACTTTTCCTGCAGTTATTGAATATTTTAATTACATTGTACATAGTTAGCAGTTGATTATAGTTATATCACGACCATTAGATAGATAGTAGATAGATACTCTATTCAGAAATGCAGTTGTCCTGTAGCAGCAAAACCAAAATAATATTAAATAAAATTGATCTTTAGTAGTAATAATCAGCAACAGCCCTTCATTAGCCATTACATAGTCGTTTGTCCCATTAATTATTCCATTCACAAAGCTTCCAACATGACGAGTCCTACAGGTAACATTTCTGTCCCCGAAGTTCACTACATCACCTGTTGGTTATTCTCAAGTGCAGCCTATAAATGCTCTTTCTTTGTAAATGTAGCCGCTTTATATCTTCATATAGACAATTGTGCAGTACGGTAAATTAAAAAGACCTAAAAAACACACAAACACACACGTCCAGGGCAGAAACTCATTGAATAAATATTAAAGTTGTATTCATGGTCCATCTCCCTTAACAGAAAACAATCTAAAATAAAAATAAGTACAAAATTGGGTGCCATCTTTATGTCTGACTCTTTTATGACACCTTGATAAGGCAATTAGAGAGTAATTATGTTAACAAGTGGCATTAGAGCAAAATTAGTCATTTTTTTTGTACTAAAATCAGTGGTGAGTGACTTTGGGTATCTCTAATCAGCATCTCATTAAGAAGCAGCAGACGGTGTGGACAGATTTCAATGACAAACGGCTCAAAGTGAGGTTATTGTGCCGACTGAAGCGCTCACGCATCCTCCACATGTTTATTCATCTCATAAAAGATAATTGTGTTTGCTGAAGGTTTGTACACAACTCATTGGAACTGTATTTTATCCCAGACGTGAAGAGATGGTCTTCAGGACACCATACCTTAGGCAGTAAGGCAGGAACTGAGAAGCATGTTTTTATTTGATAATAGTGATGGTAGGGATGAAATTGTAGCTGGGGTACCGAACTTTTAATGTAAACCAAATAACTCTCTCTGAAAACACTTTGGTTGTAATTCTAGTTTTCAAGTGCGTGTCTTTTCTACTCTTTGCATAATCTTCAGATTAATTTTTCAGACAGAAAAGCGAAAGAGAGAGGACCACCTTCACTAAGTGTCGATTGGTTACTCACAGGGCTTAATGGCCAAGCAAGAAATAAAAGGGGCTGGTCTGGAGCAAAATGATAAATTAAATTTGTTTTATACATTATGGAGGTATTCTGATCAAGACTAATAGTCCTCCCAAATGTCAATCATTCTGGTGAAACGAAAGACCAGAGATTTTTGTTCAAAAAGTGTTTTGTTCTTTTGTTTAAGTGCAGAAAACACCTCTGTCCATGATGTACTTTAAAGATTGTGATTCAGTGTTATGAGTTTCAAAAAGGAGCATTTAGACAGACGTTTCTGATATTAGCTTGGATAGAGATAAAGACAATTCAAACTGGAGTCTACACAGACACAAAGGCACCCTCGGCCCCGACTGCAGCACTTTGTCTGAAGATCATTCCTTTGTGCCGCTAATTCCCCGGGACATAGGTACTGGTGGTGCCATGAGGTCCAGGTACTGGTGGTGGCATGAGGGTGAAGTTGAAATGAGAGCATGGCTAGAAGGTCGGGGAGGAAGCGGGCAGGTGGTGGTTGTGAAGGATAAGTAGACAAAAGTGACTCAAAAACAACTCCTTGCGAGGCTTGGGAAAGATTAAGATGTTGTGAAGTTTCCTCTTTTAAACAGATGCTGAATTGGCGTAGGTTGCCAGTGCTGTGTGATTGCCCGAGGGTAAAGGCTTTGATGGACTGCAGCAAGTAGCCTACCAGATTGAAATCACACAAGCTACATCTCAAGGTATTTCTTTTGGAACATATTTAAAGTTTGTCCTTCTTGGGATTTTGGATAGTACAGTATTTTTGGAATTCCATGGAACATTTAGGAAAAAACAAGATAAACGCATACGGTGAGCAGTGTTGATTGTGTTTTTATTTTGTTGTATTTTAAAGTGATAAAAACTTGCTGGACTTGACACATGGTCCATTTCATATTTTATAACTCATTTTATAACAGTAAACGTCACCATCGACTCCCATTTCCCATCAAATGTGCAATTCATAATAATCTCCCAATCACGGCTCGTTAATTATAAGTTATAATTAGTGTGAGATGAGCGAATGATAAGACACAATTATGTTTCAGACGCATTGTTCCTAATCAGGCTGTGATATTCAACCTCAGCTCCATCTAGGTCTATTATCAGCTCTCTAACAGCTCTGGCTTTATGGAAATGTTAAGAATTCAACTGTAACACGGCAACTATTGTTTACGGCAGCCACGTTTGACTGAAGATACAAACCACCGCAATTATTCATTGTTCAAGATGCATGCATAAATGTATAAATGTAAATATGCATATTTACATTGAATGAATATTTGGAATCTTAATATTGAGCTAAAACAAGATAATGAATTAAACAAATACTAGTAGAGCAATACCTATCATACATAACATTTTCCATTACATTTGTTGCAATCGCTATGTCCTCTCCCTCAACGGTAAATAGTCAATATCCATTGTTTACATGTTGTATCATTAAACAGTTTAATCTTGAAGTGTATTTATTTATTCATGTATATTCCCCGATTACCATAGACTCTGTTTCTGTGGTTCATGGTCCTCAGTGTTTCTTGTGGATGACCTTCTACTTCAGGACCTGATTTCAGTCGTTGTAAAACTATAAAAGGTTCATATTTAAATCAAGAAAACTAAATCAAAGAAGCGTTACAGACAATTTTAAGCCAATGAGAAAACAATTGCATTTGTTAATATTTATTATTTTAATTTGATTTTTAATGCAGTGTGTTTTGTTTCCGGTTCCCTCCGATAATTCTCTCTCACTGTCTATTAGCTAGCTACATGCTAACTCACTAACAGAGCTAAAAGTCCAATTCAGACACATGTTCATAACTTACACATGTGCCCAGAGCTTCTAGTTTGTGTTATCGCCCTCTCTTTCAGATTGTACAATAATCTGATCATGAGGGATTCAAACTAAAGTCTTAGTTTAGACTTGCAATCATCTCTCGTTCAAATTCAAGACAAATCCAAACACGAGGGTTGGAGCAATGCTAGTCGGTTAGCTGCTTGCTAAAGATGATGGTAAAAGTGAACAGTTTTTCTCACTTTTACCCCCTTTATCAATCTAACCCAGTCCAAACCCCTCAGTCGCTAGCATTGGGGGGTCCTGTAGCTAGCATTGGGGTATTCTGAGGGCGTGGATCTTTACTCTTCGGTGGGGTAGCAGCAGCATTGGAAGGGCTTACAGAGACCTCTGAACACGCATCTTAGAAAAGACCTCTTCTTCCGCAGGTTGTGCTCGAGGTGGTATTGCAGGAACCGTCTTTTCAAATGTCCGGTCTTTTCCGTCCAAAGCACTTTCCAACATTCTCTGTGCCGTGCCGTAATGCAATTTGAGGTCTTTCACAATCGCGCCAATGATTTTACTCATTCTCTTCTCCGTTTTCTTTGCCTGGTGTCCAGAAAGCTGGATCTCCGCCCAGGCCTTTTCCGTCAAACGGTTGCGGATCACTTTGTATTTTTGGTCCCACGGACGCAAAGCTGCCTTTCCCCTGAACATCTCAATCATCAAAGCCTCTATCAGGCCTAGAGTCATGGACTGGCCCTCGGACAAGTCTCCGTCACTGATTCTTTTCATGCCCTCTGGGGTTTTCAGGACAACTGCCGGGACGTCCTTAGAGATGAAAGAAGGCAGCTCTACTTTGGGAGGCACCATGGACATCTCGAACAGGTCGTACTTCTGACTCCTAAAAGCATTCTCAGAGACGCCTGAGATTCTCCTGGTCCTGACCTCTGGTGTGCGTAAGACGATCGCCGGAACGTCTCTAGAGATCCGTGATGGCACACATGCTCTGGGGTGCACCATAGACCTCTCGAACAGGTCATGTTTCTGGCTGTTGAAAGACCGCCCTGACAGTTGTTGAAAGTCCACTTGGACAGGGACCGACTCTTGAGAAGGAATGGACACATTATACGTCAGGGCCTGCTGGGAGTTGGGCGACAGAGGCGGCTTCTCCATGCACAACTCAAACAGATACTGGCAGTAGAAGTTCTCCAATGGGTCTTGCGCTATGTAATCCTGGAGGCTTTGAAGGTAGTTTGATACCTCGGTCTGCACCGTGGCGTATGTCTGCCCCCGGTCATAGGGCCTGAGCTTACATCTTACCCTTGTTTTCCGTGTGTATATCGGCTCGGGGTCTTGGTTCTGGAACTCACTCATTATCTCCGCGTTCGGTGACACAACACGAAAATGTCCCTTTAGGATATGAAAGTGACAATATTATGTCTGTCAGTTGCTGAACAAAGATAGTGGTTTGCTCACTATCCAAGGCCTGGGCTAGTCTTTCTCGACTTGTTTCTGGAGATCTAACTTTCGAAACAACTCCTCTATTTCAGGTTGAAACTGCTCAAAACTAACCTCTGGAGTTTTCAAAGCATAACCCGGAGTTTTTTCCAGGTCTGGGTTACTCCCACAGCTCGACCCCCTCGACAAACTCCTCGTCTCTGGCTCTTTCTCTTCAACCAGAAGTTCTTTCTCCAGATTTTCCTGCATTCTTCGGAAATTCTTTTTGGCGAATCTGAGGAAGCTGCAGCGGCACGGCCCATTCTCTGTGGGCCGTGATTATTGTGGGAGGAGTTCGGAAACACAGTGTTTATGTAATATACGTATATAGTTTAATAGATATTTATTATTGAATGTTTTTTTTAAGATGATACGACACAAATACAAGTGACAGTTGGGACATAAAAAGCTGCTCAGTGATGGAGGCAGAGGGAGCATGTGTCAGTCTGCCCCAGGGCAGCTGTGGGTACAGTAGTAGTTTATCCCACCGTGTATGGAGTGAAAGAATAATGCCATGTGAGGCGTCTTTGAGTGCCCATAATTCTGTTTTTTTTTCAAACTGCTGCATTATCACAGGCTTTAACCAGGCCCTGCCCTGCTTAGCTTCAGAGGTCTGACAGGATCTGGCTTTTCAATCAATCAATCATTTAGTTGTATAGCACAATTCGTGTACACAAAAAAAAAACACAGAACAAAATGCATTAAAAAGTCAATAAATATACAATTATTTAATATTAAGATAAAACAGCATAAAAGTATGGGGTTTAAAACACATTAAAGAGTGTTATTTCTTTTAAAAGCCAATAAAAGCAATAAGTAGAACAAAATAGAATCAGTCAGTTGTGTGCACAGCTAAACTGTATGTTTTCAGCCTAGTTTTGAACATGGTCAGGGTAGAGGCCTATGTCACAACCCCAGGAAGACTGTTCCACACCCTAGCTGCATAAATCTGACCCGCTGCCTCCCCATGTTTCGTCCTGACTCTGGCACCTGCAGGAGTCCAGTCCCTGTGCTCCTCAGAGTCCGGGTCAGTTCATATGGGACCAACATGTCGCAGATGTACCCTGGTGCAAGGCCGTGGAGAGACAAACACCAGCAGAGCTGCTTTGAAGTCTATTCTCTGAGCCACAGGAAGCCAGTGCAGAGACCTGAGGACTGGACTAACGTGATCATACTTCCTGGTTTTGGTCAGGACCAGTGGGGGCGGGTCCCGGCTTAAAAGTGGCCGAAATGACGCGCGCTGACATGTTGCAATACCACCCAGGGCCGATGGGGGTGGAACCAGAATAAGAATTAGCCAATGCTAACATATAGCATCTTCTTACCACTCGAAAAAGTCTTTACAGGATGGTCCAAAAGTTGGCTCTTGGCCCAAAGCTCCGTTCCACATGTGTGTCAATGCTGAGGGGAGTGTTTTGGACCACTCTAGTTTACTCGCTGTGAATTTTTTAAGTCACTTTTAAGTTTAAATGAATGGGGCTCGTGCAGCTGACGCATGCGCAGATGCATTTTTTTTCACATTTTCCAGCCCCTGCGGCCATTTTTAATCACTCCATGAAAACACAATTTTTGGCTCATTACTTACTGTAGAACGACGGAGATAGGCGTGTCTACGTCCGTTAATATTTACAGTCTACGGTCAGGACTCGAGCTGCAGCATAGTGAATGTACTACAGCTGTTTTATTGTTCCTTTGGAAAGAACAGTGAAAAGGCCTTACAGTACAGTAGTCTAGCCTACTGGAGACAAATTCATGTATTGACCAGATGCATCAACGTTATCCAGTCACATGATTATGAAGGAGCTTACGGCGGAAGTAGTGGAAACTAGCATTGCTGCGAGAGCAAAACGGACACAACTCTTAAAAACTGAGCTTCCTATCCTAAATCGAGACGTGGCTGCTTCAAGCACATGTCCGATTACGTTTTTGGTGAAAGAAGGGCATCTCAAAGGGCTCACAAAGAGCAGTATTTGGAGAAGTTAAGGATTGCTGAACTGGATCTTGACCCGTACCTTCTCCCCACAGTCAATTTTATCGATTAAATGAAATGTCCAATTTTTCCCGAGTTCACCCCACATGGTCTTTATCATTATGTCGTTAACAATCATCCCCTTACACTGGAGCAGATTTATATATACATTATGCCGGTAGCATTGGCGCATTAGCAATAGTCCACTTTTCTGTCTACAGCCAAACATGATACTATGGACAGAGAGGAAAACAGTGAAAAACGCAACTGACGTCTAAGATAAGATAAGAAATATTTTATTCGTGCCACAGCGGGGACATTTCAATCTTGCAGCGCACATACAGGACAGTAGTAAGAGCACACGTTTGACTTCAAGCGTTTGTTGTGGCATTGTCCTCCAAATAAATCTATGGTTGGTTGATTGCCGCCATCGTCGTCCTCTGTCTTCATGACGAGCAGGTATCAGACACATTTGGCTTGTGTCCTTGACTGTTAGTACAACCAACCGCACTAACAAATATCCCAGTTTTGGCTGTTATTCGGTGAAACAGGTTGTTTTGGTAAAGTTTCCGAAGGCTCGCAGTTAAGACTTTCGCCGTCTGCCATGGAGAGTAGGCGTGGCCGGGACGTCACATGCACGGGGACAATAAGGATCTCTAAGTATAGTCTGCTTTAGACACTATATTTTTGATTCCCGCAATGTTCTTTAAAGAGCGACTAAACACCAAATCAACTTTTTTTTAACTCATAAACTGCATAAGTATGTTTATTGTAGTGCTGTCTACATATCCTGGTCATTTTTTTGACATTTTAGTTCAAATTAGATAAAATATCACTTTTGAGCTAAAAAACGCTGTGTGGTGCCCTCTCAACCTTTTTGGTGGTACTACATTTGAATTTGGTTCTGGCCTCTCCATTGACTCTGAAGTTCTCTATGACATCAGTTGTTTTGTGTGACGTCAGTCTGTCAGAGCCAGTGATGTGAACCCATTCAGCTCTCACACACGCCCCAGCTGCAGTTTGGAGTATTCCGGCGCCATCTAGTGGATTAAAATTAAATTACATGAGTAATTCTGAGATTATTGAGTGTGATTAGGTTCAGGTGTGTAGCTTTACAATTATCTTAGTGTGTAAACAAGGGTGGAATGAGACTTTCTGGTCTGTAAACTATTGCTTTAAGCAGCAATGACAACTGTCTGTTTTTTTTTGTGTGACAAGTGAGCTGTCAATCACAGCCCAGACCACGCCTAACTCTAAGCCCCCCTTCTTGTCCCTAGGTCCTCCAGGCAACGCCCTTTTTAGAGAAAATTTTCAAATCTTCATGTGGGCGGAGTAAGGCTGGGCACAGGTGTTTAGTCGCTCTTTAAGTGATAAAAAGCGGTTGATGTGAGGGTAGTGATAGATGTGTGAAGTGTAGTGTAGTCGTAGCTCTGAAATCCAGGGTCAGTGAGTTAGAGCTGCGTCTCCGAGCACTGGAGTCTCGAGCTAGCGCTAGCATTAGCTACAGCCAGGCCGTATCCTCAGGGACAGCGGAGCGCAGCTTTAGGGAAAGGCAGAGGAGAACTAGCGAGCCTAGCCTCCCAGCCCGTCCTCCGCAGCTGGGACAAGACCAGGATAGTGATGGCTTTGTGACTGTTCGGAGAGGGCGACGTGTTGTTGGTAGTTTCCCCATTGGGCCTCCTCCTGTTAGCATTTACAATCGCTGGGACGCTCTGTCCGGCCGCGCGGGGAAGAAGGCCCCACTGATAGAGCCGCTGAGAGAGCTGCTGAGAGAGCCGATGGAGTCGCTGATGCGCTGGTAATTGGCTCCTCTATTGTTAGAGGTGTTAAGATCCCAGGAGCCACTGTTCGGTGCTTCCCTGGGGCCAGGCTTGGTGATATTGAAGGGAATCTGAGGCTCATGATGACCCACAAGCAGCGTTTCCGTCGAATTGTTATTCACGCGGGTGGTAATGAAGTTCGGCGGAAACAGTCCGAGGTGTTTGTTGTATTAAATATAGACTAAAGGCAGATGTGAATTTGATTGACCCGGAATTGAACTCTTGTCTCTTTCCCAAGCAAAAAGACCTGGTCTCCCCTTGTTCCTTGGTAGTCCAAAAGTGCAGAAATATGAGTTAATGATAGTTAATCTGGGGGGATTCTGCTAATCCTTTCGTTGTTTGAAGAAGGAGGTGGACCTTGAAAAGTCTCCTGTCTTATCTCATGGAAGTAATATTTCTATAGAATTAGGGAGGGGTAGTGCATGAATGATTTCTGTTTAGGTCTGGCAGACGGAGGAAAGGCCGGACCCTGGACCGGAAGCTGCCTGATACTACACGCCCCCTTCTTCCTGGACATCTGCTCTTTTTCTATGCTTAGGCTGGAGGCTTGGAGTCAGTCAGAGCAGGGATAGAGACAGAGAACATGGCAGAGCGCCTGCATGTTCTCTGCACATTTTCAGGCCTGGAGGGAGAGTTTTAGCATAGGGTTAGTTTTAGTGAATTGATGGCTCCAAGGGTTTTGTATCGATATTTAATTGTAAAGGGAATTAAATGTTCTATTTTTAACTCTTGCATTCTTGGCCTTATTTCTGTATCAAATTCTGAACACGTCAGTTAAAGGGAATTACTGCCTTCAGATGGTGACCCTTGACGTGATTTGATACAGAAAGAAGACGCAAGATGAGCTCAGATAGATAGACTGGGTCTGTTGCGTCTTGGGGCTCTCTACTCTGCAAAACACAGGTAAGCAGATACCATTTCTAAAATCTGCACATTGTTTTAAATAGAAGACAGAGAGATCTCGGCCCAGCATGATTGCAGCGTGGACCGCCGTGATGGGCGATTCTATCGGACGCGATAGAACAATAGTCAGGTTTTTCGACGTTTTTGAACCTTGAGGGATGTTGGTCTCTCTCTAAAAAAGAATATACAGGAAGACAAGGTCCACAGGGTTTAGAAGTGCAAAAGAGGCACACCTTCGTGCAGAGAGGCACAAGTGTAATAGTGAAAAAATAGGAATAGAATTAGAGAAATAGGGACAGCTTTAGGGTCAGAACAGGATAATAAAACCTTCTATATCCCCCGGGGGGCGGGAAAAAGGGTACATTTAAGCAGGAAAAAAGCCAAGTATTTAAAATGTGGATTCTGATAATAATGATCTGATTAATGAGGGAAAAAGAGCCACTTGGCTGTAGTATTAGCAATGCAAGACTCAGTGGAAATGCTGTGGTGAAAAGAGGTCGCTGTCTTACTCACTTTAGTTCATTTGATTCTGAGCAGCTAAATAATCAGAATATATAGCTACCACCACTATCAATAAACATATTTTTATTCATAGAATCCATAAATGTGTGCATTGTTCTGATATTCCGTTTATTTCCTGAGATATGAATTAATAAAGTTGACAAATATGAGGCAGAGTGGGCCACAGATAGTCTGGACTCTGAAAAAAAATGAGTCGGGATATCCTCGGCATTCCGCGCGGGTTAATGACGTCGCCGCGAGGTGATATTTACCGGGTAAACAGATCACTTATTACTGCGCATTACGGTGAAAGCGGCATCTCTCCAGCTGTTGCGGTTACGGAGATATAATCCGACGAACTTAATAGCAAATTACACGGTAAGTAACCGGGATTTTGGAAAACCAACACCACACACATACATCTAAGATTATAAGCTTTAGAATGATGGTATATTTGAATCATGTCACGGTTGTTTTGACCCGCGGATCAGTGAATAAAGTTGAAAAACCGCCGCGCTCATCACACACTCTGCACTGTTGCCGAAGCGGCAGGCAAGTCCGGGCGAGCCCACTTTTCAGGGGGGTAGAAACGCGAGTCACGTGGCCCAAACGGACCAATGCCATTGGTTGGACTAATCCATTTTACATGTTAACAAGGGTGTTTGGGTTAGTTAACATGTTTAAAGCTCGAGTCTGTAACTTTAGTCTCATAAATAACATGCTTAAAGCTGAGGTCTGTAACTTTAGTCTCGTAAATAACACATGTTTAAAGCTGAGCTCTGTAACTTTAGTCTCATAAATAACATGTTTAAAGCTCGGGTCTGTAACTTTAGTCTCATAAATAACATGTTTAAAGCTCGGGTCTGTAACTTTAATCTCATAAATAACATGTTTAAAGCTGAGCTCTGTAACTTTAGTCTCATAAATAACATGTTTAAAGCTGAGCTCTGTAACTTTAGTCTCATAAATAACATGTTTAAAGCTTGGGTCTGTAACTTTAGTCTCATAAATAACATGTTTAAAGCTCGGGTCTGTAACTTTAGTCTCATAAATAACATGTTTATGAGACTAAACATGTTGTAACTAAAGTTACAGCTTGGGTCTGTAACTAAAGTTACAGCTTGGGTCTGTAACTTTAGTCTCATAAATAACATGTTTAAAGCTCGGGTCTGTAACTTTAATCTCATAAATAACATGTTTAAAGCTGAGGTCTGTAACTTTAGTCTCATAAATAACACATGTTTAAAGCTGAGCTCTGTAACTTTAGTCTCATAAATAACATGTTTAAAGCTGAGGTCTGTAACTTTAGTCTCATAAATAACACATGTTTAAAGCTGAGGTCTGTAACTTTAGTCTCATAAATAACACATGTTTAAAGCTGAGGTCTGTAACTTTAGTCTCATAAATAACATGTTTAAAGCTGAGGTCTGTAACTTTAGTCTCATAAATAACACATGTTTAAAGCTGAGGTCTGTAACTTTAGTCTCATTAATAACATGTTTAAAGCTGGGGTCTGTAACTTTAGTCTCATATATAACACGTGTGTGTGTGCATATGCCAAACACATTTCTAAGCATCATATTTAGATTGCTCCATCAATTACCTTTATTTTGATATATTACATAGTAGTTTGAAAAAAATGTTTTCCGGATTTCCTGTTGGCAGCCATCTTGGATAAGCTGGCGGCCATATTGGAATCGGGGTCGGCCAAATTGTAAAATGAATATCGAATTCAACATCCCTGAATTGTTTCCTTCTTTACTGTGGATTTTAATGTTTATAGTTAGTAAAATAGGGAAGTTACAGCACTTAGAAGATGAATAAAGGCTTGAACTGGCTGAATAGAAGGTTCCACAGTATCCCTTTGTTTTAAACCAAATTACTTTCACTATAAGCGCCTAAAAGCACTTATCAATATGGTAATAAAATCATAACCACTTATCCGATTTTCATAATTCAAAAACTGTTTTATTCCTCTTACTGAGCTGGAAAATACTGTGCTGAATTAAATCTGATTTGGTAATTTAAAAAATTTAATCTTGCATTGCTAGTAGTATACGAGTTTCCATGTGAAGAAATGACCAGAATGATCAGTTATGGAAGTTTTTCTCTTATTCTGATGTAATGTTTCAATAGTTACAGAGGTATTAAAAAAAAAAAAAAAGATCCGGCTGTACCTAGTGATGCATTGGTCATTTAAGCAAATTGTAATGTTTTCCATTACTGACGTATTTAAGGATAAAATGTAAAGTGTCGTTTGACGTGAGAAAAACTTTTACCACTGATTAAATCCTTGTCACGAGAAAAACGAGGGAAATGCTTGAAACATACAGCACTCAGCCCCTCCCCTTTCTCTTTCTGTCTTTCTCTCTCTCTCTCTCTCTCTCTCTCTTTCGTGAGGAAAGAACTATTACCAAATATATTTTTTGTAGAGAATTACATTTATACACACGATAATGTTACTGACATGGAGTCATATGATCACAGAACTTTGAGTTAGATTATAAAGAGGCATTATTTTTTTTTTTTTTTTATCTCCAAGGCGTCTGGACAAGTTTTTTCCCTACATTTCGGTGATATAAAAGTTAGAATGATCTTAGAGAGCATTATACTTTTGGAAAAATAGGGCTTAGGATAGCAGTTGAATGCAGAATTCGGTTTTCATAATCTAATGTTTAAAATGTTAATATTAATTATTTGATAGGTTTATTTGGATTTGTAATTAATCATTGGTGTTGTATGGTAATTAACACACTTGTTTGTGTTTCTTGTTTGTCTGTTTTTTCTGAGAAAACTTCTGTCTGTTTCATTTGGCCAAAATCGTCTCTGCCACAAGACCTCAATTGGGCGCCATCAGCACGGACCATCAGCGTCTCCCCCTCTCCCGGCGGGTCGCAGGGGGCAGCATCGGCTGCAGCAGCTAACAGGAACTCTCGAAGAAGACCTCTCCGGCCTCCATTTCATGGAGAAGAACCAGACTTTTGCACAAACCGAGTGGAGTTATGTGCACGGAGAGGAACGTTGTGTAAACCAAGCGAAAGACACGACACATTGGTGTGCGTCAAAAATGAGACAAAGAAAACATGAAAGAAAAAGACATTGTAAGGAGAAGAAAGTGATTGAAAGAAGAAGAAAGAAAGTGATTGTTTAAAGAAGAAGAAAAAAGGCATTGAGGCAAAGACATTGGACACTTTGAGACAAAAGACATTGAGAGACGCCATAAGAGGAAGACGTGGCTGGGCAAATGAAACAGACAAAAGGTAATATACGGACAGGCAACAAACGCACAGAGACATATGGGACATTTAAGTCATATTTACACATGTAGGTCATTCGTTCATAACACTACATTTAGCTGCATGAAAGAATACAGGACAATCGTTAAAATTAATTAGACTCTTGCTTTAGCATGAGACACAAGGAGATTAGAATAGCAGTATATTTAAGGTAGAGGAGCTCTATTATTGAAACTATTATTGTTATTTAAAGTTATAGACGCGGAGAAGTTTAGAATTATTGATTTTGACTGCATGATCTTGGTAATACGGATATTGAAGGCAATTTTTCAACCTCTGAACCGTGGCTCGTTAATCATTTAAAAACAATCACATGCACAGTTGAAACTGGTGCTAGAAAGAGAACTGCAGCTTTTAATGGACGCTGCATTTAGGACAAAATGGTTTGTTCAGACAATTAAAGTTTGAAAAATGATTTAAAGCATTTCTAAATTTTGGCTAAAGGTGATATTGGATCATTTCTGATAACACATTGACGCAACACTGTTCATTGGTTGAAAACAAGGATGTAGGGACATTTTATGAAATCTTTTATGACATGTTTCTCTTCCAAATAGCTAAATTAGAAACAATTATGACAATTATGTCTTTGATACAACTGTTGACAGTTTATCTGAGACATGATTGGTGCAAGTACGACAACACACATAGAACAATGGTCTTTTCTCCACATGAACGTGAAACAAAGGTGAAGTATTAAAGTTTGAAACTAATTTACATTTTTAAGGAATCCGAACTGGCTTTTTTTTAAAAAAAAGGGAAAAACATTTATTGCACGTGCATGAGTTTTTTTTAAGTAACAAGAGCTCATTAAAAATATAGGGGACACAGTCTGTGACAAGCCCGAGTACAGACCACGTGGTTTAAACACTAAAAGTTTGAAATGGATCCTTTCAGGGAAAAATCTCTTAAAGCGCTGCATGTTCTGCAGGCTCTGAAAGTTGCAACAATAAAATAACTCATGAGACAATTGTAATTGGACACGGAAAAATATAACAAAGTTAAAATTACAGGCCTCCTGTGTTGTCTATATGTTTGTGTGTGTTATATGTTTGTGTGTGTTATATGTTTGTGTATGTTATATGTTTGTGCGTCATGTCAAGTACACTACGTTGACCTTAACAAACTCTGGACCAATATACTAACGTGGGGAGTCGGCCTGTGTGAGTGTGATGTGAGTGTGTTGTGAAATGAGGAGTGAACGAGGAGTGCTGAACGGAGAATGGAATAACAAAAGTTTTCTGTAATGTTTTAATGTGATCATGGAATAATTATTTTTTGTCAACAGCATACGGTGTAAGTACTAGAGATTCAAAGATAACAAGCTTTATTGAACAGGTGTAAAAGTGAGAGTACTCTGGGATGAGTACTCTGAGAAAATACTCTGAGAAAGTACTCTGCGGAAAGTACTCTGAGATGAAATACCTTGCTGAAGGTACTGGGAGCCCCCCTCTGCTGTTTGTCCGGACAGTGATTCGGTCCAACCGCAGTGAGCTGTCGTTGGTTGAAGGACAACTTTGGTTTGTAATTCACATTTAGGGGAGTATAAAATTAGAAACATACATTTTGTTAAGTCTGTATTTGGCTACAGCCCCTGCCCTGATGTCACACACCGTCTGTCAATGCAGTTATGTTTTGCCCAATTGGAAAAAGATTGACAGGCCGCACAATGCTAAGAGAGGGAAGTGGGCATTTCTTGTGTTCTAATATTTCTTTTTCAGATAAAAGATAAACTACACCTGCTTCAGGGATAACACAGTATGGATCATGAGAGGAAATGAGCCTCTACGTTGGCACCAAAGCCCACAATATGAATGGAGGACGATCCGGGAGGAAGCAACTGAAGATGATTGGAACAGTAATCTACACACACACAGACACATGTTTTATACTTGGCCCACAACCAACAGAGGGAGTATAGTAATGTTATTGTCATAGGTGGTCATGGTCCTTAACCTTCTAAAACATTAGAAAGAAGTGTAAAACATATATTTACAAGAACAAATAAATAATGGAAAGGGCAGCCTGAAAGCAAAATGGGAAAATTATTAAGTAATTTTCGGAGTTGCCAAAATAAAATAAAATTCTTTATTTGTCCCATAGGGGGTCATTCTAAATTTAGTGTTGTGCAGATTCAAAAGGAGACATAATAGCGCTTATAACATCAAGCAGATCTACTCTTTAAGATAATAGATCATATAATAATAATAATAGAATAGAATGAAATAGTCTGGAGCTATAATGTCATTGGATTCAAGGAGCTATAGGTTGAAGGGTCGCTAAGAAGAGGTGTCAGAATAAACAATAGTAATAATAGTTAGACTAGTGAATAATCATCCATCCATCCATCCATTTTCATCCCCTTAATCCATTTCTGGGTCGGGGGGGGGGGGGGGGGGGTGGCAGTCAGAGCTGCACCCAGTCCACAGAGCACCAGCCCCTCACTGATCCTCCTGCAGGTGGTGAGTCCACAGGAGTGAATAATCAAAATAGTTCTATTGTGAAAATAAGTATCAATAAGGTCAAATTGTTCTAATAATTAGAGTAAAAAGGAATCAAATGGAGTCAGATTTTAGATGTTTCTGTTTTCCACATCTGTAGGATCTCGTGCAGATGTGTTTATAGAGAGTAGTATTAAAATGCAGACATAGAACGACAGGGGTCCGTGTACGTCGCGGCCATTCTATTTTTGATTAGGAAAGAAAATACAAAAAACGAATATTGGCCGTTTCCCGTTTTCCGTTTTCAAAATAAAATGCAGAAAACGAGAATTTAATCCGTTTTTCGATTTTGTGTTTTAAAATTAAAAAACGGATAACGAAAAACAGGTCATAATCCGTTTTTCCATTACACATTTACACAAGAAACACCAACATCGAAAAACCACGGCAAAAATTTGATTTTCCATTCTTGATCTTATTTTGAAGCTGACCCGGAAGCTGTTGAGGCTTTCCCGCACAGTCAGAGTTTTCCAGTTTTTTGAATGATAATGGAGATACCAGAGTTGGAGAAAACTTTTGTTTTGTATCGAGACAGCAAACGGGTTACTTTAAAAGATGTCGACATGACAGTGGATAAGATTGGCACCATTTTCCAGGTAAGTTTATAAATTTAAATAGCAAAACCTACTGTGTTTATGCTAGTGAACGGTTAGCCATCTAAAAAGGCTAATGGTGTCCGCTGATATACATTAATATTATTCTATATCTTGTAATCTTTAATTAATCTGCTCTCCTCTTCATAATGAATTTTATTTTGTGAGTGTTGATATTGTTAACATAATCGTTAATCTGTTTCAACAGGTCAATGCCAATACCTTATACATAACTGATGATGCAAACACAGCAATTTTTCCAGAATCTTCTGGGAATTTTTTGTACATTAACCTTTCCCATCGAGGGCATTATGAAGTGCACGGGGACCCGATTCATGCGCAGTCTGTGGGTGGTCAACATGGTGCTCAACCAGCAGTTCCTTTTTCCTTCATGCGTAGAGCATCTGCTCCTGCCTCCACTGGGGTGTCCCAACCTGGAACATCTCGACAAAGTCGCCCCAACATGTTTCCTGCTAAGGATTTCCAAAGGTTAGTTTGACTCTTTCATTACATTTTCAGCTCATTCCATAAATTACAATTACTTGCTATGTTCCCCAAGGGCAGTTCATATAGGTGAGGTTATGTCTGGCAAGATCACTTCATCCAGGACGGTGGTAATTCGATTCACTGAATCTGAGGCTACAGTGGACCACATAACTGCGAAAGTGAAGGAGGCCTTGGGCTGTGAGGACTCTCTTACACTTACTGACAGTCAAGGAAATGAAATAATTGATTCACATGCAACAAGAAGTGAGTTGCACTCTTATCCATTAAAAATCATATCAGGAATGTTGAAGAGGATTTTGATTTATGCTATTTCTTTTTAAAGTTCTAATTACTGGAAACAAAACTCAAGGAAAGTATATGCTCTTTACAATGAGGAGTTCCTCGAGTGGAGAAGTGGGAGGAAGAACAAAACAAGGTATGTTAATTTTTTTGAGATTGACTGGTTTGTCAAAACAATTGTTATTGCAGACGATCAGAAGAAACATGCAATCTTAATGGAGTAATTGAAAAAATAGACGATCTCAAACACGCAGCGGAGAGTTTGCCAGATATTACAGAGGCCATCCGTGTGCTATCGGACATAGCAAAGAGAGGAGCTCAGGAAGCGACTCTTACTCTTGCCAGAGACTCTCAACTGTCTTGTGTGTAAAGGTATGTATGTTAATGATGATCATCTAATCTCACTGTATTGTGGGTGAAATAATCAGTTTAATGTGTTTACACTTCACAGGATTACTTTCAGAGCCAATGGCATCAACTTGTTGTAATTCCCTTGTTGGCTGCAAGAAATGTGTGACCCAGTGGCTACTGACGTCAACACATTGTCTGAAATGTAGGGTGGGAGACTTCCAACAAAATGTACATGAGCTAAAAGGTCTTGGTGATGTTTTGGGCCTTTTCAGTAATTAAACTGAAAATAAGTTGATAAGCCCAAATTAAAAGTTCAGTTAAAAACAAATCATCTTGAGGTTAGCAATGATCATTGATTTTTGAGCATGAGCTGATGCGTTTTATTGTTCAGTACATTGTGTTTATACAGTATAAACAGTGAACAGTATAATACTGTTCACTGCTTTGAATCTATACTACTGTATTTGAATTACTATTTTTGCAAAGTTCCAGTAAAATGTATTCCATGCCTTTTAGGTGGAAATGTCATGTTTATGGCTAATAAACGTTTTGTAACAACACACGATGATCATAAAAGCTTTATTTATCAAAAGTAAGTTGTAAAGAGAGTACAAACACTAGGCATTTGTGCCCAGGCATGAATTGTGGGCCCTAATTTTTTCCCTTTGACAGTAGCACATGCCTATTCTAAGATGACAATGCCATATATATATCCAGTGCGCTCTTTAGTATTATACAATTGCAGACTAATTATTCAATAGATTTAGGTAGCTAAAGTCTAGGTCAATGCTGAACATGCTTTAACAACCCAATTGGAAGAACTTGACCCAGGTTAGCAAAATCTTCTTGTTGTGTTAATCAATGAGCTCATAGCATCTTTAAATGGATCAGAGTTATGATTAACCACATTTTCAAAGACATACAATAAATTAACATGGGAGAACTCTATTTCACACTGTACTCTGGCTTCTTCGGAGAGAAATGGATCAGCTCCAAAAACAGATTCTCTTGTCAGTTCAGACCCAGTTTCCTGACGATACCAATCAGCAGCAACATTTGCATCAGGAAGCTGATCTTGGTTGACTCTCACAGGACACCCTCCAGAAGCAAGCTCATCCGGGATTCCTTTTCCTAGAACACAGATGAAATGCAAATCAGTAATCAAAATATGAAAAGATAAACTCATTAAGTACAAAGATGACAAGTGAAGTATGGTGGTCAAGGTCTAAGTACTTAATTTTGTAAGTAAAAGTACAGATAATAATGGTCACATTTTACTGCAATACACTTAAAATTATTAACTGAAAGAACATAACCATTTGCTAGACTTTCTGATAGACAGAACAAATTTGTTCAAATCATTTTGGGGAACAATTTTGGGTAATTTATTTACTCTTAAAAAGTAATAGCGTAAAAAAAATTACAAGTACAGACCCTCTAAAGAAAAGTACATACATTTACTTTATAGTTAATTGATTTTTACTATTACATTGCAAAAGTCTTGAGTAATGAAAGTTATTTTTTCTGTGTTTGCATTTCAATTTATGCAGGGAAATGCATCTTTAAATGGTTAATACAGACAATGACGCTTATAACACACCTGGGATCCTATGTGCGTTCCAGGCCTTTATGACATTGTTGATGCCAATCCCAGCTAACTGGCAGGTCAGGTTTGACACACAAAACCGGGATACGTTGTCTTCCATGTCAAGTTCCTCACTGTCAACCAGCTGAATCAAGGCCGTCTTCAATGGGTAGTTCACCCGTGCATTCACTTCTGGCCACATACGTTCAATGACATGGTTCTGTAAAACAGCGAGAGAATGTTACTCTAGAGCATTGGTTCTCTAAATGGCACATGATCCACTTCTTACAGTTTTATTCAGAGTCAACAAGTTTAGATCATAGTCATTTATATTGATTCTTTAGTAATAATTAGTTTACACTTTATTTAGTACAATTTTGAGTAATATCAGACCCATTTTAGACCATGTGTAGTCATAATTTGATGTTGAGCTAGGCCTTGTCGCTCTAAGGTCTGATATTTTATTAAGTAGGCCTACTTGGTGTGAATGGTTTGAAAACCCAATACAGAAAGATTTGTAGAGAGTGATAAAACATTAATACACATAGGGCCAATGTGTAAAATATCTAGCATGTGCAAAAGTGAATCAACAACAGTCAATTGCACAGTTTTTGGTCATGCAGCATTCTCTCATTTACATTTGATTTGGGGCCGTATGACTAACATAGTCAATTTCAGATGGTAAATTAATCGCAACATACCCACAAATTGCTTTATTCTTGTTTCTATTCTTTATTCTTCACTATTAGCACTTGTCTTGAGAAATTATCCCCTAGAGTAAAAAGTGAATGCTTACCTTAGTGGAAGGCGTTTGAACATAGGGTTGCCTTTGTTGATTGTGTCTGTGGTGTGCCAGTTTTTCTTGCATAAACAGTGACAGATAAAACTCCTTCCCACAATCAACCCTTACTTGGTCCCAGATACCATACTGTTGCACTGCATGTCTAAGGCAGATCAAAAACAGCAACACGTTTTTATTGGGTTATTTTCACATAATAATAATAATGGGTAAATAACTATGTTATATATTACCTGTACACCTCCTCATAAATGGTGAGGTTGTTTTTTATTGGCATTGTAGAATAGCCTACAACCTTCTTGCTGTAACCATCTATGGCCATAACATGTGTGACACCAAACATTACCAGTTTTTCATTTTGATCCATATGTAACTTGTGTCCCATATACTCAGCATTATATGGGACAGGGTTTAAATTGCGGGCACCCTAGAACCAAAACAAAACACAGTATTTATTTATTTTTTCTTAATTTGTAATATATGTGCGAATTGTGAAATGTGCTTTTCTTACCTGTTGGCGTGCCACGAGGTAAGGTTCATTTACAGACCTTAATATCTTCCCCACCCTACCCTCAGAGGCTTTAATGCCTTTTGCAGACAAGTATCCGGTCATCATTTTGCGGCCAAATGATGATCCAGTCTGCAAGAAATAACATTTTCATATTATAAACATACATTGTAAATTGTGTGTTTTGTTCTAAAATACCCAGGAGGAGGCGATGTTGTGCAGTATACATTTACTACAATAATCAGAGGTATGGGACTTATTTTTCACCAAAATTACATTAAATAACAACTGTGCATGAAATGATTGCTGGCCATTTACAATAACTATTGACAATGTTAGTAACAATTTTGTTTTGACTATTATAAGGTAAGCCTTTAGCTTTACCTTTAGCATTTCTTGTCCAGTTTACAGCTATAGAGTTCAGGAATGTGATGTCATATCGCTAAGAATAGTGGGATTAGCAGCAATAATAAACTAATGGAGATTTTTAAAAGGTACAATACTGGAGTAATTGTTCACATTAAAACACCTGGACACCACAGTGAGATAGATGTGTTTACCAGTAGCTGTTCCACAGATTTTCTTTCCACTTTTTAGCTACTGTTAGTCTATGGATAATATGCCAACAGCTGCAAACATGGCGGATCTCCATGGTAACAGTGGATTTTCCCGAAGGCTATTAACGAAGTCACCTCTGCACCACTATACATAATTAGCATACATTTGTGCCGGCGACAAAAAAAAAGTAAAATTAACCAAACACCTGGACATACCTCTGCGATTCCTTTTGAGACTTCAAGTTCAAGCCGATTGTCAGGACAGATGTCCTGATTTAGGCCACGTTCAAAGCACCATCTTCTCACATTTCGCTCTGAGAAACCCACAGTTGGACCAAACTGTGCAGTTAGCGCGTTGGCGATCTCACCACAAGCCATACCACTCATCCTTCTCTCTATAATAAAGTCGGCGAAACTATTTAAGGCCATTTGAAAACTTATTAAAGTAGAAAAAAAGACAAATTAGTTAGCCACTGTAACAGCTGACGTCTTCTCACAAAGTAGAGTGACTTCGGCCGCTTAGTGGCATAGTGGTAGGCATGGTTAACAGCTTCCGGGTCAGCTTCAAAATAAGATCAAGAATGGAAAATCAAATTTTTGCCGTGGTTTTTCGATGTTGGTGTTTCTTGTGTAAATGTGTAATGGAAAAACGGATTATGACCTGTTTTTCTTTATCCGTTTTTTAATTTTAAAACACAAAATCGAAAAACGGATTAAATTCTCGTTTTCTACATTTTATTTTGAAAACGGAAAACGGGAAACGGCCAATATTCGTTTTTTGTATTTTCTTTCCTAATCAAAAATAGAATGGCCGCGACGTACACGGACCGACAGGCTTTAACAAAATTTTAAATCTAAAAATAGCTCAAATATAACATTGCTTTTGATGCAGCCTCTGAGCTGCTCCATTGGAGAACAGGTTAAATGTTATTGTTTATTACAAACAGCTGATGTATTTACACATATTAAGTTTGGGACAACTCTTTAAACAGCTATAAGCAGTGGACAGAAGCCATGAATGTGCTTTTGTTTATTAAATAACTAATTTCATAGCCATATAATCGTAGAGAATGTTTTAAAATAGTTCTCTTCTTCCCGCTCCCTTTCAGGCAACTTGCATGAGTGTAGCCTAGACTAATGTAGCTTAGATTAATGAGATAGATTAGAACCAACAGAGATTCAAAAACATTTAAAAGCATTTTGGTGAATTTGGGTATAGCACAAAAGTAGATGTTTAGATATTTTTGAGAATTTTAAAAGCTGTCGATTTGTCAGCACGGATTAGAAAATCAAATACCATGGTAGAGTAACTGACCCCAAAAACCTGCTAAAATAGATTAGCTCTTGTGAGGATAATACCAATTTGATTAACGATGTACATTCATCCCAAAACTGTCTGAGAGGAGGAAGTGACAGCACTTCCTGGTTCAACAAAATGTATTTGGAAAAATGAGCAAAACCATAGTATAGAGAGCTTTATTAGATAAAAACATATGTTTAAGAATATGGCTCAATAAAAGCAAATATGCAAACATATTTGTAAATAGATTAGAATAGTTTAAACTATAGTGAATAGTTTTAGTGCATACATTACAGAGGAGGTTGATGAAGAATCAGAATGACACAGCAGTAGTGATCAAAATAGTATTGAAGGAATGGTTAAAATGTGGTTTGTTGTGTGTTGTATTCTTTCTGTATTAACTCTTCACAGATATCGAGCCAGAACTAGGATGATGGAATCTCCCCAGTCCTGTCACTCGAGAAGGGTTATTGAAAGATTGTGACCTAAATTGTTCTAATATAGGTCAAGAGAGGGAAATGTTGTATTAAATATAGACTAAAGGCAGATGTGAATTTGATTGACCCGGAATTGAACTCTTGTCTCTTTCCCAAGCAAAAAGACCTGGTCTCCCCTTGTTCCTTGGTAGTCCAAAAGTGCAGAAATATGAGTTAATGATAGTTAATCTGGGGGGATTCTGCTAATCCTTTCGTTGTTTGAAGAAGGGGGTGGACCTTGAAAAGCCTCCTGTCTTATCTCATGGAAGTAATATTTCTATAGAATTAGGGAGGGGTAGTGCATGAATGATTTCTGTTTAGGTCTGGCAGACGGAGGAAAGGCCGGACCCTGGACCGGAAGCTGCCTGATACTACACGCCCCCTTCTTCCTGGACATCTGCTCTTTTTCTATGCTTAGGCTGGAGGCTTGGAGTCAGTCAGAGCAGGGATAGAGACAGAGAACATGGCAGAGCGCCTGCATGTTCTCTGCACATTTTCAGGCCTGGAGGGAGAGTTTTAGCATAGGGTTAGTTTTAGTGAATTGATGGCTCCAAGGGTTTTGTATCAATATTTAATTGTAAAGGGAATTAAATGTTCTATTTTTAACTCTTGCATTCTTGGCCTTATTTCTGTATCAAATTCTGAACACGTCAGTTAAAGGGAATTACTGCCTTCATGTTGAAGCTGCAAGTCGCCGCGGTGTGCAAGCTGGCTAGTACAATGGCCGACACTGTCATCTTCTCTGGGCCCCTACCTAGCACTAGCAGTGCAGAAGCATTCAGCAGACACTCGGCTTTCAACCGCTGGCTGTCTGGCTGGTGCCCTCGAAGTGGTGTTGTTCATGTTGACAATTGGAGTGCCTTTTGGGGAAAGCCCGGTCTCATCCGCTCGGATGATATCCACCCAACGTTGGCGGGTACATCCCTTTTGGCTAAGAATTTGGCCCTGGCTCTAAACTGTTCTGCCCGGCTCAAATGACGGTGCAGAACTGAGGCCCGGGTGTAGAGCTGCTCTGCCACAACCTCTGAGCCCCCATCTGTTCAGTTACTAGCCTCAGAAGCTAGTCAGATTGAAACTGTGTGTGCATGTGTGTGTGTGCCTGTGTGTGCTCAGTTACTAGCCTCAGAACCTAGTCAGATTGAAACTGTGTGTGTTCCTCGCTTGAAGTCTAAAGCACTATATGCGAGGAAATCTGACCTGGGTGTTAGACACAGTAACTTAATAAAAGTTCAGACAGACAGAAATAGTTCTAGCGGTAGGGTTGTTAAATGTGGTTTAATGAACGTCAGATCAATCTCGTCTAAATCGCTTCTCATAAACGAACTTATTATAGACAAGGGCTGGGATTTGTTTGCGCTCTCGGAGACTTGGCTCCAACAGGACGACTACGTTAGATTGAATGAGTGCACTCCTCCGACGCATGTTAACTACCAGAAAGCCAGAGCTACAGGTCGCGGCGGTGGTGTTGCGATTATATCACACACCAACTTGGTTCTTAGTCCCAAAACCAACAATGCTTTTCACTCGTTTGAAAACTTAACACTTTCAATCACCTGTCCTGGGTGGAGAAAACAAAAAGCGGTGCTATTTATAGTTTTATACCGACCTCCTGGTCCTTACAGCGAGTTCCTAACAGAATTCTCTGACTTCATTTCAAACCTAGTTTTGTAATGGGAAAACATATTTATAACTGGAGACTTCAATATACATGTGGACGACAGCAATGACAGCTTAAACAAAGCTTTCAGCGCCGTACTAGATGGTGTTGGTTTTACTCAGAATGTTGAGGAACCTACTCACATTCATAACCACACCTTGGACCTTGTCCTGACCTATGGCTGTGATGTCTCCAATGTTGACATCCAGCGTCAAAGCTCGTTGCTGTCTGACCATTTCTTGATCACGTTTGATCTCGATTTGGAGGACTTTCCTGTCCCGCAAGATAAAACCATAATGAAAAGAACCTTAAATGATAAATCTATCACAAGGTTCAAAGAACTACACTGGAAAAAGTGAAATCTAGGCAAGATATAATTTCTTAATTTAAGACAAAAAATTCTTGTTTTTTGCTGACAAGTTATTTTTGCTCAAAATGAAATTGTCCGGCAAGATAATTTTGCTAGTTTTAAGAAAATTATTACTTAATTATCTTATGAGGTGAAATAGTCTTGTTGTTGAGTATTAAAAGCTAGTAATAAGTACATTTAGGCTTAAATCAAGTATTTTACACATTTTAAGATGTTTGACCAATAATCAAAGGACCGCACCTGGAGTTTAAGTAAAATGTTCTTATTTTAAGATTTTGCATAATCGAGTAATAAGACAAATTGGAAAATATAAGTATCAAAACAGAAGACAAAACTGTCATGTAGATTCTCTCCAAGCAATTTATTTAGTCCACATGGCATACAATCAAAACTGCTCTTACATGCTCCATCATTCATCATTACATCATTATCACCAGATGGGCATGTTCATACATCATTAATAATATTACAGCCAGCCAAATGTATATGGAAAGAAACCATTCAGTTGCAGTGCAGTTCCATAACATCTGTCAGACAGTATTTGATTAGTACATAAGTTTGATTTCCATTGTTTAAGATGTAATAAGGCATGTAATCCACCAACTTCTCCACCTCCACCACCTCAGTGTCCTGATCCTTATGTGGCACTTCAACCTGATAACACATGTGCTGTCTGTCAAAGCACACAGTCCGACATAGCTGATACTCAAAACAAACACATGTACTATTGACAACAAATATGTTTTTGATCTTTCCAAACTGTGGGATAGTGCGGTTATGTACTTTAGCTAAGACCAAAGACTTTTGTTTTATGTATTTGTTACTGTTAATGACAATCCATTTCACTGACACCGCGTGCTGTACATCACCGAGACCCAAGGATACTCTCAACTTTTCAGTGAGAATTTGCACATTGCCAACCTCCGACACTGGTCCTAACTCACGGTCATTTGAGAAAACAGGGTGCACTGAGGGATCAACATTTTGACAGCTTTCATATATTTGGTTTTGATTGATCAAAGACTTGCAGATATTTTTAAAGTTTTGTTTTGTAGCCTTTTGCTTGAAAAAGACATGCTTTGACTCAAAACGCATGCACATGTGTCTAACCATTGGACCAAGTGATCGGATCTGTGATGGTAAATGAATCATGTAATGTTGCTTAGGTGTTACATTGCGGTCAGGATAGAGCTCTTTCCAACGTTTCAAATGATTTTCAATCAGTACTTTTAACTTTGAGATGGTCGCAATTGAAAGAAGTGGAGCAAATGCAATCTGTACAATGTCTATCAGCTCCAGTATCAGTTGACCCTCTTCAGTTAAATCCAGGCTTGGCAAAATAAATGGCAGAATCCGTAACATCACAAGCATTTGACCGGATGACTGTTTCAGCTTGTTGTCATTGGACATTAATGTGTTAACAGATATTGGTGTGGGTCGATCTCTAACGTCTAGAGGGGAGTAGGGAAAACCAAGTATACCGGAATTCACAGAGTCCAGATCCACCTGTCCTGATTGAATGAGATTATTCAAAACACATTTTACTTCAAGTGGGGCGATGCCCTCCAGGATCACATGCATAATGTCCTGTGGTGTTTGTTGGATGATATCAAAATAGGGAAATTCCACTAGCTTACTCCTTCTGTTAATTCCATACGTTGTTTTTAGACTGTTGCGAAGCAGGTCTGTTTGTGCCTTTTCAATCTCATCACATTGTCTCACATGCCTCTCCAAAGATCTTTTAGTAAATGCATCCTCACAGAATTGGAACTGCATGTCCTGAAAGGAACACTCACAGTGTCTACACTTACTGAAGGCA
This sequence comes from Knipowitschia caucasica, assembly GCA_964034765.1. Classification (NCBI taxonomy): domain Eukaryota; kingdom Metazoa; phylum Chordata; class Actinopteri; order Gobiiformes; family Gobiidae; genus Knipowitschia; species Knipowitschia caucasica. The sequence goes on from OZ035843.1 coordinate 7,490,004, forward strand.
AAGCCGACCCCCTCTTTAAAACCTGCCATTTCATGCTGTGCAAGTGTATCTCCACAGAGTGAGACCATCGCACCATATACTGTTTTCTTTCCATTAACTGTGTGAATTTCAACACCATTGTGCAACTTCTCCAAGTCCTCCTTAATTCTGTTCAATATGGGGTCCACCCCAGGCTGTCGAAGATCTGCAGATTTTGCCATGGCAAGAAGCCTGATGGCAGCCAGTTTTGATCTGTATTTTGGGTTTATATTACCTAATGTGTAGTACACCATTAGTAGTTTGTTTTTTGAAGCACAGGACCCGAGTGGATTGCAAATCTCTATTTCATCAGTGTACAGAATGATCTGTAGTGCATCTGGTTTGGTGGAAAATACGGGATGTGACTTCAAAAGCTCACCATCAATAATGTCATAAACAAATCCTTCATTGCACTTTTTAGGGCTCACCTCAACAATTGACCAAATCCGGGGATGTGAAAGAAACTGCTGCAGACTTTCAACTAACGGCACATAGTAAAACACTTTGCTCTTGATAGTGTAGCCTGCACCTTTTTTTCCCAGGATTTGACCAACAGGAATTTCCTCTGCTTCCAAAGAATCAAATTGTTTCTTCATGATACTGTCCTGGCGAAAGGTTGTTGCCACCTCAGAAAATGGATCAACAAACCGGTCAAATACATCCAGGGCATCCTTTTCCAGTTGACTTGCGGAGGCATTTCCAGAATGTTTCTTTAGCACATCCTCCATCTGCTTCTTGAGGTGGTCCATTAGAAAAGACTGGTACTGCTGTACTCCAGCAACAATGGTGTTCACAGATTTCTGAAACATGAAAAATGATAAAATATATATTTGTTATCAGGTTGTGCTATGTTAAAAAAATATAAGTGCAACAGAATGCAATTGACACAGTTACCTGTGATATGTTAGACTTGGCCCTGGTATTGATGACAAACAGTGTGGCATGTCTTCTGAGATTCTTGGGGGGAAAAAAAGTCTAATTAGGTACATGCAGACAAAGAACTATATAAAGTTGGTACATTAGGCAGAATAATATGTATTAAAGTAAAAGCAATGTTCACTGAAAATTAAAAAAAAAACACAAAATGTGAAAATGTAGAAATATTTCAAATGAAAGTGCGGGAATGGTCCAATAATCTATGTCAAAATAATCATTGTTTCACTTGAATAATACTTTTACTCAATGTTAGAAGAGTAACCAATTATTTTACTCAATTGATATTTAAAAAAAAATAAAAGTAGAAGGAATATGATAGAACTACACTTAAAAGTATTGCATCAAGTAGATTTATTATTTTAGAACATGACTTATGTTTCTAGAAATATACATTTTTACAGTCATCTATGATGCAAGGACATACTTCTGCAGTAGGAATAGTTCCATCTTGTTCTGTGTCCGGCTCCTCTTCATTTGAGTCAGGCGTCTGAAATGGTTGATCCATAGTATGTTGGTCTGCTGGAGGTGAGACAGGCTGTACGAAGTCCTCTGTAGTGGTCTGAAAAACATAAATATACTAGTAAATAAAATTGCAGTAGTTTACAGCATCAAATAAAATATTCTTAAATAAGTCAGTGATATATTTTTTTAAAGAGTAAAATGGGAGATATGGCATTTCTAAAAGTATAATATTTTCTTTTTAAACTGAAAGAAGGGGTGTGATGCATGTAAAAACAAAACAAAAAACTTTTATTGGAACAGCGTGTTTGGATTTTGAGAACATCCCACCTAAACCCAGTGCGACTCCAGTCCGACTTTACCCAAGTCTAAAAGCTTCTCAACTGGTGCTTACAGACTATTAGGTCAAGTAAAGCCTCATTTGAAAGCAAAGACAGAACTGATCTTTTTTCATCACTTTTTTGTCATATTTTTGGTTGAGCTTTTGTTGATTATATTGTGGCTTTTTCATTGCCTTTTTTGTCGTTATTTTTTTTTTTAACACTTTCTTCAAGAAGTATGTAGATTTGTGGTAAACCAAACTGGAAATTATGTGCTCTGTTCAGGTGGGGGTTAAGAGGTTAAATCGGATTATGGACAGATTACAAATAAGGAAGAGGAATGAAGAAAATGTGTGTCAAAGACAACACAGCGACAGCAAAATCACATTCTTACACAAACTGTGCATCGCGCCCCTTTTCATTAACTCAACAAAACAAGCTAACGCTAGCTTTCGAAAGAAACAACTTACTTGCAGCAGCGGCAAACTGGAGCTGTTCTCCCCCGATGTTTGTGCACCTGCGTCTCGCCCCTCCGCCGTTTGACCTCCCGTTCCTTCATCAGTTGGCTGGATACCATCACGTAAATACTGCGGGTGTCTTCTTTTAATGTGATGGTAGTATGAATTGTAAACCCTGTAATCCTCCGTGCACCCGTCGATACCGCATAGCAGCCAAAAGTCCGGACTGCGGCTATGCTGTCTATTGATATGGCTCAGTAAGAGCTTCAATGAAAAAGTTGTAAAAACTGCACAAATGCAGCAGCGCCAGACCATTGTTTTCTTCAGCTCAATGTCAATAAGTTCCAAACGAACGCGCATTTCCCAAAGCTAGTTAAGTACATTCTTATCTTAGGGAGGGGGGCGTAAAATATTGACATACACGTTTGACGCATGATAGACTAGTAATGCGAGTGTCAGTCACATATTATTATACAAACATACTTTACGTAAAGAAAAAAGTGTTCTTGGCCAAAATTAACATCGTATTAGCGATTAAATGGCGACATAACATTGACTTGACACTCCCCCCTCTCACCGAATTGGTATCTTCCGACGCAATGCATCAACATTGGCGGCAAACTACGTAGCGCCGCGCGGCGCCCTTCTTTCGGCGGTGAAACAGAAGCAGCCGTTAATTTTCAGAAAGAAAAATCGTTTTTATCTTTCTACTTTTTACTTTGGTGTTTGCTGGATATCTCGGAGAGCCAACATGGATGACGATGGGGCGAGCGAGACATATCCAGAGATTGACAGTGTGTCAGCCTCAGTATTAAAAGGTAAAATGTTTTTACCGTATTATCTTTTAGCAACATGCTAAATGCTAACTAGCTAACGCTTAGCGTGTGTTAACAGACTACTTCCACTTCTAATTTGCGTTTACCCTTGACATTTGTTACCTAGTTTTGTCATTAATGTGAATTATTTCATGTTAGTGTGCTACAGGTATACACATTTTTTTTTTTTCTATCAAAAGAGTTAATGCACACTTATACGACTGATTGGACTATTTACTTTAATAAATAATAATAATAATATATTAAACTGTAATAACTGCCATATTTATGAAAATATCTGTTTTTATTAGCTGCTGGTGTGAAGATGACCATGTTGCCCAGCCTCACTAAGGAGGATTTGCGAGACCTGTTTCCTGGACCAGAAAACTTTTTAAGAAGAAGACACATTTGGCAACTTGTTCATGGTGATGTGGAGGTGAGTTGTATTTATTGTTTGTAAAAATGTTTTGCCCCGAACTATGAGAACTGAGACCAAATGTCTGTTGTGTTTATGTTGCAGAGTCAGAAATCCAATTGCCCAGTCCTTGACACTTCTGGTATTGACAGCCCACCTACACCTTTGCTTTCTTCCTCCTCTGACAGCAACATCTGCTCTCCAACACCCTTCAATTCTCCAAAACCTAAACATAAAGATTGTTCTGGTGCCACTAAAAAGGTGCGGCTCATTAGTCCAGAGTATGTCATATACACTGACACAGAAATAGAACTAGCAAGAAGTGCTTACTTCGAAAAGCAGCGTGCTGGACAAGACAATGACTACACCATGCCAAAAGACTTGCGCTGTAGACTCATTAGGAATACAGTTACAAGCATGATTGCTATCAAAAGAGCGTCCGAGGATGATTTTAAGTACCCAGGCCCCCGTGAACTGACTGCCATGGCTAAACGTCTAGTGGAATACTACCCAATGCTTCGAGACAAGTCTACGCCCAGTACACCTGAATGGGTAAGTCTCTCATTTTGTTTTGATTGATTTGATTTTTTCATCTGTTACCAATGGTATTGGTTTTGTTTTGATTGATTTTTTTTTTAAGGAAATGTTGAAGAAGCAGTTGTTGAAAAGGGTTCAGAATGTGACAACTCCAAAAAAGAAGCAAGGAGCAACCCCATCAAGAAAAGGACGTCGAAGCCTAAAATTCCAGAGCAGCCAGGAGACATGCACCGAAGAGAGTGATGAACCTTTCTCCTCCCCTACTTCAGTCTCTTCACCTGCCTCATCAGTCGCCTCGTCCTCTGCCTCCACTGTGATCCTAGAGAAGTCAACTCCATCTACTTCCCAAGAGGATCTCTTGAGTGGTAGGTTAGAATTTACTTTACTTTTACATTTACTTAATGCTTATTGGAAAATATTTTAATTTGTATATAATGTATTTTTTTACTTTCTGTATACTTTTTGTTTGTTATCTATTCCCAGAGAGCCCACAGAGCCAAGCAAGACACTATAAAACTCTACAGGATATGTACAAAACTAAGAACAAACCAAACAAGGAAGATGTATCTCAGCTGTTGGAACTGGAGTTCCAATCTAGACGGGCTTTCATTGACTCTGATGTGATGAAGGAACAGGACAGGCCTACGAAGATACTGCAGGCTTATCCATGTTTTAAAGAACTTAGCCATGTAAGTATTTTTTTTCTCACTTAACTTGTATATTTCACTAGAGCAAAGGCCTCTTAATTTATTTGTATTATTTTAAATCTCTCACTGTTAGATCATCGATGAACTTCACCGAATCCTTGCAAGAGGAAACCCCTTCTTCACAATGGAGCTGAAGAAACGTTGGCTGAGATTTTTTAACCAGGCGCAGTTTTATGGGGTGTTCAAAAAATTCATAGGGCCACCATTGCAGGACCAAGGTAAGGATGATTTATCGGCTGTTACCCACATACAAAGGCCTAAAATGATTCTGATGTATTCTTATTGTTTAAACAGTAAAGAATGCACTTGCTGTCCTGAAAGTACTGCCTCAGATGTTCCCTTCGCATGTAGGTCTGCCAAAGAGGTTGGGACACCCAAGTGATGCTTTGTTTCACATTTTGACGGTAAGAATATTATATATATATTTTTTTGTTATGTTTACGTTCTGTCTATGTGTTTGTCCCAGTTGTTAAGGAGTGTTTCTATTATCATGTACTTTGTTCAAACTTATGTATTTGGGTGAAGATTTAATTACTTTTTTGTTTTAGTCAGCAGAGGACCCCAACACTTACCTTCAATCAAGACCCTTGGTCAGCCCTGTGGTGATTGTCTGTGAGACAAACTGCATCCTGGCCATTGGAACGGTTCCTCTGCTTACTTTCCCCAAAGAAGACCTCAGTGAAAGTGTGATGTATCTCCTTGGCTATTATTACACCTTTCACCTCACATACCCTAAGTGCATTGGTACCCTCCTGTCTGTGCTACAGACGGACGTTTTGTTAGATGCCATCCATGAGAAGGACATGACTACTTCCTACAAAAAAGCTATGGCTGAATGGAGAAAGTTTCATGAATAAGACCATTCAAACATCAGTTTTAGTTTTAAGTAGTTCAGCAGCATTGAGTCCCTCCTAAAATGTGGCTCCTGTTCAATTAGGGCTGGTTGATTTTGGAAAAAAAGTAATTTCCCCATATTGATCAATCTCAATTTTTGTTTAAGTTTTGTAGAGATTGAAACTTCGATTAAATTTCGATTAATTGCCCAGCCTTATGTTCAAGAGATTGGCTATTGGTTTTTGCTGTGGTTTGTGGTCTTGAAACTGATTTTGCACAATAAAAGAGTGGAAAGATATAATGTTCTTTGTTTTATTATATAACTCTTGTTTTAAGGTTTTTAGTCTTAAATTAAATTCTGATTTTAAGCATATTTTTCTTGTAAATAATTACATTTAGGTGAAATGTGCTTGTTTTTAGAATAGCTGTGCCTATTTCAAGTTCTAATTAGTAAGCTAATTTTTCTTATTTATAGTAATCAATTCTAAATAGGCCAAAAATAAGTGAATATTTCTGATATTAAGAAAAATTTTCTAAACATTATAGCTTGAAAAAAGACAATATTGCTTATTTTTGGTCTAAATATACTAATTTCAAGATCGCTGTGGGTCATACAGGGCTAGTATTATTTTCTTATTTTTGAAAATCTTACCAAGTAAAAATTTCTTGTTCTGTTGGCAGATAATTTTGCTTATTTTAAGTATTATTTTTCTTATTTTAGCTTTTTTTTTTCTTATTTTTTTAAGTGGACTTTTTGCAGTGTAATACAGCCTATGTTGAATACTGCTGCAGGTGAACCTGTTCACAGCTGCTGCAGTCCCTCAGTCATTGACCAAACGGTGGACAACACTATGGAGTCTTTAAAATCTGCATTAAATGCAGCAGCTCCTTTAAAACAGAAAACTATTAGGATTAGATCATCGTCGCCCTGGTACAGTGTTCAACTCCACACTTTAAAACAGGACGTCAGAAAATTGGAGAGGCTATATCGCCACTCCCACTCGGAGCCTGTCCACAGGGAGTGGAAAGCAGGTCTCCGAAACTACAAGAATGCCCTTCGCAGGGCTCGAACTCAACACTATTCAACTTTAATAGAAGCGAATAAAAATAACAGTAGATTTTTGTTTAGCACCGTCGCTAAACTCACAAACTGCCATAGCGCAATCGAGCCTAAAATTCCAAGCTCACTGAGCAGTGTCGACTTTCTCCACTTCTTTAATAATAAAATTACATCCATCCGTGACAAACTGGAGGAGGTTACTCCTGCTGTTGGTAGTGGACAGGCTGAAGCGGCATACGTGACTTCCCACTTAGACTCTTCAGTGGGCCTCGATAAATTCATGGCTGTGAGCCAAGCAGAGGTGATCTCTGTGGTCACATCCTCAAAAGCCTCAACTTGCATGTTAGACGCAGTCCCGACATGGCTCTTCAAAGACATACTTCCTTTGATAATTGAGCCTATCGTAAATATAATAAACGCATCCATACAAAGTGGCTATGTCCCACAAGCTTTTAAAACCGCTGTAATCAAACCCCTTCTGAAGAAAACAAACCTGGACCCAGAAATACTTACAAACTACAGGCCGATCTCAAACCTCACTTTCATATCTAAAATCCTGGAAAAACTTATAGCTGAGCAGCTTCGCTGCCACCTGCAGGAAAATAATATGTTTGAAGTCTTTCAATCTGGATTCAGAGCTCATCATAGCACTGAAACGGCACTAGTCAAGTCACAAATGACTTACTACTAGCTGCTGATAATGGACAAGTGTCAGTGCTGGTCCTACTGGACCTTAGTGCTGCATTTGACACAATAGACCACAGCATTCTACTGCAGAGGCTAGAATGTGATATAGGTCTTAGAGGAACAGCCCTTGGCTGGTTTAAATCCTATTTATCAGATCGGTATCACTTCGTCAACGTAAATCAGAACTCGTCGCCTTATTCTGGAGTAGAATTTGGTGTGCCGCAGGGTTCGGTACTCGGACCGATTCTTTTCACTCTCTACATGCTGCCGTTAGGAAACATTATTAAAAAGCATGGAATTAATTTCCACTGCTATGCAGATGACACACAGCTTTATCTGTCGATGAAGCCAAATCAGACAGATCAGCTAGAAAAGCTCAGTGCCTGCATAAAGGACCTTAAAATGTGGATGACTCTTAACTTCCTACTTCTCAACCCGGAGAAGACAGAAGTGATCCTACTCGGTCCGAAGCGCCTGCGTGACTCCCTCACTAACCAGATAATTACTCTCGATAATGTCAGTATTATACCCAGTAACACTGTGAGGAATCTTGGAGTCATTTTTGACCAAGAACTCTCCTTCAATGCTTATATAAGCCAAGCAACTAAAACAGCGTACTTCCACTTACGGAACATCGCTAAAATTAGGAATTTCCTTCCTAAAAGTGACGCGGAAAAACTTATTCACGCGTTTGTCACCTCAAGGCTCGACTACTGTAACGCTTTATTGGCAGCGTGCCCTAAAGCCTCTTTGAAGAGCTTCCAGCTCGTTCAGAATACAGCAGCTAGGATCTTAACAGGTACCAAAAGGAGGGAGCACATAACTCCGGTGTTAAAATCACTCCACTGGCTCCCTGTGGAGTACAGAATAAAGTTTAAAATCCTTCTCTTAACATATAAAGCCATAAATGGCTTGGCTCCTTCTTATCTCCAAGACACGTTAGTGTCGTATCAACCAAGTCGAGCGTAGCGCTCACAAAACGCCAGACGTCTGGTGGTTCCTAAGGTCTCAAAAATCACTGTTGGCGGCAGAGCATTTAGCTACCAAGCTCCTTTACTGTGGAATCAGCTTCCCATTTATGTTAAGGAAGCAGATACGGTCTCCACATTCAAGGCCAGGCTTAAAGCACTCTACTTTAATTTAGCATATCATTAGGTAATATATAATATAGGGTGTATATATTATATATATATGCTGTATTATGTTATATATTATGTTATATATTATACAATATATGTATTATGTTGTATATTATGTTATATATTATGCTATGTTGTGTATTACATATGATATATATGGTATGTATGGTATATGTGATGTATATGATATATAATATATAATTAGGTTTGTTTGGATCGGTTTGCATACCTGGTGTGCAATCCATGAATCTTGGTGCTGTAGCCTAGGCTAGCCTAGCTGTGGCTGCTGCTGTCTCACCTCCTTTCAGATACGCTCTCTTTATTCAAGGCTAGGTTTAAAACAGTCATCTTTAGTTTAGCATATGGCTAGGAAGGTAAGACTCAGGGAAGGCTAAACTCCTCAGACTGTCAGTCAAGCTGCATAGGGAGTCAGTTTGCTGGGAGAAGTATGGTAACTTGAGCACTATCCTCTCCTCCTTCCTACTTTATCTGTTTAGCATTTTTAGGATTTTCACTGTAGTTTGTTCATTGCTATTCACCCGTTGTCCCATTGTCTGTTTCATGGTATGATGACGGGACCTCAGCCTGGCCTCCTCCATCTACACCTGCGGACTGCCCCGCCCGACCCGCCTGGGAGTGCTTCAGTCCTGCACCGGACCTGTCCACGTTCAGCGGCCACTGGTCCACGTCCTGTAGCTAGCTTAGGTCCTAGATCATTAGCCTGTCCGTCCGGAGGAGCGGATCCCTTTCTCAAATGGGTCTCCCTCCCTGTGGGTTTCCCTAGTTCTCCCCAAGGTTTCTCACTTTTTCCCACTGGGTTTTTTAAGAGTTGTTCCTTGTCGATGCAGGAGGGTCTTGTTGGACAGTTAGTGTCCAACAGAAAGGATTGGTGATGATCAGGACACTTTAGCATTCTACAACATGTATGGACATTTTCTTCTGTGTGTGCTTTATATTTTTCATGTGTTTTAACTGCTGATTCTCTGACCTGTGTCGGTGATTTCAATGGTTTTGTTAAGTCCTCTGAGATGACTTCTGTTGTGACCTAGGGCTATACAAGAATACATTGTATTGTATTGTATTGTATTGATGTCACCGATTTGATGTCGTGATTAAAATTCAGGTCAGAGTCCATTATCCGATCACACCTAGATTTCTGTCCTGATTTTTAGGTTTCAAGTGGAGGGATTTAATATGATTTGACACAATGTCTCTTTGCTTTTGGGGACCAAAAACAATCACTTCAGTTTTATCGGTATTTAGCTGAAGAAAATTGTTTGGCATCCACACACTAATTTCTTGGATGCAGTGACATAGTGAGTCCACTGGACTATATTCACCGGCTGTTAGTGATACATAGATCTGAGTGTCATCTGCATAGTTGTGGTATGACACATTATGGCTTCTGATCAACTGACCCAATGGAAGCAAGTAGATTAAATAGGAGTGGTCCCGGGATTGATCCCTGTGGCATTCCACATGTGGCCATGTGTTCTGAGACAGAGTCTCCCATCTCAACATAATATTTCCTATCCTCCAGGTCTGAGCGATGAGGCGGGCGGCAGAGTTTTGGACATAAAGTAGTTTTTGGAGATCAGATTAAGGAAGGCCGTATAAAAGACGTTGAGTCTGGATAATAGGAAAGCATGGATCAGGGTTTCAGCGGCGGTGGAGGACAGATATGGGCGAAGACGGGGAATGTTTTTAAGATGTTTGATTATATTGCGGAAATACTATAAACAATGTCACTCAAAGATCCTCCTAGTACTTGTTTGGTATTGCCAAGTTTCAAGTATCCATCCATCCATTTTCTTCCACTTTATCAGTTGCCGGGTCATGGAGGCAGCAGTCTAAGCAGAGACGCCCAAACCTCCCTCTCCACAGACGCGCCCTGCAGCTCTCTGGGGGAACGTGTCCTATGTCCTGGTTCTCTCCCTGGTCTCCTCCCTCTGTCTCCTGGGTCTGCTCCTGGTCTTCTCTGTCTCCTGGGTCTCCTCCTGGTCTCCTCCCTCTTAGTCCTGGGTCTCCTCCTGGTCTCCACCCTCTGTGTCCTGGGTCTCCTTCTGGTCTCCTCCCACTGTTTCCTGGGTCTCCTCCTGGTCTCCCGAGGGAGGCGTCCAGGGGGCATCCCAAACAACGTGGAGAAGCAGCGGCTCTACTGCGAGCTTCTCCTGTGTGACTGGATCATGACCCAAACCATTGTTTCAAGCATTAAACCAATAAACATTACATAATTTTGATCATTTTGATTTGTTCCATTGGCAAATCTAAGAATCTGCTCAGATTAAGACACATTTTTTGCAAATCTGAGAAATGTTTTACTTATTTTCAGCACTTCTTGCAGTGTGCTTCTTCCAGACATCATCCTTAACAATAAATAACTTTTAGGAGTGAGGTCATAATGTGTGTGTCCACCACAACATGCAAGAGGATCCATCTTTGTTATTATTTAAATGTGTCAACAACTACATATCTAAAATGATGGTACTTTACTATGATCGTCGTTGTCAAATATTCTTTCAAAGGGCCAGTCTCCACCCATGTAAGTGTGCTGTAGCATGGCCCGTGCCTGCGGCCTGTACAAAGCAGCGCATTCGGAGTCCTTATCTAATTTATGCATCTGCTAAAATGTACTGGCGCGGCGGCTGATGGCATTCATTAACCTTCGCACAGTCAAACGTTTGATTGGAATACGGCATTTCTCCCTTCAAAGCTCCTTTCATTCCCGTTTCCAATTCAAATACTTCAAATGTGTAATTAAATGGTATTTCACTTCAATTGCGCGGTTTGTGTGTTGGTAATGACTATACCTCTTTTGTGAGCGGGCGCAGGCAGACAGGACAACGATGATATTCTGGATGTGTTTGAATAAAAATAAATGGACCAATTTAAAAAAATTGTCTTAGAAAATACATTTGTAAATTACTTTGACTGAGACATGTCTGACGCCATGGGGGAGGCCTGTCAAACTCGTTTTCACCAGGGACCGGATTTTAAAAAGAAAAGTTTTTGAAGCCCATCTTTGGATTTTTTTTTTTTTTTACGGGATGAATGGAAGGTATATTACCCTTTTTTACATGATGAAATGAAAATGTTTTCTGGTAATTTTTTCTGATTTTCTATAAAAATCAGACTGCCTTTGATTGTAGAATTTTATTGAAAGATTGAGGAACAAGTTTTCATTAGGCAAAAGTAGATTCCCGGTTCAGTCTCGTTCTGTTGCTGGTTTGAAATCCAGACCTGCAGGAGATCTGAGAGTACCAAACGCTCATGTAGAATTTGATAAATCGCATATCGAGCTTCTCTTTCCCCGTGAGCACATTCCACACACATATGTTGTCATTCAGAGCATGTCTTTGTTATAACAGAGTGCTGAAGTTTGGATGATCAAACATGTTTTAAATGACTTGCACGAGGTATATTGTTCCCACTGTCGTCAAAAGCAATTTGACATACGTGTTCAGAATTTGATACAGAAATAAGGCCAAGAATGCAGGAGTTAAAAATAGAACATTTAATTCTCTTTACAATTAAATATCGATACAAAACCCTTGGAGCCATTAATTCTCTAAAACTAACCCTATGCTAAACCATCCTAAACTTTCCCTCCAGGCCTGAAAATGTGCAGAGAACATGCAGGCGCTCTGCCATCTTCTCTGTCTCTATCCCTGCTCTTTTCCTCAGACTGTCCTACATGTCCGATGACGTCACATGGTCTGAAACTGGTTTCTGGTCTGGTCTCGGTCTGGACCCTGGTCCAGGTCTTGGTCCTCCATATCAGCCTGAGCAAACAATGGCCCCCATCACTGGGCGCCTGATTGTGTTGGACTTTTGCCCTCCTCGAGAGTGGGAGAGAACATTTGTTTATTCTTGGAGTCAATAATTGTCTGGTTTGTAAGCTGGTCATCCTTATGATTCCTGAGTGCATATTCTTTTGTCTGATGTGCAGCATTTTGTGAATATTCGTCACCACTGTCCCACTTCTCATTGTGGAATACCAAATTTCGTTTTTTGTTATGTCTCATTAGATTTGAGCAAGTAGTTGACTTTTCTGTCAAAAAATATGTGAAAAACAATTAAAACCAAACTGTTTTGAGCGCGAGGACCTGGATGGATCTCATAATAAAAAGTGGAACGTATATACTAGCCAAAACTCCTTTCAAGTGACTATAAGCGCACACGTTCTTGTATAAAGCTGACGACTATATACAAGTGTGTGCCAGGTTCTACGTCATGGTGCTACGTCCCTTAGCGGACTTCGCTAGTGGGATATCACGTGACCCCCAGGTCACAGACGCCAGAGAGATCAAACAAAAAATGCTCCAATCACTAGCGACCCTCCTCTATAAAAGCCCCTGCTCCATAGCCGCGCCCCCTCTTTCACTCTGGCGCCGATTGAGATCTACCACAGTACTTACTTCGTTCTGAGATGTCTTCCATTGTTCGTCCGAGTTCCCCTTTGCCCTCCGGTGTCGGACGTCTTCGCTGCTCTACGAGTCGGGTCAGGCTCCAGCGCACGGACCAGCATGCCAGCTGCTTCATGTGCCTGGGTTCGGGCCATGCGGCGTTGAGCGCTAGCTGCGCCTCATGTCTCGCTCTCCCCAGGGAGGAGAGTGAACGCAGGCGCGTGAACGCAGGCGCGTGAACGCAGGCGCGTGTTCTTCGCCGCTGCAGCGCCCCGTCCGGACTCCTCTCAGGACGAGGAGTCTGAGATTGACTGGGCCCCACTCGACCTTCCGCCCGTGCCCGCAGAATGGGGTGACTGCGAGGTTGGAGAGGCTTCGGAGGACGGCTCTCTCCTCACACTGGACGAGGTGGTGTCGAACCCGGACCGCTTTCCGCTGGACCACATGCCCGGTCTCTACTCCTCCGCGGCGGCCATCATGGATGCTCCTCTACCACCGCAGCCGGTCCAGATGGTGGAGGACTTCACCCCGGTGGGCGCCACCACTCGAGGGAGGAGGAGGAAACAACCCACGTTGTGCCCGCAGATGGACCCGATCCTCCATTACGCGACACGTGAGTGGCCAAAGCCCCTAGCAGCCAAGAGGCCTGCTCTGGGGTACGGCATGTACTGCAGCGTGCAGGACTGGTCCTGGACCGGTGGTGTCCCGGACATAGAGGACTCAGTCCGCATGGCCCTGCAGCCCTCCGCATCCGTGTGGCCCGGCACCAGACCTCTCCTTCCCTCCGAGCGGGACAGGATGTCTTTGGCGATGCTGGACAGGTGTTATGCCAATGTGGCTCAGGTCGTCGCATTGGCTAACAACATGGCGTTCATTACGGGGGCCCTGGATAGGTCGCTCTCCTCTGGCCAGGCGCTCAGAGGAGACCTCCTGTCAGAGGCTAGGACCACCTCCGCGGCGATCCTGCGCATGTGCCAAGCGTTGGCCGTGGATGGTGGCCGCTCCATGGCTGCAGCCCAAGCCGGGGCCAGGCACCTTTGGCTTGGGCTGGCTAACATCAGCCTCGCTCCGTCATCCATCGTCCCCCCTCGACGAGGCCCCCGGGTCAATCAATCAATCAATCAATCAACGTTTATTTATAGAGCGCCTTTCCTACACAAGGCAACGCAAAGCGCCTCACAACCCATATAACATCATGCATAAATCATCAAACATTAGAATTTAAGTAAACATAAAAAGACAGATTAAGAGCACAAGATATATAAAATCACACAAGTAGTTAAAAACCGTAAAAAATTAAAATCACACAAGGGATTACAATCATAAATAATCATAAATAATCATAGCGCATTAAAAAGATTAAAGATAAAAACAAATGTAAAATCATTCACTTGTATGCACAGCTAAAAAGAACTGTTTTCAGTTCAGTTTTAAAAACTGCCAGAGTAGACGCCTGTCTCACACTCTCGGGAAGACGGTTCCAGACTCTAGCTGCATGAATCTGAAACGCAGCCTCCCCATGTCTAGTTCCGACTCTTGGCACTAACAGAAGTCCAGTCCCTGTGCTCCTCAGAGCCCGAGTTGGTTCATATGGCACCAACATGTCGCGGATGTACCCTGGTGCGAGGCCATGGAGAGACTTGTACACAAGTAAAGCTACTTTAAAATCTATTCTCTGAGCCACAGGAAGCCAGTGCAGAGACCTGAGGACCGGACTAATGTGGTCGTACTTCCTGGTTCTAGTCAGGACTCGAGCTGCAGCATTTTGGATGTACTGCAGCTGTTTTACCGCTTGTTTAGAGAGACCTGTGAACAAGCCATTGCAGTAGTCCAATCGACTGGAGACAAATGCGTGGATAAGAATCTCCAAGTCTGCTTTAGACACAATGTTTTTAATTTTAGCAATGTTTCTTGTGGGTCCAGACAGACCCACGGGAGGCTCGCGGGAACAACGCACCCACCGCCGGCCTCCCTATGGTAGAGGAGGCCGGGGTGGTAAGAATTCTTTCAATAATGCATCGGTTTTATATAGCGCTTATTTGGACACTCAAAGACGCTTCACATGTGTCATTATTCATTCACTCCATACACGGTAGTGATAAACTACTACTGTAGCCACAGCTGCCCTGGGGCACACTGACAATAAAGGCCGACCGGCATTTCATCAGTACTCGTTGTCTGAGTCTCATTTGGGGGTACGTAACACGTCTAATGTGTCTGATTGTGTTACTTCCCGGGAGCCAGGGGGGGGCGGAGCAGTCGAGTCACATGACATGAGCAGGCCCGTACTTATGACGTCGGGCCTGCAGGACACGTGACCGCCCCCGGCGCACACGGTGTGACGCAGGGGGCCCCTCTGCCCTTTCGTCCACCCCTCCCTGCTAGGAACACCAGGAGAGGGCGGGGCTGTGACGTCTCGTGTTCCAGCTCCCGTTCCGCCCCTCACAGACTTCTACAGCATTTGGAGGGAGCAGGGCTTACTGGCGGATCCGTGGCTAGAGAAGACATTGCGCAGGGGCTACGCACTGCAATTCTCCCGAAAGTTACCGCCGTTCCGGGGCGTGCGGGCAGCGCGCTCTCAGGTACGGGGATTGCTAGTGGCACTACAAGCGGAGGTCTCCTCTCTGCTAAGTCGAGGCGCAACAGTAGAGGTGGACCCACAGGACGCCACCAGGGGGCTCTACTCCCCTTACTTCTTAGTGCCAAAGAAGTCAGGAGGGATGCGTCCCATTCTGGATCTGCGCACTTTGAACGAGTGCATTTCCAAGCGTCAGTTTCGGATGCTGTCCACAAAACAGCTCCTCGAGTGTGTCAGGCAGGGAGATTGGATATCCTCCATAGACCTGACAGACGCTTACTTTCACGTGCCGATAGTTCCGGAACACAGGAAGTTCCTGCGCTTCGCAGTGGGAGAGAGGAGTTACGAGTACTGCAGTCTCCCCTTCGGCTACGCGCTCGCGCCTCGGACCTTCTCAAAGTGCGTGGAGGCGGCACTGGAGCCGCTCAGACGCTCAGGGGTAAGGATATTAACCTATATAGACGATTGGTTAATACTGGCCTCGTCCAGGGAAGTGGCCGTGAGTCACACGCACTGGGTCCTTTCCCACATACAGCGTCTGGGCTTTGTGGTGAACAGGGAGAAGAGCAGGCTTCAACCGGCTCAGCGCATGATTTATCTCGGCCTGCAGCTAGACTCTGTGATGTTCCGTGCTGCATTGTCCGAGGACAGACGGAGGAAGATTACCCGTCTAGCCAGGGAGGTTCTGGCGGGCCCCAGGGTCCCCGCTCGGCGCCTCAGGTCCCTGCTGGGGATGATGGCGGCGGCTCATGCTGTGGTGCGGCTGGGCCTTCTCCACATGAGGAATTTTCAGAGATGGTTCTCACGCCTCAGGTTAACCCCCCCCCCCCCCCCCCCTGATCTGGGTTCCCCAAATGGCAGCATCGGACATCAGGTTCTGGCTCACTCCGGGTCTATTGCGGGACGGAGTGACTCTGGCCTGCTGTGTTCAGGTGTTCACGTACGCGTCACTCGAGGGTTGGGGCGGGGTCCTCGGTCAGAGCTCTGTAGGAGGCTGCTGGTCAGACTCAGCCCGCCACATCAACCTTCTGGAGATGGAGGCAGTACACAGGGTACTGCTGCACTTTGCTCCTCAGCTGCAGGGGAGACACGTGATGGTTCGCTCAGACAACACCACGGTGGTGTCTTATCTGAACAGGCAGGGGGGCACCAGATCCCCCGCCCTCCATCGCATGGCGACGGTGACGCTGCTGTGGGCGGCGCTTCACCTCCTGTCCCTGAGGGCGCGCCACGTCCCGGGTGCCCGGAACGTGGGGGCCGACAGGATGTCCAGGGGGGGCCCACTCCAGGACAAGTGGGGCCTGGCCCCACGGATAGCTGCGGAGGTCTGGCGGAGATTCGGTCGTCCAGTGGTCGACCTTTTCGCCAGTGCAGAGAACGCACAGTGCCCGTCCTGGTTCGCCTTAAGGGCCGCGGACGAACCGCCCTTAGGGGTGGACGCCCTGGCTCACTACCCCTGGCCAGGGGGCCTACTGTATGCGTTTCCGCCAGTTCGTCTTCTGCCGATCCTGCTGCGGAGGATCGAACAGGAGGGGAGGTTGGTGATCCTGGTGGCTCCGGACAGTCCACACACCCAATAATCAGCCGCAGGCTTTGGGTTTGGAGGCTGAGAGGAGGGCTTTCCATCCGCCGCCGCATGCCTCCCCCGAGGAGGAGCGGCGGCACCTACTATGTCCTGTCAGAATGCTTAGGCGTTACCTGGCCATGACATCTTCATTCAGGTTGGTTGATCAGCTGTTTGTGTGTCTGGGCCCCAAGAACAGGGGCGCCCCGCTGTCGTCTCAGAGGCTGGCGCACTGGGTCGCCACGGCTGTGCGGGGGGCGTATCAGGCTCAGAATCTGGCCCCCCCAGTGGGCTTCAGGTCACACTCCACGCGTGGGGTGGCGGCCTCTACGGCCCTCCTCAGGGGGGCTTCGGTCGAGGACGTGTGCCGTGCGGCTTCTTGGGCGTCGTCCTCTTCTTTCGTCCGGTCTTACCTTTTGGATGTGTCGGACCGGTCGGTGGCCCATTCCGTGCTTAGTGCAGCGGACTGAGTTGAAACCATTATGTTTCCCCTCTTAGGGGGCCGACGGTTGACTTTCCGCCCTGGTTCAGGAGCTCTTGGGAGAGGCGTCCTGCAGGTGCGGTATACAGTGCCTTGCGAAAGTATTCGCCCCCCTTGAACCTTTCAACATTTTGCCACATTTCAGTCTTCAAACATAAAGATATAAAATTTTATTTTTTTGTCATGAATCAACAACAAGTGGGACATAATCGTGAAGTGGAACGAAATTTATTGGATAATTTAAACTTTTTTTAAAAATAAAAAACTGAAAAGTGGGGCGTGCAATATTATTCGGCCCCTTTACTTTCAGTGCAGCAAACTCACTCCAGAAGTTCAGTGAGGATCTTTGAATGATCCAATGTTGTCCTAAATGACTGATGATGATAAATAGAATGCACCTATAATCAAGTCTCCGTATAAATGCACCTGCTCTTTGATAGTCTCAGGGTTCTGTTTAAAGCGCAGAGAGAACCATGAAGACAAAGGAACACACCAGGCAGGTCCGAGATACTGTTGTGGAGAAGTTTAAAGCCGGATTTGGATACAAAAAGATTTCCCAAGCTTTAAACATCTCAAGGAGCACTGTGCAAGCAATTATATTGAAATGGAAGGAGTATCAGACCACTGCAAATCTACCAAGACCCGGTCTTCCCTCCAAACTTTCATCTCAAACAAGGAGAAGACTGATCAGAGATGCAGCCAAGAGGCTGATCACTCTGGATGAACTGCAGATAACTACAGCTGAGGTGGGAGAGTCTGTCCATAGGACAACAATCAGTCGTGCACTGCACAAATCTGGCCTTTATGGAAGAGTGGCCATTTCTCAAAGATATCCAATAAAAGTATCTTAAAGTTTGCCACAAGCCACCTGGGAGACACACCAAACATGTGGAAGAAGGTGCTCTGGTCAGATGAAACCAAAATCGAACTTTTTGGCCACAATGCAAAACGATATTTTTGGCGTAAAAGCAACACAACTCATCACCCTGATCACACCATCCCCACCTCAGCTGTAGTTATCTGCAGTTCATCCAGAGTGATCATGGGCCTCTTGGCTGCATCTCTGATCAGTCTTCTCCTTGTTTGAGATGAAAGTTTGGAGGGACGGCCGGGTCTTGGTAGATTTGCAGTGGTCTGATACTCCTTCCATTTCAATATAATTGCTTGCACAGTGCTCCTTGAGATGTTTAAAGCTTGGGAAATCTTTTTGTATCCAAATCCGGCTTTGAACTTCTCCACAACAGTATCTCGGACCTGCCTGGTGTGTTCCTTTGTCTTCATGGTTCTCTCTGCGCTTTAAACAGAACCCTGAGACTATCAAAGAGCAGGTGCTTTTATACGGAGACTTGATTACACACAGGTGCATTCTATTTATCATCATCAGTCATTTAGGACAACATTGGATCATTCAAAGATCCTCACTGAACTTCTGGAGTGAGTTTGCTGCACTGAAAGTAAAGGGGCCGAATAATATTGCACGCCCCACTTTTCAGTTTTTTATTTGTTAAAAAAGTTTAAATTATCCAATAAATTTCGTTCCACTTCACGATTGTGTCCCACTTGTTGTTGATTCATGACAAAAAATTAAAATTTTATATCTTTATGTTTGAAGACTGAAATATGGCGAAATGTTGAAAGGTTCAAGGGGGCCGAATACTTTCGCAAGGCACTGTATGTGTGTGCTTTGGTCAGTCAGGTAGTCTACGTCAGGAGCTCTTGGGAGAGGAGTCCTGGGACTACGGGTGGCCTTCGGTCTGTGTTACTTGGGGGTGTCCTTGGGAGGAGTGGCCCTGTAACACGCAATTGCTTCTTCTGCCCTGAGTCCTCTCACTGTGTGAGGGTCTTTCTCGGGCAGAGCTCCAATCACTCTTCGCTGGCCTGCTGGGAGTACATGTTCCTACGGCCTCCGCGTTGTGTCCCACTAGCGAAGTCCGCTAAGGGACGTAGCACCATGACGTAGAATTAATAGTTACCTATGTAACTTAAGTTCTACGAATAGGTGCATAGTCCCTTAGCTACGAGCCCATCAGGCCAGCCCGGCTTGGCAGACTTCAAGAGGGGGCGCGGCTATGGAGCAGGGGCTTTTTTAGAGGAGGGTCGCTAGTGATTGTAGCATTTTTTTGTTTGATCTCTCTGGCGTCTGTGACCTGGGGGTCACGTGATATCCCACTAGCGACGCCCGCTAAGGGACTACGCACCTATTCGTAGAACTTAAATTAATAGGTAACTATTAATTATAATCATGTGGAGATTTATAATACAGGGAACTTTCCAAATAAACTAAGTTACAGTGTCATCCTGTAGTTGCCGGGGTTTGTGTCCTTTGTCTTCTGGGGCGTCTTTGCTCAAAGTGTCTCTAATAATCCCTGACGTTGGCACTTTCCTTCCTCCATTACCCCCTTCATCATCATTTTCCCTAATTATCTGATCCCTGAGTTATGGCCCATGTGGACACTGACCTTGGGCTGGAGATGAGGAGAGACAGATGTCCATGTGAAAGCTTTTATTGGACACGTTACTATCTCCCTAAACAGAAACTGACCCATTACAGACGGACTAAGGTCTCAGATTATTGGACGTGGAAAAAGCTCGGAGTAGGAAACATAAAGGCAACAGAGGTGGAGCACATGAGTCCCTTTACTTTCATTGATTAAAATAAACAACAGTGTGACCACAAAATATTCTTTGGGTTCTGACCACAGACAGAAAATAACATTGACTGCTCATGTATCTTCCCCTTTGCTTTCAGCTCCATCTGCTGGTTGTAAATCATGTGGCGCAAATCGTACAATGACCACATGTCGGATCTGCACTGGGACAAAATTGCAGAAGTTTCAGAAAACTTAAAAAAACCATAGCGACGAATAAGACCTGCTTGGAATAAAATTAACCCCACAGCCTCGGCCCACGTGGAACTGGCCTCTCGGAAAGTGGCCATAGGGTCAAACTGTGGATTTCTGTTTTCGCAGATACAACAGACGAGAAACACGCTTCGCGTTATAGCACAGCTATAACCAAAGTGGTTGAATCAGGAACAACTTACAGTAACCTGACGCTATGTCAAAGGAGCTATACCCATTTCTGCAAGGTCTTTTCCAGTTTGAATGTTTAGCCTTCAAACTAAACATTCAGGGGAAATTTTCCCTACGCTCTCCTCCCATGAAACCATCTAGTTTTATTAGCGATCTGATTCCTATGCAAACATTAGCACTAACACAACTTTTTGAAAGCTGTACAACAATCACTGATGAAATGGTACAAAAGCAACGCACTGCTAACAAAATATACAACGGATAGCTTACCGCTAGTTTCGCATCCAATTGTAGTCCGAGGCGGTCCCGCTCCCGCAGGTCTCTCCAGCGGATACGATGTAAGCTACGTATATTCACCCGGGCTTGATTTCTTCATTGATAATTTTTTCGCTTTAGTTCCCTCTTCTCTTCCTCACTTTTGCGTTGTTTGGGCTCTGTTGCTGTGTATGCAGTTACAGCTAGAGGAGTTATAACCACTTTCTGTGTTTACCTGCGCTGTAGACGCTATAAAGGCATGGCCTGTTCGGAACAGCGCGCTCCTCGTTCTGTGATTGGAGGAGAGTTAGCGTGGCACTACTCTGCACCTTTTACTGCCTGAATTCATACACAAGCTGAATCAATGAGCCCAAGTGTTCAATCAAATCACAGATTTTAATACAATTTGTACAGTAATACGCATTTTTATGAACTCATTCAAATTAAATCGAGTATAGCTTTTTTGACCCATTTTAAAATCAGTGAGTATACAACTGAATTATTTTTATTTTTTTACTTTATTCTTTCCTAAATAATATCTGTGTCCAAAAGACAGAAAACCGAAGCCTGGACTTTCTTACCATTGTTAATAAATCCCTGCCAACCGAATCCAAAAGTGAGTGACCAGCAAAGCATTACGGGGAGTGTGGTAGCCCGCCGCCTCTCCATCACTGGCCTATCTGCTTTTGATGAACAGCTCCACATCTGAGCGGTAAGCAGAATCCCAGGGGACAGGTCTTTTTTCAGGCCAACATGTGAAATATGTGAGGGCCGCGGAGCACTGGAGCGCGCCCAATCATCGGCTCTGGGTAGGTGAATCTGACAGATGGCAGTGCACCAAAACAAAGGCTTGAATGGCAGTGAACCACCAGGTCGGCTCCATCCTCACCACAGATTAGCTCAAGGTTTTGCACTAATATAGGTTTTTCTGAAATATATTAAGGACGCAAACTTACTTTGGCATTGTATGTATTGGAATGTGCAACAATTTAGACAGTTGAAAATATGCATGCAAAGTGACTAAAACTTGTATACACATGTGCACATTTGCACCTCTGCTGCTGTGACCCGTCCTGCTCCACCCAGCGGCTACTCCATCTCTGCTGCTGTGACCCGTCCTGCTCCACCCAGCAGCTACTCCATCTCTGCTGCTGTGACCCGTCCTACTCCACCCAGCGGCTACTCCATCTCTGCTGCTGTGACCCGTCCTACTCCACCCAGCGGCTACTCCATCTCTGCTGCTGTGACCCGTCCTACTCCACCCAGTGGCTACTCCACCTCTGCTGCTGTGATCTGAAGGATGCCTAAATTTCTCCTATGAGGGATCAATAAAGTATCTATCTATCTATGTATATTTCCAACAACAGAAAAACATGCCGTTTCAAAATACATAGTTTTACATACACACTAAACACAATTAACTGGGAAGCAATATCCTACTTTAATTTAGGAGACAGCTTACAACTGCAATGGAGCTATATCAAGCCCAAGTTCCCAAGATGTTTGCCCATTGAAATCAATGGCCTGTGCTCATTGGCACACACTCATACCATGGAGGCTGAAAGATTACATGGGTTTAAGTTATTATTTTTTCTTTTGAATGTGCTCGCTGGAAACAGGAGGAATGCTAATTTCTTTGAAAAATGTTAGTAAAGCTTTCAGTATTTTCACTCTGGACCAGGGTAAAGTGCTGTTGCATTTAATTGCAGCAGAAATTATTGATAGCTACATTTTAGAATTTTGTAATTATTTATTTATTTTGTTTGTTTGTATGGATGGATGTGATCTATCTATCTATTAAACTCATATGACACATTTCAGCCTCCTCTGGTCCTACCGGTCTTGCACTGGTGAATATAGGTCCACCACCAAGCTGGAAACCGGCTTAAGCTAGCAATACCCTTTTCAGAAAATTCAGAAAAATATAATTGACTTCTAAAAACGGTTCTAAGCATTTGTGCTCCTAAACAAGATCATTGCTGTGCCCAAATGTTCTACTCCTGCTGCTCAGAGCACCACACTCTGCACACTCACAGAAGCCAGTGATGGAGTCTCCAGAAATCATCAAACATTTTCTGAAGTTCAGTCTCAATAACGTTTGACATAATGTAATCAGTGCACTTTTAACTCAACAACATGGAGACGTTTGCGTTTACTTGTGCGGAATAATCAAATCAGGACACATTGGAGCATGTGGCAGCGCAGGAGACACTGGTTTAGTGGAGATGTGGATTCATGGAGCCTCAGTGGAGCTTTTTGAAACGGTGGCTGACATAACTACTGGTTGTCTGCAGCTCGACATGGATCTGATGAATCATTTTAATGCTAATTATACAGTAGAACAAATCTTTCCTTTCATGACAGTCGGTGAGATGTCTTCAGATGTGCCAGACTATTTTTAGTTATGTTTAAAATGACACAGATTATAGTTCCTTAGAGTTTTTTTTGCTCAAAGATTTCAAACTACAAACCGGTGTGTGAGTAAAGTTGGTTAAAAGTATGTTCCCTTTACTTCAAGAGGATATTGCAGAAAAAGGGGAAAAATGTGTATGGTCTCGCTTCTCTGTATTTACTTACATGCGTTAAAGTTATACAAATCTGACTTAATGTATGCAGCAACAGTAACTCATTTCGACAGATTTGGCCTTCAAAAAGACCATTATTTAGCTCCTTTAGAATGGCCTTGGGATACGCGACAGTCTGTGAATATGGTTCCTATTCAAGAAGTAAACTTTCTTTAACAATCATTTTATGTTTCAAATAAAGGATTGAGATATTTCAAAAATCAATATATAAAATGCAAATGATAATCTTGCCTCATAATAACTGTAGGACACAAACAGCTACACACAGATATGACACAAAAACATGTTTAACTAATGCTGTGTTTACAACAAGTTTAAAGATGTAGCTCAAGCTGGCTACAAACTGCAGACTTGAGTTCAATTCAATTAAATGTATCTTTGCACAGCCCTAAATCATAACAGCAGTCGTCTCAAGAGGACTTTCAAAGTTGTCGATATGCAGAACAGATCAGAGAATCAAACAGTTAACCATAGACTGTAAATATTAACAGACATAGTCACGTCTATCTTTGACACTAATGTGCCACCACTTTTTCAAAATGGCCGCGGGGTAAGAAAATGTGAAAAAACCCGCAATTGCGCATGTGTTAGCTGCGCGAGCCTCATTCATTTAAATGGGCCATATTTAGCTTTTCTTAATTTTTCAGACCCTAATTATTCAGTTCACAGTGACATACGGCGAGTTAGTTCCATAGTACTCACAGACCAAGGCTCCTGTTTGCGTTTTTTATGTTGGGATAACACCAGATTTCCAGATCAGCTTTTCAGTAGGTCCCGTTTCAAGGTAACTGTAGTTCTGGACACATCTACAAGTTGAATTATAAACCAAAAGTAGGGGGTGAAAATACGCCCTATTAGGATGATGCTCAACATGTATTTTTTTGTTTTTGTGACAATAAATGAATCTTTAATCTTTTCTACATATTGAAAACTTGACGTTCATTTTGAGGAACAAACAAATCAATCCCAAAAGTAAACAAAGGAAAGTATGCAAACAGGGATTATCGGAGTAATGGTGTCTTGAGTAAAAATGAATCTATGAATGAAAAACAACTTTGAATTTTTGCATTATTTCTGCTTCTGTCAAATTGAATGAAAAGCACTGATTTAAGCGAAAACAAAAACTCTAATGTCTATTTTGCATCACCAATGACAAGATTTTGATACAGACACCAAAAGGGATCCTCCACAGAATAAACTTGGACTTGCACGATTCAGGTCGACGAGCAATAGACTTTTTCATCCAAAACCTCGGAGCATCTCCCCAGAAAAGCTTTACATTTTGAGCAGCTCCTCCCAAACTCGCGCCTCTCCGTCAAACTGCTTTCTCCGTATTTCTTTCACCTTGGCCGCGCGGCGCTCTCGTGAATCAGCCGTGGATGATGGCGGCGTCTGGCTTTGACATGAAGATGACCAGCTGTGAGACTCGCATTATGTGTCAGCAGAAGTAAATGGCAGCCGCATATAGACAGGGTCAGAGCCGGTTACGGGGGGCGAGAAGCTGCTCACTCAACCCTGAAACACACTGATTCGATGTGCTGAGGCTGCAGACTGCCACCGGGGACGTGTGGCGAGATGGCCACTGGGAGATTATGGACCTCATCTGGATTACAAGCGACATACTGGACTTGCGTTGTGTTTTTTGCAATGAATGATTAGTAGAGATTGGACATGTGGACACGATTCTCAGAGTACGTTGCTTTATTTTAACCCTCTAGGCGCCATGGTTGACTTATGTTGACAATATGCGGTACTGTTTAAAACGAGTGATTGCGTCAAAATTCATTCAAACTCCTGCCAAATAAAGTGTTTACTCTGATTTACTATTTCCCTGAAACCCTTGAGTGTGGTACAACGTGAGTTCTGTTTGTGTGTTCATGTTCTAGTGTTTTGTGTTTGTCAGTAAAAATAAATATATATATATATATATACATTTCATGAAAATCCATGATTGCCACACTCATACGAAATCATAATATGCAAATTAGATTGCTCCATTTAATTCCTACATACACTTTGGACCATTCTTATCCTTTCTCTAATGTTATGAAGCCGCTATCTCTGTTTTACTTTGAAGTTATTACGAAATTAAAATGTCATATATGAGCTTCTTAGGGAAAATCCTCTGTTTTCACTGAAAAAATACTTGCTATTATAGTTCTGTTTATTGTACTTTGAAAATTAGGTACCCCAGCTTTACTTACAACATATAGACGAAATAACCGTCTAGATTGAATCAACACTTCCACGGTAGGAGTTGGAAATGTCTGCTATATTCAGATGCAAATCCACCATGATAGACTCTGATTAAAGTCCCCAGGGGCCACCCTAATCTTAAATATCACCTTACATTTTTTCTTATAATCATAATTTTCTTGAATACCAAAATGCATACAAGCTGCA
Source organism: Knipowitschia caucasica (assembly GCA_964034765.1). Taxonomy (NCBI): domain Eukaryota; kingdom Metazoa; phylum Chordata; class Actinopteri; order Gobiiformes; family Gobiidae; genus Knipowitschia; species Knipowitschia caucasica. The sequence continues at coordinate 7,515,693 of OZ035843.1, forward strand.
GGTATGTAATAAGTTATCAAGATAAAAAAAATAATAATTTATATTCACTTGTTGTGTGGTAAACTTTGGTAAGCACTGGACCAAGGGTTGATCTGAATGTATCTTATTTTAAAAATGTGCGTTTAGACAGAAAAGATTATGGAAATCTGTGCCCAAATTATTGTTAACTGAATGTTAGCGTGGATGGACAAAAACAAAGCCAGGTCTGTATTAGATGAGGGAACAATGTTTAAACACACTCAAAAGCTCAAATAAGTCACTTGTTCTCTCCCCTTTAAACAGACCCCGGTGCTGACGCCTCGCCTTGTATCCATCACCGTCCATCACCTTCATTCTTGTGGCTGTATTTCCTTCTGGAGTTTTTACACAGCGCAGAGGCCAAATCCCCCGAGACCCCCTGCTCCTCACCATCGATTATCACTGCGTTACACCGACACAGACACGGACAGATAGAGTGCAGCTACCGCATCTGTCCTCCTGATAAGCCCGGCGAGCTAACCCAGCCCGCCTCGGCGCACTCACCCCTCCGCGGACGTCAAGAGCAACCTCCCGACAAACGAGGAAATGAGCAGGTGACCCCCAAGGCGCCCTGATGCATATTGCTTTGACCCTCCCTCCACTTGGCCCCCGACATTGTTTTCCGATTAATTGTGGCCGTTTTGCGCAAAGCGACATTGACAGATGGCAAGGTCTTTGTGTAAGGGGTCGCGGGGAAGAAGATAGTGCTTACTGGTGGGGAAAAGTGAATTTTTAGGGCCCAAGCGAGAGCCAGCGGAGCAATAGTCCGAAGTGCTGATCTATTCAAAGTGCAGGGGAGCAGGAAATAAGGTGTGCGAGGTGCGGTGGGCAGGACGGAGTGGGTACATTACATTACATGGTTGTCTCGCAGCGGCCTCGGTATGATGAAGCGACTCAATTTAAGCTGCATCATAGTTGGTCAATTAGTCTATTAAAGTTTAATAGTGCTGGGCAGCCCTATAGTGTCAGATTTCAAAATGTTACTGATGAATGGCCCTACACTGTGGAGGCTATATGCTGCAGTATAAGTAGTACTTGTAATGGTTTATTCATAATGCAACGTAATGTGGGTTAGGAACAGTCAGGTTAAAGGATAGAAAAAACATTTAAAACTATCAATTAAAAAAAGTAATAGATATCGTGAGACAGACTTTGACTACGTCCTTTAATGATTTTGATTCTTAACTTTCAAACCGCAATACTTGAATGATGTATTTGATATTTATTTACAACTATTGCGTGCAATCCACGCAGCGATGGAAGCGGGGTCCTGTTTTTCAGACAGAAAAGTGAAAAAGACCACCCTCACTCGACCAATCAGCTCTCAGCACAAAGCATCAAACAGTGACATATGCAGATTGTAAGTAGAGTGAGGTATTAAAATCCATATTTTGTATTCACAAACACTTTTGGTGGAAACAAACTCTATCACATCTTTAGATCATTAGTTATTGTAGCCAAACAGTTCTCACTCAAAGAGTCAAATAGTGACTCTCACAGGGCTCTTAAGTATACAGTACCTAATAGAGAAAAGAAAGTATATGCTGTGGACTAATTTGATCTCAAAAATAACAAAACCAATTGTAATGCTTTGTATTAGTATTATAAATAATAATGTTGAATACAACTGGATAATTCTCTGCTCGTCATTTATCAATCGACTCAAATTCCTAACCCACTAGCATGCTAATAAAGGCTTGTGATAATAATTATGCACCGTGTATCAAACAGTGCATGTGTTTCGTCTCTGCTTTTGTGATCCTTCTCTTTTATGAGCCTCTAAAGCACCCGTAGATCGGCTGTTAAGTATCTTCCAGTGACTGTTTGCCCGGCCCTAACTTCTCCGCACTGCCGAGCTATTGATTTAGCATTAGACAAACATGAATCTTGTAAATAAGAGGTGAGAGAGGGTGTGTTGAGCCACTATATTGGGCTGGGCGAGAGACAATGGAAGTTATAGGGAGAGAGAGAGGTTTAAACACTAGTGACAGAACAGGAGAAGGCTAATTATTGAGCCAAGTGAAGTGCAACAAAAGGACAAATGAGAGAGTGGAGGAGGCTCGGAATCTGGACTGGTTTAGGTGAGAAATGTGGAAGGATCGGTAGAAATCTGAAAGATACTTATGGTGCATTAAACAGTGACATTGTGAAACTAAAACAACATAAAAAATAAGAAAATCACTGTTGGTTGTAAGACATCTTTCCCTGGGATCGTTCTTCAGTTGAGCAGAGTTTAGAATGAACATGGGGCCTGGCTGGTTAGGCAAATATTACAGCAGAAGAAGTTGAAGTTTTGATCAAACTTTAGATTTGACTAATTAATGATGATAATTGAGACACAAACTTGTATAATGTCATTGTGTCACTTTAGAGACCATTTTCACACTTGCACTGTACTGTCCTTTGTAGGGCAGTATGATTCTCTCCTGGGCGTCCCTGGTACTATCTTAGACACTGGTGCCAGTTAACAGGCCTTATGTGACAGCGGTTCGGTTGGTAGAGCATTGGCCTTTGAGCCTGATGGTTGTGGGTTTGAGCTCAACGTGAGACCTTCTCCACCAACTACCACTGAAGTCTGAGGTCGTTGTGTTGATGGGAAAGCGTACACTTATATAACCCCCCCCCCCCACACACACACACACACACACTGGGGTTTGAAAGTTATATGATCCATCTTTCATACAGCCAAGGTCTCGACAACGCAGTCCTTTCCATATGCAGATGAATGTTGCACTTATATAACAAGCAGAAAATAAGCCGTAAAAGGCCTTGTGAAGTTCTTTTCTTCCATGCTACAAGTTGAGGACATTTAACTATTCTCAGATAAAACCTAACGTGATGCTATGAATCCAGAGCTACACCGACAAGCTTTCATCTGGTCTTTAATGACACCAATAATGTCCTGAACTCGCATCCATCTTCCCCAACAGCCAAAAACACTTGAGTGGTCTTTTATTCAGCATTTTCCCCTGCGCGGGATCGGCCCTAACAAGTGTGATTTATGTTTATAGTCGTCTCAATGGACAGGTAGTCAGTGCGGTGCTGGGGGAGCGCTAAACAGCAGTACATAAAAACAATGGAGAAGGTATTGGATCAGCTCAAGTGAAACGCATTAGTCCCAGAGGAAAAGAGGGCCCCACGACTGCAGGCAGAGACAGTATATCTGCGAAATGAGACCCTCGCTTCGTTTATCAATCAATAAACACATCGGCTTGCATCAACGCGTGCAGCATTCAGGGCTGTTGGTTAAAATCATTGATGAATTTTATCGGAGGCCTTTTTTCTCCCCACTGACAAAAGGGAACAAATGCTGCACAAGGCTCAGTGCAAGTTAAATGTGCTGTAGGATTGGAAAACAGATCAGCTATTTGTTGCAATGATTTATGGACGCATTATGAGCATTATTCAAGTCAGCGTCAGAGAGAATGCATCTCCCTGTGTTCAGAGGAATATGATGAAAATAATGGATTCAATATGGTTTACTGTTTAATATTATGTGGCCGCCAATATTTCAACAGAATAAATCCGTTTGAATGCATTTGTTAATTATGTATCCATAATCTGCATATAAGTCTGTAGAGCAGCCATTCCCAAACTCAGTAACACCGAGGCCCCCTTAAAAATCTGACGGGTCTGCATGGCCCCCCAAAATAATAACCAAGAAGACGCAAAGGAAGGTTTCTCACCCATCATCTGTACTTCTTAGCAAGTTTTCCCGACGTTTCGTCCTCAACCTGGGGACTTCTTCATTTCCCTGAAGAAGTCCCCAGGTTGAGGACGAAACGTCGGGAAAACTTGCTAAGAAGTACAGATGATGGGTGAGAAACCTTCCTTTGCTTTGACTAATCCCTGTACGACTGAGGGCTTACACAAACCAAGAAGACAACATTAAGAATAGGCTCTTCTGGTTATTTTATTTTGGGGAAATAGCCTCTGCTACAAACATTGTAGCACAAATATTTTAATATTACAAACAAAACATTATAAATTTAACATTAAATAATTATATTATTTTTTTATTTTTTTTATGACCTCCCGCGGCCCCCCTGCAGTACCCTCGCGGCCCACCAGGGGGCCGCGGACCCCACTTTGGGAGACTGCTGTAGAGCATTGGTCTTTGAACCCAATGATCGTGGCTTCGATCCCACCACGACCCATGTCATTTCCATCCATTTTCTTCCGCTTCATCCATTGCTAGGTCGCGGGGGCAGCAGTCTAAAGCCTGGTTCACACGAGACGATTTTAAAATTGTTGGCCGATTTTTTTTCTCTGTGTGAGACCCCACACACGGAGATAAAAAATCAAGTGTCTAACCACTTTGGTCATACAGTGTGTGGTGCGCAGCCACACGACAAAATCGCGCAAACCACACACATCACACACGAACCGATTTCCCCCCGAGCATTCACAGGTCACCAGACATCTCACGACATCTCTCGAGATCAAGCGTGACTTCAGAGTAAACAATCATGGCGGACCAAGAGGATGCAGTGGCGAGAAAAGACATAATCAAAAGAAAAGGCGATGGTCAAAGAAGTGTAGACAACGCGAGCATGGACTATACTTGCTACATCGTGATCTGGAGGTGAGTTGTTTTTTTACGGCGTTTCCTCGCTGCCTCATCTCGTCTTCTGATTGGCTACACGCCGCAGTCATGGCAACGCGGTCGTCTGTCCTCGGGGGACACCACACACAGAGAGAAATCAGTCCAAAACAATCCAACATGTTGGATATCCCCGATATTGAGATCGGAGCAGTCCCGAAGTCCTTCCGAGCGACGAGCACAGTCTTGACACACGGCAGGAAAATCCATCAGATTTTTTGTTACAATATTCGGAGCGTTCTTACGATTGTCGTAGGGGTAAATCGGGTCCAAAATCGGGAGGCGTCCGGATGCCTCCTGGACGCCTCCCTGACATTAGCGGAAGCAAATTACGCCCATGTAATCTGCTTCCGCTGATGTCTGCTGTCATTGTGTCCCTGGGCAAGATACTTGACTCCGCTTTGCCTGAACCCCCCGCTGAAACTCCAAGGCGGTATCTGTGTTGAAGGAGCAGCCGTCTTCCTGTGGACCCACCGCCTGCAGGAGGATCAGCAAGGGACTGGTGCTTTTTGAATTGGGTGGCAGCTCAGAAATAAAGGGATGAAAATGAAATGAAATGAATTGCATGTAGGGTTTGTATGAGTTTTGTTAGTTCAAAATCAGGTGATCAATATTTCAACCGGTTCAATTCCCCCCCAACTCCAAACCTGTTTAATGCACTGTGATTGTATTGCCTTGTGTGATTGTTTCAAACTTTGAGGTACCTTGTGGATGAACTGTGCTATACAAATATGTTTTCTTCACAAACTGTCTGTATCAGTGAAAAACTATATGTTACATTGAAAACACATGTTGTTCCATTGAAACAGGACAAATGTTTATAAAAATTATAAAAACCTGTCACGAGTATCTATCTCAGTAAACAAGTTGCCGCTGTTGACATCTGCAGTCGTCCCTATCTCGTCGTACATCTCTAGTCTTTGGCACGGGAGACACAGCCTCGACGAGATCTGAAGTGAAAGCCTTCCACTTTTATTTAACCCCGGACCCTTTTTATTCAATATGAAGGCTGCCTGTGCGCGCGTGATAACTCAGAGCTAAAGGTTGACATCAATAGCCGGGACTGGGCCTGTCTAGTTGAATGCACGCTGTCCGGAGCGGTGATAGCACGCAATCGGAGCTTTTGGTTTGACACATGGGGCGACTTCTGCTGGCGGGCGATTAGTGGAACCTGCTGGTGTAATAATCCTACAGTAATAGTTCCCCAGAAGATTAGGCCTTTGATTATTGGAAGTCATTGGGGACATTAATTACATGCATCCGCTCTGTTTAGCATTTCAAAAGTGTCAAATGCCCAGCGCGATCTATAAGCAATGTTCCAATGTTCCAGGGGGAAATCGATAGTGGGAAGTTAGCATTGAAGTGCGTGCAATTGGATGGAAGTAAACACACATGGGTGAAGGGTAGTTGTTTCATGCTATCACCGAGAACTGGAAGATATAATACCTGTGTAAGGAAAAAAATTCAAAACCGAAAAAAAGGTTTGCTAGTTTTTTGTACATTTTATACAGATATTTTTTCATGCATTTTTGGTCTTTCAGAATGACAAAATGTGCAAAAGTTAAAGTTGCATTCACACTTTTGCATATAACTCAATGAACCACAATGAATATCTCCAAACAAAAGCAACATAAAGCTGGGGTAAACCTAACTTTTGAAGCATAACAATTGAATTATGTAATAAAATATATTTAGTTCCACACATTCAAAAGTTTAGTATCATTAGTTGTTACATCTTTATTTTGGCCTCTGTTTTTCTCAGATTTATGCAGCTAAAGTCTTCCTGCATATTATATCCTAACCTATCGTAGTTAATTCTTGTATGAAATGTTTACTTGATTTGGTGTAATTAGTCCATGAAATGTTATGTTTACAAGACTTTTAGAAGAGGAGAACATGTATTATTTATGAAACAAAAAGTGAGTTATCCCAGATTTCTCCTAGTTATAAGTTGAATAGCATTTTTCATACAGTGAAAACGATAGCTTGAGAGGGAAAGGAGAAGAACATTTTTCGTGAAGGCCTGCAGCAGACTCTGGAAGGCAGCCAAAGTTCACATGGAGCAGTGGACCACAGCGCACAGTAACAATGCCATCACGAGTCTATTACTGTAATGATGCCACTTGTTGCTAACGCACAGAGCGCACATTAGCAGGTTCTACGAGGGAATGTAAAGTGTGCGGGAATGACAACCAGGGCAGACGAGTACAAAGGAGAGGGATACATGTACAGTCATTTTTACTTTAGTCATTCTCTAAAAAGGGGGATCAATCTGGAAAGAAACAGACACAAGGGGTTTTATAATAGTATGTAAAAAAGTAATCTGTCACTTCACACATTAGCACATTAGACTCTGCAGACATTAAGTGCAGAGTGACAATTATTACATGCTGTACGTACATGTGGTTATGGTAAGACCCCAGCAGAGCACTGCATGACGAGTGCAGACGGGGAAATGGAAATAGTGGTGGTTGTCGCTAAGAGAAGTGTTGAAGAGGTGGTGATGGGGAGGAGGAGGGTTGCTGCATGAATGAGAGCAGAGAGCATTGGGCACATGAATTTCAGTCTTCCAGTCTGAACTTCTATCTTCATTTCCACAAAGAAAGAACATGAAAACACAAATTAAATATGTCAAGCCATCCACTTGGTCAATGCTTGAATGCTTGAATGTAGAGAGCAGGTTTTGTGAGCAGGTCTCCAACCTGGAGCTCAGGAGTTCCCAGTAGCTTGCCACCCTTCCAAGAAGCTTCAAAAGGATAAAAAATATAAAACAATATTCCAAATGCTGTTTCCTATGCCTTCAACTGTTGCAAATATTTAACTTTGTGCACAAGAAAAGCAATAGCAATCCAAGGCATATCCCCATTGTAAAGTATCTATCAACCCAGTTTCATTTGAGAATTTTGTCCTAAAAAAATAGCCCTGAAAATACATTATGTTTGAGACCCCTGGTGTATGTGATTGGAAGACACCTGTTATTCTATTTTGTTCCCACCAGTTAAATGGGACCTTTATGTAAACAGGGCTTGAGTCTCTATACACACCTCCCATTCATCTGCTTTTCTTTCCTCCTCTCCCTCTCGTCTTTTCCCCCGTCTCTCCCCTGGTCCCTGCTCCGTCTCTGTGGCTCCATCTCTGTGGCTCCTTCTCTGTGGCTTCCTGGTTCAAGGTTAATGCGCGCTGGCTCACCCCTCACACACGGGCACGGTGATGGATGCATGCTTTGACGCGGGGCCCCGGGGATTAACTACCACCAATAACCACGCAGTTTACATTGGACGACCTCTTGCGTCACCTTCTGGCTCCGGTCGTGGATTACTGTCACAAACCACAATTGGACAGAATATAAATGTTTTGAGGAGGTGACAACACTTCAAATATTTGTACAATGTGAACAGCTACGCGTCGACTCAAGGACAAAATAACATATGTTTGAGTGAAGATGTGCTGAAGTCAATTCCAGCCCGTTTCTTTAATCCTTTGCCCAATTTGTATATGCGATATTTATTTTCTAAACTTTTTCACGTGTCAAATTCATGTCTCAACCGGTCACTGCTTGAGAGTTACATACATTTGACTCAATACCATGTACGGACATTTATTCTCTGATCATTTGAAGTCTGAGATGGCCGCGGTTGTGATTTATGGCTTTACACAATAAATGGATTTTAATTTCACAACTGTCTTAGGAGAAGACATGTTAAAAGTGAGCATAAGTGACATGACCAGATACGTTTAAGTTTGACATCAAATAATCAAAAACATCAAGTGGAAGTGGAATTTCCATTGGTTCATATTAGCCAGGCCTTAATTTGTAACTACAGTTGTAGGAACAAAGAATAATCCCATCAGTCAGAAACACTGGACAAAACAATAATTAGGTACCCCAGCTTTAAATCTCTCCCAACTTTACATTTCATAATCATACATTTTGTCTGCCCCAACTGAGAAAGTGTTGTAAAAGGGGAATCTTGTGAACAAATCAGACCCCCACCTGCAGTCTCAATCTGATTATTAGAAAACATGGGATACTTGTAAGAATGAGCCATATGAGTATATTTGATCTCTCTCTGGTTGGCTGAGAGAAGGAGGGGCACTTTTTTCACTTTTCTGTCTGAGAAAATGTTTTTAAGATGTGATAGAACCAAACAATTTTGAGAGCGAGGAACAAGTTATATAAAATGTATTGGTTTTAAATGTCACTCAAAATAAGAAGGGTCGACATAAGTAGGGGTGCATGATTACTTTCCCCACAAATAATATGCGGTACATCTAAATGTTTATATCAAGACGCCAAATGTTGAGGTTTCTCAAATAATATGCTTCTCAAAACTCCTCACAACTTGAAAACATATTGGTATTGACCACATCCCTGCTATGAGAAATCCTAATTGCCCCCTCTCTCCTATTTACAAACCTATATTGCTTCTGTGTCCCGTCTTGCGCCTGCTCCGCTCTGGGCTATGGACTGGCTGCTTGTAAACAGCTAGTCTATCACAGGCCAAACACTCCGACCCGACATCACCTCAGGCTCCGGTACAAAAACCACATCACCCACTCATTCATAAAAGTCTCCCCGGCCCCCGCGCTCTCCGGAACTGTAATGAGTAATGAGCTTTGGTCCGTGGAGGATATGTCTTCCACTGTGGCCTGAGAGGCAAGGACACAGACCTGTAGGTGCAGTGAGTGTGGATGACCAGCAGGCTGCACTAATGGATACACTGACCTTCGGGATTTATAATTCATGTCCCCATCAGGCTTGTAAATTATAGTCGGAGGAAATGGAATATTTAAGATATACATATTAATAATGTTTTAGATTCTTTACTGTGTGGTATTGACATGTATGCAACACAGACACAGTAAGCAATTGAAATGATTAATATCTACAGGTTTTTGGTAAAAATGCTCCATACATTCAACTTATTATAACTTGAATCTTTAAAGCTGGACTACCTAACCCTCATAAAATAACTATAATACAAGTATGTATCCGTGACACTGTTTCCTCGCTCTCAAAAGGATTTGGTTCTATCACTAGTTTAGGATCTGTCACAACTTAAGATCTGCTTTTTCAGTGCAAAATGCCTCACAGACAAAAACAAGCGGATGATGAAGAGACAAATGCAGACAAATGCAAAGAAGAACTTGTTCCCAAAAGACACTTTATCTGCAGAATTTGGGACTACTTTGGATTTACAAAACAGGACCAATCACAGAAACAAGTTATTCGCAAGTCATGAAGAAATTTAGTCGCTACGCCAAAGGGAAACGCAACAAAGAGCCACCTCCAGCACACATGTACATGTACATTTCTTCCCTGTGATTTAATCTCCTCTTATCTTAAGACTATATGTCATTCTGAAGTTATTTTGCCAAAATTAGAACATTGTGTGTATGCTATTGTGACCGGTGTGTCCTGCCTTCTCTTCAATGACCCATGGAGACTTTAGGGCTTGTGGTTGAAGTTGTGTTTTATTATCTGCACAGATAACATTAAACACGGTGAGTAACTGGTAGTGGACTCTCATGTGCTCTGTGCTGTCTCGTTCTCGTCTCGAGTTCTCCAGACAGTGTGAATCAATTGTATACCTAATTTGTATAGTTACAATATTTAAAACAATTACAATATTGTAATTACACATACAAAAATATTACAATTATTACGAAATTATGTATGAAATGGATGTGTCACAACTCTAATTTATCTAAATGGTGCAATGCACATTTAACCAACAGTAATACAAACAAATGTACAAAAAAAACATATTAAACATTACATACCTGCACAGATAACATTAAACACTGTGAGTAACTGCTAGTGGACTCTCATGTGCTCTGTGCTCTCTCGTTCTGCAAAGGGACATCGGTTAGCCGCACACTAAGCTAGGTTCTCCGGTAGTAAAACATGGTTATATAACTTATCTTACTGAATAACTTTTCTATAACATGGCGAAATATACACCAGCTAAATACTACACAACAATGAATCACTAGCTTTACATTTCAATGGCTACACATGAGTAAATTAATTCTGTCCACACAAATTCACAGACATGTTACCTCGTCTCGAGTTCTCCAGACAGTGAAAGAACTCGGGACTTTCCTCGCGAACTAAGGGTGCAGGTATGGCGAACGCCAGAAGATGGCGCTGTGTCCACAATTGACATGGATTTAATTGTACTCTAATAACTATGTCACATTATGAACAAGAATGATTAAAAGTGCACCACTTTATATGTAGGTTCTCCAGTTAAAAATTCTCTCGGTCGTTGTTTCATGCTATTACCGATATGTAGAAATTGAGAGAGGGGTGTAGGGTCAGATAGTGTTTGGGTCTGTGTTTGTACTTGAATGGGGATGAGAGGGGCTGGAGCCAAGAAAGCATATGGTCTTGCATTCAATAATTGCAATGATATGTATTCATTACATCACCTTTTTCATATATTTTTTATTGTTTCATTTATTTATTTATTTAAGGCAATGGAACAGATAAGTACAAGGTATACCTTTATGTCATATAGCGCAAAAAGATTAGGACAGAAAGTTAATGTACTCTGTATATTGCATGTAAACATGATACTTGACTCTTCCTGAAAGGGAGTGGGAAGAAGATAACTTATTTAGTCCCGCCCCAATTCCCAATCAGTGATTGATAAGTTAAGCTCCACTACTATTTTATACAAGGATTTTACAGTATGATGGTGGCGCTACCACAGGTAACAGATGATTATTACATTGTAACAACAATTTATACCAAAAATATCAGGAGTGAACTATACCAGCAATGGTAAATGGACAAAATACCTACAATGGTAAATTAACAATATACCAACAATGGTAAATGAACAATATACCAACAATGGTAATTCAATTTGGAGAGACGAGAAACAGGAAGTTGAGTATTTTATGAAAGGAGGTTTGGCGCCCTAGGTCCCGGTGCGGCCTTCGGATCGGAAAGGCTCCTGCGATGAGCGCGCACAATCCCCCGGGACCTAGGCACTGGTGGCGGCATTTGGCAGCGGGAAGAAAATTGAAGGCAGGTTGGAGGCAGGGTGAAGAGGAGGAGGAGGGGAGGCGGTGGTTGCGAGGCTTCAGGAGGCCGGTAGTGGGAGTTGCTCCGTTTTTATGCGGCTGCGAGTCGGTACAGATGATTGGAAGGGGGCGTCTGCTGAGCGATAGGCTGGGGATGAGAGCCGGCCTGGAGGGGGTAAATTTGGTTAACATCTACCAAATTGAATTTTCGCGGGCTGCATTTCAATTTGGAGAGACGAGAAACAGGAAGTTGAGTATTTTATGAAAGGAGGTTTGGCGCCCTAGGTCCCGGTGCGGCCTTCGGATCGGAAAGGCTCCTGCGATGAGCGCGCACAATCCCCAAAAAGGCTGTGTGTTGATGGAGTTTTCGAAGCCTGGTTTGGAGGGGACAGACGTCGTGACTACTCTATTCTGTGACCGCTATCGCTAAGCTGTGACCGCTATCGCTATGCTGTGACCGCTATCGCTATGCTGTGACCGCTATCGCTATATGCTGTGACCGCTATCGCTATATGCTGTGACCGCTATCGCTATATGCTGTGACCGCTAGCGCTATATGCTGTGACCGCTATCGCTATATGCTGTGACCGCTATCGCTATATGCTGTGACCGCTATCGCTATATGCTGTGACCGCTATCTACTGTGATCAATACTTGCGGATACTCGGCTGCTGGCGGCGCCTATCCGGAAGGAGTGAGCTGCGTAGAGATGGGGAGACAGGTTACAAAGCAGCAGTACGGACTTTAGTTGGGCTCTGAACCCGTTGGATGACGTTGGGAGGTGATCGGGGGTGAGAAATAACGGTCCGTTGAGATCTCCTTTCCGAGAGCGGAGGCGAGTGTAATGCATCGTGGGTTATCTTTGCGCGCTGGGAACGTGAGCGTTCGCATCACGTTCCGTCAGACGCTGCGGCAGCGGAGAGTGTTTGAGAAGTGCGTGCCGCCACCAGAATCTTATTGCTTCACTTACTTTGCTTCGTATTGCTTTGCTGGGAGCTTGCGAGGAAGCCAGTAGGCGTTGTGCAGCCAGGATGGCGGACGCGTCTGGGCTGATGTAGGCGGAGAAAGCCGAAGAGGACCAGCACCCCAGCTGTTGGAGAGGTGGGGGAGCCCCAGCGAGGCTGCGCGCGTGGCAGCGCCTATCCTGAAGGAGTGGGCTGTATAGAGCTGGGGAGACAAATTGCAGAAGAGCAGTAGGGATCTTAGTTGAGCTCTGAACCAGGTTGCTGACATGGGAAGGTTGTCTGAGAGAGATGTGTCGGAGCGAGCTATTATTATGTTGCAGGCGCCTTGGTCTTTGAATGTTTGAGATGAAGGTTGAAAGGGTCAGGGGACATTATGTTGGGTGAAAAAGAGCAACCTTTGTGTGATGCTTCCACTACGTCGAGATTATCGCGCATGACAGAGATCCTCTTTCTCTGCCACGTGTGATTCCACGGCGCGCAGGCCACGACCACTGGGAATATCTCGTGTAGGGCAGAGGAGATGCTCCGGTGGAAAGTAGCGGCCACGCTCGGCAAACCAATGGTCCTGGAAGAATCCCCCAAAACCCACGGAAGGGGCAGCGTCCGTGTAGAAGCGGAGACCTGTAGGGGCAGTGACATATCGAAGAGGGCCATTGATGTTGCAGGCGCCCCTACGCTTAGAATCTTGGGTCGGAGAGTAGATAATCAGGATAGTAGGATGGTCGGGAAGCCGCGTCTCGGACCGCATGAAGGTTGAGCGAGCAGTAGTGGACGCTTATGCAGAGAAGTCATAGAAGGCGAGCAGGAAGATGCTGCGAGGAGGGCAGACATGTACCCTCCTCGCGGTACATGTCTGCGGCTCCATGTCAGAGCCGCTGCAGGATGGGCAGCACGATGGGGGAGCCTGCGATCAGAAGAGTGAAGAATACAGGTATGGATGCCTTTGATTAGGAGTCCGATTGACGGCTCAGCGCAGCTACTCGGCCGGCTGCATCTGATAGAATCAGAAGATTAGGTAGAGAGATGAAGCATGACCGCCGAAGCGACCCTGGGAGCATAGGTACGAGGCCAGCGCGGCGCGGCATACTAGCCGGGCAGCATCCATTAGAAACAGGATAAGCTTCTGAGAGAGTGGGTTGCAGCAGTAGCGGTAGCAGCAGCGGCAGCGGCAGTACCTCAGATAATAACACGATAACCTGTATCAAGCCGCGGCAGCAGCAGCAGCAGCAGCAGCAGTAGCAGCATCCTTAGAGATTATAGTAATAATCCTGTATCAAGCCACAGCAGTAGAATGTTGTCGTAGCTGATCAGTGTTTCAGTAAAAGAGATGCAAGTGAAGAGAGATGGCAAGTAAATGAAGCAGCAGTAGTAGCGCAGTAGCAGTATGGAGCAGCAGCAGCAGCAGTAGTAGCCGTATGAAGCAGCAGCAGCAGTAGCAGCAGCAGCAGCTGCAGCGTCCGTAGATAATAACAGCAATGATCCTGTATCAAAGCCACGGCAGTAGAATGTTGTTGTAGCTGTTCAGTGTGAGGGATTTCAACAGGTTTTTTACGGTCCAAATGATTTAACAGGTTTTACGGTCCAAGTGAGGGATTAACTGAGCCCGCAGTCCAAGTGAGGAGTTTAAACTATTTTTTTTTTTTTTTTTATTTATTTATTTTATTTTTTTTAATTTTATTCATTTATTTATTTATTTATATTTATTTATTTATTTATATTTATATGTATTTATTTATTCATTTATTTTTTTTTAAAATATAGCGTTCCAGATATAGGCAGTACCATATATGCAGTTCCATGTACTGCATAACAGTTCCAGGTATAACCATACCATATGAGCAGTTCCAATATAGCAGTTCCATATATAAGCAGTTCCATATGAAGCAGTTCCAGATACGGTACAACAGTTCCAGATATAAGTAGTTCCAGATATAAGCATTTCCAGCTATAAGCATTTCCAGCTATAAGCATTTCCAGATATAGGCATTTCCAATGTGAGGGATTTAAACAGCGCTTGCAGTCCAGAGAGGGATTTAAACAGAGCCATGCAGGCCAAAGTGAGGGATTAAAACTGAGAGCATGCGGTCCAATGAGAGGGATTAAAACTGAGGTCTTGCAGTCCAATGTGAGGGATTAAACGGAGCTTGCAGTCAGAGTGAAGATTTAACGGAGCTTGGTTAAAGAGAGCCTGCAGACCAATGCGAGGGCTTTAAACTGAAGCCTGCCCACCAGCACGGGGCCAACTGAGCCTGCAGTACAAAGCGAGGGGAATAAACCGTCCGCGGATCTCATACTTACCCACAGCGCCAGAAGACAAGGGACAACACGACGGGACCACACCGTACCGGCACAAGGAGGCAGGGATGCGCACGGCTCCCACCGCACCGGGCTAGACAGGCCGTATGCAGCAGCAGGCCGCGACGAGACAAGCAGCGGCAAACCCGCGGAAAGAGCCCGCAAAGGAGGAGAGCGGCAAAGACCCACGGACCACAGCACGAGACCCGCAGCAGGTGCAGCCACAGGAGGAGCAGACCACACGCAGCAAGACAGAGGACAGCAGGGACACGCACGAGTAAGCGTGAGTAGACAAAAGCGATTCCTCCAGAACGATTCTTTGCGAGGCTGCAGGAGCTTGCGAGGCTTCAGGAGGCCGGTAGTGGGAGTTGCTCCGTTTTTATGCGGCTGCGAGTCGGTACAGATGATTGGAAGGGGGCGTCTGCTGAGCGATAGGCTGGGGATGAGAGCCGGCCTGGAGGGGGTAAATTTGGTTAACGTCTACCAAATTGAATTTTCGCGGGCTGCATATGAACAATATACCAACAATGGTAAATGAACAATATACCAACAATGGTAAATGACCAATATATAAACAATGGTAAATGAACAATATACCAACAATGGTAAATGAGCAATATACCAACAATGGTAAATGAACAATATACCAACAATGGTAAATGAACAATATATCAACAATGGTAAATGAACAATATACCAACAATGGTAAATGAACAATATACCAACAATGGTAAATGAACAATATATAAACAATGGTAAATGAACAATATACCAACAATGGTAAATGAGCAATATACCAACAGTGGTAAATGAGCAATATACCAACAATGGTAAATGAACAATATACCAACAATGGTAAATGAACAATATATCAACAATGGTAAATGAACAATATACCAACAATGGTAAATGAACAATATACCAACAATGGTAAATGAACAATATACTAACAATGGTAAATGAACAATATACCAACAATGGTAAATTGAGAACAATGGGGGAAAAGATTTGAGCACATTAATCATTACAGGACAAGAGCAATTTAGATTAACATAGATTAACATTAAACATGTTTAAATCGATTCATATTTTGGCGATGCTTGTGTTTGGAGTCCAGTTTGTTCCAGAGTTTTTCACCGCATACAGACACAGAAAAACGTGTACGAGTGGTTTGAGCTCTCTGCAATGAAAAATGTCCAAAACCTCTCAAGATGTGAGACTCACTGGAGTCATAAAAAAGCGTTGCAGGTTAGATGGTAATAACTTGAATGCTTTATATAAGACTATAATTGTATTATATTCTACAAGATCGGGAAATTTTAGCAACCTTGACTGAATAAATAGACAATGAGTGTGTTCTAGAATGCCAACCTTGTGAATGATCCGCACAGCTCTTTTCTGTAATATAATCAGAGGATTCTGGTAAGTGTTACCCCACACTTCATTACAATACGAAAGGTATGGAAGTACCAAGGTGCAGTATAAAAGTACGGAGTGCCTTTTCATCAAGGTATAATTTTGCTATCTTTATAATTGAGAGGCTTTTGGAGATTTTTCATAAAAGTTAACTTGTGTGAAATAGTGCCTCTGAGGACTCTTTCAAAATAATACAAATAAAAATGTAACAACAATTTTGTTTTTGTATGTGTGATGAGCAGCATTGAAAGGGCAAACTGAATAATAAACATACAGTATATGATCACCAATTACAAAGAAGTGAGCCCTTAAAAAAGTTTGGCCCAGAAGCAGAATACGTGAATGCACATCGAGGCCTTGTTGGTTTAGTCTTCAGCGACTAAAGCAACAAGAATTTGAGTTCTATACCTTTTAATAATAATGAATCTGTTTTATATAGCGCTTATTGAGACACTCAAAGGTGCTTTACATGTTAATATTAATTCATTTCAAATAGGATGGTAAAAAGCTACAAAGCCTCATCTGCCTTGGGGCTAGTATGCGCCTTTGGCCCCTCTGATCATCACCAACCATTCACACACACACCAGATAAAATCTCTCCCATCACAGGACTAACTTCGCCCCACCCTACTTAGCTTCAGAGGTCTTTCAGTATCTGGCTTTCACATGCAGGTTGTGCTAGAGATTTACACATTTTACAATTTAGTCAGTAGGAAAAGATAATTATTTCATCCACTCCATTCCAAACAGATTTCTACCATTCTGCACATATATAGGACTAATCTTCCAGGTCATTAAACAGACTTTCATTGTCATAAAACTTTGGTGGTACAGAGTGTTTCGGGCCATTTGAACCAGAGGCCCCAGGTTAATTCCAATCAGAGCGGATCATCAGCAGCCCTGGATTGGACCTAACCAGCCACCTCCGCCCTGTCAATTCACATTTGGGAAAAACCTGCTGCCACGGCCGCGCGCTCATTCCCTCTGTCAGGTAATCAGTATTTCACTATAATCCATAAAAGAGTGAAATTACAGGGCTGCAGAGTTTCCAGAGCCAAAAGGGAGGACGCAGAACTGAGGGATATTAACCCCTGGATGACGGCAAAGAGATGTGGTGTGTGATATATATTATGTCATTACAGCGCACAAGTTTGAAGAGTTCTACTTTATTCTTTTAAAACTAGAATCTTACTATGTTGTTTTGTAAATATAAATATATTTACATATTTTTCGACTCGGGGCAGTGACCTCGACGCTGGTCAGATATCTCAAGCCCACGGGCTCCGGTAGAGGACCCAAGCTTAGAGAGGGATGACCGCTCGTGGAGGGCAAATGTCTGTGTGTTATATATATATACACTGTATATATCAGTTGGGCAAAACGTATTTAGTCATCCACCAATTGTGCAAGTTCTCCTTTACTTAAAAACATGAGTGTAGCCTATAATTTTCATCATAGGTAAATTTTCCTAAACTATGAAAGACAGAATTACAGAAAATCTAGCCTGGCCTTAGCCATCCGTACACTCCGCTCAATCATAATTTCACTGCATGTAACGTCTGGGTTTGGTCCCTGTGTTAGCGAATACAATCGGTCGTATTTCGAAACGCCAACTCAGAGTGCGGAAGGCGGGTGTTGTAGGTCGGTGCCGGTGACGGGCAGGTTGTAGTTTGGTAATGGCGAAGAATGCGATAGTAAAAAAATCCGGTCTGGTTCTATCAAGAAATTGAAGCCGGAGCAAGAGGAATGTTTAGCAAATGTAATTGCTGGTCAAGATTGTGGCGCTACTCCTCACGGGCTCCGTTAGCAGAAAAGGAGATGGCTAGGCTAAATGCTAAATGCTAACAACTCACTCGTGCGCATTACATACGTCACAGTAAACTCAGATCCAATCGTTTCAATCTGCAAAAGGAGTTAACCCCTCCCACCTGTTCACTGAGCTCAATGGAGCAAATCCAGACCTTAGTACGAAATGTAATTTGTACTAAGGTGTGGTACAACCAGACTACAGAAAATTGCATTTGCGATTTATTGTGACAATTTAGGTATTTGGGTATTTGGTCAAAAACAAAAGTTCATCTCATTACTTTGTTGGCAAAGACAGACTGATGTTGTGGGGCTGTTGCTGGGCAACACAGACTTTCAACTCCCTCTAAGGATTATCGATGGGGTGTGCCCGGGCAGTGTGTTTGGGATTGTTGTCATGCTGAAAGACCCAGCCATGTTACTGTACATCTTCAATGCCCTTTGCTGATGGAAGGAGGTTTTCATTCGAAATCTGATGAAACATGGCCCCATTCATTCTTTCCTTTACACAGATCTGTCGTCCTGGTCCTGCAGAAAAACAGCCCCAAACCATGATGTTTCCACACATCATGAGGGTATAGTAGGAAAATGTAATTGGTGCTACTCAGAAGATTCTCTCTGAGTACAATTTATCAGAATCAGAATCAGAATCAGAATCATTTTTATTGCCACGTGAGTAACAAAGTTATCACTTGGAAATTGTTTTGGCAGAGAGCGTGCCACTTCGCCATTTGCGGCGCTGTGTGCAGCAAGAAACAGCAGAGAGCAATAACATACAGTTCACAGACAATTGGATAGACACATTGTGCTTTTTATAAACCACGGATTTTTTTCTCGGGAAGAGCACCTCTTCGGCCGGCCCAATGTAGCTGTCAGAGGGGGGCGGGATCAGGGAGGGGGTGAGTAGGAAAACAATAAGGAATGGAGGGGAGGGAGGGAGCAAGATGGATAGGTAGAGGGAGGCGGGGGTGAGGGATCCTTGCTGAAGACTGAAATAGTGTGAGTTGTTGTAGATTGTGGGACCTTGTTTATGGCCTTGGCTGAGGAATGTGAGATAAGAGTGGAGAGAAGCCACAGGAGGAGAAAAACACATCGCCTGCAATGTCGCAGTCAAAAGCAGGCAGATATTCTATTAATTCCAATTAAACCGAATTCCGGTGCCCTCAGACCTCCGTACACAGGGGCAAATCCAAGCCGGGTCAGAGAGATCAAGCCTGACAAACAATGTCATTCAATCTCAATTCCAAAGTCTTATGTCCATCAAGTGAACGAGCTGCGAGGTCTTTGATCAACTGTTCCACCAAAACCACCCTTCTTTGTCCAGACACGGCACTCTCAACCACGACACGGCTAAGCTCCTTGTACATCCCATTATAGGGGGTGCACATCACTTTTTCAGTGAGGTACTCAGATAAGTACCAGGAGATGGTGTTTGGTACTCACGCCATTTGACACATGATTTTTAATCATAATGTTATACAGTACTTGCTTCTTTTTTTATGCTAAAGTTTAGGCCCTGTTTATATGAAAGCGCTGCAACAAACAAAACGTTAGAGATGGGTATCGGTTTGGCCTTCCGTTTACATGGAGACGGTGTTTCAGGGGACAAATGTAAGCGTTGAGAAACAGTCTCCAGAGTGGAACAGAACAGATACGCTTCTCAGCGTATCTTTCACAACCACGTAATGAAAAAGGTGTGCATTCTCTGCCCGCTATGACCTCCACTCCCCCGCATGTAGCCAAGAACAAACGTAAAAAACAATGGCAGCGGGTACACTAACTAACTGCGAGTGCTACACGGTCAAAACAAAACCATGCAAAGCTGTAGTTTCAGTATCCATTTTCACAGCTGCTGTTAAATGCAGAATGATGCTGGTGAATTCTTTGCATTGGCCCGACGTTAATCCTTCATGCGTCTCTTCACCCACGTTTGTAAAACTATATATTATTATAGATCCAAGGTAAAACTTTGTGCAGTGCGCTGGTGCCGCTTCAGAACGCTGTCTTGTTTACGCCTCCACACGACTGTGTCAAATGACCAAGATATTTGGAGAGATCCAGTCATTTATCAAACTAAAGGATTGTTTCCTTGGCAGTAGTCCCAAGGCTGATTAGCGCAGCCGAGCCCGCCTGTGCACGTGCATGAGAGCCACACACGCGTATTTGACGCATCACGTGAGCTCGTCCTCTCCACAGAACCAGGAGGAGCAGACGATGCCCAAACATGCGCGTTCCGCTAATCTTTTGGTCCCCATGGTGGCACATGCGCCACTGATCACAAGCCATTGACTTGAATAGGACGCCATCATGGATTGCCATCCTGCTTTTCGTCAGTGCTTGCAACCGAGTGTCGGAATTTCTAAAACACCTACAATGGCTGAACGGAAAACTTCCAAAATGCCAACACGTTTGCCACCCACTCGCCAGTTGTGGCAAAGAAGAGAACATCAGATGAGGAAGGCGATGTATGAGAAGACATGGGATGCAGCCAAGGCTATAATGCCACCGCAGTCAAGTTTTGCTAATTGCTAAGAAGGTTCCTTGTCAAGTATGGCAAGCAAATCGCTCAAAGACGTGAGCCCAATGTAGTGTAATGCTTTCACATTTCAAGCTGGGAGGCTTTGTCATCGTCTGATTTATTGCAGAAATGTCGTTCATGTCTGTCGGGAGTTGGGTTTGGTGAAGGGCAGGAAATTATGTCAAACAAAATTGTTCTACGTATTTTCTAATCCTTTGCAAAATTGAGAAACACGCAAACAAAGTCCAACAAATTTTTTTAAAAACCTTTACATCTTTGAAAAACACTAGGTGCTTATTGGGAAGAGGGGTATATCTGTAAGATAATTAGCCAAACAATCTAACACACTGGTCAGAAAGTATGTATACTTTCTGCATCAAAAAAGCGATGAACTGGTTGAATACACTCAGACATAATTTTTATCTATTGTTGCTGCACGAACACCTGAATAGGGCCCTGAGTGGTTCCTTTGACTGAACTGATTCTTCAAATAGAGACTGGATCCAGACTGTGCGAAATTGCCTATTGTGTACCTTGACAAAATGAGGTCACTATAGCTTGAACTTACATGTGAAAATGATGGGTTACTTTCTCCTCCCTGGGTGCATGGTATTATTTAGCTGCACTGGAGACAACAATAGCCCAATGCAGAATTAATTGAGATAAATGGGGCGATGTTGTCTTGCAGTGCGCGCTGGGGCAGAGGGTGTTCAGATGTGATAATCAGCCTTTGATTGCAGATTGCAGGGTATTCCTGATTGAGAGACAGGAATCAGCTGGATCTCCATAAGGATCCAGGTGAGAAATTCCTCGGTCTTCATTTAGGTCCTAATTGTTAATGATGAGGATGAGACGCAGTGCAGCAGTGTGTCCCAATTTAGAAGCAAAAAAATAACAAGAATGGAACAAAGCACATAGAAGCATTGGGGACACAATGAATAGTATATGAAAAATAATATTTTGCAGTACACAGATTCAGTAACATATTTTTGGATCCATGATTCATGCATATTTTAGTTTCAGGTTTTTTTCCAACCATGCACACATCCTATAGCTCTTCCGAGAGAATCCCAATGCCTCTCCAGCTTCCCGTGCCTCCAGTATTTTTCAGGTCGTCTTCTGGGCCTCCTCCAAGCCACGAAAAATGTTTGTTATAATAATCTATTTCCGCACTCTGAAACAGTTTGGTTCAATCAATCAAAAGGGGGGACCACTCTAACTCAGCCTATCAGGTCTGGTCAAAGCGTGACATAGTGACTGTATGTCATGTTCGTAGATCAACATCCAAAGTCCGTCTTCAAGAGTCGGACACCGAGAGCCTTGTTCTTTTATTACAGGTTACTTATCACGAATGTGCGATGTGAAAAGATTGAGTGAAACTCCGGTAATAAACATGGACAAAAGTTATTTGCTGTGTTATACAAAAAACATATATTTGAATACAAATCTCAAAGAACTAACAAATTCACAACACACTTTGAAAGCTTAGTCATTGCTTTTGTTTCTGTGGATAAAAATTGAGACACAAATGGACCATCTTTAACTGTTAACTGTTCTATGTTTTCACCTGAATGACCTCATCACCACAAGCAAATGATTTTAACAGTAGACTCAAAACTACGTTAGATCAGGTTGCTCCTTTGAAAACAAAAACTACCGGAACAAAATCTGTACCCCCATGGAGGAACGAAGAAGTAAGGAGAATGAAAAGAGAGTGCAGGGTGGCGGAACGTAGGTGGAGGAAAAACAAAACAACAATCAATTACGAAATGTACAGTAACCAACAAAAAACATACAACAAAACAATTAGGAAAAACCGAAACAATTATTTCTCAAAACTAATCACCCAAAACAAAAACAATGCGAAAGTCCTATTTTCAACCATTGACACCATTTTAAACCCTGATTTTAGCATGTCTCGTTTAACCCCCACAGACTCCCTCTGTGAGGATTTTGCAGTCCACTTCATGGGGAAGATAAACACAATCAGATGTAACATTTTATCCAATTGTACTACTGTTTTTAACACATCTGATTGTTTGTCTTCGCCAGAGGAAACACTGGACAGTTTTGTCCTGGTTGATGCTGAGATGCTTGATAAAGCTTTCTCCTCAGTGAGGCCCACCACATGTCTTTTAGATCCAGTCCCCACTCCATTTTTTAAGTCATTTTATGAATCTTTTAGAGAGGAGCTTTTAAACCTGATGAATTGCTCTCTTCAGACTGGGGTCTTTCCTGCAGCCTTCAAAGCGGCTGTGGTGAGACCCCTTCTGAAGAAGAGCAATTTAGATTTTAATGATCTTAACAACTACAGACCGGTGTCCAACTTACCATTTTTAAGCAAAATTTTAGAAAAACTAGTTTTTACCCAGCTCAATGCCTTTTTAGATCAACAGCAAATTTTAGAGACATTTCAATCAGGTTTTAGGGTGAACCACAGCACAGAGACGGCTCTTTTAAAGATTTTAAATGATTTTAGATTAAATTATGATTCTAAAAAGGTGACTGTGTTGGTTCTACTGGATCTTAGCGCTGCCTTCGACACAGTAGACCACACCATTCTTTTATCCCGCCTGAAACACCTCGGCCTCTCTGGTGCTGTCCACAAATGGTTCACTTCTTATTTAACAGACAGATCCTTCATGGTAAGTTTGGATACCTGCTCCTCTCAGGTCCATAAAATCACATGTGGTGTGCCCCAGGGTTCCATTTTAGGTCCAGTCCTTTTTAACGTGTACATGCTCCCTCTTGGCGGTGTCATCAGGAGACATGGAATTAACTTCCACAGTTATGCAGATGATACTCAGCTGTACATCTCCATGTCTCCTGATGACACCAGGCCAATGGATGCTCTTTTTAACTGCATTTTAGACCTGAAATCCTGGATGGCAGAAAACTTTCTCCAGCTTAACCAGGACAAAACTGAGGTTTTAGTCGTCGGTCCTGAGGCCCAGAGAGAGAAACTTTTACCGAAACTCCAATCACACTCTTTTAATCCATCATCACAAGTGAAAAACCTGGGCGTAATCTTTGACTCTGAGCTGACTTTTATTCCTCACATCAAGAACATCACAAAAATAGGTTTTTATCATTTGAAGAACATCGCCAGAGTCCGCCCCATTCTCTCTCGGGCCAACACGGAGACGCTGATGCATGCTTTTATAACCAGTCGCATTGACTACTGTAATGCCCTGCTCTTTGGTCTTCCCAAAAAGAACATTTCAGGTTTACAATTACTCGAAAACTCGGCCGCACGTGTCCTGACTAAGACCAGGGGGCGGGACCACATTACACCGGTTTTAAAATCGCTGCATTGGCTCCCCGTGTGTTTCAGGATTGATTTTAAGGTTCTCCTAATGGTTTTCAAATGTCTTAATGGTCTTGGGCCTTCTTATCTTTCAGAACTGCTTTTATCCTATGAACCCTCCCGGCCCCTGCGCTCCTCCGGCAGCAGACTCCTAACCATTCCAAAAGTCAGGACACACACTCACGGTGAGGCGTCTTTCCAACACTACGGCCCCCGTCTCTGGAACAGTCTGCCGGAGGAGCTCAGGGTCGCAGAGAACATTCATATTTTTAAAGCCAGGCTCAAGACACACCTTTTTAGATTAGCTTTTGATTAGTATTTATTAGTCCATTTTTATATATTCTATTTATCTTTTATTATTTATTATATTGCTATTGCTTTTATTCATGTTTTGTGTGATAGTTCCTTTCAGGCTCACATTTTAGTGTTTTACTTATTGTATTGTTTTTAAGTATCCCCAGTGTTTCCTCTGGAGGAGCCCTCTGCGCTGGGAGCGGTGGTTGGCTGTGGCTGTGGGGGTCGGACTCTTGGACCTAGTGGGGGCCCGGGGCCTCGGTTTTGGGTCCCCTCTGGGTCCTGTGTCGTCCCCTTTGGCTATGGGCGGCTCTCTGCTCCTGGCGCTGACGGCTCCTTGGATGGCGTTTCTTCAGCCGGTTGCATCTGAACCCTGCCAAGTCTCTTATCATCGTTTTATTGTTTTATCGGTGCGTGTGTGTGTGTGCGCGTGTGTGTGTGCGCGTGTGTGTGTGTGTGTGTGGGGGGGGGGGGGGGCATGGGCAGGATTGTTTTTTAGCCAAACTGTAAAGCACTTTGTGTTGCATCTGTTGTATGAAAAAGCGCTTTATAAATAAACTTTGATTGATTGATTGAAGTCAGCCAATCCAAATGTAGGGAACTAATGTTGATTAAAGGGGTCATATCATGAAAAATCCACTTTTTGTGTCTTAAATGCCTTATGTTGTGTAGTTGGAGCCTCTAGAAGTGCAAAAAAGTTGAAATCAGTCTCTTCATGGGTTGCAGAGAACACTTCATATTCTGTTTGGTTAAGATTTTTCAACCCGTTCTGAATTTGCCATTCTCTATTACGTGTTTGGAATTATTACGTCACAGTATTTGCAGCGAGAATGCTATATAAGGGCATGGGCGTCTAACAAAACACTTCGGCCCAGCCCTCCTCTACTGTGCATCACTTCGAATTTGTAGTCCAAGCTCAAGGATGCCAGCGAACATGTACAGGGCTGGACTGGCCATCGGGCGTACCGGGCAATGCCCAAAGGGCCGGTCTGTCTGCCTCATACAAAACACATGTTTATGAAAAGTGTAAATCCGTTGAGAATTGTTCCGTATCCGCGGGCACCTGCTGTATGTACTCGAACGGGATTCCGCCACCTCAGCGGCCGCAGTGTTCTGGGGCATCTGCGGCCGCTTTGTAATGCGGCTGCGAGAGGCTGTGAGCGTCCAGCCGCTCGCAGCCGCTCCACCGTGTTGTGGCTGAGGGCGCAGCCTCAACGTGGCCATGCACCCAACCCCATAAACGCGCACAGGACCATGCGTGTCTTTGAGTAATCTGTGCACCCAATAAATACACTGCTGCAAGAAACAGTCCACGTCTCCCCTCTCCTCTCGAAGCGCGATTAAACGCCCTAAATAAAGCTCTGATACCTAAATTTTGCATTGCATTAAAAGTTCATGTTTGAGCCCAAAAGTAATATGTTGTGAACAAATTAAACAGATTTAGAGCCAGCTAATGGCTGACAATATGCATTTCAGTCTTTTTTGACCACTTCTCATCCCTGTAACAAACAATAGTGTTGTCTGTGTCACCTCCCTCACTCTGAGACATGTTTATTACTCTCTTGTAATGTAGACTATTGCATTTTATTTTATTGTTGAAACTGCACATATCCTGATCCTCTACAGTATTTGCTTCCACATACTGTATAAACTAGGAGTCGGCAACCTGCGGCTCCGGAGGTGCATGCGTCTTTTTCCTTCTGTAGAAGGAAAAACGTTCTTAACGTTTTTAAATGCTGTAAAATTGTGCATAAGTAATATTCAATTTAAACATTTCTGTCAACGTAGTGTGTCATATCCTGCGACGTAGGCCCGCGCCAGGCGGCCGCTGTTGTAAACAAACCGGCATGTGAGCTCTGCTTGTTACAAGTCTCTCCATGGCCTCGCTCCAAAATATATTAGTGACATGTTAGTACCATACGAACCAGCCTGGACTCTGAGGAGCACAGGGACTGGACTCCTGCTGGGACTCTGAGGAGCACAGGGACTGGACTCCTGTTAGTGCCCAGAGTCAGGACTAAACATGGGGAGGCTTTTCAGATTCATGCTGCTAAAATCTGGAACAGTCTTCCTGAAGATGTGAGACAGGCCTCCTCTCTGACAATGTTTAAAACCAGGTTAAAAACAGTTCTGTTTAGCTGTGCATACAACTGTGGGATTTTATATTTTTATCTTTCTTTTTAATGTTCTGTGATTATTTATGATTTTAATGCTTTCATATTTTGTTCAGCACTTTGAATTGCCTTGTGTATGAATTGTGCTATATAAATAACTTTCCTTTCCTTGCCTTGACTGTGCGCATGGATCCCAAAGCTAAAAAGAGTCGATAATAAGACTGGACTAAGAATGAAAATTTACATTTGCTTTCAGTCAATGAGGAAGGCCTGCTTCATGTTTGCGATGTAATGAGAAGTTTCTATGAGATACATGTATCTGTGCTTAGTAACTACAAAAATGGCCGCTCGGGGTGGAGTTGAACCTGTGTCACCTGGATGGGGGCGTGGTCAAAAGCGCCTCATTTGCATTTAAAGAGACAGCACCAAAATAGGTTGCTCTCAGACGCACCTCAGAACAGGTGTAAAAGAAAGGCCCGTGGAGCTACAAATAATGAGACTCAGACCCAGGCATTGCAGTTACGCTTTATATAGGCCACAAATTAATGATTTAGATGTAAAAATCAATTATTTGAAAACACGATATGTCCACTTTAAATGATAATTATGTGTTTAACCAGTTACTGAAACTGAAAGGGCCCTTACAAATATGCAAAGGATGTGGTCTGATTTGGTCACAAAACATTGGTACAAACAAAATGTATCATCTCTAAATAAGACAAAGTCCGTAATCCATCTTTAATAATAACTGCTGTCATGCCCCAGTGAAATATTTAGCATGCTACATGGAATAATGGCTAATAGATTTTGAGACATACAGGAATAATGTTATACATAGTGCAGTTAAAGCTGGACATGAGAGGATCACTATCAGCCAATCAGCTCTAAACCCAAAGACTCAAAAGCGACTCAGAAGATAAAGACTGTGCGTTGTGGTCTGAATTGTTCACAACTTACTCTTAGAAGGATTATTCTCTTGATACAACACATATTTTAAACTCCAGCTTTAAAGGGACTTTGTGTAATTTCTACTGTTGTCCAAATTAAAAAACATGTTAACCAATGACAAAAAAGACCCTTTTTAATAATATTTACCTCCACCATGTTTTTGAGTTGTTGTCATAGACTTGGAATTTGAATTATAAATGTCCATAAGAGATGGACTCAACATTGGTTGATAAGGTACAAAAAGGATGCAAGAATCGCGTTTTCTTATCACTGATGCTACTGATAACGTTGCTTCCACAGTGCCCTCACAAGTCTGAAGAAGGGATCATAGACAACCAGTTATGTAAAAGAGCAAAATAATTATGCAAAAATCCAGAAACCCATCACAACAGCAAACTGTCGACATCGCAAGCCACACGCACCGAAAGACAGAGTTTAAACAACAGGAGGCACATTGTGTAGTTTGTATTCAACAGACTCACACATGAAAGATACGTAACTTTTTCACACTGACAATACTGAAAACAAGGCAGACTCTACAACAGTCTCAGGACGTTCTGACCCGCTCCGAGAGCAGTCCAACTACTACTTCACAAGTTTCAACGAAACTTATTCAGGGACAAGCCTCAAATAAAACTCACAGAATCCCCACAAAACAATCCCCAGAATACTTTTATCAACAGCGTGAGTGAAAGTTTTCTTACCTTGGTGTGGATTGGGCGCCGTGGCTAACATTATAATAATAACATGAGCTTTTAGCCATGTTCGGTCCTGCTTCTCGGATCACCGTAGTTTTAACATCACACAGACTTTATTCCTCCATGTCTCTCTTCTCTTCACACCGCGTTTGTAAAACTATATATTATAGAAGATCCATGGCAACACTCTGGAGTCTGGTGAATGACAGAGTGTGGGACAAGTGTCAAAGGTGACATATTGTTCAACGAAGGCTTCTGTGGAAACCTGAACTGCAATACGAGATCTCAACGGTAGTTGGGAGTAATAACTACACAGTGTACCTTTAAGGCAAATTAATTTGTGTTTTAAGTCGACACTATATTAAACTATTTTCAATATTATAAAGTGACGGGTTGTTAATCAGTTGATCTCCCTGCTGCGTAACGTCCCTGTGTGTGTAACATCCATTTTCATAATAAAATGCAGCTTTGTGCAGGCTATAATTGAATGGAGCAGGACTTTGTGTATCCCAACATATTAAATGGAGCCATCTGCTTCACTATTCGCCTCTGACCCAGAAAAGACGGCTACATTCATCAATACAGCTCTGCTCTGAGGATATTAAAACAAACAGAAGATTACTTGTCTGTTGTGGATTGTCTCTATTCTGAGTGCAGCCTTTTTACATGCACAGACAAAAATTTATGAGAAGTTCCACGCCTGGTTCACACAGTAGGAGAATTAGGCCGATTTAAGACTGGATTCACGTTGCTCGTCACTCAGAAGGGCTTCGGGACTGCTCCAATCTCATAATGGGGATATCGAACATGTTGAAATTTTTTGGTCCCATTAGAAGACGAGGTGCAGGGAAACACCGAAAAACTGTCAGCGGCATGGTGCACCAGAAAGTCCGGTGGACGTCGGAGATGGAGTGCAGTCCATGTTTGCGTTGTTTCCACTTCTTTGACCATTGCCTTTTCTTTTGATAATGCTTTTTCTCTGTTAAAAACAAACTGCAAACTATCGTCACTGCATCCTCTTTGCCCGCCACGATTGTTTACTCTGAAGTAAAGCTTGATTTCAAGAGATTTTGCGAGATATCCCATCTGACCTGGGAATGCTCAGGAGTGAAATCGGTTTGTGCGATTTTGCCTTCTGCCTGCGCACCACACAATGTACAACCGAAGTGGTTAAACGCTTGATTTTTATCTCTGTGTGTGGGGTCTTTCAGGTTTGTAAAATCGGTCGACAATTTATTTTTGTAATCATTAGGAAAATTCAATCCATATTCATGCAGTGCATTTGGATATACGTCCTTTTGAAGAATAAGTAGCGCAGGTTTGTACTGGAGTGTAATTTTATTTTAAATCAAATTGTCGGGCAACCCAGAAGAGAATTTATTTCGGGACCAGATTGTGACCATTTACGGCGGACCACTGGCCCCCACTTTCTTGAGTAAAGCTACAGGTCTCTCGTTACCGTGCACAGACAGCTGAGGTAGACGAGCGTCATGGTGGAGGTTAACCTGAAACTTCCTGTATCTTTGTTACCGGTTACTGCTTGATCAGCGAAACAGCCAAAAGAAAGGGGCGACAGTAGCTCAGTTGGTAGAGCACTGGTCTTTGGATCAGAGGTGGACCCACCACCTGCAGGAAGATCAGCAAGGGACTGGTGCTATGTGAATTGGGTGGCAGTTCTCGTTGCCACCCCCCTGACTCAGAAATGGAAAATAAAGGGATGTAAATACAATGAAAGTGGATGCAAAATAACTTTCTCCAGCTAAACGCAGACAAAACTGAAATGATTGTCTTTGGTCCCCAGAAACAAAGAGAGAGCGTCATCTGTCACCTACAGTCTCTCTCCCTGAAACCTTCAAACAAGGTCAGATATCTAGGGGTAATACTGGACTCAGACTTAAATTTTAATAGCCACATCAAATCAGTAACATCAGCAGCTTTTTACCATTTAAAAATCATTGCCAGGATCAAAAACATAGTGTCTAAAGCAAACCTGGAGATTCTTATCCATGCATTTGTCTCCAGTAGGTTAGACTACTGCAATGGCCTGCTCACAGGTCTGTCCAAACAGGCTGTAAAACAGCTGCAGTACATTCAAAATGCAGCAGCTCCAGTCCTGACTAGAACCAGGAAGTACGACCATATTAGTCCAGTCCTCAGGTCTCTGCACTGGCTTCCTGTGGCTCAGAGAATAGACTTTAAAACAGCTCTGCTTGTGTACAAGTCTCTCCATGGCCTCGCACCAAAATATATTAGTGACATGTTAGTCCCATATGAACCAGCCCGGACTCTGAGGAGCACAGGGACTGGACTCCTGTTAGTGCCCAGAGTCAGAACTAAACATGGGGAGGCTGCTTTTCAGATTCATGCTGCTAAAATCTGTAACAATCTTCATGAAAGTGTGAGACAAGCCTCCTCTCTGACAATGTTTGAAACCAGGTTAGCTGTGCATACAACTGAGGGATTTTATATTTGTATCTTTCTTTTTAATGTACTGTTATTATTTATGATTTTAATTTTATCTTATTTTGTTCAGCTGCCTTGTGTATGAAATTGTGCTATACAAATAAACTTCCCTTGCGTGGCTAAAACACAATACTAATATACTGCTTTGATGGTGCTTTGATAACTGAATTTGTTATTGTTTTTAATAGTAGTTGTGCTAATTGCAATATTTATAAGTCAACACATTTATGAATATGCAATAACATAACAGTAATAAAACAGAAACAGAACACAATTGTAGAGAGTGAGTCTTGTAGTGGCATTGTCAGAGAGGGAGTATTTATTACAGTTTTAGTCCAGTGATGGTCAAAATAAATAATTGACAGAATAGATGACAGATGTTAGTAGCACCACCGTAAACAATAACGTCAACATTTTCGGATTTGTGTTTATACAGAAAATACAGAAAATTTGATGACCTATCATTTGATGTTTTTTTTTCTCTTACCTTTTTGTGTGTTGTTGGTTATAAAATTGGATACCAAAAAACCACTATAAAATTTACAAAACAGCTATTTAATTTTCCTTCATTTGGAATGTTCCTGTTTTCTAAAAACCACTAATAGACAAAGTGAAGGATTATGAATACTAGTATTTTGACTATTTTCCTGGTACATGTTTTTCTTTATCTGAATTATAGAATACAATGCCATCAATTGAAATTTGTAATTTTTTGGGGAGCTGCTTGGAGATGTGAGCGTGTGAGATTGTGGACCCCAGGCATAACACTTGTGTAATTAAGCACTCTATTTCTATTGTTAGTCACTTTTAGAATTAAATGTATGCGTGGGTAAAATATTTTGGACGTGAGAGCAATATAGTGCATATTTATCTGTCTAACTGTCTCATTTTGATCCTTGTTCAGAACCTTGTTGGAAGGGCACCTGCTAATGTTATGTTTTGGCTTTACTGATCCTTTGTTGCCCTCCGGTGGTTGTAAGAAACATTGCATCACTTTGAGCTACAATTCAACCTGTGACCAGATGAAATCAAATACACTGATATAGATTCCGAGACAATTTACCTTAAAACACACTTTTAGACCATTTCTTATACACACAAAAAACAAAAACGTTGTGCCCTGTCCATTTCATTAGCATATCCAATCACAGAATGTAAGATGCCACCTCTGAACTGGTGGATAAAATGTAGCTCGCGAAAATTCAATTTAGAAGACGTCAGCCCAAGCTACCCCCTCCGGGCCGACTCACATCCTCAGCCTATGGCGCAGCAAACGCCCCCTTCCAATCACACCGTGCCGGACAGACCAGCCGCTTAAAAGCGGAGCAACTCCCATTTTACGGCCTCCCGAAGCCTCGCATGCTCCTGCAGCCTCGCAAAGAATCGTTCTGGAGGAATCGCTTTTGTCTACTCACGCTTACTCGTGCGTGTCCCTGCTGTCCTCTGTCTTGCTGCGTTGTGGTCTGCTCCTCCTGTGGCTGCACCTGCTGCGGGTCTCGTGCTGTGGTCCGTGGGTCTTTGCCGCTCTCCTCCTTTGCGGGCTCTTTCCGCGGGTTTGCCGCTGCTCGTCTCGTCGCAGCCTGCTGCTGCATACGGCCGGTCTAGCCCGTTGCGGTGGGAGCCGTGCGCATCCCTGTCTCCTTGTGCCGGTACGGCGTGGTCCCGTCGTGTTGTCCCTTGTCTTCTGGCGCTGTGGGTAAAGTATGAGATCCGCGGACGGTTTTTCCCCTCGCTTTGTACTGCAGGCTCAGTTGGCCCAGTGCTGGTGGGCAGGCTTCAGTTTAAAGCCCTCGCATTAGTCTGCAGGCCCTCTTTAACCAAGCTCCGTTAAATCTTCACTCTGACTGCAAGCTCCGTTTAATCCCTCACATTGGAATGCAAGACCTCAGTTTTAATCGCTCTCATTGGACCGCATGCTCTCAGTTTTAATCCCTCACTTTGGCCTGCGGGCTCTGTTTAAATCCCTCTCTGGACTGCAAGCGCTGTTTAAATCCCTCATATTGGACCGCATGCTCTGTTTTAATCCCTCACTTTGGCCTGCAGGCTCTGTTTAAATCCCTCTCTTTGGACTGCAAGCGCTGTTTAAATTATATCTGGAACTACTTATACCTGGAACTGTCGTACCGTATCTGGAACTGCCTATATATGGAACTGCCTATATATGGAACCGCTATATTGGAACTGCTCATATGGTACGGCTATACATGGAACTGCATACATGGTACTGCCTATATCTGGAACGCTATATTTAAAAAAAAAAAAAAAAAAAAAAAAATATATAAAATTATAAATAACTATAAATAATTATAAATAACTATAAATAAATATAAATAAACATAAATAAATATAAATAAATATAAATAAATAAATAAATAAATAAAACTGCAGGCCTGTTGGATCCCTCTCACTGGACTGTAATCTCTCAGTTTAAACTCCTCACTTGGACTGCGGGCTCAGTTAATCCCTCACTTGGACCGTAAAACTGTTAAATCCCTCACACCGGACTGCAGCTCTCGGCTTAATCCCTCATTGGACTACAAGCTCTCTGTTATAAATCCCTCTTTAGGACTGCGGGCAACGTTGAATCCCTCTCTCTGGACTACAAGCTCTCAGTTTAATCCTTCACCTTGGACTACAGGTCATTTAACTCCCTCACACCGGACTGCAGGCTCTCAGTTAAACGCCTCACTTGGACTACGGGCCCGGTTTTAATACCTCACTCTGGACTGCAAACTCTATTAAATTCCTCACATTGGACTGCAAGCTCCGTTTAGGTCCCTCGGCGTCTCGTGTCCCGCAACCTCTTCCCGGCTCTCCGTGAGCCCCAAGTCGGCACGCGGCTCGGGCGCGGGAGGTGTCCGTGTGCTACGTCATTGGCCCCTTCTCTCCGTCTCGCTCTAACCCGACGGGCATCGCCACCCGCAAGCACTCCAGGAAGAAGCGTCTCATATTCGTCCTCTCCTGTCCCCGCTCCGGGCCCGCCCGAGCATCAACAGCCCCTTCCCTCCAGCGCCCCTCTCTTGCGGAGGCGCCGTGCTGGATCCTGCTAAATTATGTACGGCTCCCCTCCGTCCCGCATCTCCTCGACGACTTTCTCGTGGTAGACCCACCCTCGGACGGCTCCGGGAGCTCTCTCCGCAACCTCAAGCTCGCTTTCTACGCCCTGGGAGTCCCCCTCTCCGAGGAGAAGACCACAGGCCCGCCACAGCTCTAGAGTTTCTCGGCATCCGCCTCGACACGCGCGCCACGGAGGCCTCCCTCCCGCTGGGCAAACTCGAGCGCATCCGCGCTATCTCCCGGTCTGCCCCGTCATCCCTGTCACTTTCGAAGCGTCAGTTGCTCTCCCTTCTCGGGCGTCTTGATTACGCCATCCGCATAATTCCTCAAGGTCGCTCCTTCATCTCCAGACTCCTCTCCCTCGCCGGCTCCGTCTCCTCCCTCAACGACGCGGTCTGCCTGGCCGCGGGGTGCCGCTCCGACCTGGCGTTCTGGTCCCGCCTGCTGAGCCGTTGGAATGGCGTCTCCTTTTTTCTACAGCAACGTCGTCCTATCCTCGGACGCCCTGCGGTTCTTCACGGACGCAGCCCCGTCCGTGGGTTTTGGGGGATTCTTTCAGGACCAGTGGTTCGCCGGGCCCTGGCCCGACGCCTTCCCTCAAAACATCTCCTCCGCGCTCCACGAGATATATCCCGTGACCGTAGCCTGCGCGCTGTGGAGCCATATGTGGCAGAGGAAAAGGATTTCCGTGATGTGCGACAACCTCGACGTTGTCGAGGTTCATCCTCTCCCCAAATCATGTCTTTTCTTAGACGTATCACATGGCTCTCAGTCCTGAACAATTTTATTATCACTGCTCGTCGCGTCCCTGGTCACCTTAATTGTCTCGCTGATTCTCTCTCTCGTTTCAAATTCCAGGAGTTCCGACGCCGCTGCCCTTCTGCCAACCCATCGCCATGCCAGATCCCCTGCATGGAATCCCTCGCCCCGGACTAATCCCTCCGTCTCTTCGCCTCCTCATCTCCTCCGCGGCATCCTACATGAAGATGGGCCTCTCACCTTCCACTCTGAAATCATACAGTCTCGCTTGATCCATGATGCACTACACTCGCCTCCGCTCACGGAAAGGAGATCTCAACGGACCGTCATTCTCACTCTCGATAACCTCCCGATGTCCTCCAACCGGGTCAGAGCCCAACTCAAGTCTGTACTGCTGCTTTGTAACCTGTCTCCCTATCTCTACACAGCCCACTCCTTCAGAATAGGCGCCGCCACGCGTGCCGCGTCCCTGGGTCTCCCCCATTCTGCCCTTCAGCAGTTGGGCCGCTGGTCATCATCGGCCCTCTCCTCATACATCAGGCCTGACACTCCGACTATCCTCGCAGCCCAGCGCCTCTTGGCATCTCCATAAATCACTCGCAAAACTCCTGGTGGCGGCAGCAGCTGAGTATCCGCATAACGATCACAGCATATAACGGTCACAACAGATAGCGGTCATAGCTTAGTGATAGCGGTCATAGCGTCAGTGATAGCGGTCATAGCGTCAGTGATAGCGGTCATAGCGTCAGTGATAGCGGTCATAGCGTTAGTGGTAGCGGTCACAGCGTTAGTGTTAGCGGTCACAGCATAGCAAAAAATGGTTAGCGCATAAACGGTTCACAGCATAGAGATAGCGGTCACAGCATAGCGATAGCGGTCACAGCATAGCGATAGCGGTCACAGCATAGCGATAGCGGTCACAGCATAGCGATAGCGGTCACAGCATAGCGATAGCGGTCACAGCATAGTGATAGCGGTCACAGCATAGAGCAGCCACGACGTCTGTCCCCTGCAAACCAGGCTGCAAAACCCCATCAACTCACAGCCTTTTTGGGGATTCTACGCGCCCCAGCGCAGGAGCCTCCCCTAACTGAAGGCCGCACCGGGGCCTAGGGCGCCAAACCACCTCTCATTAAAATACTCAAAAGCTTTCTTGTTTCACGTCTCTCCAAATTGAAATGTAGCTCGCGAAAATTCAATTTAGAAGACGTCAGCCCAAGCTACCCCCTCCGGGCCGACTCACATCCTCAGCCTATGGCGCAGCAAACGCCCCCTTCCAATCACACCGTGCCGGACAGACCAGCCGCTTAAAAGCGGAGCAACTCCCATTTTACGGCCTCCCGAAGCCTCGCATCCACCGCCTCCCCTCCTCCTCCTCTTCACCCTGCCTCCAACCTGCCTTCAAACCTGCTTCACGCTGCCAAGATGCCGCCACCAGTACCTAGGCCCCGGGGGGATTCTACGCGCCCCAGCGCAGGAGCCTCCCCTAACTGAAGGCCGCACCGGGGCCTAGGGCGCCAAACCACCTCTCATTAAAATACTCAAAAGCTTTCTTGTTTCACGTCTCTCCAAATTGAAATATCTCTTGTCTGTGTTGGAAGCCATTATCACGTCCTAATAGCTTGCTCAATGGTGCAACGTTTTATGAGGGTTCACCGGTCATCCAAGACACAGGCCATTAGCTCAGCAAACGTTACCGTATGCACGTACCTTATTTGTATCACATTAGCTCGCCGATGTGGCATAGCATATTCCAACAACAGCCGTAATTTATCATGCAATTTTGGCACCGCTTTGCATCACTGACACCACACAAAGCAATATACAGTACCATCGCTTCAACTCTGTTTCTCCATCTCAGGGTTCAGGGGAAGCTGCAGAGGCAAATAAATTAAACATGTGTCATTGAGCATGCTAAATGGCTTGCAACACATAATCATCTAAATAATTATGAGGCTGCCATTAAAGTGAGCGAGATGGATGGAGGATGAAGGCAAAACTGCAGCTAATGGTGCACACTCAAGGAAATGGGAAATGCAAGACTTTGTGCAGTTCCTCAGCCAGATTAAACTGGATTTATTTTTTTTTATTTTTTTGTGGAGCCGTAGGAAATATATTTATACAACAAATAATATTATTAATGTGTACAACAAATAATGTTGCAAATACCATGACAATACTATGATATACACTATGCTGCCGTGTGCTGGGCCCCAGGTAGCACAGAGCGGGACAGGAGTAGACTGAACAAGCTGGTCTGGAGGGCCAGCTCCACTCTGGGCTGCCCCCTGGACTATGTGGAGGAGGTGAGGGACAGGAGGCCCCTGGACTCTGTGGAGGAGGTGAGGGACAGGAGGCCCCTGGACTCTGTGGAGAAGGTGAGGGGCAGGAGGCCCCTGGACTCTGTGGAGAAGGTGAGGGACAGGAGGGGGCTAGTCAAAGTGATCTCCATCATGGACAACACCTCCCACCCACTGCACAGGACTGTAGAGGAGCTGAGGAGCTCCCTCAGCGGAAGACTGAGGCACCCTCAGTGCAAGAAGGAGCGCTACCGCTGGGCCTTCAGTCCCACTACAGTCAGACTGTATAATAAGTCACTTTAAGTCACTGATGACCTGCACTAGGACTGAAAAACCACCACTGCTATTGCCACTTCTTATTGTACATAATATATCCTGCACGGACTATGTTTCTAACCTAAGATGTTTGCACACTTTTTGCGCAATCTGAGTTATACCATCTATGCCAAATGTGTGAAAGTGTATCTTCTTATCTTATCCTATATCTATAATCAGATCCTCTGCAAATGCTAAAATGTTTATTAATGTTAATGGTAATTTCTAGCTTTACCACGATCGCTTTAAAACAGTATTTTTGAAAATGTATTTTTGTTTATTGAGTTGAGTTAGCCACGCTTCTCTGGCAGAGACAGAAGTAGTGACAGGCACCGCGGAGTGATCTTTACACACCTGAATTATAAGGCAAATTGCGTTACCATTTTTACACACGCACACACGTTGCATTCATTTATATCAGGTAAGTTAATGTTTGTTTTGTTGTCAAATTGATTTTAAATAGTAGACAAACTAAGAAGATTGCTTTAAAATGCAATGTTGTAACTAGTAATACCAATAGTTGGTATTGCTAGTTCAACTGATGACACATGTTACAGCCGTGTTTGGACAGCCAAGCACACCCACTGGTTAAGACCAAACACCATCTTTCCAAGACCCGTTTCATGTGGCCTGGTGCATTCGTTTCGTTACAATTTTAAAAGTTCACGTCTCTTCTCACTTTTTGCTTGGCCTGTTCTCCTACAAATCCAGGGCTCAAGGCTCAGTCTCCGGGACAATGAGGTGATTAGCTCAATCAGAACGAGCTGCAGAGGATTGTGGTCGTCTTTTTGTGCTTCCATTAATCAACAACCTGAAGCTCACAAATCAGTTCTACAGATTGTACGCTTTGTTCCCCACGCGGCAATCACCAACCAGAACCGGCTGAGCTCGCCACCTTTGCTCCTTTCTCTGACATTATAAACCAGGGCTTTGTATTATATTATTTCCTCCCAAAATGCATGTTCCCGATTCTAGCGCGACCCATATTAACCCCAGAAGATGAGACATTTTGAGACCCGGTTCTAACAATAGTATCAATTGTGCTCACCTGTAATAAAACACATAAAGGGAAATCTCCTAAAAGGCTGTGTTTTAATAGGCCTCATGTATCGGGCTAATGATGCATGTTCCAGCCATACATCCGCACGTCTGAGTGTATTCATGGAGGTTATTGTTCACGGATCTATTATTTCACATTGTGCCGAGTCATTAGTTCGACTGGTGCAGACTGTGCTGGAGATAATAAGGATTGGATTAAGTAAGAGCGAGTGTTAAGGATATAAGGGCAAATATAATTGTTAAAAATCATAGACTGTGTTGGTATTATTCGTAAATACCACTTTTGGATGAGCTATGGCTTCACTATAATAATCAAAGCTGGGATACCCACCTATGGAAGAGCCCTGTGAGTCGCTTCATGGCGCTTTAGGCTGGGAGCTGATTGCCTGAGTGAAGGTGGTTCTCTCTGTGTGACTATGTGTCAAATGTGTGTAAAAAAAATAAATAAAATAAAAATCACAGCCAGGATCAATTACAATCTTTTTTTTTAAACAATAAAGATAAAATATATACTTTTTTTTTCCAATCAAACTGGTGATAAAAAAATTATACAAGTCAGATTCAGATTCATTTATTTCGCCATTTGCAGTAACACTACATTGGAATTGGAGTATAGATGTATACAGTTTTGTTCAGATCAATTAAACAATTCAATAAATGGTTAATTCTATAAAATATATTACTTGCCAAATGTTTACTTATTGTCTGAAAGCCATGGTGGCAGAACAGCTTTTAAATTGACTAATTAAGTATCTATCTATCGATTTAGGACATTCTTTAAAAAGCATGTGTTCTATATGTCTAAAATCAGCTGGTTTATTTTAAAACTGGGGTACATACCATTCAATCAAAGAAACTCACTCACAGGGCTCTAACAAGAATGCATGAGATAACATGTTTCTAGGCTTAAGACGCGTGTGGCTGCATCTGATTTGTTCACACATTTACTTTCGAAGAAACGTGTTACATCCGAGAAAAAAGTTAGTCTGTCCAGCTTTAAGTACACAGTTGAACTTCGAAACAATTAGATTCTTCCTTTTCCATTTTAAAGTCACATTTGTAAGTCACAATCGAGGTGAGGCAGGGGCCGTATCCAGGGACCAGTGATTGCTCCATGTTCCTCTGGGATATCAACTGTTCTAAACCTTATCCAAACAAAAAGAAACCAATGAGAATGACATCCTCCAGCTAATAAACAAACCGTGTGTGCACCAGACTTGCTCCAAATGGGAAAAGATTTCCCCCAGGACCCAACATCTACTGCAGCACAATGAGAGAACATGGACCGCCCTAACCCTAACTCCCGGTGAGCCTCCCATTCAAATAGCCGTAATGACAGTAACAATAAAGTTATATTAATCTTAGACAATTGAGTTTTGTATACAAGCATTGTTAAAGGTGGCATGGGATATGTAAACTTTTTTTCCAAAACAAAAATCTTTTGGCAACTTGAATATGTGAATGTTGTCTTTACATCTTTACCTTATTAAAAAACTTGTTGTATTTTGTGTACTAATATTTTGTGCTCTGTGAATTACCATTCGCCGCTTTGGGCTTAGAGTTGATTGGTTGAGTAACGTTTCTGTATAAAAAATATAATATACATGCATATACAAACTAGATATAGTCAGTTATCCAAGCTACGCACCTTTTTAGTTTTGTTTGCAAACATTATTTTCCATCGCTGCCTTTTGGTTTGTTTATCACCAGTGTTGAAACGAGCAAGTATTTCTGCTTACATGCTACATGCTCACACTATGAGGCCTATTATTGCAGATGTTTGGGTGTAATAAAAATAAAAAACATTAATAATTTGAACCAAACTGAGGACTTAACATTGTTAAGTCAGTTATACACTGTAAATAAAATATATATATATATATATATATATATATATATATATATATATATATATTATATATATATATATATATATATATACACAGTGCCTTGTGAAAGTATTCGGCCCCCTTGAACCTTTCAACATTTCGCCACATTTCAGGCTTCAAACATAAAGATATAAATTTAAAATTTGTTGTCATGAATTAAGAACAAGTGGGACACAATCGTGGAGTGGAAGAAAATTTATTGGATAATTTAAACTTTTTTAACAAATAAAAAACTGAAAAGTGGGGTGTACAATATTATTCGGCCCCTTTACTTTCAGTGCAGCAAACTCACTCCAGAAGTTCAGTGAGGATCTTTGAATGATCCAATGTTGTCCTAAATGACTGATGATGATAAATAGAATGCACCTGTGTGTAATCAACTCTCCGTATAAATGCACCTGCTCTTTGATAGTCTCAGGGTTCTGTTTAAAGCGCAGAGAGAACCATGCAGACAAAGGAACACACCAGGCAGGTCCGAGATACTGTTGTGGAGAAGTTTAAAGCCGGATTTGGATACAAAAAGATTTCCCAAGCTTTAAACATCTCAAGGAGCACTGTGCAAGCAATTATATTGAAGTGGAAGGAGTATCAGACCACTGCAAATCTACCAAGACCCGGCCGTCCCTCCAAACTTTCATCTCAAACAAGGAAAAAAACTGATCAGAGATGCAGCCAAGAGGCCCATGATCACTCTGGATGAACTGCAGATAACTACAGCTGAGGTGGGAGAGTCTGTCCATAGGACAACAATCAGTTGTGCACTGCGCAAATCTGGCCTTTATGGAAGAGTGGCAAGAAGAAAGCCATTTCTCAAAGATATCCATAAAAAGTCTTGTTTAAAGTTTGCCACAAGCCACCTGGGAGACACACCTAACATGTGGAAGAAAAATCGAACTTTTTGGCCACAATGCAAAACGATATGTTTGGCGTAAAAGCAACACAGCTCATCACCCTGAACACACCATCCCCACTGTCAAACATGGTGGTGGCAGCATCATGGTTTGGGCCTGCTTTTCTTCAGCAGGGACAGGGAAGATGGCTAAAATTGATGGGAAGATGGATGGAGCCAAATACAGGATCATTCTGGAAGAAAACCTGTTGGAGTCTGCAAAAGACCTGAGACTGGGACGGAGATTTATCTTCCAACAGGACAATGATCCAAAACATAAAGCCAAATCTACAATGGAATGGTTCACAAATAGACGTATCCAGGTGTTAGAATGGCCAAGTCAAAGTCCAGACCTGAATCCAATTGAGAATCTGTGGAAAGAGCTGAAGACTGCTGTTCACAAACGCTCTCCATCCAACCTCACAGAGCTCGAGCTGTTTTGCAAGGACGAATGGGCAAGAATTCCAGTCTCTCGATGTGCAAAACTGATAGAGACATACCCCAAGCGACTTGCAGCTGTAATTGCAGCAAAAGGTGGCGCTACAAAGTATTAGCGCAAGGGGGCCGAATAATATTGCACGCCCCACTTTTCAGTTTTTTATTTGTTAAAGTTTAAATTATCCAATACATTTTGTTCCACTTCACGATTGTGTCCCACTTGTTGTTGATTCTTCAACATTCTCCCCTTCTATTCTCAATATTCATCAACGATCTTCCACAAGTCATATCTAACGGTAATCTTCCATTGCTCCGGAATCAGTTGCAGCTTTCCTTTAATTCAGTCCAACAATGGCTTTATAATAACAGATTAATTCTCAATATGAAAAAAATCACGCTGTATACTTTTTCTTTGCACATCACAAACTTCTGAATTCCTCCGACCTCCATATAGAGTTCAGTGATGTGTCAAAGAAGCATAAAGCTGAATGCATTAAATATCTTGGTTTGTGGCAGGACCCAGAGCTTAATTTCAAACCCCTTATTGATCATTAAAAGAACATATGCCACCACGGGCCCCCTGTTTCGTTCACCTAACTGCTTCACCCAAGAAGTTGGAAAGAAAATAATAACACAACAAGTTCTACCCATCATAGATTATTCTGATACCATCTACCAAAGCACATACGACTCATTGCTCAAACCTTTAAATACACTCTTCAACTGCCTGTGCAGATTCATCCATAAATGTCCATATCGATCACTGCACTTTATTTTAAAAACTGATCTGAAACAAACCAGAAAGAGGGATACGCAATAAAGCACAGGGTAAAAATACACAGAGAAACACAGAGGAATCACATTAGGGCAGGGCCAACAATCAATGCGTCAGGAAGGAGAACTGAACGGATGAGACATCAAAATTAAAGTGTTTTAAATAAATGTATTTTAGTGGATCTATATAAATCAATAGGGACGACAGTGGCTCAGTTGGTAGAGTATTGGCCTTTGAGCCTGTAGGTCGTGGGTTTGAGCCCACCATGAGACCTTCTTAACCAAATCCCACTGATGACTGCTGTTGTTGTGTCCTTGGGCAAGATATTTAACGCCACTTTTCCTGAAGCCCCCGCTGAAAGATCAAGAGCGACCATAGAGCGACCATCTTCCTGTGGACTCACCACCTGCAGGAGGATCAGTGAGGGGCTGGCATCTCTGGCCAACCCCCCGACCCAGAAATGGATTAAGGGGTAGAAAATAGATGGATGGATATAAATCCATTGCATTATCATTATTAATCATGGTGAACAGTTTCAAAGGCAGAATAAATGGATGTATGATAAACTCTTGGGAAAGGCCAGTGCAGGTAATATGGGCTGCTCGCTGTATCGGATGACAAAGTGGGATGTTGAAAGTAAAGTGTAAAAGTGATGAGACAGAGAAAGCATTTGTGCACATGCAGCGGAGGCCTGTCCCCAGCAGAGCCCTGTGGAGAGAGGGAAGAGCCTGGAGGGTTACTGCTAATGTAAAGGAAACTATATTGTCTCTGCTGTGCTGTATCAGGGAGAAAGAAGTTTGAGGCATAAGTTTTACAGTTTAACAAAGATGGTGCGCTCCTGTGAGGATAATACCCCACTGTGGTGACCGATGCAAATGAACGGATTTAAGTGCATTCCAGTTTCAGAAAGCTTAAAGGATAAAAGTTACTGCTTAATGCCAAGAAATGCAACTATTAAGTCTGAAAACCCTCAAATCAGATTGAGCTGGAGGATGTGTGTCTCTCATGCTTAGACTGCTGTTTGTTTTCTTGTCCTTTGCAGCAGATTAGTGTGGATTTATAATGATATGGATGCATTTCAACAAACTTGGTCAACAGATGTGAAGCCATATATACAGAATGTGTGATCGACAAGTGCTTTGTTGAAACTATGTTTGTATTTTTTAAATGTGAAATTCTATAGTCAAATAAAGTAATTATTTTAGTCTAATCTCTACATTTTCCTTCATCAAGTGGATGGATAGATTTTCTTTCATTGTACAAATTAAAAATGTTGTTAGGGCAAACTAAACATAGGGAGGCAGCGTTTCAGATTTACGGAGCAAAAATCTAGAGCTGTTTTCCTGAAAATGCGAGACAGGATTCTTCTCAGACAATGGTAATATTCTGGTTGAAAACAGTAGTGTTTCGCTGCAAATACAGCTGAATGATTGTAACATACAGTAGATTATAATTGCTTTTTTTTTCTTGCACTTTGAGTTGCTTTGTGTATAAACTGTAAATAACAGAGGCAGCAGTTGTATAAGATAGCTGATCAAAATGAAACAGTAATAACTATGCAATTGCACTGATTCCCTCTGCAACTGCAATTATATAAAGTAAATAAACTTTTGATTACACATTTTAATGACTCGTCTTTGGAATGGAATCTTGTTTGTTTTCCCAACAAGAATACTGTGTGAAACAATACATATAACTTAAATTGTAGTTTGTAGTAAATAAATAGTTCTATAAAGTTTAAGTAAATAAATAACATTACTCATATTCTATTTATTCAAACAAGGACCCGTTGATTACCAACAGGGTAAAACAGCAGTTAGGGATGATTAATTAAATCATTGTCATCCCTTTATTTCCATTTCTGGAT
Source organism: Knipowitschia caucasica (assembly GCA_964034765.1). NCBI lineage: Eukaryota > Metazoa > Chordata > Actinopteri > Gobiiformes > Gobiidae > Knipowitschia > Knipowitschia caucasica. The sequence goes on from OZ035843.1 coordinate 7,559,521, forward strand.
CAGGGGAGTGGCAATCAGAGCTGCCACCCAATACACAATGCACCAGTCCCTCACTGATCCTCCTGCAGGTGGTGGGTCCACAGGATGATGGCTGTTTCTTAGATGCAGATTTGGCCTTGGTTTTTCAGCGGGGACTTCAGGCAAAGTGGGGCTGCCAACTGAGTTACTGTCGCCCCACTGAGCTACTGTCGCCCCATTAATTAAAACATCACCATAAAAATGATAGATCGCTTTTTGGACAATCAAAGATGCTTCACTTGTCATTTTTCATTAACTCCAACCACAGTAGGGATTAACTATAGCCACAGCTGCCCTGGGTCAGACTGGCAGTGAGGCGCCTTCACACCACCACTAATCATTCACACACACACCAGATGCATTCTAGGAAATGTCTTGCCTAAGGACACAACAACAGTAGTTTACAGCAGCCCCACAGTGGCACCTGTTGTTCCCAAATGTCCCCCATCATCATCATACTAACCAGGTCCTGCCCTGCTTAGCTTCAAAGGTCTGGCTGGATCTTGCTTTCTTAGGCACATATACATTTACTATAGGGTGATGCATTTATTCACCCCAGTAATCCACCAAACTTTAAAATAAATTTCCAGTAGGGCATTTTTACACTGCTCCACACTCATGGCTGTAATACACCTTATGCGCCACTAGATGGAGACAAGAAGCCCTGTAATGCATGAATCTTGAGTTCATTAATCTCCATTAGACCGCTGCTCTGACAGTGCATTTCATCTGAGCTATTTCATTATTGTCCTCTGCTGAGTCTTAGTGAGGTGAAATTCAACACCCCGAACAATGCTTATCCCTCCACATTACACTGCATTTATTGATATCGATTGGTTTGACTGCTGCATCTGCAAGAGCCAAGAAACTGCAGACATTAACAATACAATACAATACAATTTATTCTTGTATATCCCTAAATCACAACAAAAGTCATTTCAGAGGACTTAACAAAACCATTGAAATCACCAACACAGGTCAGAGAATCAACAGTTAAAACACTTAAAGAATATAGAACACATTTATATGACATGACTATATGACTAACACATCTTAGACTCCACCTCTTGTTGTTTTCTGACACAAGTGCATGAACCAGTGGTTGAAAGAAACTATGTGTAATTGAGACGAATAGGCACTGATAATGTATGATAATTATGGAATCACTTATGTGGACCTGTTGCTATTAGAAGTAAGGGGCAAGACATATGTATTAGGGTTAGTCCACAATTGCTTTGAATAATTGTTTACAGATATATTACCATAATCAAATGCACACAAAACATGTCTATTTTAAATCTGGTGCTTTGTAACAATCAAAGGCATTCATTGTTGTATTCAATTCAATTCAATGTATTATTGTATAGCTGTCATGTTGTTGCCCCGCCCTAATGTGATTCACCTGTGTCTCCCTGTATGTATTTATACCCTGTGCCTTTCCTCACTTGTTGTCCGTCCATTGTCTCTACCACGCTTGTCCTGTCTGCAGTTCTGGTGTTTTTACATTACCTTGGATTTATTTTATTAAATTACTTTGATTTTCAGTCCTGCATTTTGGGTTCCCTTTTTCTTCATTCATCCACATGACAGAATGGATATTGGGATCCCGCGGACTGCTTTTCCATCCACACCTGGCACTCTACACCACCCTCAACATCTTTAAGTACAGATTTTTGTTTTGACTACTATGCCTGCTGCCTACTGATGACGTCTGTTTTGCCTCGCCTACTGGAACCATCGCCAGACAAAGTGTTCCGTCTGGGGTGGTAATCTTCGTTCTGTGTCTGGGCCACCGCCGGGCATTAAGCTCCGTCCGGGGTGGTCTTCTGTTCCCCCGTCCTGTTGGAGGTCGTCACTGGGCCCGTTCTCCTCCCATGTGTTCTGGTCACTGTTGGACTTTTCTGTCTTTTCTGCTCACTCCTCCGGACCCCCCACCACCCTCCCGGGCTTGTGTATCTTGGGACATCTGGGAGCTGTCCCTTTTGAGGGGGGATACTGTCATGGTGTGGACTTTGACTATTTTGGCCTGGTTTTATTTTGCTATTTGTTCTCTTGGAGTTTGAGTTGATTGTTGCCCCGCCCTAATGTGATTCACCTGCGTCTCCCTGTATGTATTTATACCCTGTGCCTTTCCTTACTTGTTGTCCGTCCATTGTCTCTACCACGTTTGTCCTGTCTGCAGTTCTGGTGTTTTTACATTACCTTGGATTATTTTATTAAATTACTTTGATTTTCAGTCCTGCATTTTGGGTTCCCTTTTTCTTCACTCATCCATATGACAATAGCCCTGAATAACAACAGCAGTAATCTCAGGAGTTAACAAAACCGTTGAAACCCTCAACACAGATCAGAGAATCAACAGACACAAAAAATATAGCACACATGTGTATTGGTCCAGAGGGAGGGACCACTGTCCATGAATGTTGATATGTCCATACTTGTTGTAGAATGTAGAGCATGGGTGTCAAACTCTGGCCCTTGAGGCAATATCAAATTAACATTAGAGCTGGCCTGCCAGTCACCGCTAATACTACAAATCCCCTAATGCTCTGCTGATGTTTTGCAGCGCCAGCTACATGCTCTCTCCTCCTGTTCGGCAACACTTATCTATGTGAGCAAATTTTCTCCTCAATGAAGATGACAAACGTCTCACAGGATAGTCTGACTGATGAAGACCTTCGTTTGATTATGAAGGTTGCCTCAGCTCAAAGCCTGAACCCCGACATTAATGAACTAACATCCAAGAAAAGATGCCTTGGGTGTCTGGCTTGGGCACATCAAACCAAACTTGCCAAATTGAGCTGTAAAAAGGCCTGAATAGTTGATTTATTCATTGTTATTGTATTATCCTGTGCGAAAAGTTAATGTTGATATTTTCCTCACACGGCTGCAAATAGAAAAGAGGCATTCAATTTATATTTTATTCGATAAGCCATTGATATGTTTTAGTTGTTACTATTATTCTTTGAAACTTGATTTTACATGTCACTATGAAGTTATATAAGCCTTGCTTGTATAATATTCAATGCAAAACTTGATTGGGTCCCTACTAAAATGTTCAGTTTTATTTTTGGCCTGATCTGTAAGTTTGAGACCCCTGATGTAGAGTGTCCTGGATCATCACCACAGTCCTTGTTAGACTCTAACTGTCCAACAGACCCTCCTGCATCGGCAACGAGAAACTCTAAAACCCAGTGGGAGAAAAGTGGGAAACCTCAGGGACATCCACATTGAGGCAGACGGGCTATAGATCCAGGCATGGGCGTAGGTTTGCGTGGGGACCATGGGGACATGTCCCCACCTATATTTTGTGAGGACCAAAATGACATGATGTCCCTGGGAACTGTAGTCTTCGCAGTGGTTCGGGGCGGCTACACGGGGAAATCTGTGATTGAGTGTTTATTTGCGGTATAAATGTAACATTTATTCATTTTTATTGAAATAGTAACTACTAAATGTTAATTGGGAAGATAGATATTTAATGTTTTGTATGAAATATGCCTCAATAATAGAGAAAATTTGTGATATTTGTTAATTTCTTTCATTCTTCCAGGTTTATTACCTGTGGTCATAACAACTGTTTGACATACACAAGTCATGCCACGTTTGCTGCCTGTCATTAGCCCTTTTAGATTGCTAAAATATAAAAAGTCCGAACACAGTCAAGTATTTTTGGCCTCTGTCCGATGTTTAGATCAGCATCTTCAGAATGTTTTAATGAAGTAAAGGTGTGTTGTCTGATACTGTAGGTCCAGTCCTGGCTCAGAACTATAGCTGTAAATACTTCAATATCAATCTTAAATAAAAAAATAAAAAAAAAACATAGTACAAAGTAGATAAAGTGACATTCAGACATCTGAATGTGAAGTGACATCTCCAGAGCTGCCAGAGGCACGGAGTGACAGTCCTGGTCCAGCATAGTTTGTCCAGGACCCTCCTGTCCCCACCTGCTGCACTGTGTCGGGAACAGCCCAGGACTGAGCTGGACTTCCTGATGACTTTGTCCAGCTTCTTCCTGTCCCTCTCTGAGATACTGCTGTTCCAGCAGACCATACCACCACCATCCACCATGGTGTTGAAGGTGCTGGAGAAATAGAAGAGGAGGATCCTCACAGGGGAGCCGTGCTTCCCCAGGTGGGACAGCGAGCGGAGGAAGGTGATGATGGCATCCATACAATAAGGGCCTCCACCGACTCCCGCTGTTGTCTGCTGCCATTGTGTCCTTGGGCAAGACACTTAACCCCACTTTACATGAAGCCCCGTTGAAAGATCAAGGTTGTGTTGTTACTGACAGAGCTACCATCCTCCTGTGGACTCACCACTTGCAGGAGGATCCGTGAGGGGCTGGTGCTCTGTAAACTGGGTGCAGCTCTGACTGTGCATAACTTAGTGCTCATCGTGGCTTCAATTGCAGCCTTTATCTATTCTAATATTGATAATCCACTAGTAAAGTAGCAATATGCATGATTCTATGTCGAGTCATCATTAAATCGCCCTAATCTGTCAAAAGGCATTAATAAAACATGCTCTTTCCTAATACTTCATTAACTGATAACAGTCGTTCAACCAAGATATTTGAATTTCAAAATTAGTTTTACAGCCCCTAAATCTTGTTATTGTTTTCATTTCAATCTGAGTCAGGGAGAATGCAGTGCCACTTTTGGCTATATAGATTTTAATTTACATACTGCTCCTTTAAATGTGCATTTTGTGTAAAAAATATTTTATAATTGTATTGAGATATCTTATGCATGTCTTTTTTATTTTTGTTATATTGAACCGTGAGCCAAAGCACACTTGTTTCGAATTCTGGTCACTTACAATTACAATTTAATTGAAAATAATACATTTTAGTTTCATGCTAAGTTGTATTGGATTAACGTCTCATGTAATTGAAATTACTTGAAGTAATTTGATTCTGCAAACGTGCTGTGTGTTTCTATGGCCTTTTGCAGTTTGCATGAAATTTAATACATTTTCAATAATCTTGTTATTTCAGATTATAATAAACAACAAAAACACGTCCATGGTGCAATAGGGAGGGTTGGTGCCATTTTCATGTATTTTTATTTTTTTTTGGTTTAGTTTTTTGAGTTTAGTCTTTCCTGAGTTGTTTTGATATTTGTTTTTTTTGTTTGAAAAAAAAAAAAAGTAAAACATGTATACAAAAAGTTTCTGTTCTGTAATGTATTTAATCTACCTATTAACCAGGCTATTACTCTAAACATACACTTTGCCATTGTTTTCCTAATCAGCATACATGGTGACGATGTGCGTGTGTGTTCGTGTGTGTATGGCAGTTCGTTTCTGTGTTTGTGTTCGTGTGCGTGTGTGTGCGTTATTACGTGCATTTTGTCTGAGGAGCAGAGCCATAATCGTCGATGAAACGAGAACCTGCAGTCTACATGCACACGCTCACTCCATCTCCACGTGCACGCACACACACCCATGCGAGCGCGCGCTGTCACGAATTTACCTCCCACCGACAAGCCTCCCCCCGCCCGTCTCTCATCCTCCGCCTCCCCATTGGCCCAAACGAACCATTCGATGAGCTCTGATTGGCCCAAACCCACGCCTATCACAACGCACAGTCGGCTCTATGCAAATGAGCTGGACAGACGCGGAACAGACAGCATAGCGGGCATACAGAGGAAGCACCGGTGTCCTTCACAACTTAACCGCACAATTTTGCACATTTCGGAGTCCGTTGTCATTTCTCCGTTGTCACAAAATGGCACAACCGGACACCAAGAAGATATTTTTCGAGAACCTATCTGGAGCTGGGAAAGCCATCGCTGTATTGACAAGTGGTGGGGATGCGCAAGGTAAAATGATACATGTAGAGCACGTTGCATTGTATTTCTTTCAAAACCAATATCAAAAACACTTGTCATCCCCTGTATATGACCTGCACACTATGTGAAGTCAAATCTGCTGGTATAAACTATTGCGCAGTGCTACATCCACAGACTGCCCATAGCGATGCTAGCTGGCACATTGTTGCTAGCGCGCTAACACTACAGCATCCAACCACTTTGATGGCACGTCAATGGATTGTGCTATTACGCAGGAATAAAAGCTTGTCAAGGTCACACAACAATGCGTGGTTGTTTTTATAAGCCTGGACTGTTGGACTGCGTGTTATATTCACAGGAAAATCCCCACCATTGGCTTTAATCTTGATCACGACTCAATATACCGGTGTGTTTTGTGGTAATATTCTTTGGTGTGATGCATGGATGAAGCGGTGATCAGACCATGGTGGCATTGTTGTTTGAGTGGTGAGAAGTATTAAATTAGATTAGTTTTTTGAGAGCAGGCTTTAGTCGCAGTGTGGAGGGATGCTCGTATCCTGTGTACGTGATGAGCAGCATACATCCTTTCACTATAGCGTCTCTTTGCGTCAGAGAGGAAACCCCAGGTCAGGTGCTTCCCAGCGTGGATCCTGATTGGTGAAAAAGCCCTGGCTGGCCCCTGGACAATTATAGCGGATTCCAATTAGAGAGACGATCATGGATTCATGACCACGTTTGGAAACTGGGCAGCGGTGTGCAGGCCGAGTGGTGTGGCATCCTTTTATGTGGAGCCTGTTGCATTACATAACCCTGGATCACGTTTACGTTGTTTTATGTATGCAATGAGGAAGGATATGTACCTAAAACGACGATTTGACATTTTGTAGTTTGATACCAAAGTGCAGATTGAATAATCTGGAAAAAGACAACGATTGCATTAGAATGTGTATTGTCAAGATGCGTAAAGGTTCAGTCATGATGTCTAACCAGCAGACTTAGATTGAGTACAACTATATTTATTGTTAAGCTTGGTGATTAGACCCTGGCAGGAATGCTGCAACTTGTGGTGAAGAAGCTGAGCCGAATTTATGACAGGTTACTACTGAATAGGCGGTGATGGTGAGGAGGTGGGTTGCTATTCGAAAAAGCAGCTTGAGCTGCAGAGAACTGAGAGGCTATGTTTAAATGTAGCCATGAAGTGACGATGAGCTCAGGTGTGACTGAGCAGCTGAGGCTGATGTTGAGCTCAGGCGCAGGTGTGTAGAGGGAGAGGAGTCAGTGTGAAAACATGATGTCTCTTTGGTCTTCCTGTCTGATCTTGTGCTTTTGGCTTTATAACTGAAGACCTGTCACTGTCGACTGATGACTTAAAGGAAAAAGTTCTCAAAACATGTTTTGAGAAGTACTTTCTATTTCATATCTTCCTTTTTTTTTTTTTTTTTTTTTTTTACTGTATAGTATTGTTTTTGCATGGTATTGTTTTGAATGGATGTCAGAGGTTTACTATACTATACTATACTATTTTGGCATACAGTTCCATTGAAAAACTGATTTGCCTTGAAGAAAAAAATTGTAATTTTATCATTAACATATCACTTTTGTTATTTGTTATTGAAATACAATCATTAGTTGACATAATTGTATCAACCTAAACTGGCCTCAACTCATTAGGAGTAAATGACTAAAGGCCGACGGCCTACGAATGTGTTTCTATTCAAATCTGCATGCCTTCATGCTGAGAAGGAGTTAGCGGTTTGATAAGTTGAGCAAGTTTAAAAGGCCTATTTTAATAGCCATTGTTTTTAAAAGCATCAATTCATCATGGGTTTAAGAGTAAGTCATATGGAAAATTGGTATCTCAACCAACACACACAAATATATAAATACCAGGTCATATGCATAAATGCAAGTAGTAAATGCTATTTTAATGAGATGGAAAATATAAGTATTGTGGTAATTGATTGTACATGCAGCAAAAAGGGCTGTTGTTATTGAAAGTAAGTAAAGTATGTGACAGCCTCCCACTCTGTCAGACCGAGCCCGATCTCATGTGACGGAAGTCTCAAAGGACTCCACTGTACCTGTTGCTGAGATCCAATCAGCAGCCTCCACTGAGTTGGGGCAATGTGTCTATTTTGTTGTGTTCAAACAAGTCCAGACCTGCTCCTTTCCTACATTATTACAAGGCCAACCTTCATCGGTTGCTTACATGAGAAGAAAAAATCCTGACAAAACTGCCTTCAATTTTGTTTCTTTAAGCGTAGTAGGTTTAAAGCTATCTCACTTTCTAACCACAACAATGGAAACAGAACGCAATGAATGTAATAAAATCCATCTATTCACTCCAAACAATTGGTCTATCACTAGTTTTTACATGTATTTTTGTCACATCTCTCCCCCGTCATCTTCTTTTTTACAAGGGAGAGAAGATTAATGTTATGGTCTGATTTGTTCAAACCGTTAAGCTTTTATAAGGCAAGGTAAAGACGAGCCAAGTTTATTTGTATAGCACAGTTCACAGAACAAGAGAGAAACAAGATGAGACTTTCTGTTGGGTCAAACAGCATTTATCATAGAGTTAAAAAGAGTATAGCTTTTATGTACCTTAACTTAAAAGTAGACTCATATAATAAGTCCAGTTTTAATATATATTTTTTAAGATATTGATTAAGCTCATGACATTGGGCCTCCTCCTTGTTTGTTCACTCAGAAATAATGTTTCCCCTCGGCTCCTTTACACAAGAGGAGTTTTGAGTTTATCTGATTCAGGGGGGGTCAGAGCACAGGAGATGATCCGGGACATTTTTGGTCTTTGGTTAATCCGTTTTCCTAAGGACCAATGACTCTTAGGTGTTTTATTGTTGTATTTCTTATGTGTTCTATTTGTTTTATTATCTGATCTGTTGGCAATCTGACCTCATTCGAGACAACTGCTATTGTGATTTTGGGCTTTACAAATTGACTTGAATATGTCTTGTTTGTATTTTCAACCACTTGTTATATATTTGTTTTTTCACCTCTATAAAGTTACAAGTGTATTTATATTGCACGAGACATACACCGGGTAATAAAAACAATAACAAGAGGGAAAACGTTCAAATATAAATAATCATACAACATAAAAATACCAAACACATTTAGCCTATGCTTTTATGTAGATCTGACTTGCAGTTCTAGTCGTTCTAGTCATGCCAGTGCAAGCACCAAGCCTCATTATAGTGCATGGTGGTTACTCATTCAGTCCTATAGAGTAATTTCTGAATGAGTAAGCCTCCACTCTACGTTTAGAGCACGTAGCACAGTTCTCTGCACGTCTACCAATGACAGCGGAACACGCATGACCAAATCGGTGCCAAAGGGATCTATCCGTTTGTGTGTTCTCCTCAGGCTTCCTCCACTTCAGCTGAGTGCTAATGACAGAGAACGATACACGTGCTGCTTTACACGCTTTCTTTTACTACTCATCTGACTCACAGCCGTAGTAATTCATAAACCAGTACTTTTATTGTGATATAAGTGTGTTGTGGGTGTGTGTACAAGTGAACACAGCCTAACCCCCTCCCTATCCCTCATGATATGATTAAACCTGACTGCGCACTTCAGAGCGGTTATGTAAGAGGGCTTTAGGTCATCGCCGCTGGAGTGGACACAACAAGACGCCTGTAGTTGCTTTGCAGGAGTTGTGCTGAAGTGTATCTTGTTTGTGATGGAAAGAAACTCAAAGCCCATGTCTTTTCATTCAAGTTCAAAAAGGAAGCTGTCCAATGCAATACTTGTCAAGAAGTTTGCAAGCGAGAGAAAATGCCAATTAGTAACTAGCAATTAGCAAGCATCAACTTCAATGGCACCATCAACACTTTATCTTCAGAATATTGAGATCAATCGTAATATGTCACATTTTTTATTCTGGAGTAAATATAAATGGTTAATTATGCTGTGTGTTTTTAAATTTAGATTGTTCTGTGATCACGTTTGACTTACATTGATTACAATACATCCATCCATCCATTTTCTTCCCCTTAATCCATTTCTGGGTCGGGCGGGTGGCAGTACACTTAGCACCAGCCCCTCCACCAGATTACAATCCAACTAAATTTGAATTATTATTGTGTTAATCCGTCTGGTGTTTTTCTAGCTAAAACGTTGCCCTCTGGCTCTCACCCTTCTACCACAATGGGCCTCATTTAGCGTGCAGCCTCATGTTGACTTTTGTAACCACTTAGAAATCTGCTGAGTTTGGCCAGTCAAATGTAACTTTATCTCAAGCATTGTAGTCTTGTCTCAATGATTTGCACTTTCTAAGATAATAATAAACTAGTGTTCTTTAAGTTCAATTTATATGGTGTTGTATAAGCTAATACAATGCTCTTATTGTTCTACTGTCTGCACGTGGTGAGAGATTCAGTCCATTTCTCTTGTTGTTGTTTATTGTACTGAAGCGTTTGATCTATGAACCCAGTCTACTATCGTCTAGACCCAACTCCTCCAGGATTCAACTGGCTTTTAATAACTCAAAATTGTTTGTTTGAACTCTGGCTTGTGATCTTTTAATTTGTCCGGAAACCAAGCAACCACAGTATTACACTCTCTTCACGGGCACATGTTTCTTTTCCTCAGTGACTTGTCTTGACACAAAGTAAAAGCTTTTTTAGGCTTTTATGTACTATTTTCTATTCATGTCACCTGGGTCATATCTATTTCCAAAGCCCTGGAATAAGTTTTAGAATTGTTTTGGTCTTAATAATGTATTTGAAATGTAGTAGATGTATAGAAATTAATGTCTGGATACAATGCTAAAACTTGTAGACTGTATTATGGACGACTGTTTCAGGGAACTTGTTACTGGAATTCAATACATCAGTATAATTGGTTCCAAAATAGCTGAAGAAAGCAAAACATACATGGAAAATAGACAAAAATGGGCTCACACTTTTATCAAAGCCATGGAAAAGTTAGGTAATGGTTTTGGAAAAGTCATGCGGGCCGTGTCTTTTCTGTGTAGAATTCTTTGCTGCAGTCAGTCTCCTTGTTCACAAAACCTCTCTGCACCTCTTGTCCTTGGTTCGGTTGCTATGTTGAACTGCTGCCAAACTCCGTCCACTAATCCTGTTCCATTCTCCTTTTGTTTGTACCCCTGTCCTCCTTCGCCAAGATTCTATCTCGCTAAACATCTAACACAGGTCAATCATTACCATTTATAACTCTAATTTCAGCAGTCATGGGATAGCACTTTGGTTGGTGAGGCGGCACAGCATTTTGTTTAGTTCTGGTACAAGGAGGAGGAGCTGTTTGGACAGTGTTGACCTAAAATGGTCAGCTTAAGTGGAATTCAACTTGTGCTTACCATAGAAAGCAATAGTTTACACATACAAGGACCGTGCGGATATATATAGATCGAGACATTCCGATCATCTTTTCTGTTTGTCAATGATGCAACATAGACTTACAATAGGCCTACTATACTAGACTTGATTTGAATCAGCAGGGAACCACTTCTTTCAAATCCCTTTCTAAAATGACTTTCCTATAAACTTAATATAGTTTTTCTTGCTAATTATCTTCTCCCGTCATTTAACAATCATAAATGGCAAAAGCATCAGCGTCAGCGGCGCCAGGTTCAATAATTCTTCTAAACTACAGCTTAAAGTCCATTTGAATGTTTGGACCAGACAGGAAATGATAATGGCTCTGTCTTGTTGTGGAAAGGCTCAAATTGCAGTGAAACCTGCAAAGTCATTCATGTTAGTTTAGTCAATTTATATTTGTGTGGATAAATATAAATATAGATTTCAAGGGTCAAGTGTATCTACATAGTTTTCACTTTTCTTACCCAGTATGGTATTGCTCCCAGTTCAGATCTGCAACTTTGTATCGCTTGGTTTACATTTTGGCAACATAACAAAAACCTTCCATACAACATCAAAACATACAAATCTTTATATCTGGATCTGAAAAAGCCTATAGCTATGATACCATTTGATATTTAGATAAATGAAGAAAATCCAATCAACATAATGCTAAGCTCATTAACTTTGTAAAACAGCCTGGTAATTATGATCTTGTGTCTCTACATTGTTACTGTAATCCTGTAATACTGTATTTTCTCTCTCTCAGGGATGAATGCTGCCGTGCGGGCCGTGGTCCGGATGGGATTATACGTAGGAGCCAAAGTTTACTTCATTCATGAGGTAAGTCCTGTTTTTATGTGAGGCTACTTTTCAAATCTGAAATTGTTTGTGGTTCGGGTTAAATATTTCATCAAATTAATTGATATTATGAGTTTATAGTTCTTTGCAGATTTCAAACAGCTTTGAGTTGTGCTACAAAGGTCTAACTCTCCACTGTCTTTAAAGGACTTACTTGTGAACAGTATTCTTCAAATCAAACCACTAATGCTGGGGAAAAACAGTAAATTGCTCAAATTAAGATAAATTGATACAGTAGAGCAAAGGATTGAAATATTTAATTAAATAGTTAGAGAAAACACAAAAGTTAAACATATGAGTTTACTCTTGTAATTTAAAGTTTATGGTACTCTCATGTCTTCTTTTTGTGACTGTAGTCTGTTGTGTTTTAATCATGTAAGTGATGTGCTAGGAGCTCACCATTCATGTGAGAGGTCACCCCTATGAAACCACACATGAAGCTACAGTGTCTTCATTAAACTATGAGATTATTGCAGATCCAGTTTAGATGAGTTTACATCAGGCTGGGTCCCAAGCTTTAAACATCTCAAGGAGCACTGTGCAAGCAATTATATTGAAATGGAAGGAGTATCAGACCACTGCAAATCTACCAAGACCTGGCCGTCCCTCCAAACTTTCATCTCAAACAAGGAGAAGACTGATCAGAGATGCAGCCAAGAGGCCCATGATCACTCTGGATGAACTGCAGATAACTACAGCTGAGGTGGGGATGGTGTGTTCAGGGTGATGAGCTGTGTTGCTTTTACGCCAAACATATCGTTTTGCATTGTGGCCAAAAAGTTCGATTTTGGTTTCATCTGACCAGAGCACCTTCTTCCACATGTTTGGTGTGTCTCCCAGGTGGCTTGTGGCAAACTTTAAACGAGACTTTTTATGGATATCTTTGAGAAATGGCTTTCTTCTTGCCACTCTTCCATAAAGGCCAGATTTGTGCAGTGCATGACTGATTGTTGTCCTATGGACAGACTCTCCCACCTCAGCTGTAGTTATCTGCAGTTCATCCAGAGTGATCATGGGCCTCTTGGCTGCATCTCTGATCCGTCTTCTCCTTGTTTGAGATGAAAGTTTGGAGGGACGGCCGGGTCTTGGTAGATTTGCAGTGGTCTGATACACCTTCCATTTCAATATAATTGCTTTCAAAGTGCTCCTTGAGATGTTTAAAGCTTGGGAAATCTTTTTGTATCCAAATCCAGCTTTAAACTTCTCCAACAGTATCTCGGACCTGCCTGGTGTGTTCCTTTGTCTTCATGGTTCTCTCTTCGCTTTAAACAGAACCCTGAGACTATCAAAGAGCAGGTGCATTTATACGGAGAGTTGATTACACACAGGTGCATTCTATTTATCATCATCAGTCATTTAGGACAACATTGGATCATTCAAAGATCCTCACTGAACTTCTGGAGTGAGTTTGCTGCACTGAAAGTAAAGGGGCCGAATAATATTGCACGCCCCACTTTTTAGTTTTTTATTTGTTAAAAATGTTTAAATTATCCAATAAATTTCATTCCACTTCACGATTGTGTCCCACTTGTTGTTGATTCATGACAAAAAATGTAATTTTTATATCTTTATGTTTGAAGCCTGAAATGTGGCGAAATGTTGAAAGGTTCAAGGGAAATGGTACAGTGCCTTACTTTCGCAAGGCACTGTACCATTTCCTATAAGTAACTACTGGTGATTTTAAGCCCATCATGAGAATTCTCTATGTGTATTCATGAGGAAGAGATATTATTATATTAACTACAGTATTTAATACAATCTAGTAGTTACTCCCTTAGTTTTATCACCAGTTTTTACTAGTGATTTTCAGACAGAAAAGTGGAAAAGTGACACTAAATGTTTCTTTCTGTTGGAACAAACACAATTATTACAGACATAAAAGTACCCCACCCTAATTGAATGTGTGTTTCCTACCTCAGGGCTATCAGGGTATGGTGGACGGAGGAGACAACATAGAGGAGGCTTCATGGGAGAGTGTGTCCAGCATGCTTCAAATTGTGAGTAGATTAGATACACAAGCAAATAAAGTAAAAAGTAGGACCTTTAATTCTTGAGATATGTTCCTTTGATATCAGGGGGGCACTGTTATCGGCAGTGCTCGGTGCAAAGAGTTCCGCTCACATGAGGGACGCCTGAAGGCAGCACACAACCTGGTGCAGCGCGGCATCACAAACCTGTGTGTGATCGGAGGAGACGGCAGCCTGACGGGGGCTAACCTGTTCAGAGAGGAGTGGAGTGGACTGCTGTCGGAGCTGGTGGAACAAGGTTTGTCTAATAAACTGTCACTGTTGATTCTGAACGTCGCATTTTCATTCAATTTTGGCTGGAGGTTATTGGGGAGAAAAGCTCAAATAATCAGCAACGTGGTGAAGGTGCACTTTATTTACTGTTTTTTCCGAACTATAAGTCACTTTTGATTGTAAGCTGCAGGCTCTAATTTTTAGAAAGAAACTGGATTTTGCCTCACTTATCCCACAAATGTAGCTCAAAAACATCATGTCTTCTTATTACTGTGGGTATGGGTAATAAGTATACGAGTAAGGCAAAGTCACTGATCGCTGTTCTTAATCTTCCAGTGTGAAGCAGAAAAGTAAGGAGGAACAGCTACTGATGCTCTTTTCACTTTCATGTCTGTGCAAAGAACCAAAACACTATTGTATTATGAGATATTTACACTAAGACATTTTAAGTGAGGACTTTTAACCCATTGAGGCCGGGAATGAATTCCTGCATTTCTACCTTTCAAGCCGGGAGCCCTGTTGCGCACTTCTACTTTTAAAAGGCCAGGAAAGCAGATGCGTCTTTTTTTCTTTTTTTGACCTATTCTCTTCATTGATCAATTCTCTTGACCAATAAAATGCATCAAGATATACCAGGGATGATAATTATCTGTGGATCCGCCAATTTTCCCATTCAAGCCCTAGCTTGAATTGATATCAATATCAATTGTCGACTCTTTTCAGAAAACCTGTATTTCAATTGTGAACTATTCAAATACAGTAGGTGTCTTGTGTGAGAGGCTGGACCAAACGTCAACCATCTCCTTCTCTGCTGCCCTTGTACAGTTTATAAGTGTATTTTCTCTTGGGCAGATTCAAACTTTACACTTTGAATAAGTCTTAAACAAAGTGTGTAATACGTGCTATTTTTTTTTTTCAGGTTCAATTGAAGCAGACTCTGTTCAGAAGTACTCTGCTCTGCACATCGTGGGGATGGTCGGCTCCATCGATAATGACTTCTGTGGCACCGACATGACCATCGGCACCGACTCCGCTCTGCACAGAATCATTGAAGTGGTGGACGCCATCATGACCACAGCACAAAGGTGAAACGGGACACATGGCAATTAACCTGTTCAATTATTCAAAGCTTCTCTCCCAAGACCTCCAGTGCTTTTCTGAAGTAAAAGTTTTATTCTGAACAGATCAGATTCAGTTTTCTTTGCCATTTGCAGTTAAACCACATTGGAATACATTTTAAAAAGTCCATACAAGTGCATACATAAAAAAAACCTGAAAAAGAACAGGAATCAAACAAGCAGGACACAATACATGTTTCATTTGTGGCATCATCTATCTATGTTTATTGATGAACTTGAAGATATCAATGTTGTTTTTTAATGGAGCGCCTAACTTGTTCTTTTCAACAAGACTCTTGACTTAACAGAAAGTGTTCATCATCATCTTTATTTTGAGCAAATAAGTGTACACGGAAAAAAAAAGTAGAATATCAAAATTGTGCATAAATAACCTTGAGTTACAGTTACATAATATTATACACACAAAACAGAAAGAGTTGATTAAAATAAACACTCAGACCACATCTGGCTGCCTTCATCTTGTTAGAAAATATGTTATCTTTTACTTGCAAGAAAGCTCTGTTGGTCACTACTTGCCTTTTTGGGCTGAGAGCTGATTGGCTAAGTGAAGGTGGTAACTCTGGTTCAGTTTAATGTATGAAAAAGCCGATCTATTGATGTGACCAAAATACAGCTTGTGCATGTGAAAAGTTATAGTTTACCCCAGCTTTAAAATAGTTGGATCAAAATGTCATCTTTCACCTGCAAATGACATGTTGTCCTTCCCAGGCAACAATGGGATATATAAACCAACTCACACAAAACTAATATTTTTATGTTTCAGTCACCAGAGAACCTTTGTATTGGAGGTAATGGGCAGACACTGCGGGTAAGCACTTCATTTCTCCTTTTGACAAAGAACAACATTCGTACAAAGTCGAATGCTGTTTTTCTGGTGTCTGCAGGTACCTGGCCTTGGTGAGCGCTCTGGCCTGTGGAGCGGACTGGGTGCTGATTCCAGAGATGCCTCCCGAAGACGGCTGGGAGGACAAGATGTGTGAGAAGCTGTCTGCGGTAACAACTTCCAGCTTTTGTCACATCTGCATAGTTATTACTGTTTATAATATGTACCTAACAATGTGATTTTTTCCTCATTTTGTAAATCAGAAATGGGCTCTGTGACAAAACTTGTTCTACCACTTTATATTTCAACCTTTGAGTTGAATAGTTTGATTACGTTATGGTACATACAGTAGGGCATTCAGAATAAAACATACAGACATAGAGAGATACATTGTAAACAGAGATACATTTGCAATATATACAAACGAGCAGAATAATTATCTTTTTGCAGCTTTTATTTTTCATTTCAACCTTGATAAGTGACTTTTTGTTATTATCTAAAGAAACTATACATGCGAACATACAGTTATCTAAATGTTTGTGTGCATCATCTTGCCGTACCAAGCAGTGACCAAAACCCACTAACATGAATGTAGTTTATTCTGTCTTGTATCTAATATGTGTGATTTACAACAACCATATTATCCCTCGATTCAGACCCGCTCCAGGGGCACCAGGCTCAACATTATCATAGTAGCGGAGGGAGCCATTGACAGACATGGGAAACCTATTACCTCTAGTTTTGTGAAAGAAGTGAGTACATATGTGTTTGAGAAAAGGGGAAACCAGGAGCATGGAGGCTTCCGCGGACGGATTTAAACTCACAAACATCATGAGCTGTTATCTTTAGGGCTATGTTCACACTGCAACATAAGAAAGACTTTATACTAATATTATCTTTCGACACAGGTTTAGGCTGTTTTTGAATTAATTAATGCCATTTTAGCTATAAAGATTTACTTAAAACATCAAATGTTGTTTATTATTAGTTCTCTCTTTCTCACATTAGCCAATTCCAACACAGACTTTATACAAAAAACAACCCATTATTTGAACAAGGTCAATAGAGGTCTGTTGTAAAGATTCTCGGGCACAGATTGGTAGCCACACTTTCACCAGTCTGACCCAGGACAGATATGTCTAAAGTAGGAAGTGAATGGACAATACAAAGCACTTTTTGTATGGCAAAATCTACTAATCAAAGCAAACTCACCGCCTAGACACGCAACCTCACAAATGACAATAGTTAAATTATAATCATTATATCAGAAGAGCCCACTCGTCATCTCACAAAATCATATAAGTTAGCAGATTTACCACTTTAAAAGAAAGTCTGAACAAACCTGAATATGCACGATTAATATACTGTATGATCAGAAATAATTCGCCATTTCTTACTATCTTCTGATGTATTCTGACCAGTGGTTCTCAAAGTAGGTGGCGGAACCCACAGAGGGGCTAAAGGCTGTAAAATGTTAAAAGCTCCTCACTATATTTCACTGTTCCGACTCAAAACACTACAATTTAACAGGAATTATGTCCAAATAGCAAAATAAATGACTCAATCAAACATAGCTACAATGGATTTATCAATGAACAATGGACACTTCATGTTGTTAATTATTTAAATGCTTTTCAACAGCGGGGGGTGTGACACTAAAGTTCTTTAGGCTATACAGAAATGTAAGTCACAAAAATTCGATACGTTTTTGTGATTAATGTTATGTTCCTAGATTTCACTATTTGGCAAAGACAAAACATTTTACTCTATTGAACATAGCCTTAAAATAACAGTCCATGCATCCTTATGACTCGCTTGTATCGGTCTAATAAAACGGCACACCTTTTACATGTCAATCTCTCGTCTCCAGACACCGTGCTCTTGAAAGTCCACGCCAATGCCCATATCTAAGTTTTCTGTCATGTTTCTCTCTCCCACCTTGGACTTCATAGAACCGAGCAGGGATGAAAAGACTGAATATCATTATAATAGCAGAGGGTTCGATTGATCAAAACAACAAGCCCATAACCACTGACTATGTGAAGGATGTAAGTACAGAAGCGCTGTGTCTGCTGCTGTGTATTTCTTTTATTTTGAAAAACCAGCTTGGACCTCCTGTTTACCACCTCTACCGCTGCCCCCTTTAATGGTGTGGCTGTTGATTCTTGTTGCTGTGTTTCTTGGAATGCACTTGTCAAAACACCCTGAGTAGTGTGTAAGTAAAAAAAACAAACAAACACAATGCTTTCACCACTTTTGCTTTACTAAACTTCACCATATTTGACTGTAAGTACCTTGGAAAACTATAGAGAGATGACGCAATTTGCTACTAAGCGGATATGGCAGAAGTTGTACCTCTTGACTAGCGTAGTGCTTTAGTGTCGGGGCTAACATGACTGAAAAGTTAGAGAGGCTTGCTTGTGCTTGTCGTTTCCCCTTTATCTCTGCTTTTGTGTCGTGGTCTTTCCTAACTGTGGATTCACTGATTTTTTATTATTTTGTATGGGTCATGTGTTGTATAGAGACCATTTGAAAGAAAATATTAAAACGTTCAAAATTTAGTAATAGAAGTGAATGGAGGAAAAGTGTAGTGGGGTAAATATTTGTTGTCCTTGAATGCACCGCAAACCTAATTTCATGCTTTCAATGGATTGACACCTGAGAAGTTGTGGTTTTCAGCAAACCCATAGTTTTATTGTTATGTTTCAAAATTGAGAAAAGACATGTTGTCCATTTCGTTAAACCCTAAAGTGGAGTATCCTAAAGTCATAACATGCTTCTGTCTCATATATAGGAATAGTATAGTAATTGGGAATGCACCGATATGAAATTGGTGCAGATATTGGACATTTTGTTATGGTTTTAGTATCAGACTGAATCGATATCATCTAACTATCTTGAGTAAGCCTATGTAATTAGTCTGAACTGTCGAACTGATATCATGTCATATACCACACAGTTTAACTTTTACTAAAACAGTGGTTCTGTTGTTACTTACAAAATCAACAGGTGGTTTAAAACACAATTGAACCGGATTTTGAATAACAAGAAAAACTCAGATTCAGTTCCACTCTTTGCCTCCATTTTTCTCCATCACAGAATTTTGAATGCATTTGTTTTCCAACTTTCAAATGGCTCTATAGTGTGACTGTGCTGCATGGATGTTGAAAGCCTTTGAATTGTCTAATATGAAATAACTAACATTGATACAGATGTAAAGCTTGTACCTTTGCCTTTCACTAGCTTGTTGTCAAGAACTTGGGTTTTGACACAAGAGTTACAATCCTGGGACATGTGCAGAGAGGAGGGACGCCATCTGCTTTTGATCGAATCTTGGTAGGTACAAAAATATATCTTTGTTATATTTACCATGTTAAATTCTAATGAAGTGTATGCTAGTGTGGTCATGAACAAACAAACGATCTCTTGCAAATAATAGACAGTAAATAAAAGAAAAGGACACATCCAAATATTAATATGAAATGGACAAAGTAATGCAATATTATTTCTACTAATTAACTATGTCTTTTAGTACCCTTCAACCATTAATATGCGGTCCCAAAACTTCTTCATCTAAATGTAAATGTGAATATATGTATAAGTGGCACCCAGTTACTGAGCTTTTCAAAATGGACTGCCTTCTTTCACTTTCACTTACAGAAAACCTGTTACAGCATAAACTTATTCCCCTTTTTGAAATGTAATATTATGTAAGAGCTGCTCACAAACACCAGGACATTTATTTGTGCACAAAAGCACAGCGATTACAGAGATCCACTCAATAGGATGATGATGTAACAAAATCGGCCAGCTGAGACGAGTTTTGGCAAAGTTACAATGGCCTAATGTTACAGATAATATTTTGTTAGATGTGGAGCCTGAGGCCAAAAAGAGGGAGGAAAGCTGCAGCCTGAAGCCATGTCTGATTGAAACTGTAAGTTACAAGAGAGGAGTAGATTTTAAATGAATGTCCAGTTCCTCTTGCAGATACAATGTATTAATATGAAAACATAATATTGAATCTAGAAGTGAAGGGAGATTGCAATTATTGTGATTTTCATCTAATACCAAGTAACATTGCATAAGTATTGCAATATTTATTCGGGATATAATAAGATGCCATGGCTGCAACTAACAATCATTTTAATAACTAGTGATTATATATTAATCTATATTAATAGATTTGTTGATGTAATTTTCTTCAAAATTTGACACGGATAAAGCTGAAGTGAAGTGGCTGGAGTACGTTTCAATAGATGATGAAATGGCTGACATTTTGAACAGTTATGCACTTCTTGTTTTATTTCCTTTGCTCTGTTTGAGTCTTAAAATCACATCTCTCAGCAATTCTTCAGCAAAATGTTAAATATTATGCATTAAATATTTACAGATATAGTCCCATGTTCCGGTGTTGATGGTGTGTTGTGTTGCCAGGCCAGTCGGATGGGCGTGGAGGCGGTCCTGGCTCTGCTGGAGACCACCGCCAACACCCCGGCCTGTGTGGTGTCTCTGTCGGGGAACCAGTCTGTGCGGCTGCCCCTCATGGAGTGTGTGCAGATGGTGAGTGAGATCAAAGCACTGACAACTTGCACTGAAATGTGACTATAAGAAGCAAAAGATAATCTATAAAAATCAGCGAGAGAAAATAAAGTATTGTGTTGGTCCATCTGCAAAACGGCACAAAGAAATTTATGTTTTGCATTTTGATATTTCACAAAAACAAATAAACCTTCAGAATTTTATTTTCTTGCTGAAAATCTAGCATGATAAATCTAAAATAATGCATTTTGTCCCTGCGGAAAGAGTCTTGTAAAAGTAAAATTTAGCAAATCAGATCACAACATGCTATCTTCACCTCATTAGGGCTCTATCTTTACAGGTATGCAAAAGATAAAAAATCTGTGAGTCACTATTTGATGTTTTGGGCTGAGAACTGTTTATTAGCAGTAGGTATCTTTTTATTAGGCCAAAAATACATGCCGGCAGTGGCTCAGTTGGTCGAGCATTGGCCTTTGAGCCTGAGGGTTGTGGGTTCGAGCCCACCACAAGACCTACTTCACGACTCCCACTGATGTCTGCTGTCGTTGTGTCCTTGGGCAAGACGCTTAACCCCACTTTGCCTGAAGCCCCAACTGATAGATCACGGCTCCTGTGGACTCACCACCTGCAGGAGGATCAGTGAGGGGCTGGTGCTATGTTTACTGGGTGCAGCTCTGACTGCCACCCCCGACCCAGAAATGGATTAAGGGGAAGAAAATGGATGGATGAAAAAAAAAATGCATGTGAATACTAGTGATAGGGCCCAACTGTTCTGTTTGCTCTGGCCTCTCAAAGTAAGAAAAGGTCAAGTCAAATGCGCTAATTGCATTTTTAAGTTTTTACTTGCACTGATCATAATGTAGGGTGAGATTTGATCAGGTTTAGTATCTCCAATATTGAACTAATTCAAGAAAGAATAATATGTGTAGACTCAGTCCTGCGCCGCGTGGTCTTGGTCCTCATTCTGTAGACTCAGTCCTGGATCTATAGCCCGTCCATCTGTGGGAGCGGATCTTTCTCTCAATGTGAACCTCACTGGGTTTTAGAGTTGTCCTTGCCGATGCAGGGGAGTCTAACATAAAGACAGTGGCCATGATCCAGGACACTCAACATTCAACATGTATGGACTTTATCAATATTGATGTGTTTTTTATCGTTGCATTTCTTGTGTTTGAACAGTTTGATTCTCTGATCTGTTTTGGCAAATTCAACGGTTTTGTAAAGTTTTCCGAGATAACTACTGTTGTGATCAGGGCTGTACAAGAATAAAAGGACTTGAATTGAATAAAATGTTAAAAAAGCGGTAGAATCAAAGTTACTCAGAGTCTGAATGCGGGCTAACATCACAGATCATTGAGCATGGAGTGGCTGTGATTTCCTCGAGGGAACGATGTTTACAGAGACAAGAGTTAATGATTGTTTGACATGTTTGGCAGCGCAGTGATGTTACCTCAGCACACACAACTAAGTGCCCTCCCGAAGTGCCTTAAAAGGTTAAACAAGAAGAAGAAGTGGACTGAACTCTACCTTTGCCAAACCCTGAGCACTACCCATTACCCATTGTCTCTATCCTGATTATTATTACCACTAACTAGTCCTCTGTTGCTTTTGTCAGACCCAAGCGGTACAGAAGGCCATGGACGAGAAGAGGTTTGAGGACGCAGTGAAGCTAAGAGGACGGTAAGCACAACTCAAGTCATTTTTCATTTGCCTTAAAACTAACTTTTATATTCTTTTTATCAAACCCAGTCAACATTAATACAAACACTGCACATCAGAAACATACACATACAATGACAAAAAAAACACATACATTTAAAAACATAAACAAGAAACACACCAAGACATAAATAGTAATAAATGGTATGGGTTAGGACCCGGCAACGGATGAAGCGGAAGAAAATGACTGGATGGTTGGATGGATGTGTTAGGGTTATACAAATTTAAATTGTATTTTTGTTTAAAGCAACAATGCATGTCTTGTTTTGATAATTGTAAAACATAACTGCTGCTTGTTCTGATGGAAATGTAATATTCTTCATTGTGAGATCAATAAAGTTTTGGCTTATCTCACCTTATCTTTATATCTCCTTAATCTTATTTTTGTAGCTTTTTGGTGTGTGTGGTTGAGAATTTGATATATGAATGGTAATGTAGATACACGTTCTCTTGTGAAATGTGTATGCTAATTAATACGTTTGTGTTTGCAGGAGTTTTGAGAACAACTTAAGGACGTACAAACTGCTGGCTCATCGCAAACCTGAGACAGAGCTGCCAGTGGTGAGTGTGACCTGTTTATAGTTTCCAGCAACAACACGACACTAAACAAGCGGCTGTGTTTTCACTCATAACAAAACTCCTCTTCCTGCTAAACGAATGCGAATACTTTTCAATTTGCGTTTTTGTTTAGATAGCAAAATAAATGATCAAGTTTACATGGATATTTGAAGGAAATCCTAAACCTAGATTTATGTTTAAATGGCAAAATGTTGATGTTGATTATCTCAATTTCTCACTATCATCACTTTAAATAAGAAAAACAATGCTATACATTTTTGTTCCATGTTTTACTGCAAATGGCAAATAAATGATTCTGAATCTGTTCCCAAATAATACACTCAAACATAAAAACGACTTAAGAGAACAAAGGTAGTCTGGGGCACTCTTTTTTAGTGAAAAAATTAAAAGTCCTTTAATGAAGTGGACTGCCTACGCGTTTCGACCAACAGCGGTCTTCGTCAGGGCATAAATAATCACCAGCAGGTGAACCTCTTTTAAAAGCAAGGCTGTCACATGACAGGAAGAACATGTGACAGAAAATTTGACAGAACATTTTTGTGAAACAAAAATCACCAGTGTGACTCAATCATAGTGAAAAAACTATGTATAAATACATGGAGCTATACATTCAGACACATACGCACAAAGCGCCACAGGAAAAGAAGAGCGAGCGAGCATATAGATGAAGGCACCAACTGTAAAACACTGATATAACAAGAGCAGTGAAATGCCAGTTTATATTCTCATCAGTATACATTTTCAAACCGGATCACAAAACCACTGTCCATAACACATTATTCCAAACAACTACAAAAAACTACAAAAATGGGGTAAAGTCTAGTTCCTCATTTAGTCCAGGGTGATGCATAGCTCCAAGCGTATCTATCCAGTATGTCTCCCTCTGGAGCAGTTTTTTGAGTTTATCTCCTCCCCTGAGGTCCATTTTGATTATCTCTATGACCATGATTTTGAGTCCATTGATGTTGGTATGGCCCATAGTTTTAAAATGTTTGGCCAGCGGATAGTCCAGATTCTGAGTTCTGATTGCATATTTATGTTCTGCAAACCTCTCTTTCAGCTTTCTCTTGGTGCGTCCCACATAAAAGCCACCACATTCACAGTCAATTCTGTACACCACATATGTTGAGTTGCAGTTAGCAAAGCTAAGGCTTTTAAAGGTCTTCTCCTTTTTAGCATCGGTAAATGTAGTGCTCCGATTAATCTGTGGGCAATGTTTACAGGAACCACACATAAAAGTACCGGCTGGTTTTTTGAAGGAGAAGGCGGTCGATTTTTGAGGGGGCAAGTAGCTCCTCACCAGTTTGTCCTTCAGAGTGGGAGGGCGCTTAAATGAGAAAGTTGGCGTTTGTGAAAACAGTGGCCCCAGAGAATGGTCACAAGATAAAATACTCCAGTTTTTTGTGATAGTTTGTTTTATTTTGTGAGCAGTGCTGCTGTATTGTAGAGGGCAAAACATTTTATTTGATGGAGGAGTGGAACTCTTCCTTTTCAGAAGAGCATTCCGGTCTTTGCTTTTTGCCTTCATAAGGGCTGGATCAAGTGTCTTTTTAGTGTAGCCCCTCTGTCTGAATCTGCTGTACATGTCCTTCGCTTGGTGGTCAAAGTCCGATTCAGAGCTGCATATTCTTCTTACTCTTAGGAGTTGCCCAAACGGAATGTTGGAGATCAGATTCTTTGGATGAAAACTTTCTGCTCTCAAAATAGTGTTTCGGTCCGTACTTTTTCTGAAAATGGAAGTCTGCATCTGTCCAGTCTCCTCCAGGGTGATTTTGAGGTCTAGAAAGTTTATTTGCTCCTTACTGACATCTAGGCTCAGCTTGATATTGGGATTAGTATTGTTAAGAAAAGCGTGGAAGCTGAGTAGTTGTTCTTCGGAGCCTGTGAATATGAAGATGAGATCATCAATATATCTGCCATAGAATGCGATGTATTGTCTGAATGGGTTGTTGTCTCCGTATATATATCGCTGTTCCCATAGTCCCAGGAAAAGTCCTGCGTAGTTTGGGGCATATGCTGCACCCATGGCTGTGCCTTTTTGTTGTTTAAAAAGTTGATCCTGAAAAAGGAAAATGTTATTATGAAGTGTCCATTTTGTCAGACATACAATAAAATCTGTGGGTGGCCAGAGGGTTTCTCTCTTTTGTAAGAAGTATTGTAGTGCCTCTAGACCATCTTGATGGTCAATATTGGTATAGAGGGCTTCAACATCCATGGTAACAAGGAAAGCATTGGGAGCCCGTAGATCTTTTAGTTTATTTAAGACTTGTGTAGTGTCCTCCAGGTAGGACTCTAGAGAACTAGTAAGAGGTTTAATGCAAAAGTCAATGAATTTGGAGGCTGGCTCAGTCATGGTGTCGATTCCGCTAATAATTGGTCTGCCAGGGGGAGTGTTCAAGTTTTTATGGATCTTTGGGAGGAGGTAAAAGATAGCCAGTTTAGGGCTAGGGGGCAATAGGAAATCAAATTCTTGCTTTGTAATACATTTTTGGTCAAGAGCAGTATTCAAGATATCCATAAGATCTCTTTTAACAGTTTCGGAGGGGTTCGACTTGAGTGGAAGGTAATATTGTGTGTCATGAAGCTGTCTGTGGGCTTCCTTCACATAATCAGCCTTACCCCAAATGACTGTGGCGCCTCCTTTGTCCGCTCTCCGTATGATGATGTCATCATTGCTCCTGAGCCATGTAATAGCATGTCTTTCACCTAGGGACAAATTTGAACGCATCCTTATGTCATTATTTATAATGTTTTCAACATCGTGGTTCACTTTTTTCATAAATGCGTTCAAACAAGCATTGTTGCTGAGTGGAAAGAATGTGGATTTCGGCTTAAAGCTCGTGCCTTGAGTCTGTGTGGGGTTAGCAGGTGTGGTGGCCACTTGAGTGGGACGAGTGCTATACCATGCTTTGAGATGTAAGTTACGGTAAAAGCGGAATAGATCCACCTTAGTCTGGAAGTGGCTTGTATTGTATGTTGGTGCGAAAGTAAGGCCTTTGGACAAAAGCGTAATACAGTCCGTGGGGAGTTGTATGTCTGAGATATTAATTACCGTTTCCGGTGTGGCTGCCGTGGTCGTAAATGAAAGCGACCTCCTCTTTTTTCTCCCCCGTCTCGTTTTTCTCGTGTGTGAAGCGTTGCATCTGGGGTGTTGTCCAAAAAAGAATTGGTCTGGCTCTGTGGTGCAAAATCATCTTCTTCGCTGGCGCTGCTCGGGAGACTGAACGAGACCGATCGAGGTTTCCTAGCAGGCGCCCGGGTAAAGTGCCGTTGCCAAGAGTAAACTGCACCTGTGCTGTAGTCATTTTTGTCTCTTTGTGCGTATGTGTCTGAATGTATAGCTCCATGTATTTATACATAGTTTTTTCACTATGATTGAGTCACACTGGTGATTTTTGTTTCACAAAAATGTTCTGTCAAATTTTCTGTCACATGTTCTTCCTGTCATGTGACAGCCTTGCTTTTAAAAGAGGTTCACCTGCTGGTGATTATTTATGCCCTGACGAAGACCGCTGTTGGTCGAAACGCGTAGGCAGTCCACTTCATTAAAGGACTTTTAATTTTTTCACTAAAACAGAGTGCCTCAGACTACCTTTGTTCTCTTCTGACTTTCTACATGCTTAGATTGCCCCGTCTTCGAAGAACACCTGTTTTTATTTCCTTCTATCACACGTACCCTCTGCAGCACTCACCTTTTTTACTTTTAAATAAAAACGACTTAATTCATCAAATTCACTCATTAACGTCAGAGTATCTCATTTTACAACTCCAAACTGTGGTAAAACTGCTCCAAACAGCTGTTTAAAACTAACTAGCTTTGTGGTCAGAAAAGTCTAGTGGAGATAATCTGTCAGCTTGAAGTCTTACAGTGTATTGACTCACAGGCAAATGATGAAATGGTTAAAACTTCCAGTCAGTAGATTTTACATGAAGTGGCAGAAAATGTTCTAAATTTATTACAATTTCCAGCTGGATTAATGATTGTAATTTGCAATATATTAATCTGTGATTTGGATGACATTGCTATCAACCCTGTGATTTTTACCACTCATTTGTTTTGTTCTTAAAGTCTGCCTCCTCACAATGATTCAGCCTCTGCACCAACGGAGGCGGAGTGATAAGACTGTGCGAATCTTAGGAGAGCTTAAAATAAACCCCTGAATGTTTTAGATTGATATTGGTGCCTAGCAACTACATATGCTGTTTAATAAGAAAATGTAAGCTGTAGGCTACAAGCAGTAAGTCACCAGCTTTGGCCGTTCATGAATATATTGTACCATTAAAAGTCATGAGGGCAATGATTATCCAAATAAGTTGCATTTTAAACGCTCTTCAATTCAAAGGCAATCAATGTGGATTCAGAAATATACATTATACATCTAACTCTCGGGCAGTAGTTGTAGTATATATTTTGTTGCGTCAGTTAGTAAATAAGTAAGTAGCACATTTTAGTTTAGTTTAGTTATTTATTTAAAAGGACAACGGACAGGTACATTAAAAAGATGGCTGCCCCAGATTTAGCACAATGCTAATTTCCATCTGTAGTCCTTATACAATCAAAAATACAATTAAAATACATAGCAGAGTTAATTACAATACAAAACATAGACAATAAACATGCAATATATAGTAAAAGTGCAGATGAAAAGTGCCAGTTGCGTTCATAAAGTGCAGAATGATAAAGTGCAACAGTTTTCATAATTATTTTGTAGCTATACATACTTAGCACATAGATACAATAGTTTTTAACACTAATAATGTGGTGATGTGGTGGCCATCAGACGATACCCGCGAGGGTAACACCTGATGGCCAAGTACCCATCTGGTACTTTTAGTGCGAGCAGGACTGTTGATCTAAAAGCCAGTCTTTAACTGCCCGTGAAAAACTGTGGAAATCTGCATTGTTCTTTAGATTGTCTGGGAGCCCATTCCATTCTTTAGTGGCTTTGTAGGAAAAGGCTGATTGAGAGAAGGCAGACTTTCTCTTAGGAACATTGCAGTCTCCCCTGGACACAGATCTTAATGCTCTGTTGGTTAGCTGTGAGCGAAGCTGTACATATGTTTTTAGGGGGGGTGGGGCAGTATCATTAAGAATCTTATGAACCAAACGTACATTGGAATACCTAATCAGATTGTCAAAGCTTAGTATGCTGTATTTTTCAAGTATATTGCAGTGATGGTACCGGCGAGGCTTTTTATCCAGGACTTTCAAAGCCTGGTTATACAACGATCTAAGGGGGTTTAAAACCGTTGTTTTAGCTTGAGACCATGAAGACACACAATACATGATATGAGATATAATCATTGCATTAAGATATGATGTAGCTGCTTCCAATGACAAAAAGCTCCTGATGTGCTGGAAGTTGGCGATGTTAAATTTCAGAACGCGGCAAACCTTTTTAACATGGTTTTTAAAATTAAGGGTAGGATTCAGCACTACACCTAGGTACTTGATTTCTTGGACATTTTTGATCATCAAACCATCCACATAGATATTTGAGACACTTAAGGTCACCCAAAGCACTTTACAGTTGTTGAGAGTTGAGATATTTTTCAGTCAAGTACTGGTTAGACCCAGCCCACTCCCACCCCTCTACTCAATATTGTAGCTATCCGGCTATCAATGATATATGAGGTAGTCAAAAATAATTATCCTTTGACACATTTGAAGTAACTGATGTCTCTTGTATGTGTGAAAACTACAGAAATTATTGCACCATGGCCACTCAATCAAAATGTCTAAATCCTGTTTGAAAATGTATATACACCCTCGTCACATCCCAAATGTGATCTCCTCTTTATCATTTTCCCAATTGTATACATAGTTAATCATCTACTCTTTGTAACAGCAATGCCTCTTGTTTTAATCTCATAATGTAATTACTGGTTTTTAATTAAATAGCGTCGAAAGAACAAGGCTTAGTTGATTCTATTCCAGTACCAACAAATGTAATGCAGATGTTAATTATGGCTATACAGTGTTATTGGTAATCAGGTAAGAGAAGCACAGGGATAATCAGGGGGTGGAGAAGTTGTGTGCGTGTTAAATAAATGGTTGTATTCTTATTCATGGATAAATTAAATGTCACCAAATGAACAGCGTGTTCTGCAGTGTGTTGTAATGAGTCACTATTGGTGTCACAGTTTGGTGTGAAGCGTTGCCTGCAGTGAAATGATCTTGTTGAAGATATTACAGAGACGAGGAGAAAACTAGCCTGGCCATAGCCTTCCGTACACTCTGCTCAATCATCCTTTTACTGCATGTAACGTCTGGGTCTGGTCCCTGTGTTAGTGAATACAATCGGTCGTATTTACGAATGGAGCAAATCCAGACCTTAGTATGAAATGTGATTTGTACTAAGGTGTGGTACAACCAGGCTAGAACAAAACCACTTTTTCAGATTTGTCAGAAGTGTTAGAATTTCTCAAAATATTATACCCATACCAGTCTCAATACATTGGCTTCTGACATCTGCTGAAACCTGAGATGAACCAATAGCAGTAAAGGGAGCATAAAGATAACATTTTACATCAAATTACAAACAACCAACATTAGTGGGGGCTCCATCAGTGTTATTTTAATTTTTTTCTGGATATAATTGCAGAATAACTGTCTGAGTAAAAACTCCCTAGGTTATATCATGTAAACATTGTCTTATTTTAACAATGCAAAATTGAAAGATTGCGCTCCTAGCTTTAGATTTTTTACCCTCTACTACTGTACTTTACCATGTATCATCATTCAGTGTGAACGTTTCCATACAATTAATTTTTTTGAATATTGACGACAGGAGTGTTTCTGGAAATTAGTCATTTTTGGTGCTCGTCAGTTCAGGGATCAGTGTCCAGGTGCAAAAATGAAAGACAGAAGCACTCAAAAAGGATATTGTCAAGCCTTTATTAACAATTGTCAATTCAGTCAAGGCTGTGTCATCACTGACAGAACAGCCATCCTCCTGTGGACTGACCACCTGCAGGAGGATCAGTGAGGGGCTGGTGCTCTGAGAATCGGGTGGCAGCTGATGAAATGATGGAGAGGAAGAACACGGATGGAATTCAGTCAAAAAGCCTGCGTGTTTCGGCACTGTTTCTCATCAAGACATTCATATAGATAATACTGTATTTTTCATAGCCGACATTTTATAAGTATAAGTATAAACATTGGTCGATATGGGGGTAAACAATAGTGATTCATCTGCAGTGCTTGAAATAAGACCAAATATTGTTGTTAAAATTCTCCAACACTCCTTTAAAGGACTATTATGATGAATAATGCTCAATTCAGTATTTGTGAAAACGTATACAACTTTTTGTAAAACTACAGGGCTAGCAGATGTTAAATAAAACATTGTATTTTGATATATGTTGCACTACTAGTTATTATGTAGTAGCTTTTTGGGTGGCCTCAGATAGTTGAAAGATTATGGATTATCATGTCTCAAATAAATTGGATAAAGCTAAAATATGCACGGAATACTTGTTGTCAGCCTTGTGCAGACGTCTCAAATGCAGTGTGGGAGACTTCTTGTGGAGGTTCTGGCCTGGAGGTGATCGGGTAATGGCTTTTGTCAGCTCAGCGTGAAACAGCAACAGACGTAATATCGATTCACTCCCTGCAGAGAGAAAAACAAGCCCCCAACATACTCTGCTCCATTTTACAAACCTGCACTGAATCTGAAAGAGATCAATTTAACCGTATAGCACATTATCATCATCCCGTCACACAACATTGTACCATATAGTCGCACGATGGACTGGTTTATCTTCGACCTTAGCACCTACTTTTAATAATGTATGTTTTAATGAGAACGGGAAAAGTCAATATTTGTTATTATAATAAAACTGCCTTGGTAACCTAGCAACGGATAAAGAAAATGGATGGAAGGATACTAAGTAAGTAAACTTTATTTATGGCGCTTCAGTTAAATTGAGACAGTTAAACACATTAAACACACACAAAAACACATTAATAGATTACAAAAAAATACAATACCTCCCTGTGCAAATATACTGCAGGTAACAAAAAAGCAAGGCACATCTGGTATTGTGGCTTGCTTTTTTGTCAATACTTAATTAAGGCCTGTATTAATATTTGCTATCCTTATTAATTAATCCAAAAAGTTCTTTAATAAAAACATGAAATTTTGTCTGGCCCTCCACAATAGGGCGTTATCCCAATATCCCTGAAGAAAAGAATTGCCCTTGCCTGTCGTATAATGTGATTGGACAAAAATTGGTTTATCAAAAATAAAATGAGCCTTAATAATTAAACCCAGTAGTATTTTTTTCCATATTTTGGTCATTTTTACTCTTTATGAACCTGTATGAAGAATTAAATTTGCCACTCTCTCTGTACAGGAATTTGTATTTCTATTTCTCTTAACTTCTTTTTCCCAGAGCAACTTTAACGTGGCAGTGCTGAATGTGGGGGCTCCGGCCGCCGGGATGAACGCCGCTGTGCGCTCGGCGGTGAGAGTGGGCATCTCCCAGGGACACAAGATGTTTGCGGTCAGCGATGGATTTGAGGGATTCAGCAAGGGACAGGTAAGATAAGAGACCCTTTATTTGTCCCACAGTGGAGAAATGTCCATGTAGCAGCGCACATACAATACAGTAGTACTCATATTGTGTATTTTTTATATTGTTCTATTAATTTTTAATGTTTTTTTAACTTGAGTGCCTCTAGGGAGAAAAAGGTGATGTGAAAATAAGAAATAGAAAGAAAGACCCCCATCAGCTGGTGGCAGAGTCAACTCTAATCCATTTAAAACATGTTCAAAGACGTAAGATGGCATAGTTTTTAATGTTCCAGATTGAGAAGGCTCATTGACTGCCATTGACGTGCAAACACGTCCAACCAAATAGTACAGTTGTCTGCCATTGACGTGTTCACACGCTATTTTCATGTTCCTAGATGTCTATTGTATCTAATATGTATGGGGATTAGTTTTAGAGCATATTTTATGGAGCCAGCAGGTGGCACCAGCGCTGCCTCTGTATGTTTTGAAAACAGGATGCACTTGTTTTGCCTCTTTTTTCTCAGCTTTTTTCGTGATTTCAGTAAAACTTCTTTTTACTCGACTGGGGATCACAGGGGAAAGAAACAAAAATCTTTTTCCTGATGAAAGTAGACAATCCATTCTTTCAGAATCTGGTTTCAGATAGTTATAGTACACAATATTCTGTGGGTCTTGAAAAATCTGTAAAAACCATCAGAAACGGCTGGCAATGAGTTAATATTGGCATGGACCGAGATAAAAACAGCTTCTGGTATGTTTTTGATAGGGAACAATTATTGCTCTAACAACCTAAACTGAACTAACTAAATTAAAAAGCTTGACAACATTTAAATTGTGGTGGCTACAGCACGCAGAAAGAAGTATTTACATTTTTGTTCTTAAAAATACTAAAACAAAATATTTAAATAATACATTGTATCTCAAGATAAAGGGTTTTTTAAAACATATTTTATCTTTTGCATACTTAAATGGAAATAGCCCTGTGAGTCACTAATTGACAGTGTTGGGCACGTTACTTTGAAAAAGTAATTAGTTATAGTTACTAGTTACTTCTCCCAAAAAGTAACTGAGTTACTAACGGAGTTACTCCACTATAAAAGTAACTAGTTACCAGTAAAAGTAACTATTGCGTTACTTTTTTTGTTTTGTTCTGGAACATAATGTGCACCCGACGTGCGCATTTTTACCTTCAACAGTGCCAATATTTCCATCTAGAAAAGTCTGTTTTGCTGCTTTAGTCCTGTTCACTCTTCATCTCTCTCTGTGCTGTAAGCACTAAACACCAACACGCTCCACTGTGAATGTGGAAACACCAGTGAAGCACCGACTTCAGCCCTATCAGATGAACATATATATCATATAAATCAACTGGACAGTTTGTTTGGCTACAGCAAAATATGTTTCATGCCCACATTGTTTGTTCATACAAAACGCAAAACTATGAGTTATGGGTCTTACCTTATAGCTATACCTTATAAATGACCTGCACAGACCACTTCAGTTCAGACCAGTTCTCTGTTTAAATCCAGTTAATGGTTTGAGCGTAGATATGTAATCCTCCATTTGGAAATGAGTCCAATGAGTTTTAAAAAGTAAAACAAAACGCGTGTGTCCTCCATAAACTCCTCTGTTTTGCTAGCTGCAGCCGGGTGCATCCAATTTCTAAAACCAACGTCTTACACTTCACCTCTCTTTCTTATCATTCCTATAGTAATTGAAAAATTACCCTATGTGCATTTTAAATTATCTTAAAATGTGTTATATGTATGTTAGCCAAACCTGTTGCTGTCCTTAGCAGATAAACCAGGAAGAGAAAGGAGCTTATCGATGGAATTGTATGCAGCCGACTTCTGCGCTCACATGAGCTCCTCTGAGGCCTCACGGTGATAGATGCCGTAGTTGAGCGCGATTAGGAACCATATTTGTTTCAAAAACACAATTTATGACCATCCTCTCAATTGTAGATTGTGTAGATTGTAAAGGAAATATGTTTTACATCAGCCAATAATTGTTGAGAGGTTTTCTCATCCTCCCTTCTCTCATGACAACATGTTCATTGTGCGTCTTGAGTAACGCGCAGTAACGGGATGTCGGAAATGATAACGGCGTTATAGTTACTGTCAAAGTAATTAGTTAGATTACTCGTTACTGAAAAAAGTAACGGCGTTAGTAACGCCGTTACTAATAACGCCGTTATTCCCATCACTGCTAATTGAGGTGTTGGGCTGAGCGAGGGTGGTCCTCTCTTTTCCCTTTTCTGTTCCAAACATACATACACATGAAAACTCAAAACTGTTTTGAGAGCTCTGAGCTAAATGGATTGTATTTCATTGTTCCATTGTTTTGTAGTTGGAAAGTTGGGTACCCTAGCTTAAAGCTTCATTTTGAATATTCCTCTCATTGTTGTAATGTAAAAGTGCTTCAGATTCTGATGCGGTCATGTGATCTGTCTTAAATGTCAGGCGCTGGTTAAATATCCACTGAGGCCTTTGCCAAATTCAGGCTGTGCCAAGTGACCC
Organism: Knipowitschia caucasica; assembly: GCA_964034765.1. Classification (NCBI taxonomy): domain Eukaryota; kingdom Metazoa; phylum Chordata; class Actinopteri; order Gobiiformes; family Gobiidae; genus Knipowitschia; species Knipowitschia caucasica. The sequence goes on from OZ035843.1 coordinate 7,593,617, forward strand.
AGAGACGATGAGTCCTGCAGCAGTAATGATTACTCCACTCTGTCCGTCTGCTGCTGCTGCTGCTGACTCTGTTTTACTGCCAAAGATTCAGGGAAAAATTTTAAAGTTCACATTTTCTGGAAAATGTGAACTCTTCCAGAAAAGTTCACATCCAGAAAACACAACAACATTTGTTGTTGTGTTTCCTTTTTCCTATGAATCAAATATATTAATACAAATAATAATAACAGTGTTTTGATTCTCTCATCTTTTTAAAAATGTTTAAAATATTGTTAATGATTAGTTTAGGACAGTATAATGAATAAGTTGTGCGATTAACTTAGTTTGTAAATGGATTAGTTTAGATAAATCACGTACAAATGTTTGATTTGTGTGAAAGTGGTGTCTATCTTCTAAATGGGTTGCAGCAAAATTGGTTGTTTGCGTTTTTATATATATTTTTACACATTTAAATTTAAATAATAATAAAGAATAAATAATAAGGCAAGTTTATTTTTATAGCGCTGTTTATACCCAACACAACTCAAAGTGCTGAATAAAACAAGAAAAAGACAGTCACACAAGGTATTACAATCATGAATAATCACAGTGCATTAAAAAGTGTCAAGATGCAATCCCTCAATTGTATACACAGTTAAACAGAACAATTTTAAACCTGGATTTGAACATTGTCAGAGAAGAAGCCTGTCTCACATTTTCAGAAAAACTCTTCCAGGTTCTAACTGCATGAATCTGAAATTCTACCTCCCATATTTAGTTCCCCAATTATAGTTCACCTAATTACAACTCCGTCTTAGACATGGAACTAAAATCCTAGAAAACTACTCCACAGCATGTTAAAACAAACGGTTTCAGACAAAAATATTCAGCAACACCATGATCACTTATCTGCCTTTAGTGAAAGAACTATAAAGACATATTTGCTCATCTTTTCTTCTCCAGATCAAAGAGATCAAGTGGGCAGATGTCGGAGGATGGACAGGGCAGGGAGGATCATTGCTTGGAACTAAAAGGTATATAATTTTTTGGAATTTACACAATGCATTTAGAGCACACATGAACATTGATGTTTTAAAACAACAATTCTGTTTCTCTAGAACACTTCCTGCGAAACATTTGGAAAAAATTGCCGCTCAAATGAGAGAGAACAATATCAATGCGCTGCTAGTTGTTGGTGGATTTGAGGTACGTATTGATGGAACATATATTGTTCTTCTACATTTGCATTATTGAATTTATAGTTCAGAACTTACCTTTTGAGTATTAAAAGTTTTGTATAACACTGGTGTAAAAAAATGTCATAGAAGCTAAGAGTTAATATTTTGCTACCAAGTATTTCATGTATAAAATTTAGGGCTGCACTAGAAATATGAATTTAACTTAACTGTTATGTCCGTTTTTAAAATTCAACCTTAGTGATTAACCAAATGACTGGATGAAAGTGTGTTCTCCTGTGCAGCCCTTAAACCAGTCCATTATGCATTCATCCTTATTAACAGATCATTCTACGCAAATGCCTTTTCTCAGCCATTTCACGCAGTCCGCCTGTTAGCGGCTCAGACCAGGCCTGTCACGATAACAAAGCTGTATTTTGAAGACCACTGAAGCACATCATCATGGAATACAACTGTGAAAGAATGTGTATACGTCCTTAGGCCATAATCTGCACTGAATAAAGAAACACAACCTATAATTTACACCAGTTTCTTTGGACTTATGTTTATGCACCAAAGACGCTTTGTGTAAATCAAAGTTGTTGATGAGGATTTCCATCAACTCAAATTAATGTGTGAACAAACATTAAGACTGATGAGCATTATTATGGCTGGGTTTGCAACAACCCAATACAAGTAAACTTATACCTGTAATCTGATCTTAGTATGGTACATGTATATGTTTGTATTGGTCGGTATATTTATGTATATACAGACAGGTATGTACTTATACATGTTCATTATGTGCTAAAGGTATTACAATACAACAGAGTGCCCATCAAGATCTATTGCCAAATCTAAATTGTTACTATAGCCTTGGGGTTTTAACATTATTAAAAGATTTGAATCTGTACTTAAGAAAGTACAGATACTAGGTACAAATTTATTACTTTTTCCAATTACAAAAACAGGACAAAATGATCTATTACTGAGGAAAAATAATTTTCTCTTCTCTTTTTATTTTATTAATTGGAAAAAGTGTGTGGGGGTTAGACTCATAGAAGGTTTTGAGTCTAATCATTAGTATCAACATTGACTTTAAAACGTTGCCGTGGTGATTATCGTGACAGGCCGAGCTCCCATTAACTTAACAAGTGCTGTGTATTTAAATGTGTTGTTGTAGTCGAGTGGTGCCTGTCTGTTTCGCTGCTGTCCGTTGTGATAGAGCTGGCTCTTCCCTTGGCGCCTTCACTTTTGCCTTTTCCTTTTGTGGCAAGTAGCACCTGTGCACCCACCCCCCTCACCTCACCTTCTCCTGCCCTCACCGATGCCCCTCCCCCCGTGAAACTAAAAACCCGGCTCTCCTCGCAGGCTTTGCTGTCCCTGCTGGAGTTGCAAGCGGCGCGAGGGACATTTGACGAGTTCTGTGTCCCTATGATCATGGTGCCGGCCACTGTGTCCAACAATGTACCGGGGTCAGACCTCAGCATTGGGGCAGACACCGCCCTGAACGCCATCACCACTGTAAGTGATGGAGACTTGTGCGCTACGTGTTGGCATGCGGAGTGCAAGCATGCGCAAATGACTGAAGTGTTCAATGCAGAGGGAAGGGAGGAGGAGAGAGGAGAGAGAAATGCCGTTTTATCAAATCATAGAGTATATTATAGTCTAGGGACTATATTATATTGTGTACATCAAAAGACAAACTATTTAACAAACTATATACAGTTTCAAAAGGGGTTGGATGAAGCAGACCCTTATTCTGCTCTATCAATTATAAAGTAAATTATATTTTTTATTTTTTATTTATAACATGTTTGTTCAGTCAATAACAGATTATACAATTGAAGCAATCATGGTCAAAAAGGCAGGTTCACCTTTCTATGTCCAGGAAAAACAAAGTTTTATTATGTGTAAATTAAAGCATTTGCAAGCCAGTTTCAACGCAACACCTACTGATAGAATGTGTTCCTCCTGAGTGTTGTGAACAAGACATAAATCACTGCAATTCACAACAAATTATATTTGTGACTGGGCCCAAATTCAATGAAATGCATAAACACTATTAGAGTAAAAAAGCTATCTAACGGCTGTATCTTGCAGCATTTCCAATAGATCCAATCTATTGTGTTACATGATGCATTATTAGTTAATAATAAAAAACATAAGACATTTATGGGCCAACATTGACAAATGTAAACTGTCACATTGCCATATTCCCAAATGTCAGAAGTAGAAAGTCAAACCTGGCTCGCTCTTTACTCTACATGCTTTACATTCTTAGATGTGAAACTGTACTAAGCGACTGCACGCCGACCACCTGACATTGCATCTCAAGTGGTCTATATCCATGAAACCACAAAGACACACTTAAAATACCCACAGATAAGGGTTGAGAACAACAGCCAGTTCTCTCCAGCCGCCCTCCCTTCCTCCACCAGTCTAGAGGTAAGTAAGAGTGAAACATGAAGCATGCTGGGAGCTGTCCACCATGTTTGCTCTGAGTGTCAGTCACGTACAGTCCTGAAGATGAGTGACATGTCCGATTGAATGCTTTCCCAGTGACTCACAAGCAGCGGACAGAAATGGTATTGCATCTGAATTTTGAGGACAGTCCCAGAAAGCGTCTGCTGTGTGTTGGAGTGGTGTGTTGCTGGGATTAAGAGATTTCACATTTGCACATTTGTTGTTATGTCATCAATTTGACTCACGTCACTGGGAAATATGCAATCACCGAGACTTGAAGAGGTAGACAAGAGTCCCAAAATTCTAGTAAAATTTAGTTGAGGGTTAGATTTCTATTGATAATTGAGTGTCATGGAAGGATTGTTTCAATACTAAAACTAGTATACTTAAAATATCTCATATTCAAGATAAGATTGGACCGTTCCTGAACAGTTTTAGAAAGATTATGGTCAATAAAACGGCTCAAAAGTACCATAACATACTAAGACTACTATTGTTGTTTTCCATCATACAAGAGCGTTTTAAAATTATCACTGTGATCTAAAATGAATGAATATACAACAATGTATGTACCTTATTGCACCTTTTTCAAGCCATCTTTTCATTCAGCTCGACTTGACAAATCCATTCTCGGCTTATAATACTCAAAATGCTCTTTGGAAAACTGTGCAAAGTCTGACTTCAAATGTAAATGACGGACTTTGCCAAACAGGCGTCAAATTAAGGATTAAATGACTAGAACAGAGGCACACCAAGTCTTCATCCGGACGAAATTGGATCTGGGCAAAGCATCATTGCTCCATTAGAGTTCAATAAATTGGGGAAGCTTATATTTACAATTTTTTGCTTTCATTAGAAATATGAATTAAAACTGGAAATCTCGTTATGTTGGATAAAGTTAGCAGCAAATAATCATTATGTAATCAAATCATAAATAATAACAATGCTATAAAAGGCTCCAATTTTGTTTTGTTATCACACTTCATCATTTTGAGTGACAGACAGAACATCCATCCAACCTCCAGTACATTTTCCATTATTCTTTTCTCTCTCCTTGTTTTCCACTTCCCCACCTTTTTTTCTTATCTTTCGTTCCGAACCTCGACTTTCATTTTCTCGTCTCATGTCTGCCAAAGGGAAGCCATCACCCCTATCACACGGAAAGAGCCGGAAAAGGCAGGATCCGCTCGAGCTAGCACACAGAGATTGTCCCTGTGTGAATGGCTGGCCTTCCTGCGGCTCTAATGCATAGTTCTGTTCATATACCCATGGCCACTCCAGGCACTAGAGAGTCTGCTGCAGCTGTATGATGCCAGAGGACAGTTTGAGGAGTTTTGCATCCCCATGTGCATTCTACCCGCCACCATAAGTAACAATGTCCCAGGCACAGACCTGAGCATTGGGGCAGACACGGCCCTCAATGCCATCGTGGAGGTAAGGCGCTTAGGACACACTGCCTATAAAAGGTTTTGATAGTAGAGATCAGACGGTACGTTGTAATCATGAATTCAACATTTTCCAATCATTGCAGTAAGATTCCTTTCTTACACTGCAAAACAATATAACATGAGGTACTGTAGTAATAGCTTCAATCAAGTGTTTTTTTTTTTTTTTTTTTATCTTAATCTGACTGTCTTAACAAGGTTTGCCAATGGGACAAAGCCATTTAGTCTTTTTTCAACAACAAAATATTTTGCTTGTCTCATTGGAAAAAAATCAAATTATGCTCAAATTAACATACATTTTTCTAAAATGGAGCAATATTTGACAATTGTTTCATCGCTTTTTGACCTGCAGTGCACCTAATTTTATGGGTTATTCTAAATGTATAGAGAGCTATTGTTGAAATTAGTATGCCTGTTATTAATATAACTATGGCAAGTTTATTATCATAGCCCAATTCATGGCTGATACTGGCATTGTGTGCTTAAGCTGCTTTACAAGTGGAATGTATGGAATGTACACAAGTTTTCGTGATTTTAAAATAGACAACTGTCAAAACCTATTACAATGTTACATGTGTAAAGTTTTTCACAGACAAACATAAACACCTCCTTTTTCCTTGTCTCTGTGGGAGTTCACGGCTTTGTCCCCATGGTATTACTTTGAACAAAATGGCAAGTTTATTTGTATAGCACAATTCATACACAAGGCATAACTTAGGCCGAGGTTTTGAAAAGTATTTAAAGCCAGACTGTAGATTATTCAAAGCAATGGCATCTCTGCAAGAAAAGTAGGTTTACTAAGCTCTCTTCAATGTTTATACGCTGATTGTTTGAAATTGAGGCCACTCTAGGGTAATGTTATGATATGCTTATGCGGAAACACAAGCCTGCTGATGTCTTTTGTAAGGTCTTTTTTAGCTGTAGATCCACACTGTACTTAACTTGAGCATATATACGTTGACGGTGAGTGTGTTTGGTGATCATGTGTTGGCATGATGTTTTATCTATGTTATTTCCTCTATTCAACCTATGACAGAGTAGATTAGTTGCAAAATCTATACGCATGCCTGGAATGCCATGTTATTGTACTGTTTTTCCAGTATGTTTTCATGTACTGGATGAGTGAAAGCTGTACTTACTGTTCGTCTTCTTCGCTCCTCAGACCTGTGACCGGATCAAGCAGTCGGCCAGCGGGACCAAACGGCGAGTGTTCATCATTGAGACCATGGGCGGATACTGCGGGTACCTGGCCAGTGTGGGGGGGCTGGCCTCCGGGGCAGATGCGGCTTATATATATGAAGAACCATTCGATATCAAAGACCTACAGGTGAATTAGTATAGTACAGTAATATAACATTGGACACTTACAATACGCAGCACACTAAGAGAAATGTGGCACAAGTAATAAATATATGACCTGGATCTTTTTACAACTCTCTGTGTAGGTTTCCTCTGGGTGCTCCGGTTTACCCTACTACTAAAAACTTGTATAGTTTTGGCATGGACCTCCTATATGGGGACCCCATTTCCATCTCTGTGTGGAGTGAGAGACCGATGCCCACTATAGTAAAGTGCTTTGTTAGTCTATTCTGTGAAAGGCGCTATATAGATAAAGATTGCATACTTACTTAATAATATAGAATTCTTAAAGCTTGCATACCTAACTTTCTAGCATACATAATACAAGTTGTTTTTGCCAACAGAATAGGTTTTGTAAAAGTATTTTGTGAACAACTTGGGTCCACCCAATGCTGTCTTCATCTTATCAGAAAACTTTTTTGCATACTTATCCAAAAGTGCCATATGAGTCACTATTTGAGGCTTTGAGTGAGCATGGTCCTCTTTGTCACTTTTCTGTCTGAAAAAGCTGATTTTTGGATGTGACAGATGCTAACAATACATGCATTTGAAAACTAGTGATAGAAGTGATGTAATGTTCAGAAACTTGCTAATAAATTATATGCCACCAACATCAGCTCTTGTTCACAAATGTTGAATATAAATCCACCCCTGGATTGTACAGTTACATCATCAGACCTCATCATATTTATAAAACTGACTTTTCTGTCAAAATAATACGACTTTTACAACGTAGCAGCTGCCTGTAGTATTCACTTCTCTCCACTGGGGGGCATTCGACTCCCATTATGCTTCAGCTGATTAACGTGAAGCGCCATCTGCTGGTGATGATCCATATTTCTTGTCTCTTATTTCTACAGGCAAATGTGGAACACTTGACAGAGAAAATGAAGACCAGCATTCAGAGAGGGCTTGTTCTTAGGTAAATATTAATAAAATAATCAAAGTAGATACATGTATGTAAGCGTGTATTTATACTAGGCATCTTGCAGTAACTATAACTCTTTGGGACTGCTTTTTAAAATCGTTTCGTTAATTTGTATGTGCTCCATTAAGCTATTGTTCTCTCTGTAATGTCATAATATTAACAGGCTGTATATAATCTAGAATATTGTTTTAAAGGTTTCTGAAACATTATATGCAGGAACACTTTAATCAAGTGTTTTTTTACTGTAATTTGAGTACATTCTGAGGGTCTATAAAGAAGATTTGTCAAAGGGACAAAGCCATTTAGTTTTATTTCAAGAACTGCTGCTTTATTTTCTCATTCTAGAGGAAACATTTCATGAATCTTTTTAAAATAAGCAAAACATCAATTTGCTGGTCTCATTGGCAAATCTTGTTTAAGGTAGTTTTTTTTCATCACTTTTTTATGTGTGTTGTACAAATACTTTTCCTTCTTCTTCTAAATATGTTTTTCTTTGTGTTTGTATAGAAATGAGAATTCCAATGACAACTACACGACAGACTTCATATACCAGCTGTACAGTGAGGAGGGCAGAGGAGTGTTCGACTGCAGGAAGAATGTTCTGGGCCACATGCAGCAGGTGTGCCTCTCTCTAAACTCCAGGATTACAGCTTTTAGCAGCAATTTGTCCAGACTTTTAATTACCTCCAATAGAACTAACTGTTTAATGAAGCGTTTACTTGCCTTCCTTATTTGTACTTACTGACTAGACAGGATTATTGGCTTCTGTGAGTGCTGGGATGAATGCAGGTAAAAATAGACGAGACGAAAGCTTTGAGATCTCCCCTGAGGAAAGCCTGAAGAAAGTACGCAGTCGCAAATAGAATTAACTCAAAAGTACATGTTGTAAGTGCTGTCTTCTGGTTAATCAATTAGTAGTAGAATAGATTGTGAAAGACTTGAATAGACCAGACCTGTATAGACTGTTTTTGGGTGTTTTTGTCTTCTTGCTGTGACCGGCTTGTGTCCCCTTGACCACTTTGAAGCTCTCCGATTGGTGCGCCAGTCTGTTCGGCGTCTCGCTTCTGTTAAGATCAGGAGCTATAGTAATTAAATTAAAATAAAATAACTAGCATAAAAAAGTCTCAAGTAGTAAGTATAAAATCTCTACCTTTTAACAATCATTGAAACTTTTAGTATGTCACATTAAATAGTTGTTGCTTCAGTGTCAAATCAACCCCTAATAGTAATGACAATTAAATGATGAAGACCAATGTTCAGGTGTTTTGCAGTGTTTTGAGCCATCTAATTAGTAATTTTCTCGTACAGGGCGGTGCACCATCTCCTTTTGACCGTAATTTTGGCACAAAGATTTCCGCCAAGGCCATGCAGTGGGTCACGAACAAACTCCTGGAGACTTTCAGACACGGTAACCCAGCTTCAATAATGATAGTGACAATCCTGTGTTAGTAGAATTGTGCTGTGTAATATATGGATCAAATATATTATTGTGTTAGCTTCCCGTACCAAGGATTTGTTTGTGGATTACAACCAACTGTCCCCAAATGTGTCATGGAGTCACTGTTGTCTTGACACGCAATGTATATCAACAGCTTTACTCAAAGTACAGCTTGCTCATTGAAATGCTGGACAATGCATGCAAAGTCTAAACTGTGTGTGTGTTTCCATCATTCTTCAAACTCATGGATGACGAAAGACGAAGGTAAATATTATGGCTCCATGACCGCCCCCTGTCCATCTGCCTGTAGTCCGTCAGCCTTTTCATGTTCACGCTTCAAACTCCGCTCCAGCTTTTTCTGTTGCATCTGTGTAGTCCGTATTCTAACACTAGATTTTGTTAACGTTATGTCAACACCAGTGAGATGTAGTATTTTGATGTTTTTGGATGAAAGTACGGCTGAGGTTGGTGGTAAAGGTGTTTTTAGGAAGAGCCTGCACGCCTAAGGGCTGGTGTGGAGGAGATTCACACACTGTCTCCAAGTATTTACAAACACACCATATGTAAAGGCTACTTAAATGAAAGGAAAGAAAATGTTTGATATTCATGAAATTATTGTTGAAAAAGAGGAAATGAATGAAAGTTTGTTTAAGAGAAAAAAGTAGCAGTAGTTTATTTCTGAAAACATTCCTTTAAAGACATTTCTCGGGATGCAACAATCAAGCAAATCCATGTGCAATACCGATTTTTATACTTTATTTCTTCATAAAGTCAGCAACCAAAATCATTTTAATATCCAAAATGTGACAATTACACAGACTGAAAGGGTTATGTTGAAGTCTATCCCTTATTTCACCTAACCCCAATAAATTCCAAGTTTAGTAGCTGCATCACATCCATAGACTGTATATAGATAGACTATTCTAAGCCCCCATCTCAAAGAAAGTGCTCGTGGACAAAGTTTTGATCCAACTGACAAGGGTTCCTTCTGACATTCACAAGTAAACATTTCTAGCTCAACTGTTTGTGTCACACACACCATTTTACACTTTAAACATAGAGAGTAGCACAAATAGCCTGCTGAAGCTAGCTCTAATCAGGCTAACACTATGGATGACGTCACTCCACTGCTAATACAGTCTATGGTCACATTAAACAAAAGACCAATCAGGACATGATCAACTTAATCCCTTTTCCCTGATCTGCAGTTTCGGTATTTGTGCGTCCCTAGAAATGTCCCCCAAGGAACAAAAAATGCATAGATGCTTTTAAAACCACCTGCCTGTGTAGTACTTCACTCGCTTCCAAAAACCGCTTCACGCCCCACGCTGCTCTCTGTCAATCCCCTGTTCACACATGAGCCAACTTTTTTTTTTTTTTTATTTTATTGTCACCTCTGATAAATACAGGAAATACAGGGAAAAACTTAGATCACATTGAAAAGCGATTTGTTAATATGTAAAGTTCATAATTTATACTAAAGGCTTGTTCGTACTCACAGGCGAAAGTGCTTTTTATGGGGTAAACAAAAATTTAGTTTTGACTTTCCAAGTAAAAAGCAAATGGGCTTTTTATGGGGTGTTTGTGGTCCATTATTGCAGCAGATTTCACAGTTCTCCTGGGGAAGACCGGTTCTCACAGCCCGAGCGTGGGAAATACACTTTAAACAAAGGTTTCAAAAAGACACACAAAAATAAAAATAAAAACATGTGCCTATTGCGAGAACATTTCGACAATGTTTAGAAGGCTTTGAAATAAATAAAAAAGTTGAATTTTAAGGTGCGCCCACATTGCTTTTGGATTAAAGGTCAAATATTCAAAATCACCGTTTCACAGCCCTTTAGTTGTTACCCCTTTAATGTTAAATTTGCCTCTGATCCATGCTTCTCTTGTTTTACACATACAGTAACCAGGGTAAAGACACTACTTTAATGTTGTGCTAAATGAATAGTGTGAATAGTAGAACTGCACAATATATCAAAATAATATTGTCATTGTGATGATAGCAAGTGCGATATCCAAAGGGATTTCTCTGTTATTAATACGTATAAATCCTATGTTTTTTTTTGACTAATCACCTGTACTCCCGAAGTCCTGCTTATTTGTTAAAAAGAAATACAGTTTCAAAACATCAGACTTCAGTAGAAAGCGACATAACAGATGTATAGTGGAAAAACCAAGATCATCTAGAGACACCACACACAACGAGAGCGCTCACTTTGTGCTGAGCAAAAAACAATCTTACAAGTTTTTACCCAAATATATATATATATTCTTTTGATACATGATATGAACAATAATATAACCTTATTTTTTTTAGCATGTATGTTCTTATTTTCAAGGGGTGGGACTGAAATCACAATATATTTGAAATGAAAAATAAGCCAAGGTCCATGGGAGAAAAGAAGACATCACAATATAATGCCGTTACTGCAGTCCTTGACACCGCTGTCGTACATCATATATCAGACTTGTTTCCTATATCGTGGAGTTCAACAGAGTAGTGTTTAATGTCGGTGAAGTCGAAGTAAGTATAGAAAATCACACTCAAAATGTAAGAATTGTGAAAACTCATTTTGACTTGTTACAACTGTCTGGAGGTGGTAAAAACTACCTCTATACGAGCTCATAAAATCTGTAAAATTGCCTCCACCCCCTCAGACTTTATCAGAGGTGTCAATCTCAGTCCAGGGCGTTGTATACTTTGATTGCGTCTCTAATTGCATTGTGTCCCGCAGGACGCGTCTTTGCGAACACTCAGGACTCGTGCTGCTTACTGGGCATGCGGCGCCGGGCCCTGGTCTTTCAGCCGGTTGTGGACTTGAAGGACGACACTGACTTCATGTGAGTATCCTGGAAACAAAGACTACAGTTCTTGTATGGCCCTAAATCACAACAGTAGTTATCTTTGAAGAGGTAACAAAACTCTTTAATTCGCCAACACAGATCAGAGAATCAAACAGTTCAACACATTAGTATTAGTTCATAAGAGGCAGAGACCAACGTCCATAAATATTGATACAGGTTGCTGCTGTAGTGTAATTGTAGTTCCAATACATAACATTTTATAATATTTTCTTGATGTAATATATAGTTCATGAGAATCTGTTGTTGAGAAAGGTCTATGGTATGATGGCATGGGTGTCAATTTAGATAGATCGATATTTTATTGATCCCCGTAGGAGAAATGTCTGTGTCTAGCAGCAAAAACACACAAGCACATCAATTCTTAGAGTGTCTAACCAAAGTGCACTTTTACCTATATTTGTTACAAATTCAATGTATTCTTGCATAGCATAAATCACAACAGTAGTCATCTCAGAGGACTTAACAAAACCATTGAAATCACCAACACAGATCAGATAATCAACAGTTAAGACACAAAAAATATAGAACACATGTGTATTGGTCCATAGGGAGAGAACAATGTCCATGAATGTTGATAAATGTCCATACATGTTGTAGAATGTTAAAGTGTCCTGGATCATCACCACAGTCCTAACAGGACCTAAGCTACAGATCGAGGACCAGGGCCACATAGCAGATGTAGAACAAGGACAGGTGCGGTGCAGGACTGAAGCGACTCCCAAGCGGGCAGGGGTGCAGTCCACAAGGCGGTAAAAACATGTAATCCTGAAAGCAGAATTCATTGGTCATATGGGTTGCCAGTTCCAAAGACTATTTTTCACTAAACACTCAGCACCTGCAGCACATTATTCAGTTGGAGCTGAGTCTCTGTAAGACACTGGTTTAGTTGTAATAGCACAGTTTACGGTTGCCATGGCCACCCTAATATTTACTGTCTCTGGACCACAGACAGCCCCATGCGGAGATGTGCAAAAAGTGCCAAATGGTACGTGGCCAGAATATTAGGCAATCTAAATGCAAATACCCAGAAATAACTTTTGTATTTGTAACATTGGTCTGTAAATAACATCTGACTTCACTCTTTCTAAGTATCTAAGTAGTTTCTGGTTTGCTCCTCTTTGTTGGCATTTTCATCGCCCTGGATACAGTATGTTGAATCACCTTAAATAGGAGGATGAATTCCCCCACGTTTAACCATGACGGCTCCTGGCTCATTCAATCAGCCTGATTTCCCATTTAAATGAATGCCAGAATAGTTGCATGTCTGAAAAGGTCACTTTGGAAGTGACATGAACATATATTTTACTTATACTAGCTGCATAGCTAATATAGCTATATACAGTGCCTTGCGAAAGTATTCGGTCCTCTTGAACCTTTCAACATTTCTCTACATTTCAGGCTTCAAACATAAAGATATAAAATTTTAAATTTTTGTCATGAATCAACAAGTGGGACACAATCGTGAAGTGGAAATTTATTGGATATTTTAAACTTTTTTTAACAAATAAAAAACTGAAAAGTGGGGCGTGCAATATTATTCGGCCCCTTTACTTTCAGTGCAGCAAACTCACTCCAGAAGTTCAGTGAGGATCTTTGAATGATCCAATGTTGTCCTAAATGACTGATGATGATAAATAGAATGCACCTGTGTGTAAACAAGTCTCCGTATAAATGCACCTGCTCTTTGATAGTCTCAGGGTTCTGTTTAAAGCGCAGAGAGAACCATGAAGACAAAGGAACACACCAGGCAGGTCCGAGATACTGTTGTGGAGAAGTTTAAAGCCGGATTTGGATACAAAAAGATTTCCCAAGCTTTAAACATCTCAAGGAGCACTGTGCAAGCAATTATATTGAAATGGAAGGAGTATCAGACCACTGCCAATCTACCAAGACCCGGCCGTCCCTCCAAACTTTCATCTCAAACAAGGAGAAGACTGATCAGAGATGTAGTCAAGAGGCCCATGATCACTCTGGATGAACTGCAGATAACTACAGCTGAGGTGGGAGAGTCTGTCCATAGGACAATAATCAGTCGTGCACTGCACAAATCTGGCCTTTATGGAAGAGTGGCAAGAAGAAAGCCATTTCTCAAAGATATCCATAATAGATATCCAAGTCTCATTTAAGTTTGCCACAAGCCACCTGGGAGACACACCAAACATGTGGAAGAAGGTGCTCTGGTCAGATGAAACCAAAATCTAACTTTTTGGCCACAATGCAAAACGATATGTTTGGCGTAAAAGCAACACAGCTCATCACCCTGAACACACCATCCCCACTGTCAAACATGGTGGTGGCAGCATCATGGTTTGGGCCTGCTTTTCTTCAGCAGGGACAGGGAAGATGGCTAAAATTGATGGGAAGATGGATGAAGCCAAATACAGGACCATTCTGGAAGAAAACCTGTTGGAGTCTGCAAAAGACCTGAGACTGGGACGGAGATTTATCTTCCAACAGGACAATGTTCCAAAACATAAAGCCAAATCTACAATGGAATGGTTCACAAATAGACGTATCCAGGTGTTAGAATGGCCAAGTCAAAGTCCAGACCTGAATCCAATCGAGAATCTGTGGAAAGAGCTGAAGACTGCTGTTCACAAACGCTCTCCATCCAACCTCACTGAGCTCGAGCTGTTTTGCAAGGAAGAATGGGCAAGAATTCCAGTCTCTCGATGTGCAAAACTGATAGAGACATACCCCAAGCGACTTGCAGCTGTAATTGCAGCAAAAGGTGGCGCTACAAAGTATTAGCGCAAGGGGACCGAATAATATTGCACGCCCCACTTTTCAGTTTTTTATTTGTTAAAAAAGTTTAAATTATCCAATAAATTTTGTTCCACTTCACAATTGTGTCCCGCTTGTTGTTGATTCTTGACAAAAATAATAATTTGTATATCTTTATGTTTGAAGCCTGAAATGTGGCAAAATGTTGAAAGGTTCAAGGGGGCCGAAAACTGTATTTGCTAAATTTTCACCAGAAAGAGAGTGACCAGAGAGTGCAAACTAGATTAGCACATGCACAAGAAACACAAAAGCAGCAAAAAAATAATAAATAGAAAGTTAAAATATAGAAACAGCAGCTTTTCTTATCAATCTACTTTAACGCTGCAAAAAAGCACCAAAATCCCGGCACTTGATGCGAGTCTGTAAAACCTGATGAAGTCACAGTGGATGTCCTCATAGCGCAGCGTGACAAATCTGTGAATAGCAATAGTGTTATGTGGGAGGTGAAGTGACAAAGGGATTTAGACAAAACGCACAGGATTGGAATGGGATTCAGCCGGAGAAGGCACGGCTTAAGTCTTAACTCCACTGTGCACTCAAAACGGTGGAACAAATGACTACTGTAACAGGCAAATCCCAAAAGGCAATGTAAAAATGGCCGCTTGAGTTACTGCTATAATTGTGTCTATATGTACGGGCAACCTAAAGAGATCGTGCGAATCAATCGTATCTTATGTGGTTTCAAAAGACTTTATTTTCCCTTACAGATGGAGAACCTATGCTTTCGTTTGTTCCATGAACACATTTTTTTGTCTTGTCTTGTCTTTTGAACAATACAGACCGCAACACGCAGAGTTTGCTTTATTAAATGTAAATTATATCATACTTTTTAGTGTAATATAATTTAAATTTGCATACTTGTCAGAGGGTACGCAAGGAAGGGGCCCAAGGTGTCACCATTTGACTCATTGGGTTGAAAGCTGATTGGCTGAGTGAGGGTGCTCCTCTCTTTACGATGAGCAACATGAGGGACAGGATTTTCTTCATATATTTAATATGATCACAAGGACAAAATATAACATCTTCTGTCTGTAATAATTGATCGAAAGATGTGATAAAACTATCGATGGAATCACAAAGTTTGATAACTTCAGCTTTTCTAAATATGTTTTCAATGAGGGAAAAAGATTACCACAACAATAGTTTATTAAAATAAAATGAAACCCCAATACCAAAATAAGTCTTTAACACTCCAGGTTAAAATCACCCAGTTACAATAAACAATGAATTATTTTCAACAAAAAAGTGTCTCCCATCCACAGACTGTGGATCAGGCATGTGCAAACTCAGACCCATTAATGAAGTACTAATGGGCAAATTTTAGCTCGAACCCCCTCTGGCTCCTATTGACCATTTGGTGCTTTCAAAACGCATAATTTTAAACTCTTTTATCCTGGTTTGTGTGATGAGTGGAAGACGACGGAATAGTTTAAAAAAATATTATATAAAACCAGATTTTCTTTCTGAAAATGCAAATCTTTTATTCAATGCATTATAATCTGTCATTGATGATGCCCCCCGTGCCCATTACCCTGATCATTAAAACAGGCCTGTTGCTTTAAGGATATTAAAAAGACAGAGAGGTCATGTCTTCACTTAACACCCTTCTAACTGGACAAATGTTTGCATAGTGCGGCGCATATTACAGCCATTAAAGTGATGTATATAAATAAGGAGACAGATGATCAGCTCTGTCTGGCTGCAGTCACAAGACGGAAATGTATTAAAATGGCACCAGGTCTTTAGCTCTGTTCATTAGCTTTGATTAGCGCAGTCTTAACGAGCGCTGTGGTTAATGCTAATGGATGTATTATAGACTGTATCTTCATCCATTCACTTTTTTCTCTCCAATGCCAGTTCCCATTACTAATACCACACACAACTCACCAAGAAGGATGCTTAAAGTAAAAAAAATTAAATATTTCTGCTAAATATTAAAGTAAATGTGAAACAGGTAATTGATGTTTAGCTCAGTGAATATTGTGAGCGTTTTTTTCACAGAAATGTTGAAATGTGAGTTTTCTGTATAATTTTCTGTTAATTAGGAGCTTGCATGGCTCTCAAATCTAAAGTATTTATAAACTATTAGTTAAACTCTTGAAGTCTTTGTAAGCGACAATTATAGCTTCCTTCATCCTGCTGTAGTTTGTGAATATGTTAAGGAAAATGTATGTATTTTATTACAAATAGAGACATTTCTCAAAGTCTACAGAAAATAACATCCAAGCAATTGAATCTTTTTGAGCCAGAATTGTGAATTTTCTTTTGATTCTGATTTTTTACCAATTAAAGCTTGGGTGCCCAAATTTCAAACCACAGCAAATTAATGGTACTACATTAAATCCATCTAACTCGCTTTCACGTGCATGTATTTTTGGCCTCTGTCACATTTTCAGATCAGCTTTTTTCAGACAGACAAACGAAAAAGAGAGGACCACCCTCACTCGGCCAATCAGCTCTCAGCCCAAAGTGTCAAATACGTGGTAGATAGTATGCAAAAGTTGGCTTGTCATGGTCTGATTTATATGTCATATTTAACCTTTGCAAGGCTGTTGGAACTTTCAATATGTATTATATACTGTATGTAACAAGAAAGTCAGGTACCCCAGCTTTAAGTAGCTAACGTCACTAGTATAAGAGTGTTGCGACTCCAGTTTATTTTGCAGATAAAAAGTCTGGATTCTGCTCTAAACTTTGGCCCGTCTGATTTCTCTGCAGTCACCGCATCCCTAAGGAGCAGTGGTGGCTCAAACTCCGCCCCCTGATGAAGATTCTGGCGAAGTACAAGACGAGTTACGACGTTTCTGACTCCGGGCAGCTGGAGCACGTAGTCGGGAGTCGCCCCAAAGACCTGGACGCCGCCGCCGCCATGTAGACCCCTGCAGCCCCCCCAGCCCCCCACCCCCCTCAACGACGTCACAGCATTTCTCCAGAGTACGGTGGCTGTGAAGTCCAGTTCTGTCTGTCTCTGTCTCTCTCTCTGTGTGTGTGTGTGTGTCTGTGTGTGTGTGTGTGTGTGTGCAAGAGTGAGATAGCGCCTTGGTCGGGCTCAGACTGGAGCCTTCTGCCTTGGACTTGCATTTCAAATAAGTCTGCACACTATATTCAAAATAACTTGGAGAAAAAAGGAATAGCGAAGGTCACTTTTTTTGTAATGTACTGTATTTAGACCAGATGGTTTAAGTTCTCCCCCGAACCTAACTTGGGCATAACCCAATTCTCAGTGACCATGAAACAGAGGATTTTGGATGTTTATTTGGTCTCAGACGTTGAATGTTTTAGTTCAAGTTTCTTAAGACCCGTGTTGTTCCTTTTTTCTATTGGCACTCTTTAAAATTCCATCGGATGCAAAAATCATTAAGTTTAAGATTATATGTTTGTGATATTGTGGTCATTTTGGCCTAAACATCTTCTGCTAAATTTCCTTTGGCTCATCATGTGTGAAACTGTGAACGCCTCGAGCAGCAGTGGTTCTCAAAGTGAGGAGAGGGACATTAGCGCTTCTCATTGTGTTTTTGTCTGGATAATTAACACACAGCACAATCACCTCATTTAAATAAAATGTGGTCAAACGTGACAAAAAATGACTCGAATAAAAATCACTATATAGGAATTAAGATATTTTGTTGTTTAAAGTCATTGCAGATTTACATTGTATACAGCAAGGACGGTTGGGGAATGATTTCATGCATATTTTGGGGTCCCTGACTAAAAACAGTGAGAAAACCTCCACTGGCCCAATCATTACAATAGATGCATAGAATAGGACTGCGTAAAAATGTACTCAAAGCATTGGAAATTTTCATATTTTGTGTTTTGAGTGTAGAGCTGCAACTAACGATTATTTTGTAATCGATTAATCTATCGATTATTTTTACAATTAATCGAGTAATCGCTTGGCTGTGAATTGTGTAGAAAAAAAATATTTTTTCATCACAAAAAGCTAAAGTGGCAACACTCGAGGACGTATTGATGGCGTAAACTTAAAGTAAATGTTTGTAACAGGCGCTTTGTGCTAATTCTGCTCTGATTGGATGAGACAGACAGATATTCATGAAATTATAAAAACAAAGTTGGTTTTAATCAAAAATACTACATTTTCATGTCATTTTTGCTCGGTTTGAGTCTGTGTGAACCAGAAAACGATTAATCGATTACTAAAATAGTTGTCGACTATTTCAATAATCGATTAGTCGTCGATTAATCGATTAGTTGTTTCAGCCCTATTTGAGTGTGACTAAAGGGAACGGTTAGAATCACTGTCTGAACATAAAAATACTCGACTGGAAGCTGATGCACAAATATATACTGAATTAAGTACATGGTTCCCAGACACATTGGTAATATATTGTGCAGCCTTAAATACTTCCAAACCACTTGATCTGAACGTGTGTGTGTGTGTGTGTGTGTGTCTGTATGTATTTGTGTGTGTCACTGAATGAAACTTGCACTTTCCTCTGTCTCCAGTGGCTTTTGTGAAGACAGACTCTTTAGGCGACAACTGTATAAATGTTGTTTTTCCTGTAAAATCCAGTGCATCTGCCAGCGGTTTACCATATTTATGACTGATGCAATACTGCTACTGCAAGAGGAGCGCGCGCGTGTGTGTGTGTGTGTGCTTTACACTTAGGAACTAATATTTATCTTTCTAACATTGTATTTTATTTTTGCTCGTAAAGTTTATGGATATATATATTGAATAATAAGTGTAGGCACGGCTGGATTAAGTAGATGTCTGTCTTACCGCACCAGGATTAGATGTTTCCCACTGAATAAATTATTCGACCAATGCACCCCGTCTGTTTTGCATTTTATATTTCAACACTTAAACAATCAAATTTGACTGAGTTCCGCTTTTTGCTTCATGGGTTCTGAGGAGGAGAAAATGGGTGCTAAACATAATATAATAATAATATAACAAAACGTTAAATGTGAGGTACTTAAATTTAAATGATGCGCGCAATTTGTCTCAAGCAAAAGTCCTGTAAATGTAAAATGTTATGAATAAATCAGACCACACCACATTATCTTTTTCATACTTGTCAGAAAGAGCACTCTGATTTTTGCTGAGAGCTGATTGGCTGCTTCTCTTTTTCACTTTTCTGTTTGAATCTAAAGATGTCAGAGACCATAAAAACCATAAAAAATTTAAAACTGTTTTTGAAGATATGAACTGGCCAGATTTAAATATCGTGGTCTGAAAAATAGGTACCTCAGCTTTAGTGTTCTCAATTACAATCTATAAAGTCTACATTTCTACATGCAGAGCTTCCATTGTAGCTATAATCAGTACATCTCCCTCTAAAATGTTTTGTATTCTTTATTTACTCCTCGAAAGCATATCTCTTTTTTTTCTAACTTACAGTACATTTGTTATATTTTGTCTGGACACAGTAGAAGCGTTTCTTTTTGACTCCCAGTTTAGTAAATGCATTGAGGTGTACTGGACAATCTCTTTACAATTATACAGTTTAAATTCGAGCATTCAATAAGAAAATCAACCTTATAATAAACGTATTTACTCATACAAAGGTCGCAATACCATGACATGTCCATCCACATACTGTATCCCCTTCGAATCAGAAGTTGACAAAATTGAGGCAAACTTTCACTCAATTTAGTGATTATTGTGTGTTATTAGTCAAAGTACATTTCACCTCATTCTCTTGAAACGACCCATAGCACCCCCACACATTTGTATGTCTTTTAATGTTTCCTAGTATTATTCCCATGTTTTCTTTTCACACAATAAACACAATTTCAAACGTTAAAAAAAAGCTTTACGTTTCATATAGATTCTCCAGTCATTATGACAGTGTCTAATTCAGTCACCGATTAAATCACTACCACATAATATTGCTTGCTCATGTTTGACTTGACTTGTTTTTGCAACCCATTAGCATGACAACGACATGTTTACGGTTATTGTTTTCCACCGCTGCACAAGGCAACGGATGGAATTACCACCTCATCGATCAGGGATTTTGAAAGTGGATTGAATTGGATTTTGCGTGGTTAAATGAATACCCTATTCAGTTACTCGCTATCTGGATGTATCCTGATATCCAATTGTCTTTCTTCATTAGTATGAGTTTGCATTGTCCCGTTTACATAACAGATGCTATCCCCGTAGTCACCAGCAGATGGCGCCAGAGCACTGTCGCACCCACGCGCTGTCCGGGTTCATCGAGTCCATTCTGACATGAATTCTCCGCATCAGACTCTGTCCAGCTCTCCCTCAATCTCCCTCCTTCCTTACACGTCTTATTATGGCTAAAGTAGATTAACTGCGTACGTGCGTGCATCCATAACTCGAAATGAATCTTTTTGTTTCTTTTTTCTTTTTATTCTGCATTTTTTTGTCCATTTCCCATGAGGTCTATTAATTGTGTATAGCCTGTAATTGGTCAGCACAAATGGGCTCTTTCTTTTTCCTTAGCTCAGAATAATTACATGCTATACTTCTGGGATGATCTTTTGGCACCAATGCATTAAAGTAATAATAATAATAATTTTACGGGGAAAGAAAATGAATACCTGTTTCTCCCAGAAGAGTTCGATGCTATGTTTTTTTTTCCCCCATTACCCTTGTGGCTCCTGCTATTATCTGTAAGGTGTTTTTACCAGCCATGGAATTAGTACATGCAATAATTTGGTTTGATTTAAAGAATTCAAGCGAGGAGACATAGGGTCATCTACACATTGGTAATCAATACTAATTAGCATTTCATTTCTGCCCCCGCTGCGTCTTCTGGCCTGAATCTTAGTGGATCTGATGTTATTGAGCTGATTAAAGCTTGCAAATGAAAAGCCCTTATTCCTCCTTTTTTCTCATCAAAGGCCAACCACTACGCACCAACTTTGTCTTCATTTAATCCTACATTGTTCGCCAGACAAGGGCCAATTATAAACCTGCAATGAATCTCCAAAACAGCCCACGAACACTGACCTTTTTTCCAGATTAAAACACATTTTCTCTATCTCTGCTGCAGTCCCACTCAGAGCAATCTCCTGCTAATGAAGTGGGCAGTGATAGTAGCGGCTGGTCACAGGTAATGTTCCAAAGTAAATGGCTCTAAAAGGTATTAAACAACTGCTTTGACAACTTCAACTATTACTGCATCAATCAGAGCACCGGCTTAACAAACACAGAAACTAATACGTCTCAAAGTGCCGGGCCGTTAGAGTGAGGTTTTATATGCAGTGGTGCAGTGGTTAGCGTTGGTCCTTCACAGCAAGAAGGGGAAACCGGAGCACTCGGAGGACACCTACAAGTGCTTTCCTCCTAGGGCTCCGGTTTCCTCCAAGTGCTCCGGTTTCCCCTACCACTAATATCACATACAACAGGGAAGGAAAATAGTGAGAGAGTAAATGGATTGTGATGGTCGAGGGCTTTGATGCGCAAATGATTTCGGCTTCTGTAATCACTTGTGGGGAGAGAATGTAAAAATATCGGTACTCATCATCGTAAAAAGCTTTGTGCGACCATGGTCTGAGAATTGTGCTATATATATAAATATTACTTACCATTTTGAAATCTTGAGATATCTTTTGAAATTGTGTTTCAGCTGATTCCTTGAACAGCATGTCCACCCACACATTTCTGCAGCAATATTTCCCAAATATCAAAGTATTCACTGGGAGTTGTCTGTAATAAATGAGTAGTTTTAATCCCGTCAGTCCGCTCAGGCTAAGCAGGGAAGGGTCTGGTTATTACTGTGATGAGAGACATCTGGGATCACCAGGTGCCACAATGGGTAGGCTGCAAAGTGTCAAACTGTGCTTGTGTCCTTGGGGAGAATGAGTCTTGGTGTGTGTGTGCGTGTGTGTGGATGGTTGGTGGTGGTTGGAGGGGCTGATGGCACATATTGGTTGCCTCATTTATGTCAATGTGCCCCAGGGCAGCTATGGCTACAGCAGTAGTTTATCAACCACCGTGTATGGAATGAGTGAATAGTGACATGTGAGGAGTTTTTGAGGGTCTAAAAAAGCGCTGTATAAAACTGATCTAGAGTTAGCCATATATAAAAATACCACTAGAACAGATGACCTGGGCTCAATTAGGCTAAAATATTGTTTCTTGTTGAGGAAGAATAGACATTTTGCACCATACTTTTGAAGTTGTGGGGAAAAAAAGGTTTCAAAGTATGATCCAGTACCATGAACGCTACTTCTGCCATCGTGACCAGACAGATTCGTTTTCCTTATTCCACTCTTACCTTGAGTTTTACATTATCCTGTTCCTGTTCATTTAGGGTTTGTTACACGGAGTCATTTGCCTCCAAGCACATGCTCATTAGTGTATTGATTTCACTTACAGATTTTATGCTTCTGAAACTACTCCACATTCATCCCGGTCAGAGGCTGGAAGAAGCTGTAAGATAAGAACCTATTTCAGAACAGCACAGTGAAAATATGACTGAAGTGTTCACCAACAAAGCAGACGACAGAGCGAGGGCTTGCGAGACTTGCTATGCATTTCCCGGGACGCTACACACAATACGTTTTCCTTTTTTTAAATGTTTGTTTGCCACTAGTTTTCTCCATTCTTCATTTCAAAACCGCTTGTGAAGAGCTTTTTCCACAGTTCAAGAATGGACAATGACTTGGCCATTCTAACACATGCATCGTTTTTGTTTTTAGTTCTAGGTTATCAGTTTAGTGACAGACTCTTTTGTAGAGTCCAGTAGATTTTCCCATGATCTGACACTTTGATATCCATGCTGAAGAAAAGCAGCCCCACAGCGTGATGCTGCCACCACCAGGTCTGACATGGATGGTGTGAGCAGAATGATACGCCAATGCCACCTGCACGGTTTTCCATCACACGTAACATTTTAGCATTTGGTCTCATCTGTATCTTCTTCCAACACTGGTTTTCTATATTTCATTCATTCATAAAGGATAGAATTTGTTGAGTGTAAGGACTATTACTTGAGCTGTGAGTGTGTATGTTACCATGGGCCTCTTGACCGCATCTCTGATTGGTGCTGTTCTTTGATCATAAAAAATCTTGTATCATTTTGCTTTCACATCACTGTCGTCTTCTACTTTGTGTTGGTCTTCATCAACAATCCAATAAACGAGACTAAATGTGAATCATGTCATGGGGTATGAATAATTTTTCAGCGCACAATAGAACTAAGATGGCCGATGTGCCGTCTAGTTTGCTCGTTTCTCTATTTGTTTTCGTGAGTAACAAAACTTATGGGAGGTGCTTTGAATCACAGAAAAGATTCAAGATTTTTTTGCGACTAATGAGACTGTTTCTTGGCTGATGTCTGCGTTTTAGTGTTTTTTACACTAGTTTTGTGATGTAAAGAAAGCGGGTGTGGATTGGTGGTAGTTGAAATTATAAGATTACCTTTTGATGTCTAGTCCGTTTAGTAAGTAAGTAAGTAGTAAGTAAGTAATCTTTATTTATACACCGCCTTTTCACTGCAGATCTGAGTCTCAAAGCGGTTTACAATTGTTAATTTTGGGCATTTGTTTCTCACTCCACACAGAGATGGGAGCGGGGCCAGTACAGGAGGCGCATGCTAGAACTATTGGACATATTTTTAGTGGTAGGGGAAACCGGAGTACCCGGAGGAAACCTACACAGAAACTCCACTCAGAAAGGCCCTGGTCCGACCGGGATTCGAACCCAGGACCTTCTTGCTGAGAGCCACCGTGCCGCCCGTTTAAAAGGTACACCATTCATTAATCTATGTTTCTAGATTATCTATTAATCTATGTTTTGATTGCTAAAATGTCACAGATATGCCGTTAATCAAATATAACTGATCTGTGAAGTTGTTGTTTGTAAAATGCAGAGATGACGCCAGTGCAGACCAAACAGAGCTCTATAATAGGTAGTGGGATAACAATAGCGACGAGAACAAATGCATGTGGGCTGCCTCAGATTGGAAAAGCAATATTTTTCTTCCGATGAATCACGTTCCTGACATTCAGAATGAATATGTATGAATTAATAAAGAAGCGCACAAATAAATGAGCACATAATACGGTTTTGGAGCCAGTGTGAGATGAAAAGCCTCTGAAGGAAGTCGATGTTTCAGATGGATCAGATCTTATGCTGTAAAATACTTTATCTCCCTGTGCGGAAAAAATGCTGTTTATCAAGATCTGCCCGTTATCTTGTGCCATCTTATTGATTGACACATGTTCCTGACAACATATCTTTCCATATACACAAAATCAATGCATTTGAAGATAAGAGATCTGGAGAATGATTGTAA
Source organism: Knipowitschia caucasica (assembly GCA_964034765.1). Classification (NCBI taxonomy): domain Eukaryota; kingdom Metazoa; phylum Chordata; class Actinopteri; order Gobiiformes; family Gobiidae; genus Knipowitschia; species Knipowitschia caucasica. Next base: position 7,618,300 of record OZ035843.1, read on the forward strand.
CTTAGAACTGAGGATCAGAATATTTTGTTTTTTTTCCATAGTGGTGATCAAGGTGGTGATAATGTGGTAAAATATATGTATTCATGTGAGGATTTCATGAACAGAAATGTGTCAAAACTAATTTTCAACTGAACTCGCCTGCCACACAGAAATGGGAGCGGGGTTGCCAGTACAGGAGGGACATGCCAGACCTACATGTTTTTAGTGGTAGGGGGAGCTTGAGCACCCGGAGAAAACCTACCCAGACACTGGGAGAACATTCAAACTCCACATAGAAAGGTCTGGAGGTTGGAATCGAACCTGCTGTGAAGCTCAAGCGGTTGTAAAGATGGGAACTTTTAAAGATTGCTTATACAAAAGTGTGAGTACTAGAAGAGAGGGATGGGTTTCACTTAATTGATCTCACTATGGAGAAATTCAGTTTGATGAATAGTCATATACACATACAGTATCACATCAAGTGGGGAAAAGTGTCTTGACCAATGATAGCAGAAAGCAGTAGGAACCGGTGGAGAAGGTCTGGCGGCGGGCTCGAACTCACAACCTTCAGGCTTAAATGCTCTACCAACTGAGCCACTGTCACCCCAAGAATGAGAATAGTTTTTGTGTATATATATATTTATATATTTATTTGGGAATGACTGAATGACCCCAAAGACTGGGTGCATCCGGATGGGTACCTCCGGTGTAGAGTGGTTGTGATCCTCTCGGTCTTTGCTTGTTGTGGACAGGGGACTCAAAGATGTTATTTGTATTGATTGATTGATTAATTTATTTATCTGATAAGAACCTAACAGTTTCATTGGACAGACCAGATGCACTAGCTTTGGTGTTAAGGCCAGACCAGGCTAATTCTCAGCACTGGTCCACAGGAGGCTCAACGTTGTCATGCATAATACTGTATCTTATATGTTTTCTGTCTGTTCTTATTTTTTGTGTCTTGTATGTCTTTATAAATCAGAAAAACATGAATGAGAAAAAAAGGGATTTAAGGTTTCTTTAATAATATTGTTTTTGGTAAATAGTGATATTGGGATGTCTCTAGATCGTTACATATATAAATCAATTCTCTACAATTATAAGCCTTGAAGAGCCATGCAGATTTCCCTATCGAGAAAATATGCTACTTGATTCCATATTGATCTGGTTCCAATCTATTGCAGTATCTCGTTCATTCATTCATGTTCATATTTTGGCCCATTTACACATTTAAACCGCCTTTTTTCAACCAAACCAGTCAATTCTCATCCCTAAGCTGCATGTGCCAGAATCCTTTTGGTTCTATGTTTGCAGTATATTATACAAGTGGTAAGGCATTATTAGTTTTTTTCAAAGAGGAAAGAAAAGTTGAGGCGTAAAAGCAATCTAACAATGTAATGTCCAAGCACACAAGTAATCCTTCTACTTTTATAATTAAAGTTACAATTCTAGCTCTGGCTCTGTCTGTAATTTGTGTAAGTCCAGTTTCCTCATTCAAACATGCACCATAAGCTAATCTTCCATCCCAGACCCAGGTCATGAGTCTGGAGAAGGGTACTCAGTGGGCGCTGGTCGCCCACTGACAGCTTTACAAGGCAGGATGGATCAAATAAAGTACAGTGTGCAAATTTCCCATAGGAGCTCATAAAACCTACTTTAACCTTAACGTCAACATCATAAAACAATATATTTTCTTTCAACTACTCTCTCCTGGCCTTACGAAGCAACTCTATTCAAATGGTGTCCTGTGAATGGAGTACAAGTAGTAACAGCGAGAGCAGTGGAAGTAATGTTTGCATTGATGTTTCTCAGTAAAGCTGGGGCGCATAAACCATGCTAACAAGGCTAATATTCGTTTTTACATTATGCCAGTCTCACTTTGGTTGCCTTAGATTTATTTACCACAATGTACATTGTAATATCCATAAATGCTAATCAAAATAACTTGAATTAAATAAATATTTTACTTATATGAACAAAAAGCTGAAGAAGTTGAAAACATAGACTACATGTGATGCAATCATTGATAACATGCTAATTAAACCGTTAATAGGTGTTAGCATTTATGGATATTACAATGTACATTGTGGTAAATAAATCTAAGGCAAAGTGAGACTGGCATAATGTAAAAACGAATATTAGCCTTGTTAGCATGTTTTATGATATCAAGTAGAGTTAGCTAACTTGCCCAACACTAATTAGCTTGAATCTCACAAATAAGGCTAAAAGGTTAAAAGAGTTGCACACTATTATGTACAAAACGGATGAAAATATGTTTATACCTTGTTCAGATGACAGTGAAACCTCCTACAGTTTCCAGCCCAGACTGCTGCTGCTGCTGTGAGAGGTCCTTCTCCTACGTCATCGCCGCCATTTCTATAGCGTTTCTATGCGGAAGTGAAAAGGTGCCACTTCAAAGCAGTTTTTTTAACATAATTCATCTGAACATGTCAAAATGAACACCCGAAATATTATAAACACATATTCTAGTTATATATTCTGGATAGCAGCATATTAAATTCTAGTACTACTTTAACAATTTGTTTTCACACGTATTGCTCCACCACATCTCAGCTTTTTCAGACGGAGAAGAGAAATAGCGACTTCCAGGGCTCCTTTGCACAAGTTGTGGTCTGATTCATTCCCAACCTCATCGTACTCATGGGGCAAAATTATTCAGTTCATCTCGACCAATTTAAAACATATTTGCCAAAAGAACATGTAAAAAGATGAAAAGAAAAACAGGGAAGTAAGACAAAACAGATATCATCGATGAAGAAATATGTTAAGTTCGGATTATGTTTTCTTTATGCCAACCAACCAATTTGACATGTGATATGCGACGTTTTTACCAGCTGCTGCCACTGGATGCCCTCGGTCTGAGGCCGCCCACCGTGCTGTGGTCTTTGGAGAAATGAGTCCCAAGTGTGGCCAAGGATAAAGCCCCATCGTCTCTGTGAATGGAACGTATTTTTTAAAAAAAAATCTTTTGTATGTTCTTCCATTTCTATTATTGGTAAACAACTTTATGAAAAATGCTAATGAATCATTCAGCATTTTACTTTGGACTAGAGCGGAGAAAATTGTCCCGAACCAAGCGGCTTCTCCACCTTGTGATCTGTCCTGCTCCACCCAGAGACTACTCCATCTCTGCTGCTGTGACCTGAAGTGCTGTTGCTTATTACACTGGGTAACAAAAAATATTTTTTGAAAATAGTCCAGGGTTTTCCAGCTGAATTAGACTAATTTTGATGCTCTGAGTCCGAAAATGACCTTGGTTTTGCTCAATCAGGTCAGGATTTTTTGCTACAGAAATATTTTTTTAAATCGATTTTGCGTTAAAAACACATTTCTGCGGATCATCAGCTGAGAAACCCTTGACGTTTTTTTCCGTTTTCCTCAATAAATAAAAGTCAACGTATCCAAAGTCATTCAGTTTTTATTTACTCCATCACATTTGATAAGCAGAATTCATAATAACGTAGACGTACGTTATCCGTAACACTGTGGCTGTATCTCAAAAAGTTGACCTGATAGAGCAAAATGCATGTGATATTCGGACTCAGAACACCAACATTAGTCAAAATCAGTTGAGAAACCCCTGACCATTTTTTGGCTGTCAACTTGTGTTATTATTATTAGGCCCGAGCCCCAACCGGGGTAAGGGCCTATTGCTTTTCCAACGAGTAATGCCTGGGCGAAGCCGACGGCACGTGCCCAGACACAGATAAATCCGTGCCAGAGGCACGGAATGGCTTTGCTCCTGCTGTAATACACAGTGAAATGATTGAGGTCCTATTTAAGGGGGGTACTTTCAACTGTCTTACGGACGAATGTCCGGGCGAAGCCTGGACATTCGTCCCCCAAACCCAACGGCGCGTGACCAGACACTGACAAAACAGTCACTGACAAAACTGACAAAACTGACAAACACACTGACAAAACTGAATGGTTTTGCTCCTGCTGTAGTACACTGTGTAATGAATGGGGTCCTATTGGGGGGTGGGCGACCTCAGGATGGCGAGGTGATTCACCGAGAACCCAATAGTTGCGTTCGCCTCGTCGTTCGCTTTAAAACGACGTATCATTTGTATTATAGGTTACTATGGAAACCTATATTGTTTTTGCTCGAAGTTTAAAAAAAAAAATCCTTGGTTTATTTATTTATTTATTTATTTCTTTCTTTCTTCTGCGCTTTGAATCTTCATTTGACCCCCTGAACATTGATGAAAAGTTGTGAAATTTTGCCCAAAATTCAGAATGAATTTTTTTGGTGTTTATTTTTATGGGACAAAAAAAATGACCGAACAGCGCCCCCTACAAAAGTCAGTTTACATTGCGCCTATGGGAGGGGGTCGGAGGTCAAGTTTGCCGTAGAGCCACAAAATTCGGTACACATGTTCCTCAAGTCAAGACATGAAAAAAAAGTTATTATGGCTCCGCCCCCTGACAAACAGGGAGCTCATTAATTTCAATGGAAAATGGAAAAATGAAAATTGATATTTTTCACACATGTTGGCTGGAAATTATCTCCTCCTCTGCCGTTTCACCGATTTCTCTCAAAATCGCTCCACATGGTCTAAACGCATCTACCATCAATTATTGAATATAGAATTTGGATCAGTTAAACGTTGTCCGAGCAGCGGAGCGGCAAAATGTGACTTTTTTGTTTCAAATTTTGACAAAAGTACATTTGCTCCCGTTTGCACAAACAAAGCAGGATTTGCACAAAATTTGAATCCATTGTTCAGCTCCAGGGTCTAGGTCATTTGAAAGTGGAAATATTTAAATTGGCTTATTAGTGCCCCCTACAGACAATGTTAAAGTTTTACATGGGCTTTTTGAAATTTAGTTTTGTCAAAATCTTTGAAATTTTGCACATCATTCTGTTTTGTCATCTGGATTCAAAAAGTCAATGACGACCAACACTCCCCTGTCTGTGTCTATGCGAAAATCGTTAAATCTCTGAAAAGTACACCTCGCTCAAACATCAAACCAGCCTCGGCCGTGTCACTAATTTGTCTGAAAATCATTCCACATCGTCTCAACACATGGACCATCAATAGTTGCATATAGAATTTTAATTAGTCAAACGGTCTGCGCATGACAGACTCCCAAAGTGTGGTTATTTTCATAGAGAGGTGTGAAGTTCCCATGTTATCCAATGGAGACTGTATGGACACACTCAGATTGTATGAACAGAGCACATTTACAAACTCTGATTTGCACTAAACTTGACTCGGTTGTTCAACTACTGGGCCTAGGTCACATGACATTGGCCCATTATCGCCCCCTACAGGCTGAGTAAAGATTTACATGGGGATAAAGGTATTTAGGTTTTATGTTGTTTGATCTCATATTTGACCCACTGAACAAACACGAAAACTCAAAGTTTTTTTCAGGCATAAAGTGTATTATTTTGGTGTTCTTTGGTATAACACTAAAAAAATTAAATTATAGGGGGCGCTATTGTACAACATAAATGCCTTCCGTTTGCACATACAAAGTCCGATTTGCACAAAATTTGAAATGATTGTTCAACTCTAGGGTTTTGGTAAACTGAAAGTGTAAAAGACGAAATTGCAACAATAGCGCCCCCTAAAGACTACGTCAAGTATTACATGGGGAGAATGAGGTTTACCTTTTCAAAGACACACACAATTACTGATCATAGGCTTTCAAAATGCACAGTGTCGCTCCCATCAAGGGGGTAGGAAAATAGCGCGTCAGCGCCACCTCCTTTGCGCGGTGCGGCGAGGGCCGTTAGATGCCGCTTGCGGCTTTAATTTTCTATTTTTGCTGCTACTGGACACCTGAATTCCTCCAATGGGGGATCAATAAAGTATCTATCAATCAACTGTATCTGTCTACAATACAATATTAGTCTGACGGAGCTTTCAGAATGATTGTATCTTGCAACAATAGCTTTTAAGAAACACGTCACACATTCACGGCCATCTCTTGCGAAGGCAGAATTCTACTGCTTAAGCGTGTGGTAATTAAGCAGTACGAGCTTCTTTACACTTCAAAGCTTCTAATATGAGCCTATTTTGTGAACCGTTTTGACCAAATGTAAAATTACAATGCGGTTCCTTCCAGTTCTGAATGACTGCTGACGTTGACGTAGCTCCATATGCTGTGTGATAATCTCCCTTTATGCCGTGGACCATATATTCACTTGTTTTGGAGACAAATGGCCGGTGGCTGGGGCTAAGCGGCGCCTGTGCTCTTGCGCTTGTATTTAGCTGCGTCGTGGGACCTCGGCGTGGCAGGCGGCAAACGCGCTGTGGCCACTTTTGATGTATTGGATTTAATATCTCACTGACATTTCTAAGGACAGATTTCTCATCACTGGATTCGTGTGTACGTTTGGGGCTTTGTGATAAATGATCCCAGACATCTATATCCCTGCCCCCCACCACACTCTATTTCTACTAAATATTGTCACGTATGTGCAGTGGGAGAAGTAGTCGTAGTAGTGGTTTGGAGAAGCAGCAAAATCTTGAGAAAGCTGGCATCACATCGTACAATGGACGTAGAATAAGTTCACATTAATCACATATTTGTAAGACTACATCAATATCTACAATGAAGCTGCACTAACTGTTTGTTTCTATGGAGATCCAACAGACTAATGTCCTCAAAGTTGCAGTACCTTTTGGTGTGGTATTCATTGACTCCAAACACTGTTTTGTCCTGCCTTAAAATGGTCTTCCTCTGGAACTATACTGTTTTCCTTCTAATGGCACTTGAGATTGAGAAGATTAACGACTTCCATCCATCCATCCATTTTCTACCCTTTAATCCATTTCTGGGTCAGGGGGGTGGCAGTCAGAGATGCCACCCAAGTCTCATAGCACCAGCCCCTCACTGACCCTCTGCAGGTGGTGAGTCCACAGGAGGACGGCTGCTCTGAGTGTGAGCATAGCCTTGATCTTTCAGTGGGGGCTTTGGGCAAAGTGGGGTTAAGTGTCTTGCCCAAGGACACAACGACAGCAGTCATCAACGACTTACTGCACTTAAAACAAGGCTACAAAATGTGCACAATTCCAGATTTCAATGTCTCTCGTCACTCAGACACACTCAGACACTCAGTGCCTGTTTAATTTTATTGGGAACTGAATTATTTGAATGACCTTCACTAGCCTTTCACTAGCTAAGCGTGAAGCAAATGAAACACCCCACATATCCGTGGATGGATAAAATCATTCCTGTTAGAAAATTAGTATGAATTAATAATAATCTCATTATGTTTTGCACTTGTTTTACACGTCTCATGCTGCTGTTTGTCTGGGTGAAATGCAGATGTAATGTTGAGGGGGGATCAGTAGCACACACATATACAGTCATAAGATAAAATATAGACAATACACACAGTAACATTGACACAATAGCACCTGGTGTTATTGAGCAGCTGTATGGACAACAAAAGAGTTCTTAAACCCGTTGCTTTCTACGGCCTCTGTCCTGGATCTACAGCCTCAGTCCTGGATCCACAGCCTCAATCCTGGATCCACAGCCTCAGTCCTGGATCTACAGCCTAATCCCTGCTCAGATCAGTGAGTGGATGCAAAACAACTTCCTTCAGCTAAACGCAGACAAAACTGAAATGATTGTCTTTGGTCCCCAGAAACAAAGAGAGAGCGTCATCTGTCACCTACAGTCTCTCTCCCTAAAACTTTCAAACAAGGTCAGAAATCTAGGGGTAATACTGGACTCAGACTTAAATTTTAATAGCCACATCAAATCAGTAACATCAGCAGCTTTTTACCATCTAAAAAACATTGCCAGGATCAAAAACATAGTGTCTAAAGCAGACCTGGAGATTCTTATCCATGCATTTGTCTCCAGTAGGTTAGACTACTGCAATGGCCTGCTCACAAGTCTGTCCAAACAGGCTGTAAAACAGCTGCAGTACATTCAAAATGCAGCAGCTCGAGTCCTGACTAGAACCAGGAAGTACGACCACATTAGTCCTGACTAGAACCAGGAAGTACGACCATATTAGTCCGGTCCTCAGGTCTCTGCACTGGCTTCCTGTGGCTCAGAGAATAGACTTTAAAACAGCTCTGCTTGTGTACAAGTCTCTCCATGGCCTCGCACCAAAATATATTAGTGACATGTTAGTCCCATATGAACCAGCCCGGACTCTGAGGAGCACAGGGACTGGACTCCTGTTAGTGCCCAGAGTCAGAACTAAACATGGGGAGGCTGCTTTTCAGATTCATGCTGCTAAAATCTGGAAAAGTCTTCCTGAAGATGTGAGACAGGCCTCCTCTCTGACAATGTTTAAAACCAGGTTAAAGACGGTTCTATTTAGCTGTGCATACAACTGAGGGATTTTATATTTTTATCTTTCTTTTTAATGTTCTGTGATTATTTATGATTTTAATGCTTTGTTCAGCACTTTGAATTGCCTTGTGTATGAATTGTGCTATATAAATAAACTTGCCTATTTGGTCGTGTGCTACTTTTTCTATAATTTTGTCAGGTAACAAGCTCTTTGGTCTGCTATGACCTGACAATGGTTCTTTGTTATCTATTATTAAAGGGATCAATTTTGCCATCTGCCATAGTGATGAAAAGACATTTTTCTTGAAACTTAAATTGATCATATGGGAAACGGGCAACGGAATGAAATCTACCACCATCTTTAACAGTCTCACATCTCAATATTGGCAGTACCAGAAGGTTTTTCAGTTTTTTGAATTCATCCTCTGTCCCTTCAACAAATCTGAACATAACATAACTTTTCCTTTGACAGATACTTTTACTTCTAATCATCTACAGTTCAGTGAAAAAGAAAGTATATTTTTGGCTAAACCACATTATTTAAAAGTTAGATAGTATATATGCAGGCATAGCAACAGCCCGGTGACGGGGGAGGATATCGTCCTCCAGAAACGCCACCTGTCATTTTTACTATTTCACACATGGATCTCAAAGAGTCAAAAGGTCAACTTGGAAATACAGTGTGTGCGAATTTGGGCTGAATCCTAATATTTTGTGCATTTATATTCCTCCCCCCTCCCCCCCTCTCTCTCCCACTGTCTAAAACGCTTTGGCACAGTGGCTCTGCATGTAAATCTGTCTGTCTGCCGAGGAGAGGAAATCTGGAGAGCGCCATGGTGACAGGAAGTGAGCGGAGTGACGTTAATTTGACACAGCGCTCGGTCACATGCGCAGTCACTCACAGTTCATAAGAATAATATTAAATTCACATTAACATGCAAGGCTGTCTGGTGCGGCAGATGCAGCGTTTTAGGGAGCGAGAGTCGGGGGTGGGGGGGGGGGATTTCAGCAAACTAGACAAGACTCATTCTCTTACAGTCACAGAAAACCCCAAAAAGAGCTCAGGGATTAAGGCTGCGAAATGAAGGTTAGAGTTATGTGTTGTTGCTCAAATGACTTGCATAAATCCCTGCTTCGTTTGTATGTGTAAAGTTAAGGCGGCTTTCTGTCCGTGAGCAGCATGAGGAGCCATGTCCTGTGTATGTGATCAATCCTTTAAAGCAGTGGTTCTCAACGGGTAGGTCAGGACAAAATGTGGAGTAGAGGGATCGTTTTTAGTGGAAGGGCGTCTATTTTGGCAGTCTTTACTGGGAACCATGTTTAAAATGTGTATCAATACGCTGCAAATAAGTCATAGAGAAAAAGTACGATATTTGATCATGTTGCAAGACTTCATTAGTCCGACCAGGCTAAGTTTATACTGTATATATACGTATACAAAAGATCTGGATTCGATTTTTATTGAAAACTATGAAATGCAGTGGTCCCTCTCTCCGACGCAGTCCCCCATTCACAACCTCTTCGCTTTGCATTTTTTGTTGTGTGCAGTTGTGCGTGCTTCTGATGCACCATGTGTGTATACTCAAACAACATCATACAACAGCATATACAGTAACCGCCAGAATCATAGTTACCGGAAGAAAACTTTTGTAGCTTGTCTGCGTTGCGGCGATTAGTTCATGGGTCTTCCTGTAGCCGTCCTGCTCCTGTGCGTCCTCTGCTGCTGTATTTTACAGTGCATGCACGGCTTTTGACAGCTGAAGCAACAGGTTAGATATCTCTGCGATCGCTCTTCAGCAGTCGTTCAGGTGGTTAGAAAAGTGTATAAAATGTGTGTGTGGAGTTTTACAGCCTTATAACAAACAGCTGCTACTTAGTGGATTTTCAGTTACTCAAAAGCAAATGACTTTTTTAAATGTTTTACATATATTTTTCTTGATTCCAAAATCTGTTGGATTGTATTTATTAAAGTAGGATTGTAGTATTATTGAATGCTTATGAAACACAATCCAGCTGAGAACCACTGCTTTTAAAAGCCAATACATTATTCGCAGTTAAAATTACTAATAAAATCCTGGATGGAGCTTTAATAAGTTTTATAAAACGGTTAAAAAGCTATGAATGGAGTTCAGCAGGAGACTTGTATACAGTCAAACTATTTCAGGTCCCTCCCTTCAGCTTCTGGTTCAGATCCCTGCTGGATTAAAAATGGCTGCTTTTCATCTCAAGTCTTCAGTTTTCCAACAAACGTAACCCTGCTCCACCCCTGTCTCCTCCCCAAAGATAATCTCTTCTGGGTGTGTTTAGCCCCCGTGGGGATTGAGATTTCACATCATATCCCTTAATTCAAAACCTTTGCTAAATAGAGCCATCTTTACTCATTGCATCAAGTATATTGTAGTACCCCATTCAAATTTTGGGCTGATCCACGGCCTTGAGGCTAATGTGCTTTCCGAGTGCAATTTCTTGTTTTCAAAATGTTTTCAGAGCTATTTATCTTGTTTTGTTCCAACTATAAGTGCCCTAGGTTCTCTGTAGGAAGAAGAAAACACTCCATGTACACTTCAACTGAGGTTTGAGGCAATTAAAACACGTTATTTTAAGTAGTCAGTCATGAAGGATTTCTCTAAATGTCTGTGTTTGAATAAAAATCCTCAGTTTTCCTCTATTTTATCAGTTAAATGTTATTAAATGTTGTAGTGTACATGATTAACACTGACTACACTACAATATGTCAGAAATGTAAACAATCGAATTCATGATAAGGCTAGGTAAAGTTGAAGACAGAGAAATTTCATGCAAGAATAATTGTTGAGCTTTTAACACATGGTCCCTTGTCAAAAACAAACAGAGTTACTTTTAGACCCATCCATGCTAATGTAAGGAGCTAAAGTATAGGGATGCACCGATCCGATACTGGTATCAATATCTGCGTAGAGAGAGGCGCCGTGCTGCCGATCCATTTTCTTTTCTTTATTTTTTTAAATTTATATATATTTTTTAATACATACCAGTTACCGCACAATGTCTTAAAATACATTGTGCATAATGTACATATACGTATAAAATGAATGAATTAAAAGTAATTTATCAGATCTGACGTACACGTCACTTCCTTGTGGCGCTCTACTACAACAACAACAACACAGCATGGAGCTCAGGAAAGAATCAGCGTTGTTCACGCGGCGGTAAACCAGCGAAATACTACACGACTAAGCACCACGAGAAACAGCATGGGGAGTTTTTGCATCGAAAGGAGATTACGTGAAAACAACGAGACACAGATGACACTGACACAGCGTCACAAAAAGCTTTTCAGCAACAACCCCAAAGTGTTGGAGTTCATCATGGGCTCGCAGCCCCATAGACCATTTGGAACCCAGGTACATGCCGTCGCCAAATACATATCTGAAATCCAGTTAAAGCTACGGTACTATTATTTATTTACATTTTCATGCAGCGTGTTTTGTTTGTTGTGTTTTTTTATTCAAACACAGTTAATATAAGTACATTTATATTCAATAAATGTATAAGGTATAATACAGTGTTGGATGTTTAACGTGAACATTGAGCAGCTCTTTATAGTTGCAGTATTGCACATTTATGTTGAATCCATTTTTATCTGGAAAGTTTAGCGCTTTAGTTCATCCACTGCTTTTGCAGTTACTTGAACAAAGAGTTCAATTATTGAATACATTTTAGCATGATCATTTCCGGTATCGGTCAATATCGGTATCGGCAGAAACCCATAGCTCTGGTATCGGTAGTAAAAAAGCTGGATCGGTGCATCTCTACTAAAGTAGGTATTTATCTCAGTTTTGGCAAATTCTCAAGTTAAATTCTTTGCAATCTCTTAGCTGGGGTCTTTTTCATGTGTGATTTTCAAATTTGAAAAGATAAAAACAATTCAAAACAAATTCTATATCTCCCTCTGGTGGTAGCATAGGGACAGAGCAGGGCAAAAACAGTATTTTTTCCCTCAAAATTGTTTCATCATATTATCTACTTAAGATATGATTTCAAATTCTAATAGATGAAGAGACAAAGTAAATAGACTCATGGTCATTTTGAATTACCAAAAATAATCCATACTATTTATTCTTTACAACCAACACATACCAATACACACACACCAATAAACACATCACACCAATAAACACATCAACATACTGTGAAAGATGTTACAAGATGAAATAGAAAAAAAAAAGGAACCGAAATGCAGGAATACAAATAAAAGCATAATTTAATGAAACACATCATACATCATATACAACACATAGCTAACATGTCTTTCCCCACATCCAACACATGGGGAAAGACAATGGACTGACAACCAAAGGGGAGGGGCAAAGGGAATAAATACCTCTAAATAAAATACATACATTATGATGGGGCAGGAAATTAATACAGGAAGAGGAAAAGAACGCACAACACGGGACAACCGACATCACAATATCCACACATGACAGAAGTAGCAAGGTGTAACTATGGTTACCCACACACATCATACATTATACTTTTGAGAAGTTGTTTGATCACAACTCTTCATTGAGTCATTATTGTCATGTGGTGAAGTGAATGCAGGAGAAAACAAAATCAAAATCCAAAAGGCACATGGAACACAGAATCAGGAGCAGGACGGAATAGACATTGACAACACAATTGACCAGCAACAAGGGGAGAGAAGCACAGGGTTCATAAAGACACAGACACCGGTGAAACACATCAGGGCGGGGCAGACAATCAAGACAGCGGAAACAGGACAGGAAGTCAAACTAAAACCAAACCATAAAATAAAACCAAAGTACAAAATAACAAAATCCACACCATGACAAATATATCTTAAAGCAACAGTACTTAGACTTAAACACACAGTGTTATGTAATTATTATACTTTTATTTATCTTATGTTCCATTACCATGTTCCCGTTTCCCATGGTAATGCAACAAAATATCAACAATAATCCAGCAAATACAACAGTAATACATTCTTTGAAAGGAAGAACAGGAATAGGATGAAGAAAAAGACAATCTCATAAACTTCTACCCCCCAAAAATACAAAAATAAGTCTGGTTCTATACGCTATGTACTCCATATACTCCATATACTCCATGTACTCCATATACTCCATATACTCCATGTACTCCATATACTCCATATACTCCATGTACTCCACAACCACTGCTGTTTACCCATCTTCCCTGCCTCTTGTAGTTGTCATGTAGATTCCACTAAGACTCCTTCACAAACAGTCTGGAGTGGTGCTAATAAGTGCGCGGCGGCTGGCTGAGCACACACACACAGGCTTTCCATGGCTCTGTGCGGCTCTTAATTGTCAAAGGGAGATTTTGTTGCTTCCCTCGGTGGATTGTGGGTAGTCTAAATTGGAGTTGGACGCACTGGACTTGTTTTATAGGCTGGCTTCTGTCATGTGTGAGAGCCGGATCAAATCCCTTATCCAACATGGAGAGGCAGGCGCTCTGGACTCATTGGTGTTTGTTTAGAGCTGTGTTTTCCCTCGCTGACACCTGAGGGACTGCAGTCATGAGCGCAGCACTGATCTACAGCTGTTGGACGAACACATAGGATACCACTGATCCTGCTATGTCTACTATAGCATCACTGTCAGGTTGTGCTGCTGGTGTTGGACTGAGGAAGCTGCCTCAGTCCTGCATCGTGAAGCCTCGGTCCTGGATCTATAGCTGCTCGTAGATACACTGCAAAAAATGATCAAATATGAGATCATAATTGCTAGAATCGAGTTTTTTTAACTTGTTAATTCTGACTGTCTTAAAATGAGATTTGCCAATGAGACAAGCAATTTTGACTTGATTCAAGAACTATTGCTTTATTTTCTCATTCCAAGAGAGAAATATCTTGTATCTTTTTAAAACAAGATCATTTTTCTTGTTCCACTGGCAAATCTTGTTTTAAGGCAGTCAAAATGTGCTCATATTTAGATACATTTAGCCAAATTTGAGCATTTTTTTGTCTTTAATTCTGTCATCTTTTGCAGTGTACTGTAGAAGCAGAACCCTCCCTCGATTTTCTCCTACTGAGTTGTTTGTTGGCGAAGTGGGAGGGTCCAAGGGCAGTGATGATGATCCAGGACACACAACCCTTATGGTCATCTTCCACTTATGGACCAATGTTTTTGTTTTATCATTTAATTTCCTGTGTTTGAATTGTTTGATTGACCAATATGTGTTGGTGAATTGGTGGCTCTATGAAGTCCCTTGAGGAAACTACACTTGTCATTTAGGGCACTACAAAGATATATTAGATTCTATTCAAATTTAAGTGATACTTTTTGTTATTTTTGCAGAGAAGTGACGGTGCTATTCAGCCGGCGTGCAAACCCAATTATTCAAGAAGTGTCTGACATTTTTAAGATTAGATTAGCTTCAACTTTATTGTCATTACAGTGTCAGAACAATGCAACGAAATGCAGTTTACCATCCAAGCAGTACTGCAGTAACGCAAGTATAGGATCATTTTTACCCCAACCCTAATACATACGTAAATGTATAAGCGTATAAGTGAGACGGTTATTGCTTGTTTATACATGAATTACAGTACATTACATTGAAGATGTGCTTTAACAGGGAGAGAGTTCAAGTAAAAACAGTCTCTTGGATCTCAATGATTTACAATGGCACTGAAAAGTAATTCTGATTCTAAACGTCTCTAAACCAAGGATGACCAACACGCCGGCCTTCGCTCCAAACCTCAAGTATCCATCTAGTTTTATTTTACTGTTTCACAACAACCTGTTCAGGGACCACACGTGTAAATTAGCTCTCCTGCTACAACCTGGTGCAATACATCTCTCCTTTTGGATAATGTTTATTGCACACTGTCCTTGTAAAATAAAATAAAAATCATACCAAATCATCTCCGTCCAAGAAACCTGGCCCTGGTTCCAATCAATGGTTTTCTAAGTTAGTCAGACACCCAGGAATGTGGCAGACGCCTAAAATGGTATTTGCCAGATGATTTATCGTGATGAACTCTCAAATTATGAAGCTTCAGGCATGAAATTAGGTCCAATAACATGAAACACCCAATTTGACATGTTATTATTCTGGAATTGGAGTCACAAAAAACAGCTGCCTGATTGTTTTGAGAAAAGCTGTTGGACCTTTTAAGCAAGTTTAGACAGTCCTCTTCCAAATACTTGTCAAAATTACTGATTTATACAATTCCCAAGACTATTTGAGTAGTACAGATCATTTATAATACAGCTGGACTTTGAAATGACTCAAAGCCATGAACAAGGACTAAAGTAGTAGTAGTAGAAGTAGTTTATTAGAGCAGTTTTACAATGTATTTTTACAGGTACATATCATTTCCAGCAACTAAACTCAAAAGGAGAAGGCCGAAGCAAGCAGATGACCTTTTACCACAATAATAAATGTAAATGTTTATGATGTGTGGTGCATTGAGAGTTGGATTCAGCCCCCTCTGTGTGTCTAAAGCGATGTCCTAAACCAGTACCAGGGTCTAAACTAGGTCAGAGTGCCAATAGACCGAGCTAGGTCTATTTTTCTGGAGAAAATTGAGACTTTTGCCTTGTTTATCTGCACAGCGTTAAGATAGCTTTCTCTTCTTGATGAATTGCCGACGTGCCCTTGAGCTCGCACACAACACACCCACCCACCCACACATAAAGCAGGTGTATCCTATGAACCGACCGAAGGCTATTTAGTCCAAGCCATTAACACTAATCAAAAACCACTTTGGCTGATAAGAACTGCGGGGGTCATCCAGCTAGCGTTAGCCACATCCCTCTTTGAGAATATCGAGCGGCTTTTAAACAAGGTGCCACGGCCTGGGAAGCGCAGGTGATGGAGAGATAGGGGTGAGGGAGCTAATTCGCTAAAAATGCCAACAGAGAAACTGCCTAATCGAGAAAAGGGTCGAGACCTGGAGATCTGTCTGAAGGCAAAGGACCAAAACATTCACCGCGGGGGCACAGCGGGAGACGGCGGTCTGCGAGGAAGAGGAAAAAAAAATTGTGACTGTACTAATGTGCTTTTATTACGGTCACAGCTACAACAAGTGCACTGCTCCCATTGGTTTGTCCCTGAATCAGAAAGGATTTTATTGCTATTCCACCATGAGCATTATTCACATTTTTGAGTAAGGCAATTGTTGAAAAGTCTGCACACTTACTCCTTAAAAAGATATGTCGGTAGTTTTGAGAGTAAAAAGAAAAATCCCTTTGTAAGCACCATGTATTTTAACATATATGATTCTTTATTTGTACCACAGTGGGGAAATTTCAATGTTACAGCGCACATACAGGACAGTATAGAAAATGCACACAGGGAGCACACAAAATATACGATCTAACTACCAACGCTTTTCAAACAGTTTGGGTGTAGGTTTTCACATTCATTTATTTTTGCCATCACATCTTTAGATCAGTGATAGGGCGACAGTAGCTCAGTTGGTAGAGCATTGGCCTTAAGGCCAGAAGGTCGTAGGTTCAATTCCCACCTCTGCACCTTCTCCATTGACTCCCACTGATGACTGCTGTCGTTGTGTCCTTGGGCAAGACACTTAACCCCACTTTGCCCAAAAGCCCCCACTGAAAGATCAAGGCTATGCTCACAGTCTGAGAGCAGCCGTCCTCCTGTGGACTCACCACCTGCAGAGGGTCAGTGAGGGGCTGGTGCTATGAGACTTGGGTGGCATCTCTGACTGCCACCCCCCTGACCCAGAAATGGATTAAAGGGTAGAAAATGGATGGATGGATGGATGGACATCTTTAGATCAGCTTTTTCAGACAATGCCATGACCATGCTTCCATACTAAAGAGTCATGTAGTGACTCAAACAGCGTTGTGGTTTACAGACATGACTTCTATTACTTTTCTGCATGGTAAAAACAACATGTATTTTTGATGAAACCAAAAAGTTAGGTACACCAGCTTTAAACATTAAGTCATAAATAATAGATAAACAGCCACATCTACCACCTGTCCTGCGACTATGACCTACATAGTCGCACCCTCGGACACTTGCAATATTCTGGATTGTGGACGGACAGACTGTCATACTCTCTATATTTCTAATCTGAAGGCTACTCATATTTTCACCACAATTAATGTATCACTATTGTTACTATTTAATATTGAAATCCAGTCACATCTGCACTGATACCTTTTACAACAACCCCACTGCAGCACTTTTTCTATGATTTCTACAATTATTCCTACCACAGCCTATTATTACTGCCAGCACTGCGGCCTTGCCAACATTTAAATGCAGACTCGCACACACACAAACGCACGCACACACACACACACACACACACACACACACACACACACACACACACACACACACACACACACACACACACACACACACACACACACACACACACACACACACACACACACACACACACACACACACACACACACACACACACACACACACACACACACACACACACACACACACACACACACACACACATTCGACTTGTACAGTATGGATTGGGCATTGACCAAAAGCTCATGAAAGATGCAGTTATGCAGATGGGGTTGGGGGTGAGTGAGTCCATGCCAGGGGGTGGGGGGAAGGTGGGGACAACACTTTTTTCCCCGCGACACAAAACCTGCTGCAGGGCCCGACCACAGCTGTGTTATCGACTCAACCCGATAAATCAATGTGCGCTAAGACGTGTATTAGAACGTGCTTGACTGAAAAATCAAAATGGATCAATTATTGAAATGTGTGGTCGGTTTGTGATGATGCTTTTATTACCATGAACAACAGACGATTTTGCTGCTGGGCGAGTGATGTTCGAGACTTTTGCTTTCATTTTACCATCCTTGGATCCCACTGTATAGAATTTACGCATGTGGGTCAAGAAGGTTGTGAAGTAGACGGAGGCTGGAGAAGGTTATTCACATTCATTCATACTCTCTCTCTCACAGATTGGCCTGGTGCCACTTGGTGCTTCTCTCCAAGAGCAGCAACAAAGCTTTCGTCTTTAAACCTACAAAAGCGTATATTTCAAGAAGTAGACAACCCTCAATACTGAAAAATGCAGTGAATTCCAAATTGTCTCATTGCAGGTAGAGGGACTTGGCTATAAATGTTGTGTAGTGTTTCTTATTGACTGTGTACACTTGTCCCTATCAAATAAATCAATAAAATTAAAAAGTAACACAACATTTCTGTCTCAAATCTTATGCAGAATGTCTGGTGAAAGTATGACTATATTCGTTTTTGTTATTATGGCAGTTGAATGGATGCAAATGACCTAGATTTGTGCTTTTTACAAGGTATGTTGATCTTTATTTGATTGGGCTTGAGGTGTTTTGTAAAGACGAGTGGGCTGTTACTGCACAAAAAGAAACCAAAAAGTGACTCGAGGCTGCGGTGCCGACAGGAATTCCAGAAGCGCCGAGAACAAAAAACGAGGCAAGTGCAAAAAGTAAAAAATGTACCTGCAAAACAGAGAGATTCATCAAATATCAAATGAAAGAATGTGGCACCAGCATGTGACATGGGCAAAACTTTCAGTCTCAAGATGTGCAAAGCTTGTAAAGTTGCACCAAGCCCCGGCGATCCAAGATGGCGCCGTATTGAAATGATTGGTTTGTGCTCAGTGGCGCATTGTGTCGGCATGGTCGCTGACATATTAGCGAAAGTTGCCTGGAACTCGCAAAGATCCATGGGAAACTCGCTTGTATTTGGGCATCGTCTGGTCCTCCGGGTTCTGTGCAGTGGATTATCTCCCATTATGCGTTGCGCTATCTCCCATGATGCGTTGCGCCAAATACGCGTGCGTGGGTCTCACATGGGGTCTCACGCACGTGCACAGAGGGGCTCGGCCGCGCTCTGACCAATCAGAGCAGTTCATCAGAGCGGGAGTTAAGTTAGAGCGAGAGCCAGACGAGCAGAGTTTGTGGCACTAAAGTGTGGATTTAAAGAAAACCGAAGGATTTAAGAAGAAAAAAAGTTCAGGATGACAAAGGACACTAAAATCCCCACAAAATCCGACCTTTATGAAAGCTGTAGGTTCTCTGTCAGCTGAGGTCGAGCTGTTTTAATTTAGATTGAGTTCTATGGGGAAAATTTCTGGGTAGCCCACGTGAATTTAGTCTGGCTTAGTCTGCAGTACCGCGAGAATCCCCCGAGCACATGTGTTATTCAGCTACAAGCTAGTAATACCCTATCCAGTTAATATAATAGATCCATGAGTCGAACCCTAAAAGACTGTGATTGTAGTCCAATTTGTCACAGCAACAAGGATATACTGTATCTCTGTGATTCTGTGTGGTCACTCAATAAACCATTTTGATTTCCCTTTTGCAGTCATTTGCTTTGTGGTGGTATTTCCAAATATAATCTTCACGTTTGTGGTTTGTAAACACAACAAAATGTGCAAAAGTTGAAGTTAGATTACTGTAGAGAAGACTCCAGGGTCACTGACTGCACTCTTGCTGACTATGGACATAATCTACACCTATACTGGGAGTAATACGCAGCTATAATATCAAAACCGATTCTGATTTCTTTCCAAAACTTCCAGTGTTCATTGAAGATCTGTGAATGTTCTGCAACCTTCAAACGCGTTTCTATTTGCTGCGACTCACCGCCTACACAACCCGCTTCTTCGAGTCTTCCCAAAAAACGGTCCATTTACAATCGTGTCTGCAGCAGCCTCCAGTCTGCGGGCCAACAGGTCAAGGACAGACAAACACATCGGTGCGGTAGTGCTGGTGCAGAAGACAAAAAAATATACTTTTATTTTGCGATGACTACTATTAGTGTCATTGCTACACGCTACACTACACACTATGGCTACTATGGCTGGATTCCACTTTACTACCAATTGCCAAATGGTTTTTGAATCGCTGGTATTACAAAAACCATGATCGAAGCAAGTTTTCTGCAGGTTTGAGCGCAAAGTATATCATGTGTATCATTCTTCATACAGATTAATTCATTCAAAGGTTCATAATGTAATGCCATACATGCAGCTCATTATCCATTATACAGTATATGTCCAATTATATATAACAATACGGCATCAGTATTTTGTGTTTGCTAATACAATTTCATAATAAAGTCATTTTATAATAATAATAATTCCAAAAATGTATTACGCATCATCTGTATTGTTTTTGGACCACATAATCTTGAGACTACTGTATTTGCTGACATTTTTGTTACAATGTGAAATGTCTGAGGTCTGGGTTGTCAAAACGGTTCCATAAAGGCCCAGTGAGTGAGCAGCTATTTCCTCAGGTCTTCAGGCACGGACTGGACTCACGAGAGGTGGAGTCTGGTGGGCTCTGGCCTGGTTGGGATGGAACTAGTTTGACTTGTGATCTTGACATGGATAAACGTATGATGTTGAGTACTGACATCTCCATCAAGTGTAAAATTACAACCTGCGATTTATTTTATCATGGCGCAGTGTGTCAGCTGGAGAAATTCCCACATTGAATTAAGATTTTAAAAGCAGACAACAGCTCTGTCCGTTGTCCTTTCCTTACTACTGAGAGGAGTTTTGAGTATTCCCACAGAAGGTGCGAAGGAACGTGTCGATGGAGCTAAAAACAAGCTATGTTTTTGTTTAGGGAACAATATGGTTGGAATCTATGTCCTTTCAGAAACACAAAACATAAGCAGTTTAATAAAATACATGAAAACTGTGTGGTTCAATTCTACAACCTACACATGTATTTCACTTTGGCCTTCATTTAGGACCACCCTCATCCAGCCAATCAGCTCTCAGCCCAAAGCATCAAAAAGTGTCATACTTCTAATAAGACTTGTAATCTAATGAGAAGACAGACTGTTGTGGTCCTACTGTATTTGCCGCTTTTACAGGACTCTTTCTGTCAGAGTCTCCAAAAAGCGTAAAAATACAGGATAGTATTTTTTATTTTTTGTTTACACTGCAAAAAATTATCAAATATGAGATCATAATTGCTAGAATCGAGTTTTTTTTAACTTGACTTAAGTTCATTCTGACTGTCTTAAAATGAGATTTGCCAATGAGACAAGCAATTTTGACTTGATTCAAGAACTTTATTTTCTCATTCCAAGAGAGAAATATCTTGTGTCTTTTTAAAACAAGATCATTTCTCTTGTTCCACTGGCAAATTTTGTTTTAAGGCAGTCAAAATGTGCTCATATTTAGATACATTTAGCCAAATTTGAGCATTTTTTTGTCTTTAATTCTGTCATCTTTTGCAGTGTATTTTTGGTTAGGACCGTGCTTGTTAATGAACACAACGCTCCGGATTGTTGCCACGGGCTAATTTGCATCTGTTGTTCCACATTCACACTCACAAACACACACTCCTTCACTCTGAACAACAGTACATGTTTTTAGTGGTAGGGGGAAATGGAGTACGCAGAGTTAATCTACGCAGGCACAGGGAGAACATGCAAACTCCACTCAGAAAGGCGCAGTTCCAACCCGGGACTCAAACCCAGAACCTTCTTGCTGTGAAGCGAGTTCTTCTAAAACTCCCCTTCCCGACCTCACCTTTTACCAGTAACATAATTATCATCTTTCTACTGTTTAATGCTGGAGTCTGGAGTCTGCTTTGGTCAATGAAGGTCAGGGGCAAAAATAAGACATTTCCACTACAATTATTTTGCAGCGGACAAGTCAACCTACAAAGTGCATTGTCTCCTCCCCGCGCTCCCCCACTCACACATGCATAATTCAATGTAATATTACCGGTTTTATGGCTCTAAATATTCATGAATCATAAGTGCTCAGGGCAAACTTTCTTGAAAAACTCTTTAAACTCCTTCAACTTGCATTTTTTTTCCTTTTCGTTTGGACCAGAGTTGTTTTCATCGCTTCAAACAAGATCAATATCGCCGCGTCGCAGTAGATTGTGTTGTGTTTCGCCGTCATCTGCAAATGAAATAATGAATTCACGGCTTGACACAAAAGCAGATGAAGGGATATTTGTACATTCAAAGCGGGAGACGGAGAGCAGAGAGAGAGAAGTAGAGAGAGAGAGCATTCCCAAAATTAATTTTCATCTGCGACTTCATGCATATTTAATACTGAGTGCTTGGGTATCATAGGAGTAACACTAGCCTCGCCCGGGAGAAACCACCATGATGATTGTCGCGGGCAATACGTCTCCAAAGAGCATGGAAACTAAATAGCCAGAACTGATTTGCACTAGTTTGGATCCGTGTTTCAAGATAGATTGTTTGTACAAAGAACTGGACTAAAATGTAATCTTGTAAAGCTTCCGGCAGCTGTCAGGAAACAGGTCCTGCACAAGCTGTTTTTGGCATGACCCAATATGGACGTCTCCTCTTCCAAATATTGGTTTAAAATGGTTTAATCATCAAATATCGGCACCGGTGTCATTTTTGGGCACCTTTTCCCCCTTCGGTTTTATGTCTTATCTTTTTTTTGTCCAGGCAGTTTTGGGTTTTATATTCGTTGGTAAGATTGTTTTTATAAGTATATTTTATAGGTTACCTTTTTGATGTTTTGTAACTTATTTTGAGTAACATATTTTGTATATTTTGCAGCTCTCAGCCTCTTGGTCCTGATTGCGGCCTCCCCTGACGCCGCATGGTTTGGTTGTTTTTTTTGCCATTCGTTAGCTTTTTTCCGGTCCTTTTTTTTGTTTGATTTGGTGGGTCCGGTGGTTACATTTTCGTTGGTGAGGGTGTAGCTAGTTGGGTTTTGTTAATTCTTTAGTTGGGGTGTCGGCATCGGATCCGGACGGCCCTGTATAGGGTTGGTTCGGTGTCGGCCCCTTTTGTTTGTTTTGGCTGGCCCACCAGGTCCACCTTTAATTTGATTACTTTTGGTTTTTGTGTTCTGGAAACGGGGTTAGGTTTTTTGTGATTAATCGTCACATTAATAAAGAATAAGACCTAGAGTTCACTCATAAGAGAAAAATAAATAAAATCAATTTTGAACGCTCAACCTGTCTCTGTGTCCTCAAATATGTTTTGTCCTTTGGGGCGTAACAAAAGGTTTATGATAAAATTTTTTGGGAGGAAATGACCACAAACAGACAGGATTTAATTTAGAACTACCTCCTCTAGAGCTAAAGTCTTTGTCTTTATAAACCACGTTGAAAGATTAAAAACGTGTACATTCTTTCCTTTCCATCCATCCATGTTCTTCCCCTTCGTCCATTTCTGGGTCGAGTACACAGAGCACCGGCCCCTGCAGGTGCTGAGTCCACAGGAGGATGGCTGCTCTGTCACTGATGACACAGGCCTTGATCTTTCACTAGGGGCTTCAGGCAAAGTGGGCTTAAGTGTCTTTCTCTTTCTATCCAAGCTAATATCAGAAACTGTCAAGTGCTCCATAAGCCAAAGCGTTTTCTCCGCTTGGACTCGAGCACCATTGAGGCTGATGTCACTCAATTGCATCTGAAAACCTTACCTGAACTACTTGATTCAAGATTCAAGAAATGATTTGCCATTTGCAGTAAAACCACATTGTAAAAACTGTGCAAGACTACTCCAGTGTGCGCCATTTACAATCAGAGTTTATTTGATGCTTTATCACGTTTTGAATAATTAGATTTTAAACATTCTCAATTTAAGGCTTCTTTACATAGACAAATCATATAGTATAGTGAATTATATCACGTAACAAAACATAGTCTTGCTTTTAAATATTTTACATGTAATTTTTGATAATAAATGCATTTTATTAACAATACAGGATCATTATTGACACAAACACATCCCCCCACCCCATCTGTCTAAATGCTCCTTTCTTAACTCGTTACACTAAGATGTCATGGACAGAGCCGTTTTAAAGCTAAAGTATGGCCTCTCGATTCAATTCATTTACACTGCAACATTTTAAGTTTACGAGAACAGTCTAAGTAGATGAAGGTGTTTCCTACTGGTCCATATATTTGTCCATACACGGCATTATTTCAAAATTTCACATAAAAAAAAGGAGGTCAAAATTAACACAGATTCAACGAGTCAAACACAAAGCAGAAATAATCTTGTAACATATTCCCGCCATACTGTAGATTGCCACATTTGTCCCTTTCCGACATTTGTCTCACAAAAGACATGTTAGATTTGTTATTCTTCTAATTAGACAAAAGATCAAAGAATGCCTCAAAGTCGACTGTTTTAAAATGTGTGTTGCACAATAATTTGAAGCTTTTCGGACAATATCTCATGCTACTTGTGATGCAGAGTGATTGCTAAACAAAAAGGCCATACAATGTCTGGTATGGGTCAACCGAAATAAGCCAAATAACTCTAAATCTAACTTCTGAACACTCAAAACCAATGATTTCCTATGCCCTTGATTTGCGGCAAAAGGATGGATACTATCGTAGTGCAGTGGTAAGTATGTAGGACAAGGGCTGCACAGATCCACGACCATTTCTGTCAATTTGATTCTGCCAGAAGCTATTTGTCTTATTTATTTAGCCTCAGAGACCCTTTTTATTACATGGACAACCAGCAAGAATAGTCTCCTTTTGTTTTATTTAGTCAGTCCTCTGTGAATACCCTCAGCCATTCTTTCTCATTCCCATAATCCATGCAAGGTTTCAAAGCCATCCAGACTTTTAACCTTCATTTGATGCAGAAATTGGAGGCAAAGGAATCAATATCAGGTTTTGTCGGCATAAAATAAAAGCTAAAACAGCAAAGTGAGTTCAGGGGATTGAGACTAGGGGGCAGGCACATAAATTAAAAGCGGAGAGCGGCTCTTAACTCTCTGCAGCTTTCAAGCCAAATAGCCAGAAAATCTTTGATGAATAATGGGAGGAGTAGCGCGGCGGAATCAGAGGTTAAACACTGGTGGGGAGACAGGTCCCACGATGCATCTGCTTTGGTTGGTTTCTTTGTTTAGGCGCCGCAAAGGATCTTGGGATGCGGGGAAGACAGGCGGAGGGGAGATTGAGTGACAGTAGTTGACAAGCTTCGCGGAGGACGTCCCGAGAGAGAGCCCGCGTGTCGCCCTCTGCTCCCCCCGACATTTGACTGAGTAAACAGAGTACGGCATTAGCACATGCAACACGCGTCAGCCGCCGTGTCTCTGCTGTCTGTGCGTCAGGACAAGGACACACACGCACACATATTTATTTTCAGAACGCCATTTTTGTTGACAAGTTTGTGGGCATGGCTATGTTTTGTCGTGCTATGGGGGAATATGGATGGTATGTTGGTAAGAAATTGAGGTTTTGTCACATTTTTGGGTCGCATGGCTCTTTATTTTCAAGATTCGCGTGTTTCTCTTATGGGTGGCACATGCATCCATTGCTTCATTTTCAGCCAAAGAACTTCCAGAACAATCACAGTCTTTCCAGCTCGTCTAGGGGGATCTTGAGTCCGTGTGCACACTCTCGCTCCTCTTTCCACATGTTTGAGCCTCTGTGTTGGACATATAGGGCATCTCCCTCCCCAAAAAGCAGTAATTCCATACCTATACAGTGGCTGTGGCTCAAGTGTAAACACGGCCATTCTGTCCTTTGGCAAGACACTTTGCCTTGAAAATGGTATTGTTGACTGTTACAGCCCTAAACTTGGCTTTGAGAAGGGGAAAGGAAATGCAACATACACAACCAGATGTAATTGGCAAAAGTAAATGGCCTTTTATTTCTAGGCAGAAAAGGTAACGTCCTGGACAAAACTTAGAGTCAGTAACTAAACAAAAGGGGTTCCTTCGACAGGTAACAAATCACAATTCTAATAATGTCTCGTAAGGTCTCGTACGGTCATACACGGTCACGTAAAGTCTCTCAAAGGTGTCAGCTCTCCACCACACGTCTGTCTCTCAAGGCTGGCGCACTTGTACTGGAAACAAGCCGCCCTGTCTGGACGTCGCACCGCTGTTTTATTGGCCGCGGGCAGGTCAGCTGGTGGCGCAGATTGGTTCGGGCGGAGCTCCTATTGGCCATACAGGATGACTCCGGACGAATGGCATCATCCGGGAGGCGGGCCCTAGACTTCGCGGGAATGAGCCAGACACACAGACAAGAGAGACGCACCGGGAGAGGGAGGGGGTGCTTGCGCAAAACGGCCCAGACCTGGAGCCGTAACATTGACTTTGTTGAACATTTCTGCCTCGAGGTTTGGCAGCTGAGTGATGGCAAGATAAAAGATACAGTATGTAACAGCATCGCTATTACTGCAATTCCACAGAGACAACGTTATTCAACATTTGGTATTTAGAATGTACTTCTCTGATGTGAGAAGAGCCCCTGGGAGAAGACCTGCTCGTCCTGTGCCAAAAATACAAAAAGCATAAAGTTGCACCGTGCACTTGAAATTGTAGAAGTTTTCAAAAGTGAAATGAAAGATAAACTTGTGGCTGCTTCATATAGGTCAAGGTCAGTTCTCGTGTGGATTCTTAAAGTTGAAAGCCTACTACACAGTTGTGGTTCTCCGTACTGTACATTAGCAGTCTCATAAAGCATTGGGCTGAGCGCCTCACGCTGAGTTGTGGAGTTCGCGGCAGAAAAAGCAGCTGCTTCATTAATTAGCTCCTTGTTGAACTTCCTGGATCTTTCGTGCACAGCCAGAGGTCCGCCCGCACACTGAGAACAGGACTATGCGCTGAGTTTGTTCAAATAATTTCTCATAAATTCTGGTTTAATATTTGCTTAAGTACCCCATATCCCTAAATCATCTGCGGTAATTGTTCTACTCTATTATTGCCAAGTTAACAACCTGCTAATGCCACTACTGGGGGCTAGGTAGCGGCTTGAGTTTGGTTGTATTTTTAGACTCGGTACAAACCACGGCAATCTGGTGTTAGTGCAGGAGAGAGAAAGCTTAAATATGTCTTCTCTAACTAATGAAACACATTTTATTGTACGATCATTATGAATGGCATGACTGCACTTGGATCCGCCCTGAACGCTCAGGCCCTCGAGTGAGCTCCAGCTCGTGCCTAAGACCAGACTGAAAACACAGAGAACAGGCTCAGACTTCAGATGTGGAACGTCCTCCTCGTTCTACAGGCTGAGTGCTGGATCTAACACCTGCCCGTCCGTGGGAGTGGCTTCCTCTCTGCATATGGGCCTCCCCGAGGTTTCTCATAATTCCAACACGTTTTTTTATCGTTTCTTGCCGATGCAGAAGGGTCGAAGGACGGTGACGATCCGGGACATTTATGGACATTGGTCGTCAGGCTTCTTATGGAATAATGGCTTTGTTAATAGTAAATTTCCCGTGCTTGAAGTGTTTGATTCTCTGATCTGTTGTTGGTGAATCGAAAACTTTGTAAAGTCTCTAAAATTTTTACAACAATACATTGAATTGTCCCCCCAAAAAATAGAATGAAAGCACTCACAAGTTCAGGAGAGGTAACCAAAAAAAAAAAAAAAAAACACATAAGAATAAATTAAAGTGTTTTAAAAAGTACTTATACTTAAATAGTCCAATTCACTGTTCCATGCATGTTGACAATAACTTTTCTAGAGACTTTTCAAGACTTGTTTTGGGTGGGGCACTTGAGGTTTTCTTGTCTTACTTCTGTAAATTATGCTACATGATATTGACAGACAGAACGGTGCAGCGCCTGAAGTGATGCGGCCGCTCTAACAAACAAACTGTTGTGATGAACAGAGAGGAGGCCCAGGGGAAGACCCGGGACATCCTGGAGGACTGTGGCCTCAGGATTCCCCTGGATGACCTGGAGAAAGAGAGGGAAGTCTGGGCCACTCTGTAGAGCCTGCTGCCTCCAACCATCAAAGTGAAATAAAACATAGGGAATTAGATAGATATTTCCATTCACATTTGATTAATTAGGATATACTAATAAGAAGCACAGGGACGAGACCCCTGCTTGTTCCCAGAGTCAGAACTAAACATCGGGAGGCTGCTTTTCAGATTCATGCTGCTAAAATCTGGAACAATCCTCCTGAAAATGTAAGACAGGCCACTTCTTTGACAATGTTTAAATCCAGGTTAGAAACAGTTGTGTTTAGCTGTGCATACAACTGAGGAATTTTATATGTTTATCTTTCATTTTAATGAACTGTGAAACTTTAGGATTTTAATACAATCTTGTTTTGTTCAGCCATTTGTGTTGGCTTGTGTATGAATTGTGCTATTTAAATAAGCTTACCTTGCCTACTTGTATATTAGATGAATAAAAAAAAAAAAGAAATAGAAAGTTGGAGTTGAAAAAAAATCATCTAAATTCATCTAATTTGGAGAAAATACTTTTGATTCAACGGGTAAAAACAGAAATGTCATATTGTAAGGATTGTGGTGGCAGTGTGTGTGTTCTGATTTGTTCCAGATGCTTCTCGTATTAGTGTGGATGGAGTTAAAACAACTCCTGGTGTTTGATAATAATATTGTGACATGGCTAAAGACTGGTGGCAAAGAGGGTCGAAAGGTAAAGCTTCCGATTTACCGCTCAGTCTCCGTTCCAACCCTCACCTCTGGTCCTGCGCTTTGGGTAATGACCAAAAGGACGAGATCGCGGATACAAGTGAGTGGTATACATGAGGTTCCTCTGCAGATTGGCTCCCTTAGAGATATAGAGTGAAGAGCTCAGTCACACGGAAGGAGCTTGGTGTAGAGCCGCTGCTTCTCCGGGTCAAGAGGAGCCATTTGAGGTGGCTCAGGCATCTAGGTCTCTCTGGGAAAAATGTTTTGGAATGTTCCACCGGGGGGAGACCAGGGTAAGACCCAGGACACAGGAGGTCTCTCAGCTGGCCCGGGAATGCCAGGATTCCCACATCATGAAGGAAGTTTGAAAGTGAAGTCTGGGCCTCTCTGCTTAGACTGCTGCCCCCTCGACTCGGCAATGGATAATGTGGAAGAAAATGGATAGATACAAATGCTAAATATTCTTTATGGGTCCGCCACTTGCTTATTTCCGTGGACATGTCTTTGCTTGTAAAGATGGTCGCCCCAAAATTCACCCAGTTTTGGCAGCTATTACTCACTTTTTATTCTACCAGACCCTCGTAAACTTAAGCAAAACAAACATGAAAAACAGAAAAACAACGTTGTGCTGTGAGATGGCTGTTGTGGGGATTAAACATTTTTGTAATTTCAAACTATGAGCCAACAAATCTTTGAATGCAAATCCCAAAGCTCAAAGCAAAGTGTTGCGCGGCATTATAAATCAAGAATTATAAAGCCTGTCTCCATGGAGATGATGGAAACCAGGTGCAAGTAACACATTTGATTTAAGCGCCTGAACTGTTCAAGTAAAATATCTTCAATTAAAAGTGAAAGCACGGCCTATTATTGCTTACAAACCGGAGTATATAAAACCAGAATCAAAAGTCACTGATGTTTTGTTACAGTGACAAACAGTTTCTCTTATTTTCCATGTCACAGATTTCCCATTACTGACAATATTCCTCCTGGCGTTTGTTCACGATGATCAATGAGGAGTCACAAATTCAAATGGCTGAAATGACTGAGTCCCGTTAGATCAACTAGTGTGAATGAATGTGTATTAAAGAAGAACCGTTATGCATTATTGGCAACATAACTTAAGTCGGAAATATATGGTGAAACAAGCAACAGGGGAAACAATGCAAGCGGCCTGCCCTATCCCTTTGCTACCACCAGGGGGAGGTGTAGAATGAACAATCTATTTATTTCAAAAGTACACAATATTTTTTTTTATATGTATCAATACAATAGACAAATAACTTGTATTTGGTACAAAAAGGGTATGGTTTGCAGCTGGTACGGAAAATTACCAGCTGCAACCAAAGCCATACGGTTGCAACAAAAAATTAAGAAATTTCCTAGACTTCCATCCATCCATCCATTTTCTTCCCCTTACTCCATTTCTGGGTCAGGGGGTGGCAGTCAGAGCTGCACCCAGTACACATAGCACCTCACTGATCCTCCTGCAGGTGGTGAGTCCACAGGAGCTGAGATCTTTCAGCAGGGGCTTCAGGCAAAGTGAGGTTAAGAGTCTTGCCCAAGGACACAACGACAGCAATCATCAGTGGGAGTCGTGAAGTTGGTCTTGTGGTGGGCTCAAACCCACGACCTTCAGCCCCAAAGGCCAACGCTCTACCAACTGAGCCACTGTTGCCCCCTTTTCCGAGACTTATTTATGGGATATAATTTTGTGTGATGTCATAGTGGTGCAATTACAGTACTGGTACTAGCGCTTTAAAACAGAAGAGGCAGGGTTTACATGTTTGTAGCGTGGATAGATCTGAAAACAAATCCGGATTGGTTTTGTCACATGGTTAAAAGCTAAAAAAAAAAAAAAAAGGCATATGTCTCTTTTAAATGTATATTTCTTGTTTATGGGTATATATCTATCATACCTAAAAGCCCTGTTCATGAAAGCTGATCCCATCCACCCACTCTCTCGACCCTCAACCTCTTGCCTCCATTGTGTCCTTCACAAATGAAGGACACAATGCAAGACACTTCACCGTCCCCAGAGTCTGTGTACATTGGCGTATGAATGTGTGTGAATGGGTCCTCAAAAGCACAGTGAGCCTTGAAAGGTACAAAAGCCTAATATGAATGAGACCAATTAACATGATACCTTAGAATCTACGGAGTGGGTCCTGGATCAGCTCGGCATTCAACTCGAGACAGAAAAGTCAAACCCAGCCAATACTGTCCGCCTCACCCTATATAGTCCAAGATCAAGTCAAATGTGTGGTGTGCAACTTTTTTAATAAAACCAACAAAAAGGAAGAGAAAAAAAAAGTTGTATTTAATTCTAAACCTGCTTCGGACCAAAGAGTGAACAGTGGTTTCAAGGAACATGCTCAAAATTCAAAAACAAATTTGAGCCGCGATGATGAAATAGGTAGAAATAAGTTGATGATGTGACATCACAAAGAGCCCATAGTTTATATAGTGTTAGCAGCTGGTGAATAGCTGATAATATAATGTCCTGGTAACTTTGCTAAGACTGATTTCTTTATCAGTCTAAAGCTAATTTCTTTAGCCAATTTCTCTGTAATACACAAGTTTCAAGCAGGCCAATTCACAGAAAACGAAGCCTATGTGACCTATATATGTTCTCAAACACTTAAATATGTTCTCAAAGGTCTAGAAGTTGTGACAATATGAGTAAAACATAAACTTGATGTTGGCCAATAGAAATTATTTTCAAGTATAATGTGATGAGTTTGTGAACCGAATCACTATAAAATAATGATCTGGGAAAACAACAGGAGATCTTCTTAAAAAACAAAGATACTTATAATACGGTCTAGATCTAATACTGCTTGTTTACAAATATCTTGGAACAGTAAAAAAAAAAAAAAACAGCACTACTATTGCCACTTTTATTGTACATAATATATCCCCTGCATTTAACATGTTTGTACACTTCTTTCTTTGCAATTTTTTTTCTTCTTGAGTGATTCTATCCATGCCAGATGTGACATGTACATTTCTCCTGTGTGAGATCAATAAAGTCTATCTTATCTTATTTTATTGATGGCCTTGCACCAAACAAACTCTGAAAGCACAGGGACTGTCCTCCTGCTGATGCCCAGAGTCTGACCTAAATGTGGGGAGGCAGCATTTCAGATTTTCAGTCTGAAAATGTGAGACAGGCTCCTGTGCTTCTCTGGCTATGTTCAAATCCAGGATAAAAACATTTCAGTTCATCTGGACATACAACTGAAGGATTGTATCTTCACTACTTTTAATTTACTCTGATCATTTATTATTTTAAAACCATCTGATTTGAATGGTCCTTTACTTGTTTTGTTGACAACCTCCCTTGCCTGAAACTAAGCAGCAATCGTGAATGCAATTACTTACCATTTATTTATACAACTAAACAACATTCTGCATGTGTTACGTGTTTATATGATCTTTCTTCTCCAGTTCGTTCGTGTGGACTGTGGAAGCATCTTCATGTTCAAGAGCATAATGCATTTTTAAGTGAACACAAAAACTCTGTTCAGACACACAGAGTACATTATTCCATTTTTGTCATTCCCATTTGCGCCGCTTGGAGCAATGGCTGGCTGTTCACGCTCCTAGTACCGAGCAGCACGGTCTATTTACCTATTAAACCCTGAACACGCTTATCCCGCATTCATCCCACGTGCGGCAGAAAAAATGAGCCATGAAACGGCGTTGTCATGCTGAACAGAATTTTAATTACAAACCCTCTCCCTCCCTTCTCTGCTCGCGATCTCCCAATTGGTTTGAAATCACATCGACTGGAGAGCAAGGGGCCAGACACGGCGCCATTAGCAACCAGGCTGCGTTTGGAGAGCGAGGGGGAGAAAAAAAAATAAAACGCAGATATCACAGGGTAATATAAAAAAGCATTGAGTGTAGTTTGTGCCAATGCGGCCACCTGAACGCAGCGGAGAGGAGAGAAAATGTTTGCAAAGGGCCTTGATTGCTCCGGAGCTGGAACGAATGCTGCGTTTTATGTTTTTTTCAAATAGCTTCACACAGTCGCCGGGCTGCTTACAACGCCACGCAATAAAGTACATCTTGACCTTGATTGAAGAACCATTAATTTACAAGCACATTCAGGCAAGTGCCGAGAATTATAGCCCACGCAGAAAAGAAAAAAAAAAACGCTTTGAGTCTCTCTCTGTTTAGTTTTCAAGGACAGAATGGTTTCAATATATAAAAAAAATTATAGAAATTAAAGCGTTAAATACATATAAGTGAGTGGGTAATGTGCCCATGACTTAATGTGGCAAGGACTGAACGTGCTAATGTGCAGGTAATGGGAGACTTTTTAAAACTTATGATATGACAGACATGATTTTGACTTTTTCTATCCAAACTTAGAACAGGCTCGAACTCAGCCAGGCTAAGAACAAGGCCTGAAGAAGTTCTACAAAATCCATGTATTGCTTTAAAAATAGAAATCTAACAGCAATCTATGGTAGGGCTAATAATTTAGCACCGGGTCACAAGAGCATATAAAGTTAGCAATCATTGACTTTTTTCCCTTCAAGCAAAAACAATAATAAAATGCTGTCTCATTCAGATTTTTTTTCTATATAGATTATATTAAAGTTATTATAAATTTGGACATACAGTATCAGAGGAGAACAAGAGCAACCATGGTTTAAGATAATCTAAATTACCCAAACAAACATGGATTGATTTAAAGCTGTGGTGCCTAACTTTATTTTTGCATTTATTATAGATCCCGCTCGAAAATATGTTTCGTATAAGCCCTTTTTAAGTCGCTTTTTTGACGCTTTAGGTTGAGATGTGATGAATGACTTTTCTGTCTGAAAATTTGGATCGACTGAAAACTATACAGTAGGAGCAAAGAAGGACGGTGGGAGGGACTACGGATTTGTATCACATGCTTAATTGTATTCGGTTTTGTAAATGACTCCAGCTTTAAATGTATGAAAAAATTGAAAACAACTTCAACATGTGTAAAAACCGATCAGTCGTGTTATAGATAGATAGATAAATAGAGAGATACTTTATTGATCCCCGTAGGAGGAATTCAGATGTCCAGTAGCAGCAAAAATAAAAATTAAATTGATCATTCTAAAAACATAATAAAAGTAATAATCAGCTACAGCAGCACAGATGGAGTAGCCTCTGGGTGGAGCAGGACAGGTCAAAAGGTGGAGTACCCGCTTGATTCGGACCCTTTTCTCTGCTCTAGTCCAAAGTAAAATGCTAAATTAGCATTTTTAAAAAGTGGATTTTCACCTGATCAGCTTGGTTCGGACCATGAACACTGTACTGCAGCAACATCTCAGGCAGAAAAAAGCAATACAAATACAAATTTATTAAACTCAAAACAACAAATGTTTTAGAGCTACTAAGGACTTGCAGCCATTTCCAGGCGCATCTTTAAAAAAAAAATGTTATGTCTCCTTTAAAACATTTTATTTGAGTTAGGGCACCTCTGATTGGATCCATAACTCCCACTCATTCTATATAAACACCACAGAGTTCAGCCCACCTTTAACTGCTTCAATATAATTAAATGTATTTTTGTATAGCCTTAAATTACAACAGAAGAACGTCTCGGAAGACTTTACAAAGCTGTCAATTTGCCAACACAGATCAGAGAATCAACCGTTCAAACTCGGGAAATGCAATCACAAAAAAACACATAGAGCCATCGCTTCATAAGGGGCAGATGATCAATGTGCATAAATGTAGATAAAGTCCATACATTTCGTTGGATGTGGAGTGTCCTGGATCATCACCACTGTCCTCAGACACCTCCTGCTTCATGAGATCTGCATTTTTGGATTGAATCCTGGGTTTGTTTCGCTGAAGATATTACAGCATGAGAATAGGCTCTGTAGGTATGATTTTGCTGTATCCTGTTTGCCAGTGTATGCTCCGTTAGAAAGAATCCAGTTTTTGTGTGGTATGAAAACATAATTTTCATGTTTGTATTTTATATGTATTTGACTAGAAGCAAGGGTATTAAACTTACATAAGATTTCCCAAATGCCACTGTCATTGCATGGACCTTCACTGCCACAATTTATACTACATCCAAATTCTACCATCTCCAAAAGTAGAAGCTCTCATTTTCGTTTGGCACAAAGAATTTCTCTAATGAAAGAAGGTTGCAGAGCCCTGACCCAGAGCTTGGTTCACTTGCAGCAAGGAAATTAAACAACATGTGTCTTCTGAATTGCATATCAAAATCCATAATTGGTTCAAGAGATAGACACCCAGGCGATGTCCACCACCTGCTTTTATTCAAATTGTATGTTTTTTTTGTACATAAGGCACATCAATGAACCAAGCAAGTTTGATAGAGTCATTTTAAACCCGGGATAGGCTTCCATTGATCCAAAAAATGAGATACATGAAGGAAACACGGTGGTATTTGAACAGTTTTCAGTCTGGCATGCCCCCCGTGCTTTTCATTCCCATTGATTTAAAGAGCAGCTTCTAATTTGAATATCTTGATTAAGGCTGTGCTACAGTGACAGCCGGGGGACCCTTTCTCTCTCCACCGCCTTGGCACCCCGCGTGTTTTATTTCCCAGCCGCTAAATTGACTCATAAAGACTTGTAAAAATAACGACAGGGAGGCCAGCGTTCCCTTTTCTCTTCCCCTTACCTACACGTTTGCATCGGTCCCATGTGGGCGGTTTGTCGAGCCGTTAAAAATGCTTTGACACTTTAACAAGAGCAGGATATTTACAGAAACATGACCTCCGCCACAGCAGCTGATGCGACCGCGACCAGGAGGTGATGTGGGAGCGGGTTTTCAGACCGATATGAGAGTGAGATTTAAGGCATGAGGGGGAGGAGGTCTTCAATGTGAAATGTGTACACTCCAGGGAATCTGCTGCTGTCCACCTGAACCAATCAAGTGGTGCCAAGGGCTGACCATCGTCAGGAGTGCTGAGCACTCGTAACGGCGCGCATGCTCACCATCAGGGCAGAGTGCAGCCATGGATCAACACTCAGCTCAAACCAAAAATGCATCCTCACCTCCAAAAACTCTGTTGTTGAAACTGGTTGTTTTCTCTCTCTCCTCCTGTCCAATGTTGGACCATTGACCTGGCGCGTGCACTGAAAAGTAGGCGTGGCTTCAAGACCAATAAGAAAGGAAAGGGGAGGGAGAGTGGGTTGTTTTTTTTCCAATCATGTACCTCTCTCTCTTTGTTCAAGTCCATATTATCACTTTGATACCATACTTCACTGATCATAAAACCGCCATACACTGTAATCTGTGCAGTCGGCCAGCGGAATCGAATCATGCTCTTAAAAGAAAAGGTGCCTCTTCTACAAGTTTGGCTCCTGTTTTAGACCAATTCTATTTCCCTCTTCCCCACCGTTTAGTCCAAGGTGTGTGTACATCTCCAAACGGTTTCATAATACAGTGTTACGTTGCTGCATGTAGCACGCTGCAGCGACTGGCACAAAATCAATGACACGTGTTTAAAAAGTCTCAATAATTCAACACAGCCTGAAGGTTAAGTTGTTTCATTTTACAAGCCTCATATAAGAAAATGTGTTTATTGTCGTTTATTGACCCACAAAATGGTGAACCTGTCAGCACCGGGCCACTGCACTGCAGCACTTAACATCTGTGTTTCAATCGAGCTTCATGGACATATTACA
Source organism: Knipowitschia caucasica (assembly GCA_964034765.1). Taxonomy (NCBI): domain Eukaryota; kingdom Metazoa; phylum Chordata; class Actinopteri; order Gobiiformes; family Gobiidae; genus Knipowitschia; species Knipowitschia caucasica. The sequence continues at coordinate 7,654,587 of OZ035843.1, forward strand.
TGAGCCACAGTCTTTTTGGAAGATTTCTCCATCTTACTAAATGTTTCCTCATTATACACATACCTGCAGCAGTGTTTAGCTCCATTCATGCTGCTATTATACTATTGACATTGAAAGCTGCATTCATTCCTACATGGTGGATTTGTTGGTAAAAAAGACTTGCTGCAGAGGTGTCAAACTTATTCAGTTTGAGGGTCGAACAAAAACATGTAAGACCTGGTTTGGGACTGAAAGTATAAAAGTAGCTTTTGATTCACATTAGTTTTATTCCAGTAGATTTTGTAGAATGAACCAAAGCCCGACCAAATATTAAGCGATGTAATTGAAGACATAATAATATTTTTAAAAAAAATCAACATTATACATTCTTTTTACACGTTGGCTTAACATTTCTTAATAAATTAGATATTATGGTTGTATTATTGAGACAATTAGATTAAAAAAGAGACCTACCTGGATGCTAGAGAGTTAGCTAGTTCTCTTAACATATAAAGCCATAAATGGCTTGGCTCCTTCTTATCTCCAAGACACGTTAGTGTCGTATCAACCAAGTCGAGCGTTGCGCTCACAAAACGCCAGACGTCTGGTGGTTCCTAAAGCCTAGTGTATACTTGCGCGGCGTGGCTTACGTTAGCAGTTGCGGTGGACCTACGTAAGCACAATTGATGTTATACTGGCGCGTTCCCCTTACGGAGTTTTGAGGAGAATGTTGTAATCCCACAACAAACCACATGAGGGCGATCACACAGGAGCGGTCCCATTTACGCTGCTACTTTGCCCTCTTCAGAACAACAATAGCAAACAAAGCTGTTTGAGCTCATTACACGTGTTTCTACTGTAGGTTTATGTGAGTTTTATGGATTCATTATTTTATAAGTCATTTCAACTGTGATGCTGTGAATAAAGACACAGTTCTTGTTGGAAACATAGTTATTATTAAATAGTTTTCAGTACAAACAGAAAAACAATAATAGTGGTAAATATCTGAGACAAACATGAACGATTTACGAGTGCAGGAGGAAAGCAACAAACGCAGCTACGATTCAAACAAGACAGGAACAGTGCCAAACAAACGACTGCACAGTTTATAAGTTATATATATGTTATATATATATGTTAGATAGTCCACAGTCTCCTGTATATCAGGCTCTGAGCCCAAACTGCTTTTCCTTCGAAGCACAAAGCTCTCTGCTCCATAGTGCCTCGTCCATGTCCCTGCTGCAGTCGCTTCATGCTTCCTTCCAATACACACACACGGACCAATCACAGCGGAGATTCCTTGCGGCGACCCTTACGTAGTTAGAAAATTTCGATGCTGCGCGGCAGGCGACGTAAGGGCCTTGCGGTGACCAACGTGTTGCGCAAGTGACATCACGTCACCTCCGTAAGCTCCGCGCCACGCGAGTATAAACTAGGCTTAAGGTCTCAAAAATCACTGTTGGCGGCAGAGCATTTAGCTACCAAGCTCCTTTACTGTGGAATCAGCTTCCCATTTATGTTAAGGAAGCAGATACGGTCTCCACATTCAAGGCCAGGCTTAAAGCACTCTACTTTAATTTAGCTTATTATACGGCTCCTCACAGCAGCAGTAGAACGCTCCTGTCATGGTTTAGATTTATTTCCTGTTTTATTTTGTAGTTTGTTATATCCCTGTGTCTGCTTTGGTTGCTCTTCCTGTCTTACCAGCCCTGCCCTCCAGCCCTGCCCTCATGTGTATCACCTGTGTCTCGTTAGTCTTGTATTTAGCCCTGTGTGTTCCTTCACTCCCTGTTCCATCATTGTCATTCCTTGTCTGTTTTAGTTTGGTCCTCGTTCCCGGTATTTTTGGATTTGTTTAATCTTTTTATTAAATCCATTACTTTTTGCAGTTTTGCATTTTGGGTCTCATTTAATTTCACCCACGTGACAGCTCCATTGATTTGAATGTAATTTCAAAACGTTCTACCGGTCATTATTTTCTATAACGGACCTCTCAAAACAATAATGACAGCTGGCCATGGCAACGCACTCTCTGCTTGTCTTTCAAATGCGTGGATAACTCCGCGTAGTTCCGGCCACTCCAGAGCTAGCCACGCTCAATCAACACACTTAAATGTTAATCGGAGAATACTTATACATATACATTCTTCACACACGTGCACGGACATTTTCAGAATTTTCTGGTCTTGTCTTCATGACAAAAATACAATTTCTCTGCGTCAAAAAGCGATAGTGAAAAACCCGGAAGTAGTTCCGGCCGCTCAATAAACGCAAATGCCAATCAATCAACGCAATGAAATGTTAATTGGAGAGTAATTTATACATATCCAGTCTTAATACAAGTGCACGGAAGTTTTCAGAATTTTCCGTTTACGTTTTCATGACAAAAACACTGATGTAGCGTTAATGCGAGAAAATGCGATCCCGAAAAACCCGGAAGTAGATACCGGCACATTTTCGGACACATTTGCAGAGGATCGAATTATGGATTTAGGTTAGGTTTATGTTTGGGTCACTCACCACTGATGTTCAGAATTCTTTGTTCAGTTTTCATGCAGTTCCAGGGAGTTCTAGTTTGGAAGTTGCCAGCCTAACTGTTGCACTAGCATAGCCACGGGAAAACCTTTGGGAACTATTTTATTTTCTGTCATTAAATAAACCTTTCGGCATTCCTAAAAGTGGACTGAAGTTTATGTTGTGTGTTCTGTTGGTATAAAGCCGTATAATAAGCGGGATAACGTATATTACGCAGGTCATTATCGGAAAATAAGTACCTTCCTGCGTAATATACGTTATCCCTTACATATAATTAGGTAATATATAATATATGGTGTATATATTATATATATATGCTGTATTACGTTATATATTATACAATATATGTATTATGTTATGTATTGTGTTATGTTGTATATTATGTTATATATTATGCTGTATGTTATGTTGTGTATTACATATGATATATATGGTATGTATGGTATATATGATGTATATGATATATAATATATAATTAGGTTTGCTTGGATCGGTTTGCACACCTGGTGTGCAAACCATGAATCTTGGTGCTGTAGCCTAGGCTAGCCTAGCCGTGGCTGCTGCTGTCTCACCTCCTTTCAGATACGCTCTCTTTATTCAAGGCTAGGTTTAAAACAGTCCTCTTTAGTTTAGCATATGGCTAGGAAGGTAAGACTCAGAGAAGGCTAAACTCCTCAGACTGTCAGTCAAGCTGCATAGGGAGTCAGTTTGCTGGGAGAAGTATGGTAACTTGAGCACTATCCTCTCCTCCTTCCTACTTTATCTGTTTAGCATTTTTAGGATTTTGACTGTAGTTTGTTCATTGCTATTCACCCGTTGTCCCATTGTCTGTTTCATGGTACGATGACGGGATCTCTGAGCCTGGCCTCCTCCATCTACACCTGCGGACTGCCCCGTCTGACCCGCCTGGGAGTGCCTCAGTCCTGCACCTGACCTGTCCACGTTCAGCGGCCACTGGTCCACGTTCTGTAGCTATAGCTTAGGTCCTGGATCATTAGCCTGTCCGTCTGGAGGAGCGGATCCCTTTCTCATATGGGTCTCCCTCCCTGTGGGTTTCCCTAGTGCTCCCCAAGGTTTCTCACTTTTTCTCACTGGGTTTTTAAAGAGTTTTTCCTTGTCAATGCAGGAGGGTCTTGTTGGACAGTTAGTGTCCAACAGAAAGGATTGGTGATGATCAGGACACTTTAGCATTCTACAACATGTATGGATATTTTCTTCTGTGTGTGCTTTATATTCTTCATGTGTGTTAACTGTTGATTCTCTGACCTGTGTTGGTGATTTCAATGGTTTTGTTAAGTCCTCTGAGATGACTTCTGTTGTGACCTAGGGCTATACAAAAATAAATTGTATTGTATTGTATAGTAGCTAGTTTCAGACATTTGGAGAGAGGTTTTAAAAAATCAAATGGTCCATTCTTGTTGTGTGGTTGGTTGTACGGCCCACAGGGGCCAGATAAAGTTATTATTCTAATTCCTTCGCAAAAGAACTGCAAAAAACGGCAGCATTAAAGTGGTCCGCACATTAAAAGCGGGTTTCCCCTTTATGCTGTTACCTACGGTAACGTAGAAAGGGAAGCCGGGGGGAAGGGGGGAGAAAAATGCATGCAAAATATTTAAGTTTTGCAACTACTTTTTCTGCACATTTTTTTACTGTGGTGATACATTTTAAACGTTGCATTTTGGTTGCTCATCCCCGTGCCTTTCTTTGCCACGGTGGTTTTTCACCAAGGACCATTCTTGTGCGACGGATCCCTGATTTTCTATGAAGTAAGTGTAAATGTCTCCCAGCAGATCGATGCCCGGACAGAGGCGAGTCTGACCAATGTTTGTCGTCACCCCAGGTCTCTTATGGGCTTAGAATTTGTTCAGTTCAACATACACATACAATACACACAAGATTAAACAAGGAAGTGGCCCTGCTATTGCTGGAGGAGACCCCAACAATGACAGGACTAAAAAATAAATAAATAAATATATAACCCTTGCATGTTTTTAATGCACTAGACACGCACAAATTTTTTTTTAAAAAAAATTAAAAAATACAAATAATAATAATAATAAAAAATAAGCAAATAAATATATTGTCACATAAACAGCCAAAATACGTTACTGGGATCTGTGGAGACAGCAGGTGGCAGCACTCATTATTTTCGTTTTATTTACTGTTATTCTGTTTTTCTATTTCTTCTTCAGACACATATGGTCACACATTTATACATATACACAAACACTCAAATACATTAACACCCACACTTACACATTAGCACCTACACATTTCCACGACAGTACTTGCTTGTTATTTTATTTTTTTATTAAGTATTTTGTTTTCTTTGTTTCATGCTCTGGATGCCTTAAAAATGCCCCCCCCCCCCCCCTTCCCTGCCCCACCAATATATTCTGCACTATTATGTTGTACATAGTAATTTATGTTTATTATGGAATCTGTATCACATGGTGTTGAATAAAAAAAAAACAATATATATATATATATTTTTAGCTTATCTTTATATCTCCTCAGATCTTCTTGCGTTAAAAGTCCTTATATACAGTGCATTTCGCCCACTGGGTGTTCTAAAAGTACTCGTCGCATCCATGATTCAGTGTGTGCCGCTCTGTCTTCTTGCCACCCAGCAAGTGGCGCATGCACACACGGATGTAAACAAAAATCCTCCTATTGACCTGATACTGGTGGATCCCTGATTAAAATCCATCTATTAAGTTCCTAGCTCTAAACGCCAGATACTGTCGGACCTCTGAAGCTAAACAGGGCAGGACCTGTTTACTTGTTACAGCACACTATTGAAGTGTGTGTGGAGTGACAGAATAATGAATGTGAAGCATCTTCGAGCGCCTAGAGAAGTACTGTATCAAACCGATGCATTATTATTATAATTATTCAAGTTTGGTTATGACTATAGTTTCACATACATGTATTGTATGGCGAGCTGTCACAGCTTGGGGCGATAGGCCTTTAGGTCGTGGGTTTGATCCCACCACGGGACCCACTCCAACTGCTCCCACTAATGTCTGCTGTCGTTGTGTCTTTGGGCAAGACATTTAACCCCACGTTGCCTGAAGCCCCCTCTAAACACCAAGGCTGTGTCGCAGCTGACGTAGCAGTCATCTTCCTGTGGACTCACCACCTGCAAAGCACAGGTGGTCAGGCACCACCTGCGCCCGACCCAGAAATGGACTAATAAAGGGGGAGAAAATGAATGAATGTCACAGCTTTAGATCAGGCTTCAGCTCTTAGCTCAACTAAATCAAATATGCAAATGTTAAAATGTTTTGAATCAAGATGAAGAGACAGCATGTTTTTGTCCGATTTGTTCACAAAATGCTACCCATATGAAGCTCTTTCAGTCTTACTGTATCTTTTACGACTTGTTTGATACCCCCGCTTTGAGAAGCAATCTCATATTTGCGGCATACATTTGCTCCTGACTTGCCTTTGGTATTTAAGACAGCTCCTCTCGTTCCAAAGTTAAAGCAGTGGCTGAAGTGAACTCTGTAAATGTCCCAGAAAAACCATCGCTTTTCGGCAACAAAGTGTGAACTGAAAATCAAATCAGCACGGCCACTGACCCGGCTGCACTTTATTCGAGATGACAATTCAGAGCACTGCATTCAAATGTCTATAAAACGCAGATTAAATGCAGCTGGCGTTATCCATATTATAGTGCATACATTTTTGATGCGGTGAACAGAACAGTACAAGTTGCTTGGAGAGAGCGATGGTGAGCCCAAAGGAAAAGGGCCGGTGCATTCATCTGTCTGTGCCACTGTGCTACACTCATACTACTACCACCCACATGATCTATGTAGAACACGGAGCCGGAGTCACAGCTAATGAACTGCAGCCCGCCTGGTTCCACTGCCTGTGTTGTTGACATTGAGGAACGTATAGAATTAAATATTAAGATGTGGTTTGTTAGTGAGAGCTGGAAGTCCTCACTGATCCTTTCATAGAAGCTAAAGGCGAATCATGTTTAATTAAGTGGTTGTTTGGTGAAATTAAATTATTAAGAGCTTTGCATGGTGAGATATGGATCTTTAGGTACCTCAGTTTTACATTAACCACAGATATCTTACTTTTTGATTTCATAATATAACATTTCATTTGTCTAGTAGTAATACAATATTTTTTTTGTCCTCCTACTTTCCTCGATTGTCAGGTTTGCGATTAGTCATAGCATTTAGGTAGGGTTTTATTAGCCTAGCTGTTTGTATTATTGATAGTTGTGTAGTGTTTATAGCGTTGTTGTTGGATATTGTAGTTTTAGTCACTATTGCTTTTATTGTCAAGTGTCAATCACAGTCTAGACCCGCCCAACATTCCCCCACCGCCTGTCCCCTTGAGTCCTCCAGACTACGCCTATTTGGAGGAAGATTTGAAACGGGAAATGTGAGTGACGTAAGCCTCGAGGAGCAGAGGAGAGAAGTTCTTTAAGAACCCCAGCTTTAATGATGCAATATATTTGATAATATAAAACACCATCCCTTGCCAAATTAGATACAACATTAATAATATATGTTTGTTTTGTTTACACCTGCAGATCATGTAAGCTTTGGTGATGTTACATCAAGGCACAAAAAAAGAGGAGCTCAAACCTTTTGTATGAGTTTGTTGACGTTCTGAGCCGAGAGAGGAATAATTTCTATTAACCAAGAACTAAGAAAAGTAAACAAATAAAACAACCCACAGAGAAGAAGTATTCACTCACTTTTTTGACGACTGTGAAATGTTTTGGCGGTGAAACATTAGGCACCAGTCTGGATAAATCAATCTGTTTCTTTCAAAAGCAGAAGCCGTTTGATAAAATGTAACTATAAAGCACCTGGACAAATTATCTTAAGTCAAATGGACAATTCTACTCCAAATCCCTAAAAAAAACAATACAATTGTGAGCAAGCCTCTGAATATAATTTTATGTGTGAAATTTGCCTCTGTTGTGAAATTGTCCAAACCTAACAGTTGGTTATTGTCTGTCTTTCCAAATAAATTCTCTTTGAAATAGCTTTAGTAAATCAGTCATTAAAGGCCTAAACTACAGGGCCTCAGCTCCACAGAGAGTCCAGACATTTGTTCTTACACCAAAGGCATCACCTGCAGATTTGGCATCTATGTTTACCCATGAGTTAAAGCTGGGGGACCTAACTTCTAAACTTTACCAACTGAAACAATACAATAACGTCTATAGTTCCTCGCTCTCAAAACAGTTTGGCTCGATCAGATGCATTAGTTTTTGCCCTTTATCATGGCTTTTTCAGACGGAGAAATGAAGAAGAGAGAGGGATCTTTTTTTAAGTACGTAAAGATAACATGTTGGATGAAGTCAGCATTTAGTGCTCTGATCCGGTCTCAATACAAATAACACAATATCATCCATAAATAACACAATATTAATTATTATAATGTATTGGTTTTATATAGCACTTTTTTGGACACTCAAAGACGCTTTACATGTCATAATTCATTCACGGTGGGCTTCGGTGGTGATGATCTACTACTGTAGGCACAGCTGCCCTGGGGCACACTTATAAAAGCGAGGCAATCAGTATGTGCCATCGGCCCCTCCGACCACCACCAACCATTCACACACACACCAGGCTCATTCTAGGAAATGGGGGTGAAGAGTCTTGCCTGAGGGCACAACAGCAGTTTGGCACTTTACAGCCGCAGCCGCCCTACTGTGGCATCGGGTGTTCCCAGTGGTTAAGTGTCTTGCCAAGGACACAACGACAGCAGGAGTCAATGGTGAAGGTCTTGAGGTGGGATTGAACCCACGACCTTCTGGCTCAAAGGCCAACGCTCTACCAACTGAGCTACTTTGAGTTGTATGACCTGTGCCATACAAAAATATTTGCCTTGCCTTAATATGGGTCTTTATGCAAGTTGGTACCCCAGCTTTAAGAAATATAGCCTACAATATAGAGAAAATAGACTGTCATTCTAAAACGCATTTATTGCTATTCCTGCCTGCAAATTTAGAGAAATATATGTGTTTTATGTACAGTTTTTTTTCTGTATTTCCAGGATTAAACTGTCCAAATGAAAACTCACTCACTCACTTATAGCTACAGCCGTGTCACCAGAGCACACAGACAGACATGACATCTTTGACAGAGACTGGAGCAGACGTCTCTCCCCCCTCTCTCCCCTTGAGGAGCAGTGGAGCGTGAGGACCACCATAATGCCGCTCTCCCGAGACCCCCGGACCAGTGTGTACTTTATCGTATACTTTCCCATGTGTGCGTGCGTCTAGAGAATGTTGTCTGCTCCTCTCCTTGTTAGGTAACTCCTCCTTCAGGAATTATCCAAGTGTGAAGGAGGGACACGAGTCGGCTGCTCCTAAAAGCTTTACGCACTACTACTGTCACTATGCATCCGCCATCACTTCATCTGCGAAAAGGACACAGGAATCCGGGGAGAGAAAGAAATTTGACGTCGGAATGAAATAAATAAAGAAAAATGGGTTTTTTAGCTTGACCTTATTTCAGGGGCGGTAGACAATAGTCGCTTGGCTGAGGTCAGTGTGGTCTTATTTCAAGATTGGGGAATTGCAAAAAGTCGATTCAAATGTTTGAGAAATGTCAAATGGGTTTTGCAAGGTCACACAGAATAAAGTATGGAGAGCAAAAGGTTTGGCAATGGTCCTTTGTGTGCTATATAATCTATGACAAGCGTAACTATCTGAAGAAAAGTACATGCAGGAGTTTTTGTCACAGAAATTAAGCATTTTTTTTCTTCTGAATAACCTCTGAAAAGTATCCAGCCTGGATCTATATTGTCCGTCTATGGAATCAGATTCCTCTCTCATTGTGGTTCTGAAAGAAGTGTCTCACTTTTTTCCAACTGGTTATTTTCTTAGCTGTTCCATGCCGATGCAGGAGGGTTTAAAGACACTCTTCCAGGACATTTAAGGACATATCTCAACATTGATAAACAGTGGTCATTCCCCTGATGGACCAATGGCTCCTATGCGTTTGTTAATATTGCATTTGATTTGATTCTCTACAACTTCATAAAGTCCTGCTGTTGTGATTCAGGGCAATTGTGTTGTATTCATAATTAATTACTAAATTAAACTAAAACTTATAGACAAAGGAACAATCACGTCAATCATAAGCTACAATGAACATCAAATATTCCACAATCAATTTCACAAACTTTTTTTTATGCGATTACAACTCCATAAAGGAAGTGTATACTCGAGCCTGTCTTAATCGTGTCCCATGAAAATCGGCTCTCTACAGAAGTGAACTGACTGAGGAGACTATAGTGAGCAAAGGTGCACTTGGACCAGAGGCCACTTCACCTGGTACTCTGTGTGAATGAGCCCTGGTTAAAAATAATAAAAAATAATAATGATAATAATGATAATAATGATAATAATGATAATAATAACAATAATAATAATAATAATAATAATAATAAATCTCTATTTATAAATCACAAAACAGTGATAGCTGCAAGGTTAGGAGTAAAAAGGTCATAATAATTAAATACATCAAAAAGAAATACAGGAGAACGAAGCAGACACCCAACAACAAAGACAGTGTGTAAAAGTAAAATACATGGTAAAGACAGTTGTGGGAAGGATATTTGATCAAAGAGTGATTAATAGGATGGTGCTTGCTTTATCTATGTTGTGTCCGGAGCCTCGCCCTTGGAACGGCCAACAGTGACCCGGGGGGGTGGTCCTGGTGTGGTTCCCTTCTGGTCTGTGGCTCTCACCAGCCGCTGTGGTGCCTCTTGCGGCAATGACATTTTGAGTCAGAGCACTTGAGACCCTCCATACACTATAATTTAACAAAAAAAAAACAGAATAGACTGCGGCGTGTGGTCAGATACTGCTCCCAATGGAAAGCCACGAGACACCTCTGTTAGTGTGCGGTGTGCGACCCTCTGTTTTTCACTCTGACTCCAGCCTGGCTCCCGCTGTGCTTAGAAATGGCTTAAAATCAATGAGTTCCACTGATCTCGGAGCACTGCATGTTGGAGTGCGAGGGATCGGGAAGTTTCCACATAGGGTCTGTTTCTGCTGGACAGTGGTCATCTCTGGTCTTCTGGTAATTAAACATGTATTCTCACTGTCCTGTTAAAATCCCGCTGGGATTTTAACAGGACTCCGTCATTGTAACACACAAATTGCAGCAAACCTGACCCTATACCCTACACACTGATGTGGAGGTCAGTAAACACCAGGCGTCATTGACCACAGTACATTTGCCAAGAAATTCACTTCAATATTAAATCAATGTATTTGTGTATAGCCCCAAGTTACAACATAAGTCGTCTTGGAGAACTTTATAAATATTAGCTGCACAAGCCGTGGGTTTCAAAGATCCACACAAAAGTAGCGCCGTATAGTCCAGAAATTAAAGGACTTATATCAGTTATGAGTATATTTGTACACATACAGGCAACTCACTCATTTTGATCATTGTGATGACTATGGTATGTAAGTAAGTAATGTAAGCTGTGTTCAGACCAATGCAGAGAATTGCATTGACATTGCGGGACACACGTTCATCCCGCACAGCAGATGCCTTGTTGTGGCGCAGGAGAGGCAGTGGGTACAGCGGCGAGATGCATGCAACGAAAGCTGGAGATGAACATCCTCGCTCCAGACACTTGCGCCAACCCGTCAGAGAGCAGCAAAGGGGTTACGGGGACATATTCCGGTCCAAACCAGAAAAATAAACCACTTGAAAACTACCAAATCAGGAGCTAAACCAGGATTAAACCAGGACTGAGGATGGGGGACACAGCGCTTGTGAACATATGTCTTCACCTTGTGTTGACGTTTTACTGTGACTGTAAACAAGTGCTGCTAACGTGTTCGCTGATACGGAATTACCCACCGTCCTGCGCTGCGTTTTTCCCCAACGCAAGACAGGACACCAGACTGACTGAACTTAGTGAACGTGCGTCTATACCTCCATTTGCGCACGTTCATGCATCAGCGGTTTAAACACAGCTTAAGTCATCTTTATTTACATTCACATTGTTTACAGACCAAGGTCACCCAAAGTGCTTTACAATCTTCAGAGGTGAGATTTGTCCTTTCTCTCGACACACGGTGACGACGGAAGTGAGACGTATCAAAGCCCCAACTAACACCATCCAGTCACTCACTCAATACATTTTAGAGGTAGGAGAAACCGAAGCTAACCTGGCAAAAGCCAGATTGATGATTGTGTAGAACTCTAACGCGTTCTCCGCGATATCAATCTGGGATTTCTCCCGGAGAATCCTTTCGGGGAAAGGAGGGATAAGCAGCAGAATACTTGAAGCTGATTGGGCGAAGTGACGCTGTGTGCCCGCCTACCAAGGTTGCCGTCCAGAAATGCACAAAGCGCCTCTCGCTGTTCATCTTTCAAAAAAGAAATTGGAGATTCTGCTAAAACTGACTTGATAGCCTCAGCTACGCGTCCGTCCTCCTGCGTAGCCATGTTTGTTTTGCTTCGGCCCGGCACTTCTTGCTTTCGTCAAACCCGGATATCCCGCCCTAAACCCCCAGACTGGCGCGTGATTGGCTCGCACACCCAGTGGTTCGACTCGAAAAGTGTAAGCGGGAGCGTTACAAGATGTATTCTCGAGTGTTTGTGAACTCACAAATACCGCGAGAATTCAGCTTGCAGGCAAGGTTAAACCGAAGCACCCGGAAGAAACTTTCGCACAGACACAGGGAGAGCATGTAAACTACACTCAGAAAGGCCCCGTTCCGACCGGTATTCAAACCTGATTTAGTATTAGAAATGTTACTGTCACTTCTTTCTTTATGAGCGGGGGGCTGATTGGAGACGTTATCAAAAGCTTGTACTTGAGTAAATAGTTGAGTCGTGTTTACATTTGGATATCCTATCAGTGTCACATATTTTCCCCTTGGTCAGAGTTGAAAAGGTAACAGGGAGGACAAGGCAGAGGAAAGCCCCCCTTTGAGTGGCCGGGCTCAACAGCACTGATACGGTCTTAATCAGGTGTGAGGCAGTAGTTATCGCGGACAAATGAAACTCTCCGATAACCTCTGCAAAGATTTCTGTTTTCACTCCGCTCTTGACTCGTTCGCAGCTGAAGCGCCGCACACACTCTGCTCAAAAACACCCTGTCACGTTTACCTGCAGTCACTCATATGGCCTTGATAGTTCCCATAGAAACAAGCAGAACTTTGTAAAAATAGAGAAACGTTGAGCTTTAGAAAATTAGTTTCTCTAGTTTTTAGCAGCGACAGATACGGAAATGTGTGCAATGAAGAGTGCAGGTATAAGGCTGGGGACAATAATGATAACGTAGAATAAGTATGCCCAGAGAACTGAAATATATTACAAAATGTACAACTGCAATATGTTAGATTTTAGAAAATATTGAGTGTAGTGTAAAGTTAAAACGGATGACTGAAAAACATGCATGTACTGCCCCCCTCAAAAAGACTATTACATTTTGGCTTTTGCACATTTTGTAGTGTTTGCGACCATGACATAAGGCTAGAAAAGAGATTAAAAAAGATTCTTATTTGATACAGGACCCTCCTTGCCGATGCAGGTGGGTCTAAGGACTGCTTTTTTTGGTTAACATTTTTGAATCACTACGGGGTCTACTGAGGCACGGTGGCTGAGTGCACTCTCGTTTCTCAGCAAGAAGGTCCTGGGTTTGAATCCCGGTTGGAACAGGGCCTTTCTGTGTGGAGTTTGCATGTTCTCCCTGTGTATGCGTAAGGTTCCTCCGGGTGTTCCGGTTTTCCCTACCACTAAAAAGATGCACAATAGGTATGAATGCAAATGAGTGAGTGAATGGATGGTGTTGATTGGAGCTGATGGTCCAGTGTGTTCAGCGACTCGCTTCCGTCATCACCGTGTGTGGAATGATTGGAACAATATCTGAACTCTAACCATTGTAGAGCTCTTTGAGTGACCTTGGTCTGTAAAATGCGCTACATAAATAAACATTACTTACTTACTTACTAAGGACTGATATTTACATTTGTGGACAGTGGCTCAGTTGGTAGAGGATTGGCCTCTAAACTTGAAGGTTGTCAGTTCAAGCCCGTCACAAGACCCACTTCGTGATTCCCACCGATGACTGCTGTCTTTGTGTCCTCGGGCAAGACACTTTACCTGAAGCCCCCACTAGAAGATCAAGTCTCCTGTGGACTCACCACTTGCAGGAGGATCATTGAGGGGCTGGTGCTACATGAACTGGGTGCAGCTCTGACTGCCACCCCCCACCCCGGAAATGGATTAAGGGGAAGAAAATGGACGGATGGTCATCCAACTCCCTATAGACCAATGGCTTTTGCTGTATGTGTTTGTTTTTACTGCATTTCTTGTGTTCTGTTTGATTCTCTGATCTGGTGTTGGTGAATCTACAATGAGATGACTACTGTTGAAATTTCAGGCTATAAGTACAACACTGATAACAGATGCCTGAATTAGAAAGAAAGAAAAGAACTACACACATATACTGTAGGTCCAGGATTGGAACAAAGTGTAAAATATGAAATACAAAAATCATTACAAAGTGAAAAAAAGACTTTCAATAATCCGATGTGCTGCAGTAAATAATCTATTGATCATCTATTTCATTGACATTTTCAAATGTTTTTGGCCTTCAACATTGCACCAGTAACACTATTAGAAGTGCATTTACTATAGAAAATAATGGTAATAATATGGAATTGATAAAATGTGAAATAAACATCAACATAACGTGAATCATGCATGCACTATTCCCACATGTTTCTCATTCACACACTGTAACATCGCAATTTTCCAATAGGATTTCCAGCGCTGAGGATGAATCAAGTGCTGCTTCTTTCTCAATGGCCTTTCTTCAGCATAGCATTAGGGCAGGTTTTGATCTAGTGTCTTAAAAGTAAAACGAACAACAAATTCATATATTCCTAAAAAGCCGGCAGAATACAAATGCCTGTATTATACCTCGCAGCGTGCTCATGCCCAAAATAGCATCTGCTTCATGGCAAAATACGCCACTATAACTGAGCTTTATGTGCATCTCTGAATGGATACCCCCTCAATTATTAATGCTAGCTTTCTCTTCTGCCTGGTTTGGCTCACACTCTCCTGCTGCGGCGGTGCACGGACCAGCTCAGCTCTGCTCTGGACACGAGCTCTCCACGTACAACCACTCGTTTGAAACATTATTTACTATTTTTGAAACATAATCTTGGAAGTATGTGATGGATTGATTTTTTGATTTTCAGTATTTACAATATTTACATTATATATTATATTTCTGTACATGTTCTAAGACAAAATAAGATACGTTATTTGTCCCACGGTTGGGAAATTTGCAGCGCACATACAGGACAGTAGTAAGAGCACACATGGCGTACACAAAATATACAAAATAAGTAGTCCATCGAATAAAAATAGGTAATTATGATTAATCTCATGAATGTCATAGTTAAGGCAAGGCAAGTTTATTTGTATAGCACAATTCATACACAAGGCAACTCAAAGTGCTGAACAAAATAAGAAAGCATTAAAATCATAAATAATCGCAGAACATTAAAAAGAAAGATAAAAACATAAAATCCCTCAGTTGTATGCACAGCTAAACAGAACTGTTTTTAACCTGGTTTTAAACATTGTCATTGAGGAGGCCTGTCTCACATCTTCAGGAAGATTGTTCCAGATTTTAGCAGCATGAATCTGAGAAGCAGCCTCCCCATGTTTAGTTCTGACTCTGGGCACTAACAGGAGTCCAGTCCCTGTGCTCCTCAGAGTCCGGGCTGGTTCATATGGGACTAACATGTCACTAGTTAACTTGAGATTACACATGTTTATGTATTCCTTATGTCCCTCATAATTGTAATACCCTTATCAATGTGGGAAAGTGAATTGGCTTACAGTGTGCAATTGTTTTTTTTTTTTTATTGAAAGAGTGTTATGTTTCACACTTGATAAATGTAAAACACAAATGATTTCTGTTCGACCCTTGTCTTCCATAATGTTGACGGCCGGCATCATGCAGTAGCAACCCATTTAGCTATGGCTGCAATAAATTTGTGTTATCCATAAGTCTCTGTCGAAAGCCATCTATGGTCTGAGTATGACAAGACTGCGGCGGAGGAGGAGAGTTTGTGTTAGAGTGTGTTTGGTGGAATTTCAAAGTGGATGTGCTACAGAGATTCAAACACCTCGGCTGAACCACTGTTATTAGATAAAGAAATATTCAAAAAGAGCATGTTTTATTTATGCCTTTTGACATATTAGGGCCATTTAATGATGACATGACATGAAAATCTTATCATGAAAAACGTATTGCTACTTTAACACCCATTTTGGCATTTCGCGCAGACAGACGAGAAAAAGAGAGGACCACTCTTGCTCAGCCAATCCGCTCTCAGCCCAAAGCTACAAATAGTAACTCCTTGTTTTATAATAAGTAGGAGAACAGATTGTTGAGGTCTGCGTTCTTTGTTGAGGTCTGGGGTAGAAGATATATTTGACATTATTCAGAAGTTTTTCGTCAACATTAAACGTGATATACTGCAAATGAGTGCAGAAGGATGTCATTGTCTACCACTTTTGAGACAGGCACATTTAGTACAGAAGTGAGGGGGGATGGAATAAAAAGCAAGGTGTGTTTTTGATGATAGAAAACTGTTGTAAAAACAAAAATATAAAAAACTCTAATTTACTGATCACTGTTGTATCAGTGTTAAGCCAGCGTCTCTTATTAAGCCTTTGTGCAACAGGGAAAAAGTCTAATGTTCATTTCAGGCTTATGAAGTTTTGATTGTGTTTTGCTTTGTTGCCCTCGAAGACACAAATTTCCATTACTTGAAAGCCTTTGTGTATTCGAATTGGACTGTCACATGAGTATGGTTTGGGCAGCCTGATTTTGGTCACGAAATGGATGCAGTACAAAGATAGTATAACACAGACAAAACCAAAATGATTGTCTTTGGTCCCCAGAAACAAATAGCCAAATCAAATCAGTAACATCAGCAGCTTTTTACCCCCAAAAAGCATTTCCAGGACCAAAAACGATAATGTCTAAAGCAGACTTGGAGATTCGTATCCATGCATTGGTCTCCTGTAGGTCAGACTACTGTAATGCCCTGCTCACAGGTCTCTCCAACTGGGTTGTAAAACAGCTGCAGCTCAAAATGCTCGTTTTCTACCTAAGGAAATAAAAGAATTGCCACTAAATCAGCATTTTTCACTTATTGGATTTACTGAATTTATCTGGTAAATTTCTGTTTTTCTGATTATTTTTCAAATTTGAGTAAACATAAACCACAGTTCAACCCTCTGGTGGTGACATAGCTTTTTTATACTTGCTATGTGTGCCGCCATATATTTCTGACAGGAGACATTCTAAAACAGGAAAAGAATTAAAACGTAAATAATTTTAATAATTTTGATGTAACAATAATGAAAGGTAAGTCATCTTTGAAATGACATCACTCTTATACCAAAGCACAAATATGAGGTCTGTTTTGCACAATGATACACTGTTTTCATGTTTCTTCCCTAAACTCCAAATAATAACATGGATAAATTGAGAAAACAAGAAGAGAAGAGCTGTTGTGAGCGTCCCATTCATTTGCCCTCAGACTGTGGGGTCTTACAGTGCGACAGTGAATAGACTTTTCTCTCTTTTCTTTTCTTCTTTCCACAGAGACGATGAGTTCAGACGCTCGCTCGCTCTCCGGATGTATCCAGAAGCAAAGAATGAAAGAAAGAAAGAAAAAAAAGATAAAACACAAGTATCATATCACCGAGAACTCGAGGAATTCAAAAAAGAAGCTTGTAATATTTTCGGCTCCTTCTACGTGTTTGATTTAATCGCAAAGTAACTCTTTTTATCCCTGCGTGCGTTGCCATGGAAACAGGTGGAGGATGGGCGCGAGGTGCTGATAACGGGATGGGGGGGAGGCTTTCATTTAGGAATTGAGGATTAGCCGTCAGAAGGAAGAAAAAGGTGTCTGTCCCGCGCTGTACAGCTCCAGTTTGCAGTAGTAGTACAATATAATGCAGCTTTTGAGAAAATGCTAGTTTCACATAACACTGGTTTGCAATGGATTTGAAAACTGGGGTAAGGACAGAGGAGAGAGTCTGTTATTGGAGCGGGAGGCTGGAGTCCCAGAGGAGGGATGTCCTTTACTTTTCTACAGTCTTCTACAGAACTCATATCATTATGCAGTCTTCATTTTTATATAGTATTGAATTACTGTATCTGCTGCATGTATTAAACAAAGCGACGCTATACTGTATATGTATGGTTTATGATTATGACAAATATTTGAAGTTCTAGTAGCATATTCTACTTCGGTTGATGCCTGATTTGAAGTAAGAAATACGCAGGAGAACTTGTAGTAGTTGTAGTTGTTGTAGTAGTAGTAGTAGTGCCGGTTGAAGTAGTAACAGTATATGTAGGCCTATAGTAGGAAAAACATTAAATACAGAAGAAAAAACACCTTCTGGGAAAAATGGTTTAACAATACTAATACCTTGAAACAGTAGTAGTAGCATTTCCCACATCAGCTGATTTGAAGTTATGACATGCAGATACAGTAGTAGCAGACCAGAGTCATAAAACACTTTACAACAGTGGGAATTTGTCTCTCGCTCCTCACAGAGTTGGGAGCGAGGTCGCCAGTACACACAGACTTTTAGTGGTAGGGGAAACCGGAGCACCTGGAGAAAACATGCACAAACACTGGTGGAACATGCAAAGTCCACTCAGAAATCCCTGTGCAGAAATATACATGTACTCTTTGATTTCGCCCCAAAATTGCAGCTGTAGCCCCGGTAAAACATCTCTGTCCCGTATACACTTCTCGCCCGTCTCCTGTCACCTCTGTGTCCTTGACGAGGCAATGCACAGAGGTATTTATCTGCCTACGTTCCCCATTAATTACTATCCAATTAGCGACTCCAACAGTGGAAGCAGCGAGAAGTCAAGCCGGTTCACTCATTTAACTGTGCCCACACTGCGCAGAATGGAAAGTTTTTACATGACGGGGCGTGTTAATGCGACCAGTCAAATGGCCATTCATGTATTGGCTTGGGGTCTGAAAGAAGCCAGAAGATTTGTCACTAAATAGCTGTTTTAGTTAATTGGCTCGGCGGATTATAGCGTATTTGATGGATCCAGCGTGGCGGCTTTCATGTCATTGATACAAGCTTATTATAGTGGTGCCCCTCAAAACCCTTCTCCAGCGTATGGCCTGCAGAAGAGGGAGGAAAACTTGTGGATATATTTATTTGAAAGGGTGGATGGACCCAGAGAGAGGATGTCTAATTGGTTGGCTTTGAGCTGCAGGCAAGGACGGCGAACAAGGCATGAGTTTTGTCTCGCGGATGCCTCTGTGTAGAGAGCATCGCTGTTGCAACTGTTGTTTTTGTTTTGCTTCACTTCCCTTCATGTTTTTACTTCTTTGTCTAAAGAACTTTGGAAACTTACTGATTTCCCTAGTTTCCTTCTATTAGTTTTACAACCATTGGGGTTGGTAGAGTATGGTATAGACACAAGTACTTGAAGACAGTATACTTTCACTGCAATGTATGTCTCTAAAATAAAAAAAATAAAAAATTAAAAAATATATATTATATTTAGACTTTGAAATAATAATGAGATGTTTAATTGTGGACTAATATTTCAAGTAGAAACTATATAGTAAACCAAGTATTAAAGTGGTTCTCACCCCCGCTCCTCGAGGCTTACGTCACTCACATTTCCTGTTCAAATCTTCCTCCAAATGGGTGTAGCCTGGAGGAATAAAGGGGACAGGCGGGGGGGTGAACGAGACTGGGCCGTTTATATACCTCTGGGCGGGGGCTGCTGACGTCAGGTACAACTTGCAGATGTCAGGTCCAACTTCTGCGCCAGTGTTGGCGCCAGATTCAAAATTCAAATGTAGTAATACAGGTCGCCAGCAGATGGCGCCTCACAGACGGTTTTAGGCAGAAAGTTTAACTTTCAACTAATTTGCACCAAAGTGACAAAATTATGACCAGGATATGTAGACAACACTATTGGACACTCATTTATACTGTTTATCAGCAAAAAAAAGTGGATTTTAGGGTGAGTTGTCCTTTAAGAATGAAAAAATGCTACCGGCCAGTAACTCCCTATGGCACCACCAGAGGGAGATGTTTTAACGTCTCCCCCCCAAATAAAAAATAAATAAAAATTTAGCTGCAAACACACATATGTTTTTGGAAAGAACATTAAAAGAACATTAATGCATGAGATATACTTTTGTTTTCTAAGTTAGAAAACTGCTATGAGTGTGATATACTGTTACAGGCCTGAGCTTTAAGACAACGGGAGTTACATTTTAGCATAAAGGAATCTAATCTTTTATTCAAAAGTTCTCTTTCAAATAAGGACAGCACTATACAGACCAGGAGTTGTGTTTAGATCACACTACTGCATATCCACACAAACACATCCCTCAGCCACTATGTCCGAAAGCCCTTTTTAAATATTTGGACCCAATGAAGTTTTTATTTACTATATATGATGTGGTCGGAGTAAATTAGTATTTTCTATCCAGTGAATTACGTTCTGTACAAATGTGTTCCTTATTTGAGACGTCTAATTGTTTTATATATCTTTTTTTCTATCTAATTTTACATGTGTATGACTCCAATCTCTAAATCATGAGTAGGACAAAAATGTACAAAAACAATCCACCAAAACACAGTGGCACAGTGGTTCGTGCATGTGCATGGGTTCGATTCCACCTTCAGATGGGGTCATTCTGTGTGGAGTTTGCATGTTCTCCCAGTGTCTGCGTCGGTTTTATCCAGGTGCTCCGGTACCACTGGAAACATGACGTGTGTTTGTGAGTGTGATAGTGGGACCACAGATGGATATTTCTATACATTAACGCACAAATAAAAACCTAAAACTAACCATTTGTGTGTTTTAATAGATTAGTGGTGTATGCCCAAAACGAGTGACCAAATTATTCAATTCACAGTTAAGCACAGCCTTCAATAATGTATGTCTGAACAAGATGAATACAATGGGAAAATAAATGAATTGGCTAAATAAAATAGTGGACTACAGTGACTTTTTTGTTGTTGGCTTGTAGTGGAACATCTCTGGATAGAAACAAAAGCACAGTGGATCATAACAGTTATTGCATCTTGGACTATTGCTTTTTGGCTTGATCTTGAATCCAATCGTAAAATCTGAATGATCTTCTCTGCTTCTAGGTGCATCACAGCGTCGAAAACAGCCAAACCTCCTTGAGTGCATAGCCGGGAGCAGATTGGTGGAGTCTGTAATGACTTTCACTGAGGCTTGGACAGAGCTGGAGAGAGGTTTTGCTAATTGCTTTGCTTTGCAAGCTGTGGGCAAGGACAGCGCGTGGCATGGCTGGCTCTTTAGTAGACTCTCGCCTCAGAGAGAGAATTATCCGCCGCCCGCAGCCTGCAGCCGTCCCGTGGAGCTCGGCGCTTTTTGACGAGTGCAAAACAAACATGCATGCGCTGGAGTGAAGAGGGGGAAAATGTGCTGACACGAGTACGTAGCGCATTAGTGAGGGACATGGTCGGCTCATTAGAGAGAGAGAGCGGAGGACTAACTACCCCACGAGCTGTTTGAGTATGGCATCTGTGTCTTCTACAAAATCACAGTCTGGATTGTAGTAACAAACTCCCACGAGTGAGAGACGATCATTTGATTCAAGGAAAAGTCTCTCAAGCGCGTTTAGTCGAGAGATATTACAACCAGTTTACCTAATTTTCAAAAAAATGCAATAATAATGTGTGCAAATGTTTTGTATAGAGCTTCTTAGGACACGCAAAGACGCTTCACATGTCATTATTTATTCACTCCGAACACAGTGGTGATAAATTGCTATTGTAGCCACAGTTGCCCTGGGGCGCACTGACAGAGGTGAAGGAACCAGTATGTGCCATCAGCCCCTCCCACCACCATCAACCATTCACACACACAACAGAATCATTCTAGGCATTGTGGGCAAAGTGTCAAAAAATGACAAAATATATTAGTATACAGTATATTAAAAAAGATGGAGACGCATGATGTGGTTAAGATTCTTTCTGATAAAACAACATGTAATATTTCTGTGGAGTATAAAAAGTTAAGTACCCCAGCTTTAATTGAGAAAGTGGTACATTAGAAAAATTACGTAACACTAACATTCCACTTCTCTTCAATATTAATAAGTGCCTCTTTTTTACACAGTAGACTATATCTTTTCATACAGACAAAGTAAGTGTTCTTTCTTTTATCTTACAATACACATTTAGAACCACATGTTTTACTGAGTCACTTTGTCCTAGATCCTCATGTGAACATACAAGTATATACTGTATTACTTCACCAGAATTTACAGTACTCTATTCTGGCTTCTTCATCATGCTACAGTTGGAGATTTTAGACACCTTTCCTTACTATGCTAAAGACGGAGATTTTATACTGCTTCTTTTCATGGTAGAGTTAGAGATTTTATGTTGTTTTATTTTAGTTTAGAGTTATTATTATTATTTATTACCTTGTGATGTGTGTTCCTCATTTTCACTGTCTGTATCTTGATGGAACACTGAAATTTCCTCGCTGTTGGACAAATAAAGGATCTCTTCTAATCTTGATCTTAAATCATTGCAGATTTAGTATTGCTCAGATGCTGCATGCGCTTCATCTGTCCGGAGCATTGAGGATGCGGTAATATTAATTAATTAAGCTCCAAAATGTTCATTCTTCAGTAAAAAACTAACCTCTCATGAGAAATATGCAAATGGATACACATTTCAGAAATAAAGACAAAAAAAAAACAAATAAAAACAAAAACACTATTGTGATATTACCTTTAATGTAATAGGTAAAAATAAAAAAATAAATTTTTTTTTAGGAAAAATAAATAAAAAAACACATATTTCAGGACAATCCTCTCCTTTAAATAAAAATAGTCAAAACCAGAAGTGATTTCCAGAAACGTAAGTACATCATTTAAAAGATTGCTGAAATCAACATATCAGAGCTTTAAACCATAGATTATCCTTCTTATATCCTCTCAAAGTTGCATTCTGGGTGATCCATGATTTACAGTATCTGCTCCAAGACACCATTGCTCCCACTCTACCCATTGTGCACTGTCACCAATACACACACACACGCACGCACGCACACGCACACACGCACACGCACACACACACCCCTACCTACTGTAATAAATCATGTTTTTTTAGACATTTTTTAGACCATTTTCTCTGTCAGATTAAAGCTGCACTAACTGACTTTGAGAAATGTTCGAATTAGAACGATGAGCTCGTGATCTCTGCTTGCCCTCCCGGCACGGAGCTTTCGTCCATTTCAGCTTCCATCATTGCTGACTATGCCCCTGCGGAACAAACGCAGCCCCACAGCATGATGCTACCACCCCCAAGTTTGATAGAGGAGAAGGTGTAGTTATAGGTCAAGTCCAATCCGTATCTTTCTTGTAACTACATTTTTTTAGACCAGATTGACCAAGTTGAACTGTTCTGAAATGATCCCTTGTGTCTCAGATCAGACCTGTAGCAGACAGAAACACATCTGTACCTTTTTAGCACATGTAGCATCCTCCTCTCACACTCCTCTATCGGAGGGAGAAAAAAAAAAACACTGTCTTTACACATATCACGCATATTTGTGAGTAAATGCGCGTCGACAGTCAGCATGTTAATGTGTAAACAGACTGCGTTATGATATGATAGCGCTGGGGGGGTGAGGGAGGGGAGGGGGGGAGGCTGAGTCGGCAACACTCTCGCCCCACACACGCCTCGCACTCCGGCCTCGGGATGTTGATGAGTTCTTTAGCCGCCGAGCCTGGAGGACCCCCCACCCCACAACTATGCCACCACCCCATCCACCCCCCGCCCCCCTCTCCCCGTGTTGTGCTGAGTGGACACAAAACGGGGCAGATGGAGACGAGCTCGTTGGCGGAGCTTTGATCACACTGGACGTGCAGATAAGATGCGGGTGTTTTGGTGATTATTGCACCCCCGTCGGCCTGGCCTGTCCGATCTGCTTCAGATATGGGTCACTGTTGGGGCTCCTGTCAGTTACATTACACTTCACATTAGCCTCACTCACTTGATTGGACCCGTGGCCTTTGCAGACATTTTTAGAAAGACCGCTGACAGGAGGGAAAGAGCTACAGATGTTCAGGAAGTTTGTTTTTTAGTAAATGCCGGCTGATGCCATTGGTGGGAGCTTTGCATAACAACACCAACAGGAAAAAGAATGATGTACATGATGTTTGAGTTTAATAGACTTGAAGACGTGGAAGAAATTTAAAAAAACGTTACTTATAGAATACATTATTAGTGTTTAGAGCTTCCCTTTTTTGCTAGAGAGGAAACATTTCTCACTTATTTCTCCCCGTTTTGTTTGAGGGTTGTCATGTTTGGTCTGATTTATTCACACAAAGTTGAAACAAGTATTATTTATGCGAGTTAGGTACCCCAGCTTTAATGTGATGTGTGTGTCTGGCTTCTGATAATCTGTTTGATGCATCTCACAAACACACTGCAAAAAGTAATGAAAAATAAGTTAAAGATTGCTCTAACTTGGCAAAATATATTACTTATTTTGAGTACATTTTGATTGCCTTTAAACAAGCTTTGCAAATGGGATGCGCAATATAATCTTGTTTTTAAAAGATACAAGAAATGTCTCCCTTGAAATGAGAAAATAAAGCAACAGTTCTTAATGGCTTGGACCTATTGACAAATCTTGTTTTAAGACAGTCAGAATGTATCGAAATTAAGAATGACAGTAAATCACTCTATTAAAGCTATCATTACCTGATATTTTATAATTTTTTGCTGTGCATCGTCAAAATACTTGTCAAAACTTCATAAAGAGTCTATTTTGTCTTGGTTTTTCCGCTAAGCCTTTTTGAAGTGGCCCATTGAAGTTTGCCAGTATGTCTGTCACCGGTTTTATTGTCACTGCTATGATTTATTTGAAACGTACATTATTGATAGAACAAGACAGTGGCTTTTGACCCTGTAGTACGATATCCCAGGACATGTTGAATAATGTGAAATGGTGTTTTGATCGTGTACGAGCAAAATCCAGTATTAAGTCGCCTCATATTGAACGGCGTGTTGGATCCTCGGAGCAGAAAGTGAAGTGTGCAGACAGGAGGCATCACTGAGCTCACAGTCTGAATACCAAGAGCCTCTGGGGACGCAGCGCAAGATTAAAAACTGCGAGGGATCCTTAAAGCGTGCTTCGTCGTCACAAAAACTGCAAGGTAGATAAAAGTCAGAAAGTCGACTGGTAGAGAAAAAGAAAATTAGGTCGACAACATTCTTCCTGGAAATGCTCAAAAAGAGAGAAAAAAAGTTGGAAAACAGAACCCTGATTGAGTTTGGTGTCTTTGAAATGGAACATTAAAGAGAGATTGCTGGATTTTGAGTCGCGTTTATCTCTTGTTTGGCAAATGAGATCTGGGACGTGATGATTGTGTTCAATAGCTGCATGATGATTCTGATTTTAGGACAGAAACTAGGCATGATTAAAATGGATATTGGTAAAAATCTTCTTAGGGTTGGTCGGAATGTAAGACTGAAAGCGCACACAATATACATTTTATTGCAGGCTCCATAGACTGTAGGTAAGGGGCCGATTTGAACATGAGCTAGCTGGAGCCAATGTCCTTATATGGGCATTTGTTGCTGGCGTAATAGGGACAGACAAGTTACCGATTGCTCAAACCTTCTGGCTCATATCTGGATTCACAAAGATAATATCAAAGTGATACTAGATATCATAGTGCGCTAAACCACACATTTTTTCATCTCAAAATTTTAAGTGTGACAGAAATGGTTACTGGAGCTAGATGAGTTTACTTTTCGATGTAAGTCAATAGGAGCCAGAGTTGGATCAAAATGCAGAAGGCACTCCATAGTCTCTCTACATACAGTCTATGCTCCACTCTCTTATTTCCATTTTTACAATTAACATAATTTAAGTCATATAATTAGCATTTTTATAAAACAAATAGGCCCTCTCATAAAGGTTAATTGATTTACCCAAACAATTGAAACTATGATGACCACAAAATATTGAAGGCCTTTTAGGACTGTTTTGGATATGCATTTATTTAATATTTTCCTGTTTTAGCTATAAAATTTGAAAGTTTTATTGTGTCCTCAACTGCCTTTTTGTCACCATTGAGATGTTTTGCTCTGCTTGGCATGTTCCATTGTGACATTTAAATGTTCAATGGACATTAGTGAAAGATGCTAGCCCTCACAAGATGTAGAGAAATGATCCCTATTGTTTGTTTTGTAGTATTTGTACTATTCTCACAAATTAATTAGAGTGATTTGGTTAATGTCATTTGTGTGAACTCCCTGATTAGCTAGATAATACCATAAATCCTTGAGCCTGTACTAAAATAGGACTAAATGTAAAAATACAATGACCAACATGGAATAAATTAGTAAAGTGTGTGTAAAAAAGAAGAAGAATTGCAGCTATATTTAAACTTCAGACTAGAGACTTGAGTATTTTCTCACTTGTCTTCTCTAGAGTCCTCCTCCTGAGCATCAGCCATCTTTCTTCTGGCCATCGTGTCACAACCCTCCTCCTCCCCATTACCACCTCAGCAGTGGGAAAGTCTTCTCATCTTCGGCTCATCACTCCTATCGTCACCTCCACCAGGTTCCAGACCCTGGGGGTGATTTCATTTTCACAATCTCTACTCCCTCATATAGGTAATGTGATTATGAATTGATATCACGCATATCAACATGTCTTCCAAATTACGTACTGACCAATAGTTAATGCAAACAGAACTCAATAAACATAATTATTTTCAGACTGGATGGAATGAGGAAAAATGAGTGGCTATACAATACATTTCATATAAATACTGCATATGTTCAAAGCAACTACATTTTTTTCTTATAAATACTACATGTAGTTTATACCAAAAAATAAAAAAAATGTCTTCAGCATGCCATCTTCATCTTGTCTGTACAAATATACAAAATAAAACAAGTTTACAGAGGAGCACTGGGATTTTGCTTTGGACTAAGATGATTGGCCGAGTGGGGGTGGTCTTACATTTTTCAATTTTCTGTCTGAAAAGGCTGTGACAGAAAGACGGAGGCCAATAATAACTGCAGGAGAAAACTAATATTTGAGCCAAATTAGGAAATATACGAATGTAACCGGATGGTTCAGCTAGTTCTTTAGTTTTGACATTTCGAACCAAAAACCATAAAAGGAAACACAGGTCAGGTGCATTAATAAAAGGCATAATTTTGTTCAACACATTTATTTTAGCAGTTCTTTTCTTTGTTGACAGGAGAATAAAATATGTTGTTACATTTCACATTTTCATTAAAACAAGAGTAAACAAGGCAGCCCCGCTCCAGCAGGCTCGGAACCCGCCTTCCCCAGCCACATCAAGGCTACCGAACCGGGGCAATGACGCTCGGTGAGGGGCCATGACGGCTGGTCCACACCATTCCCGGGACACTGCCAGACTGGGGACACACGCAGGCTTGGAGCTACATCGCGGGGCACAGCCACACCATGGACTGGGAGCTCAGGAATGACAGGGAAGGAGGCAACAGCACCGGCAGGACCAGGAAGTAAGGCAAGTGGCAGAGTACAGGGCATAGACGCTTTTATACCAGGTTACCGCCCCCTACTGGCTGGTCCACCAAGGTACTGCTCAAAACCCCACATTGTCACACTATAATGTATTAGAATTAGGGGGGCAACAGTGTCTCAGTTGGAAGAGCATTGGCCTTTGAGTCTGAAGGTTGTGGGTTCGAGCCCATCACAAGACTTACTTCACGGCTCCCACTGATGTCTGCTGCCGTTGTGTCCTTGGGCAAGACACTTAACCCCACTTTGCCTGAAGCCCCCGCTGAAAGATCTCAGCTCTTGTGGACTCACCACCTGCAGGAGGATCAGTGAGGCGCTGGTGATCTGTACTGGGTGCAGCTCTGACTGGCACCCCTCAGACCCAGAAATGATGGATGGATGGATGGTATTAGAATTAGGTCCCTCAGCTTTAAGCAGGTGAGACAGTGAGAAGGGTTTAGATGTTCTGCAGTTTTAAAAAAGATGTCATTAAACTGTTTGGCAAAGGGTTTGCCCTCTCCGGGTGGGTGGAGAGGTCCTTCCTCAAGTGGAGGAGTTCAAGTATCTCGGGGTCTTGTTCACGAGTGAGGGGAGGATAGAGCGCGAGATTGACAGGCGGATCGGTATCGCTGTATCGGACCGTTGTGGTAAAGAGGGAGTTGAGCCGAAAGGCAAAGCTTTCGATTTACCGGTCAATCTTCGTTCCCTCCCTCACCTATGGTCATGAGCTTTGGGTAATGACCAAAAGAACGAGATCGCGGATACAAGCGGTCGAAATGAGCTTCCTACGCAGAGTGGCTGGGCGCTCCCTTAGAGATAGGGTTAGGAGCTCAGTCACAAGGGAGGAGCTCGGAGTAGAGCCTCTGCTTCTTCACGTCGAGAGGAACCATTTGAGGTGGCTCGGGCATCTGTTCCGGATGCCTCCTGGACGCCTCCCTGGGGAGGTGTTCCGGCCACGTCCCACCTGGAGGAGGCCCCGGGGAAGACCCAGGACATGCTGGACTATGTCTCTCAGCTGGCCTGGGAACGCCTTGGGGTCCCCCCGGACGAGCTGGAGGAAGTGTGTGTAGATAGGGAAGTCTGGGCGTCTCTGCTTAGACTGCTGCCCCCGCGACCCGGCAACGGATAAAGCGGAAGAAAATGGATGGATGTTTGGCATTGGCTGAATGAATATTGCAGAATACATATTAAAAATGTAGAATTAAAAAAGTACACTGCAACACTGGAAAAAATACAAGGTAATAATTGATACATGTGGTTTTTATTTTAATTGAAGTTAATTCTGGCTGTCTTAAAACACGATTTGCTTTACTATTGCTTTATTTTCTCATTCTAAGGGAGACATTTCTTAAATCTTTTTAAAACAAGATACTTCTGCATCTCCCATTGGAAAATCTTTTTTCAAGTCAGCCAAAATGTGCTAAAATTCAGATTTATTTTGACAAATTTGACCAATTTTGCACTTTTTTTTCATACATTTTTGCAGTGTAGTAATATATACCTGTACCCCTTTAAAATCCGAAAAAAAAAGGATTATTATTTTTATTTAAACATACTCACTTGCAACTTGTGCTTCCTCTATTTTTAGTTGTCTTAGTAATCTTGTGACCCCTACACGCCTACATAATTCTAGCCTTGCGATTACCTCACATTGTGTAAAACCTTTGTGGGCCGGGCGAGTTACTCAATACTTGCTTTGTGTCTGTGCGTCTTACATTGCACCTCAGCATGTTACTACATTACCGCTGTTTAAATAGAGCCGAGGTGTGTCCGGGGTTGTATTACCACCTCTTCAAAAGCAATCACAGCCCCACCTGAGCGGAGCAAACATCTCCGATAGTATTGTTGGCGTTTGGGGCTGAAGCAGCAGATAAAACGCCCATTGGTTTGTGCATTAGCATGTGCAGCTAAACGGCCTGCTACAGCTCTGCAAAACGCTGACATGAGACCATATAAAGCATGCTTCAGTCACTTTAGTCCATTCAGCAAGAACAACGTCAAATCAGACACGTTTCCCTCGTATTATTGTCACCATATGAAAGAGAGAAGATGTATTGCTTTCTGTAAAAAAATCTGCAATCTCAAACCTTCAGACATACGGTTAGGAGAATTTTCCCAAGTTTTAGGAAAGAACCGGCCACTTGTTGAACAAAACTCTCTGGTCTTACTTGACAAGCACATATCACCATAATGATTGACTGGTGAATTGATTGAATTGGGAGGACCAAAAGTCTCGCTGATCCATCTGGAAGTAGAAAATCCTCCTATATGCCTTTAAAGTACTGTATACCATGATTTTAAATGCTATTGACATTGACGATATTGACAAAGGGTAAAAATTGCTTGTTCACTCGTCACTATAGTCAGGTCACATCTCTTGAAACAGTTCTTTCTGAAAATAAATGGGTTGTTTTTTTACCTGTCTATAGCGCCACAAACAAGTACAATATAATACAAATATCCAATCAAGATCGCCCAATGTCCTTCTGTCTGTGTCTCAAGAGATCTGGGGTGTCGGACCAGTCCTCAAAAGGCGAGTGAGGCTACAGGTTTTCATTCCAGACTCAGCTCATTTTATCAAGTCCTCAAGTTGAGAAAGGACTCAGTTTATAAATTGAAATGAGAACCTCAAAGTCATACAAGACCAGATTTACACGTGTGATCTTTTCTCCCGTGACCTCCCAGATCTCTTCTTTGTTGGCAACTTTACTCCTGAATCGCGTGTTTTTGCTAATTATTTGGATGGTTGAAAACAACAAAAACCTATATGATGAGGTTGAAAAATAATAAAACCATTTTATTTTCATGGTCTTAGCAAGATTGACATCATTAGAAGACCCTAAAAGATCACCATAGACCATTTCCCACTGCGGTTTCTGACACCAGTGCTGTGTCAGAAAGGTTGACAAGTTTTTTGGACCTGTGTCAGCTTTTCATGGGTCTATTTTATTACAAACTAAAACTATACTTTGTCCATTCTCCAACATTCAAATCAAACTCTATCTCCTACATTTTAGAACAAAATATCCATAGAAACAGTCGCAGGAGGTCCTGATATCGTTGAGTACTTGCTGAGTTTGGGATGTCACAGAAAGGACACTGTTATAATTTTGTTTCCTAATCTTAAAAACATAATAATGTTTTACGTTGTCATTATGATGTGTGCGTCAGATTGTCATTCCTTTAATTAGCAACAGTAAACTTTAAAACCAATGGATTGCAAAAGGATTAAACAGTCTTTTTGTTCAGAAACAGCACAAAAAAAAATAGTAGCTCAGGACCATCTCCTCAAAAAGGCCTCTCTCTTTTACCCTCCTCCCTAACTGGAAATCGCAGGTGCATTTCCACATTTGGATCTCAGTGGTTGCTCTGGTTACGGCTCTAATTCGGAAATCCAAAGCTCCGTCATTAGTGTCCTGGATGTAAAGAAGACTCACACATGGAACGGACTAATGTTCCCGGGACTGATTACCACTTTGACCTTTTATCTGATGCTTCACTAATTGAATCATGCAGTAAACAGATGATGATACTGTTGGCGACTGTGGCTATAATGAACAAAATGGCTTCTTTTTTCTCACTTTCTCTTCTTCTTTACCCGAGGACCGACCGAGAGAAAGGTAATGGTAGTAATTGCATTTTCAAATGAGAGGGCGCTGTAGGAAGTCAAAGACGTGAGAATGACATGAATAATACAAGAAGTTGCCAGATAAAATCGGGAAGCCCTGAGCCTGCACTAAAATAGGACTAACTCGCAATTATTACTGACAAAATGATCATTAAGGGGACCATATAAGGGGCAGGAGTAATTTAGAAAGCGCTACAAAAGGTAATAGGGCTACAGGCGAGCAAAGCATGAATTTTTAAAAAGTTTTGTACAGAAAAAAGGGAAAGAGTGCACGCCTTCAAAAGCTGTCGATTGTAAAAGGGAGGAGAGTGGGGAAGATATTTGATGCGACACAGAGAAGTGAGTGAAATGATTGGCATAATCAGAATCATAATAATTGGCACAGAAATAACCGCTGCCAATCAAGCAATCATGTCGGCGTGTAGAGGGAGGTAATGGGAAAACGCACTGAGTGACAGTATCAGTGTGAGACAGAACGCCACACCTGCTTCAAGCCGGCTCCGAGCTGACAGCCCGGTACAGTGGAGCGGGGTCTAAACTCGCCAACGTTATCTCTCTCCAAAGGACACGCAGTCAGCAGGCAGATTACACAGACTGATGGGCCAAATGTGCAGTCAATTAGCGGGACAAGTTGGTACGGCCTGTTCGTTAAAGAAGATGTTACATGCTTCTGTTGGCTCGTGATTGTCCATGACACCCACGGGGGATGTATGGAGGTAAAACGATGTCCGTGTTCAGGGCAGGTCCAAGCCTCGTCACTGTAACCGAAGACAGGTCAGGAACGGTCATCTTTTCTGAGCTTTTCACCATGTCAACAAACAGATCTCGAGTGGTGTTTTGGATGCGCTCTTGGAAACATCTGGAACAAAAATTCTGTTCCTTCTGTCTTAAATTAAAGCTCCTGTCTCAGTTCTGGAATAGTGAATGATGTCATTGTACCATTATCAAGCTCAGAGCAGTTTTCTCACTGCCTGGCCATTTCTCATGTAGCCGGTCAAATTTGGAAAAATACAAAACCAATTGACAGTTACAAAAAAAAAAAAAAACTTTTACCCTTCTTCATCCTTTTACCATGAATGTTAAACTATATTCATTATACAGTGTATGCATTATAGTTGCTTATATATCACAATGAGGAACAATAATAGTATTTCTTATGAGACTATTTATCACTTATGGACACTGGTCATCTGCCCCTTATAAACCAATGTTTTCTGTTTCATGTCTTGTGTTTGAACCAGTTGGATTCTCTGATCTGTGTTGCCGAATTCAACGGTTTTTTAAAGTCCTCTGGGAAAACTACTGTTCTGGGCTATACAAGAATATGTTGAATTTCATTTCATTAGAAAACAATAATTGTACATATATGTGTAAGGCAGGGACCTGTTAGTCACCATTTCGGGCTGAGAGTTGGGCTGCTGGGTGAGAGTGGTTCTTCACATGAAAACGAGGAACTACTTAGATGGAGTGTATTACACAGTATTTTTTATGTTTGAAAAAATAAATACAGCTTTAACAATGAAGTACTCTGGTGTGATCAGATCCATCATCACACATGGGATAATGAATTAATGGGGTGACAGTGGCTCAGTTGGTAGAGCACTGGTATTCAAGCTTAATGGTCATGGGTTCGATCCTCCCATGAGACCTACTCCATCTGCTCTCACTCAAGTCTGCTGTTGTTGTGTCCGTGGGCAAGACACTTACTGTAACTCCACTCTGCCTGAAGCGACTACTTAAACACCAAGGTTGATATGTATTAATAAAAGGGATGAAAACGAATGAATGAGAAATGGAAAAAAGCTTCACAAATGTCCAGGTTTTACACAATTTTAGAGAGATTGGTGGGGGCCCTTTCATTGGGTTGGGGCCCTATAGCATGGGCTTGGTTATTAGGTAAAGCCGGCCCTGCACTCCTATTATATTATCAAAAATGGTGAGAGGTTTAGTTTTGGCGTCTTTTCCTGTTTGTCACCATCACAAAAACATATTCTTCAGCTTTGACATTCTTCAACCGTGTTTTCCATTATTCTTCAAACATAATCGAGCAATTACATGTTATTGTCTGTTTATTTACGTTCACTACATTAGCATTCAATATACATCTCCTTCATCCTCTTGCTATGTGTACACTGAGCAGATGAAGCTAACATGCATGTGCTACCGCAGCTTGCTTTACATGAGCCCACCATTCGTTTTACATTCAAAGAGGGGAATCTTCATGAATTCAAAGAGCTTCAGACAATTCCCCTGACAGCCCGGCCACAATGCTCACGTTTGTTTGTGCGTTTGATTGATTTGTTTTTCTCTTATATTTTTTAAAGGACAACACTGTTTTAATAATGCATGCGTCTGTTTTGGTGCGGTTTGAAGCAGCGGAGTGGATTCTCGTCTCGATCTCGTTGCCCTCTCCACTTTATCCGCACAAACCAAATTAAAACAACAATATTAAGAAAAGGAAGGTGCAAAATGAACTGCGTTTGAATACTTTTGACCCTTTAACCCAATGCTTTGATTTGTATTCTTCCCACAAACTGTATTCAGAATAAAGCAGAGTTCTTTCTCGGACGATGTACTAAGTTTTGAAAGTACTTGCAAAATTAAATTCATAACAGTTCACAATGGAGGCTGTTGCTGCCCTTGACCTTTGTTTAAACAGAAAAAAAACTTTTTTAAGACACAACACAACCCCCAAAGATAGAAAAATGTCACATTGTAGAACATAAAACAGCACAATTCCTTCCCACTGCTTCTTCATCCTTGACTTAAAGCTGAGGTACTGTACCTAAGCTTTTCCCGACAAAATACATTTAGTTTTTTTGTAAAGCTGAGTGGCTGAGTGAGGGTGGTCCTCTCTTTTTAACTTTTTTGTCTGAAAAAGCTGATCTAAATATGTAAAAGGCCAGAAATACATGCATGTGAAAACGAGTGATAGAAGCAAACTGTTGAGAGAGAGGAACTCTAGTTAGATGGATTGTATTACATTAATTATTTGTAGTTTGAAAGTCGGATATCCCAGCTTTAATAGTGCACTGTGCAATTCCCTGTTTGTTGTCATGGAGATGTTATTTTCTTTCTTGAGTGTGCATCAGTGTGAGACTTGTTCATTGTTTGATTACTAAACATGAATGATGAGTGTGGGTCTCTGCAGTCATGACTTGAGCTGTAACTGATGATTGATGGAGTAAAAGCAGGAATCGTAGTCATTTGTACAGTTTAGAAATGTTGTGCGATTAAATAAGTTTTCTTCTTCCCACTCCTTTTCGAGAATCTACAAGTGTTTCTTTTGTGTATATAATATTAGTGATTTCGAATTATGTTAATGTAACTCAAGGTTATTTATGTTTTTTTTGTTGATATTCTACTTTTGTTTATTGTACACTTATTTGCTCGAAATAAACATGGCTAATAAAAAAAATATGAGGCTCAGAGCAGAAACTTTGGCACAAGCATAAGCAGCTAAAGACAACTCGTGTTTTTGCAGAGGTTAAAATGCCGATACATGGATAAAGGCTCCACTTTGAGAATGATGTGTTTATTGATGTTTGTGGATGGATGTGTTTCTCCTGCTGGACAACTGATTTTCTCCTACCGAGACCCGTTTCAGTGACCAATCCATCAATATATCTATCTATCTAGATTGATATATTGATAGATATATAGATATCTACTTATCTATCTAAATGTTCTTAATTGTTTCAGTTTTATAATTTACTTTTTTGATTAGAAAGACAATTAAGGATTGTTGTCAGCAGCATTGTAACCCACACATTAATGTGTTTGAAAAGTATAAGAAATCCTCAACATTGTTTGCTGTAGTTTTGCTGTTGTGATGCTAGGATTTTCACTTAAAGGAATAGGCCACCGTTTTTACATACTGACATGTTCTTACCTTAGACTAGTTGATATGTACCTGTCTGGTCTTTGTCCGTGCGCTCTGTCATGCAAACAGAGCACAAACACAGCCTCTTCCACAGACTGTATAGTAACAAATCAGCTCCCGTTAGAAGCTACCAAACTCTTCCACGTGTTCCCTATTTAAATACAGTTACGTGATGTGTTACACTACAAAGTATAGTAACACAGAAATGTAACATGTCGATTTTCTCAGCGGATAAAAAGGGGTACTATAGTATATTGTGAGGCGTAATAATACGAGGAGCACTGCGTCTGCGCACTAACTCGTAAAGACTTCTCTCCCGCTCACTTCCGTCAACAGAAGCAGCGTGAGCGGGAGAGAAGTCTTTACGAGTTAGTGCACGGACGTAGTGCTCCTCGTATTATTATACGTCACGTAACTGTATTTAAATTGGGAACACGTGGAAGAGTTTGGTAGCTTCTAACGGGAGCTGATTTGGAACTATACAGTCTGTGGAAGAGGCTGGGTTTGTGCTCCGTTTGCATGACAGAGCACACGGACACAGACCAGACAGGTATCAACTAAGGTAAGGTAAGAACATATGTCAGTATGTAAAAACGGTGGCCTTTTCCTTTAATGCAATTAAAACCTTTTCATCTACGCGTCACATTCTCGTTGATTGGTGAGAATATGTGTTTATCCCACATAAATAAAGTCAAAGCTTTGAAAATCTTCCCACATTCCTCATCTGCTACAAGACAACAATGAACAGCCTCCATTAGCTCTCTCCTGGTTCCTCTCAGATACAGTACACAACATTAAAAGCCTTGTGCTGCAGTTGTGGTGGGAACGGGGCTGTGTGGCTCAACCTTTACTTCACCCTGTGTTTCTTAATCTCCTGGGTGCACTTTACAGCACGCAGCTCCCTGTTTGTCTTCGAATCCAGGTTCCAACCCTGGGGCGGGCGGCAGTAATGGCCTGTACAGGAGCAGGCGCTGTATCGGCTGCCCTCCGTCTGCTCCCGGGTCCAGGAGGAAGAGCTGCCAACCTACAGCTGCTTCCACCAGAGTGAGAAAGAGTGCAAGAGGAAAATCCAACCAAAAGAAGCATTAATGATACATTTACAGCCTATTAATTTAGCTCAGATATAAGTGTATACTCGAAAAGTGACTTATTCTTGAACCTCGTGCAATCGTAAGTCTTTTTTTATTTTTTTATTACAACTTTGTGTTCAAAACGTCGTGCCCGAAGGCTTCGACGGCTGGGTATTTAAAACATTAAATCAAAGATCTGCCTTTCCTCAACGACCCAGAGTTTATTTTTAAAAGAGTCCAGAGTAGGACAGTCCCACAGTCTTGGAATTTTGTTTAGTAATTTAGTAGCAAATGAGATGGGAGAGCGGTCCAGTGCTTGACTTGTTGGGTGCTCTATGCCCACATGGATGAGTGTTTTTTTCCGTGTTTGGATAGGGGTTCTTTTGATGATTGGACACTGGGATTGGAGAGCCTTTGGGAGTAGTCCATGCAGCAGCTTGTAGCCGTAGCACATCACTGCAAAGTTTCTCCTTTTTTTGCAATGTGGTCAATTTTAGTTCTTTGTAATCATCATCTGCGACTGGTTGTGTGTAGGAGTACTGTCGTATGGTCCTAATGGCTCAACGTTGAAGTTTCTCCAAGCGGTTAGTTTGTGTTATATTGAGAGCAGTCCAGACAGGTGATGCATATACAAAATGAGGCAGGATAGAGCTTTTGAAAAATCTTCTTAATATGGTCGTGTCATGAACAGAGGGAGAGTCTACGAAGGAGGAACAGTTGAGAAGCCACCTTTCTGCAAATGGAGTCAACTATAATCTATTATCTCAAATCATAGATCCTGCTGCAATGATGACAATGAAACTTCCCCACTGAGGGACGAATAGAAGTTTATTTTATCTTATGTCAGTTAAAGAAGCATTGGATATACACCGGTCCCTCATTTATTGCATCGGTTACGTTTTTTCGCTGTGAAATCCCTCACTCACACTTTATACACTTTTCTGACCACCTGAACTCGCAATTGCTGAAGTGAGAGAGAGCAGAGGTATCAAACCTGTTGGTTGTAGGTCCGAGCTTTGCTGCAGCTGTCAAAAACCGTGCATACACTGTAAAATACACTGAGGGGCAGGAGCAGGACTGACGGCTACGGGAAGACTCCTCAAAACTACTCAGAAGACTTACTGTTACACGCCTCGAGAGAAACACACTGTAAAAGAACACACACAATTGCACACAAAAATTATATGATGGAACCGCATAATAGTTTGGGACCAGAGCCAGACCTCAACAGCCACAGAGAGCTCCTCCAGACGGAACACTGGAGAAACTAAAACCAAAAAGACATTAAAGCTCAGACTATAAAATAAATTAACATTATGTATGCAGTAAAATTATTAACACCTCCAAAAACTATGATATGTAATACAAAATACAGTAACAATAAAAAATACTTAACAAAAGCTAATTTATAAAGCTGGCCATGAACTCTGTGATGTATTTCTTAATGGCAATATCACGCTATTTAAACATACCTCACTTTTTCCTTTCATAAATAATACCGTTTGTTTGTCCCCAACAAGTCAGACCACATCATGATGCCTTCATTCTATTCGATTTTACTGAAAATAAAACACTTAAGGAAGAGGTCTGTGAGTCTGTAATTGACGCTTTGGGCTGAGAGCTGATTGGCGGAGTGGGGGTGATCCTCTCTTTATACATTTCTGTCGGAGAAAGCTGATATAGAGATATGACAAAGGCCAAAAACTGTTTTGAGAGCAAGGGACCAGTTGGATGGATTTAATGTGATCTTTCAGTAATCATTAACTATGTCCAGGAGGATTCGCACAAAAGAGCGCTTAGGGGTATAAATTTTACACAACTAAAAAACAGTATTTTAGTACAATTTGACGGTTTTAAAACACGATTTGCCGAGTGATTTAGTCTGACATCAAGCACAGAGCTCATTTCAAGAGAAAGTGCTTGCCTTTCAGTGGAACTAGACAAAGAATAACCGGTTAAGATAACACAAATTCTCTCATTTCAAACCATTCTGAACCTCTTCTCATATTCTTTGCAGTTAAAAGCCCTCCAGCCATTTCACATTTTGAATCCACTATAGTGACGCAAACCATGGTGTCTTTGTTATAAAACGTCTTTTGTCAAGTCTACAGTTCACCCTTATAACATCATGTATATTATTATTATTCTGTCATCACTGCCCTGGTTGCATCCTCTGAAATAATATTTAGATAGATAGATAGATACTACTTTATTGATCCCTGTAGGAGAAATTCAGGTGTCCAGTAGCAGCAAAAATAAAAATTAAATTGATCATTCTAAAAAGTAAAACAAAGTAATAATCAGCAATAGCCCTGCGGGTCACAGCAGCAGAGGTGGAGTAGCCTCTGGGTGGAGCAGAACGGCTCACAGAAGAAGAGATGAGTAGCCTCTGGGTGGAGCAGGACAGGTCACAGCAGCAGAGGTGGAGTAGCCTCTGGGTGGAGCAGGACAGGTCA
This sequence comes from Knipowitschia caucasica, assembly GCA_964034765.1. NCBI lineage: Eukaryota > Metazoa > Chordata > Actinopteri > Gobiiformes > Gobiidae > Knipowitschia > Knipowitschia caucasica. The sequence goes on from OZ035843.1 coordinate 7,692,750, forward strand.
CAGCAGCAGAGGTGGAGTAGCCTCTGGGTGGAGCAGGACAGGTCACAGCAGCAGAGATGGAGTAGCCTCTGGGTGGAGCAGGATGGCTCACAGAAGAAGAGGTGGAGTAGCTTCTGGGTCGAGCAGGACAGGTCACAAGGTGGAGTAGCTGCTTGGTTCGGACCATTTTCTCTCCTCCAGTCCAACGTAAAATGCTATGTAGTAATGTAGTAGTAGAAATATGACTATTACTAATGCGAGGATCAATCATTTCAGAAACAATTTGAAAGTTTATCCCACTTTGAGAACCACTAGAGGAACAAAAAAAAAAAAAGTCAGGTCCTAATAAAGGGTCTTAGTAATTACAGTTAGCTATTTGCTCACTCCACTTGTGATTTAGATTTCAAATATCTCTCAGCTCTTTAGTACAGCAGAAACTATCGCTCACCAGGATCTCAGGGCTCTTCATGTGCAGCGGGGCTTCAGGTATATTTAGCTGACAACCTCACGACAGCTAAAAATAAAGTACTTTCGTGGCTTATTTAAGACACACATGAAGGTGGCTTTAATGGCTTAATATTGTCACAAACAGAGAAGGATGGCAGCACTTGTGATATGATTCATTTCTGTTGAGTGCAACTTTGTAGAAACTGGGACAATGAGTAAAAGCAAAGGCACAGAGGTTTTAAGGGGAAAAAAGACAAATCAAAACAATAGAATAGGTGCGGTTCAAGTAATATTTCTATTAATTAAACCTAAAATACAAGACTTAAAAAAAGCCAGGGGCGTTTTTGAATGTGATCTGCACATATGAATCCTGGTGAGTTCATCTATGGTGCTTTCTCTTTCTGTGTGAGAAAGGGAAGCTATATCTTTAAATAACCGCTTCAGATGGTATTGTCTTGGGACAGGCACACACATGCTTTACACAGACACCATATGCATACACAATACATTTACATTCACCAATGGGAGACTAAAATAAACACAAGTGTGTGAGTGTAAATGTCTACAATGTGGAATGCAATTAGAAATATATGGATGAAAAGTACCATAGCATTAGCATAGTATTGAATATGTTCTTAGATCTTGCATTCAATTTGAACAATAGTGGCTGAAAGTAATGACCCCATATTAGTTAGATCACATCTCAGAATCTAAGCAGTAAGGGTTCTGGTTGATGTTATGATGGGAGACCACTACCAGGTTTAGATAGACAGATGTGGCTCTAAAAGTTCAAGTAATTGTTTATTTCAATCCAATGTATTCTTGTACAGCCCTAAATCACAAAAGCAGTCGTCTCGGAGGACTTTACAAAGCTGTCGATTCACCAACAACAGATCAGAGAATCAAACCGCACAAACAGAAAATTCAATAATCACAAACACATACAGTAGGAGCTATTGGTCCAAAGGGAATGGGAAGACCAATGTCCAAAAATGTCATTAATATTTGTGTTCTTGTACCTGCTTGTTGGAGGGGACACGACTTTATTTAGTGTAAGATTGTGTATATGTTAAAATAACTCAAATTAAAGATGAGTCGATTACTTAAGTCATACGAAGCTCCACAATGTCCCACAGTTGAGCTTCGATATCATCTATCTCCATGGAAACACGCAGGTGATTTTAACAAACCAAGTTACAGATAAAGCCAGGCACAGAAGGTCACAGAAAGACCGCTTTTCAGCCTTGCTATTTTGTTGTGCACTTCTCACGTGCGCGCCCCTCTCATGCACGCCCTCACATGCACACGCTCTGTTTTGTCTCCTCTGGCGTCTGGCAGGAATCCCTTCACTTACCTCACCGTGTCCACACAAAAAGAGAAACCTGGCAACCTATCTTTTTTCCCCCAAACATGTTTCTCTCGACTGTTGCCATGACGCGCTGATACACGGCCTGTGAAATGTTGCCTACAGTTTTGTCCCGTGAAAAGAAAAAAAAAGAAGTGTTGTAAAGCCATCATTATTTTTTATCTTTGTTCCGCTTATTACTCCTTATCTGCAGTGCCATCGTGACAGCGTTATTAAGATGCCAATTTATGACGGTCTCACTTTACAGGTTTCCAGTGAACGCCGGGGATCTGCTCTTTAAGCCGACAAGCCCAAACAATGGAGCGCTCTGGGAAAGACCTTGTATTGTTAATTGGGAGAGAAATCCTGATCTGCATTTCAGAACCAATTACATGAGAGCTTAATTATGTCATTGTACATTAAAAACACAACAGGGGAATCTTGTTGTATGATGCATGAGATAAAGTGTGCAAAGTTTTTTCTCTGGTGTAATCCCTTCACTTTGTTAAATGGTGTCTTGTATATGAACTGTGCTATGCAAATAAACTTGCCTTGCCTTGTCTTGGCACATAATTATTCTTTCAGTTCATACACAGTGGTGATAAACTACTACTAACCACAACTACCGACCACCAGCCGTTCACACACACATTCAAGGCAATGTGGGTGAAGTGTCTTGCCTATGGACACAACAGTTTGGCACTTTACAGCCGCAGCAGCCCCACTGTAGCACCTGGTGTTCCCAGAGGTCTCCCATCACAATATTAACCAGACACTAGCCTGCTTAGTTTCAGAGATCTGGCTTTCAAATGCAGATGGAGCCTCAATTCATTTATTTGGCATTCTACAGTCGTGAGACAATTGTCAAATAAAGCCTCAATATTTCTCCCTTTGTTGTAATGAGTCACGTATTAGTTTCACATTGTCAGTAGAAATTGCAGAAGTAAAATTGTGAACGCTATTCTTTTCTGATTTATTATAATTAAAGGCCCCATACCTCATGTCTAGAGTCTTAGAAAAGTAATTATTAGTTCATTTTCAACCATTTGCACCAGTCTTAACTTGTGCCGCACTTTCTCTCATTGCAAATTCACATTGAGTTTGTGAGCGCTAACAGGAGCTAGCCACATTAGCAGAGCACGTTTTGTTTATCTGACAATGAAATATGTATATGAATTGATTACAAATACATTCAACAACTAATTTTATATACCTGCAATTGGCCGACATGATTTAATTCAAACCTCAAAATTAATAAATCCACTTTTCAATTCTATCTTTGATTTTAATCTGAAACCATAAGTTGCCATGTATTCCTCCAGGTCCCTGCACCCCTGGTCGGGAAACACCGGTGCAGATAATTCAAATAGAAGTCGTACAGTGTTGTCCTAATTACAGATAATTTCAGAAAAAATTGGGACATTCCTCAGGGCGTCATTAGCAACACAAGGCTTTTTGAGCAGCTATTTGTGAACGTAACCATAACCTCAAACCATAGGCACCAACTGAAGCTCGTGGCATTTTAGGCAAATAAAGTTTCCTGTTTGGTAAAAAGGGAATTGTCCTGATCAAATATTAATGTAGAGTTTTGTTTGGGCAATATTTCCCTTGAACGGGACAGTCGCACTCGCTCCCCGGTGATTTCTCTCCTCAGTGATCAGTGGCCTTAATTAAATTTATGTGAATAATTACCCATAATCATATTCAATTATTCCGTCTTAATGCTAATACGACTAATAATGGTATTTAATGAAGACAGCCTCGACAATTTACGATTTACCAAAAAGCGTGACTTGAAAATCAGCTTTGGAGACCCATGTGTGAAAAAGTTTAATTCCTCCAAATCCCGGGACAGAAGCATGAACATTTCTCCGGGAAGACACAACTTAGGTCTTTTTTTTATATTACAGATTTAAATAGTAGCTGAATGTAGTAAGTAAGTGAGTTTATTTATATAGGGCTTCACACAGAGCGGCTTTGCAAATGTTGTTGTGAGCATTTGTCTCTCACTCCACACAGACGCTATACAGGAGGCACATGCAAGATCTATTGTTCATGTTTTTAGTGGTAAGGGAAACTGGAGCACCCGGAGGAAACCTACAAAGACATGATGACAACATAGAAACTCTGCACAAACAGGTCCTGTATAGTGGTGGAATCTGTGCCATGTTTATAGTTTTAGTGCGATCAGCTTTCAGGTGACAATAGTGCTCCTGAGGTTGGAGATCTAATGTTTTTACTGTCTCTTTTTGGCATAACCACCTGTAATATTTGCTGAAGGAGAATTTAATAAACCAATGTGAGATTTTCCTTTCATGCGTTTCAGAAACTGTTGGTGTGACCATGAGCAGTCCAGCTGGTGATTGAGTGAAAAAACTCTTTCCTATTTGCAAAGCAACTGCAAATTTCTTTAAACATACTGTTGTTGAACAGTATGTTTAAAGTACAGTATGTTTAACAACAGTATGTTGGGCCGGATCTATTTCCCAAATGAATGATCTTGGCCCCCAGGATCATATTTGAATGGTATTAGAACCGCGCCGCACAGAGTCACAAGAACATATTTGATTTTTCCCCCTCTTATGCATGTTAGCAATGTTTATTCTTATTTTTTAGTTGGAAACTATGATGGATCAGAGGTGACTTGTGCCCAATGGGAAATGCCTGAAATGAATAGATAAACAATCAAACAATGTTCAGGATGTGTGTTTTCTCTTTGAAGGACATTTATTTTTGTCTGTGAGCCTGTTGAAAAAAGATTTCTGTTGAAATTACTGACAAAGCCATACAAACATATTGGATTATTCATTTAATCATTAAATAAAATACAATCCACTGTGTTAGGTCTTTGTTCAGTAAGTTACATACAATTATTTTAATGTGTTTTAATACACACTTAACCAGTCCGGCCCCTCAGCTTGTAGAAAATGTATTTTTTTGGCATGTGATGTATTTGACATTAACTTGTAGACTGTAGAAAATGAATCGATAAACATGTGAGAAATGGTCTGTGTGAGAAAAACACTCACTCAGAAATGTATGCTTATTTATAAAAATGCAAGGGAAGTATATTTGTATAACACAATTCATACACAAAGCATTTTCAAAGTGCTGAACAAAACACGATACAGACAACAAAACGAGATAGAGAAATGGTGCGACTCCACATTTTTAACATGTTTCCAAACAGCACACTGCTGTTCCGAGCCTGCTATTTAGATTATAATTTACGGTAAAAAAAGGGTTTGTCATGTTTTCCCAATTTGTTATTATAATTTTCCTTTTTTCCATCAATGTTGTTGACACATTCTCCACCATTTTGGCACAACCCTGTAAAATTGAAAATCGCAGGTGGTCACACTGGTATGAAGAGGCCATAACACACTTAGCTGCCATTATCATAAATATTGATGTCGTAATATCTCCTGGAGCTAACAGATTTTAGCCTCGTAAAGGTCATCCGTGCCGCACTATCCCATTATCGCCCTGCCATTTCCCCACCCAATATTATTTGTGAAACAGCCCAAATGCATACACTGTTTTTTGATCCGTTTGCTTTATTACATGGGGTTGATGCGATGAGCCGTGATTGGTCGGTCGTAACCTTTGCTAAGCAGTGCCAGAACCATTAGCTAAAGGTCAGAGCGAACGATGCAGTGAACATTGGCCATCGCCGGCTGTAAGCGGAGGAAAACCACACAGACGACCCACGGTTCGCCGCATTGATCTGGCTCAGGCTAACTTCAATAAAAACAGCTGACAAAGATGGACCTGTTCCTTTGAGAGGCTTCCGGTGTTTGGGCAAGGAGGGATATACTGGTGAAGTTAAAAGACAAAATCAAAATGAGCAAATAGCTGGTCTTTAGATAAAAAAGGTGCAGTTTAGTCGTCTGTAATTGTGCATCATATAGGCAATGATATAATATATATACCAAAAAAATAATAATTATGCTTATTAGTTGCACTCAGCTGTCCTGGTGGCTTGCATTTTGCTTGGGGTGAATCAAAATGTGTTTGTCGTTAAAGCATGTGCGTCACTCGGCTGAATTAAATTAAATTAAAGTCATTTTTTGCAACAGCGGTTGCCTCAAAGGACTTCGCAAGGTTGTGGATTCACCAAAAACAGATCAGAGAATCAAACAGTTTTAACACAGGAAATGCAATAATTACAAACACATAGAAGACATAGGGTTGTTCGGGGCGACATGAGCTCAGTTGGTCCTTTGAGCCAGAAGATCTTGGGTTCGAGCCCAGCTAAAGGCTCTCACCCTCAACTCCTACTGTCTACTGTTGTTGTGTCCTCGGCAAGACACTTAACCTCCTGAACACCTGATGCCACAGTGGGGCGGCTGCGGCTGTAAAGTGCCAAACTGTCATTGTGTCCTTAGGCAAGACACTTCACCCCCATTGCTTAGAATGAGCCTGGTGTGTGTGTGAATGGTTGGTGGTGGTCAGAGTCTGATGGCACATACTGGTTGCCTAGCTTCTGTCAGTGTACCCCAGGGCAGCTGTGGCTACAGTAGTAGTTTAGTTTACCACCGTGTTTGGAGTGAATTAATAATGACATGTAAGGAAAAACTGCCTGACATGTGAGACTAATGCATAGGGAGTCAGTTTGCTGGGAGAAGTATGGTAACTTGAGCACTATCCTCTCCTCCTTCCTACTTTACCTGTTTAGCATTATTAGGATTTTGACTGTAGTTTGTTCATTGCTATTCACCCGTTGTCCCATTGTCTGTTTCATGGTACGATGACGGGATCTCTGAGCCTGGCCTCCTCCATCTACACCTGTGGACTGCCCCGCCCGACCCGCCTGGGAGTGCTTCAGTCCTGCACCGGACCTGTCCACGTGCAGCGGCCACTGGTCCACGTTCTGTAGCTAGCTTAGGTCCTAGATCATTAGCCTGTCCGTCCGGAGGAGCGGATCCCTTTCTCAAATTTCCCTATGTCTCCCCAAGGTTTCTCACTTTTTCCCACTGGGTTCTTTAAGAGTTTTTCCTTGTCGATGCAGGAGGGTCTTGTTGGACAGTTAGTGTCCAACAGAAAGGATTGGTGATGATCAGGACAGGCATTCTACAACATGTATGGACATTTTCTTCCGTTTGTGCTTTATATTTTTCATGTGTTTTAACTGTTGATTCTCTGACCTGTGTTGGTGATTTCAATGGTTTTGTTAAGTCCTCTGAGATGACTTCTGTTGTGACCTAGGGCTATGCAAGAATAAATTGTATTGTATTGTATTGTAAGGCGTCTTTGAGTGTCCAAAAAAGCGCTATATAAAATAATCCTTATTATTATTATTATAGGTCCATAGGGGCAGGGTGACTAACCCACTGTGGGTTACTGTCCATAAATGTTAATACATGTCCATAAATGTCCTTTTATTGTCCTGGATCATCTCTGTCCTTTGATCCTCTGAGGAAAAAAGCCACGAACCTCGGAAGCCCATTGGAGAGATGGATCCACTCCCGCAGATGGACAGGCTATTGATCCATCTATGTGTCATTCTATCATTTTATATAAAGAGAAAAGGTCTTGTTTTGTTCGGCACTTTGAGTTGCCTTGTGTATGAATTGTGCTATACAAATCAACTTGCCTTACCTCACATACACGGTAATTTCTACATTTACAAAAATAATTACATATTTAGAATTTAAAAAAGCACTGCTGCAACATGGAGTTATATTGAAGCCAGCAGTCTGAGCCAAATCATCTTTCAGGTGAGTATACAGTGATGACTTAAAGCGTGGGAGGGGAGAGTGTTCAGTCTGTGGGAGATTTGTAAGAGAAGGCTCTGTGTTCGATGTCTGGGTGTTGCAGGTGTCTTATTGAGTTTGAAGGAAGCCTCACACTGTATCGAAGAAGATGTGTCCTCTGTATTTAATCCATCATTATCACACCACTTACACAACCTCCTTAGCTTCACTCTGTTGAATGATTTTGGGTTTGTTCGGAAAATAGTATTTCCATAAGTAAATAAAATAAGTTTTGGCTACAATGGTCTGCCCAAGATCCGCATGTCGTATAGACTGCAAGAATTTAATCTACCTTAAATCTAACTTTTAAACATTTGCAATCTTTAGACATGCTTATATGACTGGATGAAAATATATAGTTTGCATGTCTTCCCCAACTAAAACACATGAAAGTGCTAATTTAGATGACTTCTGCAAGTACTATGCATTCAGGTAAGGTAAGTAGTAGATATAGATACAGTAAGTATAGAGTCTTGTTAAATACTGACTATTCTGTTGTGTGGGATTGGAACACAGTGATCCAACAAAACTGGATGTTGTTCCTTTATGTGTAAAAAGTTGTTGGACAGTCTATAGTGGAACAGTGCACCTGGGTATTCATTTGTCCGAGCAGGGCCCATAAATATCCTGAAATGCCACACAGTCGTTTGACCTGTGGATGAATGCCAAGTGATCCCCAGAGAGAGAGACTGGACCAGGCTGCTGTGAGGAAGGCTGTCCTTTAGCTTTTTTTCTGAGACGTTATACCACACCATCGCTGTCTCTGTGGATTTATAAAGGGAATTTAAAGTTTAAAATTTGAGGGACACCTGGGATACTGCAGGCTGTCAACAAGTTCCTGTTTGGAAGCTTCGCAGTATTTCCGAGGTACTTCTCCCTTTCATGTAGTTCCAGGTTTGGTCAAGTGAGGTATGTTACAGAAAAAGGTGTGTCTTCCCATGAACTTGGCTACACTCATTCTGTCTTGAGAATTCCTTTGATTGTTAATGATTATTATAAAGCTCTTCCAAGAGGGAAAAATATATGGTTTTGGATTCCTTGCTAAATAGTGTTGGGCATTGACATTCTTTAGACAATTGTTATCGTTGTTACGACATGGAATTGTCCCGCCCCCTTGGTGGTCAGCTCTTGAGTTGGAAAATGCATCCATTAGCAGTCTTGAAAAATAGTAAAATATTGAGAGTTTGAAGGCACGGTACGACAAACTCACCATTAACATCACCGCTATGAATTTCAAAAACAAACTGTAAATTGATGCAGGTCCTTAGTCAAAAAATGTTTTTACTCTTGAATCTTCAAGGTAATGGGGCAAGAGCAAAGGAGAAACAAACACTTTACTTTTAGAAATATTCCGATCTCAAATTAACATGAATATTTGACAAACTATTTTTCTTTAATTCCTTGCCTTTTCTCTACCTGAGATGTTGCTGCAGTACAGTGTTCATAGTTTTGCACTGGTCTAGCCCAGAGCGGAGGGGATTCATGGGCCGAACCAAGTGGACCAGCTGAAAATGCACTGGAGGAATGCTAACTTTTAGAAAAATACTAGTATTTAGCAATTTACTTTGGACTAGAGCAGAAAAAAATGGTCCGAACCAAGCGGCTACTCCACCTCTGCTGCTGTTGCATTTTACTATTGTTAGCTGACACCTGAATTTCTCCTACGATAAATAAAGTCTCTGTCTATCTATCTATCTATCTATCATACTGCGGTAATAACATGTGCCTTGTCTTGACACAAAGTCCTTCTCTCCACCATAAGAGGAAATAGTTCCGTTGTCCGAGGCTCTCACAAAGCACTACTCTATGTGGGCGCCTCCATTTGACCTGTTTTATTTTTAATGCTGTTCCCGCTACAGTGTTGACCAAGCCAGATGAACCTCATTTCCTGCATTACCTGCACATTAGCCCCGGTGTTGACCAATCGTCCAAGGTGACCGGCCCTTCGCTGTGGCCAGCTCTGGGTCGCCGCTTGGAGCATTTCTAACGCTGCTACACTGTGCAAAAAGTAATAGCTAAGTGAGGGATACGTTAAAGGTTATTTGGGTTAACTATATGATCATTTTTTCACTTTTTTTAACTACTATGTACTTTTTCATTGTGGGCTGGTTGTATTTTCAAAACAAGACAAAAAACTACAATATGTTTCTTGCTTTCACTTGTATGTTTGCATATGAGCATGTACCTTGAAAAAACAAGGTCCACCATGACTCAGAACTTTTAGCCCCAGATTTTAAACTAGTCGACATGATTTCCATTGACAAAAGAAGGTATTTCAAGCTCTCAAAACTGTTTGGAACTAGTTTTCAAAAGTATGACAGTTTTGGGTGCTAGAACAGCAGAAGTTCACCTTTTTAGGATGGAACAACAAAGGACATATCAGTCCAGAGTGTCATATAGTGACAAGGTTGAAAAGATTATTTTTTTCTCACAGCATTAAGACAGGTCAAGTTGGTCTGATTTGTCATGAAAATGGTGCTTATAAAAAAATCAGCTTTCTGTAAGAATAAGCAGATTGCATTATTTTATTATTTACAAAACACAAATTTAAGTACTCCACTTGCAAATTGTCAACTTACTGAAAAAAATGTAACTAGATGCGTTTTCATGTACTGACTGGCGAATCAAAATGGCAGACAATAATTGAACACGGTTTATAACAAAAAATGTACAAAGGTGACTGGACTGGACTAGACTGGGTTGGGCTGGACTGGGCTGGAGGCTGGAGGCTGAGGCAGGGCCAAAACAGGAGGGAGACACGTCTGGACCAAAAACGAATCGTGAAAGTTTTACTGACGATCTGGCACATGGTTTAGGGTGAACTGGGTTTTTAGACTGTAGAGGTGAAGCGGATGAGGGTTAGGGTGCTGAACCATGGGCAGGACCAGGATCGCAGACACTCCACCCCGCTCCAGAGACACGGAGGGGAGCGGGGATAGCACACAACACAACCCTGACAAGTTTTTAGATTGAGCATATGCTATGTCATAATGTAGAATTGAACAAAAATAATAATGAAAATTCAAATCTGTAATAATTTTTCTATGTTTGTATTATTTCTTGTGATCTTAATCTTAATCATATTTTCAAATTTGTTTTAAATCATTTTTTAAAACTGTATTTTAATCATATTTTCAATCATATTTTTATCATTTATGCCTGATGAGGTATGGGTTGTGAGGCGCTTTGTGTTGCCTTGTGTCGCAAAGGCGCTCCTCAAATACAAGTTGATTGAGTTGTCATTGGAACCACAGTCAAGGAGATCTTGACGAAACAATACCAAGTTCTGCTAAACTCAAAATCTAAAGCGAAAATTCCAACGCAATCTTTTTGTGTCCTTTCCGTGTGAAGTGGGCTCCATTAAATCCTGTATAATTGTGTGTGTGTTCTCGCCCGGGAATATTTGATCGCCTGTTTGCCCTTTGCCGGCCACACGCGCAGAATAATGGCCGCCTTTGAGCAGTTCCTTGGGTCTTGAGTTCGAGGCCAAACCCAATTACTCTATCAATTATTAATTCATCAGAAAGGTCGAGTCCGCACCAGTCAGAGCATGCCAATGTCATGAGTGTGGGAGCGCGGCCTGGGGTCAAAAAACAGAGGACACAGCAGCTTCATCCTGTCTGCCAGAGAGGATCTTTGTGTTTAATTAATGAGCGCCAATGAAATTTAAATATTTGAGCAAGTCCTCGTTGTATTAAGCAGCGAACATTTGCATTTCATTGACCTTATTCCTGCACTGGTCAAGCGGAGAGCCGGGGCTGCATGGTGTCGTAGAGTGTTTCTGGTGCAGTAAGAGCAAGTGTAGGCGCCTTACACTTTTGTTTTTGGAAATATAAATAATGCATGTGTCAAGGAGATAACATCTGGGCTTTGGTTGCTATGGTTCCACCCAGAGAATGAATGGTTTTGACAGATCTTGGAAGTCGCTCGGATGCTTCCTCCAATGTCCAAATTCAGTGATAGAAGGGTGGAGACAAACATTAAAGATGAAATATGATACATTATTTTTGACCATTAAAAAAGATAATGACAACGTTTATTTTGTCATTTTGTGTGTTTGAATGTGAGATTATGATAAAAATAATAATATCAAGTAAAATATACGGTGAACCATATGAAGCGTTTTACAAATTACATCAGTCTGTAACTCTCTATGCTTCCACCAAATTTTAAAATGGCCGACACAAAACAGACATGTGATTGTAAAGCAGGTCATTTTACTTGAGGAATTACCTAAACTAATACACAGAAATCCTTTTGTTTTAAATTACAAAATACTAATGACATAATAGTATTACCGGACTGAAGCAGGGGCTTTTTAGACAAACCAGCCGGCATGTCATGTGTAACCCAATACATCTCAGGAGTGGATAGATCCAAAAACTTCTCCAGGTCTGTGATTGGAGCAGTGTTGTAACTTGGTTAAAATCTCTAGTTGATTTTGCAAAATATGGCTCCTTTAAACGTTGATGGTAATTCGTTCATGGAAGCGATCTGGTGTTTTCATGTGTCTTTTGTTTCTACTAACATTCACTCTCACTGTTAAATCTAAACAGGGTTTGTGGACAGCTGTAAGGAAGGGCTGCAACAATTAATCTACTTCTAACAACTCTGTCATAATAATCTTCATCAGATTTTGAGGAACCGAATGCATGTTTTACACAACAACAAAGTAAAAATATTTCAGCGTATGACTTTAATAATGGAGACTCATATAAAGTGGCTGACAAGTTTTTCCTGCTGTTTTGGAATTGCACCAAACAAAGACATTCAAAAATCATTTACCACAACACATCTCTGTATCAATTACTGGGAAATTGAAACAAATCATTGACCGTTTATCAGGTAATTAATCCATAAAACAAGTATTCAAGATCTTTTGGTTTCTCTTCTGGTCGTCGAGCTGATCTGGGTCATTTAAGGATATTTATGAACATTTATGAATATTTAAAATATGTATATAATATCTTATATGTAATTTGAGTATTTGTGGACATTGTTCATCCCGCCCCATACAAAACCAATCCTATGGGTTTATTATTATTGAATTGGGCTCAAACTGTTTGATTATCTAAACAACGGCTGATTTAGGGCTGTACACAAACTCATTGAATTTATTAGAATTTAATCCATAGTTCTTATCTTCTTGTTGTTAATAGAATAGTGTAGTCCTATTGAGACCTATTTCATACAGACACGAATCAGTCTTTGTGGACATTCAACAACATTTATAGACATTGGTCATCTGCCCCTTACGGACCAATGGCTTTATGTGTTTGTTATTGTTGGATTTCTTGTGTTCGAACTGTTTGATTCTCTGATCTGTGATGACAAATCGACAGCTTTGTAAAGTCCTCCGAGATAAATACCTTTGTAATTTAGGGCTTCACAAAAGTCGGAAAAGGCCAATTATACTGTGAAACTATATAGTTCGACGAAGCTGGAATAAAATGTATTACTGAACAATAATAATAATAATAATAAAAAAAAAAGACTTGAGTTCTGTTTGAATGATTATACAACAACATCCATTTGAAAGCCATGACTTGTATCTGTTTTATCGTTCCTGCTCCTCACTCTTAACCCCACGATTTCAGCTTTTTGATGTATAGCTGCAATTTCGGGTCAATAAATCCACACGCACCGCAATCACGTCTCTTCGGCTTTGTCAAGGACGCGTCTAGCCTGTCATTAAATATAAAAAGGTTGAGGGCGGGATGCGTATTTTCACCGCAATTAGCCCGGATGGCACTTGCTACACAATTGCATGATGGGAAGTGATCTGACTGGGGCTGACACCATCCCCATCGTGGGCCGTCGCTCCTCTCCCCGTCACCGTTCCCAGACACATGAGTTAAATGCACTTTGCCACAGCCCTCCCCCCTTTTATAAAACCTGCGTCTCAATTTTTGACAGGGCCACGTCGCCATCCATTAGACGTAATTATGTTAAAAATCTATTATTTAGCTGCATGGGCGATACGGGGAAAGAGGGCCATTCGACGACTTTAGCATTGAGTGACTGAGAGTGCTGTGGAACTATGGGTAATTGTCCTTTTGAACGCTAATGGTATGTCAACACTGATGAGCATCTGTCTCTGAGCCCTAACATACGCTTTTACCAGGTTAAACAAAGGGGACACAAATGGAAGTTGACAATAGGAATTTGTAGATATCGCTGACTTAATTGGTCGTGATGGGAAGGTGCTTAACTCTAAAAAGGTTCATCTAAATTACAAGCTGAAAGTAAGTGTTGGATACAAATACCCACTCAGAATAATTGATGACTGGATAGCAAAGGTACCGCTGTTGATGTACTAATAGTATTTGTAGAATTTATATTTCTTTACATTAACCGAGGCTACTGCTCAACAAAGTAAATGAGAAGCAGGTTTATTTACATAACAGGATTCATCAGGGTTCAAGATTTAATTTTATTATCCCCAAAGGGAGCAATAGAGTGCAATAGGGAAGAAAACATACAAGACATGATAGGCCCATTACACGGGAGGAGCTTGGGCAGCGGCGTAGGGTAGTTGCGCAAGGCCCCGGTGCAAATCTGCTCAGTGCATAATGGGCATCACCGGGGCACGTGTCTCTTGACTAATATGTAAATGTAAATGTGCACTTTACTATACCCGAAGGGAAATTTGTCCTCTGCATTTGACCCATCCTGATGCCACTAAGGCTTAGGTCAGGACCAGTGGTCGCCGTAGTAAAGCGCCCGGGGACCCATCTCCAGGTGTTGATGCTTGGCTTGGTCAGGACTACCAGAGCTGGAGGAATTTACCCTATTGTATATGTTTTTAGAGGTAGGGGAAAGCAGAGGGCCCGGAGGAGACATACACAGACACGGGGAGGAGATGCAAACCCTACGCCGCTGAGCTTGGGGTACAGCTGTTGCTTCTCCACGTCGAGAGGAATCAGTGGAGGTGGCTCAGGCATCTGTTTGGGATGCCTCTTGGTCGTCTCCCTGGAAAAATGTTCTGGGCATGTCTCACCGGGAAGAGATCCAGGGGAAGCACCAGGGCAGGTTGGTGGGACTATATCTCCTATGACATGGGAATCTCCTGGATGAGCTGGAGGAAGTGTGTGTGGATAAAGGAGTCTGGGCATGGAAAAAGTCGAAGAAATGGATGCATGGATGGAGGATGAGAAAAGATAAGCTTAAACTTTGTTGATCTGACAAAAAAGAAATGTACTTACCTGCTCAATTCCAACACCAGAATTTTTCATTTACCTAGTTACATGCTTGTGCAATAAGTGCCAGAATACAAATAAAAAACAAAACAATAAAAGTCGCAGTCAACAGTACATACACAATAACCAAAAAGGTAAGGATACATTGCACTTGTCCCTCTAAAGTGTTAGTGAGGTTAAGATCATGAAAGTATATTGCCCAAAAAAGTGCTTGTGCTTCGCTACACAAAACAAAGTAAACATTTTATTTATACTTCTGAGATAACCAAGTCCTCTGAGATAACTACTGTGGTGATTTAGGACTATACAAGAATACATTGAATTGACTTGAATGTATTTATTTGAAAAAGGGCACTGCAACTGTAATCCCCAGGCAAGTTGTGAAGCTCAAATGCATACACATTAGTTAACAAAGGTTAGTAAAGGTCAGCATGTTTGATTAAATATCTATTGTATGTAGAAGAGAAAGTAGAAAGATACATTTAAACATGTGACATATAGAGGCAAAACATATGGAGTATGAGTTTATGAGGATCTCAGGACAAACAAATTCACGTCTGTCATAGACTCGTCTTCTAGTCAGTGCAAATGTAAGCCAGTCTTTCAGTTGATTTGAAAAGTGTCCTAAGTAGAGAGTTGGCGAGAGTTGGAGGATTCTGGTCCAAATGAGCCTCAAACTGAGAGAACAGAATGTCCAAACACAGTCCGTCTATAGGCCCTCACTGTCTCCTCCAGACGCTGACCTTGTAGCTGCATCAACAGCAGACTTACATTTTATATTTTCACTTAGTGCTGAAGGCTGCAGCTTTCTTCTGCAGATACCTGAAGTTCAAGTTTTCATTTCACCATTCATTTTATTAAAGAGTGACTTAGATTTGAAACCAAGGAATCTGAAATGTTGACTCCCCGTTTAGACCAGACTCTAGGAACCAGCAGGAGGCCAGTCCCTGTGCTCCTCAGAGTCCTAGCAGATGTACTTTGGTGCTCGTTCATATCTAAACTATATATCACAATTACAACCACTACTTCTACTCCTGCTACTATTTATAATCCATTATTATTATAACTCGTACTTCAAAACCCTACAAATGCTATTTTTCATCATAAGACGTTATACTATAGAACTAGTGCATTAGTACTTCTATTATAACTCGTACGGCAAAAGTGTACCGCCGAAATAAAACAGTTCAAAACAACAATTAACAATTATATATAACAATTAAAAAACTATAATCTTTTTATAATGATTGGGGCGACAGTGGCTCAGTTGGTAGAGCATCGGCCTCTAAGCCTGAAGGAGCAAGACCTTCTCCAAGGACTCCACTGATGTCTGCAGTCGTTGTGTCCTTGGACAAGACACTTTACCCACTTTGTAAGGAGTGCGGAAGTAATGCTCGATGCGTGCCTTGGTGTGTATATTTGTATGTGTATCCATCCAACTGAAATTTCCGACCGTGGGAGTAACAAAAGACCTTCTGTCTTCTTTTTAACGATGCACTTCTACTAGCGCTATTACTACGACTTTTAAGAAATATAATCAGTGCATGGGAAAATCTTTATAAGGCTGGTTTACTGTGAGGATCACTATACTTTACTGTTATAATGTACTATGACAACTACTACTGGAAATTGAGCTGAGCAACATTTTCTTATATTTTTATTTAAAAAACACACAGCGGAGAAGTAGTTACAGCTGAATAGTAACAGACAGGATGTGAAGACCTTTGCGCACGGAGCAAATACTTCACGAAAGATAACAGTAAGTGTCTGTGTCTCAAAGCTAAAGCTGACCTAATGTACCACTCGATTGAGAATGAATCTGAGTGAAAACCTGCAATTGTAGAAAAATAACTATAGCTGAGTGGTATAAATAATTCAGATTGATTTAATTTAACAGGCTAATCTGGTGGATTCCCAAACATAAGTACATAAACTCTCCCACCTCTGCTTACTTTCTCTCCACTGATCAAACACACAATATCTACCCCCTTCCCCTCTTCTCTCCGTAGGTGAGTTTTTGGCTGGCTTTATGAAGTGGGGTGTTGCATATTAACCAGATGCATCAGCCCCAGTGCGCGATGCATGTGTTATGAATTATTCCTCTTTTAGTTGGGCTCTGGCGCTCCTCTCTCCGCTGGCCCCTCATACATTATTTGTACTGGTATTGTTTTCCAGCTGTGAGATCCTCAACAGTTTGTCTCTGTAAACATGTCAGGACACACGGAGCCACTGTTTTTCACCAGTTGAGCTCAAACTCCAGAGGCTCCGACAGGCCGCAGCAGTAGCAGCAGCAGCAGCAGCAGCAGCAGCAGCCCTCCTGTGGGGATGACAGAGCTGCACTGCTCAATGCGAAGACAGCAAATTATACTCTGCAAAGGCCTGGATCTTACATGACAACATTTAGACACTAACTTGAACCACGATTGGAAGATAAGATAAGAGAATCTTTATTCGTCCCACAGTCGGGAAATTTCAATAAAGAAGTTAGTTTTCATGACAGATGTCTCTGTTTTGAGATTTGTTAAAACATTGTCTTCCTCCAGCTACAATCTGCAACATATTTAGTTATTGGCAGTAAATGTAAAAAGATTTGCTTAACTCATTGACAGCCGTAGCCAAAGGTTACTGTCTAAACACTGTGCGCAGGAGCGACAGAGGCAATGGAGGCAGGAGGAATACAGCCAGGAACGGGCTTCATTTGGAGGCAGTTTGAGCAGTAAAAGTGTCTCTAGAGCTGACAGAGACTTTTTAGTGCAATATACAGTCTCTAGTTGACATCACCTCTGTTGATATCAATGTAAAAAAAAAGCATACCCAGAACCTAGAAAAATCTAAAGTTGGCTTTGTGTTTCTGGATACATTACCGGTTACAGTTGGCTACAAATGCGAACAACCAGCACAAGAAGCACTAATCCGAGGATGCAGCTGCACCTGGAGCAGGGATCCAGATGAATTAACTGGACAAAATCCACTCGACGAATGTTATTGTGAAATATTAATCTTTTTAAATATTTTTAAAATTGTATTATTCATTCTGGTCATCAGTGAGCAATACGATAAAATGAACTTCAACAACAAAAAGGCAGAAGCAGTGTACTTTTTTGAGCCTCTCTCTTTCCGATCTCTCTGGTTGTGCTTTGAGCTCCCTCTCTAGTCTCTTTTTTTGCTCATTCCCTGGTCTATTTCTCATCTCCCTCTGGTCTTTCTCTGGTCTCCCTCTCTATTCTCTTGTTCTACAACATTTATGGACATTTATCTACAGTCATGGACATTGGTCTCTCACTATGGACCAAATGATGTGTTCTATATTTATTTAATTATTATTTTTAAACTGTTGATTCTCTGATCTGTGTTGGCAATTTTAATGGTTTCGTTAAGAATTGAATAGTCTGCCTCTGGTCTCTTTCTCCAGCCTCTTTCTGGTCTCTCTTTCTAGTGTCTCTTTGGTGCTTACTTGAAACTTAACATTAGTTTTAAATTGTAACAAAGACGTTTCTTAGAGACATTTGAAGTGCTATCCAACCCAATTAAAACAAAAAAGTGAAATTCTCTTCAACTAGAATATCTATGTGCCTCCATAAGTCTGTTTTTTTTCTGCTTTATCCTTGTTAAAAGCCACATACATCATCTACTACTATCTCCATTGCCCGACTTTCAATATTTTATTCCGAGCGGTGCCCCATAGGAGAGATGTGACGTTGCCTTTCTTTGCTTTATCACCAAGGTCAAACTAATCCCCCTGTCTTATTTCATCAAGACAAAACGCGAGCTGAAAACGGACACATTGAATAAAAGCATTTCAGAGAGAGAGTGAGAGAAGCCGAGAGAGGAGCCCTTTGAAGCCACTTCCCGCCGTTTGCAAATATCCACTCAACAACACGACAACTGGCTCGAACAGCACACGTCACATGTGGGTCTGGTTGCATAAAGAAGATGAGAAAAAAGGCCTCTCAACCTTCACCACGCACTGTGCGGGGCTTCGGTTCAAATGCTCACAGCAGGAGAACAAAAACTCCACCAAAAAGTCTCTTCTCATCGCCCTTCGCTTCTACTCTCCCTCTCGTTTGTCGATTTTACTCCATTCAAAGAGCTTGCAGGACGCTGTCAAAATGCCATGTCGATAGGGATTTATTTTATGTAAGAAGTGGTCTGGTGCTTCATGTATAAAACTTTATGCACAAAAAAACAACATAACAACTTCATCAGAAAATATTTGCAGGTTTTGGAAAAAAAAACACTAAAAATAACTTACAGAAACGATACTTGAAAATAACTGCCATATAATGTAACATATATTGTATATAGGAACATGCATGATACCGCAAACACAACTTTAAATATTAATGATAACAATAGGAGAATATAACAAAGTTTTCAAATAGCTGTGATCAAAGGTGCAGGGTTTCAGCTTTGATCGGGATATTCCATTTTAGTTGTACTCATAAACTATACGTACAATAGTTTTATACTATTATCTGGTGTCTAGAAGAAGAGGCAGTTTAGTTTTTTGTCTTAAACTTTGATTCGACTCAGGACGCTGGATAAATAAACTCGAGATTGTGGATTTGGCGAGGTCCCCACACAAACCTACGCCCATGACAATAGCAAAAAATATGGGGATTCTAGATTAGTCATTTTTGGGATTCCTAAAATTATGACTGGAGAAAGAACATCAAACCCTCATCTTCAGCCACATGATTTGGTGTTTCTTGACTTTGAAACACAGAAACTTAATTGAGGATGAGAAAAGTTGAAATTGCAATCATTTTTTGGCACATTTTTTGGTCTATGATTTACTTCCTGTTGTTTGAAAACCCTCTTTTTCTCTGGATTTAATTTTGTGTTTGTTTTTTTACTGGTAACTCATTGATAAAAAATAATCAAAAACAAGACAATAAGGAACAAGTCTGCAGATTCAGTCCTGCCGGGTGATCTGTGCTTTGCCCTTTGTTGATGTTGAACTAATTCATTTATACAGTAACATCCAAAAATTCAGACTTACATGCAAACAGGATTTAATTCAAGCTAAATTGTTTGACCATAGTGTGTAGCCTCAGCCAGCAGGGGCCCGGAAAAAGCACTACTGGAGCAGGGGAAAGAAATAATCTGGTCACATCAAATGCTCCACTCCACCGCTGATCAAGTAAGCAATCGTACAATTTCATTTGAGCAAAAACGCTGCCCAATCATCCTTGCATCACAGATTTGGAAAAAACACAATGCAAGTTTAGATAGCGGACATTGGAGGTAAATAGTATGTAGAGAATATATTTTACACAGACAAGGAAAACAACTGGGACGTGGTCAATAGCTGTGAAATGTCAAATGTCCGCTTGAAGATAAGTCAAAATGAACTGGAATCACGACAGATGCATGTTGGGCTTTGCAGGGTCAAGATTGAGGTCGTAATTCTTGATTCTTGGCTCAAACACATCAGCGGCTGGTTTTACTGACCTCTGAACAAATAAAAGTGAAACATATCAGACGATCTCTAATTTTTCTCCTTCTCATTTTCTCCCCTCAACCTCCTCTTGCTTCACCCTCTCTCTCCTCACCCGCTCTCTCCCCTCTGCGTGTGGATTTGTGGATCAAACGCAGGAGTGCTGACACAAGGAGAAAAAAAACATTCCAGCTTGATGACGAGATCAAGTGGAATTTTTACTACTGCTGTTATTTTTTGCACCTTTTTTTTTGCTTTTTCAAATGTCCCATATTGGGCTCTGGATGCTGCGCCTAATTAGCTATTCAGCCCATCTCCGAGACAGCGTTAGGGGCAGGTGGGTGAGAAGCATCCGTCTGGCCTCCCGCTGCGATCAAAGAACCCCGCTTGTCACGCAAATTTGATTGGTTGGCGTTTAATTGCCGCGTCTCTGGTTGGACGGTGTAGCGGTTAATTGTGAGCAAAGCCCGGGCTGCTAGTTCAGTGTGCTTTTTTTTTATGGCCGTATATCAAGAGTAAAAGCGAGTGGACATGAAACATATGGCAGCGGGCAATAAAGCAGATTTGTGGAGGTGTAAGCGACAACAGTCTCCCGCAGCCGCAGAGGAAGAAGCTCAATGGGTCGCAGTTAAGGCTGCTTTGACAAGAAGGAATTCAACTATAGAGCAATGCAAGTGTCCACAGAGTAACAGAGGCGCTTTTGACCGCGACTCAGTGGATTTTAACGATGCGGTTTCACGTGTGGTACTAGAATTTATGGCCGTTTGTGCAGCAGGAAGTTAGGTATGTTTTTTGATGTTTTTAAAATTTTAAATGTTATTGAACTGGCACAGTAGAGTTCAGTCCAGATGGCACAGTTTATACTTTTGACTCAATGGCTCTAGGACACTCATTCTCAGAAGTAAAACATTCTTTGGTTAAAGCTGGTGTACAGAACTTGTTGTATGATGTACAGTACCAACAGCAAGAGTCTTATAAAAGTACGATTTTGCAAAAAATCTGATCAGAAGTAATGATAAAAAATAACTTTGCATAGTTGTAAGAGAGAACCCCATGAGTCATTATTTGAGGCTTTGGGCTAATACCTGGGTGGTCCTCTCTTTTCCATGGTGGCACAGTGGCGCTATGGTTCACATCAAGACTTGGGTTGGATTTCGTCCCCAGAAAGGGCCTTTCTAAGTAGAGTTTGAACGGTCACCCTGTGTTTCTTTATTCATTTAAAACCATGTTGTATATACTAGTGCAAGAAATATACAGTTGTGTGTTTACATCTGTACATGTTGGTAGCATGAGGGTCAGGGACTAAGTAAAGTGACAGTGGCCACATGTGGTCTATATTGAACATTCTGACATTTCAGCTGTTATTTGGTGAATCTCCATTGGCTTGAGACGGTTTTGCTACTTTACTTACCTTGTTTTTTATTTTTGTTAGTTCCTGGGTTCCTGTCTGCTCCTCTAGTCTGCCACATCCAGCTTTACCCCCTATTTACCCCCTACTCTGAATATGTTTTGAGTCAAATTTTGGATCCCCCTTTTTTGTGCCATCTATGAAAGCAGCCTTCCCTAAAAGTGGCGCCCAGAGACCACTGACTAATGTGTGCAAACCTGGACTGGGGGTCTTATTGACTGCCTGCCAGTGTAATCCATATCATGAGGATCTGCCGCTGCCACCACACACCCGGGGCATATTAGCTGTGCTTGTCTGCTCCTGACAGTCGCCTCGAGGGCCCAGCGGAGTCATTTAGAGAAGTACCTAAAGACACGCAACATGAATCCTAATTCTCGTTGCTATTGTGTGATTCTACCCTCACAGCTCAATACCTGTCTCTGTCACCAACACTGAGAAGCCAAGGAAGCTGCTGCTGCTGCTGCTGCTGCCGCTGCTGCTGCTGCCGCTGCTGCTGCCGCCGCTGCTGCTGCCGCCGCTGCTGCTGCCGCTGCTGCTGCTGCTGCTGCTGCTGCTGCTGCTGAGTGACATGGGTAACATCCGCACAGACGTCTTTTGTTGCCGTTCTGACGCTAATTCATGACGGGATTAAGGCCATGAACAGAGGTGGCAGGTATTACGTTGTAGAGTGGAGTACCGTATTTCCTTTTCTGACACTTTTTTTTTTTTTTTTACACTACTCCCAAGTCAATTACCAACACTTTCTAACCACATTTTACGAACTTTAAAAGACATCAACGCAATATGGCAATATACAAAACAGACTAAAATACAGACCACATTTTTTTCACAAATATGCAGGTCTGAAGTTAGCCATGCTTCTTGGTTAATTTATACGATATTGAAGCTGTGAGACATGCTTGTATGTAATATTGTGACTAAAAGATTAGCTGCTGCTTGTAGAATCTAATTATTTTCCAGATGATTATATACATTTTTAGTGTTTTGACATGCCTCCAAGTTCACTTTTTTCTTCCTGAGATGTTGCTGGAGTACAGTGTTCATAGTTTTGCACTGGTCCAGACCGGAGCAGAGAGGATTCATGGTCCGAACCAAGCAGATCAGGTAAAAAATGCACTGGAGGAATGCTAACTTTTTGAAAAATTCTTACAAAGCATTCAGCTTTTTATTTTGGACTAGAGCAGAGAAAATGGTCCGAACCAATCGGCCACACCACTTCTCCTGCTGTAACCTGAGGTGCTGTTGCATTTTAATACTATTGTTAACAATTATTAGAATGATCTATTTTTACTTTCTGTTAGTATCAATCAATCAATCAAAGTTTATTTGTAGAGCGCCTTTCATACACATGGCAACACAAAGCGCTTCACAGTCCACATCACAAATCATCACATAAAACAAACACCAGAATCACAATTAAAACATTAAAATCACACAAAAGATTAAAACACAATTAAAACATTAAAATCACACAAAAGAATAAAACCATTAAAACTTTCAAAATTACACAAGAAATTTAAAAAAATAAATAAATGACAGCAGTGCATTAAAAATGGAGATAAAATCCTTCAGTTGTATGCACAGGCAAACAGAACAGTCTTTAACCTGGATTTGAACATTGACAGAGTAGACGCCTCCCTCACATTTTCAGGGAGATTGTTCCAGATCTTAGCTGCATGGATCTGAAACGCAGCCTCCCCATGTTTGGTTCTCACTCTGGGCACCAGCAGGAGGCCAGTCCCTGTGCTCCTCAGAGTCCGGGCTGGTTCATATGACACCAACATGTCACTAATGTATTCTGGTGCAAGGCCATGGAGAGACTTGTACACAAGCAGAGCCGTTTTAAAATCTATTCTTTGAGCCACAGGAAGCCAGTGCAAAGACCTGAGGACCGGACTAATATGGTCATACTTCCTGGTTCCTGTCAGGACTCTAGCTGCTGCATTTTGGATGTACTGCAGCTGCTTACAGGTCTGTTTGGACAGACCTGTAAGCAGGCCATTGCAGTAGTCTAGCCTGCTGGAGACAAATGCATGGACAAGAATCTCCAAGTCTGCCCTGGACACTATATTTCTAACTTTGGCAATGTTCTTCAGATGGTAAAAAGCTGTTGATGTTATTGATTTTATGTGGCTATTGAAATTTAGGTCTGAGTCCAGTATTACCCCCAAATTTCTGACCTTGTCTGAAGGAAGTAGGGAGAGAGACTGAAGTTGACAAATGACGCCCTCTCTTTGTTTCTGGGGACCAAAGACAATGATTTCGGTTTTGTCTGTATTTAGCTGGAGGAAATTATTTTGCATCCAGTCACTGATCTGTTGGATACAGTGAAGGAGCAAATCCAGTGGTCCATGTTCTCCTGCAGTCAGTGAGACATAGATCTGAGTGTCGTCAGCGTAATTGTGGTAGGACACTTTGTTTCTTTGTATTAACTGACCTAACGGCAGCATGTAGAGATTAAATAGGAGAGGTCCCAGGATCGACCCCTGTGGTACACCACAGGTCAGGGCCACATCATCTGAGACGCAGTCTCCAATCTCCACAGAGTACTTCCTATCCTCCAGGTAAGACCTAAACCAGTCTAGGGCTGTGCCAGTGACACCAGCCCAGTCCTCCAGTCTCTGCATGAGGATCTCATGGTCGACAGTGTCGAACGCGGCACTAAGATCTAACATGACCAAAACTGTGACTTTACCTGCATCAGTGTATTAATGGATGTGTTCCTGCTGCTACTGGACACCTGAATTTCTATTACGTGGGATCAATAAAGTATCTATCCATCTATCTATCTAAATGTATTTTATGATACTATTGCGTGAGTTTGATAGAGCTTTTAGTTTGGCCCTCCACATCTTAGTCTCAAACAAACTCTACATAATGGGAGTCTATCCATCTGTATGTTCTGCTTTAGCTTCCGCCATCTTCTATAAGAAAGAAACAACACTTCTGGGAAGATTTGTTCTCCTCTAATGATCTCAAAAAACAATTTTAGACAGTGCTGTGTTAAAGCAAAAACAAATGCACACATTATTACACTACTATTGTAACTCCAACACTCTAAAAAAAAAAAAAACAACAAAAAAACTCTACATTTAGCTTTGTTACTGAATACAAACTTGTACTTGCCCTTACTGCACATGGACCTCAATCCTTCATTTTAGTCAATATCAAAAAGCATAAAGTTTCAATGGGATGTGTATAACAGCATACAGAGACATACAGGTCTCAGCGTTGCAATAGATGCGTGGGGAGGATATGGGATGGGGGTAAGTCTGGTTTTGTTGCGTAATCCAATCGAAGGCCTGCTGCTTCTGGGGTGGAATTGTGTTATGAGACATTTATGGAGCGTCCTGGTTGGAGATGGACCGTGATGCACTGATACACAGATGCTGACGTCTTAACAAGCATCTCCCAGGGATTCAACGCTCAAATCAGATAATGCCCAGAGAGATGCTCGGCCCATATTGTATTTGGATGCTGCTTATTTGGTTTTAAAGTGCACATGGCAGGTTAATAATATGATTTCATGATTTTCAGTTTTCTAAGGCAAAAGGGGTTGGCACAAGGCAACTCAAAGTGCTCGACAAAATCACAAAAGAATGTTAAAATAATAAATATTTAGTTTGTTAAGATATAAAACATATAATTAATCAATCAAATGTTATTGATTAATAACATTTTACAGCTCGAAGCTTCGTTGTAAAGCACTCGAGCTGACCGAAGTGCTCTACAACGAAGTCAAAAATGATCCATTAAAACATTAAAACACATAAAACAGCTAAAAAGCAAGCAAAGAGAGAAAAAAGGGTTTAAAAAATCCTTCAGTCGTGTGCACAGCTAAATAGAAATGTTTTTAACCTGGATTTGAACATTGTCAGAGTAGAAGTTTGCCAGATATTAGCATGAATTTGACTCCCGTCCCTGTGCTCCTCAGAGTCCCAGCAGGTGGCCCGTCCCTGTGCTCCTCAGAGTCCCAGCAGGAGGCCCGTCCCAGTGCTCCTCAGAGTCCCAGCAGGAGGCCCGTCCCAGTGCTCCTCAGAGTCCCAGCAGGTGGCACGTCCCTGTGCTCCTCAGAGTCCCAGCAGGAGGCCAGTCCCTGTCCTCCTTACAGTCTCAGCAGGAGGCCAGTCCCTGTGCTCCTTAGTTCATATGTCAATAACATGTCACAGATGTAATTTGGTGTGAGGCCATGGAGAGAACTCAGTGGTTACGTTGGTGCGCTGTTAGCATGCTTGTTGTTGTTAGCATTGATGATGACATATTTCTACAGCATGTCATGAATGTCTTGACACATGCTTAAAAACGTGTTAATTAAAACGGCTTGGAATGTTTTAGATAGTCATAAATATATAGAATGTGTCACAGTACAAGGATACAGCCCTTTTATATCCTCCCAGCAGTATGTAATCAAATCAAGATATCAATCCATCGTACAGATTCACAGTATTTACAAAAAATTCAGCAACATAGATTTTTAAACATACACAAATGTTAAAATACAAAATACAATATCCTAGTTAAAAATAGAATATGCCTAGATAAACAAAAACAATTCAGACTGACATACGAGAAGTTTCTTTCACATGCACTGAAGAATGTACCAGTTTTTATTTTAAAGTAATATTATTGTTGCATATTGGAAAAAAAAACTTGATGAATCGATTTAATATATACAGCTCAAGTGAAAATTATAATCCAATTTGTCATGTGCACTTGACAAAACGCATCAAGAAATAATTAAATTGCCAGTTAATCAGGAAAACAAAAACAAAAATGGAAAAAGTGGATTTGACAAAAAGTGACACTGACCTGGAGCTTTTTAAAACACTCAGAAAAGGAACTATTCAACACACACGGAGCCTGTCACGATGCCAACATAAGGCTGAACATTACTTTTGAAAATTGGATTCTGTTGGGATCATGGAAATGAACAAAAGCAGACACCCATAATCATTTGGCAGGAAATTCTGACCAAACCCAAAGGCAAAAATCAATCCAGCATAATCAGTTCAAATCTATTGCAGCAACTCTCACTTTCCAAGTATCCAGGGTCTCAAAATAAATGAAATTAAGAACTAAATCTGGCAATTGCTTTTCAAACTACTTTTATTAAACTTGGAAAGAACTCAACAGTCTGGAGCTGTAACACTCTGTGGACAAACTTATATTTTTCATAAATGATTGTTGTTCATGTCCTGTTATAATTTATCATATTAATTGATGCATTTAAATAAGGCCAGTGTGCATTAAAGAAAAGACTAAAACCCAAAAAGAGAGGACCACTCTGACTCAGAGCTATAAGGTCAAAGTGACAAATAGTGACTCACAGGGCTGTGACAAGTATGAAACAAAAATGTTTTCTGATCAGATGTAGCATGTGGTGGTCTGGTTGGTTCACACACGTTTACATAATAATTAAAGGTGGAGAACCTACTTCTAAAACCACCCTTGGGTCAAATTGACCTGACACAGTGATTAAAAAATAGTCCAAATATTTTTCTTCAACCTGAATTTTTATGACTTTTTATAACTTCATCATCTACATTCTAATACAAGGTTTTTTCTTCTACTTTTAATCATCTGTGGCAGGTCATTTTGAGCCAAGTGTAGCACATGGATTCAGATATCCTTTTTTTGTCCCTTTTTTTGTTGGGGAGACGTCGATTTAGATAAATACAAATATATTAAAGGATGTACCTCAAATTTAATGAACAACTGCTAGCTACAATTAGCTCAAGGCGTTTTCATTCAGAGCATGAACTTAAGCACCTGGAGGAAACTGGAGCACCTGGAGGAAACCGGAGCACCTGGAGGAAACCGGAGCACCTGGAGGAAACCAGAGCCACCATCTGTTTAATTCTTTGTGACTGTCCTGAGAAAACTTGATGCAGTTTATCATACTGTATTTGCAATCATGACTTTTTTAAGCTTCTATTGGTACCACAGTGGGGAAATTATAATATATTCTGCCAAACTCTAGAGAAAATGTAATCTAACCCAAAGAAGATCAAACACAAAGAAGTTAACCCCTCCTAACCTTGCCTGCAAGCTACAAACACAAAGAAGTTAACCCCTCCTAACCTTGCCTGCAAGCTGAATTCTCGCGGTATTTGTGAGTTCACAAACACTCGAGAATACATCTTGTCCCGCTCCCGCCAACCCTTTTCGAGTAGAACATCTAGGTGTTCAAGCCAATCACGCGCCAGTCTGGGGGTTTAGGGTGGGATATCCGGGTTTGACGAAAGCAAGAAGTGCCGGGCCGAAGCAAAACAAACATGGCTACGCAGGAGGACGGACGCGTAGCTCAGGCTATCAAGTCAGTTTGAGCAGAATCTCCAATTTCTTTTTTGAAAGATGAACAGCGAGAGGCGCTTTGTGCATTTCTGGACGGCAACCTTGGTAGGCGGGCACACAGCGTCACTTCGCCCAATCAGCTTGAAGTATTCTGCTGCTTATCCCTCCTTTCCTCGAAAGGATTCTGCTGCAGAAGTCCCAGATTGATATTGTGGAGAACGCATTAGAGTTCTACACAATCATCAATCTGGCTCTTGCCAGGTTACCACTTAGCAACCAAACCATCAAACACAAAGAAGATAACCACTCAGCAACCAAACACAAAGAAGATAACCACTCAGAAACCAAACCATCAAACACAAAGAAGATAACCACTCAGCAACCAAACCACCAAATGCAAGATACAGCCCAACTCCTGTTCAGCAAATCAAATATGAAGTCCCTCAATTTCTCAAATGGCCAGACTGACAAAGTGCAGACCGGTAATGTCCATTATGTTCTCTCTAAAATGTAGGAAAGTCTGGGTTAAATTGCGGTCGCAACCTTTTGTAGTAGATGATACAATACACAACACCTATTTTCCTGCCAAAAAGTAAAGAGCTTGTTGCATTGCCCGTCATTTGGCCGTCACTTATCCCGCTTTGGGTCAGAGGGCTGGAGCCTGTCCCAGCTGGTTTGGGGTGCGAGGCCGGTGCTAGTCCCTGGACAATCTCCAGCTAATAACAGGTCCGGAGCAACCAGACCGAAAAGCATTTAGGCTCACTCACACGCGTCATCTGTGAACTAATTCATGTGTTCTACGGACAGAGGAAGCCTGATGTTCGGGAAAGGAGATTGGCAAATGGTTTGGGAACAATGCTGATTTCTAAAACCTTTTACTACTTCTGCTCGGACTGTTCCACGGTCTAGAATAGAGTCATTATCTTTGACATAGTGGTGACATCAGGTGCATTCACTCTGCGTTCAAATGAGGTGGATTGCTGGAGCATTTTAGGCTGAAAAAGCTTTGTCTTGGATCTGAAAAAAACAAGCAAGTGTGCCGTATTCCACTTCAATTCAATGTATTTTTGTACAACTCTAAATCACAGGAGACTTTCAGTTGTTGATTCATTAAGAACAGATCGGATAATCAAGCAGTTCGAACACAGGAAATGCAATAATAACAAACACATAGGAGTCATTGGTCCATAAAGAGCAGGATGACCACATAAATGTTGATAAATGTCTTTAAATGTCCTGGATCATTGATGTCCTCAGACCCTCCTCTTTCACCTCAGTTGCTTTTGAGAAATGATCAGTCAATCAAGTTCATTTATTAAGCACAATTCATGCCACCCAAAGTGCTTAACAAGCCAAAAAACGGTACAAACATTATAAAATGGACGGAAGGGATAAGGAGCACCCAAAACAAATGTTTATATCACAACAGCAGTTGTCTTGGAGGATTCTTGAAAGTTGTTGATTTTCCAACACGAATCAGAGAATCAAACAGTTCAAACAAGGAAAGGCAATAACGACAACAAACACAAAGAGCCATTGGTTCATTAGGGGTGGATGACCAATGTCCATAAATGTTAGTAAATGTCTAAACATGTCCTGGATCATCACCACTGTCCCTAGACCCTCCTGGATCTGCAAGGAACAACCACAGTCGGACAAGATTGATCTAATGTGATATACAAAAAAATAAAACAAAATGTGTTTTCTGACTTTAGAACAAAGAATGTTTGGATTTTTGCTCACTTTTTAGACAGCCAAAAACTTTATTTTGCTGATTGGCTAAACCATTAACACCTGTGAGATTTCATAACACTTTTAAGCAACTTTTGTTAAAGTTAAACTCATCATTCTATCAATGTGCAGAAGCCAGTACTTTTCCCTTGTTTTGTCTATCTGAAGGCCAAGCTACAAGCACACCGTGGCAGCTGCTGATTGGAGGTCTCCATGCCTCCGCTCTGTATAATACACTTGCATTCTATTGTATCTGTGATCGTGTTCGTGCTGTCTCTACCATTGACAATAAAACATGTCTTCTGTCGGAATGTAAGACACGATCCCAGACTATGTCATCTTCTTCAGGTGGTGGAAGGATGCGGGCCTTGTCTATAACATCTAGAGAACAGAAGACTTTTTTTTTTACACAAAAAGTGTTTTTTTTTTAAGCCAAAACTGAGAAACCTCAAGAGAAACCATGCATCTGGATCAGCACATGGACAATCTGCACAGCCCCTGATTCCAGTCAGGCCTGCTGTGAGCTGCTGAGACATGGACAACACCAGCGTCCTCTTTTGCATGGACACCATTTGGAAAAATTGGATTACACAATTTGGACATCATTTGGAACAATCTGGATTTCTGAATTTGGACATAATTTGGACTGAATTGAATTGCTGAATCTGGACACTGAAGCTGAAACGTGTGATTGAAAGACACGTCACAGAAGAATTCATGGCTCGACACAAATGCAGCCTGAAGAAATCAACACGGAGAAGTGGGAGAGACTGTTTTCAAAGCAATATCTGGAACCACCATCGACTGATGAAGTTTGGTATTTTACTGAAGATTGTTGACAAGTTTTATGAAAGATCTGAACATGTTTTACGAGTTTATGAGTTTTTGAAGTATTCCGAGTTCTGAGTTTTTTGAGGTACCGAGTGAAGTACCGAGTTTATGAGTTTTTGAAGTATTGAGTTATGATGTTATGTTGCTGTTTATCGATCCTGATGGTCACACGTGAATGTATGACCAGAGGGGGGACTGTGAGATTTCATAACACTTTTAAGCAACTTTTGTTAAAGTTAAACTCATCATTCTATCAATGTGCAGAAGCCAGTACTTTTCCCTTGTTTTGTCTATCTGAAGGCCAAGCTACAGTACAAGCACGCCGTGGAAGCTGCTGATTGGAGGTCTCCATGCCTCCGCTCTGTATAATACACTTGCATTCTATTGTATCTGTGATCGTGTTCGTGCTGTCTCTACCATTGACAATAAAACATGTCTTCTGTCTGAATTAAAGACGCGATCCCAGACTATGCCATCTTCTTCACACCGACAAATTTGGCTCCCTAATCCCCATTCCCCATGGAGCCTGTTTGAGTCAGCTCTGATCACCTTCTTCCACTCAGAGGCAAACACTATGAGTGTGACACCAGCTCTTGGTTGGTTCATGTCTACAATTCATGGTTTCTTCTTCTTGTGGTGGGCATGTGTAGGAAGATTACCATAAAACCATTTGTATATTTTATATGACAAGTACCCGTTAATTAATACAAATATCACAAAATGAAGTTTCTATATGGTTCAAATATGGAAAAACTTTGCTTTTTATCAAACTTCTTCCAGTAGTTGCCGTCCCCACTGTGTCCGACTTTGACTGACAGTTGTCCTCCATATTTCCCCCTGGCCCTGTATCTCTGCCTTGTGTACAGCAGTGCAGTTGTTAATAAAGCGGCACAGTCCCGCTTGGCCTGTGTGAGCTCAGGGTGCAACAACATATAATAATAACCTCCATGGACCACAACACATGGAGGTCACTCTCTGTCAACCACCTCCTCTTTGCTCTCAGCATTCAGCCGTGCACTCCAGTCCACCACAAACCCAGCAAGTGAGACACAAACAAGAAATACAGAAAATGTTTGTATTTATGTAATGCTTTTTGATCCCCAAACAGTGCATTATAGAGAATTCCAATTTAGTAAAACACAGGATATTGTAGGTTGTTTGTTTCTTACAATTAAAGGACAACAGACAGCTATGGGCATTTTCAGTATATTTGAATTTGGTTTATTTTTTCTATTTGAATACTTTATTTTGAGCCATAAATATCAAACAATCTGCGCCATACAGCAAGCACTCTATACCCACACAGAATATACAGAAGGAAAAACAATACAAATTAAATTAATTAATTAATTAGCGGGCGACAGTAGCTCAGTTGGTAGAGCATTGGCCTTTGGGCCTGAAGGTGGTGGGTTCGAGCCCACCGTAAGACCTACTTCATGACTCCCACTGATGACTGCTGTCGTTGTGTCCTTGGGCAAGACACTTAACCCTACTTTGCCCAAAGCCCCAACTGAAAGATCTCAGCTCCTGTGGACTCACCACCTGCAGGTGTCTGCCATGAACGCACAAATACGTCAAAGCAAATAGTAAGCCTGTCTGCCATTGACGCATTAATACGTCTATCGGTTTTCACTATTTTCATATTCCCAGATATCTATTATATCTAATATGTATGGGGATGAGTTTTAGAGCATATTTCATCGAGCCAGCAGGTGGCACCAGTGCTGCCTTTGGATGTTTTGAAAACAGGATGCACTTGTTTGGTCTCTTTTTCTCAGCTTTTTGTCTGAGACTGATTGATTTCAGTAAAACTTCCCTCTACTCGACTGGGGATTGCAGGGGAACGAAACAAAAAAAAAGTTCTGATGAAAGTAGACAGTCCATTCTTTCAGATTCTGGTTTCGGATTTCAGATGTCATAGTACACAGTATTCTGTGGGTCTTGAAAAATCAATAAAATCATCAGAAACTGCTGGCAATATGGGAGTACCTGTTCTGAAATGGGCTGGCAGGCAATGAGTTTAACTGCTTTGTTGTTGGGAAATCAAAATGTATAATTCAAAAAAAATTGTAAATGGATGTGATTATATTGCATTAGTATATCATCAGTGGAGTTGAACTTTTAAAAGCTTCTTATAGCTCGTAATTTGCCATATCCAAGTTAAATAAAGGGGGCTTGACCAACATTCAAGACCCATCACACCAACAAGCCTCATTTT
The DNA here is from genome assembly GCA_964034765.1 of Knipowitschia caucasica. Lineage (NCBI taxonomy): Eukaryota > Metazoa > Chordata > Actinopteri > Gobiiformes > Gobiidae > Knipowitschia > Knipowitschia caucasica. The sequence continues at coordinate 7,725,398 of OZ035843.1, forward strand.
CAGTCTGAATTGATCTTGGATTGTTTGTATGGGTTCGTCTGTGACATATGAACCAACCTGGATTCTGAGGAGCACAGGGACTGGTCTCCTGCTGGGACTCAGAGGAGCAAAGGGACTGGCCTCCTGCTTGTTCCCAGAGTCAGAACTAAAGATGAGGAGGCTTTATTTCAGACTTATGTAGCTACAATCTGGATAAATCTTCCCGAAAAGTGTAAAACAAAAACGTTTGTATCGTCCCTTTTTAAATTAATGATTTAATGCATTATGATTGTTTCTATCTTTTTTGTTCACTTTGAGTTGCCTTGTGTATGAACTGTGCAATACAAAATAAACATATTTATTCATACAGAGCCTTTCACAGAGAGTGTCACAGAGCTTTCCTGTGTATTGTTCTGTCCTTATGTTGCCTCTTGTATTCAATCACATTATTGTTGTGACTAGTCCTGAATGCACGGTTCATAAAACACACGGACAAAGGTACAACACAATGCAATATACCATAGGTGTTTTTTTCCGTCTGTCTCCCTTATCCTCACCCACACAGGCAGCTCTACCTATTTGTATGCACTGAACAAACCAACAAACCATTCAAGGGTAAAAATCACATGTATTCTCGCCGGCCCCCACAAGCAGAACCCCCCTACCCTCCCCCCTTTCTCTCCCCCTAGTTTTAATGAAACCTGCTGAGCGCTGTCATTCCTCTGTGACTCGAACTGGAATAATGACACATGTAACAAGTCAGTCTGCAGCCGTCAGCCAATCAGACGCCGCCGCAGCTTTAGCGTTGCGAGCCATCCCTCCCTTTGTGGCCCTGACTTTGACCCTGGGTTCCCTTTGAAATTTTTAGCCATGCAAATGTCTGCGTGTGCTTTCATGTAGCAGACAGCCGGGTTTCGGGATGGTGTCGAAATTGTAGGGTTGGAGAGGACAGCGTTTGCACATGCTGTCGGAGAGGTATATTATTACGTGGCTTTTGAAGTGCTAATAAAATCCGCACAAAAAGGACATTTCTGAGCAATATTGAATACGGATTTAGGAGAAATTCAGCATTGATAGGTTTAAAGGACTTATCTCTTTCTCATAATACATCAGTTTCTTCGTCGAGAAATGTTTGTCTTTGATTTACAAATTACAATCTTGTCCGTTTACAGCTGAGGTCCACAACTTTCCCCCAATAAATTATAGATGTTGTTTGTTTAAATGCATCATGAAGTCCTCAACATATAGGAAAAATAATATCTTGTTCAAACTTTTGAGAAAGAGCCTTGTGAGTCATTGGGCTCTTTCCTAAAAGTTTGCACAAGATGTTTTGCTTGTGCTTCACGGCAAGAAGGTCCATAGGTTAGATCCCACCTCCAGACAGGGCCGTTCTGTGTAGAGTTTACATGTTCTCCCTCTGTTCTGGATTCTCCTACCACTAAAATATGTTCAATAGGTCTGAGTGTAATGAGGGAGTGAACAGATGGTGATGGTTGGTGTATGGTGATATATTGGTTCTCCAAAAACACATTGTATATTGCGCTTTGTATGGCCTCAATCTGTGAAACATATTACTAGTTACTTGCTGTATTAGTTACATTGAATCAGGTTTGAAAATGGCTTTAAAGTTCTTCATAAGACAAGATAAAGTTCATTAATCTAATGGTGCGTTCAGACCAAACGCGATTTCTGCGGCCAAATCGCGTATATCGCGCGGCTTGAGCCGCTTGTGACAAATTGTGGCAGCCGCTGTCACAGAGAAACTTGGCCGCGCGGCCAGGACACTAGAGGGCAGCCGCTGTCACAGAGCGTTGAGAGCGTCTAGGGGCGGGGCTTGTCTCTTTTGCCTGTAGCTTCCCAAAATGGATGTCAGCGAAGGAGTTGCTTGGCTCTATCTAATAAATAAAGCCAGACACGTCGTCAAAGGGCGAATCGACGACGTGTCTGGATTCACCAGATAGTCCGTAGACGGTTGGAGTTTGGTGAGTTTCACCATTTGCTCCGGGAGCTGCGCTCGGATGAGGGTCGCTTTCAGCGGTACTTTCGTCTCTCCCTGGCCCAGTTTGACGACCTACTGACCCGCATTGGCGCAAGGATCACCTACCAGGACACCAACTACAGGCGCTCTATTCCAGCTGAAGAGCGCCTGTCCATCTGTCTGCGGTTAGTGTTTTTTACCCCATTCGGAATTCCTAAATACTTACAAAGTTTGTCATTTTTCAATCACAATCCACAATGTAATAGCTCAGAAAACAGTATTATGCAACAATATGGTGTCTATGATTACTGTCTATGATGTTTACTGTCTACTAGTTTAACGTATTTTATGCTACACAAGTTTTGTCACGTGATTGTTATGAATGTAATTGTGATAAATATGTTCATATCATTTTGTAATTGCAGGTTTCTTGCCACTGGGGACTCCTACAGGACCATTGCGGGGAGCTTCAGAGCGGGCATATCCACCGTCTCCATGCTCATCCCAGATGTGGTGGCAGCCATCTGGGACTGCCTCGTGGAGGAGTTCATGGCTGTGCCTGGAGCAGAGGAGTGGAGGTCCGATGGAACTTCCCTCTGTGCTGTGGGGCCATTGATGGGAAGCATGTGGCTGTGAAGGCACCCCCCAACTCTGGGTCCATGTTTTTTTAATTACAAGGGGCACCATTCCCTTGTGCTCCTGGCTGTAGTGGATGCCCAGTACAGGTTCAGGGTGATTGATGTGGGAGGGTACGGCAGATCCAGCGATGGAGGCATCGTGTCCAACTCTGCCTTTGGTGAGGCTCTGCGCGAGGGCACACTCGACCTGCCTCCTGACCAGTGCATACCTGGAGCTGACCACAGAGGACCCCAGCCCCATGTGTTCGTGGCAGATGAGGCCTTTTCACTGCGCTGCAATTTAATGCGCCCTGCCCATCTCCAGCCATGAGGATGGCTGGAGATGGGCAGGTTCCTGCACCGAGGGGAGCTGCTGTCGGTGAAGAACCACTTCCAGGCGTGCAGCGGATGGCCGCCTGGAAGCCAGCAGTGGACATAAGGAAAGTGTTCATGGCCCACTTCAGTGAGGAGGGAGCACTGCCGTGGCAGCCCACAGAGTAGTCATGTCCACCACAAGACTGACCCACATCTGGCCATAGTCCAAACCCATATTGATTTGCACTATTCTATTCACCTGTATACCTTCTGTTTCTAGGTAATGACTGCCAGACTCCACTGCGACTCCACTCCAACTTCAGGTTAATCATATGCACATTCAAGCTTTTCCATAATTACAAGGTTGTTAAAACAGTAAAAGGTGAAATGAATAAAAAATACTGTCAACTACTGTATCGCTCTTTAAGTGTTCGTTATTCCATCTTCTATAAAACCCAGTCAGCTCTTATAAAAGTAAATGTACAAATATAGAATAGCATTTTCTGTCAATATTATATGAAAGGTAGTAATGGTTGGCTTGAAGTAGAACACATGAGGTTTGAAAAATATTTTCTTTATAAAAAAAGGAACAAACAATGAAAAATAAATGAAATGTACATATAAACAAATGAAAAGGAGCTTGCTTGGAGGAGGTGCGGTGGAAGAGGAAAGGGACACATGTCTGTTTCCTCCCCTGCAAAAGGTGTCACCTTAGGTCAAAAAACTGTCTGTTCTGGCCAATGGTTCCAAATTAAGCAGAACGGTGCTGCTTTCATATAAAAGTTGGTACATTTTGAATTTCACAAATTCTTTTGACTCTGGTGCCACCCTTTGCAGGAGAGGAAAGAGAGAGAGCAGGAACTGATGGTCTTCTGAGTAGTCGGGCGGTCCGGCTGCTTTGGTCCGTAGAGTCTCCAGCAGCTCCCGCTCCCACTCTGAAGGCCCACCAAGGAAGAGGGCTCGGAAGAGGCCCACGTCCGTAGAGCCGCCAACAAAGAACACAGGGCAATCACAGTGTTAAAAAGTGGAACATGTATTTCAAAAAAGCAAAATGAAGAGAGCAAATAATATCTGTATTAAAGCCAGAGTGTGTAGACATAGTTAAACACATGTAAAACACTTTTAAGTTGTGTGTTTGTTACAATTAACTTGAACATTGCAGTTATCAATGAAATTACTCACACAAGCACAAATTTCGACAGTTACAAACTAATATCTCTGAAGTGTATTTCGCAATGAAATTTGAAATTGGCTGTAAAAAAGTAATACTCTATTGTCTGCATTAAACAGGATAGCTGCCATCTTGTGGAAACCATTGCATGTATTTGTTCAGTACTTTTATAGCATAAGGTATTTCAGTAGTATGTTTTTATCGAAGAAAGAGGGAAGATGTGAAGCTTCAGACCAAAGCTTCTTTCCACCTGTAGTGCCTTGACATCTTGGTGTTTCTCTGTAAATTTGTCGTCTACACTGATGTAACAGCCCTTGGGTAATTTTGGCATATTATGCAGTAACATTTTGTTTATATGAACAGTCCTGTAAAAAGAATAAAAATAAAACAATGATTAAAAAAAGCCACACCTGTAGGTGCAGAAGCAGGGGAAGGTCCAGCCCTCACAGAAGAAGAACCGGCTGAGGAAGCAGCAGCAGCAGCAGCAGCAGCTCAGGCAGCTCAGGCCAAGATGTCTCACCTTGTGTGGTGGTGGCAGTGTCTGTGCCAGAAGAAAACAAGAAATACAATTATTTCATATCATGTGTACATTGCGCTTATGACATTTATATGTACATAATAATGTACATTATTATGTACATTTAAATGATTTGTTCATATAAAAGGGAAAAGGGAAATTTAACACAACACATGATCAAGATCTATCCTGGTTTGAAAATAGCCAATGCCTATTTTCACCTGGCCATGATGTTAAGAAATCATTAAAAGAAATGCATACACAGAAAGCAATATAAATGTAAAAGTCAGCAAAATGTGGGTAATAGAAAGGAAAGAAATGTATTTTTTCCAACTGTTGGAGGTCTCTGTTTGCTGCATGACACCGACCTTCAGCACCTGACAGCCCTGCTGCTGCTGCTTCCTCTGGCTCTTCTTCTGGGTGGTTGTACCCTGTGGTCTGCTCCTCCTCGGCCCTTCGCCTTGGCATGTTCCCGGAGCTGTCACGGGGAGTGATGTAAGGCTCGAGGAAGGACATGACCACAAGGTACTTCCACGTCTGGCCTTTCCCTGCTTCTGCTACACTCTTCTTCTTCTTCACCTTCTCCTTCTTCCTGCTCTCCTTAGCATATGTGTCCCTCAGATTCTTCCACCGCTTTTTGCAAACTTCCACTGAATAAACACATCAACTCGTAAGCAGGAAAGTAGTAGTTTTTTTCGCGGGGAAATATTTACAACATTGAAAAGTTAAAATAACTTACCCGAGACACCAACCACCTCGCTAACCCTCCTCCAAGCAAGCTCCTTTTTATTTCGGTCCCGGTAGCTGATGTCCGCAGTGTTATATACAGTAGCTCAGAATGAGCACCGACCTGAGCAATTGACGTGTCCTCCATAGCTGTCATCTACTAGTGTTTTTCCGGTAGTGAAATGCGTCACTACGTCACTGGAGGAGAAAGCTCCTGATTGGTCGGCACACGCGAATTCTCCCAAAAAGTTCAACATTGTTCAACTCTAGCGGCGGCCGCGTTGGAGGCACGAATCGCGCGAAACGCGCGTCAAAACGCTTGACATCTCAAAACACGCCGCGCGAATCGCGCGAAACGCTCGAATTCGCGCCGCTCTGGCCGCGCGAATCGCGCCGCGTGATCTCTCGCCGCTCCTTGGCGCGCGTCCCCCATGTTGTGTCAATGTAGACCCGCCGCTTTGGCCGCAGAAATCGCGTTTGGTCTGAACGCACCATAACAATGGCGAAATTTACTGAGGGTTTTGTTGGTTTGAGAAGTTGCTTTTGACCCCAGTTCCCAAGTTCCTTTTTTCATCAAAGTTCATGTGCATATTTCAACAAACAACATATATTAAAAAATTTTAGTTGATTAATCGCACAGAAATGGTGAGTTAACTCACGATTAATCGCATTTTTAACATTCTATTTCAAATCCACTCCAATTGAAGTTAAATGAGATTATCAAATGTAATGACACATTGTCATTCAGACCAAATGTACTTAAATCTGTTAGATTTGCTCACAACCCTTTGCTTATGGGCACAACCAAAATGAGCTGTTAATGAAAGGGGGAAATTTACATACCCCAGCTTTAATTCAGCGAGTTTAGTTTAGTTTCAGGAGGAGACAGGGACACTTTCGCGGTGTATTTGCGTGCACAGGTTACGCACATGCAGATAATTTGGTCTTATATGACCATGTTACCACGGCGCCATTCGCTCACAGCCGCTCACAGCCGCTCACAGCGGCTCACAGCCGTGTTGGTGTTAGCGGCTCACAACCAGAGCGGCCGCGGAGGAGGCGGACTTCAGTTCACAGCAAACAACAGCTCCGCAGTCACGCGTATTCTTTTAAAACTTTAATCCCCAGAGGGCCTACCTGCTCTGATGCCATCTCACACGCAGCATTCTGAGTGATATAATGGATAAATGGGCGGATCATTCGGACATGCGTTGATGCGTTAAAAAAAAATTACGCGTTAATGAAAAATGTATTTAACGTGAGTTAACGCGATAATTTTGACAGCCCTAATTAATACCAAAATAAATGGTCTTCTCAGAAACGATTAACACTATTTTACTCTGCATTTCTCTGAAAATTGTAGCTTTCATTTTTCTTAATACATATGCACTGCTCTACTTTAAAAAAAAGCAGAATTGCCCGGACTTATAGCCAAGTTCTTGATAAGGTTGTCAGCTAAAGTCTGACAGTGTTGCAGTTGATTGTGACGACGTTTTCCAGGGAAAAGTAAAGGGGAAGCAGAAATCAGCTCCAAAAGTCGTCAGTATAATGGACAATCAGTAATTCCAGATCAATATAAAACCAGTTAGAATAATGAATATGCCGTTAGAAAGTAAGGAATGCTGCATTTTACCTAATCCAAAAGACTATTCCTCTGCAGAACTAGTTGCAAGATTCTTTCTGCTAATCTTTACTATTTCAGCGGCTTAATTTCCAAAGCATCTCGCTCACTTTTGATCAATCTTTAATCCTCATAACATTTCCTTGTTTGTGTTTACCCCTGAGCTGGTCTGCTCCTCACCTCATCTGCCTCGCTACATTGTGCTATCCAAGGTCTGATCCCCCTCTTACTTTTAATATCTTTTCACTCCGTCGGTTGAATCTCATAAAATGAACTGTTGTGAGCAGCGCTGCCAAGGCCCCAGCCAATTGTGTGTGTGTGTGTGTGTATGTGTGTGTGTGTGTGTGTGTGTGAGTCCTTGGACCGCAGCCTTTCTACGCTTTGCCCCAGTGACGAGTCAATACAGGCTGCACAAACCCTGGCTTTTAGCAGAAAACCAATATGTTTCCCTATCGACTTGTCTAAAGATAAAACAATGTAATATGTTAGTGGCTTGAACATCTAAAAAGTCTGTAAATAGCATCAGAGGCACAAAAACAGAAGTTGCTCCAAAGTCTTGCATAAGCCAAGGTGGTTTTGCAGTGATTAAGCGAGTGGCAAAGGGTAGCATTAGAATGTCGTGGGCACTACCCTTATAATTGGCTTTTCCTATTTGTTTGTATACGGCAGCAGGTATCTGACAGCTAATCCTATGCAAAGCCCGATAATAGGAGGCTTTTTGCTAACAGAGCTGTCAACAGGCCCTAAATCAAGCTAAAAGCCCCATGCATTACGTTTGCATTAAGTGGATAGGGAGTAGATGTGTTCACAACAGCGCACAATGGCTGGACGGGGAAGGTTACGTTTGAAAAATTGTCAAAAGTTGTACCACAAGAATTTCGTCACCAGCTTTAGGGAAGCAAAACTTTAAATTGCATGTACGATTTGTTTTTGGAACGAGTTTGGGCATGTATGCTAAAGTGTTTGCTATTGTGCTTGTTACCGCGGGGTGACACCACATGTATTTTTGAGTATTTTGACTCGTTGATTATATTTTAAGACATTGTTTTTTTGTCCTTAACAGTTTCAACTACAGAAACACAAAATTGGCCATTTCCGACCACAGTATTTAGAAAGAAGGACATTGTAAGAACGCAGATATAACCACTGTTGTACAGCATATAGATTTTATCTCATTATTTTATATATTTCATATTCATTCATGTCTATACCTAAAAATGCACACTACTTTGTCATGATCCACCTTGTTATAAAAGAGAGAACCCCTTTATGGATTGGTATGAAGCATCTTGGGGGCTGAGGCCAAAAAACACCAACGCTGCATTAAATAGAATAGAAATACAGAGATGTATCTATGATTGTGGCGACAGTAGCTCAGTTGGTAGAGCATTGGCCTTTGGGTCAATGGACTCCCACTGATGACTGCTGTCGTTGTGTCCTTGGGCAAGACACTTAACCCCACTTTGCCTGAAGCTCCCACTGAAAGATCTCAGCTCCTGTGGACTCACCACCTGCAGGAGGATCAGTGAGGGGCTGGTGCTGTGTTTATTTAACCAGGAAGTCCCTTGAGATAAAAGCTCTTTTACGAGGGAGACCTTGCCAAGAACACCTTGGAAACAAATAAAGTACATACACAAGCACAAACAACGGCATTATAAACTTTTATCAAATTGGTTAAAGAGTAACATCTGCACATTTCAGTCAATCTCTCCTTCAACAGACATTTAAATGAGACCAGGAGACAAAGTTATTTTAACTGTAACAAGTTTTGGATGTTTTTCCAAGCCCATTGTGCCGCGTAGGAAAAGGCCAATCTGCCCAGTTCGGTCTTTATTCTGGGGATGTGAAACAGGGGTCGTTGGGAGGAGCGGGAGTTATACTCACAGTTGGCTCGGGTCAGGAGCCCGCACAGGTATGAGGGCAGCTTTCCTATGATGGCTTTGTAGATGAAGATGAGCCAGTGGCCGTGTCTCCTGAGGCTAAGTGAGGGCCATGAGAGCTGGGAGTACAGCTCACAATGATGGGTCCTGAAGGCAGAGTTGGTAATGAAACGTAGAGCACTGTGATAGACTGTGTCCAGACGGTGGAGTGCTGAGGATGCTGCGTTCATGTAAATAATATCCTCATAGTCTAAAACAGAGTGGAAGGTGGCCAAATCAATGGTTTGGTAAAGTCCTCTGAGATAACTACTGATGTGATTTAGGGTTATATAAAAACCCATTGAAATTATTGAATTGAATTAAAATAGCTGACAGGACACGTCAGATGAATGTAACTTAAAATGTTAAAGCAATTTGTATGTTCTCCATGTGTCTGTGAAGGTTTCCTGTGGGTGCTCCTGTTTCCCCTACCACTAAAAACATGCACAATAGGTCTGAATTGTGAGTGAATGAATGGTGTTAATTGGGGGCTTTGATTCTCCAGTTTGTTCGGCGCCTCGCTTCCGTCATCACCGGGTGTGAAGAAAATTAAACTATACCTGAACTCTGAACATTGTAAAACGCTTAGAGGTGACCTTGGTCTAAAATGCGCAATATAAATGAAGATTACGTACATACTTACAAAATACCACACCGGTCTTAAAAAAGGATCAACTCCTCAAAAATACAATCTTCCACATTCCTCGCTTGTAAAACATCTTTTTACCTTCATATATTTTGTGAGCTCTGTCGGCGGTTTAGAGAAACTTATTCCAGAACGAAAAATGAAAAAGAGATGACAACCCTCATTCAGCTCAGGGTTCTTTCTTACAAGAATGTGCAAAAGATAATGTTTTCTAAGAAGAAGAAGACTGCATTGTTTTGTCATCTGATCTGTTCACATTTTAGTTGTTATTATCTATCAAACAAAGAAATAGGTACGCCGGCTTTGAATGATAAAGCTTTTAGAATGGGCGAAAACAAAGAGATTTCCATTTCTCTTGTCTCGTCCCATACACTTTCAGGACAATGGACAAATAGACAGAGTGTAAATGAGTCACTGAGCGTTATCTATGCATGTGAAGTCTATTTCTGTAAGCCGTGAACGTTTAGTGTGAAGCATGCTAGCACGAGGGAATTCATTTGCCTCTTCTAAGCCCGAGACAAGCGCCAAAGAGAAACGATCATGGCGCTGTCCGCAAACATACGGAGCCGAGGCCTGAGAGACCGCGGCAATGAAGACAAAGCTGTTTTGGACCCACCGCCGGGAGAGTGTTATCGGGTTAGCGAGACAGATGAACAACCCCTTTGGCAAGCCCTGAGTGAGAAGAGCTGCCTTATAAATAAAAGTTAAAGGGAGGAGCTGCTTGTTTGGACTCTATATGGATCTTTTCCCCAAACAGTCAAAGCCAGCCGCAGACCCTCCCTCTCCATCAATGCCCACACCTCCCGTCCACAGTAAGAGCAGATAATTAATGGGAAATTGACATGCGGTGAAAGATTTAGGTGGGCAGAAGGTAGATTGGTGATTTGCTCTAAATTTGTACAACGGGGCGGACAAATGTTGGGTCGATTGTGCACCAGACCAAAGGCGGTAGGTGTTTAGAAAGAAGGACATTTCAATTAAGCCCATTTAACCACTGTCGTACAACCTAGCAAACATGTTACCTCTATGTTGCGCTGTGCAGGGAATGGGGACATTATTTTCTTCATTATTAATCATCTGCAGTATGTCTAAGCCTCAAAACATTATCATTAACCACGGTGTTGCAATCCCATTGATCACACATGGGATCTGGAATATTTCCCAAATCTGGAACACCCCCCTCCAGCCCCCCACCACTTCTTGGGTGCCCTCTCCCTACCCTTGGCAAGACAGAGTGACTATGCCCCAAACAGACCTAAACTCAGTCCAGGATTTGTAGCCTCAGTCCTGGATCTTCTGCCATTTTTCTCCCACTGGTTTGTCCTTGCTGAGCCTAAGGGACATGGGGATGAGCTGGGACATTATTTTGGGCAATACAAACATAAATAGATTTGATTGGACACGTGTCTGACCTGTGTACACTGGAGCAGTGAACCCTCTGTTTGAGAGATTTGGAAAGCTCCCTTATCAAATTGCCATCAGCATCAAACATCTCAAGGTAATTGCATTTTTTCCAAACCATTATCTAATATAGAAGTATGATGTACAAGTATGTCTTAAGTGTGGAAAAATATGTACATTTCCGGCAGGTGTCAACACAACTATATGTGAAAGAAACTCATTTTGAAATAGATGTTGATCAATAAATGATTCATTACAAATGTACAGTATGATTTGGAATGAGTTTGGGCATGTGTGCCAAGGTGTTTTCTGTTCAGGGTTACACCACATGCATGTTTGAGTATTTTGACTTGCAATGACGTAAAGAGGGGGTGTCTAACTTTCGAACAACAACATTGGAACGATGTATAACAATCTTAGTCCAATGAGGTTCATTTGGTCTTCGGAGATGGAGTGAGAATTTGGATTGCCAGGGAATTACACGGATGCTAATCAAAAGCGCAGGAATAAAATCTGACTTTGAACACTTATTTTAGTCACCAAGAAAGATGTTTCAACTTCCCTCCAGTACAATCATCAACTCTAGGCTCTTTGGAATTTTGTGATGTCACAATAGTGTCGCAACCTATTGAAAATACTTGCTCAAACATGGTCCCTGTAACTGTGTGTTGACAGATGCGACGGTGGTCTGTATGTGGTCTAGGTTTCGGAGTCTGACAGCCTCTCGCCGCATGAACCCGCCCCGAGACGCCCGTAATGGCCCGGGCGTCTCACACTATGACAGCAGTAGGTGAGGTTCAGCAAACAGGAGGTGTCCCGCAGAGACCGGCTTTGACACACTCCAGAAGGCCGTCCCAGAGCCTCAAACTGTCCCATTGACAACGCACAGACAGCCGTTTAACCCCCAACCCCCCGAAGAGGAGAGAGGGGGTCTGCCCGAGGTGTCTGACACAATATTTAATACTTCACAGTAACACGACTCAGAAGTGTCCTTTGTGCAACTGTCAAGACAATTTTTCTTTCAAGCTTGTGCCATATAGAAGTCTCAACAAATTATCTGATTTCAGCTCAGCCATAATCCAGATAATTACATATTGAATTGTTTTGTATTATTACTATATTGTATAATATGCTCTCACCGACACAAAGGAGGCATAGGACTCAGACAACTTTTTCAAAACTTCTCTATTTATTGATGTACAAGTGGTTTTATTTCTCAAAAAGACATCTCAGATATGACATGTACCTTGGCCTCGTCCATGAAAAAATTGCCAAAAGACAGAATAGTGACATTTCGCTGCTTTTTTATGCAGCTTTTGAGGACATTTTTCCTTCAAAATAGCTAGACATCTGTCCTGATTTTTTATCATTCTGAAACCCATTGGTACTGGAGCTGTCTACACTTTTTTCATTTAGAACGACACTTAAAACCATTGACCAAGTAAAAGGGCCAATGCTGTATATTGTTCAAAAAATATTGTGGATTTATTTGAGGAAGCCATCTCTTTCTTCAACATTCAACATTAATATCAAGGTTGTCCTTCTTCAATATGTTTATTATTCGGCCGTTATTGACATGCTGCGTTGACCAGGGACACTAGTGGCAAAGGTTGGCGTGTTGTTTGGACCCACAGGTAATAAACTTTAAAAATAACTAGTGTGACTTGTGTGACTTGTGCTATACCCATTCACTCATGACCCATGTGTAGGCCCGGGGCTAGAGTTCAAACTGAGCAAGCCTCTGCAAAAAAGATTGGGTCGCAAGGTGGAGTCAATGCCGAGTTGCTCTGACATGCTACGTATGTGGCGATAATGGTGGTAGTCTGTGTCTTGCTCAGTTTAGATAAGTGTTGATGTAGACTTGGTATAGCAGGCTAGTTCACCTGCAAGCCTGAGAGCCGAGAAAATGTAGTCTAAAGGCCACATTGAGTCCCTGTCTCCAAAAGAATGCCTTGTGGAAGAAAACACATTTTTAAATTCATACAACTTTGGACGTTGAGAAAGGCTTTATTCGCTGATTTACCCCAGCTTGTGTGGCAGACTGACTGACAGACGGAGCATGTATTTCTTGCACTAGTGACTCCAAAAGTTTGAGTGACATTTGGATAAACGTTACCCCACATCAGAGCGCCCCTTTAAAACTGACAACATATTTAATTCTGCCTTAAAAGGTTACCCTCACCTCTCCACTGTCTTCTCCTACACACAGCATTCAATTTATTTGCTTCAGATCCACGCTCCACTACCTCCCTCTCTCCACTCTTTCTTTAGCTTATTAAGTTTCTATGGCAACATGCCGCATCCACTCGCGTTGCGTTTCGAGCCTTTCGGGACCCCGTGGCGTTAGACTTTAAGCTCAAAAAAGCCAGGAAGAAATGCGTTTTGTTTTTCGCTTTCAAAGTCCACTGCGGGGATTGTTCGAGTGAATTGTTCATTGGCTCTCAGTCCATTTAACCCGCGGTGGAGCAGATCAGGCTACAAGCTGCACCGTTTCTGATGTCACCTTGCAAGAAATCGACAAAACAACATCCTCCAGGCGGCACGGAATAATCTTTGTTTTATTATAAAGTAAATATCAATATTTCAGTTTTTTTGTTTTTTGCATTCAAGGTTTTTTTTTTACGAGTTGTTTGGGAGTGTTGTAAAATAAAATGGGGTTTTAATGTACACTGCCTGAAAAGAGGCGGCGTGTGGAGGACAGCAAACATTTATCAGGTTTTATTGAAGCTAAATGGCTCATAGCTCCCCAAAACAATTATTCACGCCATCAAAATGCATAAAAAGTCCTTGCCTTCCTACTGCTTCTCAAAACATCTGGCACGACTCACTGCTAATGTATACGCCAAAATACAAGGCGTTTATGAAGTAAAAGTCTTATAGTAAACTTAATTGTCCTCTGCATTTGGTTTGAAGCCAGGAATATTGTGATAAGTACCAGCTGTTATGGCTTTGTCTATGTTAATGTTACTATTTTAAGGGATGTTAAGGTTACAGCCACTTAGCAAAATGCATACAATTATTCGCCAGAGCAGCAGGGAACCTACTGGGAACTGTGTGGAAAACTTTGCCAATCAAAGTTCATAACCATATAACTTACTGTATGTGCTAACTAATATCAGTGAATATTGGACCCATCTGTTTTGGATGATGGGGATAATGTTGATGTCATTGCTGCACGTTCTTCAAACTGATATGAAAAAGTCATCCGCCAAATATGACAGATGACACGCACACATGTAGAAGAGAAAAACTGGCCTTGCCTTTAAAAACCTGCTGTGAGTTAGTATTTGAAGCATTAGACTAAAAGATTTTTCATTTGCGATAAAGGCAAGGCAAGGCAAGGCAAGTTTATTTATATAGCACAATTCATACACAAGGCAATTCAAAGTGCTGAACAAAACAAGGAAGCATTAAAATCATAAAGGCCAAAAATACTTTACATGCATGTGAGAGCAAAGAGACAAGTTCAACCCCATTTCCATCAGCCCTACTTGGCCCTACTCTACTCACTCAGCTCTACTCTCCCCCGATTGGGCGCATTTCCACCGGCCTTGTTTAACTGGTACCAGAAAACCTGCAGTATCCTGGTTCTATCCAGTTCTAAATGCCAGTAATTGGCCAGAAAGTTGCTAGATGCCATGGTTACCAATACATTTCCACAGTTTGTTTAGGATAGGTTACTAGGATACAGTACCAGATTCAAATGTTGTTGATGAAAACACAACCAGTTAGAGTATAGTAGAGATGAGTAGAGTGGAGTAAAGCCAGTCGGGCTGGTGGAAATGCTGGTTTATGTTGCAGCAAGATGGCCCTAGGTTTGATTCCACCTCCAGATATTTCTGTGCGGGGTTTGCATGTTCTCCCCAAGTCTGTTTCCTTCTGCCGCTCCGGTTCTTACCTACCACTAAAAACATGTACAATAAGTTGGCCATGCGCCTCATGTCCTCTCATGAGGAGTGAGAGACAAATGCCCTCGACAATAGTAAAGCCCTTTGTGACTCTGGTCTGTGAAAGGCGCTACATAAACAAAGATTACTTACTCACTTACTTACAAAAGGTGGGATTTTTACATTATTTTTTGTTATTTTTGGGATTGGCAAAATTGGAACCTCAGCCTTTACTAGAAAAAAATCCTACCTTACTACCTCTGTTCATAGACTTAACATTACTGTGGGCATTCTATCTGGGGGACAGATAACTGGCGAGGCTGCAAAAGAGTGTCCTCGTCTCGCTGGTCCGCTGCTCTGCATGTCTGCTCCGGCTCTTCCTCATTGATCCTCAGTTTTTCCGCTCCTCGGCTCCGGCTGCAGGTGCGCCCACTAACCACAGGCTCGCCACACTTGTCCGAGTCCTTAAACCTTTTTCTTCAGGCCACTCTGAGACCCGCTCGCACAATCCATTCTCTACGGTCATGCTCCAGCGTATGGCTTCTTTTCGGCCCCCAGGATTACAGAGGAAACGGACTGTGATGGTGAAGACACAGACAGAGAGAGCAAAGAGAAGAGGGGGTTTCCATAGCGATGAATACAGCGGACACAGGAAGTATTTGTGATCTGTCTGCGAAGCGTCATTCCGAAACTATGTTCTTATTACTCACTGCTCGCCGCGTATGGGGATAATCGCAGCATTCCTTCACGCAACTATGTAACTTATGCCATTTAAGAACCGACTGGTGTAATGTGTAACCA
This sequence comes from Knipowitschia caucasica, assembly GCA_964034765.1. Classification (NCBI taxonomy): domain Eukaryota; kingdom Metazoa; phylum Chordata; class Actinopteri; order Gobiiformes; family Gobiidae; genus Knipowitschia; species Knipowitschia caucasica. The sequence goes on from OZ035843.1 coordinate 7,740,976, forward strand.
TTTATGGGCCGAACGGAGCAGTTATGGCCATCAGAGAAAGAGGGCAGTGGTAGATTTCTGTAGAATATTATGATGGAAAAATAACTGTTAAATAATCTTTAGAAATATGATTGAAGTGTGAAAATGTTATTAGATATATTTGCAATCAGGTGAGGCAACAAAGAACTCATGCGGCACATGCTGGTGTTGATAGTGACCAATTGGGGCCCTCAGTGTCATTATTTGTGGCCCTCTGCCTTACTAACCCACAGTAGTCTTTAAGATCATAAACACAAGTCCACTGTGTCATCCATCCAACTTCAGCTCAGCCAATATAGACATGTTGTAACTCGTTTTAAAACCCACACGTCTGGAATTCAATTGTTGACTTTATATGCACAAACTGCGCTGACGTTGTTTTTGATTGCGTCACTTCCTTTAATGGTGGTACTGTAGCTGGTGAGATGGTAAGCATTCAGCCAACTTCAACTTTGCCATAGATCATCTTAAAGCGCAGAACAGCCTGATGCGATTCAAGACAGAATTTCAGTCAATTGGTGAACTAAAGTGGCCCCTACGTAAAGGAAACTGGCTACCTTAATGAAGTATACTGTATCGTCTTCGTAGAGAAATGTATCCTGCGTTTGATTTCTATGCTACGAGGCCGAGGAAAACCTGTGCGGAGCAGTGGTCACCAAAGACCAGCGCCCATCTCCGGATGTTATGTTTGGCCTGGTCAGAATTAAGAGAGATGGAAGATTCTATGGTGCATGTTTTTGATGATGGGGGGAACCCTAGCATCCTGAAGGAAACCCACTCAGAGAGGCCCAGCCCACAATGCTGCCAGGCTGTCATGTGATGATGTTTTTCTCTTTCACAAAAAAAATTATAGGCCTATTTACTAAAATCTTATACAGACTTTGCTTGGATCGGAATAGCTTTTGTTTTTGCTGGTGGAACCTGGTTTAGCATTAGTTAACACATACAGATGCACGCACGCACACACACTCACAAACACACAAAGGTATGGAACAACAAAGAATAGAATAAGAAAAAATACATCATCTGCAGAGCATAAAAATACTCAAAAAGGTGTTGCCTTAAGTTTTTTCACTGCACTGTTCCACATAAAGATGACACAATAGGCAATTTCAGTGAGACAGCGAGTGCGGGGGCTTCCATCTTGTTGCAGCCACGTCAGGAGAAATCTTTAGTCCAACAAAGGTTATTGTATCTTTTGATAGATTCTACAAATTGATTCTTTTATCTTTCTTTTATTGTTTCCCTGCGTCTGGTGCCTAAAACAGCAGACATGTCACGTCAAAAGAACATAACAGAACCGGACTCTGGTTTCGCTAAAAAGATCCAACTTGTGGAAAATCCAGCAGGATCCTTGAAGTGTTAACTGTGATATTGGTGTTATGTATAGTGTAGCCACATCTTTGCAGCATCAGTATATGTCCGTGTTTGTCTGGGATGCCACTGTCTTGTCCTTTTTATTGCTGAGAAAAAAAACACCTTGAAATGCATTGAATTACTTTGAGTGGGTATACACTTCCTCACACAGACCTGGCTTGTAACCTGACCTACAGAGTGGCATCAGCTGTCTGTCTGCATGGAGAATTTATAAAAAAAAAACAAGGTTAATGCCCCACGGTGGTAGACTGATAAAGCAGTGGCAAGCTTGAAACCAAATCCTCGCTTTTGCAAACTTTCGCGAATCTCATTCCTTGTAAATTTGACACGATTTAGCAGAAATAACAATATATGAAACGGCACTAATTCCCTGCATATTGTGAGCCATGGTGAATGATCCCTGCGGAGTCGTTGGGTCCCCATCCAAAGCTCCTCTGCTCCGAACACTCATTATTTTAACAGTGCTTGATGGCTTCTGTCACAGTCCTCCTCCCTCTCATTACAGACTGCTGTTTCTGCCCAATAACGCAGCTTAAACGATGGGGTCGATGTTAATGCCCTTGTCATAAAGAATAGAAATTGATGGTTTGCAGTTTTGTTTGTTTTTGCCAGGCTTTGGGGTAAACAATTAACCAAAGACATATTCATTGATGCCAATTATCCCACTGATTTTATTTGAGATTTTTTAGGACTTTTAATGAGCCGAATTATATCAATGCTGTCAGGCTTCATAGCACATTGCCTCGTCATATTTCGCAGCAAATTGGGATTCTTCACTCCGCCGTCTAATGGCTGAGGGTGTTTGTAGTTTGTGATCCTGAAATAAAGCAGATGATCGCTTATCTCAAATTGACCCTATTATTTCAGGAGTATTATGAACGTAGATTGCAGAAGTTTGATTCAGCAATTAAAACCTCCATTCGTTTACTTTTGCCTAGCCAAAAAAATCACGGTGGTATTAGTTTCAAAGGTCACAGAATTGTTGTTTTGCCAACAGGAGATTTGATAGAAAGACAGATAGATACTTTATTTACCCCCATAGGCGAAATGAAGGAGCAGAAACACATCATCCATACAAAGATTTATAAAGTTAAAGTTACAAACAATAGTAATTAAGTAAAATGCACAGGTATATAGAAAATACAATACAATACAAATAAATAATAATAATAATAATTCATCTTTATTTGAATAACTTTTTTCAAAAACAATATTTACAAAGCGCTGCACAGTCAGCATTATAAACAATAAAACAGTCACAAGAATACAAAGTCAAAATAATTATAGTAGATGGAATAGAAGATACAGGAAGGCAAACAAAGGAAACACAAGACGAAAGACAAAACAAAGACAAGGCAGACAGTAAAATACAACATGAGAAGTTTAAAGCTGACATTTAAAAGCTGTTGGATAAAAGTGGGTTTTAAGAAGTGATTTACAAGTCGATCCAAAGCCGAGGAGCCCAGACAGGTCACCTTTTGTCCGGAGCCTCGATCTTGGAACAGTCAACGTGACCTGCCCGAGGGTCTACGGCTGCAGGGGGTTAAAAGTTCATAAATATAGCTTGGTGCCAGACCTAAAGGAGCTTTAAAAATAATCAGTAAAATCTTAAAATCAATTCTGAAGCGCACAGGGAGCAAGTGGAGGAACTCTTAAACAGGGGTAATGTGCTCCCTTCTCATTTCATCATTTTCAACCCCTTTATTTGTCCATTTCTGGGTCGGGGGGGTGGCAATGAGAGCTGCCACCCAATGCTCATAGCACCAGTCCCTCGCTGATCTTCTGCAGGGGGTGAGTCCACAGGAAGATGGCTGCTCCATCAGTTGAGAAACCGCCTTGCTCCGCCTTGATCTTTCAGCTCCCTTCTGTTAAAGTAAAACCAGAGAGAAGTCTGGCTGCTGCGTTCTGGACCAGTCGGAGGCGGGAGAGGGGTTTAGAGTCGAGACCGGAGAGGAGGGAGTTCCAAAAATCTAGGCGGGAGAAGATGAGGGCGTTAACTACTTTATGGAGATCAGGATGAGTGAGAGTGTTTTTTATCTTTGAGATGGTGTGGAGGAGACAGAAGCAGGTAGAAAGAGAGGTGAGAATCAAAAATGACACTGAGGTTACGGGCGGAGGGAGTGATGTTTGAGGGTAGGGGGCCAAGGTGGGTTTGGTTGTGGGATGTTGATGGAGGCGGGTTGATGAGGAGGACTTCTGATTTGTAGGTATTGAGTTGAAGAAACTGTTCACGTCATTAAAACAGTCAATTATGACGGGCCATATCGTGTCCTCTGGGGGAGCATATAGATAAAAAATAAAATAGGACCTAAAATAGAACCTTGTGGCTGTTGAGGAGGTAAAATTACCCATGGTGACCGCAAAGGTTCTATCTAAAAGATAAGAATAAAACCAACAAAGTACAGTATCTCTGATGCCAACCCACGTTTTGAGGCGATCCAATAGAATATTGTGGTCAATCGTGTCAAAGGCAGAGCTCAAATCTAAAATACTTAAAAATAGAGCGCTCTCCTCTCTCTGTGGTTAAAAGAAGGTCATTTAAAACTCTAAATAGGGCTGTCTCAGTACTGTGTTGTGCTTTAAAACCAGATTGGAATTTCTCAAAGATGTGGTTATCGTTGATAAAATCTAAATCTAAAACTTTGAATAAAAACGGGAGTTTTGAAATGGGTCTAAAATTGGTAAAATCTGTAGTGCTTAAATTAGGTTTCTTTAAAAGTGGCTGGACCACAGAATGTTTAAAACTGGATGGGACAAGACCTTGATCCAGGGACTGATTGATGATTGATAAAATGGAGGGTCCAACCACATTAAAATCATCTTTGAGATTTGGTGGGGATGACATCGAGGCTGCATGTGGAAAAAAACACTTGGTAAAAGAGAAAGGGATAAAGTCATTAAATTAGTAAAACAAATACTCATTGTTGCTATAATATTGTTGCATAAAGGATAGCAGGTTAAATATTGTCCAGAAATGCCACCTCAACTTGTCTATTTCAGTGTAAATAGTCATAAAAACATATCTAGGAAAACAAGTTTAATTTTGAAGCTGTACCCTCAGACGCCTCAAGAAGCCTGCTCCACATTGTTAGATAAGTTTTTTTCAGTGAGAAAAACCTCAACTTGTAAATGACAGCTTGTCTACACCTTCTAAAAAGGTGATTTTGTTTTCACCAAAAAGGTTTTTTTGGTTACTTAAACAACATGCTTTCTATTTAATATTTTCATGAACAAAAACACTTTCCGCTTTATTGGAATTTGTTATGTCTAGTACGATTTTTGGAAAGGATTTCAAAAATGAGAAAATACTTTTTGGATTAAAAAAAACACCTAATGTCACTTAATTGTTTCCATCATTTCTTTTACACTTGACTATTTAGACATAGATCAATAGATTGATTCATTGATCCCCTGTTTTAAAAGAAGACACCAAAACGCTAACCCAGACAATATAGAACATACAGTATGTCATTGCATTTCTCTGTTTACTTGCAAATGAAACCGTCTCTGCAAAACAAACACAGCCATTTAACAGGCTTTGGTATGTTCTTTGTGCTCGCTTGTCTTCAGTCTGCTTTTCAAAAACACTGTATAGCACTGTTTACTTCATTGTCTAAAGTATGTATTGCCACTATACATGCCACGTGAAACCTATTTGAGAATGCAAAGGTTAAAAAAATACATCACTAAATCAAAATGGCAGTTGCCGATAAGCTGTTAGTATTATGACAATGTTATGAACGGCCTCCGTGAGATAATTTCCTTCTCCGTCTATTACATTAACATTTTGTGAATTAGACGTGTCGGTTAGCAGCTTACACGGCACTGGGAGCATCAATATTAGTTAACTAGGGGCGTTTAGTGCTGCCTCTAATCACCTTTTACAGCCATTTCCCCGTGAACTTGACCTATAGCTGAGTCCATTGATTGGCGTCCGGTGTGGTCAAAGTACATTTAACGGTAATTTGTCAATGAAATGAGGCCAAAAACGTGCCCTGGTTATACGTATGCAGAGAACTTCGCAGCATACGTTAGAAGGGGAATAATTTTCAAAGGGGACTTGATTACGTGAGGCCTATGCAAATTCAATCTCCCCTCTTTCATACAATCACTCATAATGAAGACGATAATGCCGGCACTGGACGCATTGAGATTGAAAGAAAAGAACGGCATCAAATTATTAGCTGGAATTTAACATCTGGGAGTAATACCTTTAGGAATAATTTTCAGATAAGACAATTTCTCATTTGGCGTATGAAATAATTAATTATCTACTTGGGTTGAAATATCTTAACAAAGCCACTTAGTATGCATGTAAAATTTCCAATGCTAAAATCAAATTAGCTTTATTAACTTATACTGTGGCAGATTACATCTTTTCTCTTTCAAAAAAAGGTCCCACGGAGCTGAATTGATAATTAAGTAATGAAATGAAAAAGTATGATCCAATCAATGGGCTTCGCATTAAATTGTTACCGTCGGAAACCGGGAGGGGGAGGGACCAGACGGAGAACGGAAATCCTGAAGGAATTAAGTTACAATGGCAGAGTCTAAGCCATAATGAAAAAGAGGCTTAACGCAAATGAAAAATACCATGTGGAATGTGGGTTGACTTAAATAATGGCAATTAATGAAAGTGATTACAGCGAGGAGGAGGTTCTCAGAGTGGTGCTGTTCTGCTGGGATGGTTGTATCAGAACATCTCAGATTTATAGCAACATATGGATCTGATTTACAACATGTCTGACATATTTCTGCAATTGCATATAATTCTAAATGAGAAAAGCAATTATTACAAATGACTTGATGCTAATTATTCTTGCTAAAACCCACCAAAACAACAGCAAATGATTTAAACCTTTTGATGTTCACTCCTTGAAGAATGCAATGGTTTTCTAGATTTTTGAAGATTATCTGCTTTCTCTTTTTTTACCTCCTGCTTTTATAATTAAAGATGCATTTTGATGGTAAAAGTTCCTCAAACCAAGTGATTTACAGATGCCCCAATGATGTATATTTCAGTTGTATACTTGAAGCTTGAAGTATTGTGACTCAAAACGTGATCCACCAAACTATAGATGAAACCATTAAAGGGTTAAGGGGACATAACATGCAACTTGCCAGTAATAGTAAGAAATACATTAAATAATTTTGTACAAGGACACTGAACAAATCAGACCTTAATATGCTCCTGTTCTTTCACTGGTGACTGGTCATTTGTGTTCACTGCAGACAACCCTGAGCCTATCTCCTATGGAAATAACAAGACCTAATGTTTTCTTTAAACTAATGTTGTTGCTTATATCCTGCTTGTATATGGAAAGTTATGTGAAGTGTGCAAGGTGCGGAAGTGAAAAGAGCAGGGCTTCCCAAATGTGTCCTCACAAACAGTCACTATAATATGAAGAAAATCTACATATATCTGACTTTTATTTTCACCCAATTACGGTTTTTTACATATACATGTATGTTTTGGTCTCAATTCATACTATATATTCTTCAGTGTATGTTGGGGTTGGATATTGGGAGTCACCAAGGGATTTATTTTGATCAGTGGGCTACACTGCTGCAGACTTTAGGAATGGCTAGTATAGAGCTTGAAGTAGATCTGCTGCTCCTTCATAGTTCACACGCAATATGTTGTTAGGGTTGGTTTTTCACCATTCGATGTGGATTACATAAACATGTGGATACATCAGTAAACCATAGAAACAGTAAGCTCAATTGTTTAAATACGTTTGTAGTAATAGTTTGATCTTCCATGAATTTAAAATATTGATGCATCAGTTTATTTATAGCAGGTTCATTTCAAATCAATGTTCCACAGTTTATCAGTGACAGTAAATGCCACACGCGGTGCATTCACTGCCTACACTGCACCGGGACAAAGAGATGACTATGTCTGCGGTGACCTCATCCCGGAACTATCTGCCTGTGTGTGTGTGTGTGTGTGTCTGTGTGTGTGTGTGTTTGTGTGTGTGTGCAGAGCGGCCTTGGATCCACAGAGCTCCAGTCATGTGCGTCGCTCAAAAAGAATTGACTCCTCCACTCTATTATTTCTATTGTGTCTTTGTTTTCGACTGTTGCATTTCCCTTTGTTCTCGTCGAGTTATGAACATGTAAGACAAAAGCCACATTCTTTAGATGAGATAGAAGAAGCCCCAGAGATAAACAGACAGAGAGAATGTGTTGTAAAAGTGCTCTCAGTCTGTCGTCTGAAGATACTGTATATGCCCCCTGCTGATGTATATGGAGACTTGTTTTAATTGCCCTGAGCTATTTAGCAATAATCACATACATCACCCTGGAGACAAGCAGGTCAGTTAGTTGTGTCTACTTTATAGCACTAACATTAAATATGATGTATTTTGAGGATATTTTCTGCTGTAGAATGTGACATAATTACTTTGAATGTAACAAAAAAATGTATTAAACCAAAATGATATAGAATAATTAGCAATACTCCCATCTTGCTGTAAAAGTGGCCAATTATATTCTGATAAAGATTGATCCAAGTATAACAGCTGATTCAGGTTTTTCCAAAGTCCGGTCCGGTCTATATGCGTATGTGGCCCTATGCTTAACACAAAGAAGCCATCGAGATTATAAATTAACAGTGTATCTCAGTCAACTCCAGCTCCACCAACATCGGCATTTTTTTTCTATTTTATCTATGGTGTAAAAGCTCACATTTTATATCTTACACACATATTCTATATTTTACATATATTTTATCTCTGGTGTTTCTGTACCTTTTGAATCAGTAATTGGCACTTACTGACCGTGATTGAAACTGTATATGGAACTAATGCAGCTGATGAGAAAGTCAATATTTGTCATTCAGCCAATGTGGACATGATGTCATTCCTCTTGTTAAAGCTCAGAACAGAATGCAGTCAAAAACATTTACGATCCGGCCCCGGACAAGTCTTGACTAAAGTGGCCCACTTACTCAAAGGTTTGAACTCCTCTGGTTTAATGGAAGACACACAGAGGATACTTATCTGAATGGAACAATAATTTAGAATTTGTTCTCTTGAATGTGTGCTTGACATCTTAGTCTGAAGAGGTAACAGGTCTGTTTTTGATGAGGGAAGGTGTCCATTAATATCTATATAAAAGGTATCTATATGGTTATAACTGCACATGTTGGCCGTCAAACACAAATCTCAGTAGCGATCTAAAACAATTTAACAATAAGTTCTACCATATTTAAAATTTTATATCTGATGTATACCATTGCCATCATCAGGTTGGGGGTTGCATTTCCAATAAAAGCACACAATGACATCATAGAATTTATTTAACGGTTGAGTTTTGGATGACATCACAACATTATATTGGTCTATAAATCTCAACTGAGGAAGTGCACCACCAAAAATGCTGATCTTGTGGTCTTGAGCAACGCTAACATTTATGTATCCTTTATGACATGCATATAATTATGACCGGCTCCTTTCCTCATGTGGTATCGTGTGACATCATCTGAGGACAACCGATAGTCACTGAACCCAAACATGACCTTATATGGAATTTCCACCTAGTGTTATTTTATGTCTGGTGGTGATTAAGTGGGAGGCGCAGGAGATAATATGATACCATATAGATTGGAAATGAGAAAGAAGGGACAGGAAGTCAGGACTGTATAAACATAGACAGTTATGAAATGGCTATAAACATTTGCAGATATCAGATTAAGGAAAGTGAGCAGAGTGTAACGATTAATATAATAACAAATTGACGCACAAGGGAAAACAAAGTGTCCTCTTTGTGTTAGCCCTTTGACTGTGGGACTAGATTCAGTTTAAAGACTAAAGCAACATAGTCAGCATCCTACCAGATACAAGCTTTATTTATTTTTACCTTTTTCAGGGGCAGCAGTACTCTCTTCTATTCTACAACTGTTTTGCCAAAAACTGTGGTACCTAACTTTCAACCACACACAAAAATGGATTGGTTGTATTGCTGGTTTTCACATGCCTGCATTTCTGGTCTCGCTCATAAATTCAGCTTGTTCAGACAGAAAAGAGAAAAAGAGAGGACACAATTTCATGAAAATGTGAAATGTTTTCTAATAAGATCAGTGTGGTTATGTTTTCCCATGTAGCACAAAAAAAGTGATTTTTTTCAAATCTTCTGTTAACTTTTTTTTCCATAATTTCACTCTGAGAAAAGAAACGCACCTTGATTTCACTTTAGTTCTTGCTTTTGAACATTCAAAAATAACTATTTTCTCTTGGTTGGAAGAACACGAGATATACTTTGGGATTCCCTTCATTATTCATTATTCTGCTAAAGTAAGAGATCGTATACCTGCTTCTTTATTATACTTATGTTAGTTAGTTAGTTTTATTTTAATGTTAGAGTTATTGCTCATTTTTGTTGTGGTGTTCATTCCTGTTCTGTAACTGTTGATGCAACACTGACATTCCCCCACAGTGGGACAACAAAATAATCTCTTCATCATGAATTGTCAAGACTTTCTGTTGTATAACACATGAAATGTTGCAGTTGGATACCCCAGCTTTAAGTCAGGTCTATTCAGGTCTTTGTATTTATATTTATATTAAAAATCCCAGATCTCTACAGTGTGCAGTGTAGTGGATTTCTGGTGGTTGAATTAGAATGACTCACTGTAATGTAATATACTGCATATGTCTCTAGTGTTAATATGCCAGCCATGCTTATGGAATCCTCTGTGGTTGACTTCAGTTCATGCGTCGAGGACCAAAGTTCATCTGAGTGAAAGCTGCAGATGCCGTCAAGTCACCTGATAGTGCTGCTGCTGGCGTCCAACCAAGTTTCCAATATTTCAGACATTTGATTTTGATTAACATAGTGGTATGCCAGCTCCATCTCTCGTCTCTGTGTTTTTAAGCCACAGCAAAAATGCCCCCTAATGATCTGTCATATTTCATCACAGAAACCAAAGAATTTTCAGCTTGCGATTGGAGAGCTACTTTTATAATAATCAAAATGGAAGAGAGCTACTCCATTAGCAGTTGTAATACAAATGTCGGTCTATATTATAACTACAGACGATCATGGAGAACACAACTACCATTATAGTGCACAGAGTTCTGGAATTCATGAGCACATTAAATGTTAAAGTAGAGACATAGTGACTCAAAAGTGAATCATTCAGGATCATGTGTTAAAATCTTGAATCCTTTGAGAGCTACCTGAAAGAGGGTGGCGAGCTACTTGTAAATCCCTAGCCACAGGTTGGAGAGATCTAGTGAAAGACCGATCACTCTCCCAATCCAATTTATTATGAATCTAAGGTTGACTGATTGAGGTGCTAAAATCCAATTTGTAACTGGAACTAACCATTTCTACTTCGGTTACGCTCACTGATATGTTACCATAAACCGGACCCTGAGGGAACAGCAGATGCACTTAAGAGTACAGGGAAATTTAAGCAGCATGATGAATATGTTTTTATTTACAAATACTGTTCCAAAGTTTTCGCAATAATGAACAGTTTTGAGAAACCTGTGAAAAATCCTCAAGGTTTCACTGCTCTGCACTACTCTCCGAGGATTCTCTGTCTCCCCATGTCTTTTGTTGTTGACATTTCTCCCGTCCCAAAACCTCCTTCCTGACAGTCTTCCATTGACTTAAATCATGGGAATTTAATTTTAAATTTAATCTGTTTGCCTTTTTTTGTCCAATGGCCGCTGTTGTGTTTTGGGGCAGTGCAAAGATAAATTGATTTGATGTCATATCAGAACAGATAACAAATGTAAATCTTGTTCCATAACTTCAAACCCTCTTTTAGCCTGCTGTTTGGGTTCAGGGAGATAACGTCTGCAGACCAAAGCTCACAGACAGACATGGGAGGCAACAGCAGGTCAAAGCCAGAGCACTGAGGTAATAGGTCCCTCTCCAATCTGCAATGTGGGGCCGGGCCAGTGGCACAGTACACATTCCATTAGGCTGTAAATATTGACTCAGCAGCCAACAACTGGTTTCTATTGCATGGCAAACAAAGCCATTGTGTGTGTGGCAGCTCTGAATCGACGCTGTTTGCACATCTCGGTGTGGACTGATAAGTATAGGCCTCTCTCATTCACCAGGGATCTCACTTCCTGTTTTTCCACCCTCTGCTCATGCAAAATAATTCTAAACCCTGTTCGTTCAATTTGAAGTGCAGTGGCGGCTGGTGGAATTTTCTACTGGGGGGGCTATGAATATGATGACTAGATATATACCAGCAGTAAGTAAGTTTACACTGACTGTTGTGACTGAAGCCTCACACGAGAATCAACAAGGTCACATGATCAGGATCGCAGGGCAAGTTCAAATGCACCACAGAATTTGACACAGTCTATTATTTTTGATAGGATGTGCCTATTCTTGTCAACCTCCTCATTGTGCTTTCTGATCCCTACCCTGTAGCTTTCATCCAGCTGGGATGAAATATTTATTTTCCCAAACATAGCTAATTTGAGGGCATTTTGCATGTGGATACCAGTCTGCTCATGCTTCTTTGCCTTTTCTAAAAAGTGCTTCAGATCAGTCATACCTGTCTTGATCCATGCTGGGTCAGATCCTGATGTTTGAAACAAGAGGCATGGAAAGCAAAATAAAGCATTAGCCTCACTACATGCTGCAAGCCAAGATTTGGCGCTGAACCAGGTCCTGGAAAAAGTACGAGTGTACCGTCTCCCCCTGTCGCTGGACTGCTGACTAATGGTAATATTTGGCTGATCAGGTCCAAGCTCTTTAACCTCAACCTTCTCCTGGTATGATCTTCTCTCAAACGGTATTGTTTTGAGTGATCTAACTGAATTATTCTTTTTTTCGTTCTCCATTTTGCGTCTCTTTACGTTCGTCTCAAACTCCCACAGCTTGACCTGTCAATCACTGTAAACGGACGTCACAGACAGTGACAGTACAGGTCGCGGGCGATCCCGCCCCCTCAGGGCGCACTTCTCCTGCGCCCCCAAATCGTCTTATCTCTTGCATTGAAGAGGAGCTACTGCGCATGTACAACTTTTAACGAGAGTCCATAGACGGCTCAGGGCGCAATCTTTTGCGCCCTGAGGCGGAAATACGTCCTCAGTCCGACACAGACAACGCTGATGAGCTTAATCAATCCAACTCAGCATAAACTATAAAGTATTTCTTCCACATCTGAAATAAAACACACATAAATTTCGAAATATTTTAATGTTATTATTTTTTTTAACGTTTTATTCAAGGTAACATGGCAAGTTGTGAGTGGTGGGGCGGCGCCCTAGCGCCCTCTATTGGCCGGCCGCCACTGTTGAAGTGTGAAAAACTCTAGCTCTCAGTTAAAACGCATTTTGGGATACTAGCATGCTATGTGATGCAGGCCAAGTCAGCATCACTTTGTGCTCTCCTCCACGGATCACTTTAGAAATCCACAAATGTTTTACAGATGCATCACAGCGTTAGAAAAGAAAATCAATGAAGTAAAACAGGGGCTGTCTCTCGGTGGTCGAGGTAGCAGGCGTAAGCGAAAACACTCAAACAAGCTGGAATCATAGCGAGTACACACATAATGTAGACAGAGAGGAGAACCTGAGTGCTGTTGTCACTCATAAGTTTTGTCGTAAAAGCCGGTTAAGCAAAACTCAGACAGGCTCTATGGGCAGGAATCTGGAGCCAAATTTGTGGCTGTAAATGGCCGAGCAACCAGGAGCGGCACTGGTCTGTCCGAGCAGAAGGCACAAGGCACCTGGTTATGTACTGTATCAGTGCTCATATCTATATCCACAAAGACAGTATCAAATTATAAACACCTGGATCACACAACACATTAAATCCAAGAGTTTAAACCATACAAATTGTGAGGTTGTAAAGTAAGAGGAGTCTACTTTTCAATGTAAGGCCTTGTTTACACAGACACACAGTCAGCAATTCCCACTCTGGATTTACAATGCACAGCGTCTACACAACGAGTGAAAACTGTAGTTCTAGCTACCGGTCAGTAGTGGGCAGTGGAACTGTACAAGGCGACACGCGCCAGTGTAACTACTGCCTTAACAATATCCTTGTCAGGCCACTACAATGATGGAAAAGAGTGCAACAACATCAATCTGTAGTTAACAATAAATACATGCTCTTTTGACGATTACAAACACAAGCGTCACTACACTACTGAGGAAGCACATGGCACAAGTTGATCCACCGCAACTGTTGTTTCCGTTTGTTCTTGGCTACTGCGCATGTCCACATGCGTGAAGTGTGAGGGGGAAGGTCATCGCAGCCAGACAGTTCACACTTTTTCTTCACACGGCTGCGATACGGCTCCCGCCGCGCAACAAAGCAGTTTTGTACCAATCTGGAGGTTGTTTTTTAAAAGCTTATATTTTCATCTCCATGACACACTGTCACTGCGTCTCCGTGTAAACGGGGGCTAAGTGAACGGGAGCCAAAGCGAGGGGCAAAATTAATTTTATAAATACCTTCACTAGGCTTTGTTCGCTGAGCATTGTCCAATAAACAGTCTATGTGTGTAATCAACAAGAGAAAACATCATGATCCACAGCAGTGAAAAGTAAATGTGTTAGGCCCACTAATAATTGCATTCTTCTACGGTAAGCATCTTTAGTCTTTTGCAGCAGCTTGCTCTGTGTGTCTGTGTGTGTGCGTGCGCGCGTATGTGTGTATGCTTGTCTTGGCTCTTGGCCTTCAGTCACTGGGGCTGATGACCTTGAGTGTAATCCTCCTTCACTTCCATGTTCCCGAATGTGCCACTGAATCCATCACAGCCGCTTAAGAGGGCAAACAAAGGCCCCAGACGAGGCGCCGTGGGCAGAGGGAGACTTATGACTTATGACATAAACACTACTCGTAAACTGTGGTCAGGTTGATAGTCAAGTATTCACAAAGTGTTTTAATGTAGCTCCATGTATTAGGAAAGGCATCCAGCAAAAAACAATGTAGGCTAAGAACTATTGCTGACAAGGAGAATTTCAAACTTAAGTTGACTGTAATAGGGAGAAATAACTAGCCTGACTCTCACCAGACCCTTGTAAATCGCTTCGCTTCTCACATGGGTCTGGATCTGAGCCATAGCGGTTGGATTTCAGAAAGCAGGGCCTTCTAAAAAAATCCTTGTATGTCATTGGATAAACCACTTGTCTGTTATCTTGAATTACGTCTTCCTTCAACCACTCACATCGAAGCACACGACTCCCATGGGTCGCCAAATGCCGGCAAGATTTTCTAGCCCAAAACCTGTGAGAATGCCTACAAAAAAAATACCCAGAATGATTTTTTGGCTAAAAATGTGATGTAACCAACTTGAGCTATCATGATTCTGTTTATTGTCTTTCTGTTTCTTGAAGAAAAGTATGCGAGAAACCACCCAACCTGGCAACCCTGCTGCGTAGTGTTGTAAACAGGAACACTTAAAGCTGCACCAACTGACTTTGGGATTTTGAAGCAGCGGACTCGCTGGCCTCGCTCTTTCTGCTCCCCTTCCCTCCCCACGAAGCTATCGCCCCACACACACCCTGTTGTTAACGGAGCTAGTGTCTCCCAATATGGATAATACATGGATATGGATTTGCACGTGGATGGCGTAACCATAGAACGATAGAACCGGGAGGCGCGGAGGAATAAAACTTTCTTTTGGATGGCTGTCTCGCTGTGTAAGCAGTAACCGGTGACGAAGACGAGGAAGCTTCAGGTTAGCTCCTCGGCTTGTTGTGCTAACTCAGCCGTCCATGCTAACGGACCTGTAGATTTCTCACAAAAGTGGAGGTCAGTGGTCCGTTGTGATTGGTCACAATTTGCGACCTGAAGTCAATAATTCCCTTTGACTGACGTATCCAAAGTCGATGCAAGAGCGAGACAAGAGATCTTCACGTTTAACATCTGCATTTAATTATCTTTACAATCAGATACAGAATGTTCAACAAAAGTGCTCCTATTCTAGGCCTGCTCTTCCCCTGTCCGTGCCCTGTCCTGTCTGACCTCAAAAAAAACACACAGGGGCTCATGAGGGAGACTTCCGATGACGTCATCCTTATGCGTCCAAGGGGTGGAGTTTCCGGGTGTGCTGACGTCCCTTGTCCACTGGGAGGCGTCAGAATGCAGTTGGTGAATCTCCCAGTCTGCCTCAAGATTCAGGTTCTGAACTCTTGTCCTCGTCAAAATGTTTATTATTTAAAGTTAATAATTCGCCCTGTTTAAACAGCATTTTATCTTTATGACTCATGTCTGATTATCCTGTGTCCTTGGGGTTTTTCCTGAGTGCACAGAGGTCTTTCTGGCTATGATGTTCAAATGGTCAAATATTAAAATATACAACAGTTCCCCTCTGTTGACCTATATTAAACCAATTTAGGTCACAATCTTTCAATATTCCTTCTGGGTGCCGAGACTGGGGAGCTCGTCCATCATCGCCTTGGTTCTTGGTTCTGGCTCGTTATCTGTGAAGAGTTAATACAGAAAGAATACACACACAACAACATTCGAAACATTCCTTACAAAACTCTTTGATGACCACTGCTGTCATTCTCAGTGGCTCTGTGCCATTTTGTGGGGCTTTGCTCATTTTTCCAAACACATTTTGTTGAACCAGGAAGTGCTGTCACTTCCTTCTCTCAGACCGTTTGGGATAAATGTACATTGTTAATCAAATTGGTATTATCCGTACAGGAGCTAATCTATTTTAGCAGGTTTCTCTGGGGTTAGTCCCTATACAACGGTATTTTGATTCTCTAATCTGTTGCTGACAAATTGACAGCTCTTAAAATTCTCAAAAAATACCTAAATATCTACTTTTGTGCTATACCCAAATACATTAAAATGCTTTTAAATGTTTTTGAATCTCTGTTGTTTCTAATCTATCTCATTAACTTTTGGCATTGTTAACATTCACCTATGTTTGAAACAAGCGAATTTGACAGTATCTAATAAACCTGTGCATAAACTGTAATGAACTTCATCTACCTTTAAAGTAAATACTTTTGGACATAATATGAAGGAAATGGTCCTTTTACCGCTTGATATTAGCCCTGTCTAAAAATAATCTCTATTTTTGAAACATCTATCTATTTTATACTCTATTGTGACTCCAAATCTTGGTAGTAGTTTGAGCCAAAGCCTATTCCCAATTTGTGAGTTCTGATTGTAACAATAGCATTGGCAATAGACGATTTTTTATTGGCTGGTTCTTGTTCTGCAAATCACTATTCTATGTATTGTATTTCAGACAATTCCAAAAACAACACAGTCGTTCTCCAATATTAAAGACATACATCTAAATCAAGTTGCCTGAAAGGGATTTTAACTATTTTAAAACGTTTTCCACGATTATAAGGCTATGAAATTAATTATTTAATAAACAAAAGCACATTCATGGCTTCTGTCCGCTGCTTATAACTGTTTAAAGAGTTGTCCCAAACTTAATATGTGTGAATACATCAGCTGTTTGTAATAAACAATAACATTTAACCTGTTCTCCAATGGAGCAGCTCAGAGGCTGCGTCAAGAGCAATGTTATATTTGAGCTATTTTAGATTTAAAATTGTGTTAACGCCTGTCGTTCTATGTCTGCATTTTAATACTACTCTCTATAAACACATCTGCACTAATTCCTACAGATGTGGAAAACAGAAACATCTAAAATCTGACTCCATTTGATTCCTTTTTACTTTAGTTATTAGAACAATTTGACCTTATTGATACTTATTTCCACAATAGAACTATTTTGATTATTCACTAGTCTAACTATTATTACTATTGTTTATTCTGACACCTCTTCTTAGCGACTTTTCAACCTATAGCTCCTCGAATCCAATGACATTATAGCTCCAGACTATTTCATTCTATTCTATTATTATCTTAAAGAGTAGATCTGTTTGATGTTATAAGCGCTATTATTTCTCCTTTTGAATTTGCACAACACTAAATTTAGAATGACCCCCTATGGGACAAATATAGAATTTTATTCCATTTTGGCAACTCCGAAAATTACTTAATAATTTTCCCATTTTGCTTTTTTTTAGGCTGCCCTTTTCTATTATGTATTTGGTCTTGTAAATATATGTTTTACACTTCTTTCTAATGATTTAGAAGGTTAAGGACCATGACCACCTATGACAATAACATTACTATACTCCCTCTGTTGGTCGTGGTCCAAAGTATAAAACATGCATCTGTATGTGTGTAGATTACTGTTCCAATCATCTTCAGTTGTTCCTCCCGGATCGTCCTCAATTCATATTGTGGGCTTTGGTGCCAAAGTAGAGGCTCATTTTCCTCATGATCCATACTACCGTGGTATCCCTGAAGCAGGTGCAGTTTATCTTTCATCTGAAAAACAAACATTAGAACACAAGAAACGCCCACTTTCCTCTCTTCGCATTGTGCAGCCTGTCAATCAATCCAATTGGGCAAAACATAACTACATTGACAGACGGTGTGTGGCATCAGGGCAGAGGCTGTAGCCAAATACAGACTTAACAATATGTATGTTTCTAATTTTATACTCCCCTAAATGTGAATTACAAACCAAAGTAGTCCTCCGCCCAACGACAGCTCACTGCGGTTGGACCGAATCACTGTCAGGACAAACAGCAGAGGGAGGGACTCCCAGTACCTTCAGCGAGGTATTTCATCTCAGAGTACTTTCTCAGAGTACTTTTCTCAGAGTACTCATCCCAGAGTACTCTCACTTTTACACCTGTTCAATAAAGCTTGTTATCTTTGAATCTCTAGTACTTACACCGTATGCTGTTGACAAAAAATAATTATTCCATGATCACATTAAAACATTACAGAAAACTTTTGTTATTCCATTCTCCGTTCAGCATTCCTCATTTCACTCCTCAGTTCACTCCACAACACACTCACAACACACTCACGTTAGTATTGGTCCAACACCCCACGTTAGTATTGGTCCAGTTTGTTAAGGTCAACGTAGTGTATTTGACATGACGCACAAACATATAACATACACAAACATATAACATACACAAACATATAACATACACAAACATATAACACACACAAACATATAACATACACAAACATATAACATACACAAACATATAACATACACAAGAGGCCTGTAATTTTAACTTTGTTATATTTTTCCATGTACAATTACAATTGTCTCATGAGTTATTTTATCGTTGCAACTTTCAGAGCCTGCAGAACATGCAAAGCTTTGAGAGATTTTTCCTAAAAGGATCCATTTCAAACTTTAGTGTTTAAACCACGTGGTCTTTACTCGGGCTTGTCACAAACTGTGTCCCCTATATTTTTAATGAGCTCTTGTCACTTAAAAAAAAACTCATGCACGTGCAATAAATGTTTTTCCTTTTTTTTTTTTTTTTTTAAAGCCAGTTCGGATTCCTTAAAAAATGTAAATTAGTTTCAAACTTTAATACTTCACCCTTGTTTTACGTTCATGTGGAGAAAAGACCATTGTTTTATGTGTGTGTACTTGCACCAATCATGTCTCAGATAAACGGCCAACAGTTATATCAAAGACATAATTGTCCTAATTGTTTCTAATTTAGCTATTTGGAAGAGAAACATGTCATAAAAGATTTCAAAAAATGTCCCTACATCTTTGTTTTCAACCAATGAACAGTGTTGCGTCTATGTGTTATCAGAAATGATCCAATATCACCTTTAGCCAAAATTCAGAAATGCTTTAAATCATTTTTCAAACTCTAATTGTCTGAACAAACCATTTTGTACTAAATGCAACGTCCATTAAAAGCTGCAGTTCTCTTCCTAGCACCAGTTTCAACTGTGCATGTGACTATTTTTAAATAATTAACGAGCCACGGTTCAGAGGTTGAAAACACTGCTTTAAATATCCGTATTACCAAGATCATGCAGTTAAAATCAATAATTCTAAACTTCTCCGCGTCTATAACTTTAAATAATAATACTAGTTTCAATAATAGGGCTCCTCTACCTTAAATATACTGCTGTTCTAATCTCCTTGTGTCTCATGCTAAAGCAAGAGTCTAATTAATTTTAACGATTGTCCTGTATTCTTTCATGCAGCTAAATGTGGTGTTATGAACGAATGACCTAGCTAAATGTATAAATATGACTTAAATTCCACATGTCTCTGTGCGTTTGTTTGTCTGTATATATTTACCTTCTGTCTGTCTCATTTAGCCTGGCCACGTCTTCCTCTTATGGTGTCTTTCAGTGTCTTTTGTCTCAAAGTGTCCAATGTCTTTGTCTCAATGTCTTTTTTCTTCTTCTTTCAATCAATCACTTTCTTTCTTCTTCCGACAACTTTTTCTCATGTCTTTCTTCTTCTTTTCAATCACTTTCTTCTTCTTTCAATCTTTTCCTCATAATGTCTTTCTTCTTCTTGTTAGGTTTATACAACGTTCTACTCCGTGCACATAACTCCACTCGGTTTGTGCAAAAGTCTGGTTCTTCTCCATGAAATGGAGGCCGGAGAGGTCTTCTTCGAGAGTTCCTGTTAGCTGCTGCAGCCGATGCTGCAGTCTTTGCTGCCCCCTGTGGGTGAAACGGGGGAGACGCAGATGGTCCGTGCTGATGGCGCTCGATTGAGGACTTGTGGCAGACGATTTTGGCCAAATGAGACAGACAGAAGTTTTCTCGGAAAAAACAGACAAACAAGAAGCACAAACAAGTGTGTTAATTACCATACGAAACCAATGATTAATTACAATTCAAAATAAACCTATGAAATAATTAATATTAACATTTTAAACATTAAATTCTGAAAACCAATTCTGCATTCAACTGGTATCCTAAGCCCTACTTTTTCCAAAAGTATAATGCTCTCTAAGATCATTCTAACTTTTATATCACCAAAATGTAGGGGAAAAAAACTTGTCTAGACGCCTTGGAGATAAAAAATAAAAAAAAATGCCTCTTTATAATCTAACTCAAAGTTCTGTGATCCTATGACTCCATGTTAGTAACATTATCGTGTGTATAAATGTAATTTTCTACAAAAAATTCTTTCTTCACGAGAGAGAGAGAAAGACAGAGAGAGAGAGAGAGAGAGAGAGAGAGAGAGAGAGAGGAGGAAGGGGAGAGAGAGAGAGAGAGAGAAGACAGAACGAGGGAGGGGAGGGGCTACTCGAACAAAGGAACACATGGATGATTGAAATACACCCCTTCTTTGCTACATTTTCCTCGTTTTTATCGTGATATGGTCTTAATCAGTGGTAAAAGTTTTTCTCACGTCAAACGACACTTTACATTTTATCCTTAAATACGTCAGTAATGGAAAACATTACCATTTGCTACATGATTAATGTATCGAGAGTTCCAGCAGAATCTTTTTTTTTTTTTTTTCCCTGATTCTCTGTAACTGTCGAAACATTACATCCCAATACAAGAGAAAAACTCCCAGACTGATCTTTTGTCATTTCTTCACATGAAAACTCATAGTTACAGCCAAGTGGCTCCCTTTTTTCTCATTAATCAGATCATTATTATCAGAATCCACATTTTAAATACTTGGCTTTTTTCTGTTTAAATGTACCCTTTTTTCCGCCCCCCGGGGGATATGGAGTTTTTATTATCCTATCACTTCTGACCCTAACTGCCCCTATCTCTCTAATCCTATTTATCTAAACTCTTGTGCCTCTTTTGCACCTTAAAACGGTGTGCCTCTTTTGCACTTCTAAATCCTGTGGCTCTTTTCATCATCTGTTCTGTTTTCTTTGGAGGGACCCATGCTTCCCCCAAGGTTAAAACGTCTAAACCTGACTATTGTTCTATCGCGTCCGATAGAACGCCCGTCACGGCGGTCTCGTCTGGCCACGCTGCAATCTGTCGAGCCAAAATCTCTCTCTCTTCTATTTAAAACAATGTGCAGATTTCCAAAACTGTGATCCGCTTACCTTAGAAGCGACCTTTTTGAAGAGCAGAGAGATTTTTCCAAACCCACAAATCCAGTCTCTATAACTGAGCTCATCTCTGTCCCGCTCCTGCCCCGATCACGTCGGGATTCACCAAAATGAAGTCAATAATTCCCTTTGACTGACGTATCCAAAGTCGATGCAAGAGCGAGACAAGAGATCTTCACGTTTAACATCTGCATTTAATTATCTTTACAATCAGATACAGAATGTTCAACAAAAGTGCTCCTATTCTAGGCCTGCTCTTCCCCTGTCCGTGCCCTGTCCTGTCTGACCTCAAAAAAAACACACAGGGGCTCATGAGGGAGACTTCCGATGACGTCATCCTTATGCGTCCAAGGGGTGGAGTTTCCGGGTGTGCTGACGTCCCTTGTCCACTGGGAGGCGTCAGAATGCAGTTGGTGAATCTCCCAGTCTGCCTCAAGATTCAGGTTCTGAACTCTTGTCCTCGTCAAAATGTTTATTATTTAAAGTTAATAATTCGCCCTGTTTAAACAGCATTTTATCTTTATGACTCATGTCTGATTATCCTGTGTCCTTGGGGTTTTTCCTGAGTGCACAGAGGTCTTTCTGGCTATGATGTTCAAATGGTCAAATATTAAAATATACAACAGTTCCCCTCTGTTGACCTATATTAAACCAATTTAGGTCACAATCTTTCAATATTCCTTCTGGGAGCTCGTCCATCATCGCCTTGGTTCTTGGTTCTGGCTCGTTATCTGTGAAGAATTAATACAGAAAGATAATACACACACAACAACATTCGAAACATTCCCTACAAAACTCTTTGATGACCACTGCTGTCATTCTCAGTGGCTCTGTGCCATTTTGTGGGGCTTTGCTCATTTTTCCAAACACATTTTGTTGAACCAGGAAGTGCTGTCACTTCCTTCTCTCAGACCGTTTGGGATAAATGTACATTGTTAATCAAATTGGTATTATCCGTACAGGAGCTAATCTATTTTAGCAGGTTTCTCTGGGGTTAGTCCCTATACAACGGTATTTTGATTCTCTAATCTGTTGCTGACAAATTGACAGCTCTTAAAAATTCTCAAAAAATACCTAAATATCTACTTTTGTGCTATACCCAAATACATTAAAATGCTTTTAAATGTTTTTGAATCTCTGTTGTTTCTAATACTATCTCATTAACTTTTGAGCATTGTTAAACATTCACCTAGTATTGAAACAAGCGAATTTGTACAGTATACTAATAAACCTGTGCATAAACTGTAATGAACTTCATCTACCTTTAAAGTAAATACTTTTGGACATAATATGAAGGAAATGGTCCTTTTACCGCTTGATATTAGCCCTGTCTAATAATAATCTCTATTTATTGAAAGCATCTTACTCTATTTTATACTCTATTGTGACTCCAAATCTTGGTAGTAGTTTGAGCCAAAGCCTATTCCCAATTTGTGAGTTCTGATTGTAACAATTGCATTGGGCAATAGTCGATTTTTATTGGCTGGTTTCTTGTTCTGTCAAATCACTATTCTATGTATTGTATTTCAGACACAATTCCAAAAACAACACAGTCGTTCTCAATATTAAAGACATACATCTAAATCAAGTTGCCTGAAAGGGATTTTAACTATTTTTTAAAACGTTTCCACGATTATAAGGCTATGAAATTAATTTATTTAATAAACAAAGCACATTCATGGCTTCTGTCCGCTGCTTATAAACTGTTTAAAGAGTTGTCCCAAACTTAATATGTGTGAATACATCAGCTGTTTGTAATAAACATAACATTTAACCTGTTCTCCCAATGGAGCAGCTCAGAGGCTGCGTCATGAGCAATGTTATATTTGAGCTATTTTTAGATTTAAAATTGTGTTAACGCTGTGTTCTATGTCTGCATTTTAATACTACTCTCTATAAACACATCTGCACTAATTCTACAGATGTGGAAAACAGAAACATCTAAAATCTGACTCCATTTGATTCCTTTTTACTTTAGTTATTAGAACAATTTGACCTTATTGATACTTATTTCCACAATAGAACTATTTTGATTATTCACTAGTCTAACTATTATTACTATTGTTTATTCTGACACCTCTTTCTTTAGCGATATTTTCAACCTATAGCTCCTCGAATCCAATGACATTATAGCTCCAGACTATTTCATTCTATTCTATTATTATCTTAAAGAGTAGATCTGTTTGATGTTATAAAGCGCTATTATTTCTCCTTTTGAATTTGCACAACACTAATTTAGAATGAACCCTATGGGACAAATATAGAATTTTTATTCCATTTTGGCAACTCCGAAAATTACTTAATAATTTTCCCATTTTGCTTTTTTTTTGGCTGCCTTTTCTATTATGTAGTTTGGTCTTGTAATATATATGTTTTACACTTCTTTCTAATGATTTAGAAGGTTAAGGACCATGAACCACCTATGACAATAACAAAACAATAACTCCACTCTGTTGTGTCGTTGGTCCAAAGTACTAAAACATGCATCTGAATGTTTGAAGTGATTGTACTGTTCCTATCATCTTCATTTGTTCCTCCCCCGGACAGGTCGTCCACAATTCATATTGTTTGGCTTTGGTGCCAAAATGGCTCATTTCCTCATGATCCAATACTACCGTGGTATCCCTGAAGCAAGGTGGCAGTTTTATCTTTCATCTGAAAAAACAAACATTAGAACACAAGGAAACGCCCACTTACCTCTCTTCTGCAATTGTTCAAGTCCCCTGTTCAATCAATCCAAATGGGGCAAAACATAACTACAGTTGACATACGTTGTGTGTCATCAGGGCCAGAGGCTGTAGCCAAATACAGACTTAACAATATTGTATTTTTTCAATGTTATTACTCCACCTAAATGTGAATTACAAACCGACAAAGGTGTCCTCCGCCCACGACAGCTCACTGCGGTTGGAACCGAATCACTGTCAGGACAAACAGCAGAGGGAGGGACTCCCAGTACCTTCAGCGAGGTATTTTCATCTCAGAGTACTTTCTCAGAGTACTTTTCTCAGAGTAACTCATCCCAGAGTACTCTCACTTTTACACCTGTTCAATAAAGCTTGTTATCTTTGAATCTCTAGTACTTACACCGTATGCTGTTGACTAAAAAATAATATATTTCCATGATCACATTAAAACATTACAGAAAACTTTTGTTATTCCATTCTCCGTTCAGCATTCCTCATTTCACTCCTCAGTTCACTCCACAACACACTCACAACACACTCACAACACCCCACGTTAGTATTGGTCCAGTTTGTTAAGGTCAACGTAGTGTATTTGACATGACGCACAAACATATAACATACACAAACATATAACATACACAAAACATATAACACACACAAACATATAACATACACAAACATATAACATACACAAACATATAACAAACACAAACATATAACACACAAACATATAACATACACAAACATATAACACACACAAACATATAACATACACAAACATAAACAAACATACATACACAAGAGGCCTGTAATTTTAACTTTGTTATATTTTTTCCCATGTACAATTACAATTGTCTCATGAGTTATTTTATCGTTGCAACTTTCAGAGCCTGCAGAACATGCAAAGCTTTGAGAGATTTTTCCTAAAAGGATCCATTTCAAACTTTAGTGTTTAAACCACGTGGTCTTTACTCGGGCTTGTCACAAAACTGTGTCCCCTATATTTTTAATGAGCTCTTGTCACTTTAAAAAAAAACTCATGCACGTGCAATAAATGTTTTTCCTTTTTTTTTTTAAAGCCAGTTCGGATTCCTTAAAAAATGTAAATTAGTTTCAAACTTTAATACTTCACCCTTGTTTTACGTTCATGTGGAGAAAAGACCATTGTTTTATGTGTGTGTACTTGCACCAATCATGTCTCAGATAAACGGCCAACAGTTATCAAAGACATAAATTGTCCTAATTGTTTCTAATTTAGCTATTTGGAAGAGAAACATGTCATAAAAGATTTCAAAAATGTCCCTACATCTTTGTTTTCAACCAATGAACAGTGTTGCGTACTATGTGTTATCAGAAATGATCCAATATCACCTTTAGCCAAAATTCAGAAATGCTTTTAAATCATTTTTCAAACTCTAATTGTCTGAACAAACCATTTTGTACTAAATGCAACGTCCATTAAAAGCTGCAGTTCTCTTTCCAGCACCAGTTTCAACTGTGCATGTGACTGTTTTTTAAATAATTAACGAGCCACGGTTCAGAGGTTGAAAACACTGCTTTAAATATCCGTATTACCAAGATCACATGCAGTTAAAATCAATAATTCTAAACTTCTCCGCGTCTATTAACTTTAAATAATAATAATAGTTTCAATAATAGAGCTCCTCTACCTTAAATATACTGCTCAATTTGAAGTGTGAAAAACTCTAGCTCTCAGTTAAAACGCATTTTGGGATACTAGCATGCTATGTGATGCAGGCCAAGTCAGCATCACTTTGTGCTCTCCTCCACGGATCACTTTAGAAATCCTCAAATGTTTTACAGATGCAATCACAGCGTTAGAAAAGAAAATCAATGAAGTAAAACAGGGGCTGTCTCTCGGTGGTCGAGGTAGCAGGCGTAAGCGAAAACACTCAAACAAGCTGGAATCATAGCGAGTACACACATAATGTAGACAGAGAGGAGAACCTGAGTGCTGTTGTCACTCATAAGTTTTGTCGTAAAAGCCGGTTAAGCAAAACTCAGACAGGCTCTATGGGCAGAATCTGGAGCCAAATTTGTGGCTGTAAATGGCCGAGCAACCAGGAGCGGCACTGGTCTGTCCGAGCAGAAGGCACAAGGCACCTGGTTATGTACTGTATCAGTGCTCATATCTATATCCACAAAGACAGTATCAAATTATAAACACCTGGATCACACAACACATTAAATCCAAGAGTTTAAACCATACAAATTGTGAGGTTGTAAAGTAAGAGGAGTCTACTTTTCAATGTAAGGCCTTGTTTACACAGACACACAGTCAGCAATTCCCACTCTGGATTTACAATGCACAGCGTCTACACAACGAGTGAAAACTGTAGTTCTAGCTACCGGTCAGTAGTGGGCAGTGGAACTGTACAAGGCGACACGCGCC
This sequence comes from Knipowitschia caucasica, assembly GCA_964034765.1. NCBI lineage: Eukaryota > Metazoa > Chordata > Actinopteri > Gobiiformes > Gobiidae > Knipowitschia > Knipowitschia caucasica. Next base: position 7,767,318 of record OZ035843.1, read on the forward strand.
AGTGTAACTACTGCCTTAACAATATCCTTGTCAGGCCACTACAATGATGGAAAAGAGTGCAACAACATCAATCTGTAGTTAACAATAAATACATGCTCTTTTGACGATTACAAACACAAGCGTCACTACACTACTGAGGAAGCACATGGCACAAGTTGATCCACCGCAACTGTTGTTTCCGTTTGTTCTTGGCTACTGCGCATGTCCACATGCGTGAAGTGTGAGGGGAAGGTCATCGCAGCCAGACAGTTCACACTTTTTCTTCACACGGCTGCGATACGGCTCCCGCCGCGCAACAAAGCAGTTTTGTACCAATCTGGAGGTTGTTTTTTAAAAGCTTATATTTTCATCTCCATGACACACTGTCACTGCGTCTCCGTGTAAAGGGGGGCTAAGTGAACGGGAGCCAAAGCGAGGGGCAAAATTAATTTTATAAATACCTTCACTAGGCTTTGTTCGCTGAGCATTGTCCAATAAACAGTCTATGTGTGTAATCAACAAGAGAAAACATCATGATCCACAGCAGTGAAAAGTAAATGTGTTAGGCCCACTAATAATTGCATTCTTCTACGGTAAGCATCTTTAGTCTTTTGCAGCAGCTTGCTCTGTGTGTCTGTGTGTGTGCGTGCGCGCGTATGTGTGTATGCTTGTCTTGGCTCTTGGCCTTCAGTCACTGGGGCTGATGACCTTGAGTGTAATCCTCCTTCACTTCCATGTTCCCGAATGTGCCACTGAATCCATCACAGCCGCTTAAGAGGGCAAACAAAGGCCCCAGACGAGGCGCCGTGGGCAGAGGGAGACTTATGACTTATGACATAAACACTACTCGTAAACTGTGGTCAGGTTGATAGTCAAGTATTCACAAAGTGTTTTAATGTAGCTCCATGTATTAGGAAAGGCATCCAGCAAAAAACAATGTAGGCTAAGAACTATTGCTGACAAGGAGAATTTCAAACTTAAGTTGACTGTAATAGGGAGAAATAACTAGCCTGACTCTCACCAGACCCTTGTAAATCGCTTCGCTTCTCACATGGTCTGGATCTGAGCCATAGCGGTTGGATTTCAGAAAGCAGGGCCTTCTAAAAAAAATCCTTGTATGTCATTGGATAAACCACTTGTCTGTTATCTTGAATTACGTCTTCCTTCAACCACTCACATCGAAGCACACGACTCCCATGGGTCGCCAAATGCCGGCAAGATTTTCTAGCCCAAAACCTGTGAGAAATGCCTACAAAAAAAATACCCAGAATGATTTTTTGGCTAAAAATGTGATGTAACCAACTTGAGCTATCATGATTCTGTTTATTGTCTTTCTGTTTCTTGAAGAAAAGTATGCGAGAAACCACCCAACCTGGCAACCCTGCTGCGTAGTGTTGTAAACAGGAACACTTAAAGCTGCACCAACTGACTTTGGGATTTTGAAGCAGCGGACTCGCTGGCCTCGCTCTTTCTGCTCCCCTTCCCTCCCCACCGAAGCTATCGCCCCACACACACCCTGTTGTTAACGGAGCTAGTGTCTCCCAATATGGATAATACATGGATATGGATTTGCACGTGGATGGCGTAACCATAGAACGATAGAAACCGGGAGGCGCGGAGGAATAAAACTTTCTTTTGGATGGCTGTCTCGCTGTGTAAGCAGTAACCGGTGACGAAGACGAGGAAGCTTCAGGTTAGCTCCTCGGCTTTTTGTGCTAACTCAGCCGTCCATGCTAACGGACCTGTAGATTTCTCACAAAAGTGGAGGTCAGTGGTCCGTTGTGATTGGTCACAATTTGCGACCCGAAACACATTCTCTTCCTTGTTTTATCAAAACTCGATCTAAAATATAATGTCACGCCAGCACAAACCTGCGCTACTTTTTCTTCAAAAGGACGTATATTCCAATGCACTACAGGGACATGGATAGCATTTTCGTAATGGATACAAAAATAAAGTCAGTCAGTGCAGCTTTAAACCAGTACTTTAGCCAAACTTTACACACATGTTTGACTCTTAAAACACACATACTGTATAAGTGTCTTAATTCATTCATATTTAAACTTTTTTTTTTATTCATGGACTTCATGTCCGCCATCTTGGATTGCTTTTGCTGCCGTGTGAGACAGCGAAAGCAATCCAAGATGGCGTGAGAAGGCAGTGCAAACCTGACGTAACACCGGCGATCCTGATTGGTCGATTATTTTCTGATCTGCTGAAGGAGTTTGCTATGCGCTCGATACCAGACCGTTGTGTGAAGCGAAACGCCTCTGGTGGGGCATGGCACAACTACAAGGGTCTGGCGAGAGTCAGGCTAAGAAATAACAGCTTTGATTTGAATTATGCACTTTACTAATCTTATACAGAGGTTTGTCATCTAGGGGGGGATAGGAAAGCAAATTGACCAACAATTTATAGCTGGGGTACCCCACTTTTTACCCTCAGGAATAATATATGATTTAGTATTGTAAAAGGAAAACTGTGGGGAACAAATCAGACCATAATGTGCTGCCTTCATGTAGTTCAATCTTTATAAACTTTTTCGTCTGAAAAATATGATCTTAAGATGTGACAGAGGCCTCCTCTCCTGTACAATGTGTCATCTTTGGACGTATCGGCACATTTGTAATAGGGGTTAGGCCTAAACCCCTTTTGGTAAGTATTTAGCACTAAAAGTCATATTTTTTACTATTTTTTTTTGTAAAATAAATAGGACCTTTGAAATCATGTGACCTGAGATAAAATTTACATAATGGCATAAGAAATAAACTACCTCTACTACTATTAGACGCACTCATAAAATCCACCATAAAAGGCTGTAGTGAACCTTTATTAAGCAAAGAAATAATGCAATCTGTAATGGCTTAAGTTATTCCTTCAGGATACTAACAGATACATATCAAATAGATTAAATTAAAAACTACTAGATTTCAATATATTTTTGGATCAAGTCTAACATTACCTGATATAGCTTTGGCTCCAGTAGATTACATTGTAGGTTTAACACACGTACCTTTGAACCTTTTGCCTGTAGGAGTGTGTAACCACAGAGATGTGTTATCATGAATGAGCGGCCTCACCCTTCACTTTGAGAATGTGTGTCAGTCTGGACGGTGACGAGGAATTATTGCTCAACTTTGAAGATACCCGTGTTGCATTGCACGCAGCCTGGACACAAATGTTTTTAAATCAGTTTTTAATGTTGCCAATGCGAAGCACTTTGGATTTCATTATGTAAGAACTGTGCTAGATAAATACATATTGACTGATTGATTGAAATAATTACTACTTCACAAATATCCAATAGTTTATTAGAGTATAACGCAGACAAGTCAAATCAAGAGGCAGAAAAAAAAATACTTGAAATTACTATGATGAACACTGTACTAAAAGTGAATAGTTTATGCTAACTGATGACTTGGAGAGGACTGGCCCAGTGCTGATGTCACCCTTAGTGTTAGCTTTATTGTGGAAGCGGCCTATTAGAACCACCTTGAACAGGCTATGCAAGCTGAAATGTGTAGCCAAATAAATGCAAATATTGTAGCAACAGCCGAGTTCCCAAGTTCCATTCAGGTCCGTCCCCAGTCACGCTACTCTCTGCTAAAGCCCAACACTGCAGCAGAAAGCTCCGGTCAGATGTTTGGGTTTAAATCTAGATTTACAAAGACAATATCTCAATAAAAACACCAGGATTGAAGAGTAGTAATGTAAGTAAGTAATGTTTATCTATATAGCGCATTTTACAGACCAAGGTCACCCAAAGCGTTTACAATGTTCAGAGTTCAGATATTGTTCCAATCATTCCACACACGGTGGTGACGAAAGTGAGTCGCTGAACACACTGGACCATCAGCCCCCAATCAACACCATCAATCAACATGTAAACTCCACTCAGAAAGGCCCTGTTCCGACCAGGATTTGAACCCAGGACCTTCTTGCTGAGAGGCGAGAGTGCTATCCACTCAGCCACCATGCTGAACAGAGCACTCCAGCATAGATTTAAGCCCAAAATGGTGAGTGTGACACAGTTACTGAGCTAGATATTTATTTATTTTTTATGTATGCCATGAGGAGCAACACTTTGTCTATGAGCACTTCCCTCTGGGGCTTCATTGAGCTTGTGAGGCGGTTAGAAATGTCCATCTATATACAGTCTATTCTACTGATATATGTTCAATACTTTGCAAGACAAAGATGCATACCTTCATCACACGTGTACATTTTTGGCCTGAGCTCTCGTTACAATGCTCCCCCAGGAATGTCCATGGCATGTTTACATCCCAGCACATTTACTGTTGGAAATATGTCTCATGTCTGTAATTAGCACCGAGCAGAGGGCACATGTCAGGAGACTGCAATGATGCAAGAATGCTGTTTTGTTTTGCTCAATGCTAAATAAAAAAAAAAAAAAAACTTATGTCATTTATATTCAACTACATTCAGTTTCAGTTTTGAAACTCTGGAACATGATTTTAAAACTGTAAAAGTTGTAAAATTGGTGTCTAGTGTTTTCACAGGGCTTTTTTGGCCTTAATCTCTACAGAAGAACGTTTTTCAGTCAGACAAGTGAAAAACAAGGAAAACAGGGTCATCTAATTATTGACTCACATGGCTTTTTTTTTTTTTTTTTACAATATGAAGGTGGTTTAATTAATTCAAGTGCTGATTTTACAGGGCGGTTAAAGAAAAGGCATCATTTACGAATTATGCAATTGAAGACCCCACCAATAAACCAGATCTGGAAACGTTCTTTGTTCCTATGTGTTATCTTTTACCTGAGCACAGCAGCAGCTGCGAGACAAATTAATCAACATAAGGTAATCTGTCTGTCCACATGTGACTCAGCCCGGTCACGGCCCGCATAAGAGCTGACTCAGGACTCTCAGGTAAAGCAATGGGAAATTACTTCAAACAACACACACTGCAAAAAGTGACAAACTGTAAGGTAATAGATGCTTGAATCCAGTGTTTTTTATTTTAATTTGAGTATTTTTTTACTTTCTTAAAACAAGATTTGCCAATGGAAAAAGCCGTTCGGTCTTTTTTCAAGTGCTGCTGCAATTTTTTTCTCATTCCAAGGGAGACATTTCTTGATTTGTCTTGTAGCGTTTTAAAACAAGGCATTTTCTTGTCCCAATGGCAAATCTTGTTTTTAGACTGTTAAATGTGCGCAAATTAAAATAAAACCACTTGATTCAAGAATTTTTTGCAGTGCATAAGACAGGTACACTGCAAAACGTGATGAAAAATGTGTCAAAAATAGCTCAAAAATGGCAAATAGTATCTTAACTTGAGCACATTCTGACTGCCTTAAAACAAGATTTGCCAAAGGGACGGCGCAAAATGATTCTTGTTTAAAAAAGTTTAGAATGTGAAAACACAGAAAAAGTTCTTGAAATAGGACTAGAATTTCTTTATTGATCGCCAGTAGGAGAAATTGGCAAATCTTGTTTTAAGACAGTCGGAATGAACTCAAATGAAGAAAAAAACCAAACTCGATTCAAACTATTTTGCAGTGTAGTGGGTTTGTAATCTTAATCTTGATACACCAGAAACTGCGTGTGACGAACACAATGTCGTATTACCACCACCTCCACCTCCTGCCCGCTCATAGTTTCCAGAGAACACAGTTGCTTCATCAGAAAAGGCTATAAACCGGCGACATTCCTAAAAAAAGGTCTTTGTCTGAGATTTAAGAGGTGTTTAAACAAAAGCGGCGAGGTCGGTCAACAAGAGGAGTAAACATTTAAAAGGACATGAGTGTGTTTTAATGGCTGAAGCGCTATTTGCAAAGGGATCCAAGCCGGCGTAATGTTACACTTGTAAATTTGGCTGCTTTGAGGATCGTAAACGAGATTAAAGCTGAATGGGAGACATACAGTAGCAGCTTGGGATGTCCAGTTATAGATTAGAACTCAGAGAGGAACAAAAATCCGTCTCGCTTTATGGAAGATTTCATATGGAGCACACAAAAAAAAAACATGTGAGAGGAGGTGTATGGTCAGAGAGAGAGATTGGGCCTGTGTCTTCTCTTATTGAGTACTTTTAAAACTTTGATTTGTTGTGTGTTTCGTATCCTATTTTTTTGCCTTTATCTTTTAGTGTCCTTTAGTGTTAACCTAAAGCATATATGGACTATTATGCACTATGGTGGATACTGATGGGAAACACAATTTTCTCTGCTCTCATTATGATGCCAACACTTTTGAAATATTAATTCGATTCCAACAATTTGAATTTAAAACGATCTAAAACATTTTTTTACGTTTGCAGATGATCGAATCAATACATTAATACAAAATACAAATCATGTTTTACATTAACAACAAGCAATTTAAAAAAAAAAGAAACTTATGGCCATACTAGCATGCAAAAGCCAGATCCCATTAGCCCACTGAAGCTGTGCAGGGTTGGGCCTGGCTATTTCTGGGATGGGAGACATCTGGAAACTAAGGGTGGGAACCTAAGGGTACCTCACGATACGATACAAAGCTCTTGATAACAATAATATCACATTATTTAACAATTGTAAACCGCTTTGAGACTCAGATCTGCAGTGAAAAGGCGGTATATAAATAAAGATTACTTACTTACTTACTTACGATTATCGATATATTGGTCAGAAATATACCAAATGCCAATTTATGGCATAAATAAAAGAAAAATGTGAAGTGAAAAAATACACTTTATTTCATGATAAATGGAATGGAGATGCGTAATGTAGCCATATATTAAGTATTGAAATTAATAAAAAAATAAAAAAAACTTCATCCACATTGCCTATATGGTTGGTGAAGGCACAAATTGGTTGCTTCACTTCTGTCAGTGTGACCCAGGGCAGTTGTGGCTACAGTAGTAGTTTATCACCACCGTGTATGGAGTGAAAGAATAATGACATGTGAAGCGTCTTTGAGTGTCCAAAAAGTTATGTATAAAACCAATGCATTATTATTATTAATTGATATTTTTTGTTTTTCTGCCTGTATAAATGCAGTGACATTTCTGGATCGATTCTAACCTCCAGCCTAAAAATTCCCTATTGGTTTAATCATGCCCTGTGTACATCGGCACAGGAGGCATGGAGAAGTGTCTTGCCCTTGGACACAACTGCATTATGCATTGGTCATAACCAGGATCCATGTTTATAGCTTTTGCATCAGTAGGGACCGCTGTACCTCTGAGATACTGCAACCTTGTAGCATGTACAGCACACATAATGCCCATTGGAAGGCACACACGTTTTTGATCAATATAATGCAATATACTCTTGATACTAAACCTACTAAATTAAGTTAAATGCTTTCCCTTTATCCCCAGAGAGCGCGCCACACACCTGCGTCTTATTGCTGCGCCAGTCACGTTCCATTGGCATTAAATGTATGTGTTTTATTTAAGAACAGATGCTTTTTATTGCTAATGATTCACAGACACAAACTTTGTTTTCTTTCCGATGCAGATTTAATAATGTACAAATCCATATTGTATTTATATTGTACATCATTTAGTTTCAGTTATGAAGCTCAGGAACCTGATTTTAGAACTGTAAAAGATTGGTTGCAACTGTTTTCACAGAGTTTTTTGGCCTTCATCTCAATAACAGAAAGAGAGGGAAAAGAAGGTCAGTGAACTATTGACTAACATGGTTCAGTTATGTAAAGAATAATAATGTTCTAACAAGGTGAAAGCAATCTGATTTGTTCACTAAGTTTAAGGCTTTTATTCATATTATGTATGAATTATGCAAGTGAAGTTTAAAATGTCCACACTGTGGGTGGTTTAAAGGTTCTCTTTTCTCAAGTAATGTAAGATGTTAGACATAAACATGTTAAAATGGCTTTGCAATCAGAAAAACGAGGGACAGAATGTTTAGGAAGTTTTATCTTCACTGCAAAAAGTTATACAATATGAGGTAATATTTTTGAGGTAATTTCAGTACATTCTGACTGTCCAAAAACAAGATTTGACAATGGGACAAATCCATTAGGCTTATTTCAAAAACTGCCGACTTGTTTTTTCATTCCAAGGGAGACAGTTCTTGTATCTTTTAAAAAGATAATTTTGCTTTGTCTCATTTGCGAATCTTATTATCTTATTAAAAGGCAGGCAAATGTGCTCAAATGAAGATACATTAGATCAAAATTAAGCAAGTTATGACTTATTCTTCATTAATTTTTGCAGTAATCCTTTGTTCCTGTTTGTTAAAAAACAATATACTCTTGATACTAAACCTACTAAATTTAGTAAAATGGTCGAGCTTCACACACCTGTGTCTTATTGCTGCGCCAGTCACGTTCTATTGGCATTAAATGTATGTGTTTTATTTAAGAACAGATGCTTTTTATTGCTAATGATTCACAGACACAAACTTGTTTTCGTTCCGATGCTGCGTCTACAGATTGTTTGTGACGGGGCCCGCAGGCTTCAACTATAAGCAAAGTCGAGGCATATTTTGCTAACCCACTTTCCTGAATGTTGTTTGAAATGAAATGATTATCCGTTTTGGCTGTAATCAGGTCTGTGTGGAAGTGAGGACCCGTGTTATTGCGGCGGGTGCACAAGAGCTGTTTAATTAGAGCACACGACAGAGGAGAGCAGGTTATTGCTTCTGAATTATGACAAAGTTCATTGGGTAAAATTAGGTTTCATCAACATGAGAACTTGGTGTACGGACAGTTAAGAGAGTCGCACCGTGCCTGCACTGCGAGCGACAAGTGACTTTCACATTGCGTTGCTATTCTCTTGTATTTACGATCGTTTTATTGGACGAGCGTGGACTTTGAAGACCTTTTATCATTTAAAGCTGGGTACTTCACTTTTCACTTCCATTAACAAAACCCTCCGTTCACCCCGCCAGCAAGAGTCCCGACCATCACATGCAAAACACATCTTCTTCATTTTTATGTTTGAAAAAGGCTAAAAATTCATCCATGTGAAACGGTTAGATAGATGTCTTGTGGTTTGAAATTTAGGTGCCCCAGCTTTAATATTCACTTTGCAACCATTTCTGGAGGTTCAGATCCTTTGGTGTGAATTAAGTTCATACCAATTATGCATTTAATTCTATTCAATTTATTTTTGTATGGGGTTTTTTATGAGGTTGTTTTGGTCAGGAATACTGGGGTAGCAATTGGTCCAAGCAAGTGGGTTCTTTTGGGAGATACTTACAAAAAAAATGTTGGACTGGTAATGTAGACAGATATACAAATGTTATCATGTTTATAATGTTTCAATCCCACCAAACACAGATTTGCTTCACACCGAAACGTCTCATTCCCAAAATGTTTTTATAAGACGCTGTGAGTCCAACCAAACACAGACTATAAAAGCAAAAGGAAAAATCTATAACATTGTCTTGTGGTTAGGACCTTCTGCCACAAGTTGAGAGGTCATTTATTTTTGTATGACCCTAAATCACAAAAGTATAGTCATCTCAAAGGACTTTACAAAGTTGTCGATTCACAGCAGATCAGAGAATTAAACGATTTGAACACAGGAAATGCAATAAAAACAAATACATAGGAGCCATTGAACCTCATCCCAGTCCTTTGACCCTCCTGCATTGGCAAGAAACAAGGACAAGGGCAAAAAAACAATTGGAAATGTTTGTACAACTTCAGAGAGAGAGATCCCAGGCTGTAGACCCAGGACTCAGGCTGTAGAAAGAGTACCCAGGCTGTGTGGTGCAGGACTGAAGAGGCTCCCAGGCAGCCCACGAGTCCAGAAAACAAAATAAGTTCAAAGGACATTTGTTGCTCATATTAAAAAATACTTCTCAGACATATTAAGCATGCCTTCAACGTGTAAAGATGTGGTGTATCTCTTAAAGCCCTCAATGGTCTCGCCCCGGCGTACTTGTCCGAACTTTTGACTGTTCGTGACTCAGGTAAATCGTTGAGGTCATCATCTCAACTCCTGGAAGTACCTAGGACTAGGTCCAAACATTGGGGTGACCGGTCCTTCTCAATCGCTGGACCCAGACTCTGGAACAAGCTGCCCCCTGATATGTGTGTCCTCACTGATTTTGGCCTTTTTAAATCGAGGCTCAAAACGTATTAATACAGACTGGCTTTTAACACTTTTAACACTCAATAGCTGGTGACACTTTTAAATGTTTTTTAAATGGATTTTATGGAATTTTATTTGCGAAGCACTTTGGTCGCCTTGAGTGTTGTAAAGGGCTCTATAAATACAAATTAATTGATCAGTTGATAACTATTTGAAGGCTTAGGGCCTTGTTTACTTTGCGGTTAAGGTTAGATGAGATAGAATTCATTGATCTCGCACAGGAGAAATTTCATGCCAAATTTCATCTGGCATGGATAGAATCACTCAAGATTGCGCAAAAGAAAGACATGTGCAAAAATATTAAATGCAGGATATACTACGTACAATAAAAAGTGGCAATTAAAAAAAAAGGCAATCAAGAAACAGTGTCAGGTTTTTCATTCCTAATACAAGTGACTTATTGTACAGTCAGACAGAGGTGGGAATACATTTCTGAAATTTCTCCACTGTGAGAGACTAATAAAGGTTTATCTTATCTTATTCTTGTTCTTATTCTTATAAAGGTTACACATTATAAGCATAACCAAAACTCAAATCTTCAGTATCATTGCAATCCTTATCTAAATTTGAGCGCATTCTGACTCTCTTAAAACAAGATGTGCCAATAGGACAAAGCCATTTAGTCTTAATTCAATCATAAATGTCCTTGTCACATTGCCAAATCTTGTTTTAAGGCAGTCAAAATGTGCTCAAATTATCATACATTTGGCTGAATTTTAATAATTTTTGACATATCATTATTTTTACAGTGTATGTACAGACCGACCTGTCATGTGAGCTTTAAAAGGTGCAACCAACACTTTTCGACGCAGGGAACACCACCTGCTTCTGTTGGAATGTCCCGCACCATGGCATTAAGTTTAATAAGAAGCAAACGCAGCCATACAGTCGCTTCATTGTTTTCTATGACGCAATAACCTCTTCCCCACATAAGCCCGTACTTTTATTGCATACCCCGCTTTCGCAATCTTAATCCTCGTGTTGTGATGCGCCTTTCGTCTCCGAGACCGAGATATGGAGCTTTCGCGAAAGTTCACCGTGGTAGACCCGGCTGTTGCTGCCAGGCCACAGGCTGCTCTTCCTCGACTCATCAATACCAGCAACGCCCACACCCAGTCAACCAATAACCACCAGGACAGCAAGTTAAAAGCCGGAGACGCCCACTTCCCGATCTTCTGAAGTCTGCAAGCCGCCGCCGCCCCACCTCCTCCTTCTCGCATGAAGCGTGTTGCCTACTGCCTCTGCCGTCACCAGTGCCTAGGCCCCGGGGGGATCATGCACGCGAGCAAGCGCCGTGCTCAACAGCATCCCGCCCGGGCCTAGGGCGCCAAACATGCTCAATCAATAAACATGCTTAAATCTAATAAGTCTAATGCGTTTCCTCATGGGTCTCTCCAAGGTGAACTACCTGCGTTGAGCAACACGTGAATGTCTGCAATGTTGTGAGACCATAAAAACACATACCTACCGACCAATCGCTCCGCCCCGTTATCCTGTTTGCGCCACAGAACTCCTCCTCCTCCTCCTGTGCAAACCTTTACTATGACTTCAATGGTATGTACGTTCACGTTATAATTACATTGCTGTTGTCACCGTCCCAACAGATGTTCTGCAAGGAAGTGCCAGAGCTGTTTATCACAATCTGCCGCCGGTCTTGTAATATCAACTAAAGATTGAAGACTTTAATACCGCTCCTCTACGGCAAAGAAAAACGGCACTAAAAATGAAAGCCAGCCCATCAAAGTACAATATGTCCGCGGCGACAGCTTTGCTCCGAACCCCCACCCACGCGCACCCAAGGCCCCATCCCCCCGTAAAACCCTGCTCTCTCGCTCTCTCTTTCCTCTTGCCCATCTATTCTCCGCTTTAACTCCAATTTCTCCTGTCATTGTAGCGAGAGCCATAGCCATAACCCAGCGGGTGGCAAGTGGCCAGTCGCAATAACAAGTTGGATTCACCACACAGTCACCTCCAGACCCTGAATTTTCATGTGTTTTCAGCTGGTTAAAATAGAGCTATAGCATGAAGCGTGCGTGGGTTTCCGGACCGGTGAATGGTTCCTTCAGGCTTTTATTGAACGTGTCTTGCTTCATATACATTAGGTTTTCACAGGATACAAAGCACAAGATACAGTGGGAATGTACCAAATGTAGGACTTCGACATTACAAAATGAAAACTCAACATTTTCTTTGTGTTGGGTTCTGTCAGACTTACAGAACATGTTCAGAGAATTCATGATGGTATTGTGGGGGTTGGACTTGCAAACACATGTGCATAGCTAGATTTTTACTTTAAATGTGAGGAGTTGAGTTTTAATGGGTTTATGAAGCTTATTCCAGCTGTCTCCAACATTACGGTCCGCACTGGTAACTCAAACAACTTTGGGATTGATGAATAATAGTGAATTCTAATTTGATGCCATATTTTGCTGCTCAAATTGTCTCATATTTTCAAAGAATCTAAGTCCTGCTTGATAGACTAATGAAAAAAATGTATTGCCCACCTGTACTGTAGTGAAGTAAGTCATTATTATTCGACTTAATTGAAGCTGGGGTACCTAATTTTCAAGACACACACACAGACATTTTCAAGACAGACACTAGTCTCAGGCTCCAAATCAGTTTGTCCCAACACTAGTTTTCACATGCATGTGTTTTAGGCCTGTGTCATATCTTTAGACCTGTTTTTTTTTTTTCGGTCGGAAAAGGGAAAAAGCATAGACCACACTCACTCAGCCAATCAGCTCGCAGATCAAAGTGCCAAATAGTGGTTCGTTAGGCTCTTTCTTACATGAATCTGAAAAAAAAAAAAAAAAAAAAAAAACGCATGGCGCTGTAAAGATGGCGCCGTAGCAAGAGCTCTGGTGTGTGTCGTCTGGTGCACACTGGGGTAGTTTTTCCAATGTGGTTTTACTGCAAATGGCAAATAAATGACTCTGAATCTGAATGTATGTAAACAAATGTGTCTTCTAATGAGACTTCACACACAAAAAGAATCCGTTGTGGTCTGATATGTTCACATTTACTTTTACAAGACTCTTTCTGTTGAGACAAACTATATGGCTTACTACTGAACATAAATTAACCCAGCATAGTACCAAAAGGGGTAACCTAAAATGTACTTTCCCATTTGAAATAACCTTTTTTTAATTCCAATTATCGTCTCAAATCTCATACACTTTTGTTTTGTTATATATCCTCTGCTTGAACCTCTCCAAATGAAAGCTTTCTGTCATGTTTTTTGTGCTGATCTGGAGGAGGCCCGTGTGACCTTTCTATTGTCCGTGCTGTTGGCGAAGCTGAAGGGGAGAGAAAGTCCTTCCAAGCCAAATATTTGATTCATAAACAATCGTTCCCCCCGGAGTCCGCAGACAGGGCCTGAGGACTGGGGGACCTTCACAAGATGGAGAGCCGCGAAATCCTTGTGAATTGTCTGGAGCTGTGAATAAATGTCAGGTTTTAGCGCACTTACGACAGGGGCAAGAGCAAAGCAGAGTAGCACATCATTTGAATAATGTTTCTGTCAGCTCTAAGTTCCCATCCGCTCGTAGCGCGCTTGCATCCCGGGTTTCCCTGGGGAGGAATCTTGCACGATTTACTGCCGGCTCAGTACGGACCACGTATATGCACGCTCACGACTCAGCCGTATCACTGAAATTTTTACTAGGTTTGATTTCAAAGTCGATTGAATTCCCCACTGCTTTCCTCCGTCCGTCTCTGCTGCATTTTGGATGAAAACACAATGGTGGCAAAAGGAAGACATTTTTTGAATGGCAACTCCAGCTGTTTTTGTTTAATATCGGGTTTGCTTTTTACTGTTTTGTTGTAGCTATAGGTGCCAGAGGCTTTTATGGTCAGGAAGACTGGGGTAGCAACTGGTCCCAGCAAGGGGGTTCTTTTGGGAGATACTAAAAAAATAAAATAAAAAAACCTTTTACGGAATAAAAAGTGGATTACTATAGTAGTGGTTCAGAGGTAGAACTGTTCTTGGGCAAGACATTTCCTCAACTCCTCTGCAGGTCAGAAAAACTGCAATAATATGTGCAATAATATAGCCTTTTTTCTCTGTGGCCCCATGTCATTGATATAAAATTGTGTCAATAAAAGAAGACAATGTTTTTAAACTGAATGCAATACTTTTTTACAGGTTTCGACTGTGCATTGTACAAAAACGGATTGAAAATGGTTTTACAGGAGAAAATAAATTTACCGTGATTCAATTCATAATGTAAAACTAGCATAACTCACACACAAAGTGAAATTTCAGTGTTGCATTACCAGAAACAAAACAGTATAGAAATGAGGAGCTCACAGCACAAGATAAGTGGACAATAGCTCTACTAAATAAGACAAAATAAAATCTCTAACTTTACCATCATATATACAATCAAATAGTGGCGTTTGCATGTTCTCCACGTGTCTGTGTAGGTTTCCTCTGGTGCTGCGGTTTCCCCTACCACTAAAAACATTTGTACAATAGTTTAGGGTGAATGTGTGTGTGTTTGTGAGGGAGAATGTGGGACAACAGATGCAAATTAGCCCGTGGCAACAATCCAGAGAGGTGTGTTCAACATGCACTATCCCAACCAAATAAGCAATAAATAAACAATACATTGGCTCACAGTTGTAAAAACTTTGAATAAAACATAGCAGATAATTAGGTGTTTTCTGAACTGTAAGTCATCATAAACATTTAGAAAAAAATAGGTTTAAATTGCTTAGAATTTGAATCGGTTTCACATTTTAAGTAGAAAAACAGAAATTAGAAGAACATTTTTATATTTCGAGTTTCCCCTGTGTAAATCTCTCCAACAATCTGATTATCTGGGAAATATGTTTTCAATGTGTTTTATAGTTTTATAGCTACAAACCAAACCAGTTTTATAGCTACAAACCAATTGCCCTTTAGGGATAAATAAGATATATTTTAGATTTGCTTCACACCAAAAATTAAAAATCTATAACCTTGTCTTGTGGTTAGGACGGTCTGCCACAAGTTGAGAGGTCAATTTAGACTTTTCCGACCTGCATTTATTCAATTACTTCTGCTACAGGTGACTTGCCGCTTTGCCACACTTGTCTTTATGAATATGTATGCTCAATCCCATAGCGTGAAACATTCAAAGGCAATGAGCATGCTTAAATCTACTGTGTTCTCATCCCCAAACATAATTACCAACCAAATATGCACATGCCCTGTCCTATCAGCGAACAGTCTGATTTCAAAGCTGCTAGAATTCCCTCTTGCCCTTCCCCTCTGCATTTGGAATAAAAAGCACAGTGGTTGCAGAGGGAGAGTTTTTTTTTTTTTTTTTTCAAAGGCCACTGTTCTATTTTGGTTGCATATCAATGTAACTCTGGGATTTTTTAGCTGCAGCGATGCCATTGTATGGTTTTGATACAGGAGAACAAAGGTTACAGCCGGGGGCGAAGTTTGATAAGCGCCTGTATTGTCCGACGCGCGCAGGGACGAGCCGGAGATGTGTCAAACGCTTGACCATAAAAAGGTTTTTCCGGCTTTTTTTCTGTAGTGTAAAGTGCGCCCTTTGAAGGTCTGCGACATAAGAAAGCATATTGTGTATTTCATCAAAAGCAAATAATCAATAGGTAATCTGAGAGAAAATGAGAAGAAAAGGCTGTTTTGAAATGCACACAGATGGAAATGCCTTTACTATGAATGTCCCTGGTGGATTATTGGTGGCATACTGTATGTTTAAGCATTAACATAGCTGCAGAGAGCCGTTCAATATAATGAATAGTGGGGGATTTACATAAAACTTGGGCATAGAGCTAATTAAAATAAATGCATGACCTACTACCCGTACTTTTGAGGTTACTCTTTGGTGGTTAAAAGATATTGCCGTGATTTGTAGATTTTTTTAGACATTCCTGGATCGGCTTTATAGAATAGTGTAAATGATAACTTGCTTAGCTCGACTTCATATTTGGAATCCTGCTCAAATAAAATTAATGATTAGGCCTTATTCACTTGGGGAGAATACCTAAATTATGGAACTATCCATAGTTCCCAACTGAAAAAAAGCTGGATTTGTTGTCATGCACTGTTAGGCCTCTGTCTTTTGATCACTCTCTAATCAGCTCCCAGCCAAAAGCATCAAATAGTGACTCACAGGACTAAATATTGCTGTGATTTGTAGATTCTTAAGACATTCCTGGATTGGTTATAATAGTAAATGAAAACTTGCTTTGCTATAGACAGATTTTGAACCCTGCTTAAGAATTCTAAACACACAATAGAATGCCATTTGTTGACCTGGATTATGGTCAAAATCTACGCAAGTTTGTGATAAAAAAAAAGTTCACCACATCCTCGACGAGTGTAAGGAAACCAAAGTGGATGATCTCCCACAAAGCTTAGGAATCTGGTGCCAATATGTATCCTACAGCTTGGGTCAGTTATGGAAAATTTGAAGCCTTGAGTTTTATGCAGCAGTTTGTGCATCAGAAATATTAAGACATATTTACACTCATTAAACCATTTATTTAAATGGAGAAGAAACTTCACTCAGCTAGCCTGGTCTTACCATCAATTTCCTTTCATACAAAGGTCTGGATTTGCTTCATCAAGGAAACCGAGGAAACTGCAGCCGCTGGGATCAGACCCAAACATACACGTGGGGAAATAATAATTGACCAGAGTTTACAGATGGCTATGGCCAGACTATCACTCAGCCAATCAGCGCTCATTCAAAGAACCCGGTGAGTAAAACAGTGACTCACTGAGCTCTAGCTAAACGCAGACAAAACTGAAATGATTGTCTTTGGTCCCCAGAAACAAAGAGAGAGCGTCATCTGTCACCTACAGTCTCTCTCCCTAAAACCTTCAAACAAGGTCAGAAATCTAGGGGTAATACTGGACTCAGACTTAAATGTTAATAGCCACATCAAATCAGTAACATCAGCAGCTTTTAACCATCTAAAAAACATTGCCAGGATCGAAAACATAGTGTCTAAAGCAGACTTGGAGATTCTTATCCATGCGTTTGTCTCCAGTAGGTTAGACTACTGCAATGGCCTGCTCACAGGTCTGTCCAAACAGGCTGTAAAACAGCTGCAGTACATTCAAAATGCAGCAGCTCGAGTCCTGACTAGAACCAGGAAGTACGACCATATTAGTCCGGTCCTCAGGTCCCTGCACTGGCTTCCTGTGGCTCAGAGAATAGACTTTAAAACAGCTCTGCTTGTGTACAAATCTCTCCATGGCCTCGCACCAAAATATATTAGTGACATGTTAGTCCCATATGAACCAGCCCGGACTCTGAGGAGCACAGGGACTGGACTCCTGTTAGTGCCCAGAGTCAGAACTAAACATGGGGAGGCTGCTTTTCAGATTCATGCTGCTAAAATCTGGAACATTCTTCCTGAAGATGTGAGACAGGCCTCCTCTCTGACAATGTTTAAAACCAGGTTAAAGACGGTTCTGTTTAGCTGTGCATACAACTGAGGGATTTTATATTTTTATCTTTTTTTTAATGTACTGTGATTATTTATGATTTTAATGCTTTCTTGTTCTGTTCAGCACTTTGAATTGCCTTGTGTATGAATTGTGCTATACACATAAACTTGCCTTGCCTTGCCTT
This sequence comes from Knipowitschia caucasica, assembly GCA_964034765.1. Classification (NCBI taxonomy): domain Eukaryota; kingdom Metazoa; phylum Chordata; class Actinopteri; order Gobiiformes; family Gobiidae; genus Knipowitschia; species Knipowitschia caucasica. Next base: position 7,784,966 of record OZ035843.1, read on the forward strand.
GCCTCTTTCTTTGAAGTTTGTAAAAGGTAAAAGGTTTTCTAATAGATAGATATATAGATCATAATTCTTCAGGTCACAGCAGCAGAGGTGGAGTTGCCGCTTGGTTCGGAACTTCTACTCTGCTTTAGTCCAAAGTAAAATGCAGGATGCTTCATGAGCATTTTCATAAAGGTTAGCCTTCCTCCATTTCAGGAAGAAAAAAATAAAGTCAAAAAAACACTGGTAAACTAAGGTAAGTAAGTGAGTACTTTATTTATATAAAGATTACTACAAAACAACAACTTTCAGAGCTACTTAGAACTCGCTGCCGTTTCCAGCACAAACAAAAGTAACAGACGAAAACAGCATGGAGTGGCCTGTTTATTTCTTTACATTATCCATCCATCCATCCATCCATTTTTTTCCTCTTAATCCATTTCTGGGTCGGGGGGGGGGTGGCAGTCAGAGCTGCACCCAGTACACATAGCACCAGCCCCTCACTGATCCTCCTGCAGGTGGTGAGTCCACAGGAGCCTTGATCTTTCAGTTGGGGCTTTGGGCAAAGTGGGGTTAAGTGTCTTGCCCAAGGACACAACGACAGCAGTCATCAGTGGGAGTCGTGAAGTAGGTCTTACGGTGGGCTCGAACCCACGACCTTCAGGCCCAAAGGCCAATGCTCTACCAACTGAGCTACTGTTCGCCCTTTACATTACATACATTTGTACAATTCTTTACTTTGGGAAAAACACAGTATTATATATGCATCCATTTTACACCAAGTTTCACATTAATATGATATTTAGTCTAAAGAGTACTATAAAATCTACACCAGCCAGGTCTGATATAACGTACTGTTTCCATAGTAACTTAAAGGTAATCAAAAGGAGAAAGAAAGTATGTATTAAAATTACTCAAAAGAAAAAAAAATCTGTTCAAAATAATTTTTGAACTAGTTTCCAAAGAAGTGAGTGCAGGGATCACACCAAAGTGTCCAGCATATGTTTGTTGGAGACTGAAAGTTAAAAAAAAGAAACAAAATCAATCTTGGTTCCATTTTCTGGTCGTCCACGGCATCACAGATCGATTTGTCAATAGTTTACAGAAGAACCATTGATCTATTGACCCCAAATAAAGTCTTGGCTTTAAAATAGAACGATTAGGCGTGCTTTACTTAAAGCTGGGGTACGTAAATTATGTAACAAATCCATAGTTCTTGGCTCAATAACAGCATGGATCTTTCCCTCTACCTACATGTGTTTCTGGCACATCTTCAGATCAGCTTTTTTAGATAGAGAAGTGTTTATATATGTTGTATAAATGTGTAGCACAGTAAATGATTTCAGTGATCTCTCTCAAAACTGTACAGTGTATTATTGTCATTATCAAGTGTAATGTGAATTACACTGTTATTACTGTATTTTTACAACAAGTTTTATTATTTCATGATAGTTTTTTTAATGCCTGGTCTTTGATTTGTTGTGCAGCTTTGGTCTTCCAGCCATGTGTTTTTGTTTCTTCTTTTGTGCCTCCTGTCTCCCACTATAAGTTCAGGGTTTTCCCGCTGCCTCTTTGCCAGAAAGAGCTCAGTGAGTCACAATTTGACTCACCAGGTTATTTGAATGAGAAATGATTGGCTGAGTGATAGCCTGGTTTTAGCCATCTGTAAACTCCGGTAAATCATTATTTCCCTATATGTATGTCTGCGTCTGATCCCAGCGGCTGCAGTTACCTTGCAGTTGTATCCCCTCGGACCAGCGAGCGGCAGAGGTGGTTGTTGTAGGTGTCAGTGACATCAAGAGTTTGCGCCGAATTTGCTGGTTGTAGTTTGGCAATGGCGGTGAATGTGACAGTGAAGTAATCTGTTCTGGTTCAGCTCCAAATATCAAGAAATTGAAACCGGAAAGAGAGGAATGTTTGGAAAATGACATTGCTGAAAGTTGTTGCTTCTTCCCTTTGCAATCCTGTTACCGGGAAGAGGTCAGTCCCTATATGTTTTTTACGTCTCAAAATGTCTCTTTTTATTGTAATTTCGTCCTTATTTACATTTGTTACCTCCTATGAATTCATATTAATCAGAAGTTGACTTGCTGCTCTCTTTTTTTTTTTGGGCTGGGGCTGTGTTAGCAAGGCACATGCTATGTTTTATTATTGTGACCAGATAAACAAAACGCCTGTGTATTCCTCTGCATCACACCTATAATAACGCAGAGCGGAAACTATCAGATGTATCTGGAATACTTTTTAATATGCCTTTGATTTTCTCCTTTTCTCCTTTTCACCTGTTTTGAAGAAATGTCTGTTTCATATTACCATGGGAACAACGAATATTACAACAATTTTAAAAACGCACATTTCTCTGAGTGACTAATGTGAGCTTGTTGCTGCATCAGTTCTGGTAAATCTGTGTTTTAACCCAAACAATTCCCCTGACACTGTTTTTAACAATTGCCTGATGTCATTCCACTTTGGAGACACATACAAATATCTTAAAAGTCCAAATCTGGAATCGTCTTCTGCGAGGCCTATTAGCTCCATCGCACTTGAATTTGGAGCAGTAAATTTGTCGACATAAATGACACTAAATAAACAGCAGCAGATGTCAGGTTTATCTCAGCGTTCACAGCCGCCTCTACAGCTGCGCTTTATTTCCCGTTGAAAAGTACACATTTTTAAGGTTTTGGGAGAAATATTTGATGCGCTTGAATGAGGAAGCTATTTCAAATTGTCAAGTTAATTATGAATCATGGTAAATAATGGCGTGTAGCAGTGCACAAGTTTCTGACAGGCTTATTATGAATGAGGTTAACCCACTCTGCTGTGCTGTGAAAGAGACTGGTTCTGATAAACTCATAAATGATTACATTGTTTGTCATTATCCTGGCGCTGATAGTGCGCTAATGGATAATAATTCAATGTGACAACAATATAGAGATATATTTGTGTTTGTTTTCAAATATAAATGGATAATTTATCTCATAGACTAATTGATAACAGTGTTTGTCTTAATGGAATGTGGCTGTGTTTTTGTCTAAAAGTGAGATTTCTTAAGAAACCAAGGAAGTCAGAAAGTTTTGTTGCCGTCTTGTTCGCGCAGTTAGTAATTTATGGTCAGGGTTAGGGTTAGGGTCAGTGGTGTTAATAACTTTGAACTGTTTTTTCTGTAATACGGCTCAAGAAAAAGGGTAGAAATTGGAGCATAAGCAAACGGAAGGGCCCTTTGCCAAGCCGAGGTTCTTTAGTTTTGACCTCAGATGACGGGGGCATTCTAAAGCCCCATTTAGTCGGAGATGCAAAGCAATTAAGAAAAACGACCAGGCTCCTGCACAGCGTTTAGATGACACCTGAAAACAATGTTACATTTCTTTGGTTTATCTTAAGAGGTTCCTGTCGGCCCCTTCAGACCTCCGTGGGGGCTGGGTGCAGAGGTCTGGGTGGTGGTTGAAAATTGCAACCTGAGGCAACTATCACTGGAAATCTAATTTAGGTGCAAGACAGGCAGAAAACAAAAATCCTATTATACATACATGATGGGCTTCTCTATCGTTTTTTCTAGTTTTTATTCAACACCATCATCACCATCACACACAAGCTGTAAGGACAACAGAACAGCTCAAGCTTCAAACCCAACACCAGTGTCTCAGTTCAGACTGTGCAGGGCCAGGCAAGTTTTTTTGTATATTTGTCCATACACAAAGCAACTCAAAGTGCTGAATAAGACCAGAAGAAAAACATTAAAGTTACACATGGCGTCATAATCATAAATGCTCACAGTACATAACAGAGCGTAAAGATACAATCCTTCAGAACTGTTTTATCTGGATTTGAAGACAGCTCAAATGTTCTCACTCGGAACTGGCTCTTTGATGCTCATCAGGCTTTTTTAATTACAATGTTCTTGCAATGGTTAATCCAACAAATAAATATGTACAGTATATCAGACAACACAGCAGACTAAGTTCATTCTTATGTCTAAGTAAGTGGTGAGAATGAGTTTATGGGCAGTCAGCATAAACAGGAGATTCATAGTATGTTTGCAGCAGGATATTAAAGCTGAGATGCCTACCTTTTTTGTTTCGAAATAAAGAAGTTTGGTGAAGAAATCTTACACAACAGGTTGATTCTCTTATTAGAAAACGTTACATTTGTTGCATACTTGTTTGAAAGATTCTTGTGAGACGCTCTGGGTTGAAATGTTCCCTTTACTGATGGAAAAAGCTGATCCTATATGAAACGATACAAGCATTAGAAAAACTCAATAAAATCAAACTTTTTAGAGAGTGAGGACCTACTTACATGTATATGGTTTGAAAGTTAGAAACCCCAGCTTTAATTGGTAACTGTTGCAAAGATGTTTATAAGTGACATTTGTAAACTGGAATCAGAAAAGACCATATCAGTGTATTTGGAGTTCACAGAGCTGAGTCTGACCTGCCCTAAATGCATGTAATTGAATTATTCTCTGTATTGACTCAACAGATCAGTGTTTCAATATGTGGGCCTGAGGCTGGATTTTCAACATTCCTGCCCTACGTTAATGGACTATTGTTGTAGCTGCACATATGCGCTATATAAATCACTGAATTGTAGTAATGTGGTCGCATCAAAGAGCTGGCAGGTTCTGCTCAGACAACAGATGCAGTGATCAGGGGATTATATTTAAGACAATCTCACTCAATCTCAGACAAGCCCTCTCTGTGTGTGAACAACGGGAGACAACTGTAACAGGGTAAAAATCTTTGGACGAGTCAATTTTTTATGCAGATATTAGTTATTTCGGTAACACTTTACATTACGGGCCGGTAAGTCCATGGTACTTACAGTGGTACTTCTAGGTACTTACAGTGGTACTTACGGTGGTACTTACAGTGGTACTTACGGTGGTACTTACGGTGGTACTTACGGTGGTACTTACGGTGGTACTTACGGTGGTACTTACGGTGGTACTTACGGTGGTACTTACAGTGGTACTTACGGTGGTACTTACAGTGGTACTTACGGTGGTACTTACAGTGGTACTTACGGTACTTACGGTGGTACTTACGGTGGTACTTACGGTGGTACTTACGGTGGTACTTACGGTGGTACTTACGGTGGTACTTACGGTGGTACTTACGGTGGTACTTACGGTGGTACTTACGGTGGTACTTACGGTGGTACTTACGGTGGTACTTACGGTGGTACTTACGGTGGTACTTCTAGGTACTTATTGTGGTACTTACAGTGGTACTTCTAGGTACTTACAGTGGTACTTATTGTGGTACTTAGAGGTACTTATTGTGGTACTTACAGTGGTACTTCTAGGTACTTATTGTGATAATTCTAGATACAGCTGTAACTTAGTAATTCAAGGACACTACAGTATTATTCCTATGTAGTAAATGTGGTACTTCTACATACATACATACAGAGGTCATTTGTAGGATTGTTTGACTATAAAACATAAAACAACATTATGTAAAACAAACGTCTTTATTAATATGGAATAAGTAGCACAGAAAGGACAGTATAAATACATTTAATACATATTTCAAAACAAGTTTCAAGGACAAGGATAACACTGCAAGAACTAGGTACCCAACCCAAGTACCAAGAATTACACATTACCAGGTACTTACCAGGCAAGTACCAGGTACTTACCAGGCAAGTACCAGGTACTTACCAGGCAAGTACCAGGTACTTACCAGGCAAGTACCAGGTACTTACCAGGCAAGTACCAGGTACTTACCAGGCAAGTACCAGGTACTTACCAGGCAAGTACCAGGTACTTACCAGGCAAGTACCAGGTACTTACCAGCAAGTACCAGGTACTTACCAGCAAGTACCAGGTACTTACCAGCAAGTACCAGGTACTTACCAGCAAGTACCAGGTACTTACCAGCAAGGACCAGGTACTTACCATAGGGACTGGCCCGTAATAAGACAAAGGACTTTAACATAAGTACCAGTGATAACACCAGTAATTATATAGTAAGTACCAGGTACTTACCATAGGGACTGGCCCGTAATAAGACAAAGGACTTTAACATAAGTACCAGTGATAACACCAGTAATTATATAGTAAGTACCAGGTACTTACCATAGGAACTGGCCCGTAATAAGACAAAGGACTTTAACATAAGTACCAGTGATAACACCAGTAATTATATAGTAAGTACCAGGTACTTACCATAGGAACTGGCCCATAATAAGACAAAGGACTTACCCATAAGTACTAGTGATACCAGTAATTATATAGTATACCAGGTACTTACCAGCAAGTACCAGGTACTTACCAGCAAGTACCAGGTACTTACCAGCAAGTACCAGGTACTTACCAGCAAGTACCAGGTACTTACCAGCAAGTACCAGGTACTTACCAGCAAGTACCAGGTACTTACCATAGGGACTGGCCCGTAATAAGACAAAGGACTTTAACATAAGTACCAGTGATAACACCAGTAATTATATAGTAAGTACCAGGTACTTACCATAGGAACTGGCCCGTAATAAGACAAAGGACTTTAACATAAGTACCAGTGATAACACCAGTAATTATATAGTAAGTACCAGGTACTTACCATAGGAACTGGCCCATAATAAGACAAAGGACTTACCCATAAGTACTAGTGATACCAGTAATTATATAGTATACCAGGTACTTACCAGCAAGTACCAGGTACTTACCAGCAAGTACCAGGTACTTACCAGCAAGTACCAGGTACTTACCAGCAATTACCAGGTACTTACCAGCAATTACCAGGTACTTACCAGCAAGTACCAGGTACTTACCAGCAAGTACCAGGTACTTACCAGCAAGTACCAGGTACTTACCAGCAAGTACCAGGTACTTACCATAGTACTGGCCCATATTAAGACAAAGGACTTTAACTAATTTGACCAGCATCTAGTGTGTGTATCCATTATTTTAAACCGACATGCAAACACAAACATGGTGTAAAAGGATAGTTGAATAGTTGTGAGCCCACAACGGTGTAGACTTTGGTTCAGTTTTAGTAAATTTGCCAAGTTCACATCTCTGATGAGCATAAATCACATCAAAAGCACACAATGACCACACGCCTCGCTGACCGCGATTGCTCATAAAAGCGAGCGCAGAGCACGCACAGGGACATGAGCACCTACCTGGTCAGTTAAGCCTCCACCAAACGGTAAATTATTATGTTGTAAGCCACTTTTCGGGGCACCAGCTCTCATTTCTATCATCTTTGGCACACTTTTGGCTGTGCCAGTGCTTCATGACCTCAGTTTTCTAAGGGCGCAATTAGTGTATTGCTAAAATATTAGATTACCCTTACCACAACATATTGTGTAGTGCTGCAACTAACGGTTATTTTTCACGATAAATCGATTAATTGCTTGGCTGTGTCAGGTGTAGGAACATTTTATATTTTCAATTTTTTTAATCACATAAAGCTAAAGTGGTGCCGCTTGAGGATGCATTGATGGAGTAAACGTTAAGTAAATGTTTGTTGTAGGCTGTTGGCGCTAATTCTGCTTTCTGATAGGATGAGACGCAGACAGATATTCATGAAATTTAAAATCAACAAAACACTACATACACAGTAACTATAAAAACAAGGTATATTTTCATAAAAAATACTACATTTCCATGTCATTTTTGCTCTATTTAAGTCTGTGTGAACCAGAAAAAAACATCTTTTTTGTATGAGGCAGACAGACCGGCCCAAATATGGGCATCGGCCCTTCTGGCATTGCCCGGTACGCCCGATGGCCAGTCCAGCCCTGTTTATATGGCACTACTATGTCATGATGCTTGCTTCACCGTCCTCAGAGAGTTCTGTGAATTGAAGTCTGTGTTTGAGGGTCTTCTGACAGGTCCTCTCTGACATCTTTAGATTCAAAATGTTTCAACAAGACAAGGACCCAAACACACCAGCAAGGGAGCAACATATTGGAGTTGTGCCCATTCCCAGGCCCCTAAGTTTGCAATCGCACCTTAATCTTCAAGGAAACTTCATCCTCAACCTCAAAAATTCTTCAAAGAAACTCAGCGAGGTTGTGGCATGTGGTCAAGTCATCCACCAAACTTCTTGTCACATTGGTTAATAAATATTGTTTTCAGATGTTTCAAAAGTATCTAAATCAAGATAAAAGGCATATATTACCTTCCCTTTGGTCATTATTCTGTAGTGTATAGGGACAAACTGGGTTGGTTTGTTTTATATTATAATCCAACTCTACCATAACAATCTCCATATATACTCCAGGAGTAAACATATAAAGATTTATTGCCGTCTATGGCCGTAGGCTAAACGCGCTTTTGATTGCACTGCATTGTTCCGTCTGTGATAAATGGTTTCCTAATTTAAAAAAATCTCAGGGCCGGACTTGAACTTCGACCTGTATCCACTCAGTAATGCAAGAACTATCCGACTTACGTACATGTTGTTTAAGTTTAGCCGCCGTGACACCGGAGCACACGTATAGAGGGTCTCTTATGTAATGAGGAGAGAGAGATTTAGCTGAAATAAGCACTGGAGGGAGGGGGATCGCGTGGGACACATTTAGGCCTTGGCACTGAGCGGTGGGTTTGACAGATGCAGAAGCATGTCAGACCTCCACACTGTGACATTTACGGCAGGATGTGGTCCTGGAGTCAGGGGTAAAACCAGGACCAGTCCAACAACCCTCCATCAAAGGCAGAGTGTGTCTAGAAGCTGGATACTGTGGGTTATGTACTGATTTCAATCCAAAACTAGTAATGTATAAGAAGAAGGGCTGCACAATAAATGGAAAATATATTGTATAATTGAAAGTGCAATGATGATATGACATGATGATATTACATTACATTAGGGTTTAGACTTTGCCATTTACTGCTAGAGAAAAGTGAGAGCAACAACAACTTCCTAAAACAGTGCAGTTCCAACATACGGATTACTCTGAATATATGATATATCGCAATATATTATCACAGAATATGACAACGCTTTTACATCTAAAATGTTCCAATATCGTGCACCCCGATAAGAAGGCCTTTTCCTGAATAATAGTTGAAAGTAGATATTGTATTGAATTTAACATTTAGTTGTTGCTACAGAAACCATACTAAGCTGTCTTCTTAATGTTAGAAAACATTTGAGCAATTACAAACTTGTATTAAATAACCTTGTCAGTCATTATATGACACTTTGGGCTGAGAGGTGATTGACTTCATATGGAACCAATATTCAAGTGTTTAGCAGAGAAGCAATACATGTAATTGAGTGATTACACATATTTTGATAGAAATTGCATTGCAATATCATAAATAATGTCATTAATGGCTTAAAACTTCTTTCATCTGAATCTTATGGACAGATTTTATGGCACTTCTTCCAACAACATTGCTAAAGTAGTAGTAGCACTAGTAATATGAAAGTGATTTATATTGGAATGAATAATTGAAACTCACAACTCAATCACATCTTGAAAATAGTTGATCTGGTCAATGACAAATACATCCAATCAGTATCACTTCCATCAGTTTTTGTTATGCACAGACTCTAAGTACTTACTCCATTTCTTCTGCCAAGAAATGCATCGCCGTTCTCAAAGGGAAAATGCCTTTGTTGCCACCTCAGCTTATTTCACTTCCCATAATATGTCATGCTCTAAAGTGGAGGGTAGAGGTTTTTCCTGTTTGTGCAACGGCCTGACATTATGTAACCTGCTCCAGCATCGGAAATGTTTGTTCCGAATTGTGTTTTGTGGAACATTGAAATGATAGAAAAGCTCCCAGAGAAAGATTGTGATAACGTTCATATTAGGAAGAGTGCGGGGCGTCTGCTTTGAGCAAGGCGTCGAGGCATTCGGGTGGATAAATTAGAAGCTTGGGATTCAAATAACATAAAATGACTTACTAATGAGTAAACAAGACCATTTTTCTATAATGGCTTCTATATTTTGTAAACACTTTATCTAACAGATTATAACTGGCTTTTCCAATTACTATGTGTTTATTTGTTGTGGTTTTGCTTTGGCTGCGATGTTAACAATTAGAGCACAAGACATGGGGGTGATGGGAGATTTCAGGATGATGTCATTAACTTAAAATGTATTTGGTGTTTTGAAATAATGCACTCTTATGACAACCTGGACAACAAGTACAAAGGTATATGGATTCAAAAGGGTATGAAGGCAAGGCAAGGCAAGTTTATTTATAAAGCACAATTCATACACAACGCAATTCAAAGTGCTGAACAAAATAAGAAAGCATTAAAATCATAAAGGCCATAGGTGCAGGTGAAGGAGGTCGTATCTTTAAAATATGGATAAAGCAAAGGCCATTTTTTTCACATTAAATGACAAGTAAAATGACAATGCGTAATGTGTGAGGCAAAAATCATAGTTCACACACAATGCAATCCAAAGTACACTTAGAAAACCAAATCCAAAACAAGAAACACAGACCCACAGTACAGACAGTACAGAGGTGGTAGAAGAAATCCACTGCGTGCACCACTTGGCCCCATATATCTGAGGACACCGCTGCGGCACACGCTTTGACGACCCTCTCGCCTTCATCATTCTTCCCCTCACGGAAAGAGGAGCAGGCTGTTCCGGCGCGTGGAAGTAATTTTATCTCATGTTAAGAGAACAATTGTAACATGACATCCACGGTCATCGGTTCATGCTTTGGAATAAATTCATCTTAGTCAAAGACGAGGACAAAAGCCGCTAATACCATTCAAAATGTTAAAAACACAACTTCACATTTGCATTTCTATCACTGCGTCGCCTGGATTAATGCGGGTGATTTGCATTTGAGTTTTACCACATCTCGACTCTGGTTTGTACTGTGTGATGTTCTCTGACGGTATTAGCTCTAATGACCACCTGTACCAGCCTCATTATTGCAAGACTTGAGCTGAGGGACTGAGAGCAAAGCGACATATGTAATGTATACAATCTTCTAGCAGACGAAACAGCATGCGGTCCAGGCTTCAGCAGCAAGATTCCCGCATTCGGGTCCCTCCTACTGTTGTGCACGTCCCTTCGAGGCTCCATTGTCTTCATGATGCAATGTCTTAGCAGCTGGCAGAGTGGCATAGCAAACTCTCCTCCCAGTACAAGACGAACGCTAAGCCCTAAGTCTTTGTGACTGGAATTTTGATCATGGCAAAGTCTTTCTTTTCCTACACTTTCACTCCTCTACCCTCCAAGTATAAGAAGCCAGAATAATGAGTTTCTCCTGCCGCTCGCTGTTGCAACCCAAGCCTTTACTTTCAGTAGAGATTTTGGTCTTAATACGGCAGCTCTTTCACCAGTGTTGAGGGTTTTCCTTGAAAGGTCAAAGCCTCATTAAAAGCAATCTACACTTGAAGTTTTACGAGTGTGTCCGGCCTTAAGAGAGCCCACACAGAACCGTCTGAAATCAAAGTCCGACCACAACAAAGCGAGATCAGGTTGGATCAAAGGCAGGGAGGTGGGCCGGACATATTTCACTGTCATTAGGTTCTTAGTCCAATCAAACCTCCTTGACTTTTCCTTTACCACAAGAAAGAGCTGTCCGCAGTTGTCGTCAGCCTTAAGCTGTCCTGGAAAAAAAACACCCACATCATTCTACACAGCAGCCAGAAAGTATTCAACCTTTCACCTTTTATAATTTTTGTCTGCAGCCTTATTCCAAAGTTTATCAAGTTTTTTTTCCTGTTAATATGCTCGCAATATACTCTAATGGCAATGGCAAAAAAACAGCTCTAGAGCAACTATGGACTGTGGGTTCAGGACAAGACTGTGAACATCCTTTTGTTGCACAACCGTACTTGACCTAATGGAACAGCTCTGAAAAACCTGGAACAAGTTCTGTAGCTGTACCCTCCATCTATGTTGACAGAACTGTAGAGTATGTCTAGAGACGAGTGGGATGAAAACCCCAAATGTAGATGAGGGTGTGTCTTGCGTCCTATCCAAGAAGACTGTGGTTGTTGTTGTTGTAGGTGCCTCAACTAACTATGAAATAATGAGTATACTTTAAAATACTACATGCACACACAGTATCTATTATTTGTAATCAAATCACTCACTATGGTGCATTGAAGGGAGAGAATCCCATTTTAAATAAGGCTTTAACGTTACAAAATGGACATAGTGGAAGAGGTTGCATACTTTCTAAATGCACTGTACTTAATAATATTTTACAATACAGTTATTCAAGTGCGCTTAAGATGGATTATTGAGCACACGGTTTATTGACATCTGTAGCAGCACTCTGGGGATCACACTCCAGCAGTCATAAGTTCAGGTGAATAATAATGTGTACATGAAGCTGCTTGTTAGCAGATTTCACTTATTATGGATTGTTTTTAGAAATAAGAAACAAGGTGATATTTCAACTTCGATCCCTCAAGATCATCTTCATTAACAGCACTTGGATTCGCCGTTGCGCCACATTTCACCAACAAACCAAACTGGACATATTTTTGTCATTATCGGATCGCTCCGGACACTTTCTCGTCTCAATTCAATGTTTCCCCTCTTACAATGAGATGTGTCTTTCAATGGAACCTTGGCCAATGTCAGTACAACATATTTACAAGTAAAGAAAAGCTGTGAAAATGGAAGGAACACAGAGAGACAAAAAGTTACACAGCATAACTGGAAACTTGGACCATTCACATTTCACTATAAATAGCGTCGAGGTAAATGAAGCGCCACGGCATTGAACTACATAGAGCTCTAAATATACACGTGTTTCTATAAAAAGCCAGACAGAGTGTAGGATGACACAATGGGCCTCCAGCTGCCTTCTGTCTGTGCCGCTGTCCCATAGATACTCTGATGAAATTAGCACAGAGCAAAACCCAGGCCTGATACCGGTCTGCAGCTGCTGATCTGTGCTCGCAGCAACGGCAACACAAACGACAAATGTGCGGCCAGCCTTCTCTGTTCCATCTTTGTTATTTATTATGATTTAACAAGTAAAGTTTACGGCTAAGAAAATCTTAAACGTGTCAAATGATGTGCATTGGCACTTTCAGCATACTATACTTTTTTGAATGTTCTATAGAAAATCAAGTTTTTAAATGGGTTCGAAACAATATCCAGATTTTGGCGCAACGTCATTATTCAATGTTTAGAGTAAAATGAATTCAGATTTTTTATATTTTGTTTAAAGCCGGGCTACTTCACTTGTTGGCAAACGTATTAAGCATTATGATGTGGGTGAATCAGACCTCCACACGCAGTCTTCATTTTAGTAGAAAACATAAAATCAGTGACAGGGACCAACAAACTCACTCAACTACTAGAGATAGAACCAAACTGTTTAGAAGTCAAGGAAAATATGGATTTTATTACATAGTCAAAGTTTCGTCATTTTATTGGTGGTGTTGCCCCCATCTTTAACTCATTGACTGCCAGCCGTTTGACGATTTCACTGATTCCCAAGACCCACAGAATATTATGTGCTATGACTACAGTAAAGTATGTGAAGCAGAATCTGAAACACTGGATTTTCTCCTTTCATCAGCAAAAATACGTTTGGTTTTAGCTATCCTTGTTCTCCTGTAATCCCCAGTCGAAGAGAGGGAAGTGAGAGAAACCACCGGTCTCAGACAAATGGCGTCAATGGCAGTCAATGAGTTAATAATAATAATAATAAATAGTGCTTATAACGCGTCACATGTCATTATTCACTCCATACACATTGGTGATAATCTACGACTGTAGCCACAGCTGCCCTGGAACACACTGACAGAAGCAAGGCCACCAGTGTGCCATCGGCCCCTCTGACCAACCATTCACACACACACCAGACTCATTCTGCGCAATGTGTCTTGCCTAGAGACACAACAACAGCTTGGCACTTTACCACCGCACGCAACCGCCCCCTGTGGCACCCAGTGTTCCCAGAGGTCTTCCAGCAGGCACTCATATTCACTTTCAATTATTTGTATATTACGTATATCCCGTAATTAGAACTAATCAAAAGTATGGGTTTAAGTCAAAACAATTGGGTTATTGCTCGGCATAGACAAAGTCACCAACAAGATTAAAATACATTAAATTCACCAAATCATTACTCAATTTACAAAGTTCTGAACACTTAATCAACGAAGAGGATCGATGACTGCAGTTTTGAAGACTTGTGAGACATGGCTACTTTCTAAATAAGTGTATTTAAAAATCTATTATTAAAGGGGGAGTGTGTTTGAGGAATTTTTGAGGAAAAATGGCTATTGGCTCCTACACTCTTATTTTTACATTTCCTGTGTTCAAACTGCTTGATTCAACTTGTAAAGTCCTGCTGTTGTGATATGGGGTAATACATGAAGTTTAAATATTTAAAAACACCTTCATTGTGAGAAATACATAGTGTAGACATTACGTTCTGCATGATTTTACAGCTGTAACGACGACAAAAAAAAAAAAGTTACGTTGTTGTGTGGCCGTTAGCGATGGCGACAGTCCAGCCCCTCCCACTCACTACTTTATCACCACATCCCGGCCAGACGGTGACTTCATACACACCATAAAAAATACACACAGGAGTATCAGAGTCCATGACGAGATAACAGAGTGTGACTGTTCTCAACATGTCACACTCGCACGTCGCCGTAAAGATGGCGCCGTGGCAAGAGCTCTGGTGTGTGTCGTCTGGTGCACACTGGGGTAGTCTTGCACAGTTTTTCCTATGTGGTTTTACTGCAAATGGCAAATAAATGAATCTGAATCTGAATCATGTCTGAGATCTAGAACGTAGCGCTGTGATCAATTATGTCAATGTTCAAAGTGTCAGGCTCCTGGGAAGTGGCCCTCAGAGCAGGTTCTCTTCATTGTGATAAGAAGTGCATAGGATATAAAATGTATATGTAGCACATTCAATTCAAGTCAATCTAATTCAATTTTTTTGTGTGTATAAGCTTCTGTCACAACTAAAGTCACCTGAAAGGACTTTACAAAGTTCTCAAATCCTCAAACAGTTTGAACACAGAAATGCATTAATAAGAAATATACACAGTAGGGGCTTTTGGGTCATAGGGAGCGGGATGAGCGCTTTAAATGTAAAGTAATGTGCGGAAATGTCCTTAAATGTCCCACATCATTACTGTCTTAGGTTCAGTTGGATAATCATTTGTTCATTTACATATTGAGCTAATTCTTTTAATTTTATGTTTGAGCCTCCATATGGTCTTAGCAGCATGTACCTAAAAAAAGGTACAATCTATGCACTCGGGAATTTCTTGCGGTACTACAGACTAAACAAGACTGAATTGACGTGGGCTACCCAAAAAATGGGATCAATGAAGTATCTATCGATCTGTCTATCTATTGTTGGATTTGGAAAGTACCCATTATATTCCATTATATCACATGTACTTATGTAAGGACTCAGACATAAGTATTGTACATGTTATAAGGAATGCAAATATAAGAAATGATGGCATGTTTTAGCCAAACATCAGTCAATAATTAGCCTCGTAACATTGATCGATCGTTTCTAAACTAGCTCATTTTCCTGAATCGACAACAGTGTCCAATAGCAGCTTCAGTACTGATGCATCATTACAGAATGATGCTCCATTTACTGTTGAGTTGAGAAGCAGAAAATGGTGTCATTGTTGCTTCCACGGTTAGAAAACGTAATGGACCTTGGCACTTGTAATCATCAATATCTCTTGTGGGACACATTATATAATCAATCAGAGCCAGGGGTTTCAAAGGCACTTCCATTATGTATTTTGGAATCGTGAGTTATATGACATTGGGGTTATAGATGTTGTAGGTTAAGTCCCAATTTCATCTCTATTTTGTGACGTTAAAAGACTGAATAATGGCACACACAAAAAAAAGGTTTTGCTCAAAGCTGAATTTGTCACCCTATAATTCATAAATTTTCATCATTTCAATTTTCAGTCATTTTCAGTCATGTATAACTGAAATGTTAAATGTGCATTACACTTGCTATGTTCTGCATAATTCTATGAAATTGTGGTTGAGAGCTGATTGGCTGAGCAAGGGGGGGTTCTCTCTTTTTCACTTTCTATATGAAAAAGCTGATCCAAAGTTGTGAACTAGGCTCAAATGGAAAGAGAAAACTAGTGATGGACTGAGACTGTTTTGAGTGTAAGGAACTAGTATTTATCTGTGGTTTGAAAGTTTGGTTCCCTAGCTTTAAGCAAGTAAAGGAAATACATCATATTTCATAAAAGGTTATTATAGACACCTATCCTGCCCTTGCATAGGCCCTTGTATGCATCCAATAATATCAATGGGTGTTATTCGAACGAAGCCAGGAAACAAAGGAGAGAAATTTGATTAAAAAATGGCAGACTTTGCGCTTGGCAAAGAGACGGCTGTGTTTACTGTCAACACTTGAACTCGCTGAACCCAAAACAGATCAAATACAACAAACTCGGAGAGAAGCTAAAAATAAATGACCCTCGTTTCCTCAAAGACCGTCATCTTCCTCAATAACAGCCGTAAGAAGAGGTTTTCATGGACGCTTAGCAACAAGAGCTGCAGTTTAGGAACGGGAGTGGGACTTATGGAGTTGTTTTTTCAAGTGGTAAAAGCTGCATTGTAATTTACACAAGTGTGATGGTTTGGAAAGAATATTATGAAATTGACCAAACTAAAGAGGCATCAGGATTTCCCTCAATTGTCTTGGCTTTAATGCATAAATAACACTATGCCAAAAATGTACAAAAGTGTGGAAATACATTTTATTTGGTATAAATTTTGGTCCGGAAATATCAGTGGTTGATGCAAGACAACTTCATTTGAATTTACTCAATGAGAATAAGGACAGGGGACGCCCGGGAACGTTTTCAATGATTTAAGTCCAGTGAACTTTTGTTCATTTGTTTAATCCATTGGGATAAATTCCCTAAACTCAGTAGATTAATTTGTTTGAAAAGGGCAAAAATCAATTCTGAACATGATGTAATATTATTTGGATTTTTTTTGTGTGTGGATGGAGCTAACAAAAAAAAGTTAGTTGAAAATTAAAAAGACCAAAAAAATATCTTTTGTCTTGCCTGTATTTATACTTCCAATTTCACACTGTGTATCATTCAAGGTCCAAAGTCAGCAAACATCCAGTAAATTTACAGTCTTCAGTTTCTTCCATTTGGATCTAAAAATATGTATTATTTTCTCGAGTTTACCTTGATTCAGCACTTGGAGCCTGCAAGACAGAATATGAATGTCTCACATTGTTCTAACCCGTCAGTTCACAGCTGCATGACACAACATTGCTTGGATTTTCACTGAACTTCTTTTGACGTCAGTAGTAAAAACCCACTTAGCAATTAGACGAGCCGTTTCAAAGCAATGTTTTCAGCTCCTATTGTGCAACCCCAGCTGCAAAAAGAAAAATATTCCCATCACATTCTGGTGTGATGAATGAGTCCTTTCCTTCAGCGTTCCAAAAAAACACAGTGCAAAAACATGGGCGTGAGACGAAATCTGAGTGAATGAATTGTTTTGGCAAAAGTCCAGGAAGAGAGTTCCTTTGGGCGGCCAGTTAAAACACAGATAGTTGTGCTGCTCATTGTTGAGTTGGGATCCGCCCCAAGCTGAGATCTCAGAGTGGAAAGGACAAAGGCGAGGAAATGAAATTGTAAGGAGAAACCGTTAAAGGGGAAATGTGATTGTTTTGGGATGGGGCGGGCTGCAGGAGGCTGAGATGTAATAATCAAGAGGTTATGATTACTTTTGCTTGAGTAACTTTTTAATTTTAATCTAAAGTCTCACTCCCACTTAGACCAACAACCCTGGGGCACCCTCCTCACACACTGAGCAACAGGTACTCAGTTCTCAATAATAATAATGATAATAATACATAATCTATAACATAGCCACAGCTGCCCTGGGACGGATTAAAAGAAGTGAGGCAACCATCCACCTTTCAACTGCCCTGTGCCCTATGTGATGTTCCTATGGCTGCACAAAAGTTCCCAACCTGTGTCTGCAGCCTTTTTATTTTGAACTCAATTTTTACTTATTTTAAATATATTTAGAGTTAACTATGCTAATCAATGCCCACAAGTAAATGTTAATTCTATCATAATTTGCACAAACCTTAAAAAAGATAGAATTATTCATCCCTCTAGATTTGGATGTTGGAGTACCTTGCCTGGAGGTACAATTTACATGTATCATTTTGCAACCTATTCTTTTGAAACAACATCATATTGTATGTGTCATTATATTTATTGTATGCCTGATGTTACTAGTAGTGCTAGTAGTCATAGTAGTTGTAGTATCCAACATTAGTTCAATATCCTTTCTAAAGTTTTAATGTGAGTTCAAGTTTTATTCCAATACTGTCCCTGTAGTAGTATTTTATGTATTTTAAGTGTATGTGTGTGTGTGTGTGTGTGTGTGTCTTGTTTTGTTTGTCTTACTTTCTGTAGTAGTGTCATGTTTTGTATTTTTGTGTGCACTGTACAGTTGTGTGTTGTGCTTCATCCAACCCTTCCCAAACCATGCACTTGTTATTGATCTTTTACATTGATCTATCAATTAATTTCTGGGTTCTGGGTTAAATTCCGACCCAATTCACAAAGCAAAGTGGGGGTAAGGACACAACGACAGCAGACAACAGTGGGAGTCGGTGGAGAAGGTCCCGTGAGGAGAACGAACCCAAGACCTTCAGACTAAAAGGCCAATGCTCTACCAACTATCACCCCTCACATCGTGAACATTGTGCAGGTTCTAAATAAAATAATCAAAACAAATTACAGGATAAAACTTTCAGTCTGTCTGCAAGTGAAATACAAAGGCTGTGTCTTGACACCTGCAGCAGTCATTTAGTTTATATACTGAGGCGTTTGTAGAAACTATAGTCATTCTTAACATATTGTTTGCTCATCTAATTGTCCACCCACTCCTTCTGTAAGCTGCAAGCTTTTTTTAAACTTGCTCCGACAAAGCCTCAGACTCTGAAGTCATGTGTGAATTTCTCCAGTCAGATTACATTCTTTCTGTTCCCTCAATGTGAAAACACCACAATAGAATTGTTATGGCAACATGGATCCCCACTTTATATCGTTGGCGTTCAGAGTTTTGTTTGTGTTTAATCTACTGTAAAACAATTTGTGTATGAAAAGTGCTTCAAAAGTAACTGTCTGATTTTGATTGGCAAATCATGGATCAGAATTCTTATCAGGAATACAGATATGGGACGGGATGAGAGAAGGTCTGGATGAACAAAAGTATTTATTCACAATATGATTTCACTATCTTTCAATGTCTACAATGTTGGCCTCTGTAACTTTTCCGTCTGGAAAATTTGATGCAAATAATGTAACAAATGACCATTCTCATTCAACCGATCCTCTCTCAGCTCCAAGGAGTCAGATAGTGACTTACAGGGTTCTGTCTTACAAGCAAAGTGTAACATGTTTTGTAATCAGATGAAGACAGCTTGTTGGGGTGTCTTTCTGTTTGGACAAACACCATGTGTTATGTATGTAAGAAAGCTACCGCAGCCTTGGCCGTATCCACCTCTGGTTGCAGAGGTGCCCAAAGAGCAGCGCAGGTCTTTGCGGAGGGAGCAGAACAATTTAACAACCTGCACGCTGCAACACGTTTGTGCTATGGCACAATTTCAGAGAAGCCACCTCCCAAAATGTTCTCAGAACACACTGTTTACGTCTGTGGCCTTTGTTACTCAGACAGACTGCAATGTTCTCACTGACGACATGGGGAAACGCTTCTCAAACTGTGGTGGCTCCTCCCTTATTACAAGTGTAGATCTGATACAGTCCTCATGTTGGGTCCTGTTCAGACCTGGATTTGTCATAGAATAGGTACTGTACTGTTTTTCTAGCTTGACATTTCCTTTTAGAAGCCAGGATTAAGGGAATTTTAATGAAAGAGTGATTGTATTAAGTATGTCATAGATCAGTGCAAATGTGGATTTACATCGTAATATTGCCATTGCTATTGTCAGTGACTAACACTTCCTTGGCAATACAGCAAATATAATACAATAATGAATAATCACCATGTCAGTGAAAATAAGACAAAAGTACGGACAATAATTCACAAATTACTTAGACCGAATGTAGGTAGAGAGGATTCGGGTGATACAACTCAATTTAATTCTATTTGTTTTTGTATAACCCCAGATCACAACAGCATTTGTCGAAGAGGACTTAAAAAAATTGTTGATTGACCAAAAATTGATCAGAGAATCAAAAGTGAGAAACCTCAAGGAGGCCCACACTGCAGGACTCAGGCTGTAGCACGAGGACCGAGGCACATTCCTGCAGAGAAAAGGTTGTTTTGTTTTTATTTTTGTTTGCATGGATGTGATCTTCTGTGGTTAAATTACAAATGTTTTAAGTCTGTTCAGTCTTGGCTGAAAGATACACTTGCAAACCCAAAAGATTTTACTCTCTGTTTGAAGAAGTTTGAATAGCAGTAGTTTTTACAAAGTAATCCAGGACATACGTTATTTAAACCATTAGAATTACATGTAAAAAGCCCAATTTGGAGCTGCCCTCAGGTAAGTCTGTCACCAGAGCGCCTGCAGACAACCGCAGGTGCAAAGGAAAGTCAGGGAAACACTGAGAAACCACAGTATGAATAGTGTAGAAGGTTTTTGAAGCTTGTGAAAAGGACTCATACTCCAAACCTATAGTGATGCTGCAACCGCTGTCGTGGTTCCAGACTGAAGAGGAGGCTGTAATTGGAAGTCAAGCCCTGAGTTATTTCTAATGTGGTCTAAACTTTCCCTGGACTTATTCATTTAAAAACAAAACAAAATTCTCTGTAAGTAAGGGATTGTTATAAAAAAGAGTGCTTTGCTTTGTACTTTTCTCTTCAGGGTTAGAGTTAAAAGCATGGGAACGTTTGAATAGGTTTATAATAAACACTGTACATGTGAGTGTAGAGTATTGACAAAAAACAAAATCTATTTTCTGAAAGATATAAAGACGACTTAGAGGCAATCTGTTATCTTCAAACGTTTAAATGTGGTTCAATTTTCCCATTAGATTTGAAAATTCCACAAAAATGCTGAAATGTAAACTCTAAGAAATTAAACATAGAGGTTGTTGAATACAATGCATACGTTGTTTTTCAATATTTTTACAATTGTTCATTTTGGGCTTGTAATCAACAATTTTTTGTTGGATTGAATTAGGTAATCACAAAGCAAACACTGTTATTGTCATGGTGTGGATTTTATTTTAGTACTTTGGTTTTATTTTGACATTGTTTCTCTGTAGTTTGGTTTTGAGTTTGACTTCCTGTGCTGTTTCCCCTGTCTTGATTGTCTGCCCCGCCCTGATGTGTTTCACCTGTGTCCCTGTCTATAATTACCCTATGATCCTCTCCACATGTTGCTGGTTCATTGTTTTGTCAATGTCCTCTTTCGTCGTATCAAGTTTTGTCTTTGTTCCTAGTTCCGTATTCTTGGATTTTGAGTTTTCACCTGGACTTTTGTTTTATTAAATCATTATTTTTTGCATTCCTGCATTTGAGTCCTCCATCACCTCACCACCTGACAGTTATTGCTTTGTGATTGAACTATTTTGAACGTATTGAACGCCTTTAATTAAATCCGAAGCGCCTTTTCCACACCCCATCTGAGCATACGCAGAGGTTACCACAGGCGCCGTCTCCAGTGTCCACACTGCCATCGAGTTCTTGCCATGCGCACAGATGATTGGTGATAGTAGACGTTCTACTATCACCAATCATCTGTGCAAGTTTGGATAATTATTATCAAATATGAAATGAGAGGAACTTTGGGATGACAACTCTCATTTTGCATACTTTTAAGAAAGAGATCTGGGGCTGTATCCCTTTTTTTTTTTTTTTTTTTTTTTTTTTTATGGAAATCTGTAGAGATAAAAAATAAACTATAAATTAAATAAACTCCCAGAACATAGCCACCCCCTGACATTCCCAAACTTGTGGAGGAAGGTTCCAGCCACACCTCCACAACACAAAGTGCAGATCCGGTTTGTGCTTCATGGAAAACCTAATTGCCTTATTCCAAGAACGTTCTATGAAAATTCTAAGAACATTCTTAGAATTGGGAAGTTTACTTGTTTGTAGGGTCGTTGAAAGTATCTATAAACTAGTATTGAAACTAGATGAACTAACTTGATGTACTACCTTTAGAAAGTGTGTATCATAAAACTTTATCAGAAGAACTCATATAAAACCTTGTGGCCCAGAAAACTTATTTTGCAGTTTATTGTCCAAAATCAGCAATTTTAAATAATCCCTGTGGCATCATAATTGCTAACGAGTACAGAGTAATTTAGTATTGTGACAAAACTACTTGTTTGTGGTATATTTTAAAGCCCACCATCACTGCTTGTTGCCTTTCACAATCACAGCTGTCAATGTGCAATATATAAAAGTCCTTTCAGGATGTCTATGTGATGAAGAATGAGGAACTTGAGCAGATTGACATTTATAAAGTCACCTGTGAAGGCGCATAACCTGTGACTCCCTTGAAGAGGAAGTATTGTGATTGAAAGATGCACTCTGCTGCAGGATCTTGGAGATGTGGCAGATGTGCACTTTGTTTAGGGCTTTTTTACTGCCTCAATCTGAGTTATCTAAAAAGGCTCCGCGGCACATTCCAGTTCATCCAGAAAGTCCTTTTGGGACTGTCCTCCTGGGAGAGTTATTAAAGTGTCCATCTAGAGTGTCCGAGAGGGAATGTTAAGATAAGATAAGATAAACTTTAGAAGAAGAAGGAGGTCCTTTATTCGTCCCACAATGGGGAAATTTCAGTTTGATGCATACACATACACATCAATGTCATCATGTTTTGTTTCAAATGTGACACTTTTTAACATTCTAAATATTTGGGATAACAAAATACCTTAAATGCATGTTTTTAATTGAATCTTTAAAAAAGATAGCCACCAAATCTGCTGTGATAGATCTGCAGCGTCACTAGAATGCAGAGTTTTCCACATGAGCTACAGTTAACCATTGGTATGTGGGTAATCTCCAGACCAGAAAGCCTTTGCAGAAAAGACAAATTATCAAAAACTGATGCCTATTTGCCACTAGATTGAAAACAATTTAAATGTCTTAATAGATTGAGCAGTAGCAACGTTGTGTGTTGTATGAACGCTGCAGATCGACAAAATGTATACGCATTTTTGTACCGCACTTGATGTAATCCATTTGTCACTTTGTTAGAGGAACCAAGTAGATCACCAGACAAACCAAGGAGACCACCAGAGAATCCAAGTAGACCACCAGAGGGACCAAGGAGACCACCAGAGGAACCAAGCAGACCACCAGAGGAACCAAGGAGACCACCAGAGGAACCAATCAGACCACCAGAAGAACCAAGCAGACCAGGTTGCAGCTTCGTCCTTGCTGATGCAGGAGGGTGAGGCAGAGGTGTCCAAACTGGTCCAGAAAGGGCCACTGTGGCTGCAGGTTTTCTACCAAACCCAACAGGAGCAGAGCTGACTCCATATTTCCTCAAGTAAGCTCAGTCTTAACCTGAAGATTTGAGGAAATGGGAGGAGAAATCCTGCAGCCACAGCAGCCCTTTCTGGACCGATTTGGACACCTCTGGTCGAAGGAGAGTGGTAATGAACCATGACACTCAACATTCAACAACATTTATGGTTATCTGCCCCTTATGGACCAATTGCTCTTCATGTGTTTGAACTGTTTGAATCCACGGCTTTGTAAAGTCCTTCGAGATTACTACTGTTGTGATTCAGGGCTTTACAAAAATAAATTGAATTGAAGAAGCCTCACCACAACAAACCGAGTGAGTAAGTAGTAGTAAGTAATCTTTATTTATATGCTGCCTTTCACAGACCAGAGTCACAAAGCGGTTTACAATTGTTATTTTGGGCAATTGTCCTCTCACTCCACACAGAGATGGGCTGCCGAACAGGAGGTGCATGCCAGACCTATTGTACATATTTTTAGTGGTAGGGGAAACCGGGGAAACCTACACAGACACGGGGAGAACATGCAAACTCCACTCAGAAAGGCCCTGGTCCAACCGGGATTCAAACCCAGGACCTTCTTGCTGAGAGGCGAGAGTGCTATCCACTCAGCCACCATGCTACCGAGCATTCTCGTCCTGGGGAAATCCACTGCTCCACCGACCTGTGCCTCAGATCCTCCGGAGCTCCACCTCCAACAACTTTGAGGACACCCCCCGTCCATCAGCCACACCAAGTGAGTGCCATATCATTTTTGTAAACATACACATTATGCATTTTTTGCTAAATATACGGATAAAACCTCTTTGCAGCATACACAAAGTCGACCCTCTGCATGGACCGGTCCCACCTCTCTCAGTCGCAATAAAAGAGCCATTGAATTGCTCGCCTTACTTCCCCTACACACACAGATTACACTGCGGAGGCCTCCCTGTGGCTCTTATGTTATCCCCTTCCACCAATACCATAAACGGCAGGCATATAGCACAATCATGAATGGGGGTGTATAACGTTATCCTTTAGCAGTGAGGGATATTGTAATGGGAACAGCCTTAGTTGCAATGATCCTTGAATGCAATGTCTGCCTCCATCTAATCACCCTGACACTTTATGACAAGCCATCTTACACTCCAAGAACCGAATACATTTTTTTCTAGTGCAAAAACTGCAGCCGAGGCAAAATCTAAGGCCATTATTTTCAGTGAATGAGATAGGATTGTGAAAAAGACAGCTGCACGGTCATTTTTCATGCTGTGAAGATGAGGTTTGTGAAAAATGGAATGTGTTGTCTAATACAGGCATCAAAGTGTTGTGTTTCGAGGAGATATAACATGTGATATCAGCGACCGTGATAAAGTTGGTCCCCCTGGTCTTTTACACAATCAAAGTTTATGTTCATGCATGTTTGAGTATTTCATGCCGGCTTCCCCATGGCTCTTCTAACAACAGCGATATATGGATATTTGTAAGAAGCCATATAGTTTTAAATAAACAAGTGTCTATTTAAAAGCATAACATCATTGAGGGCAAGCAAGGCAGCTCAGTATATATAAGAACTGGATATTTTTTGCCAAGAAGAACACTGAAAGAAATTGTAAAATATGAGGTAATATTTTGTTGGTGGTGTTTATCTTAATTTGAGTACATTCTGTTGAGTACAGACTGTCTTAAAACAAGATTTTCCAACGAGACAAAGTCATTTTGTCTCATTTCAAGAACTATTGCTTAATTTTCTCATTCCAAGGAAAACATTTCTTCAATCCTTAAAACAAGACAATTTAGCTTGTTCCATTGGCAAATTTGTCATCACGTTTTGCAGTGAATGGGCAGCTTTGCCATCAGAGAGGAGAAAGAACTACCACAACGGACTCAGAGCTGTCATAGATAATATCTACTACAGTATATAATTGAGAATGGGGGATGGGAACTTCTACTCAGGGTCAGTAGAGGAGTTTCTGTTAATTAATTTGAAATTATATATACAATCACTAACATAGTAAATTAAAAGTGTACTTTATTTATTCCCATAGAGCAATTCATCCTCTGCATTTGACCCATCCTGGGCATCTGTCAGGAGTAGAGGTCACTGTAGTACAGCGCCCAGGGACCCAACTCTAAATGTCTGGATGTTGATGCTCTGCTTGGTCAGGACTACCGGAGCAAGAGGATTTACAGGATTTTGCATGTTTTTGTGGTAAGGGCAACCGTAGCCCCTGGAGAGAACCTATGCAGTCAGAAAGACACTGTTCCGACCGGGATTCAAACCCAGGACCTTCTTTCTGAGAAGCAAGAGTGCTAACCACTCAGCCACCTTGCCGCCAAGCAATCAGTGAAACAAGACCATTTGCGTTATCATCTATGATCTCCGAAATATTGCCAAATAGATATTTAGATTTTTGCCTGAATATATGATTTTTCAACTGTTTGTTGAACTGAAAGCAGAAATGTGTGGGCTCTGATAAGTGACATAAGAAAAATATCGGAAAGGCTTAGAATTGGCCCTTTATCAATTATTTTTGAAACGCTAGATATACAGTATGGTGTCTAGCGTTATACACTGCAAAAAAAGATTAAAGTCAAAAATTTACCAAATTTGCCAAAATGTATCATATATTGAGCACATTTGGACTGCCTTAAAACAATGAAAAAATATAGAAGAATTGTAATGAAATGAGAAAATAAAGCAACAGTTCTTGAAATAACACTACATGGCTTTGTCCTGTTGGCAAATCATGTTTTAAGACAGTCAGAAGGAACTCACATTAAGATGAAAAGGACTTCATGCAAGCATTTATTACCTCATATTTTATCACTTTTTGCACTTTTTGAAATGTTCTATAACCGAGATATCAGGAGTTGCAAATATACTCTTGATATAATAATAATAAAAGCCACTGGTGTCAAATTATCACCATATATTCTACAGAAGCAGGTTGTGTCTTCTTTAAAAGCAGCGGCAGACAGAAGAAGCCGAAGCACAGGTTGTAAATGGTTGTGGAGGTGGAAGAGGAGCCAGACGCTTGTAACGGCGAAGGATCTCCTCAGGACATTACTCATTGCCCCACGGTACAAAAGTTCACTCGTTTATTTGTTATGAGTTATCCTTACACAGGGTCGCATCGGGAGCACAGGACTGGAGACTTTTGTTTTACTATACCGCCTTGTGTCATATTTCTCCAACAAAAAGTAAAAGAGGTGCTTTTCATAGTTTTTTCAATTGAAAGAATAGATTTTTAAATGTTTTCTTTTCCATCTTTGCCATATGAATGTTGGCTAATATACAAAGAATGCGACTCTCAGGAGAGTTAGCAATTAATGTAGAAACTGTTTCCATAAAACCATGTTGCTTTAATAAAAATGGATCAGTTGGAATGTCTGGAACTGTAATTCATTCCTGACTGAGACATCTCTAGTTTTCACATAGATGTAGTTTTGGCCTCTGTCACATATTTAGATACACTTTTTCTGAGAGAAATCAGAACAAGAGTGACCATCTTCTCTCAATGAAAATCTCTCATCCCAAATGATCAAATAGTGACGCAAAAGGTTCTTTCTCACAAGTATGCACAATATAGTATGTTTATAAATGTGATTAAGACAGCATATGGTGGTTCTCAATCATTATCTTAATCATTATCAGTACAATTAATCACTACTTTTTGTCTTTCTGTTTGACCATAACATGTATAAAGAGTATTTTTATAATATACTTACTTGTATATATACTTTGTTTCTTTATTAAGCTAAAGATAGAGATTGCATTGTGTTATATTTATTTAAAGTTTAGTGTTGTGCTGTTCTTGATATTTGCTTATCTTGCGTTGTGTGATCCTCATTCCTACTTTTCTGTAACCTGTGATGCAACACTGAAATCTCCCGACTGTGGGACAAATAGAGGATCTCTTCATCATAATCATCATATTGTTTATTGTCAAAAAGTGAGGGAATATATTTTAATATCAGTGTGTACTAATTGTTATTTAAGTTCATTTAATTCTACTATTAAAAACAGACATTGTTTGAACGGGGAAGTCTGGGCATTTCTGCTTAGACTGCTGCCTACCGCCATCCGGCAATAGATAAAGCGGAAGAAAATGGAATGATAGGTTTGGATTACAATTACTGTGGTCTCCCAGTTTTTCTAAAAGTGCCTTTTTTCAACAGTTTTCATAAAAAATGTAAGTTTTAAATGAAATCACATTCCCAGTGCGTATGACATGACACCTTTAGAACCTTACCGTGCCCAGTCTGAGCTCATTCCCACATTCTGATGAGTCGAGATCCTATCCGCTGCTAATTCCGCAGCTTTGGTAAGTGTATCAAAAGTTTATATAGTGCAAAGTAATGTCTCAAGTCCAGGTTTGGCTTAGCGAGCGGATAAGAAGAATGTTCAATTATTCCAGACACTTAAAGATATTTGAGGTCACTATGCGTTAAATTGCTAAAACATCCTTGGGTTTCATGAGTAGCACTTTGTTGAGCTAATGCTAATGAGCCTTAAATGACCCTAATTCTCCTATAACCTCCCATTACACAGATTAGCCTGGGGCACCTTTGAATTATCTCTCTTTCTTTCAACATCTTCATGAAAACGAACACCCAGTGAACTTGTCCTCGCATACTCTTTCCTTGGCTGCGGTGTGGAGTTCCGTAACATGCTCTGGTTTGTCGTGTGCTTGTTGGAGCAGGGCTTTTTTGGCACTGGTTTTGGTCGGTATACCCCCTCCTCCTGTCCCACTATCGTCCTCGGATGACTGCCTGGAGCTGGAGAAGTCTTGTCTGCACCTGCATCTCGAGGGAACCATAGCGCGCGCACACACAGACGCACGCACGCACGCACACACACACACACACACATAAACACAGGCTACGGCAGAGAAGCATAGCTTACACACACAGACACAGACACACACACATACACACACATGCAGATACGCACACAGGCTACAGCAGAGAAGCAGCCTGCGAGTGTGGGCGGGATATGAGGGAAGAGTTACATGCAAAGATAGAAACTCAAATTATTCTTGTGTCCAGTGGGTCTGTTTGTTGCTCATTTAATGCACCATACATTCAGTTTCACAGTAGCTCAGTTGGTAGAGCATTGGCCTTTGGGCCTGGACGTCATGGGTTCGAGCCCACTATGGGACCTACTCCAACTGCTCCCACAAATGTCTACTGTCGTTGTGTCCTTGGGCATGACACTTAACCCCATGTTGCCTGAAGCCCCCGCTGAAAGACCAAGGCTGTTTCACTGCTGACGGAGCAGACATCTTCCTGTGGACTCTGCACCTGCAGAGTGTCAGTGAGGGAGGGTGCTATGAGCATTGGGTGGCAGCTCTCATTGTCACCCCTCCCCCACCAACCCAGAAATGGACATCAGTCTGACTTCAGCTGTAGTCTGTTCATTGCTATTCACCCACTGCCTTCCTTTTGTTGGAACTGTTTTATTCCCTGACTTGTTGTGATTTAGGGCTGTACAAAAATCCAAAAATACACTGCATTATTAAAACAGTGGCTCAGTTGGTAGAGCATTGGCCTTTGGGCCAAAAGGTTGTGAGTTCGAGCCCACCACAAGACCTTCTCCACCATCTCCACTGATGTCTGCTATTGTTGTGTCCTTGGGCAAGAAACTTAACCCACTTAACAAGACTATCATACCGTCAAAAGTGAAAATGTCCCCTTTAAATTCAATACGGAGCAGCACAGTGGTCTGAACACACATCAGACTACTATGTGTCTGCTGTTGCTACAAGCACACACACACACACACACATACACGCACACTTACACACACTAATGCACTCACACACACCCACATGCACACACGTCCACTCACATATGCACATACACCCACACACATGTACCCAGATCCACACAGGCACACACACACAAATGCACACATACAAGCATACACACGCAGCTTTTCAGGTCAATTGAGGACAGCACGCCCATATCATTCACATATCCTCAGGTCTAATCATAAGCTAAACCCAAGTGAAATTCAACTGTGTACAGATGTTGATCTTATTGAGCTCAAAAGTTCTCATTCTTTGGCAAAATTTATGATTGTTGTGTCAATTGTACTAATAGTATGAGTACAGTAAAAAGCTCTTAAGCTGATGGTTGGTGCAGGGGTGAAACCATGTTGGTAAAGAAACTGGTTTGCTTCCACTCGTTCTGATCAGGGTCATTAGTATTTGTGCCATATAATATGTCAGCATGTAGGAACTTGCACAACTTACTTTGGAACTGAACCGTGAAGGTGCCAGATTTGTTTTCAGTCATTTGACATGAAACATACAACAGGTGGAGCCCTGCATAAAGGTGAGAAGCAAAGTCACTGCATAGAAAGTGTCCTGGATTCAGGAGCTCATTTTGCAATTCTATTTTGACCAGATTTTGGTTCATCTATCTATCTATCTAAATATAAAAACAAAAAACTATGTCATGCTCCTGGCTCTAAAATTGAAAGAGTTTTATAATACATCTAACACTTGTTTTCACATGAGTGCATCTCTTGGTTTCTGTCACAAACATGAAACAGAAACCGCCACTCTCACTATCAGCCAATCAGCTCTCAATGCATCAAAGAGTGACTCACACTTTCTCAGAAGTATGAAACATATTTTTAAAAACGATAACATTGGCTTGAACCACCAAAGTGCTAATAAAGACAGTGATCAATGTCATTTCAGAGTCCTGCTTTGACCAGATAAAGACCTTTTGACCATGTTTGGATTTTAGAAAGGTACGCACAATATGGTCTCATTTCTGGAAACAAAGTCAATGACTGTTGTTGATTAACTAAAATTCAAAGGGTTTAGTGTTTTGCTAAGAGGTTAAGAAGGAAAAGATTATATAAGATAAGATAAGATATTACTTTATTCATCCCACAGTGGGGAAATTTCAGTGTCATGGTTGGGCAGAGAAAGGAGCACTCAGATTGCACACATCCGACAAAGTCTAATTAAGATAACAGACAGTAGAATTAAAATCATAAGATAATAAAATGGCAATAATCTTAATCTTAATCTTAATAAAATACATAATAAAAATATAATTACGGAGCTATCATTGCACTTGTTTCAGAAGTATTTACAAATGTGTATGTTGTATGCAGTAAAGCGACTACTGAATATCAGATGGATGGATATGTAATAATGCAGTAGATATATTTTGCGACTGGAAGTGGTCCTTGATATGAGAACAATAACTTACTGTATGCTCAAAAAATCCAAAAATATAACTGATATTATTGTGTCTGCTCTGTGACAGTCTGATGAGATCCCCGCATAACTTGCTAAACATGCACCGGCATACACACACACACACACACACACTCTCTCGCACTGATATGAGCTTTCGGCAGAGTGGTCCCAGGCCTATAGATGCAGAGATGGAGAGACAGGGAAGTGTAGCGAACAGCCCGAGGTTCTGAGAGCGGACCACAGGGAATACGCCCCCAAGTCACAAAAAAACTCTTCTGCTGCTGTTGCACTGAAGCACCGCCATCAACCGTTTCTCTCAACGCCTCATTCACATTCACAAGTCTTACAAAATGTGCAGAGAAATGCCCTGGATGTAGCATTTTGCATAGAAGGGAATTGCATAGGAAATAGACACATTTCCCCCCTTTTTGTTCTAAAGGCCTATTTGAATATTTATCGAGAATAGTTTTTGAGAATCCCTGCCTTTGTTTACTCTTGGTGTTTTCGTTCTTTTCTTCTGTGTTTTCTATCTTAATTTGCCTTGATTTTACTTGTATCTAAATTTGATATTCTGACTGAAAACAAGATTGGACATGGGACAAAGGCACTTGTTTCAAGAACCGTTCCTTTTATTTCTCATTGCAAGGGAGACATCTCTTGTATCTTTTTAAAGAAAGATGATTTTGCTTGTCCCACTGGCAAATCTTGTTTTGAGGCAGTCAGAATGGGCTCAAATTAGCACACATTTTGTCCTTTTTTTAGCAATTTTTTGACTTTTTGCACTGTATGGGTTTGTTGAAAATGAGGTGTGTATATTTTCCTAGTTCTGGATACCTTCTATATACACCATTGAATAGGACTTTAAGTAGATTTATTCAGGTTTTATGAATACAAAAAACATTCTTATGGCTTTTAAATTTCAATATGGGCGGCACGGTGGCTGAGTGGATAGCACTCTCGCCTCTCAGCAAGAAGGTCCTGGGTTCGAATCCCGGTTTGACCAGGGCCTTTCTGAGTGGAGTTTGCATGTTCTCCCCGTGTCTGCGTAGGTTTCCTCCGGGTGCTCCGGTTTCCCCTACCACTAAAAATATGTACAATAGGTCTGGCATGTGCCTCCTGTACTGGCCCCGCTCCCATCTCTGTGTGGAGTGAGAGACAAGTGCTGGCATCCCCACTCCCAAAAATAACAATTGTAAACCGCTTTGAGACTCCGATGTGCAGTGAAAAGGCGGTATATAAATAAAGATTACTTACTTACTAGATTACTTACTACTAATATAGAGCAATCCAGGACCCGGATCCACACCTGCACTAATTGATAAAATACAAAATTGTAATTTTCTGTTGATCCAAGTAAAGTCAGCCTTAAAACCAGATTTGCAAATGGAATGAGCAACATGTTTTGAGGGTGGTAGTAATTTTCGCTCTCATTCCAAGCAGCAATTTTCTTGTCTGTTAAAAATCAAGAAATGTTTGCTAGTCCCATTGGCCAATCTTGTTTAAATCAAGTAATTATTTCAAGGTGATTTGACTTTTTATCATCTTCTGCAGTGAATCCAAGTGTGTCTTCTCCCATTGTCCCTGCTCATCTGACATTTTGGAGACAACTGACATTTTGGAAACTTGTATCAGTGACAGATCAAACCTCTTCTCCTGCATTGGAACCTCTGCTTCTGCTTCTTGATCCAACCATGAACTGTTTATAAATCACTGAGTCACTACACTGCAAAAACTGATGGAAAATAACAACTAAAAAGAAAATCTTAATTCAAGCACACTCTGACGGTCTTATAACAAGATTTGCCAAGGGGACAAAGCAAAATGATAAAAGCCACTCAATGAGGCAATTATTACCTCCTATTCTATTATTTTGCTCATGGGCTGAGTTTGGTGCAGACTCACATCGGTTCCATTTAACTACATTGACCATAAATCTCTGGGGATTTACTTTGGGCTTAAAAAATCACAGTCCACCTCTCTGTCTGATCCTGGTCTTTTGTAAATCCAGAGTAGGATCCCATAACTACTGATCAATGTTGTCTACAGGCAAGAAGCAGACCACAGTCGATGTGGGGGAGCAGCAGCTCTACTCTGAGATCAAAAACAATAAAACATATGGAGCATTGAAGAGAATAAGGTCATTACAAAGACAAGAAAAGTATCAAAAGAATGCATTTAGTAAATAAGTAATTAGTGGGCTAGGGAAGTGTATTTGTATAGCACAGTGCAAACACAAGTCAACTCAATATGCTTAACAAAAAAATATGGAAATAATCATCATCACAAAGCAATTTAATCAAAAAATAATCGCAGTGCATTGACAAGGGTGAATATACAATCCATCAGTCATATGCACAAATAATCAAACTGGATTTGAACATTGTCTGTGAAGAAATCTGTCTGAAGTAGTAAGTCATCTGTGTTTGTATTGCGCCTTCCACAGACAGGTCAGAATCAACAACCTGAGTCCCGGATCTATAGTTTAATACCACATCCATCACAAGCTCCTTCTCCTCACCTACAAGTCCCTCCATAACCTGGCCCCGCCCTACCTTACAGAGCTCCTACAACAACACCAACCCACCCGCCGCCTTCGCTCAGCCGATTCCAACCTCCTCACTCCCATCACCCGCACAAACTGCCCAACCCTCTGGAACTCACTCCCACTGCCCATTAGAAACTCTGACTCAGTAAAAATAAGCACTCAAAACTCATCTTTTCAAACAAGCTTTTCCGTAAACCCCTTTTTATTTTATTTTATTCTTTTCCCGTGTGAAGCGTCTTTGAGTGTCCAAAAAAGCGCTGTACAGTTTGATGCATTATTATTATTATTAGTATTATTATTATAGTCTTCCTGTTCATAGAAGCCGGTTAATATCTAAAGATGGGCTTCCCAGGTGGTTTCTCACTTTTTTCCATTGGGTTGTTCTTCGCCGATGCAGGAGGAAGGACAGTGACAATCCGGAACATTTAAGGACATTTATTAACATTCGTAGACATTAATCATCCTGCTGCCTATGGACCAATGCCTTCTACGTGTTTGTTATGATCAACTTTGTAAAGCACTCCGAGACGACTGCTGTTGTAATGTAGGACTCAACAAAAACAAATTGAACTGAATGAAATAGTGGCCACAACAGCCATTGCTTTTGTGTGCACTTTTAAACCCATAACTTTGTCCTGTATAAGTCCTGGAACACTCTGCACCGCACACCTCCGACTTATTGCATTACATCCACGACAAACAAACTCCCTCTCTGCCAGTCACTCCATCACCGCTGCCTGATCATTGACTTTGGGCACATTTCCATCTATTACACCCACGTATGTGCGGCCGCTCCACTGTCCGCGCCTCCACGTAGCGGCTCCTTTTGTTCATCAGTGCCATCAATCTTGTATGGAGAAAACCAATGCATCAGCAGCGTAATTTTGTAATCAGCGCAGCAAGGAATACAAATCAGATCGACACAGGCCCGTAATGCATGTAATCCATCAGCGAGAAAGTGTAACAGACAACTGATAAACCGGCGTTTTTGAGGTGATTAATAGACTGAATAATGCATAGATTTCTGTGTATGCGCTCATTTGGACTTTTGTTTTGTGCTATTGAGCGGGTGCATAAAGGCAGAGCACAGCATACACTATTTATGCATTTGCTTTGGTTTCTTTGACTGTTATTAACTTCTGATACCTGCAGTTACACTCAAGTGCCTGTTTTTTGTTTTCTAGTTTTCCAGAATGAAAATAGTTGTAGACAATTAAAAATATGGGGTTGATGTTTGAATAGTAGAATAGTTTAATCGGCAAAAAACAGATATTGCAAACAATATATTTGAAAGGTTTACCATTTTCTCTTTAAAGTAGTTTTTTGAAAATCCATGTTTATTTCAGTTCCATGCACAAAAGGTTTTACCTCTTTATGAGAAAATCCTTTGAAATTCTCAAAAGTTACAAAAACAGGTTGAAGATTGAAGTAACTATAACACTTTTGAACATTTTCAAAACTAGGGTTTCTATTATCAGAACTTTGTACTTGTAGCATATTAAAAAAACAAAAAAAATCCACACCTTTTGCCCTCTGCCGGCGGTTATCCCTCTCTAAGCTCGGGTCCTCTACCAGAGGCCTGGGAGCTTGAAGGCTCTGCGCAGTATCTTTGCTGTTCCTTTCTGGGCCCAGATTTCTGAGGTTGTCCCAGTTATCTTCTGTCCCTCTGCCCTTTGTCTACCACCACGATGCCAGGTTGGTTCACCATTATAAGTCCCACAGGATATTCGCATGCTCATTCTCCACCACCTTTGGAGGAGTTTCCCTTGCACCCTGCAGTTATGTGGTGGATTGTTGGATCGTCTCAGGCCCTCCTCTGCTTGGGTCTTGTCTGTTGTGGTATATCTGGGTCTCTGTCGCTCTGGTGCTCAGGGCCTGTTCCTGTGTAGCCATGATGAGTGCCTCTGTGCTGTCCTGTAGGCCAGCCCTTTCTAGCCATTGGTAAAACTTCTTGAGATCAGCCACTTCTGATTTTTTCTAGTGGTACGTGCCGTGTAAGGGCTTGTATAAAAATAAATATGACTTCCTTACTTACTTGTCCTTGTCCTATCCATGATGGGCCCTTCTCCAGCATCTCCTCACCTCACCACTCTCCAAGACATTAACTTAGAATGTTATCTGTTCAGGCTTTCTCCATGATGTAGTCATGGAATTTGGATGTTTCGCCCTGGACAGTGGCTCTCACACTCACCAGTCCTCCACAGTGGGAGAAATTCAGTTTCTCTTAGCTTATCTTAGCACTATTTTTCAAAAAGCACAAGGGCTTTTCTCAAGCACTATTATAATCCAATGACCTACTACTATAGCCACTGGGGCACAGTGACATAAGCGAGGCATCCAGTATGTGCCCTCTGCCCACCACCAACCCTTCTCACACACACCATACTCAGGCAACGTGGGTTAAGTGTCTTGCCTGAGGACACAACAGCACTCCACAGTCGCAGCTGCCCCACCGTGGCACCCGGTGTTTCTAGAGGTCTCTCATCACAGTACTAACCAGGCCTTGTTCTGCATTGCTCCAGAATTCCAGAATCTAACTTGCAGATATGAACATAAAAAGAGTGATTAAATTGACTTTTTGGTGTCTGTAACCTCTGATCTTATTTCTCTAAAAATTCTTCGAGCATCACCACATTCTGAAGAGAAAAGTGTTTTTGTGTTGTTTGGTCAGAGATGGCGACAGTAGCTCAGTTGGTAGAGCATTGGCCTTTAGGCCTGAAGGTCGTGGGTTCGAGCCCACCGTAAGACCTACTTCACGACTCGCACTGATGACTGCTGTCGTTGTGTCCTTGGGCAAGACACTTAACCCTACTTAGCCCCAACTGAAAGATCTCAGCTCCTGTGGACTCACCACCTGCAGGAGGATCAGTGAGGGGCTGGTGCTATGTGTACTGGGTGCAGCTCTGACTGCCACCCCCCCGACCTAGAAATGGATTAAGGGGAAGAAAATGGATGGATGGTCAGAGATGAAATAAAAAGGAAAAAGCTTTGACAAAAACGTCTATTGATTCAAGTTTGAGATCCAGAGAGTGCTTGACTTTGGCCTGAGCTTCTGGCAGAGAAATACTTATAATTGAATCTTTGACTCATTTTTGTATATTCAATGCATACCAAATCTCAGAATTTTACAATTGAGTTTTAATAATAAACGAGGTGACATACTTATGGATTCAGTGCATGGATCTGCACTCTGCCCTTTCATACGCTGTCAGGGGAAACGTGGTCACACACGGCTCCAACACTGAACTTAGTGAGCAGCATTTTTACTTCAGATAGTGATTGATATAGAGAGGGGGAGATAGATAGATAGAGGGAGAGGGAGAGAGTAATAGAGAGATAGATGTATGGATGGATATATTTCTTTGGGGGAATTTCTTGCATTTCAGCTCAACTTGTATAGTTTTTGTAGTTCTGCCCATACACACACATGCAGAGGTGACCCACATTGGCGGGTTGGAAACAGTGCCAGTCTGGGTGGTGGCGGTGGTCAGGGGAGCCAGGGGGAAAAGAATAGAAAGCCATAGTAATAGGTATCACTGAAGATGTTGTGGAACAGCTGTTGCACTGGGCTTGATAGTGAAAAAGGGAGGCCATGATCAGCAATGTGCTCTCTGCTTCTTTATTAGATTTGCCTTTGTCTGTTTTTATTTTATTTTGTCAAATATGTTTGAAAGTTTTCAACCGCAGACATTTCAAAATATGTTGGCCATATTTGAATGAATATGCCGCCCCAATATGATATGAATGGAAACACAAACATGTTTCTCCCACTCTGTTTGTGTGAAGCCACTTATTTATTCAGCCAAACCCTTTGTTTTACATACAATTATATGTTGTACAGATCCTTCTTGTACATTTTTTGTTTTGTTTTGTTCTTCATTCTCTTGTTGCCCATAATCTAATCTAATCTAAAAAGTGATTATAATGAAAACAGAAAATACTCATATGACCCTGGTTTGAAGTTCCTGTACATTTCTGTGGATAAACTGCACATTTGAAATTTCCGGATATCGGCTCGATTATGTTTTATTTCAAAAGATATAAAACATATTTGACACTATATATTGTTTCACACAACCATTAACAATTGGTTAAAAGTATGAAAAAAGTAAGTGTTATTATTCCATTTTTGGCTGGTCTGAAAGCTTCCAAAATTCTGCTGAATTGTGCTGAACTAAAACTAAAACACACAATAATTACAAAAAAAGACACTTTAAGTTGAATTGACAAGGGGGAAAAAATGGGAAAAGTTGTGTAATGTCATGCTCTTATTACTGGTATTAAAAGTGATCCATCCTCCGCTGAAGGTCATGGAGATTCAAACTGTACAAAATCAGACTCCACTTATTCTTTTGCCTCACGTTCATATAAAAAGATTATTTAAATTCACCCTTGCCCATGTCTCCAGACAGTCGGAAAGCGCCTTCGAGAATCGTGACCGTAAAAATACACTCCTCATAAACAAAATCATTTGACACAGTAAAACTAAATGTTTTGTTGTTTTTACCATAAAACTGCAGGCGCTAATATGTTTGCAATTGGACCGTTTCATTTTGTTTACGCTCTTTGCCAGTTTTATCGCTCTCCATTGGTGGCTATTACAGATTTGAACATCACACAACAGCAGCAGTACTTTTCTTTGCATTTGAAGATATAGGCCTTTTTACACTTCGCATAAACAATAAAGCACTTTGCCGCGGTCTGGAAAGCGCGGGGACTAATTAGAAAAACATTGCGCATACAGGCAATCCTTCACAACAGCTAAAGACGGCAATAATAATAACTTTGGCATTTGCTTTTATTTGCTCAGAATGCTGCTTATTAGTCTCCATAGCTCCAGCGCTTTGCTAATAGCCGGCACTTTGGCGGCGCACTCATAAATGCCAGTGGGTGTGTCTGCGGTCAGCGAGAGGATGGGGGTTCCAGATTGAAGCGCGGCTGAGTGCAGAGTTTTTGAAAAGCAAATGGCAAAATAATAATCAATTTTACTGCCATTGATCCGCTAATCCATCGACGGTGCAAGATTTATGTCGGTGGTTTGGAACAGCGGAGGAGAGAGGACCGTATACGCACAGATCTGTCAAAGTGAAGGAGCTGATGAATTACACAAACGGCGTAGTTTGAATAAATGTATGATTTAGGCGTGTGTTGCGTTGGGGAAAATCGTTATCTGTTTGCTTATTGACTGAAATGGTGTTTTAATACAGAAGTTTATATTCTGCTGACATTTGTAGCTGGGAAAGAGGAATGCATTTGGACTCCATATTTAGATTGTTGAGCAAACTGCCTCATTGCAAGAAGGGATTGCATTATAGACACTTTTACCTCTTTTAAAGTCATATTATCACAATAATTACAATATGGGACGATAGTAAGATGGATAGCTATGGAAAGCTGATCAATTATAAAATGATGAATTTGATAAACCACAATAATTGAAGAAGAGAAGGAAGGCAACATGGAGCAGAAATATCTGCTAAAAAATAGCGAGCGGTGGATTGGCGCTGCGTGCGCAGTGATGCGCTCGCTGTATTGGAGCGCTGTGGTAAAGAAGGAGCTGAGCCGAAAGGCAAAGCTCTCGAGTTCCCTCCCTCACCTATGGTCAAGATTGCAGATACAAGCGGTCGAAATGAGCTTCCTCCGCAGAGTGGCTGGGCGCTCCCTCAGAGATAGGGTGAGGGGCTCAGTCACACAAGAGGAGCTCGGAGTAGAGCCGCTGCTCCTCCACATCGAGAGGAACCAGTTGAGGTGGCTTGGGCATCTGTTCAGGATGCCTCCTGGACGTTGCCCTGGGGAGGTGTTACAGGCACGTCCCACTGGGAGGAGCCCTGGGGAAAACCCAGGACACGCTGGAGGGACAAGGTCTCTCAGCTGGCCTGAGAACACCTTAGGGTCACCCCGGATGAGCTGAAAGAAGTGTGTGTGGATATAGCGAAGTCTGGGCATCTCTGCGACCCGACAACGGATGATACGGAAGAAAATGGATGGATGGATGGATAGCTTGTTATATATATATTTCATATATTTGTTTGGTGCAAACTGGGGACACTAAGATAATATAAGATAAGATAATCTTTTTCCATAACACAATTGAGAAATGTACACGTCATATTTGGCGTAGATAGAATCCCTCACATTGTGCCAAAGACAGAAGTGTGCAAAAATATTAAGGTTAAAAATATAGTCTGTGCAGGATAAATTATGCACATTAAGAAGTATAGTATATCTTGGGACTCCAAACCCATCTTGCATGGTTTTGTATAGAAAGAAAGTCGATTTTATATAGAAAATTATATAGAAATTCTCACTGACAAATCTGACAAAAATGTCCCATTCTCACTTTACAATGTCACAAAGCCACGCCGCCCTGGGGCAGACTGACGGAAGTGAGGCTGCCACTGGCCCCTATAGCCACGATAAATCATTCTCTCACTCACAGACGAGACAATGTGGATGGACTGCCTGAGGATCCGCAGCCGTCCCGCTGTGGCACCTGGTATTCCCACTGCTCCCCCATCAACAGCACAACAGAGAGGAGGTCAGACTCTGAGAAGCAGACACAGCTACTTTTGTTTCTCTTCAAATAATAAAGCTTTATGTGGTTGTTATATTACTATGTCAAACTGTGTATAGCAGCAGTGATAGCTTTAACTTCTCGTACCATAGCACTCCTATAGAGGGCAGGTATTAACCATTATTATGATGATTGTTGGGTAATTAGTCATGCCATGTCATTGTCATCCTCATTGTGTATCCATTTCTGGGTAAAGGGTGTAATTAGTCTCTGGATGAATCTATCAGTTCTTTAGATCACAGAGGGTCAGTAAATGGGATTTTTTCTTTAATTTGACCAAAGGGACACCACAATATCCTCTGCAGAGAGACGAGCTATAACCCTGACCTTTTTTGTTTTTACAGTATGTCATTTGGCATTGAATACATAAAACTCATTCTCAGCATAGTTAATCTGTGTATGATTGATTGATTTCTAAATTATTTCCCCATTATTTCAATAATCGATTTGTATTTACCATTACCTCGTTACGGCCTTACTCCTGTATTAAGATTTTGTCCGGTCTCTGAAACAGTAATATTTCAGAAACAATTTCCCACACAATTTATCTATGTTTTAGCCTAATTTGTACACTGGCTATATTCCTCGACATCTTGAAAGTGACGTAAACGTAATATTTAACCCCCCGACAACACAAGAGCCATGTGAAGCAGTCAGAGCATTGGAAAGTGCCACGGGCCCTGGTACATATTGACCGTAGCTGTTCTATTATGAAACAGCTGCACATTTCTCAAGCTTTTGTGTCTCTCCTGCGAATACTAAAACCTAATTAGCCCCAATTCCACTCCAAAACTTTTTTCTCTCACTATTGTTTATTCATAATAGCACACTGTCAACACTCAGCCATCGACTAGTTGTTGTTCCAAACTTTATTGACTGCGCGTGCTGCCTATGCCGCTGTGGCCATCTCGCCCAAAGATTGATGTCACACTTCAGGTGGATACAAAGCTAAGTGTCTTGTGTATTAATGTGCTGTGATTGGATCCATTAGCCGGCTTGTGTAAACTAATCTGCGTATAATGTGTGTTGTCATTTCTGCCTAACTGCTGATAATGGATTCCTCCCCCGTCTTTGCAAATGCTGTTATTTTCTAATAGACTCGTGCAAATAATGTCACGTCAGGACTAAAAGAGTAAGGATTTTTCCCCTCTCGTCGGTCGGCTGAACAGTAAGCATGTTTCTCATTCACATTGATTGCTGATTTGGCGGTATGCATCCTGCCTGGTGCTCTGATATGTGCAGTTATGTGGAGGAGATAGTGAAAAGAGCAGTTGTCTACCTTTTTGTGCGTCTCTATATCAGCCTGGAGTGCCGACTGGTGCAAGCAAAGGAAGGCAGGTTTAAGAGACAGATAAATCAGAGGACACAAACCTCCTATCATTGGTTTTCCTTTATTATTCTAAAGGTGTTTGTGTGTTAGTTTTATACTATATATGATACTGTAGCGTGTTACTTTTCTCCTGCCTTGCTTTTATATTGTCTTTTTCCAACCCCTTGTTTTGTTGAGTTATGCAAGTTTTGGTTTTGAAATAAACATCTTGATTGATTGAGATTAAAAGCTTAAATAGAGCAAAAATGAAACTAAATCTAATAATAATATTGGATTTATATTGTAAATTAAACTTTTTTTTTCCAAATACATTTTATACAACATTATTCACTCACTCTGTTCACAGTGATGATAAACTCATATTTTAGTGTCCTGGGGCAGACTGACAAAATCAAGGCTGCATATCTGAGCTATTGGTCCCTTCAGATAGAATCCCGGCTGTGAGGTCATAAATAACAACTTTTTTTTTCTATATCATTTGTTGCTGACTCGAGAAATTATATTTTTTGTCAACAAAAATACTGGTAGTGGATGGATTATTGAAGATGGACAAGCAACAACATAGTCAGAACATTGGAACAGTCATCCTCATAATTTGAGACTGGCTTCTTTTTATCTATGTATTCATTTAAATGAGACAGTGCATGTCAAAGAACAGGCACATTAGAAACATGGATGTAAACATGCCAGACTATAGCTAAAGGCTAATTTCCATATGAAATCCCATAGAGTTGAGGTAACAAGGGTTAAAGTAGCAATATGTAAGGTTTTTATACAATGCAATACAATACAAATTATCCATGCATAGCCCTAAATCACAACAGTAGTCATCTCAGAGGACTTAACAAAACCATTGATATCACCTGCACAGATCAGAGAATCAACAGTTAAGACAAAAACATATAGAACACATATGTATTGGTCCATAGGGAGAGAACAAGAGACCATGAACGTTGTTAAATGTCCATACATGTAGTAGAATGTTTAAGTGTCCTGGATCATCACCACAGTCCTTGATGTCAAATCATCATTAACACTAGGAGCGCCCCTAGCGGTCAACTGACCGTCACTCACTTTATTATGCTAATTAGTGTATTCAAAACAAAACGCCAGAAGTTGAAATTTTATGACTTTTACTGGGTACTTGTGGTTTATATTTTGGTGTGTTTTGGTTTTGGAAAAAGTAAAGAAAACAAGATTTACACGCATTTTTAACTTTTCTAAACCACAGCCCTTTCTGCTGCCCCATAGAGATACATGGCGCAGGGGCGACTGTTGTCATAGTAACCTTTCCCGGGGGTTTTTCGCGCCTTATAAAAATGTATCAATATGTTGTCATTAGACTCTAAAGGGACTTTTTTATTATTATTTGGGAGAGAGAGGAGTACAAAATGAATAGAGCTGCAAGTACACGGTATGAAGCCCTGACAGTGCTTCAAAACATTGAATGAGAACAGTCTGACGGAGGTGAGATGTCACATTTTGAGGCAGAAAGTGACAGCGGGGAGAACACCTATAATATTCTAAATCTGAACGTAAACCCATAGTGCATTCACGGCACAGACAGCAGTGTTGTAACAAGTCCAGAAGCAATAACTCACATGACCCTCGTAATGCCAGCCATATGCAGGTGTCTGTGTGCGCGCTGTTGCTCCATTCTGCCTTTTCATTCATCATCAATTACATTATTATATTTATACATACAAGAAGGCAATAAAGCAGAATACAATATCGCAATAAAATAGAACAATTAGATGAACTATCAAGGCAGAGTGCAGATCAGAGTGCTCGTCACCCGCGGACACTGCAGGAGGAGAGCGACTGTGGCAGAGGCGGCCCTCATATATCAATAAGGATATAATTCTGATTTCATCCAGATAACACTGTGTGTTATTCTGCACAGCGCGCACTGCAAGGCAATGATTATAATTTTGTTCTGAGCATAAAGAGCACTGCTTGTCTCAAATAAATACAAATATATATATGCATATATTTGTCTTTCTAACGTGTCCCGTGTAAAATTGAAGATTTTAAATTGACGATGGTAGCCATAGCTGATGATCTTGTGTCAATACGAATACTATTATTATTATCTAGATAATATTTCCCACGGTGATTTCGGCCTCTAAAGAGAAAACAGTCTGGAGATGACGTAAGAAGTAGACGCATATAGCAGCGCGAAGACGTTATGGTCCCGTGCTTTTCTAAACTATAATTTATATTGTTTGAATTTACATATTGTTACTGAGTCAAATATAACATATAGTGACCAACCTTTTAGGTGTTTGCAAAGTTACAAAAATAAATCTAGCCAGAAAAGTCATCGTAATTTTGATGGATCAGTACACGCACAATGTGTCGTCTTAGTCTTTTATTTCGGCTAGAATTACAATTACTTAGCATATTTAGACAAATAATTTACACAGTTTCATTATGATCACGATTCCTTTGCAACATCAAGTTCTGGTTTAGTGAACAATCAATTTGGCAAAAGGCTGTATCAGCGCAAAATACATAGCGGTCAACTGACCGCAGGGGGCGGTGCAAGGTATGTTTAGAGCACGGCGGTCCTAGTGTTAAAGGGCTTAATGTGTCAAAAAGCATTATTAAACCATGCTCTTTTCCAACACTTCTTCAACTGATAACGGTAGATCAGCCGATTTATTCGACTTTATATTGATATTTAATTGATATGAAAAATTGTTATACAGCCTATAAATCTTATTATTGTTTTAATTTCAATCTGGGTTGCCAGAACCCACCACGCCGAGCTAATCTCACTGGTAAAGTAATATGTGGCTTCCGTAGTTAAAAAGGATTCTAATTAATGACAAAAAAGGGATAAAATAATGAATTCTATCTTTGTGAAAAAGGTGTTGGTTATAGATTTGTTGTTGACAATAATCTTATGTGTTCAGCTTGTATGGTACCTGCTGGATTCATCTGCGTAAAATATTACCTTTGGTCATTGAATTTATTGCATATGTGTTCGAGATTGATAGGACAACTTTTGAAATCACAATTATAAAAATGATTCATTCCTCAGCTCTGGATGAGTTTATTGCATACAGTGAATCATTACAGGAAACACACTAAACCGGTGGATTCTAAATAACACACAGTAGAGGTAACATATTGCACTGCGTCACATTTTTCTTTTGAGTCAAATAGATAGTTTTAGTTTTATTTCAACCTAAAACTGTAATGCTGTTAATGGTCATACTGTATATTAGGAACTGTCTTCTTGAAAATGTGAGACAGACAAAATGTAGAGTTTTTAAATGTTCTGTGATTTCATTTTTTTTTAATGCCTTGTGTGGTTGTTTCTGTCTTGTTTTGTTCAACACGTTTTGATCTGCCTTGAGTGTGAATTGTGCTATACAAACAAACTTGCCTTGGCTTGTCTATTAGGAGTGGACTGACCGAGCTGACGTTAGCCAGTGTTGGCCGTGACTGATTTGAACCTAAGCTAGATGGGGACAATTTCCTTATACGGGCATTTCAGGGGCAAACATGTTGCTAAGACTGTTGTTAAGGAAAGATTGTGTCCCTTGCGAATGTAAAATGAAAATAAATGAATCAATCCAAATCAAAATATAAAACCCAGGATCACACAGCTGGCTAAACCACAGATTATACAAACCCAAGACAGTGGAGATGATTGTGGACTTCAGGAAGAGCACAGTCCCCCCCGCCCCCACCCTCCGTGATGGACTCCCCTATCACCTCTGTGGAGTCCTATCGTTTCCTGGGCACCACCATCACCAGGACCTCAAGTGGGAGCAGACCATCAGCTCCCTCATCAAGAAGGCCCAGCAAAGGATGTACTTCCTGCGGCAGCTCAGGAAAGCCAAGCTGCCTGCACAGATGTTGGTGCAGTTCTACACGGCCATCATCGAGTCCATCCTCACCTCCTCCGTCACCGTGTGGTTCGCT
Organism: Knipowitschia caucasica; assembly: GCA_964034765.1. NCBI lineage: Eukaryota > Metazoa > Chordata > Actinopteri > Gobiiformes > Gobiidae > Knipowitschia > Knipowitschia caucasica. The sequence goes on from OZ035843.1 coordinate 7,829,940, forward strand.
GGAGCCACAGTCAGGGCAGAGAAGGTGATCGGCCGCAGCCTCCCATCGCTACAGGACCTGTACACCGCCCGAGCTCGAGGCCGGGCTGGTCGTATCACAGCCGACCCCTCTCACCCCGCACACGGACTATTCCAACCACTCCCCTCAGGCAGGAGGCTGCGGTCCAGCAGGACTAGAACCTCCCGCCACAAGAACAGTTTCTTCCCCTCTGCTGTTGGACTCTTGAACACTTCTTAACCTGTCCCCCCGCCCTTTAGAAGTCCCCTTACTGCCTTTTATAACGTCACTTTACTGCCCCTCATACGTCACTTTACTTCACTGTACTGCTGTCACTGTATATTGTGTTCACCATGTGCACTTGCATATTGTACATCGTAATAGTAATATTCTATTTTAAATGTATTCCTTAGAAGTGCTTTTTATTTTATTTATTTTTTTATGCCCCTTACCTCTCTCTCTGACTGTTGCACTGAGCCAAAGCAATTGGCTTCCTCTTACTTACGTGGCAATAAAAATGATTCTGATTCTGATTTTTTGTGCGACACAGACGGTTACTGGGCTATGTGATGATAACTTTGCAATGTAAATCAATAAGAGCGAGTAGGAGCAAATCTTCCTCCAGCACCTCCCGATTGGGCTTCAATGAGCTAGCAGGTTAGCATTGCCTATCTATATACAGTCTATGCTTACAGTCTGTTGTGACTTGCTTCTAATTGGCTCTATGCACTTTTTCCCATGTTCCATCACTTGTCGTATCCATACAGTACTGTATTTATGCGTTATTGCTGTCGCTGGTGTCATCTTCAGGCTGTAAACAGAATCCGTGATGCTGCCCACACTTTCACACAATACAGAGGTCTTTATTGTCACTCTCTTTGACCCACGCTTCGATGTCAATGATGTAATCTACTCCACATCTTGAGTCAAAATACCACAGCTAAAAAGATCACAGCCTTTGTTATCGTATTGAAATCAAGTACAGGGAGTCCATTCAGAATAACCAGACCATAGCTTGGTGGCATGTTCAGTCTCAACCAAACTTAAAAGTCTCTCTGTTTTGGTGCAGTCAGTGTTCAGTGATGCAGGATTAATAAATGTGTTAATTTTTTGTTCCGAATTTTCTTTAGAATTGTTTAAGTGTATGCTACATCCATGTTTTTTTTTCCTGTAAATTGTGTTTTGATTTTGAAATAAACATCTTGATTTTGGTTTGCACATTCTTCCCGTGTCTGTGTAAGTTTCCTCCAGGTGCTCCAGTTTCCCCGACCACTAAAAACCGTTCAGAAAAGATGAGGGTTGAATGAATGAGTGTGTGATTGTATGTGCGATTGTGGGACTACGGATGGAAATTAGCAACAATCTGATGCATTAACAGTCACTGCTGTTAATTAATAGACAATAGCAGTAACTGTAAATACACCATCCAAAAACACAAATACAATATCTAAACTACAGCCAGATGGAACCAAATCTAATGTTAATGCATCAGTTTTATATATATTTTTCACATTGGTATTATTCATTCACTTCAAACACAGTGGTGGTAAACAGGTATTATAAAATTGAAAAACAAAAATATATCTTAGTGAGTGAAGGGAGACGGTTCAAATTAACCAGAGCACGATTTGGATGCAGATTTAATTGCAACCAAAGTTAATAGTATCTGTTTTGATGTGTTGTCAGTGTTCGGAGATGTAGTATCAATATTTATGGTGTCACTTTTATCATCTCTCGCTGTAAAGGGAATATTTGATTGCAGTCACTCATCAAACTACAGTTTTTCCTTCACTCCAAACGCGCACTAAAATCCGTACAGGTGCCTATAAATAATGTGGAATCTGCTCCGGTATTAATGTGTTGTTAATAATAGATGATATTGTAGCGCGGATCCTTGACACGGAGAGAAATGTGCAAGACATTGTTGCAAACCGCATCAGCATAAGACGGTTAATATTTATCACAGTTCAAACTTGTTCCATTTTGCTTTGTTCAAGTTGTTGTTGTTGTTTATTTTTCACCACAATAAACCCTAACCCTTCAAATTCGGTTTGGAAGAATAGAAATATTCATTTAAAAATCGTTATTTTGTCTGAGATTTTGACCAGGTTTTACTACTTTATCCTTCCCCTTTATATGGTTGTTTTTAGAGCAATTCATGAAATTGGTTTGGTAGATTCTTTCTTCTTGGTCTGAAGAAAACCTTACGTAAGTAGTGTCTAAATATTTTTGTAAAAAGACCACTTTTGTTAGTCAGACTTGTTCAGGGGCTGGAATCATGTATTAAAAAAAACTGTGTTACTGCAATCGGGCATGATGTGTTCATCTTGATTCAATTCAATTTATTTTTGTACAGCTCTTAATCACTAGTCAGTGGACTCTCAAAACTGTCAAATTTGCCTACACAAATTAGAGAATCAAAGAGTTCAAACACAGGAAATGTAAAAATAGAAAACACGTAGATCCATTGGTCCATAAGGGGCAGATGACCAATGTCCATGGATGTTGAAGAATGTCGAGTGTCCTGGATCATCACCACTGTCCTCAGACCATCCTGCATCTGTAAGGAACAACTCCCATTGGGAGAAAAGTGAGAAACCAGCTAATGTCTTTCTCCCATTAGCTGAGGGGGGGACACCATTGTCTGCTGACTGGCTCCTGACCGACCCCCTCTGACCCCCCATTGACCAATAGAGGGTGACCACAGCCGTGATGTCATCTTCTGTATATAAATAATATATCAAAAACACATTTATAGAATATATACAACACATGACACTACCACAAGTGGTGTAAGACGGACAAAACAAAACTCACACAATTTTTGAAGTAAAATATTCCCACAAAGAGATACAAAAGCTTTAGTATGTTACATGTATGTTTGCACGGTCGACCAACTCATTCTCACTTGTTGCTGGTCAGATTTCTTATGCAGTGTGGTGCAGCCAACAAACAACATGTCCTTTCTGTTGACTCATCAATTATATGTGGCGCTGGCAATAGCTTTCAAAATTATTAGGTTCTTTCACAAAAACAAGTGCAGACAGGTAAACAGCCTCATAACTCTTCTTCATAAGTGAAAAGGCCAATCAAACTGTACGTTCACTTCCAAAAACAATTTTTTTATCATATTTTTGACAGAAGGTAAAACATAGACTCTAAAGGTTGAGGTGAGTGATTGGTTGAGGCCATAGTGATGCCATAATACTTAATGGTTATTCGGTCAATCTTCCCAGAATAGTACTTTATTATATCACCACCAACTGCATATTGAAAAGGTTTGATTGTCAAGCTTGCAAAGTAAATATCTGTTTTCAAGTTATACTTTATTGTCACCGACAAAAATTTTATCTATTGTACCTATTTTTAGTGGTAGGAGAAACTGGAGTACCCGGAGGAAACCTATGCAGACACAGGGAGACCAGAATTCAAACCTTAGACCTGAGAAGTAAGAGTGCTAACCACTCAGCCACTGTATTCCTCCTCCCTTGCTTGGCTCGTCCAGTTAAAAGTACGATCGTACACAGAAGGGTCTGGGACTTGGCGGCGATCCAGAGGAAGGATGGACCAATGTTGCAGCAAGCAGAGGACGCAGAAGTCACTGTGCTCAATCATCAATGTAGGAGGTTTATCAACGTCCAAGATCATACGAGTAAATTATCTCTAGATTATATCTTACAAGATGTCAAATGAAGTTGTTAAAGGTGCATTATGCAACTTTGTAAGTGAAGAAAAGTGTATATGTTGGCTCGTGCTGTTCAAAACATCAAAACCAAAATTAACACCTTTCTTCTTATCTTACGGCAATTTTTTTTTTACTCCTAACCTTTAGTTTGTGTTTTGCTCCGGTCTTGCTGCTCGCTCGATGTCAAAGACACTACTGGTTTGTCCAGCACAAAATGTCCGAATGGATGTTAACAAGCCTCTGAAGGAAAAGTTCAGTTTCAAAAAGTAGCCAGATTAGTCGATTGACAAGACCAAAGTCATCTGTGTGAACTAGTTATCACTGTGGCACATCCACTTTGAAACACCGCCTGATGCCAAACACACACTGATGCCAACTCTCCTCCTCCGCCGCGTTCTTTTCAAGACATACTGTATGGATAGAGCAACAATGAAAAAACTGTTGGTACTTTGGCACTTTATTGTGTATCACTCTGTTTTGATCCTTAGAAAGGGCAGTTGAAGGGGCTTTTTTGTTACCTATTATATACTTCTTTTTTTTCTCACAGCATTGAATTGTGTGACATTTTGCATCAAGAGTGAGTGTGAAATATTACTATAACTACACTTTTTCAATAAAAAAAAGTAGGTGCACATTGTAAGCAATTCACTTTTCCACATGATATTGATAATTCATGGGACATAAAGAATAGAAACAAATTTGTGATTAATTACGAGTTAACTATGCGATTAATTATGATGAAAAATAAAAATTGTTGGACAGCACTAATTTTTGCTGATTTAACCTTGTAGTGTAGCGGCTGTAGGAGTATCATCACCGGGGCCTTCACTTTGGATCACGGTTGTGTCTACAGAGCTCCAGGACCTTCTTCACAGCAAGAAGGTCCTGGGTTCGACTTCACCTCTGGACAGGTCCTTTCTGTGTGGTGTTTGCATGTTCTCCCCATGTCTGCTTAGGTTTCCTCCGGGTGCTCCAGTGTCCCCTACTTCTATAAACATGTACAATAGGTCTGACGTGTGCCTCCTCTACGGTGACCCCACTCCCATCTCTGTGAGGAATGAGAGACAAATACCCACAACAATTATAAAAGAAATTTGTGACTGTGGTCTGTGAAAGGCGTTATATGAATTTAAAAAAATCATATTTGATCCTATAACATCCTACAGAACACTGTGATGGAAAGGAAAGGTGCCATGACCCAAAGGCTGGGTCACTGTATTCACAAACAGCATTGTTCCCCTCAGATTCAGATTCAGTTTATTTGCCATTTGCAGTAAAAAAACCACATTGGAATACATTAGCAAAAGTCTCCAGTGTGCACAGACAAATACAGAAATAAAACAACATTAAAAGACAAAAATAAAACAAATAAAACAGTAAACAAATGTCACTGTGAAATCGATCGACTAAAACAGTTCAAAACAAGTGCAAACAATTCAATTTATTTTTGTATAGCCCTAAATCACAAGAGTTGTTATCTATAGGAATTTAAAAAGTTCAGATCAGACAATAAAACAGTTATGTTTAGTGAACACAATAAAGTAAGGTACCTGTATGGTTTCTTCTTCTCATAACCTGCACTGTAAATATCGGATACAAACAGAATTGTACGTTTTTGTTTTCAAATTTTAAAAGTGTGTGGTTATGCTGGTTATGTACTCTGTTCCCTCAGGCGATCAATGTAGAACAGCGGGATATGATGTCACTCTTTATCATTCCTTAGTGGACAGTGGATACAGTTCCAAGGAAACCCGCCCTTTGCATAAGATACTGTACCAAATACTTGACATTCAAACAGTGTCTGAAGCACTACACACATAACCCTGACGTATCAAACAAGCTGATCATGTGTCATGCTCACGAGATCGAAAAAACCAGACCAACACTGGTGCAACACTGGGGACAGAGCTTATTGACTTGTAATAGCAGATCTAATAGTATCGCTTTCACAAAAGGATAAAAAAAAAGAACACAGCCACACAGAAGAAACCCCAGCAGCGCCATAACTGCGCTGGCTGTCATCCAGTTTGCCATCTTCAGGGATCAATTTCTTCAAAGCATAATGTTCCTCTTTTATTCTGGCTCTTAGATGCAGAGCCTGAGATGTGGAGGTGTGCGAGGAGAGTCTTTGAAGTGCAAAAGAGATTGGAGATTGGTGCGCAGAATTCTCCCCGCTGCGCCACTCCTGACCCCCAGTGCAAAAACAGGCAGACAGAGCACGTTCCCGATGAAGTTTAGTAGGGCACGCCGCAGTTTGGAGGATTTAACAGTAGTGGGTATATACAGCAAAACAAATCAGGTAAGAGGAAGCCTGTCAGAAGCTATTTGCAATGCAGATTGGGTTCAAAGTGGGATCTGAAATACGGCTGTTTTAAAAATGCACTGGAACTTTTGGAAAGGTAATGACTCTGGAGCTGCTGAACCACTGCCACTGAAGACGCTGTGTTTGTTGGAGGGAAGTGCTCATCCAACTTTTTCATGTTCTATACCCATAATTCCTGGCTGTTTAAAATGAGATGGAGATATACAGTACTTTATTGATCTCACGTTGGATCAGTAAAGGTGTCCGGCAGTAGAAACAAACACATCCATCCATACAAACAACAATAAATACATAATTCCTTAATGTTGCTAAAAATAGTGATGAAGTACACATGTTTAACTCTTGATATTTATCTGTTCCTTTTTGTTGGTGAACTGTATTAGAAGAACAGTTTGGATCCTCGGCTGCTTAGAATCAGCTGCCAGCATCAAGGCAAACTAATAATAGATAATTTTTTCTTATAAAAAAAAACAACAATGATGCTTGAATGAATATTGAGGGATGACGTGAAATGTTTAAATTTCACAATTTAATTTTAATTGATCCTATGTGGATCCAAATAAAAAAATAAAAAACCAAGACAGTCTTAAGGAACAAAGGGACACGAAGCTACTCAGACTTGCTGTCAACCTGGTTGCCGCACATACAATGTAACTAATGACACCATAGACTGCATATATTAACGGATGTAGTCACGCCTATCTTCGCGGTTCTATCTGATGTTCCACCACTTCCACAGTCTATGGGGAGTTTCAAAATGGAAAATGTGAAAAAACGCATCGTTGCATGCGTCAGCCGGCACGAGCCCCATTCATTTGACGAGCGCATAATTTCACAACGACAAAAAAAGACTGGTCCAAAATAAATCACTCCCCTCAGCATTGACACACATGTGGAACGTAGTTTTGGGCCAAGAGCCGACTTTTGGACCATCCTGTACAGCCGTTTTTGAGAGGTAAGAAGATATGTGCATTAGCATTGAATAATTCTTATTCCGGGTCCACCCCCATCGGCTTGGGGTGGTATTGCAAGCATGTCAGCGAACATCATTTTGGACATTTTTGAGCTGGGACCCTGATTGACACACTATCTTTCTACCATAAAGTAATTCGTTCTCAAACTCTGCTCAATACTTCCTGCATAATGTTTTGCAGTTTCTTGAAGTCTCTCAAAGTGCTTTACATAAAGAGTCTCCAACCTATTGCTAAGGAGTCACCAGTGTCTCTCTTTCAGAGAGCGCCCCAAAGGATTCAGACATTCAGAACAATATGCCGAGTATTTAAAATGCCCGGGGATCATGACCTTCTCGCTGTGAGGCCTGAGCACTACCCACCTTGCCACTGTGTGATGTATTTTCCACTTTCCTATCTGTGGAATATAGATAGAAACTTTTCACACTAATACGTTATAAACATTACGTCATTCTGTTGCAAAGGTCATGATTAGAAAATAGGAACAACCTTGTGTCACCTTGTGGTCAATACATACTTTGTTTTCTCTGTAGGGAACGGATGTTTCAATCTGGAAAGACAAAGAACGCCTCATGTTTATGTAAATAGTGCGATTTCACTCTTTTACCTGGTAGAGATTTAGATCGGTAATAATGTTCTATCCTATTCTAATTCATTAAATTGCATGTTGATAGTGTTTTGTTCAGTTGGAAGAAATGCAGCGGACATATACGGTGACAATAAAGCACAACTAACTGAACACAACCCTATCAACATGTGACTGAAGGGAACAGAAACTGAAGTGAACAGAAACTGAAGTGAACAGAAACTAAAGTGAAAAGAAACTGAAGTGAGCTGTTTAAGGCTGTTATGGAGGAGGAGGGTTGCAACAAGAGGTGTGTCCGTGAAAATGCGGCTCACACTGTTTAAACGCAGACTGAGTGGCGGCTCTTGTGTGTAAATATACCGAATAAATTAGATTTCTGAGGCACAGGTTTGGAGTGGTGGGAGAGGACTGGGAGTGAACATAGCTTCATTATCTGCAAGAAGCTGCTGAATCTCTCAAGGTCTTTCTTCAAGTTCCCTTCTATTTACCTGCAAACAATAATTAAATACATTGCATTGTTACTTTATATAAAAAACTGAGACATGCATTATTAACTTATATCTCAAATGCATTGTTATTTTCTTTAAAACAGTTATAAACACATCACTAGAGCCACACTTTGAATTGTGACGCTGAAAAGGAATGTCTCATTAATTATTGCTCGGCTACAAAGTTATTTCCGTGTTTACAGCCCCCTGCCTTAATCACTGTATCATGTATGAAGTAGTGGCAGGTGCAGCGTTCATTATGCACAAAGTCGCGTCTATAAATACATCCTTGGCCTATTGTTTCTGCCAGTCGCATGGGAGATCCACATCACAAGCATCAGCACAGCAAATATGTACCGGGGAAGAGGTGGGGAGAGGAAGAATCTGTGTCACAAAACTAAAAAAAGAAAACAAATATACACGGATATGTTTTACACTTCTGCATTATTGAAATTTGGGCATGAATTATACAGACTTGTTTATGCGCCATTTTGGAGACAGATGTTCCCAGTCTTACAAGATTAAAACAACAGGTCTCGCTGCTTGTACACGTGTGATGATTAGTGTATTGATTTGCACCAGATGCCCTTCCTAAAGCGACCCACTCCATCAGTTCAGACCTGGGAACAGTTGGTGCGCAGAGAATGAAGATTGTAAAGCCTTTGTTTCTGTTTTGTTCCAAATGTATTAGTGGCATTTGCATTACATAGGATTTAAAGCTGGGGTCAGTCACTTTTAAATCAACAAATTGAACTGAATGTAATAACACCTATCTTGTAGGTTCTATAGTTGTCACATGAATGCATGTTTTGTCTTTAGATTAGCTCTTTACTAAAATAAAAGGGAAACATAGAGGACCGCACTGCAAAAAGTGATGAAAAAAAGGCAAAAATTGCTCAAATTTTGAAAAATGTATCTTAACTCGGGCACATTTTGACTGCCTTATAATGAGATTTAAGTCACAAACTACTTTTAGAACTGAAATCTACCTCATCGGGGCTTCTCTACTTGATTCTAAGCACTTTTACCATCAAAATGCATCTCAAATATTTGTTAGATATCTAAAATAAAAGTAAAAACGATTATAGTGCTTAGTTCTTCTACATGTTAAAATGTATAAAAGGAAAAAAAATACAGTGTTTTCTCAAAGGGTTAAAGGTACAAGAAATGTCTCCCTTGGAATGAGAAAATAAAGCAATAGTTCTTGAATTAAGAATAAATGGCTTTACATCGGTGAATCTTGTTTTAAGACCTTCAGAATGTACTCAAATTGAGATAAAACCACTAATTTCATGCAATTATTACCTCACAATATATTTTTTTTTTTGCAGTGCCTCAGGTCATATGCTCAGCCCAAGTCAAATACTGATCTTTCTTAGTTTGCCAAATATAACTGATTAAACCTGTCACATTTTGTTTGGGCCAACACAATGTAATGATTATGATAATATAGGTACCTGAGCTTTAAGGGATTCAAAATGTCCTTCAGAATTATTCGCTAGCACATTATAGATAGCAAAACTGCCCACAATAAGAACACATTAAAAAGTGATTACATTGTTACTGAGTAGGAAAGACAAGGCTCATTGTTCAACATATTTCAAGTCCTGTCTTTGCATCTTTGAATCGTTTGATGGATGGAAATTATTCTGGCTTCCGAGAGAGATGTATCCCACCAGCGCATAACTCTGTTTTGTTTATGCCAAGAGCCCACAATTGTGAGGCGGATTTCAGATTTCCATGTAGCACAGAGTAGACCTTGTCCTATAAGTAGAACGGTCCTGCATTCAATAACTGTTTTTATTTTACATTTGAATGAGTCCGACCAAGGTCCTCAAATAAAGCTTGGACTCCAGAATTGACGATGTGGTTGTCGGATGTTCCACAGAATGAAACAATCAACCAATCATTTTTTTGTATAGCACAATTTGTGTAGAAGGCAATTCAAAGTGCTTCACAAGAGCAATTTAAAAGTAAAGAGAAAAAAGATACAAATATCAACAATTTAATATTAAAACCGTGCAGGATAAAAGTATGGGGTTTAAAACTTGTGGGTTTGAAAAGGGAGATAAAAGCAATACATACTGTAGTACCAAACAAAATCAGTTGTAAACAGCTAAACAGATAATAGAAAATAAAAAAGGCACTGATTTTGAAACAAATAAATACAACCACAAAAAATCAGTAATTAAATAGTTAGTAATAATTAAACAAATAGAATGATACAAAAGCAATAAATAGTACCAAATAAAATCATTTGTAAGCGGCTAAACAGATGTCATAGGAATCACAAAGGCATTGATTTTGAATTAAGTTAAAACAATCCAGCAATTAAAGAGAATAATTTTTTGTTTGAATTTCAGTGTGATTCTTAAAAGAAAGTGTGTGTTATTTACTGTTCTGATACCATGCATCCCACAGACTTGTAAACATTTTATTCTGCCTCTTTTCAAAGATCTTTTCCGGTTCAGTGGTTACATTTGACCTGCTTTAACCTACATTACAGTCTCAGTGTATTCATTCACCCAACATCACTACGGCCCCAGTCTCAGTCCTGCCTTCAGTCCTGATCTAGTCTTGTTTTGGTCTTGTTTCCTGTTACAATAGCCCCAGCAGCCTCGGGGGCCTTTAACACATAAAGGACTTAATGATCCGTCGATGAGGCCAAACACATGTGACCCCAGCCTTTGATTCCACCGTCACAACCCACCCGTGTCACTTTTCCATTCAATCTTTAACCACAACACACAATGCCTTATTAATCCTATATTTAGCATATTACACCCAGACCAGATGTGCGCATCTCCATCCCCTGCGGTCTCTCCTCTAATAAAAAACGTCTAGCTCAAAAAAAATAAATAGACATCTCTGGGCTGCATTGTCCTACTTTGCAACGCACCTGCAATCATTTCCTTTCCCACCAAAATGGAACGGACAGCCAGCTCACAACAATGATGTAATTACTTTAGCAGGTTTCCCAGGATGCACTGAGCAGAAAAACATTAAAGGGAGGGGTAGGAGTAAAAGGAAGGGGGTGGGTGGGCGCCAGGGGACCATTGCCAAAACAGGAAAAAGCAGTCACACCATAGTTTCTTTTAAGGCGAGACTCGGGTGTAAAGAGGAACCCGGATTAGGGACATACATGATTTAATAGCACATTCTCCATTGGTTCAGCCCACGGCCATGCAGAGTTTAGGACGTCCCGATACGATGGGGGTTGGCTGCGCTGGGAAAGAAACAAGTCTTTTGATTGTTGCGTTTGGCAGAAATAGAGGGGGACTTCCTGAAATTCCTTCCTTGTTGCTTCACTGCGTTTCAAGGCCGTCATTCTTTTAATAGGAAACAGTGTTGAAGAGAGGTGTGGGGCACTAAAGACAGTAAAGATACTAAAGATAAGGCTGAGCGGGGAGTGCATGAAGCAAAGTGAATGAAATAATCTATTGTTTATGAGCGGGAGTATTGCAGGCATGTACGCTGCAAAAAGTGATGAAGAATGGCTCAAATTTGACAAAATGTTTCTTAATCTGACCACATTTTGACTGCTTTACAACAAGATACGCCAATGGGACAAAGTATGTCTCTCTTGGAGTGAGAAAATAAAGCAAAAATAATTGTCTTCTTCTTACATGTTGATGTTTAAGCTTTTACTTTAACATTTACAATTTTCCTGGTTTCTTGTTAGAGGAGTGATACGATTTATCTTGGATGACTGGACGTAGTTTCTATCCTGCAAAAACGTTGTTAAATGTGCTATAGAATTAAAATATACTGGATAAAATGTGCTATAGAATTGAAATATACTGGATAAAATGTGCTATAGAAATAAAAGAGATTGGATGAATGGTTATGGGGTCTTAGTGCTGAAAAGATTTAAATCGCTGACCTGCACTCACATTTTTTGAGATTAGAATAGGATTAGGACACATTTCCCCGACTGAAAAAACCATTTTTGTTATTATTTGAAATTCCATCTCAAAGGTCTGAGTTTAGAATACATTTAAAACACTGTTGTTCCTCAATATTGTCCTTAAATAATGTTTTATTTGTTCCAACAGAAAGAGTCTTGTAAGAGAGAGCCCTGTGAGTCTTTTCTTGATGCTCAGAGCTGATCAGTTTTTCTGTCCAAAAAGCGGCAGACGCCAAAATTCCATGCAAACGTTGTGATGGGACCAAACTACAGGAGCAATAGCAGTGTATTTTAGTACTTTTGAATGATCCAAAAATATCATTGACTTAAAAAAGACAAAATAAACCTTTTCAGATATTGTTTGTGTGAAATTTAAGTCGTGCCAGGATTATTCAAAACAAAAGAAGGTTGCTCACCCATCATCGGTACTTCAGTTAGTAGGTTTTAAACAGTTTTTTGTTAGGTTTAAAAGTTAGGTGCCCCAGCTTTAAAGTAGCAATATGTAAGATTTCCATGTCAAGTCATCATTAAATGGCCCTAATCTGTCAAAAGGCATTCATAAAACATGCTCTTTTTCAATACTTCTTTAACTGATATCAGTAGTACAGTCAAGATATTTGGATTTCAAAATGAGTTTTACGGCCCCTAAATCTTGTTAATGTTTTCAATTTGATATCCCGCCCTCCAGTGTTTTACCAATCAGACGGTCTGTGATCCGGGCGCCAGAACTCATTGCGCCAAGCTGATCTCACTAGTAAAGTAACACGTGGCCGCAGAACTAAAAAAGGTCTTGTTATGATTGTCAGTTTATTAATGACAAAACAAGGAACAAAAGGAGGATTTCTATCGTTGTGAAAAAGGTGTTGGTTATAGATTTGTTGTTGACAAAACTATACTACAGATATTATGGTCCCAGCTTGATTTGTCTGCATATCTGGCAACCTGAGTCAGGGAGAGTATAGGTTGCAGTAGCACTTTTGGCCGGATTTTTACATACTGATCCTTTAATGAAATCTCATTTGTGTTTTCTTTCGCTAATATCTTCATCAACATGTTTTACGTACAACATTATTCCGGTTTGAAATAATTTGAGAACGAAAAAACAAGAGGAAACTGAATGAATGAATAATTACCATTGAATGCTTGATTGCCAAACTTTTATATATGATTTTTAAAACATATTTCCGTATGAATACTGTGTGAACTTTTACGGCTTCTATCGTCTCTTTGCAACTGTATCCAGATTCTCTTCTCGTAATGACGGCACTGTTTATTGGAGATGTGCCTAAACTTATCTGCTTTGATGTGGACCTCCACTTATGGTAATGTGTAGATTTCCTGGAGATGTTTGGCTTCTTCGACACTCTTGCACATTTAAATACATAAGTGTGTGTGTCGTCCTTGTGGCCAGTACGTACTTGAGAGAGTAAAGCTCTCTTGAGAGGATGCAGACGAGGGAACAAAAACATCTTTTAAACTTGGAGTGGTTTTAAGGCTTTTCACCAATGACCTTTGTTGACATTGTGTTGGAATAAGCTCAAGTCTCAGAGGAGTTGATTGTGAACAAAATAATGTGACTTTATGTGAGAAAGGTCTAAAACGTGACGAAGAGAAGGAAGTGAATACGGGGAGAAAAAAAAAACATTAAACGAGGTGGATAGCACTGTTAAGGACTTTAGGCTTTTTGAAGTGACAATCTCAAGTATGCAAAAAATGCGTGGTCTAAAAAAAAAACGCATTTGCATGTACATACTTCATGAAGGTCCAAATTGCAAGAATTTGGAAATCTATCTCGATTTATTTTATCTTTTTACTACATGCAAACAATAAATTGGCCATTCTCCACTGTTGCCTTATGTGTTTCAAGGCTCATTGAAAAAGATTGTCGACTCAGGACAAGGCTGAGATTAATCCACATAAGCTTTTCACCCCAACAACATATCAAAATAAAAAGGTTTAAACCAACTTCTGACTTTCAAAAAGTCTTTCACAGTCATGCGGCAGTGGATTGTAATGGACTATGGCAGGGTTATCATCCATAATTAAGAACAAGGACAACTTTATAAAGGAAGTAAGTAAGTAAGTAATGTTTATTTATATAGCGCATTTTAAAGACCAAGGTCACCCAAAGCACTTTACAATGTTCAGAGTTCAGATATTGTTCCAATCATTCCACACACGGTGATGACGGAAGCGAGTCGCCGAACACACTGGACCATCAGCTCCAATCAACACCATCAATTCACATTCATACCTATTGTGCATGTTTTTAGTGGTGGGGGAAACCGGAGCACCTGGAGGAAACCAACGCAGGCATGGGGAGAACATGCAAACTCCACTCAGAAAGGCCCTGTTCCGACCGGGATTCGAACCCAGGACCTTCTTGCTGAGAAGCGAGAGTGCTATCACTCAGCCACCGTGCCGCCCAGGAAAGAGTGTGCAACAGTCCAAAACCATTACGGTAGGAGCTTCACTCTTGTTACACAGCTCTTAGCACTGTCATTGGCAGAGTGGAGTCACGCATGTGACTTGTGTGTAATTTCCATCTTCTCCTAACCTGCTGTCTAAATAACTGCTACATTTGGTTGGAGTGTTCAGCCTGAGCATGCCTCGGCAAAAAACTAGGTCACAAGGCGGGAGAGATGTTCAGAGTCCCATGTCGCCTCTGGGTTTTGTATCTACATTCCCATGTTTTTGTGCGGTCTGAATGAGGCTTTAGTCTTTTTTCAAGCAGAATATTACTTATGAATTATGTTGTCAATGGTTAATTAATTTCTCCCAATATATTTTGCTTTTGAATACATAAATATTTTGTTTATACATGTAGATATGACGAATTAAACCCTTTGGCTTATTTCCATCTGCAGACCCCAGGCAGATTTGTATCAGACAACATTAACACATATAGTCTACATATCATATGGCATACATAAGTACACCAGCGACACATGATAAATATTGATGATAAACATTTGTAAAAATATTTATCATCAACATGTCCGTTAAAAGAGTCAACATATACAATGAAAACAAAATAATTAAGGATTAGTCACTTATGTTTGATTGTGTCAGAATGTACTCATATTAAGATAAAAACTCGATTCAACACGCATTTTATAGTTTTTTGCGGTGTTTATACAGTAATAGATCTATTCATGTAACAGCCTGTGCAATAACATGCTCTTGTAGCAGCATGCCTCCCACAGTTTGAGAACCACTATGGGCAGCTTTCCTCAAGTCGATCTGGAGCGGCTCTAGATTAGAAAGTCAGGAGAGACCCAAGCACGACTTTGAATAAAATATAGGTTAAATGCGACGGACGCTAAGCAGGCAGCTCTATCTCCATCTCTGCAAGTGAACGGTGTTGAAATTAACACGTTGCTGAGAACACATAATTAATTTCTCGAAGGCTGTGACGCACTCCAGCTCTTCACACCTTCGGATCTGCAGCTCTTCATTCTCACATTGGAACACAGGGGAGTGAAGCCAAGGCTGTACTGTATATCCAGCTTTATACTCAAGCAAGGAGAGACATGTCTGCTGCTGCTTCTGACGAATCGTCTTTTACCAGAATATTATTATGTTTGTGCGACTGTATGTTATGGACATTGACTTTTGATTTTATTTTGCCATATATTTGTTCTATTGTAATTTGAGTTTGCTTCGTGTCTTGGAATGTTTTCCCTGATGTGACTAATTTGTGTGTCCCTGTGTGTATTAATTCCCTGTGCTTTTCCCCATTTGTACCTGTGTGTATTTATTTCCCTGTGCTTTTCCCTCACTTGTCCCTGTGTGTATTAATTCCCTGGGCTTTTCCCCACTTGTCCCTTTGTGTATTTCATTCCCTGTGCTTTTCTCCACTTGTTGTCCGTCCATTTTCAATACCATGTCTGTTCCTGTTTTTTTTTCAATCGTGAATTTGTGTGTTTTTGTTGTTACCTTGGATTTATTTCTTTAAACTACACTTTATTTTCAGTCCTCCATTTTGGGTTCCTTTAATCATTTTACCCGATAACACATTGTCATACTAGAACAGATGAATTACAGATTATATGAGTTCAGAGAATCTTGAATCGTGACCCTATCAGTCACAGTTGGACAGTTTGAACGACACATGTGCAGTTCAAGAACAGAATAACATATGCGCATAACTTCAAAGACATCAGTTATAACATATGCTTAAAGGAGCAGTATGTAAAAATCTGTCCAAAAGTGGTAGTGCAGCCTCTCCCACTGTCCCTTACTCAGGTTGCCAGATATGCAAACAAATCCAGCTGCAACCATAATATAGACAAGACAAGCGATTTATCAACAACACAACTATAACCAATTTTTTTTTTCAAAGATATAGAAGTCCTTGTTTTATTCTTTGTTTTGTATCGAGACCGTTTTTTTGTACAGCTTGACTTGTTACTTTACCAGTGAGATTAGCTAGACGCGGTGAGTCCTGGAAACCCGGACTACGGACTTTCTGATTGGTGAAACGGTGGAGGGCGGGACATCGAAATGAAAACAATAACAGGATTTAGGGATTGTAAAACAAATTTTGAAACTCAAATATCTCGGCTGACTTTCATTTAGAGAAGTATTTGAAAAGTGCATAGTTTATTGATGCCTTTTGACATATCAGGGCCATAAGTTTGTGTAAGCTCTCAGTCGTACAGGGATTAGTCAAAGCAAAGGAAGGTTTCCACCCATCATCTGTACTTCTTAGCGCGCGTTGGAGATTTCTCCAATGCGCGGTCCGAGAATTCATTCCCTGAAGAAGTCCGCTAGGTTGAGGACGAAACGTCGGGAAAACTTGCTAAGAAGTACAGATGATGGGTGGAAACCTTCCTTTGCATATCAGGGCCATGTAATGATGACTTGACATGACTTATATATCACTACTTTAAAGCTGGGGTTCCTCACTTTTGTTTTCCATAAATAATTGTACTGTACGTCCCAAGAGTCTTAAAAGTTGTTCAATGTTGGGAAAAATCGGACAATTACACATGGTGCATTTTATTCTCTTCATCTTAATTTGAAAACATGTACTTTTGGCATCCTTGTGAGTCACTACTTGATGCTATGGGCCAAGGGCTGATTGGCTAGGTGAGGGTGGTCCTGTCTTTTCTACTTTTCTGTCTGGAAAAGCAAATCTGGAAACGTGGGCAGCCAACAATGCATGCAGGTGAAAACTAGTGATAACACCAAGTAAGATCCCCCAGCTTCAAATCCATGGATGAGATTATTAAACATAAGTCAATAACTATAGTATTCAAGCTTTTCATTTCACTAAATATATAAACCAGCAGGTGAAAGCCAGATCCTGTTGGACATCTTATGCTAGGTAGGACAGGTCCTGGTTATTTCTGTGATGGGAGACATCTGGGAACACCAGGTGCCATTGTGGGGCAGCTGTATTGTGGCAAACTGTGATTGTGTGCTTTAGGAAAGACACTTCACTCACATAAGAATGAGTCTGGTATGTGTGTGAATGGCTGGTGGTTGTCAGAGGGGCCAATGGCACATACTGGCCTCGCTACTGTTCGTGTGCCCCAGGGCAGCTGTGGCAACAGTAGTTGTTTATTATCACCGTCTATGGAGTGAAAGAACTCTGACATAGCACCGATCATATTAAACATATTTTTAGGAATAATAATTTAAGACCTGATTTGTTATGTATGTTACATATTTGTTGCAAAAAAGCAGTATGCTATCCATACAATAGGGTGTGTGAGTTTTTGGTTGAATATCTGTGTATAATCCGCCATGAAAAGCCACTTAACTTAGCTCTATTTCTGCTCATGAATCCAACAAGTGTCATTTCATTCTTTAACACACCTAAACACACTCATGGCTCTTCATCTTCCAAACTTAACTGTGAGTAAAATCTCCTGAATTGTCCTCAGCATGTGGCGCTCTCCTGCCTCTCTTGTTGTGCATGTTTTTGACTGGCTTCCATCGCCTCTGAAGCTGAAAACGCGCCCCCATCAGAAACTCATTTGGTATGGACACGCTGTGATGTCCCAGCCCCATTCGTCTGTGCTCAGTATGGGGCTCCCGCTATAGGCAATTTGTATTCACATTGTGACTTTCTCCACTTGATTGTACAATACCAGGGGAGGCCATTTAAACAGGAAGGAAAGAAGCTGCTACTGCTAATTCCGACTTATTGGCCAGTGTACACTATTAGGCTAAAGTGCTTCTAATTTTAAAAGCCCAACGCTCATTTAAAGACTCTGTGAATGGTTATTATTCGCTTAGAAGTGCCTTTAAAAACATTATTGAGCTGTTATGAAGAAGACGGTGTTGTGCATGATTAAGTGAGGAAACAAAAGGCTGACGTATAAAGCTGTAGCTCTCTGTAGTAATGAGGGAGTTTAAAATATTCCAAATTATGCTGACGGTGGTAAAAGCGCTGTTAAATATCAAGTAATCAATGGTAGATAAGGTCAGCAGTAAATGATGCTGATGAAGACGCAGGACACTTGGGTGACTGATTGCATGTGTGACATTACTGTGGAGGACTGAGGTTTGTCCCAGTGGGAATGGGAATACTTTGACTTGGAATCGTCAAGACGTGACAAGGGGAGATAAGGTGCTTAAAGCTGGGGTGTCTAACTTTTTCACTTTTGAAAATAAATAAAGTTTTCGTCCAAACAGAGGGAGTCTGGTAACAGTTGAAAATGGCTGTCCCTGCCAAAATATCAATTATTTTGGGACTTGTTTCCTGGTATTTCCTAATGTATGACTAAAATAAATCAAGCTTAATTTTTTTGAATTACCAATGTCAGACGACTAAATTTAAAAATGATTGGACCAAACATGTAGATTGACCTTTTTTTGAACACATCAATTGTATTTATTTAGCCTCCAAGGAAGTCCCACTGAGATTTCAGAATTTCTTTTTAGGAGGAGTCCCAGCCCCAGCAGGTGGGAGTGGGGTCGGGCAGGTTGTTGCACAGGAGCATGCAGAGGAAACCTACGCAGACATGGGGAGAACAAGCAGATCCCACCTAGATAGGCCTTGTCTGAAGGTGGAATCAAACCTAGGACCTTCTTGCTGTGAGGCACAAGGGCTAACCAATGCACCAGCCGCTAATATGTTCTTTTTATCTTATTAGAATATATTTTTCCTGTAAAAAGGAGACCTGAAAGTCACCTCTGGACACTTTGGGCTGAGAGCTGAGTGACGGCAGTTCACTCTTTTAAACTTTTCCATCTGAAAAAACTGAAGTGCAAACCCGAATTATAGTTTCAGAAGATTGATTCTAGTACATACAGGCCACGTGCGACAGGGACTCAGTTGGTAGAGTGTTGGCCATTGGGCCTGCCGGTCATGGGTTCGAGCCCCACCACAAGACCTACTTCACGACTCCCACTGATGTCTGCTGCCGTTATGTTCTTGGGCAAGACACTTTACCACTTTGCCTGAATCCCTCGCTGAAAGATCAAAGCAACTGTGGACTCACCACCTGCAGGAGGATCAGTGAGGGGCTGGTGCTCTGTGTACTGGGTGCAGCTCTGACTGCCACCTCAACCCAGAAATGGATTAAGGGAAAGAAAATGAATGGATGTCTGGACAGTAGATCCATTGTTGTATGGTTCGAAAGTCAGGCATCCCAGCTTTGACTTATGGAGCTATTTCTGTTTTACCGTGTACACAAATTTAAAAGGAATGGAATCTCACAGTAGTCAAGGCCTTTCCTTACCGTAGACTATTCTATATTTTACATTACATTTATTCAATTCAAAGTGCTTTATTGGCATACCTGCGTTTGGAGTTTGAATAGTGTATGTATTTCAGGTCAGGTGAAAGGTTTGTCAGATTCTACATGTACCTCTGTCAAAATATGTGCATAGTGCAAGGATAAAACAGAAAGGGATCTAAACAATGCGCCTTTCAAAACTGCCATTTCATCTATCTGTACATGTACATGAGCATGACTCAACTGGACTTACTGGGAACAAATGTGAAGCAACAACCCCATGATTCATCCTCTTTATCTTTTCAACGGAAATATTGGTCATGACAACGATGCTTAAATACCCATCTGTGTAACAGTGACTGGCCAAAAATGATAGATTAACCAATAGTCTAAGGAATTACACACATTGATGTACTTTGATAAGTCGTTAAAGGTACTCAGTGTAATTTTGACAATTGCTCCAAATGAAAAACATGTTAACCAATAACAAATGTTACCTTTCAAAGAATGATTACCTCCACCATGTTTTTGAATTTGACCTATACATTTCCATGAGAACTGAGAATTTGCCATGTAAATGCGCCATCTTGAAATACATTGGTTGACAAGGGACTAAAAAAGAGTTATTGTTTCACAAATATCGTTGCTTCCACTGTGCCCTCACAAGTTTGAAAAAGGGACCATGGAGGACCACTGTTATGTAGAAGATCTGCACGAACAAGAATATTTATCCAAAATAATTATGCAAAAATCTAAAAACCAGCATCATAGCAGCAAACGTGTCCACATCGCAAACCACACGCACCAAAAGGCAGAGTTAAAACAACAGGAGGTACATTGTGTAGTTTGTACACAACAGACTCACACAAGAACAATACGTAACTTTTTTCACACTGACAGTAATGAGAACGAGGTAGAATCTGCAACACGGGTCTCAGGATGTTCTGACCCGATCCGAGTTCTAAAATCACCAGAATACAGTTTATCAACAGCATGAGTTTAAACGTTCTGTTTACTTACCATGAATAATAATCTGAGTTATAGCAACAGTCTTGCCCTGTATATATCCATGTCCTGGCTTCTCGGATCATCGTTTACATTTCAGCCAACCAGTAACAACGATCCATGCATGTTCTTCCGCTTTATCCGTTGCCGAGTAGCAGAGGCAGACTTCCCTATCCACACACACATGAATACATACATCATTCATAATTTCCCACATAGTTGCCAAACCAATGACATTTCGCCCTGGGTGTGTAAACTTTCAAACACAACCTTATATGGTATAGTGAAAGACAAAAGCAACATTTATCCCTGTTTACATGATTCTTTGAGCTGTAGATTTCAAAGCAGGGCACGTCACCTCTCCGTCAGCAGCCTCAGTGGCTCAGGGGCAGTTTGACACGTCTGACCTTTGCTGCCTGGAGCTGTCATGTCCCGCCTCCGTCCCGCTATTGACCGCGTTCAAGTCAGCACCGCACTCTGCCAAACGGTCCTGCTCCCTCAGGACGCCCCATTCACACCAATCACATCACACCATCATCACAAACAACTGGGCAATTACCATGTACCCATTTTTGCATGAATATAGCCCTATAATAATATATAGGGCTGCACAAGTAATCACAATTTTTGTTCAATTGGCAAATGGCAAAGTCTGCATTATCAACCACTAAGTTCTTTGCAAAGTAACAGCATGGGAAAGTACGTAAAAAAGAGACTACAGATCAGAAAAAAAAAGTTGTTGAACTTGGTGAAAAGTCTCTTGATTTAAGTTTATTTTGAAGATGGGACAATGGAACAAATATCTTTCTTGTCAGCAGAATCATTAATTTCTCAATCCAGAGACATTTAATATTTTTCATTATTTATTTAAATTGTCAAAGTGTGTTGCACCAATCAGGTTTGACTATAGGATATGTTTTTTGTAAAAAAAAGGCTAAATTCAAGCAATTATATATACAGATTTTTTTTTTCAGTAAATATATCACTTCAACTAGACTTTTTTTTAAATGTGCAGGAATTGTGCAATATGTAATCACAAGAAATTATTTTTACGGTCATCAAAATAAAACTTTTTACACATGAATGATATAAAAAAATCTCATCAAAATCACAACGTTGGACAGATATATTGCATTTTCTTTTTTTTTTTTTTGAATGGTGCAGGTCTATTGGAAAGTGTGAGCTTTCGTCCCATACTGATGTGTTTAAATCTCTTTGTGTGGTTGTCTATTTGGGGTTTTAATAGGGAAGAGAGTCCTGGGATAAGCTGTGGAAGAATGCCTGTACTGTCCAGGCCGTGGCATGGTCCCAGGAACAGCGGAGGGTATGGGGGGTTAGAGGGGGGTTAGAGGGGGGTTAGAGGGGGGGGGGAGAGAAGAGGGAGAGCGGGGGGAGTTTTGGCAGAGCGGAATACATTCACCCACATTAACATCCCTGTCCCCGCTATTCCCCATTTAGAATTTCCTTCCCCCCTTTCTTCTCTTCCAAAATATGTTCCTCTATTGCCATATAATTCCACCAAACTGAATATTTAATTAGTTTTGGGGAAATGTGCATGCTGTGAAAGAAGAGGTTTGGAGCCAACGGTGTTTGTGAACTGGAAAGATTGTGGATGAGTCTGGTTGCTGTCAGCCAGTCACATCTGTCCATCTTCCCCAGTCAGCCAATCGCCTTCAAGGTCATTCATTTATCATTCTATGATACTGTGTATAGAGAAGAACAACACTAATGAATAAAACAAAAGGCATGCTGTGAACCTCCAGATAAACGTTATAATTCTCCTGTGATTTATTATTAGGGCTGCATGATTTTGAAAAAATATTTAAAAACAATTTTCCAGATAATCAATGCGTTATGAATCTACTGTATATGATGATTTTGAAGGAAAACGGAATCTTGTGGTTCTGTCTTTATTAAAAAATGTCGACACTAAGTGCTCGTGGACTTTCTTTTCCATCAGCAGATGAAATGGAGTCAAAATAAGAGAAATACGACCATAGTTGGCTCTTATTGGACCTAGTCTGCCCATCTGTGGACTATTGAACTATTCCATTCAATTATCTTTAATTACAAAACTTTATTGTCATACAAGTTATATACAATACATTTGTAAAGTTAGTTGGACCTCCCAGAACGCGGCATTAGCTTAAAGGCAGGGCCCCAAAAACATATTGTTTTACATACAATATATGTAAAACAAAAACATATTGTTTTACATATATTTTACAATATGTGTAAACAAATGTGACAATCAATTCATGATATAAAACTGTGAGAGGGAGCAGGCCTCTAGTAATTTTCCCACTGGGTTTTTGAGTGGTTTTTTTGTGATGTTCCGGGCTCCCTAAGGAGCAACAGCTCCTCTATGTAATTATTACATTTTCTGTGTTTGAAAGGTTTGATTCTCTGATCTTGTTGGTGAATCAACAACTTTGTAAAGTCCTCTCAGACGACTGCTGTGTAGAATCAATAATAAATGTAGTTGCCTGTTTTTGAAATGCACAAAGATTTCTGATCCTGTTTCAGAGCACACATGGGTTTGTCAAATGTTCCAAATACGTAACACGATTATTGGCTGTAAATAAAGGAAATGATGTAATCTAAATAATTGCAGTCTTTGTGATGCTCCTTGCAGCTACTAAAAATGCCATTTTCATTCGATTGTGATTTACATTTCTGTACACTTTTTCCATTGCATGTACAGTTATCAAGTCATATTTGTGGCCTGCAGCCATAACATCTATCAATCACTCATAAACAGATTCTTTGTAGTGAATTCAATTGTGTTTGTGCCATATTCCGGCAGTCAAGTGTCCTGCCAAAAGACACAAGGAGAGTCTGGGGTCAGCGTTGTAATTGAACCATTAACTATCAATTTGTGTCTGTTCCACCCATAAAATAATAATTCATTTTTAATTGCGCTTCAGTCACATGTTAATTATATCCTTGGGAATTCTCCACTGAAACTCTCCACGTTTTTATGACTGTTCTTATAATAAACGAAGGGAGACAGACTCTAATAAAGAGAGAGATGACACCAAATGAGCCAATCGTTAAGGACCGATCTATAGACATTAATAAATAAATAAAACTCAAGGCAACAGGACGTCTGCATGATGACATGACAATGCAGCGTTTAATACTGCTCATGCTGTACTAGTTCAAAGCATTCTGCATGAAGGAAGGACTAAGTCAGCTTTGTGGATGAGCCAGACCAAACATCCAACGTGAAAAGTGAATGTAATTGACCTGATCTCCAGTCACCCCTCCCACATCTCCCCCTCTCACCCTGACCTGGATAAGCCTAGGGAACTGACATGGTGGCTGAGCGGAGAGCACTCTCGCTTCTCAGCTAGATAAGATAAGATAAGATCAGATAGACTTTATTGATCACACACAGGATAAATTTACATGTCACATCTGGCATGGATAGATAGAAGGTCCTGGGTTTGAAGACCGGTCGGAACAGGCCCTTTCTGAGAGTTTGCATGTTCTCCCTGTATCTGTGTAGGTTTCCTCCGGGTTTCCCCTAAAAAATGTATGGTGTTGATTGGGAGCTCGGCATTTTGCTTCCATCATCACTGTGTGTGGAGTGAATGCAACAATATCTGAACTCTAAACATTGCAAGGGTGACCTTGGTTTGTAAAAATGAACTATATAAATTAAGATTACTTCCTTACTTACTCTATGAACGTAATAGCAAAAAGCTCATGGGCAGTTTTACAATATGCGGTTGTCCTTGTCATTGTCCTGGTGTTAATCTTTATCTATTGTCTTTGGGAATACAGATAGGAGCCCCAACCACTGACAAATCAGGTGCCTTTCCTCATTATTTGGCTAAAGCTAGCAGGTTGCAGTTGCTGGAACAGAGCAATACAGTCTTGACAGTTTGTCCCAGGCCTAAATAAATATTCACACTTGTTGCTGTTTCTTTATCAAAGTTTGCATTTAAGAGTCATTAATCTGGTTAAAATTAGGGTAATAGGAACAGCTCATTTGATCAAGGCTCCAGTTGAGAACAAAGTAGCTGTTAGCTTCCAGTAGGACGAACTACTACGATTTCAGAGAGTCTCTCAAAGCCGATGCGATCTGATTGGTTCTTTGCTTCCAGATTCCCGCCTGAGGAGCCTGTTAAAGTTAGCTCTAATTGGTTTCTTGCACAATAAGGCAAAACACTATGGAATATGCCAGCACTTGGTTTGTCCAGTCCTTCTACAATCACTCCAAGCTTCTGTTCGTCCTACAGGTTTTTATAAACATACTATTTTCATGCAGGAAAAGGAAGGTCAAACTTGGGGGTGGGCAATTATTTTCTTCGATTGGCAACATTGGGATATTAACCAATTGACATGGTTAAAGTAGCAATATGCAAGATTATCATGTCAAGTCATCATTAACACTAGGAGCGCCCCTAGCGGTCATCTGACCGTCACTCACTTTAATATGCTAATTAGTGTATTCAAAACAAAACGCCAGAAGTTGAAATTTTATGACTTTTACTGGGTACTTGTTGTTTATATTTTGGTGTGTTTTGTTTTTGGAAAAAGTAAAGAAAACAAGATTTACACGCATTTTAACTTTTATAAACCACAGCCATTTCTGCTGCCCCATAGGGATACATGGCGCAGGGGCGACTGTTGTCATAGTAACCTTTCCCGGGTTTTTTTCGCGCCTTATACAAATGTATCAATATGTTGTCATTAGACTCTAAAGGGACTTGAGGTTTTTATTTGGGAGAGAGAAAGAGTTTTGAATTGAGAGGAGTACAACATGAATAGAGCTGCAAGTACACGGTATGAAGCCCAGACAGTGCTTCAAGACATTGAATGAGAACAGTCTGACGGAGGTGAGATGTCACAGCGGGGAGAACACTTATAATATTCTAAATCTGAACGTAAACCCGTAGTGCATTCACGGCACGGACAGCAGTGTTGGAACAAGTCCAGAAGCAATAACGCACATGACCCGCGTAATACCAGCCATACGCAGGTGTCTGTGTGCGCGCTGTTGCTCCATTCTGCCTTTTCATTCATCATCAATTACATTCTTATATTTATACATAGAAGAAGGCAATAAAGCAGAATACAATATCGCAATAAAATAGAACAATTAGATGAACTATCAAGGCAGAGTGCAGATGGAGCGCTGTGAGGCCTCTCGTCACCCGCGGACACCTGCAGGAGGAGAGCGACTGTGCGGCCCTCATCATATCAATAAGGATATCTTTCTTATTTCATTCAGATAACACTGTGTGTTATTCTGCACAACGCGCACTGCAAGGCAATGATTATAATTTTTTCTGATCATAAAGAGCACTGCTTGTCTCAAATAAATACAAATATATATATATAAACGTGTCCCGTGTAAAATTGAAGATTGTACATTGACGATGGTAGCCTAGCTGATGATCTTGTGTCAATACGAATACTATTATTATTATCGAGATAATATTTCCCACAGTGATTTCGGCCTCTAAAGAGAAAACAGTCTGGAGATGACGTAAGAAGTAGACGCATATATAGCAGCGCGAAGACGTTATGGTCCCGTGCTTTTCTAAACTATCATTTATATTGTTTGAATTGACATATTGTTACTGAGTCAAATTTAACATATAGTGACCGACCTTTTACGTGTTTGCAAAGTTACAAAATAAATCTAGCCAGAAAAGTCTTCGTAATTTTTTTTTTATTTCGGCTGGAATTACAATTACTTAGCATATTTAGACAAATAATTTACACAGTTTCATTATGATCACGATTTCCTTGCAACAACAAATTCTGGTTTAGTGAACAATCAATTTGGCAAAAGGCTGTATCAGCGCAAAATACATAGCGGTCAACTGACCGCAGGGGGCGGTGCAAGGTATGTTTAGAGCACGGCGGTCCTAGTGTTAAATGGCCCCAATCTGTCAAAAGGCATTAATAAACCATGCTCTTTTACAATACCTCTATAACTGATAAAGAGTAGTTCAGACATTTGGATTTCAAAATTAGTTTTACAACCCTTAAATCTTGTTATTATCATTTTGATGTCCTGCCCTTCCCCATTCTACTAACCAGAAAGTCTGTGATCCGGGTTGCCACAACTCACAGCATCGGTCCAATCTCACTGGTGAAGTAACATGTGGCTTCTACTAAAAAGGGTCTAAGATGATGATTGACAAAACAAGGAATAAAACCAGGATTTCTATCTTTGTGAAAAAAGGTGCTGGTTATGGATTCGTTGTTGATCAAACTCTTCATTCAGATATTATGGTCCCAGATGGAATCGTCTGCATATCTGGCAACCTGAGTCAGGCGGAGTGAAGTACCACTTTTGGCCAGATGTTTACATACTGATCCTTTAATTTCAAAATTACAAAAAGCTGTAGTAGCTGTAGTAATGAATCCACTGTTTGATATTTTATTTAGGGCAATGCATTACTTTGAGCGTGTTTGATTCACGAATGAGAGCAGAGTGAATGTACATATTAAGTTACAGGCCTTCTTTGAGTATTGACTGCCGGGAATAGTCCAGGGTTGGTTGTGGCCTCCGGGCCGCACTTTGCCCAGGTCTGGTCTAACTGAACATGTAGCCATCATTCATGTGAAAAAAATGGTAAAGTCCTTCAAAACGACTGCTGTTGTGTTTTTGTGCAAAATTAGATTGGTTTGAATAAGAAAAGTTACTTCACTCACGGCCCTGACGAAGACTCTTGTCAAAACGCGTCGGCCTATCATTAAAAAGAACACAGTTCTCAGAGTGCATTCTTCTCCATTTTTTCTTTTGCAAACAGTTTTCTCAAACCCTTGAGTCGGATGAGCACATGTTACTGTTTTTACTATTGTTTGATCCAGTGCAGCACTCCTGCAACCCCTTCACTCAAGAAAAATTAGTTAGTTTGATTCATTTCAAAACTGAAGAACACATTTTCACATCTTTATACGGTTGGAAAAGGGGTTGGATGAAGCAGAGGCTTATTTGTTCCCAACCCGCTCTAATTCAACACTATAATACACCGAATACGAGACAATTTATCAACATACAGTACAATATCAATACACATTTGTGCAGTATTACAATATACAATACCATGGGGTTTTGTATATTGTATTGTATTGGACACAAAAAACACCCAAACACACACACACCGGCCCAAACACTCTACTCACGGTTACTCAAATGCACATCAAAGCGTTAATAAAATTTGACTAATCTTTGCACCTTTTATCTGTAAAGCAAAGATGAGCCAAACTTGTGGAAGCCTTGTTGCGTTTACAAACCTCCCTTCTGCTCGTCTCTCCTCCTATTGCCTTGTCCTCCCTTGACAGCTTGTTCCCCCACTTTCGGTTGACGTTCATTTGTAACTACTTCAAAAAACACGCTGGCAGAGAAAATACAGACAGATGTTGCCCATGAAATATTTATCCCTGCGATTGTAACCTGGATTCCACACTCGCCTATATTATTAATGATGAATGGGCATTTTCTTTTTAAAGTCAGCGCTGTGTTGATTTGGAAAATAGCTGTATGAGTACTTTTCTGATACCATCCTCCCTTCCCTCTTTTATTTATCTCTGCGTAAGCATTGTAGCCGATCACATGTGATGAATTATGAGGGGAGCAAAAACAGCAAACTCAGGACTGTCCCGGAAGGATGAATCTCGAAAATCCATCTTTATCTGTTGGCGGGACAATGATGACTGGCCGTTTAAAGACACTAGCGCTGTCTGGAGACGGAGCCAGCGGAGTTTCAGCCCCAGGCCGCTATGCAGAGCTCCTCCCATGACTTTGACACGCACATGAAATGGAATAATAATACCGACAATGCATTCAAAGATAACCCTTTCGATACATATCCAAAATCCTTTATCATCACAAAGCAACTATCCAGTCAAACACCTCACTGAAGTCCAATTTTCTGAGAACTTTCTGCTATAAACCAAATTTTTGGCTGTTTTTCTGTAGTTTCAGGCAACGGAAGGGGGACAAATAATTTAAAATAAGTTTAAAACTGTTTGAAATAATAGATAAATTGATAGATAGAGAGATACTTTATTGATCCTTGTAGGAGAAATTCAGGTGTCCAGCGGCAGAAAAACACATCCCTATAAACACATTTGTACATCAATTATAAACATTACATAATGCGCAAAATATATTAAACTCAATAAATATTCATTTCCAATAGACAATAAATCTTCCAACATTTGACACAATGGTGGACCTTGACTGCACACAATACAATACAATACAATACAATTTATTCTTGTATAGCCCTAGGTCACAACAGAAGTCATCTCAGAGGACTTAATAAAAACCATTGAAATCACCAACACAGGTCAGAGAATCAACAGCCAAAACACATGGAAATATAAAGCACACACAGAAGAAAATGTCCATACATGTTGTAGAATGCTAAAGTGTCCTGATCATCACCAATCCTTTCTGTTGGACACTAACTGTCCAACAAGACCCTCCTGCATCGACAAGGAAAAACTCTTAAAAAACGCCCAAGTTGAAGCCAATATCAATACATATTTTGGTTTGAGTGTTTCTCTTCGTGTCTAGTCGCTCCGGTTTCCCCCACTTGTCAAAACAAGACAACAAGCCTCACTTGAAGGTTTGACCGAACCAAAAATCAACTTCTATAGGGGGTTCCCCGGACAGGTTGACATGCTGGGTCAAATGCAGAGGACCAATCTGTCTACAGGGACAACCATCCATTGTCTTCTGCTTTATCCATTGCTGGGTCGAGGGGGCAGCAGTCCAAGCATTGAAGCCCAGACCTCCCATCACACACACTCCCTCCAGTGTGTGTGGATAGGAGACAATAAAGTTTAATTCAACATACTCTACCGTTCAAAAGTTTAGGGTCACATTGTAATGTCCTTATTTTTGAAGGAAAAGTACTGTAGATAACTTTAAACTAGTCTTAACTGTAAAGAAATACACTCTATACATTGTTATGTGGTAAATGACTATTCTAGCTGCAAATGTCTGGTTTTTGGTGCAATGTTGTAATTTCTGCAAATGGAGGATTCTTTGACGAAAGCAAAGTTGGATGTAAAACATCCAAAACACTTGGGTAACCCCAAACTTTTGAACGGTAGTGTACATCTAATATTGGCAATTTTATCATCTATATTTTACCTTTCCTTCACTGCTACCGGACAATATATTTGATTATTGTCAAAGAGGGATGCATTGGATATGGGAACCTTGGAAATAAACCCAGGGACCAATTAGTGATGACACAGGATTGCCCTTGAGCTACTGGGTCATTGCACATCTGTCCTAGGAAAAATTTCCCATCAGCCAGTAACCATTTGCAGTTACTGCCAAAACAGTCTGGCTGCTTTTTTCATCTGCTACGTACACAATTTGATTATTTCTAATATAAAGTTGCAACACTGTAGAGAATGTATGTGTGTATTGTATTAATTGTATGTTAAAATATATGTGCAAGCAATGATCCCAGGAAGAACAGCCACTGCACTATTGGGGATCTTAATAAACTAAACTAAATATTCTGTTGCAACAGTGAAAGCCTCAGCCTCTTCCTCACTACGTCCATCTCCTCCTCTTCACAAGTGTCTGCACACATGATTGACCATTTAAAGACCCTCTCACTGTCTGTGTGGAGATGGTGCCAGCAGCGTTTTGGCCCCAAGCCGCGATCCAGAGCTCCTCCCACTGCTTTGACACATAAATAAAAGGGAATAATAATGTTGAGCTGGCGCCTGTGCTGCATGCTAATACGGCTCCAAATGCCCTTTAACCAGAGCAGCATATCAAAAGGTGGAAAATATGATCCTAAGAGGCGTCTAACGGTGCGTGACAAGCTGTAAGCCTCTACTACTGGGACTGTGGAGTTTATTCACAGCTAAATAAAACTATTAGGGTGCATTTAAAGCCATACAACTGGATTTATGTCCCTGTACCACCCACTAACAGCAGCATTTCTATACTTCTGCTGCAAAATACTACCCAGTACTGCAACTTCATGACTATAGCAGAGCGGTTGTTTTTCCCTTTTTACAAGAGTCAGTTCCTCTACAACTTAATGTTCAAGCACATATTCACACATAATTATTTGAGCTAAAACATTGTTGTTTTTAGATTCAGCCATTTCATGAATATCCCCATCACCCTATTAGACAAAACTGCAGAGGTGTGTACTGCCGTTTAAAACACATTTTTGCCAGCATTTCTGCAGTGAGATTGGTGCATTACACTTGCATGCTATGAAAATGTAAACACGTTTAAATGACTGGCAATGGACTAGTGATCAATAGCTGCATTCCCACTGTGCAAAAACATGGAAAAAAACATCTTTACAAACTTAGGTTTCAAACAGAGGGTCATCTTTAAAAGTGCTTTGTGACCTCGTCTTTTCACCGAGGCATATTAACTTTGAACAATCAAAATATAATTGTAATATAGGCTGCAATAAAAATCGGATTGTTTTTTTAGCTTGTTCTTCGCATGTGGATCAAGTGTAGCAGGTTATAGACCTACACACAAGTCACAAAAGGGACAATACCGTGATGCAGGAATGTCTAAACTCAGGCCCAAGGGCCAATTGCAGCCCTCTGTGCCATATTATGTGGCCCTCTGCTGCTTACACAAAGTTGCCATTGAGGCACTTTGACACGCAGGAATCAATTTGTGGGCTCTATTGGAATATACTGACATTTGTTTTATGACTGTGGTTCATCATTACCATAAAATCCTATCAAATCCTGTTTTTTAAATCCAGGTTTTCTGCCCCAAGTCAAGTCGCATGAACTAGAGTTGCCCTCCTACTAAAAAGTTTGGACACCCCTGCCGTAATGCAAATTAGTGGCATGTGAATTTATTCGTGAAGTAATTTTCCGTTAGAAAGTACAATTTGTCTTTAAATGTGACATATTACTCCACATAGTCCATAATATTGCAATTCCCTGGGGTCTTGGTTGTGCGGAGCCTTTAGATTTCTGAAGTTTGTTTCAACTCATGTTTTCCCTTCACCTGTCTTTTTACGGTGAAAATCTGACACAGGTCTAAACAACCTGCAAACTTTTGCCACTGTTGTACTGGGGGCTACACAGGACCGCCTTGGGGAAATGCCTTCTGACAGCAGAAAATGCCAGTGATTTTTGTACAAGGTAAGGACCAAAACGAATGCCGACGTGTATATGAGTCTGCCCTATTCCATGTGTGAATAGGTAGACAGCAGTGCTTTAAGGGACACATGACTTTTGTATTTTGTTTTGTGAATCCAAACCAAATGCAGGATAAGGAAAACGTACGTTGGACTGAACTGAATAATGATATAGTCAAACCAAAGGCACTGCTGTATGGAGTGATCCACTTGTGTCGCTGTGATGGTATTCGTTCTCCAGCAGTCCTGCGAGTGAATAAAACCGCTTTGGTGGGAATTTTTCGAGGGCTGAGATTAATTGGCATGCAAGAGGTGTGAGTGTCCACAGTCTGCCGATCTCAGCCCTAGCCGAGCATGACAAGCACAGCCTATCTCCCACTTTTCATTAGGCCACGGACAGGCCGACCACAAGCTTTATGCTAAACGCTTTTGATAGTAGGCTGTCTCCATCTCTCTCTCTCTCACACCAAAGACCTTATATATATTTATTTATCTATTTCCTTTCCATGCTGTCGAGACAAAACAACAGGATGCAACAAAAGCTAACAAGTTAAAAGGGCTGCAAAGTCTGTCAAACAAGCACAAAGCAGCGAGGAACCGGCAGGGAGGAAATCTTTTGACGGAAGGGGTAAATCAATGGATGACTGTCGACATATGATTAAGTGCGCCTTTATTCTGGACGCGTGCCTGCCCAATCTACAAAATGTACATTTCATTTATCCAGATGCATTCACAGTGGCAGCAGAGCAGTTGGCAGAATTATGATTTGTATATATGCAACAGGGGTAAACTAATTAAAGTAGAAAGTGAAAGGCGGGCTTGTTTTTGATTTTGTGTTGTATGTAGCGGCCACGACTTGAAAAGAAAAGGCGAGTAAATAGCCGAGCTTGTCTGTCACGGTTTGGTGACGTTCAAAGACAGAAAAAAACCTCTTTCTTTTATGAATTCATATCCAAAGTGCATCTGGAAAGACGGGTGTTATTTTTTAATGCCAGGGAAAAAAAAGAAAACAGCTCAAGGAGACGGTTTGTCAGATTGTGGGGAATAAGTGATGGATCTCAAAGGTCAACAACAAAACTCCAGGCAGAGGTGGATTCAAATATAGCTTTGAGACATTATTGCAACATTCAGAGCTTCAATGAAGTAGACTTAATCTTAGGAATGTCCCACAGTATGGCACTTGATGGCATCTTTTCTATCTTGCAATGACATATTTGTGAAGAGACGAAGGACGTTAACAAAGACATAGTGAAACTGGACCACTCACCTATAGCCCCGTTATTAATAATGATTATAACAATACTAAAATAATTCATCAGTGTTATTTAAAGTGTGTTTTATTCTCAAAGAATCTAACAATGGATTATTCATTCACTCCCTACACAGTGTGATTAACAGCTGTCCTGGGACAGCCTACTATATGAGTGTCTCTCCGTGGAGAGAGGGTATGCGCTGGCCCTCCAGTCATCTCAGGTGTCCCTTCCGTGTGCCCTGGGCCGCTGGCTCATGCCATAGCGGGCTCATGCCATAGCGGGCTCATGCCATAGCGGGCTCAAGGCCAGTCATACAACATGATCTGTTAATGTCAGACCGTGTGGTGTTGGGGTTGTAGAGTTTTAGAGTTTTTTCCTTTCTCGTTCGTGTATAGTCTGCGTGTTTTGTGGCGACGTTTCAATGGAGGTTCGTTTTCTTCAGGCCTCACAAACAGGTAAAAATAAAATAATAACAAACAAAATTATTAAACAAAATAAAATGTGAGTGAACAAAACAACAGTGTGGTACTTTACAGCCGCAGCTGCCGCCTTTAATTTAATTCTATTGAACCAGACGCATGTAAACCAGTGTGATCTGATTGAGATGTGAACAGCCAGTCCCTTTGGTGTAACTGGTTTGAACCAAGTCTACACTGGCAAAAAAAACAAGTAAACCAGATACTACTGCGACAAGGCCAGCAGATACATTTGAGAGCACAAGGAAATGTTATGCTTGCAATAAAAATGTATATAATACAAATACACAGTCCCTTGATGCACATGTCTCATTGCTGTGTTTTCTATCATTACATGAGACAAAAGAAAAAAAAAAGGCACTGTAGAAATTAGATGTGCCGCTGAAGAGATATCCAAATGTGTGCTTATATATTATACTGTATATGATGGCATTTTAATCGACAATTCCGTTCCAACTTGAGATAATGAGGCTAAGTTACCTGAGCCTTTGGAAGCATCACAAGAGTGGTCAGACGTGGAGCTGAGAGGTCGGACCGGTTTATGAGCAACAACAAATAGGGCCTGTGTTCCTTTGTTTTGTAAATGTACTAATTGACCTTTGCAAAAAACAGAAAATCAAATGAACGGTGTGAAATATTTCCTCTTGTAAATATATAAACAAGTACCTTCGCAACTTAACAGTTTGTTTATCACCCGCAAAGCGTCTAATTTCTCATTTGTCATTGTAAATTAATTAGAAAAGAATGAGAAACACGGACAGAGGTCATGCTGCCGGAGCTCGTAGTCACCGTTTGATTATAATTGTGCATATTTTGTTGGACTAAATGTCAGAGCGATCTTTAAATGATTGAAGAAGGATTCAGTAAATTATAGACGTAGTCACAAGTAATAGTAAAATGACATTGAGGGCATTACTCAAGCTGGGATTTAATTACATGTAAACGTATACATCGATATGAGCACTTAAAGAATGTAAACAAGTCAACACACAGAGGGTCGCAGGAGTAATGTGTGTGTCACAGCAGATGCTTAATAAAACCAATAATGTTTTAACATAAGAAAGAACAAAGACCTAAGGCAAGAACGGATAATGAAACAAGAAGTGTTGACATTTCTCCAGAAGTCCAAATGGGTGCTTTTATCCATACCAAATAAGAAAAGTGTTTTAATTCATGAAAACATATAAAAGTATAATGTAATGTGCTAACCCTGTATCCAACTGATTTAAACCTAATGAACAAACAATAATGAATTAGTTTTATACAGCGCTTTTTTGACACAAAGATGTGGCAATTTTTATTCACTCTTTACACAGTGGTGACAATACTACCACTGCAGCCACAGCTGCCCAGGGGGACACTGACAAAAACGAAGCAATCAGTATCTGCTGTCGGCAACACTGACGACCAACCATTCACACACACACACACACACATACACACACGCACACAATATTCTAATTCATTCTAATGCAGGTCTTGCCTGAGGACACAAAAATAGTTTGACACTTTACAGCCGTCCCTATGTGGCACCTGGTGTTCACAGAAGTCGCCCATCACAGAACTAACCAAGCCCTGGCCAGCTTTGCTTCATACTTGTAAGAAAAACCCTTGAGTGAGTCTCTATTTGACACTTTGGGTTGAGAGCGGACTGGTAGAGTCCAAGAAAGCTGATCTAAACAAGTGACAGAGGCCACATCGAATGTGGAAAAGAGTGACAGATAGTGATACTGTAGATTTGATTATATTGTTATGCTTATAGTGGAGTTAGTTAGACACCCCAGCTTTAAATAATCAGCATTATACATTGTTGGTAGGCAGATTGTCCCTTAAACAATATCTTGAGAACGCATCCTGTCATAGAATGTGAACAAGTATAGAATCAGAATCTTTTTTTATTGCCATGTAAGGAACAGGAAATCACAGACTAGGAAATTGTTTTGGCTCTCGGTGCAAACAAGTCAAAAGTAGGGAAAGAATAAGGCATAATGAAACATTACACTTTCTAAAATATATATTTTTTTAAAGTAAAATGATTACAACTACAATATACTGTACATGTACATTAAGCAGTGCAGTTAGGTGACTTTATAAAGGGCAGTAAACTGACTTTATGAAGGGTAGGGGGGGCAAGGTTATGAAGTAATCAAGAGTCCAACAGCAGATGGGAAGAAACTGTTCTCATTGCGGGAGGTTCTGGTCTGAATGGACCGCAGCCTCCTGCCTGAGGGGAGAGATTGGAACAGTCCATGTGCAGGGTGAGAGGGGTCGGCTGTGATGCGACCAGCCCGGCCTCGAGCTCGGGCGTCCTAGAGGTCCTGCAGCATTAAGAGGCTGTGGCAAATCACCTTCTCTGCAGAGCGCACAATGCGCTGTCTCTGCTTATCCCTGACAGTGGCTCCAGCGAACAACACAGTGATGAAGGAGGTGAGGATGGACTCGATGATGGTGAAAAAGATGACACTGAGCGACTGTGCAGTCTACTGGAAGAAGTGTGAAATTACATTCTGCTTTTATAATTATGGGTCAAATATGGCTCAATGGAAGACATGTGGTTGTACTGTTTGTCTCACCAAACTTACATTCTAAAGGGCTGAAATCGGCTCAGTCCACCGTCTCAAAGTCTTGGGATTCTTGAGTGTTGAGTTTAAAAACAGCACTTTTGGAGCAAGAATGATCTTTTTGTCTGGTTTTTACTTTTCACTGCTTTGATTCCTATTGAAAGACAATTACTGGTCACAGATCTGTAGCCAAATCATGGTAACAAGGTATTTATTTCTTAACCAGTATGGGTTTTTAGTAAGAAATTTAACACTTACAACTTTTAGAGAGTGGGGGACCTCTTTGTGCTGATTTGTGCCTTGCGAATTGATGGAGATACAAACAATGCAATGAGGGAACAGTTATTTTTCTATTTTATTCATATATTCACTTATTTGACCAGGACAGTACATGTTTACATTGACATCAGAACAATACTGTAGGGGAGTGAAAAGGCTTATGAAACACACATATACAGTGTTTTGTGGAAAAAAGTCTGGTTCACACTGGGGTATGTCTTGCAGTTTTTCCAATGTGGTTTCACTGCAAATAGCAATACAAAAAATCTTACCCGACTGTGACTTCAGCTCCAGTGGCAGAGTTCCACAGATGTGAGGTAGGCCTGACCAAGATTCCAGCCTCTTTTTACTCTGCCACGCTAGGATTTCAGTCCACATCACATTAAGACACATAACTTTTAAAAATGAGAATTATGCACAAATATCTCATCATGTGGTAATTCTGGGTGATATGGCAGTGATGATGCTTCATTAGTTTCCGGTCAAATATCTGTAGCGTTAGTTGATGTATGTGATTATTTATGATTTGAATGCATTGTTTGTTTGTTTCTATCTTGTTTGTCCAGCACTTTGAGTTGCCTGGTGTATGAAGTGTGCTCTACAAATAAACTTTCCTTGCCTTAGTTACAATGCCTTATGACAACAGACTTCATGACAAATGCTGTGGCCTTAGCAGACAAGGACACACTAAGACATTCTGGAATAAACTGAGCTGCTTTAGGATTAACAGGTAAACCTCCACAGCAAGGTTTTGAGCTAAAGAATGATGATTCAGCATAGTATGTGTCCTTTAAAATAGTAAAACTAAAGCAAATACTAGCAGTGACTGATGGCAGATATAAATCATTTGTAAAGCATCAACAAACTAGACATACAATTGGTTTTGATGGTTAGCCCAGCCTGTCAAACCGGCTTTTGTTGTTATGGCTAAAGTCACCCAAACATGACAATGACTGAACCGAGACAATCCCCTTCAACCAGTGCATAACCTCATGTTGTGTCTGTCTGCCATTGGAACCACAAAAGCCACACACATACATACACACACACACACACGCACTAACAAGCTATTGCTCGTCGCTTCCTGTTTCTGGTTTTCGCAACAATAATTCCCATTTACCCATCATAAATGGACCTATCAAAGCATGACGGCGAGACAAAACACTTGACGGTGAAGTGGAGTGGTAACAACCCTAACCGTTTCCGCCATGACCTGGTTTATGGAAAATGGGATTCATGATGGAGGAATTTTTTAAAGGGTTTTTTCAAAAGCCAAGAGTAATATCAGTCACTGTGGACTAAAGGATGCTCATGATTTGAAATGGACAAATGTGGAGGGTCATTGACAAAAAAAAGTCATTAAAGTGCGATCTGCTGATTAACGTCGTTTGTATGAAAGGGTAAACGTGGCTGCACATGTGTGTTGCTATTTTTGAAAATGTAGAAGTAATTATGATGCATCTGATGTTTCCCGTCTTTAGTTAAAGCTGGGGCACTTTTCACAAAGAAATACTGTACAGTATGTCATGAAATCAGACTTGTTCCTCACTCTAAAACAGTTTGGGTCTGTAACTAGTTTTCACATGCATTTGTTGTCACGTCTTTGGATCAGCTTTCTCAGTGAAAGGAGGACCACCCTCACTCGGGTTTTACTTACGCACAAGGTCCTTAATGTTGGGACAAAAAAAGATTTCTTCATGAAAAAATTTGGATACCGTAGTGCTAAGTTAGTCCCATGGATGAGATGAAATTAAAAAAGAAATGTTTGCTATAAATGCTATACATTCCAAAACTTCCAAAATCCAAGGGGTTTCATGAACACTACTTAAGTACAGTGTCAGATTGCTAAAAATAATTGATACAAATGAATTAGGCATCTGTAAATGTTATTTTCATTATATTTGTGACTTGTGTGTTTATTAGTGATTTTGTAATCTATTTGTCTTTGGTATAATTTGTCCGTATCAACTTTCTTCTAATCTAAAATGTCAAGACATAATTCAGCATTCAACCAAGATCAGAATCATCAAGACAACATTCTAAAAAAAAAAGAGAAAATTTCACAGGGCTAATGTGAAAAAAGGGGGTTAAAACAAATTATAGGGTATGGCATTTTAATAAACGATTATATTTTGTTGTTGCCTCTGTTTGTCTCAACTGAAAGAGTCTAGTAAAAATGAAATCAAAATCAGAATTATTTTTATTTTCAGGTGGGTAACAGGAAGTCACAGAATAGGAAATAGCTTTGTCTCTCGTGATGGACTCACATAGCAAGAAACCTGTTATAAGATACTTTGACTTCAAAAGATAAAAGTGCAAATGCATCAACTATGTACATTTGACATTCATTCATCAGTGTATTACTTATAACTTAAGGAATTGATCAACATTTACCCTTTAATGGATTCCTCAACCATTTGGAAGATTTGGTATATCGATTTTGAGAAGTTATATTGGAACTGAAACATACCTCTTTGGTTTTTCACACTTGGCTTTAGGCACT
Source organism: Knipowitschia caucasica (assembly GCA_964034765.1). Classification (NCBI taxonomy): domain Eukaryota; kingdom Metazoa; phylum Chordata; class Actinopteri; order Gobiiformes; family Gobiidae; genus Knipowitschia; species Knipowitschia caucasica. The sequence continues at coordinate 7,868,794 of OZ035843.1, forward strand.
TTTACCATCAAACTGCATCTCAACCATTTGGTCGTGTCATGTCATACTGTTTTTCACCCCCTTTAATAGTCCAATTCTGGGTCGGGGGAGTCTCAAAGCACCAGTCCCGCGCTGATCCGACATCAAAGACATGGCCTTGGTATTTCAGCGGGGGCTTCAGGCAAAGCAGGGTTAAGTGCCTTCCCCAGGGTCACAACAACACCGTTAGGATAAACAATCTGATAAATTAAGAAAAACATAAAAACAAATGATGTGTGTTAATAGTGTCCTATACATCTTAAAATATCCCAAGGAGTGAACATTAATGTGTTAAGTTGAGCTGAGCGCCACATATGGAGCCAAACTATGCGCGGCTAAATCCATCCATGTGAATCTCCAAAAGCTCATCTGCTCTGACTTTGTAGAAACATTGCAAAGCTTGAGTCCTCTGTAGCTCCAGGAGACCCCGGTGCACACACACACACACGTACATACACACACATACTGACCTCCAGCCCACGCAGCCACACTTCCTTGTGCTTATCTTGTAATCCACCGTGTTGACGTCTGACAGACATGGGTGGGCCGGTCCTTCCTGTGGCGGGGGGGGTACCAGGGGGGCATTATTTTGATAGCTTCTTTTCACTCAAATTTCCACCGCCGCGTATTCTGCAGCCGAGCATGGGCCGCTCTTTCACAACCAGTCACTGTTCATAACGTGCCAAACAATTATGTCACAGTGCGTGGCCTCCCGTGTGAGAAACTTAGCCTCCATGCGTACACTGTATGCAAATAAGTGGGAGAGGATGAGAAAGGGGAGTTATGGAGCATGTCCAAGCTACTGTTGTTGCCGAAGTGAACTGTGCTACTGGTGACAAGGGGGGAGGAGGGGCGGAGGGGGGCTGTGTGAAGTAGAGCAGAGGTTCATGGGAAATACCAGGGATGAAAGGTTGGTTATTTTTGTTGGAAGTGCGAGGTAACTTTTGCGGATCATTGAAATATAATATTGCAATGTAAATAACAATATTAATAATAGGATAATTCCTTTCCCTAATGGAGAAGAGTAGGTTGAATGCAATATCAACATGAACCAAGAGGCAATGGGTGGCTTTGTATGCTTAAAGCTGGGGTATCTAAATTACCTAAACGTTGTTAGTCCCTACTGAGTCTATGAGCTAATCTACACAACATGCTGTCTTCATCTTATACACAACTGAGTGAGGGTGTGAAAACCATGGTGAGAGTATCCGACTTTTTTAGAGCAAGGAACTACATTTATTTGACTGCAAAAAAAGGTTTGGCCTGAAAGTTAGGTTACCCAGCTTTAAAGTAGCAACATGTAAGATTTGCATGCCAAGTCATCATTAAATGGCCCTATTATTAATAAAACATGCTCTTTTCAAATACTTCTTCTAACTGATAACAGTAGTTCAGCCGAGATGTTAGAATTTCAAAATTAGTTTTCATGTTGATGTCCCGGCCTCCACCGTTCAGAAAGTCCATGATCCGGGTTGCCTTCAAGCTAATCTCACTGGTAAAGTAAGATTTCCTGTTACTTACGTGGCAATACAAATCATTCTGATTCTGACGTGGCCGCAGTATCTAAAAAAGGTCTCATTATGATTCTCAAATGATTGATGACAAAACAAGGAATAAAACGAGGATTTATATCATGGATGTGTTGGTGTAAAAGGTGTTGGTTATAGATTTTTTTATGACAAACTCTTGACTATACAGATTTTATGGTCCCAACAGGATTTTTCTGCATATCTGGCAACCTGAGCAAGGGAGAGTAGGAGAGGTCGCAATGACACTTTTTCTTTTTTTTTTATTCCCATGCTTTGCTATGTTACTTCAAAGTTACATTGTTAATATTTAGATTTTTTTATGTATCTTTTATTTATATTGCGTATTTTTACAAACCAAAGTCACCCAAAGCGCTCAACAAATATTGTTTCAGATATTATTATTCCATACAATGACAATAAGAAATATTAAACACATTTGAATGAATCACATTTTCTCCCGTCCATTTTCTTTTTCTATATCTGTTGCCAGGTCAATCATCTCAGCAGATTTGTCCGGACTTCCCTCTGGACAAATCTCTACCCTCCTCCAGCTCATCTTGGGGAATCCCAGAGTGTTCCCAGGCCAGCAGAGAAACACAGTCCCTCTGGCGTGTTCTGGGTATTCCATAGGTCTCCCCCCAGTGGAACAGCTCTCCAGGGAGGCATCCAATTTCATTTTGCTTCTAACATTGAAAAGCTGTGCCTTGATAATGTCTAATGTCATCAAAAGTCTTATCCTCATTATGTCCTGCCAAGTTGCCTATTATGTGACTTTTTGAAGGTTTTCCAGGTCTGGTCTATTTTAGTCTACTCCAAATTCCATTCATTCGAGAAACCAATGTTTTTTGTTTTTTCCCCCCCATGTTATGTTTATGAGAACCCTTTTTGAATTCATTTATTCTTGTCTGTGGAATGACTGGGATTTTGTGGTCTGCGTTCAGCGGTGCGGTTTGGTTCAAGTTCAGGCTCCCGAGTTCAAACTCCCATGGTAATAACCTCATTGTAAATACGTAATAAAACTCTGGAGCTCACAGAAATGGGTGAGAAAAACCATAAAAGATCTGACAAGGAACTGAACTTGAAACCCACCATTTTACTGTGGGAACCTGTGCTCAAATTGGACTTTAACATTTCCTGTTTTCTCTGAGAGGCCGCTGGTTAAATCATGTTCAGGCCCGAATCACCGTATGTGTGTAGATGTGTTTTCAAACTGAGAAGGAATGAGAGGAAAAGAATCACCGGAATAATGACTACAGACTGAAACACGCAAAGTTTTTATAGCTGTTGACTTGTGTGAGTTGCTACTTATGTAATCAAATACAATTATCAATCAACTTTTATTTGTAGTGCAAAAGGCAAGTTTATTTGTATAGCACAATTCATGCACAAAGCAACTCAAAGTGCTGAGCAAAACAAGAGACAAGAAACCATCAAACAAGGCATTACAATCATAAATAACCTCTATACGTTAAAAGAGTAAAGATAACATTCTTTCGTTTTACTGCACAGCTAAACAGAATTGTTCTCAACCTAGATTTGAAGATTTTGATAGACAAAGCCTGTCTTCCATGTCATTTGTATTTGTCTAACATAAAATCATAAAAACCTGGAAAAAATTGACAGAAGAAAAACTAAAGTGAATACTAAAACTAGATTTGAGTTAATTGCCAAGTCTAGCCAACTCATCTCTTTAATAACTTGATTTTATCTCAATATTGAAATATCTAATGTATTAAGTTCTTAGCATGGTTAAATCTTATATTGCACTGATTTGAGAAGACCATTCATGCTTTTATCATTTCCAGGCTTGATTATTGTAACTCGCTCTATACCGGCATTGACCAGGCCTAGCTCAACACAGAGAGATCAAACAGGGACAAAGCACAGGGACCACATCACTCCTGTTCTGCGATCCCTGCACGCCCCCCCAGTATATTTTAAAATTCTATCGTTTTTAAAAGTTTTACTAGATTGGCACCTTCTTATTTATATGGACTCCTCCAGCCCCACCGTCCCTCCGGAGATCCACACTTTCTTGTTGTCCCTAGGACCAGGCTGAAAACTATAGGAGAGTTATTTTTATCTTTGCACAGAACTGCACAACTTCACTCGAGCACTTCAAATCCTTGCTTAAGACACACTTTTTCTCTTTGGCTTCTTTATTGTTGTTTTTTACTGTCTGCATCTTTAGTAAGACTTGTTTTACAGGTTGTTTTACATATTCTCTACTAATGAAGATTTGATTGATGGATTGATAAGATCTATTTAATGCACCTGTCTTTTTCATCATATGGACAGAAGCACGTTTTGTTTTCTTCAAACCAACACAATGTTTGTTATGACCACAACGAGAATATGGGCATGAATGGTGCACCAACATGTTTCTTAGTGTTCTGCTATTCCTTCTTTTAAAACATAATTTGTTTTCTAACACTCAGATTTTTTTGCACAATAAAACCAAACAATGGCACATTCTGCTTGTTTTGGTCTCATTTTCTGATTCCTTTGACAAACAGCCTCTCTCTTGTCTCTCTACAGTCCACTTCCCTCAGTTTTTTTTCCAGCACAGAGCCGAGAGTAGCTCTAAAAGCGGGTGCCTTGCTTCCCAGAGCTGCCATTAGCGTCTGTGTCAGGCTTATGAAACCTTTTAACATTCCTAAGTTGCGTTTCAAAGACCTCAGAATGCCAGAGTGGCTTTCACAGCGACCCAAGCCATTTATATTTTACACTGCGTAGCCCCATGACCTAAAGCGTGAGCCACCAAAACGAAACAATCGCACTCATAATTGTTCAGACAGATGTATTTTTCTGCTCCAACCGGCAATTAATCTTGGATATTTCCTCGCTGGCGTGATATTTTTAGAAAGGGCATGATCCTTCAAAAAAATACTTTGCTAAATCATACTGCCTTTTTCTACTGCTGCACTGCCACTAGAGAATCTAAATAGGGACGTCACACAATCAAACGTTATGGTTACTGTAAGAAGAACATAACATTTAACCAGTAACACAACTTTAAAGATCCTATATTTATCCCAAATTTCAATCACATGCTTCAGTCCAACATGGGGCTAATTCAATTTGGAGAGACGAGAAACAAGAAGCTTTTGAGTATTTTATTGGGAGGAGGTTTGGCGCCCTTGGCCCCGGTGCGGCCTTCAGATCGGAGAGGCTCCTGCGATGGAGCGCGCCAATCCCCAAAAAGGCTGTGAGTTGATGGAGTTTTGCAGCCTGGTTTGGAGGGGACAGAACGACGAGACTACTCTATGCTGTGACCGCTATCGCTATGCTGTGACCGCTATCGCTATATACTGTGACCGCTATCGCTATATACTGTGACCGCTATCGCTATATACTGTGACCGCTATCGCTATATACTGTGACTGCTATCGCTACATACTGTGACCGCTATCGCTATATACTGTGACCGCTATCGCTATATGCTGATGACCATCATGCGCTAACCATTTTTTGCTATATACTGTGACCGCTATCGCTATATACTGTGACCGCTATCGCTATATACTGTGACCGCTATCGCTATATACTGTGACCGCTATCACTATATACTGTGACCGCTATCTACTGTGACCATCACTTGCGGATACTCAGCTGCTGCCGCCACCAGGAAGTTTAGCGAGTGTTTTATGGAGATGCCAGAAGCCGCTGGGCTGCCAGAATGGTCGAAGTGTCAGGCCTGATGTATGAGGAGAGGGCCGATGATGACCAGCGGCCCAGCTGCTGGAGGGCGGAATATGGGAGCCCCAGGGACGCGGCGCGCGTGGCGGCGCCTATCCGGAAGGAGTGGGCTGTGTAGAGATGGGGAGACAGGTTACAAAGCAGCAGTATGGACTTGAGTTGGGCTCTGAACCAGTTGGATGACATGGGAGGTTATCGGGAGTAAGAGATCTCCTTTCCGAGAGCAGGGGCGAGTGTAATGCATCAAGGATCTGTAGGGACAGGGAGAAGTGTCTGACCGAGCTATGACTATATTACAAGCGCCTTTGCGTTCGGAATGCTTGAGGTGGAGGTTGAAGTAGTCGGGATAATAAGACAGGTCGGAGAAGGCAATGTCTTGGGCTGCATTGAAGGTGGCGTGGGGGTTAGTGAATTCGCTTATGCGTAAGAAGCCCATTTTCATGTAGGATGCAGCGGAGGAGAGAAGGTGAAGAGACGGAGGGACTAGACCAGGGCGAGGGATTCAGTGCAGGGGATCTGGCATGGCGATGAATTGGCAGAAGGGCAAAGGCGTCAGAACTCCTGGAATTTAAAGCAAGAGAGAGAGTCAGCAAGACAGTTAGGTGACGAGGGACGTGACGAGCAGTGATGGTAAATTGTTCAAGACTGAGAGCCATGTGATGCGTCTAAGGAGGGTGTGATTTGGGGAGAGGATGAACGACTTCTGTTAATTATTTCAATGACATCGAGGTTGTCGCACGTCACGGAAATCCTTTTCCTATGCCACGTACGGTTCCGCAGCACGCAGGCTACGGTCCGGGATATATCTCGTGGAGCGCGGAGGAGATGCTTCGAGGGAAAGCGTCGGGCCGGGGCCCGGCGAACCACTGGTCCTGGAAAAACCCCCAAAACCCTCGGACGGGGCTGCGTCCGTGAAGAACCGCGGGGCATCTGAGACAGGATGACGTCACTGTAAAAGAAGAGATACACCATCCCAGCGGCTCTGCAGACGGGACCGGAACGCCAGGTCGGAGCGGCGCCCCGCGTCCGGGCAGACAGCGTCATTGAGGGAGGAGACGGAGCCGGCGAGGGAGAGGAGTCTGGAATTAAAAGAACGACCTTGGGGAATGATACGGACGGCATAATTAAGATGCCCGAGGAGGGAGAGCAAGGACGCCTCGAAGTGACGGGAAGGCCAAGGCAGACCGGGAGAAAGCGCGGATGCGTTCGAGCTTGTCCGGCGGGAGGGAGGCCTCCATGGCGCGTGTGTCGAGGCGGATGCCGAGAAACTCCGGAGCGTTGGCGGGGCCTGTGGTCTTTCCGGAGTGAAGGAATTCGAGGGCAGAGAAGGCGGGCCTGAGCTTGCGGAGAGAGCCCCCGGAGCAGCCTGGGGGTGGGTTGACTACGAGGGAATCATCGGGAAGATGCGGGACGGAGGGGAGCCGCGCGTAATTAAGCAGAAACCGACACGGCGCCTCCGAGAGATTGTTGAACGAGAGGGACTACTCCGGCAGTCAGAGGTGAGGCGCACTGCGAAGAAGAACTCCGATGCCACTTGACCCCTGAACAGCGCCAGTGGTCGGGGTGGATGGCAGCAGCTTGAACGCGTCCGGGATGACGGCCTTGGAGAGCCAGGGGCCGGGGCCGAAAGTCTTTATTAGCCTGATCGCGTGGTCCACGGTAGCGGACTGCAGGGAGAAGGGCGCTGGAGGGAAGGGGCTGTTGATGCTCGGGCGGGCCCGGAGCGGGGACAGGAGAGGACGAGTATGAGACGCTTCTTCCTGGAGTGCTTGCGGGTGGCGATGCCCATCGGGTTAGAGCGAGACGGAGAGAAGGGGCCAATGACGTAGCCCACGGACACCTCCCGCGCCCGAGCCGCGTGCCGACTTGGGGCTCACGGAGAGCCGGAAAGAGGTTGCGGGACACGAGACGCCGAGGAACCGCCAGAGCTTGCAGTCTAATGTGAGGGATTTAATAGAGCTTGCAGTCCAAAGTGAGGTATTAAAACTGAGCCCGCAGTCCAAGTGAGGCGTCTAACGGAGAGCCTGCAGTCCGGTGTGAGGGAGTTAAACGACCTGTAGTCCGAGGTGAGGGATTAAACTGAGAGCTTGTAGTCCAGAGTGAGGGATTCAACATTGCCCGCAGTCCTAAAAGAGGGATTTATAACTGAGAGCTTGTAGTCCAAGTGAGGGATTAAACCGAGAGCTGCAGTCCAGTGTGAGGGATTTAAACAGGTTTTACGGTCCGAGTGAGGGATTAACTGAGCCCGCAGTCCAAGTGAGGAGTTTAAACTGAAAGCTTACAGTCCAGTGTGCGGGATCCAACAGAGCCTGCAGTTTTTTATTTTCATTTATATTTATATTTATTTATATTTATTTATATTTATTTATATCTATTTATATCTATTTATATCTATTTATATTTATTTATTTTTACATATAAGCGTTCCAGATATAAGCAGTACCATATATGCAGTTCCAATATGAGCAGTTCCATATATAAGCAGTTCCGTATATAAGCCGTTCCATATAAAAGCAGTTCCATATAAAAGCAGTTCCATATATAGCAGTTCCATATATAGCAGTTCCATGTATAGCAGTTCCATATATAGCAGTTCCATATATAGCAGTTCCATATATGAGCAGTTCTGTATGAAGCAGTTCCAGGTACGGTATAACAGTTCCAGATATAAGCAGTTCCAGATATAGCAGTTCCGTGAGGGATTAACCTGAGAGCTCGCAGTCCAAAGAGAGGGATTTAAACAGAGCTCGTAGTCCAGAGAGGGATTTAAAGAGAGCCTGCAGTCCAATGTGAGGGATTAAACTGAGATCTTGCAGTCCAATGTGAGGGATAACGGAGCTTGCAGTCAGAGTGAAGGATTTAAACGGAGCTTGGTTAAAGAGAGCCTGCAGACCAATGCGAGGGCTTTAAACTGAAGCTTGCCCACCAATGCACGGGGCCAACTGAGCCTGCAGTACAAAGCGCGGGGCCAACTGAGCCTGCAGTACAATGCGAGGGGAAAAACAGTCCGCAGATCTCATACTTACCCACAACGCCAGAAGACAAGGGACAACACAACGGGACCACGCCGTACCGGCACGAGGAGGCAGGGATGCGCACGGCTCCCACCGCACCGGTCCAGACCGGCCGTATGCAGCAGCAGGCCGCGACCAGACGAGCAGCGGCGAACCCGCAGAAAGAGCCCGCAAAGGAGGAGAGCGGCAAAGACCCACGGACCACAGCACGAGACCCGCAGCAGGTGCAGCGACGCGGAGGAGGAGCAGACCACACGCAGCAAGACAGAGGACAGCAGGGACCGCAGGAGTAAGCGTGAGTAGACAAAAGCGATTCCTCCAGAACGATTCTTGCAAGGCTTCGAGAAGGCCGAAAGTGGGAGTTTCTCCGCTTTTAAGCGGCTGCCTGGCCGGTACAGTGATTGGAAGGGGGCGTTTGCTGTGCGATAGCTGGGGATGTGAACCGGCCTGGAGGGGGTGACTTTGGCTGACGTCTACCAAATTGAATTTCCGCGGGCTGCATTATTGTGATAGGAAAATAGCTAATGGGAGATAAAGTCCAGATTCAATGGGTATCAAACCACAATTTGCTGTTTTCATCTTTTGTGTACTTGTAAGAAAGAGCCCTCTGAGTCAATATGTGACTCTTTGGGCTGAGAGCTGATTGGCTGAGTGAGGGTGGTCCTCTCTTTTTCCACTTTTTTCACTGAAAAATTTGAGCAAAAGATATGACAGAGGCCAGAAATACACATGTGGAAGCGAGTGGTCTCTCACTTCTCAAATTCGTTCAAGAGCGAGGAACAAATTCCATGGATTCCATGGCATTGTCAAAAAGTGTTAAAATGAAAATAAATCATTATCACTTTACCACAATTCAATTCAATTTATAGTATAGCCCTAAATCAAACAGCATTTATCTCTGAGAACTTGACAAAACCGTTGATTTTGCCAACACAGATCAGAGAATCAAACAGTTCAAAAGCATGAAGTGCAAGGTTTATTATTATTTTTTTTTATTGTTTATTTGGTTGGGACAGTACATGTTCATGAACACATCACTCCAGATTGTAGCCATGGGCTAATTTGCATCCGTTGTCCCACATTCGCACTCACAAACACACACTCATTCACCCTGAACTATTACATATTTTTAGTGGTAGGGGAAACCGGAGTACCCGGAGTACCCGGAGGAAACCGGAGTACCCGGAGTACCCGGAGGAAACCTACGCAGACACGGGGAGAACATGCAAACTCCACTCAGAAAGGCCCTGTTCCGATTGGGATTCGAACCTTCTTGCTGAGAGGCGAGAGTGCTATCCAATGAGCCACTGTGCCGCCACATGTGTATTGGTCCATGAGGGGCAGATGACCAATGTGCATAAGTGTTATTAAAGGTCCATAAATGCTGTTCACCACCACCACAAAATGAACAACTCTCCCTGTAAATCGGCACCACACAATTACCAATACATTCACATTGGTTTGATGCAGAACTGTCCTCATGTTATAAGATAAACTTTATTGACCTTAAATTTAAAGGTCACAATTGGCATAAATAGGTTGCGAAAAAGACAGGAAATGTACAAACAGGTATAAAAGTAAACGATATATTATATTCAATTACATTAAAATTGACTATAGCAGTGCGAGTTTACGCTTCTTTACAGTCAATACAATGAAACGAGGCTTATCATTTTGAGTGGCTCACACCATGTTTCTCTATAATTTCATTTTCAATTTCACGTGCATATTTTACCGTGAAAGACACCAACACTCCTTCCACCTCTGTTACAGAACATTTCACCAGTCGACCTACAAATTAATTTAACATGTATTGGATCACCTTCTCATGACACCGGCAGCCATTTTTTATCTCCTCCCTTCCACGTCGCATGTAACTGTATTCCACGACATGCTCTTGACTTTTTTGACTTGATAATTAATTACTGTGACCAAAAATTAATTAGGGTCTGTAGCCCAATGAGCGCGGGTGTGCATCGGAAAAATTTAATCCTTGGAAAGTGCAGGATTAGTATGCGGGCGGAGTGCTACTGTTTCGTCGCTAGCCCTAGGTCTAATTGACAGAAGATTAAGGCAAATGTATTTATCAAAAGCGTAAAATAAAAAGGTGTGGATTGACATGGCCCGCTTTTACAAATTTATGGTTATAAAACTGGACATCGTTATTTTTTACAAATGGCAAACTGATTCCGGTGTGTGTTTCAAAGCAGAGAACAGAAAAGGAAATATTTTATACAAGGACCAAAGTGAGGCTTGTAGTCTATTTAACAAACTGGCAGACCAATCCCAATCAGAGAGAATAGATTTTACTCTGCCTTCCGACAGAATACACACTGGCATTTCAAATTGATTTTGTCCTGGTCCATGGTCCATATTTAATCTCAACAAGCTAAAAGTTTTTGGCTTCCATCTAAAAGCTATTATCAGTCTGAAGGCAATGCTAAGGACCTAGAATTGGAGAATCGTACCAGTGTGTTTTCATGAAGAGCTACTGCTGAAAATACACTGGAAGAAGCTCACAGTATTCCCCAGTCCCACTGTACATGTTTTTGGTCAAAGGGGTAAAAAGAGCACCTGGAGGAAACGTGAGAAGGCACAGGGAGAACATGCAAACTCCACTCACAAAGTCTAGTTTAGTTTGAATGTAGCTGTGATTTAGCAAAGGTTTAAGTAGATACAACATACAACATTATATCTAACATGTTTTATTTATTATTCTGGTCAATTGGACGTTTATAAAGAGTATATTTAACTTTGTATTGATCAATAAATTAAATCAATCTTCAGAATCAGAATCAGAATCAATTTATTTGCCATTTGCAGAAAAAAATCACATTGGAATACAAACAGGAGACACCGGGGGCACCAACACAACAAAGCACACACAAAAACAGAATAAAAATAGCGAGACACAGTGAGGCACATATAAAACTCTTAAAAGCATTATTAAGACGCTACGATGGAGCTCCAAGAGAAGCAGATCTCAGGACGCTCTGTTCAGTCTTATAACCGCCTGAGGGAAGAAGCTATTCGCATGGCGGGTGGTCCTGCACCGCACGGACCGGAATCTTCTCCCCGAGGGAAGAGGCTGGAACAAGGCCGCTCCAGGATGACCAGAGGAGTCATTTACGATCCTCAAGGCATGGTTTAAGAGTCTGCTCTCATACAGAGCCTCCAGAACGGGCATCTCATAGTTCACAGTCCTCCGAGCAGAACGAACCACTTTGTTCAGAGCTCTCTTTTCTTTGACAGTGATGCTGCCGAATATGGAGGACCAAAAATGACTAAAGTATAAATAAATAAATAAATAAATAAATACAGGAGTATATTAATAAATACATTCATTTTGGACAATAAAAACTAAATATTTACATTGATATGCTAAATATTACTCTGAAATCAAATAAATATACTTTTATTTAGGTTATTTATCAAAATCTACATTTTTTCCTTTATTTATTTATCCATTTATTGCATATATTTATTTATGTATTTCTACATTTCTTCATTTATTTATTTATGTATTTTTGTGTCGCTGCATTTCTTCATTTATTTATTTATGTATTTCTACATGTCTTCATTTATTTATTTATGTATTTCTGTGTCGCTACATTTCTTCATTTATTTATTTATGTATTTCTACATTTCTTCATTTATTTATTTATGTATTTCTGTGTCGCTACATTTCTTCATTTATTTATTTATGTATTTTTGTGTTCCTGTATGCTAATTAGGTGGGCGGTGCTGAACTCAATCTAGAACAGGATTGGTTAGGATTGCGTGAACTCTGGTCTCGATCATTACTGCCTCACATTACGGTACTCTGTTAGCTAGCTAGAGATCCTCTGTGCACTTTTGTGTGGTATGATGGCAGTTTCGAATGTAAGTTTTTTAGGAGCCATTGCTCATCAATTAAGAGCATTAGCAAATGATGTTAATGATGTTGAGCATAATCAGAATCAGAATCAGAATCAGAATCATTTTTATTGCCAACGTAAGTAACGGGAGGTCACAGACTTGGAAATTGCTTTGGCTCAGTGCAACAGTCGAAAAGAGATAATAAAAATAAGAATAAAAAACACTTCTAAAGAATAAATTTAAATTTAAAATAGAGTTACAGTTACTATTTACAATATACAAGTGCACATGGTGCACACAATGTAAGGTGACAGCAGTACAGTGAAGTAAAGTGACGTATGATGGGCAGTAAAGTGACTTTATAAAGGGCGGGGGGACAGGTTAAGAAGTGTTCAAGAGTCCAACAGCAGAGGGGAAGAAACTGTTCTTGTGGCGGGAGGTTCTAGTCCTGATGGACCGCAGCCTCCTGCCTGAGGGGAGTGGTTGGAATAGTCCATGTGCAGGGTGAGAGGGGTCGGCTGTGATACGACCAGCCCGGCCTCGAGCTCGGGCGACGTACAGGTCCTGCAGCGATGGAAGGCTGCGGCCGATCACTTCCTCTGCAGAGCGCACAATGCGCTGTAGTCTCTGTTTGTCCCTGACTGTGGCTCCAGCGAACCACACGGTGATGGAGGAGGTGAGGATGGACTCGATGATGGCCGTGTAGAACTGCACCAACATCTGTGCAGGCAGCTTGGCTTTCCTGAGCTGCCGCAGGAAGTACATCCTCTGCTGGGCCTTCTTGATGAGGGAGCTGATGGTCGGCTCCCACTTGAGGTCCTGGGTGATGGTGGTGCCCAGGAAACGGAAGGACTCCACAGAGGTGATGGGGGAGTCCATCACGGAGGGTGGGGGCGGGGGGACAGTGCTCTTCCTGAAGTCCACAATCATCTCCACTGTCTTCTGGGCGTTCAGCTCCAGGTTGTTACCACTGCACCAGGACACCAGCCGGTCCACCTCCCTCCTGTAGGCGGACTCATCGTTGTTGGAGATGAGTCCAATGAGGGTGGTGTCGTCCGCGAACTTGATCAGCTTCACGGAGTCGTGGCTGGAGGTGCAGTGGTTGGTGTACAGGGAGAAGAGCAGGGGAGAAAGAACACAGCCCTGTGGGGCTCCTGTATTTATAATCCGAGAGTCCGAGACATTCTTCCCCAGACGCACTCGCTGCTTCCTGTCCGTCAGGAAGTCAGTGATCCACCTGCAGGTGGAATCGGGCACGTTGAGCTGGGAGAGCTTGTCCTGGAGCAGGGATGGCAGGATTGTGTTGAAGGCAGAGCTGAAGTCCACGAACAGGACCCTGGCGTAGGTCCCCGGGGAGTCCAGGTGCTGTAGGATGTGGTGGAGGGCCAGGTTAATGGCGTCGTCTACAGATCTGTTGGCTCTGTAGGCGAACTGCAGGGGGTCCAGGAGGGGGGAGGTGAGGGACTTGAGATGGGAGAGAACCAGGCGTTCAAATGACTTCATGACGACAGACGTAAGTGCTACAGGTCTGTAGTCATTGAGTCCTGTGATCCTGGGCTTCTTCGGGACGGGGACAATGATGGAGGATTTGAAGCAGGCCGGGACATGGCAGGACTGCAGAGAGGAGTTGAAAATGTCCGTGAACACAGGAGTAAGCTCACTGGCGCAGTGTCTCAGAGTGGCCGGAGACACGTGGTCCGGGCCAGGAGCTGCACCTGAGGACTATCTACTCTTTCGGCTGGAAAGACTATTAGATGTTTTAGTTCATCACAGTGCTGACCCAGAGGTAGACTTTGATGCAACTGTGCTGGACGCTCTTCAACAAGCTATACAGCAGCTTCACATCCTCTCACAAACCGAGAAGGCTAAAGCCAAGCGTACATCGGACTGGCAACTGATTATATCCGCGCATATGAGTTGCTGCCCCGCACACATCGACAATCTGACGAAAACGGGCAACTCCCAGTAGCAGACCAGTCTCGGGAATAACAGTGCGTACATCGACAGCAACTGGCCTCAACTACAGTGTGTTTTCTGACATAAACTGTTGCGGGCTCGCAATACACGCAATACACACACGTTGTCGGAGCGGCGCATCGGGTCATATCTACGAAACTGAGGACAACTAGTTCCCGAAAAGTAGAACACGGGCAACTGACTGAAACTGGAGACCGACTGATCATCTCCAGTTGTAAGAGCGCGCACATTGACCGATTTCAACTGATCATCTCCATCATCTCCTCTCAGTTGCCAAAAGCCGCCTTGCAACTTGTCTCCAGTTTCTCTGTCGATGTACGCTAGGCTTAACTTTGCTTCTGTCTGGTTGCCCCGTTAATATAATACATCCATGGGTTTCCCTGGCTGACCTACTGCCCACCAATCCTGTTCTAGATTGAGTTCAGCACCGCCCGCCTAATTAGCATACGGCAACACAGAAATACATAAATAAATAAATGAAGAAATGTAGAAATACATAAATAAATAAATGAAGAAATGTAGAAATACATAAATAAATAAATGAAGAAATGTAGAAATACATAAATAAATAAATGAAGAAATGTAGAAATACATAAATAAATAAATGAAGAAATGTAGAAATACATAAATAAATAAATGAAGAAATGTAGCGACACAGAAATACATAAATAAATAAATGAAGAAATGTAGAAATACATAAATAAATAAATGAAGAAATGTAGAAATACATAAATAAATATATGCAATAAATGGATAAATAAATAAAGGAAAAAATGTAGATTTTGATAAATAACCTAAATAAAAGTATATTTATTTGATTTCATAGTGATATTTAACACATCAATGTAAATATTTAGTTTTTATTGTCCAAAATGAATGTATTTATTAATATATTCCTGTATTTATTTATTTATTTATTTATTTATACTTTAGTCATTTTTGGTCCTCCATAGCCGAACCACACGGTGATCGCACCAGCAAGTAGGCTTTCTATGGTGCAGCGGTAAAAGTAATTAGAGTTATTTGTACATTCTCTAAGTTTCCGCAGAAAGTATAGACGTTGGCGAGCTTTCTTAACCCTTGTATTATGTTAAAAAAAAATGACATTGATTATGTTGCGGGTCATTTTGACCCGCACTGTGTAAATGCACTCAAAACAGGCCAACAAAACAGCTTAAACCAATAACAATTTTATTTTAGGTTATATAAACATTTAGAAAAGTGACACAAAATACATTTTTAATTCCAACACTATATTTTAACTTTAACTTCAACTTTAACTTCATCCGAACTTCAACATTTTCAATGTTCTCCACATGATGGACAGAATGTTACTGTGTGCTTTCTGCAGAAGTATTTCTTGCATTTCACACAAGAGGTACTTGTTTTACTGTCCTCTCGGGATGGACATACCTGGCATCTTTTCCTTTTCTTTCCACCTGTGTCCACTGGATGTTGGTTGGGTGAGGTTGGGTTGGGTGACCTGATTTTGACCTTTTCAATGACAGCTGCAGCTGCTGGGGATCGAGCTGGCTTGGCTCGCATCTGGATCTTTGGAGTGACAAGTGCTTTGCCGAGTTCTTCCAGGAAAAGCCGACGTCTGTACAATTTGCCGGCATTCCATTTCTGGTTGATTGCAGTCCACAGGACATAGGCATTGTAAGCAGACACGTCCACAATGTTGTAGAATATCACCAAAGGCCAACGGGCTGTCTTGCGCTGGCAGCTGTATGTTGCTGTGACTTTGTCCAGATTGTCAACTCCTCCTTTGGTGGAGTTATAATCCAGGATCATTTGTGGCTTCATGTCTTCTCTTGTGCTCAGAGATGCATCCGTGTGCATTGTACTCATTACAAGAACATTCTTGTTTCTCTTTGGGCAGTATGAAACAACTGTTGCTTTCTCAGTGAAAGCAAATATTGAGGAATGCAGAGGTCTGCCCTGCATCTTCAGAATTTCGGTTGGAAGTTCTGGCTTATTTCTTCTGACTGTTCCCAACATGGTCAGCTTTCTCTTCTGAAGTTCATCTCCAAGGCGGTAGGATGTAAAGAAATTGTCACATGTGATGTTATGACCTTGCAGCCCTTCACTCATTTCCAGCACCACACGCATCCCCTGATTCTTCTCAGATGTTCCTCCAGGTAGCTTTCCAGTGTATACTTGCATATTCCATGCATAGCTGGATTTTGCATCACAGGCTGCCCATATTTTGATGCCATACTTGGCGGGCTTGTTGGGCATGTACTGTCGGAAAGGACAGCGCCCCCTGAATGGAACAAGGCGCTCATCTACAGTAACATGGGGACCAGGATTGTACAACAAAGATACATTTTCAACCCATTTATCCCACACATCTCTGATCGCAGCTAGTTTGTCTCTTTCACGTCGACCAGCTCTGGTATCGCGGTTGTCAAAGCGGATCACACGAGATATCATGTGGAATGTCTCCAGAGACATTGTTGCACGAAAGATTGGCCTTCCATTCTCTTCATTCCATAGACTTGCAGTGGCTTCTCCCTTTGACCTGTACACTCCAGCTAATAACAGAACTCCAATGTAAGCATGCAAGTCAATCTGATCCAGTGGCTTCCATTTCTCTTGAAACACACGTCTCCCCTCCAAGTTGGTCATTTCCAGTATAATCCTCTCTATTGGTGGGGATATAAAGAGCTGAAATGCTGATTGAATCTCATCAACTCGTGTGACAGCAAATCTTGTAGGACCGGGAGTCATTTTGATAACATTGGAAGATGATAATCTGCCTTGGCACGGGTGTGGTGATGTTGACCATTTTATATTACCGTCCTTAGATGCCCATGTCCCCTCTGTAGATGATGATTGCTGTATTCCTTGGGGTTCATCTGTTGGAGGAACAACGGCAGACTCGTCCTCTGAATCCTCCTCATCGAATGAAAATTGACAATCTGGATCAGCAATTAAATTGTCCTCTGTCTCTGAAAAATCCTCTGTTTCTGAAATCTCTTCCTCTACATCACTATCCCAGTTAAAAATCTGTGATAAAGCCTCCTCAGATGTCATCCTTCTGGAGCTCATTTTTGGTGAGTTTGTCAAAGAGATGACATGAGAACAGTGACGAGGACAAGTGTGAGAAAGTTCCCTCTCTTCACACACCTGGCTCTCGGTCTCAGAGGCAATCAAAATATAAACAATTGTACATCAAAGTAAAAAGTACATCAAAGAGACATGTTTCTCTCATGATCTGAACAGCTATTTACTAACATTAAAGCGTCAGGGTCAAAATGACCCCAACATCATCTTTGTATACAAACTCTGCACAGACATTCCACTACACATCAAAGTGTCCAGATTTTACACACCAGTTCATGACCCTAGATGAGGAAAAGTCACCAAATTTCAGCAAGAAAAAGAAAGGATAACCAGTAGTTTGATCAACACAAAAACTGAAATGGGTCAAATTGACCCTTAACATAATACAAGGGTTAACAAAATGGTTGGTGTTTTTGTCCCATCTCAAATCGTTGGACAAAGTTAGACCAAGAAATCCTCAACAATCTCCACCTGAGAGTTTTCAATGACCACAGGTGAGTGGGGGAGAGAGTGACCACGGCTGAAGTCGAACACCAGTTCACATGTTTTGGACGTGTTCAAGAGGAGGTTGTTGTCTTTACTCCAGTTGACAACATTCTCAACCTCTGCTCTACTATGGCAGTGAGTGCCCCTTTCTTTCATTATCTTTCATTATGAACTAAAATGCAACATAAAAACATTAACACCCACTGAATATTGATTGTAAATTAGAAGCATTGCTAACCACAATGTAAGGATTTTCTTACAAGCATGGCACAACTTTACTGCTGTGTCACCAGCTGCAATGTTACTAGTCCTTTTACAATGTAAGAAGGAGCTAGTACAGATATTTGGTTCTAAAAGTGAAAAGTAGAAGTAAATAGTTCAAAAATCATGTTGGTATTGACAGCGGGATTCAAGATTCACAATACATTTATCATGTCCCGAAGGAAATTTGTCTTGGACTCACAGCCTGCCACATTGAATACACAAAAGGCAGACAAAAGACACAAGACAGTAACACAGACATAAAAACCATGACCGCTCTGCTCCACACAGATATGGGTAGGAACAGTTCTTCTACCGGTTTATGTGTCTTTTCTTATTTGTAGTGTGTTCTCTGTAGCAGTGGACCGATGGGAGGAGCTCCTATTGCGAGTAAAGGACATGAGAGAGGTCTGAGGTGATTTTCTTTGTCTGTCTAATAAGTCTCCTCAAATATCTGCTGCGAAGATGGATGCTTCCTAACTCCCAAAACCTTAAGTGTTGTGCGCATCAATCTATAAAGTTATTCTTATGTTTTAACAATGAAATTCACAATCCACACACATATTTTATCATGTTTTCACTCTCAATTACAGCATGATAAAATAAGGTCATTATTCTCTGTTGTGTGAGTACAGTGCTGGCTCTATGACGCACACTATCAAAACATTTTATGGCTCAAAATAAAGTATTCATATTAAGAAATATATTGAGAAATGGAATCTCAATAAATAAGTGTTTCCCCCTCCAATGAAGGCATCAGAATTGTCAATTTTTATAGCTCATACATTTACAGACAAGACAATATCAAAATAAAACCCTGTGATCACAGAGAACAGTAAACATCAGGATTTTTCAGCCAAAAATAGTGAGTGTGACACAAACAGTTTCTGAGCCAGAGGAGTTTACTTTTCATTATGAGTCAATTGGTGCCAGAGCGAATTTGAGCAAAACAAATCCATGAGCACTTCCCTATAGGCCTTAATAGGTGGTTAGCGGTGCATGTCCATCTTTATCAAGCCCCGGCGATCCAAGATGGCGCCGTATTCAAATGAATGGTTTGTGCTCAGAGGCGCATGTGCAAGTACGGGCGCCGACATATTAGCGAAACTATTGGGGCATCGTCTGGTCCTCTCGGTTCTGTGCAGTGGATGAGCTTCCATGATGCGTTGCGCCAAATACGTGTGTGTGGCTCTCATGCACGTGCACAGAGGGGCGTGGCTGCGCTCCGACCAATCAGAGCTGCTGATCAGAGCTGCAGCAGAGCGGAGTCAGAGCGGGTGCCAAACGGACAGAGTTTGTGGCACTGATGTGTGGATTTGAAGAAAACCGAAGGATTTAAGAAGAAAAAAAGTTCAGGATGACAAGGGACACAAAAATCCCCACAAAAAACAACTTTAATGAAGCTGTAGGTTCTCTGTCAGCTGAGGTCAAGCTGTTTTAGTTTACATTAAGTTCTATGGGGAAATTTTCTTGGTAGCCCACGTGAATTTAGTCTCGTTTAGTCTGCAGGGGGCGACAGTAGCTCAGTTGGTAGAGCATTGGCCTTTAGGCCTGAAGGTCATGGGTTCGTTTCCCCACCTCGACACCTTCTCCACCGACTCCCACTGATGTCTGCTGTTGTTGTGTCCTTGGGCAAGACACTTAACCCCACTTTGCCTGAAGCCCCCGCTGAAAGATCTCAGCTCCTGTGGACTCACCACCTGCAGGAGGATCAGTGAGGGGCTGGTGCTAAGTGTAATGGGTGCAGCTCTGACTGCCACCCCCCCGACCCAGAAATGGATTAAGGGGAAGAAGATGGATGGATGGATAGTCTGCAGTTCCGCAAGAATCCCGCGAGCTCCAAGCTGTAATACCCTATCCAGTTATTATAATGGATCCATGATCTATAAAGAGTCTGTAGCATCTTGGCATCCTGGGGTTCCACATGTCACCAAGCATCCTCTCCTCCATCCCACTGTAATAAACAGGTTTGAGATTCCTTCATGGAGTCAGTAGCTCACCAGTATCTTGCCAGTATCCCATAATATTGCGCAGGCCCCCGTCTCAGCGTCAGCCTTGTTCAGGATGACCTCCCTGCAGAAAAGTGAAATGTTCAAGGCTCCAAGCTACATTTTTATTAACCTGCGAAGACCAGATCGAAAATGTGTCGAACGCTTGGGGGAGAGTTCAGCTCAGGAGCAAGGCTAACATGTTATAACCTTGAATGAATTGAAATGTGGTATTGTTGATTGATTTTTGCCTTTTGATAATTGTGTGTAATTGTTATAAAAAACACAAGCAAACATGAATCATGAAAAAGTTGTTGTAGTAACCATGATGCCGATTTCACAACTTCTGAAAATGAAAGTCAACTGTTGATTTGTATTTCCTGGAATGAAAATGTGCATCCACATCATTTCAAAACAGAAACAGTCACCGTGTTTTATGTAACAATTGTTAAGAATAACAACACCTGAAGAGTTTAATGTTAAGATTAACTCTATACTAAAATAAAATAAAATAAAATCTGTAACTTTAGCTTAGAAAGAAGCAAGTATAAAATCTCTACTTATAGCATAGTAAAAAAAGCAAAACATTTGTATAAAATTTCTACTTATAGCATTATAAAATAGCAAGAATTTAGTTTCAAATCTCTTGAAACGAAGAAGACCGAAGAGACGTCTTCCCGCCACACTGACTCCTCTGGGACTGAGCTTATTTACATGTATTTAATGTATTCTAGTACATTTGCTTGTACAAGAATACATAGTACTTTATACTTGCTTCTTATTTTCCCAAATTCAGAGATTTTTAATATCTAGATAGATATTTTATACTTATTACTTATTGTGTGCTGTGTGATCTTCATTACCAACTGTTTTATAACTTGTGATGCAACACTGAAATGTCCCCGCTTTGGGGCGAATAATAGATCTCAATCTTCATCTTTAAATCCCTCCTGCATACATTATGCAGTATTCCTGCCGGGGTCTAATCGCCAAGCTTATCAAACATTCTTGTTCAAATGCAATAAATGTGTTAGTGCCCAATCATTGTGTCTGCTGGGTTTTATTGTCTTTTCATGCAATCTTGACAATGAACATTTTTATGCAATCTTTGTCTCAAGTCTATCTAGATTGAATTCATTACAGGGATATATGGATACTTCTGTATGGATATGATTCCTCATCAACATAAAACCACAATCATTCAGCCACAAAAAGTTCAGTAGTGTTAAGTTGTAAAAATACATCCAAAAATAAGCTCCAGTGTTGAACAGACATGGAACAGACTGAATTGTTAAAATCCTCCTCTTCTTCCTGATGCGTCTGTCCTCATCTCGTTTCCTGTAATTGCAATTTTGGTGCGAGTTTGAAGCGTAAACATCCACAAAGTGTGAAATTAAAATACATGTTCGTCAGGAGCCTATCGCCATCTCCGCTGGCCTCTTTCTTCTTCTCTTGTCTGCCAAAGCGTAGCGCGCAAAGCCAGCTCGCAGTTGTCATGGTGATTAATGCAAATGCACGCGGTTAACTTGCGCGAGCGAGAGGGGTAGCTTTCAAAGTGCAGCGCAGACCTTGACTACAGCTAAGTGTCTTTGTACAAAAGAGCTGTAATTGAAAATCACACAAGGCTATGGCCGTCTATCTTTGCATGTTGTGGAGGTGATTCCCCCGCTGCACACGCTGGAATGGCTTATCATGGGTTGGAAACATGTGGAATGTGGTAGAAGTGATAGACGTGATTCGCATGTTGGAAATAGAAGAGGATAATTAATATTTCAATATTGAGTTGTGTTGTTGTCAGAGGTCTCATGATAATGTTGAGGACTGCTGATTGGATTTATGGCTCCTACACCGACATGCAATGATTCTATGTATATTTTTCACTCAAAACAATGTCTATATGTTTAATGATAATTGATTGCAACCATGTCCTATCAAAGTGGCAATGTGTAAAATTAGAATATTGTGTTCATGTATAATTGTTTAGTTGGTGGTTTATAAGAAATGATAAACCACCACCTTACAAGGACAAAACTAAATTATACGCATTGTATTCCAAAGATTTACAAGGAGCTTTTAAGAGGAGGTTCAAACGACAGGAAAAACTATGTGTGCACAAGCTCTCTGCTCCCAGTCCTCCCTCTGCTTCTGCGCTGCACCAGCAACAGTCACTCTCACTCAGCTGGCAGCTCTGCACTGCCAATGTATCAGAAAGCTTTAATTTCTGCAGCAACCCTCCTCCTCCCCGTCACGACCTTGTCAGCCAGACCAGCTCCTTAACCCTTATTTTAGGGTCTAAGGCCTCAGGGATCTCCTCTCATAATCTCATTTCCACTGCTGCATTCATCACACAGTGCTCCAAATCATAATCACATTTCATATACAGCCTGTAATAAATTTAGTTCTTGCAATTAGTGTCTGCAGCGTCATATGTACTAATGTATGTAGTAACATACTACTTGCCAACCAATAAATACAATTTTACAACATTTTAAATCTATAAAACTAATGAAAACTTTCAGTTGGAATTCCATTTCCATGCCATGTGGATGACCCCTTTAACACTCCTGAAATAATCTAGACACATTCAGATTGTATTGTTTTAAGATGGGACTGTCATGGCTAAAATATCAAATTTTATTTTTGCATTACTAGTATTATTTTATCAGTACGATTGGAGTTCAAACTGCTCCTAATTCTACTAATCCTGCTAATTTGACTTGAAATATGTTAAAATACATCTTTATTTTGTCATAGATGACATTTTAAATGCACTCATTTCAGTCACGTTCAAAGGTTTAACTTTATTTTGCTTCAATCCAATTATAGAAAAAACAGCTTCACTGCCTCACACAGTCTGTTGGTGTCAGTACGCCCAACTGACATGTTTCTTCAAAGCAATTATAATAAGATTATTGATAATATAAGACCATGATTTGTCATTGTCTTTGTGAACAATACAGACAACAATATACTAATTAGCAAACATGTCAATTGGGTACAACACAGAGGCCAAAAAAGAGCAAAAAAAGGTTTTCCCAAACTGTTCTGAGAGTGCAGAACTACAAGGATATCATTACATGCACTTTTTTATGTTGAAATTTGGTACCCTAGCTTTAAAGCTTGAAGTTTAATATCCAGCCATGTTGACCTATAGCACATGTTGTTGTAGTCCCAGCATTATTGTGCGATAGAAATGACAACAAATGCCAAAGCACTTAGCAATGACATATTTTGAATGATCAAAAGTTCCCAAAAGGCTGTCTGTAAGCAGAACTGTAAATTCCATGTCTTTAACCTTATGCAAAGGCAAAAACTCACATTCATTTCTTCTATGATGGAAGTCATTATCACTCCACATTCTCTGTATTTTCCTCTTCACAGGTCTGCTCTGTTGTCTCATCCAACGGAGCTATTTTCGACACGGCAACAAGTCCGAGAAGTGACGGTGAATCGCTGCTCAGTGCCATAACAACTGGCCTCATTAGTGTATGTAATCCACAAAGACGGGCTATATAGCCGCCAATGCAACGCGACCTGCTAAGAATGTATTAATGAGAGCGGCGAAAAGGGCAGAGACAAAAACATCATTACACATGGGACTATTATAAGGGAATGTAGGCAAGAGTTCGGGAGCCGAATCTGTGACCGATCGACCCCGGCTTTACTCGGCATCATGTGGAAATACATAAGTACACGTTTATACTTTATATGACATACAGTAGACTTAGGGAGCAGTGCATGGACATGAGCTGTGCTTGTGGAGGGGTCAGTAGGTCAACAGATCGACTAATACTGCATTTACATTTAACATCTCAAACAAGTGATTGTCTGTTTTCTGAAAGATTGTTGATGGATTCGCATTTTTGTTTTTCCTTATGTTTTTTGTGAGCTGAATTCATAATTTTTTTTCCATATACACTTAAATCTGTTTCAGGGAGCACTTCTCCTTCTCTGAGATAATTAATCTCACCTCACATTACCAAAGGTTGATTATCCAACATGAATGTCACACCAGATTGTTTCCATTACTATGATAAATTAAAATGTGAAATGATATCTTGAATAGGAAATATATGGTGTTACTTCTGAGCTTCCGAGATCGCATGAAACAGAAGTTCCTGATAATAGCTCAGATGGATCTAACAAGTGTATTTTTTGATAAGGGAACATGTCTTCTTTAATGTAATAGTTTGTATGTTGGTTTTGTCACCTGCTCTATAGTATGTAGTATTAAGACAGGGGTATATGCTTATGTAACTTCTCCTTTTTTATGTTTTTTTTTTCCAATCACATCCCCATATACAATGGAGCGGCCCAGCAAAGCAGTCTTAATGATAGCAAAAAGATTGGCAAGTGTTTAAATTGTCATTTAGGGCAATTATAATCAAATATCAAGATGGAAGATGACAAAAGGATAGCAAAGAAAACTAAACAACAGTATGTATTTTTTTGTTTTGTTGGTATGGATGGATGTGTTTCAGCTGCTACTGGACACCTCAATAAAGTATCTACCTATCAAAATTGGTACATATTACTGTACACTTTTCAGTCGGCTGTGCCATTGCAGTAAACAATAAATGAAACCTTTTTTGAAATGTCTAGATTTTGTTTTATTGAAATAAAAATGCCTTGCACAAAGCCGAGCTGAGGCGTCTCTCCACAGATGTGACCCGACATGAGGCCATCCATATCATCTCAGTATATTTAACTGTTTTGTTTTATGGTATGTGGTATGTGGCTTCTCTTTGTTCTGGTGTCATTATACCTGGAGATATCATACCCAGACACAAGGACACAGACCACAGTTTGAGAAAGCACTGCAGAAAGCTTGGGATTTGAACTATGCATGCGTCTTCTCGCTGTGTGCACCCCCAATTAATTTATGATCCTAAGCAAAGGTTCCCCATGTTTCTCTTTTATAACTTGAACTTTATCATCATTTTACACAGGCCAAGTTCAGCGACTTCAAGCTTAATTGCCTCAAGCAGGGTTTGAACCATGATTTAGATATATTAAAAACATAAGGTCTTATCTCGAACTCAAATAACCCTCTTTATAAAGTTCCCTTTCCCTATATTACCTAAAAGCAAAACAAACATTGAACTATGTAACAAAAAATCCAGCTCTCAGCCAATGAGTCAGCCAAACAGTGACTCACATTTTTCTATGCAAAAGTACAAAGATAAAGGCAAAACACTTTGTACATTTTGTGAACGCCACATTATTATAATTATAACGTAGCAAAGGAAGGTTTCTCACCCGTCATCTGTACTTCTTAGCAGGTTTTCCCGACGTTTTGTCCTTAATCCGAAGTTTCTCAACCTTTCTTTGCTTTGACTAATCCCTGTACAACTGAGACCTTACACAAATTTATAATCATAGCATGTTACTTTTGGTTAAGAAAATAAAAAAAAGCTAGGTTCCCCAGCTTTAAGTGAGAATCTCCCCAAACATCTCGACTACAAGTGTACATTGACAGGACTAACATTATAATATTATCCTTTGTGAATGGTTTGTTATGAACCCAATATTAAAATGTTCTTTTGAGAGTCTGCTAAATTTCTCTCATTAGTAATGGACCAGGTGACCCCGGCGTGCACCTATCATTATGTTTAAAAACAGAGACAAGAAGCAGCCGTTTCCCACTTCATGTTTCTTACCGCAAATTTAACAAGGTCTGTTTCTATGGAGCCAATTTGTTCAGTGGTCATTAGGGTCATGCGTTTGTTTACAGCGAGCGTCCCACATATGAGCTTGTTATGAACCTGTTTTCTAGGTTATTCCACGGCACATTGTGTATTCAACTGGAAATATAATGCATTTATATAATATTATCTAAATGAAGCTTTTCTCACGGATGACTGGCCAGCTTTGATAATGGCGGATCAGGATTGGACTGATTATGATTGAGATGACTATTTGTCCATTTATACTTTTTTTACAAGCTGCTGTTGGTTAAATGTCTTTGTGTTGTTGTTGTGTCCTTGGGCAAAACCGCCAAACCATCTGTCTGCTGTTGTCAGACATTAAATAAGCTCTGATTGATGCTACACTTTATTTGACAGTCGTAAAATATGGCAAGGCTGTTGGGTCAATGGAAAATGCGTTCCCAAGTGAAAAAAAACAAATCATTAACTGACATATTGGCAATCTCAATAGTTCATACTTGTAAATGTATGAAAGACTAGCAATATTTTTACCTAAAGAACTTATTCCCAGAGTAAAGTCCTCAAAGTGATGTCAAGTTCCCTTCAGGCTGTCCAACAAGCAAACAAGCATTTTTCTGCTTTTTGGTTTGCAAATACCTTGCTTTTTTGTGTCATAATTATTAATTGTGATTTGTCGAACAGAAAAGTCTTTGTCTGATTAGAAAACATATTTCGCATAGTTCCAAGAAAGAGCTCAGAAGGTCTCTTTCAAATCAAATCAAATGTTATTTATGGAGCCCCAAGGTGACCAAAGTGCTATGCAGTAAAATCCCATACAATCCATTTGAAAAAATAAAAAGTGTTTAAAGTGTTAAAAGCCAGTCTGAATATATGAGTTTTGAGCCTTGATTTGAAAAAAATAATTCAGTGTGCACTCGCATATCAGGGGGCAGCTTGTTCCAGAGTCCGGGTCCAGGGCTGAGAAGGACCGACCCTAGCGTTTGGACCTGGTCCTAGGTTCTTCCAGGAGAAGCTGAGTAGATGACCTCAAGGATCTGCCAGAGTCACTAACAGTTAAGAATAACAGTCAAAATGAATTTGGGAGCCTAGTGGAAAAAGGGCACTTTGGGCTGAGAGGTGATTGGCTGAACAAGAGTGGTCCTCTCTTTTTATTTCTCTGTCTAAGCTATGACCAGGACAAACATACAGTACATCCATAACACAAGTGATAGAGCGAGGAATTATCTGCATAGACTGTATCATATAGTTACATTTTCATTGTGGTTTCTCCAGCTATAAATGGAAATACATATTTTCTTCCATTGTCAGTCGGAGGCCTTTAGACTTATATGTATGTTTCATAACAATGTCTGTCACTGTGGTGAGACTGTACAGTCCCACCATAATCTGTACAGTCTATGGAGAGACTGTACAGACTAAAGCATTAAGATGAAGATCCTTTGTTCGTCAGTGTTGCATCACTAGATAGAGGACAGTATTAGGAATGAGGAGCATACAGCTCAAGAAAAATGGACAATTACGCTAAAAATAAAAGATAAAATTAAGATAAACAGAATCTAACTTTAGCATCATAAATAAGCAAGTATGACATCTCCAGCTTTAGCATGATTAGGAAGCAAGTTTAATATTTCTGATTTATGATAAGAAGTAAAAATTATTAACAATTCATAAACATGACAGAATTGCAGCAGGGACATTGTTTTCCAACACGTCGCTTTGCTCTTACTTAAACTGGAGCCAGAATTGACAGATGCAATCACGGATGAGCTCTCTCTCAGGTTCAGGGTCCATCGCAGAGATCAACCCGAGGTAAATGAGTGCGTTTGAATGAGAATGCGGTTGGGAGAGGGTCAGACTCATCATTGTGTGTGTAATTAGATTGACTTGAGCCTGGCTTG
This sequence comes from Knipowitschia caucasica, assembly GCA_964034765.1. Classification (NCBI taxonomy): domain Eukaryota; kingdom Metazoa; phylum Chordata; class Actinopteri; order Gobiiformes; family Gobiidae; genus Knipowitschia; species Knipowitschia caucasica. Next base: position 7,896,260 of record OZ035843.1, read on the forward strand.
TGTCACTACAGCAGAGTCTCGCCGTGGGACGCACAGACAAACAGTTAGCCTCAGAACGCCGGGTCACAGCGCGGTGAGCGGAGGACGGGGAGGTGCCACCACGGAATAATGGAAGTGTAGCTTTTGTCTTTGTCTCTGAAGATTGAACTTGATGGTGAGGACACTATGTTTCAGCATGTGTGTGAACACTGGAGTGCCCTGAACAAAAATGTCTGATAATTTGCTTGAATTATAAGGCTCATTCCCTCTGAGCAAAAAAACAGGTTTTTCATGCAAAACCCCCGGGTCGTCTGTTCCTTAGGCACTGAACAACTTCAACTGACGTGTTGAGACAAACAATTTAGACAGCAAACTAAAAAAACGTTGCAATAATTTGTTGTTGGCAAACTATACTGGTTAAAGCTTTAAAACTACAGTCAAAAGAGGGACAATACTTTGCATATTGACAGCACAACAAGAGTGAAGCTTGTAACCTCAGTTTGGGATATTACACAAGCTTTTCTTTTCATTCATAAAGTTGCCCACATCAATAATATTTGGGAAAAATATTATTCAAAAAATAGTGATATTTCATGGCAAACAGAATTACCCTGAACAGAAGTGTCTTGTTTTCATATGTGTGTCTGTGTGTGTGTGTTTGTGTATGTGTGTGAGAGTATAATATCACTACGTCCACAAACGAGTTCCCACAGTATAATTTGATTGACAAAGAGGGAGAATAACAACACAACCCTATCAATACAACATGTATTTCCCTCTCCGAACCCCAGCTCCTTCTCCTTTCTCACACCCAACACAAGTGTAGATCCAAACAACCTTGTGGTCATCAGCGGCGCTCGCACTTCTCTCTGCCTTGACCTAGTTTTTGCGATCAAAGGCCTCGGCGCGCACCTCACTGTCTCTCCCGCTGTAGGTCGCCTCCCGATGATCCAGACGCCTTCAAAGCTTTGTGACTGACAAGTGTTTTGCCGTACGTCTGTCAAACCTGTTCCACCGGCGAAAAGACTAGAGCGCATTGTCTGACAAGCGTCCCACCAGACCCTACTGTATGCGCAAGCTTTTAGAAGTGCTTTTATCCCCCCCCTCCTTCCCTCTAACCGCTATGGAGTCACCTTTTCCCGTTCATTTGCATACGTTTTAGACGCGTTCGCAGGTTCACCTCGCGTGCAAAGGGCAAGTCTCAGTCAGCGACGTCCTCCAGCGAAGAAGCTTTAAACAGCTTTTGCCGCAGTTCTTACGACAGTAGTAGAGCTTCGAACATCTCCAGGGTGAGTCGAGGTCTTAGATAATTTTCAATGTCAAGCAAGGTTTGTATGAAGGAGACGCTGTTGCTGCATTTGGGAAACGTTTTGTGTTAAACCATTCTTCACGGAGAACATGTGAGTTAGATTTCTGTCGTATTATTTAAAAAATAAAAATAGAAGTGTGTTTATCCCAACAGAAAGAGTAGTACAAGTATTATGTACTATGTTAAAAAATCTGTCATTATCTATTAATAAAATGTTGCATCTTTCATAAGTAATCTTTATTTGTATGGCGCATTTTACATACCAAGTTCAGAGATTTTCCATTCTCTCCACACCAAAAACACACTATACTGATGCATCAACCAACAACGCCCCCAACAGCACCATCCACTCACTCACTCAATTACATTCAGACCTATTGTTTATGTTTTAGTGGTAGGGGAAACCGGAGCACCCAGAGGAAACCTATGCAGACACAGGGAGAACATGCAAACCCCACACAGAAAATCCAACACAAGAACACGGGAACCAGGAAAATGACAAACAAGGACAAACAATGACAATGGACTAACAACAAGAGGAGAGGAGCACAGGTACATATAGACGTAAAAAGACACAGGTGAAAAACATTAGGGGCAGACACACGGGAACAGGACAGGAAGTCACACTAAAACAAAACGAAAATAGAACTGAAGTCAAAACAAAAAGAACAAAATAACAAAAAATCCACACCATGACACCAGAACCTTCTTGCCGTGAAACACAAGCTCGAAGAGAAAAAAAATCCCTGTGATTCACTTATTCAACGCTTTGGGCTGAGAAACGATTGGCCGAACAGGAAGTGGTTCTCTCTGTTTCTGAAAAAAGCTGATATTATCCATGAATACTTCCTGCAGCATGAGTCAAGGTCCTAAGTCTAAGAAAAAGCCTATTGTCGTCCAAGGTCCCGCACACAAAGCCTCAGAAGCGCGTGTCAAAGCAGTGGGTTTGGAATCGTACATATTTGTGGATTCTAAAACCTGGCTGCTGTTTGTTGGAGCACTTTGTCGTGGGGGCTGCTCTTGGAAAAAAGTACTCATTTCTTCCGCTAATTGCTACGTGGTAATTAGATGTAGGATCTCATTTAGAGGCTGGTTCGTTTAGGGAAATATGCATTATTTAAAGGAGGGGGGGCGGGGACTCCAGCTACTCAACAGGGCCACAATAATGATCACACAATGTACATTTTTAGAGCAATTAGTGGTGATTAGAGAAGGGGATGTTGGACTGTGCGAAGTCGTGGGTGTTCGCACTGCAGCGATTCAATGGTGTGAAATAAGTAAGTAATAATAAGCTAAGAAAATACAGCTTTCATAAACAAACATAAATCACTCCAAGTGTAACATTTGTGTTCAGCTGTGCATACAACTGAAGTATTTTATCTTTACACTTGTTACAACACTCTGGATATATATGTGTGGTTTTAATGTTTTAAGGTTTTGTGTTACTTGTGTGTTTTGGGTTATTTTCTTTTTTTTTTATTCTACAACATGTGTTTTATATTCTTTTTTGTCTCTTGACTGTTGATTCTCTGATCTGTGTTGGTGATTTCAATGGTTTTGTTGAGACCTCGGAGATGACTACTGTTGTGATTTAGGGCTATACAAGAATAAATTGTATTGTATTTTGTATCTTGTTTATTATATATATTGTTTTATTTTTACAAATACTAATATTACATTTTTTGTATTTTTAATATTTGTTGTGATCTTGATGATTTGATTTGTATTTTGTAATGTTAATGTAGATTTGAATTAATGTTGTCATTTTTCATGATTATGATTTATGCCTGATATGATATGGGTTTTGAAGCACTTTGGGTTGCCTTGTGTAGGAAACACAAATAAAAGTTGATTGACTGATTTGTGATTTAATTTTGTTCACCTTTCAGTTGTATTCAAGAACAAACAAAGAGTTTATTGCATAAACAGCGTTGTTCTGACTCATGGTTGGTGTAATCTATGGACTCTTCTCTATCTCACTTGGAGCTGAGTGTCTCTATCACAAAAAAACATATTTGCTGGAAGAGAGTGTTTTGATACTTTGAAAATAACTTGTGAGGTTTTATAATTGACCAAGTTTTTAAATCACTGTTATTAAGAATAAGCAGGTTTGTGTGTTTATTATAAGGGACTTTGTGAATAATCCTAAGTGCTCTTTTCTGGAGTGTAATCAAAAGCAATAGGTTTGTTTTATAACAGTTTCCCCAAACTTCAATACAATAGTTCAAACGTGACATTACAAGTGAGAGATACAACATTTACAGTGCTTTTACATTTAGTGCATAACTACTTAACTATTGTGGGAAATCTTTTCATTCAGCATCACCCTCAAGAACACATTTTGCTGGACCCTTTCAATCTGAATGTCATCAATAAATATGTTCACAGTTTAAACATTTCTCTTTCCAAATAAAAATACTTTAGTTTTTTTAGATTTAATGATTATGTATTTGCATGGAACCAGTTTTTAATTGTTTTTAAATAATTAGTTATTTCCAAAAAGTTGCTCCAAAATCTCCCCAGACAAAATAAGGTTTTTATCATCTGCAAAGAGTACACACTTCATGCATTTGGATAATTTACTAAATTCAGTAATGTACAGTAGAACGAGTGTGGGCCCAAAATCGACCCTTGTGGAACCCCACATGTGATGTACTGGTAACTGGATTTACTTATAATTTACAAATAATTCTGTAACAATGTTAGCGCTATCCCCCTGATGTCACAGTTTTCAAGTTTCTGTCATAAGATGAAATGATCAATAGTGTCGAATGCCTTCTGTAAATCGATAAATATTCGAATGACAAATTTCTTTTTTTTTCAATGCAATTGGTTATTCCTTCCATGAGATCAATATGAGCAAGTGAATAAAATAAATAAAATAAAATGTTGCAGTCTTGAATGAAATAATTTTTCCAAATGAGTTGAATGTTGATATTTTGAAATCAAAAAGTTGTAATTCACTGGCTACAATCTTCTCCATGTTTAGTTTTTGGCAGAACTGTTGAAATCATTTTCTCAAGAAGGGGTAAAACTCTATTTGTATGGCACTAAAATATTTCTTGCATTTTGAAAAACTGCTTGGTAATGAGAAAATTGTAAGCCTTTCAAGCATTGTTCTAATGGCAATTTCAGAATGATTACTTTGATCTTTAATAATAATATATATATATATATCGCCCCATATATATATATATATATATATATATGGGGCGACAGTAGCTCAGTTGGTAGAGCATTGGCCTTAATCACTGGCTCCCTGTGGAGTACAGAATAAAGTTTAAAATCCTACTCTTAACATATAAAGCCATAAATGGCTTGGCTCCTTCTTATCTCCAAGACACGTTAGTGTCGTATCAACCAGGTCGAGCGTTGCGCTCACAAAACGCCAGACGTCTGGTGGTCCCTAAGGTCTCAAAGGTCACTGTTGGTGGCAGAGCATTTAGCTACCAAGCTCCTTTACTGTGGAATCAGCTTCCCATTTATGTTAAGGAAGCAGATACGGTCTCCACATTCAAGGCCAGGCTTAAAGCACTTTACTTTAATTTAGCATATAATTAGGTAATATATAATATGTAGTGTATATATTATATATATATGCTGTATTATGTTATATATTATGTTATATATTATTCAATAATGTATTGTGTTATGTTGTATATTATGTTATATATTAGGCTGTATGTTATTCTTTATTCAAGGCTAGGTTTAAAACAGTCCTCTATAGTTTAGCATATGGCTAGGAAGGTAAGACTCGGAGAAGGTTAAACTCCTCAGAGTGTTAGTCAAGCTGCATAGGGAGTCAGTTTGCTGGGAGAAGTATGGTAACTTGAGCACTATCCTCTCCTCCTTCCTACTTTATCTGTTTAGCATTTTTAGGATTCTGACTGTAGTTTGTTCATTGCTATTCACCCGTTGTCCCATTGTCTGTTTCATGGTACGATGACGGGATCTCTGAGCCTGGCCTCTTCCATCTACACCTGCGGACTGCCCCGCCCGACCCGCCTGGGAGTGCTTCAGTCCTGCACCGGACCTGTCCACGTTCAGCGTCCACTGGTCCACGTTCTGTAGCTAGCTTAGGTCCTAGATCATTAGCCTGTCCGTCCGGAGGAGCGGATCCCTTTCTCATATGGGTCTCCCTCCCTGTGGGTTTCCCTAGTTCTCCTCCAAGGTTTCTCACTTTTTCCCACTGGGTTTTTTAAGAGTTTTTCCTTGTCGATGCAGGAGGGTCTTGTTGGACAGTTAGTGTCCAACAGAAAGGATTGGTGATGATCAGGACACTTTAGCATTCTACAACATGTATGGACATTTTCTTCTGTGTGTGCTTTATATTCTTCATGTGTTTTAACTGTTGATTCTCTGACCTGTGTTGGTGATTTCAATGGTTTTGTTAAGTCCTCTGAGATGACTTCTGTTGTGACCTAGGGCTATACAAGAATAAATTGTATTGTGTGTATTGTATTGTAAGGCCAGAAGGTCGTGGGTTCAATTCCCACCTCTGCACCTTCTCCACCGACTCCCACCGATGACTGCTGTCGTTGTGTCCTTGGGCAAGACACTTAACCCCACTTTGCCCAAAGCCCCCACTGAAAGATCAAGGCTATGCTCACACTCAGAGAGCAGCCGTCCTCCTGTGGACACACCACCTGTAGAGGGTCAGTGAGGGGCTGGTGCTATGAGACTTGGGCGGCATCTCTGACTGTCACCCCCCTGACCCAGAAATGGATTAAAGGGTAGAAAATGGATGGATGGATGGATATATATATATATATATATATATATATATATATATATATATAAATAATTTAAAATAATTTGTCATATAAATGGAAATGACACTCTGCTTTTGTAATAATCAAATCCAAAGCACGTTGGAAAAAAACATTTGACTGAGTTTCTTAAGTTCCTGATTTAGCAGGGATTGAGCTAAAACAAAACAATTAAATATGGAAGAAACTAAGTAACTAAAACAACTGCATAAAACTTGCTAATAGTCAAATAAATAATCTGTTTTTTCCACTGAATAAATGGTAGTAACAATCTTGGTAACATCTGTAAGACTTGTGCCAGAACATGTCATAATTATATGCTAATGACTGCAACCTCATTAGACATGCCTGATTGTAGCAAAATATGTTCATCTCTGCTGCCGTCATATATGTAACAAAGTATGAAAAAGCAGTATGTCTCATTTTCCACATCATTTGGTGCTTGTTTATTACTGTCAAAGCTTCCACAAATATGATTTATTTTTTAAGTGATTAATCTGTTCCAAATATGTTACAAATGGCTGGAGATGTTTGGTGTTTCAGAGAATGCAACAATTATAATAGCCTTATTAATTTTTCACAATTGACTTGTTTTAATTGGACCCTCCTTATTGGCTTCTACTCATTCATTCATTTTCTGCATCTTGATCCGTTGTCAGGAAGGACAAACCACTGTTTGTGGAAAATGACATGCTGCTTTTCTTTAACAAACGTCTAGCACAGTGGTTCTTAACCTGGGTTCGATCGAACCCCAGGGGTTCGGTGGGCCGGTCTCAGGGGTTCGGCGGAGCCTCCCCCGCAGAGGTCCGGAAAATACCCAAAATAAAAAATTTGTTCGTGATGACGCGCCCTGATTGGCCATCACTGGCTGCAGATGAGAATGCTACGCTGCTTGGCCAATCAGTGTGCGAGGAATGTAGCGCGCTCGTGGTAGTGCTTTGTGTGACTTCTCCGGTAATATTTTAATCCGTACTTTAATATGTCGGGCAAAAGAAGAAAGTGGTCGGACAAATATGTACAACATGGATTCACATGTTTCACGGAACTTGATGGGAGTGAGCGTCCTATCTGCATGATTTGCAACGCCAAGTTGAGCAACACCGTCTTGCACCGGCAAAACTAAAGGAACACTTTGTGAAGCGGCATGGAGACGGGGAATACAAGAACTCAACACTTGCTGAATTCAAGGTAAAGAGAGCCAGACACGATGAAAGGGCCACTCTGCCTGCTCTTGGATTTGTACCCGTTAGCAAACCGGTCATCACAGCATCGTACGAAGTTGCTTACCTGATCGCAAAGCAGGGAAAGCCACACACCATTGGCGAAACACTCGTGAAACCAGCGGCGTTAAAGATGGCGAATCTGATACTCGGAACAGCGGCCGAAGGTAAATTATCCTAAATTCCTCTTTCAAATGACACTGTCAGCGACAAAATAGAAGACATGAGTAAAGACATATTGCTGTGGGAGTTTGAGACGAACGTAAAGAGACGCAAAATGGAGAACGAGAAAAAGAATAATTCAGTTAGATCACTCAAAACAATACCGTTTGAGAGAAGATCATACCAGGAGAAGGTTGAGGTTAAAGAGCTTGGACCTGATCAGCCAAATATTACCATTAGTCAGCAGTCCAGCGACAGGGGGAGACGGTACACTCGTACTTTTTCCAGGACCTGGTTCAGCGCCAAATCTTGGCTAGCAGCATGTAGCGAGGCTAATGCTTTATTTTGCTTTCCATGCCTCTTGTTTCAAACATCAGGATCTGACCCAGCATGGATCAAGACAGGTATGACTGATCTGAAGCACTTTTTAGAAAAGGCAAAGAAGCATGAGCAGACTGGTATCCACATGCAAAATGCCCTCAAATTAGCTATGTTTGGGAAGATAAATATTTCATCCCAGCTGGATGAAAGCTACAGGGTAGGGATCAGAAAGCATCCCTACCCTGCTGGTATATATCTAGTCATCATATTCATAGCCCCCCCAGTAGAAAATTCCACCAGCCGCCACTGCAAATTGTCCTTGGTTTCTGTGCAGGCTGCATATCTTGAATTGAATTTGCCGTCCCAGATCACATAAGGTGACTACATTTGCTCACAGTGATTACAGCGGCTGCTCCAGACTGGGCCGGTCAGCGCGGGCGTGGGACATAAAGGGGGTCAGGACCTCAGATTGGAGTCCCATCTCTCCCCGGGCGAACTCCTAATACACTCCATTACAGGAGGCGCCGCGGAAAGGGGAGAAAGAGGCGGCGCTGATCAAACACTGCAAAAATATGTGTGTGTGTGTGCAATGTACCAGGGATGGAGTTCAGACACTGGCTTGTTTCAGATCTGTTTGGATTTGTTAAGCGGTTATTATCATTCTGATTGATGACTTGTTTTTCTTCCTAAGAATTTGAAAAATGAGGGCCATGTTTACATTTTAAATCACAACATTATGTCTTTTGATTGGAAGCAGGAAGCTGAAATAGATGAAACAAATAGAAACTATCAGTGGTAATGAAGGATAAAGAGAAGCATGGGTGAAATATTAAATACAAAAAAAAATATCATGGGCGACAGGGTGGCTGAGTGGATAGCATCCAGGACCTACTCAGCAAGAAAGTCCTGGGTCCGAATCCCAGTCGGAACCTGGCCTTTCTGAGTGGAGTTTAAATGTTCTCCCCGTATAGGTTTCCTCCATGTCCTCTGGTTTCCCAACATAGAAAATATGTACAATATTTCAGGGTGAATGAATGTGTGGTTTTGATTGCGACTGTGGAATGATGGATGGAATTTAGCCCAAGGCTACAATCCAGACTGTTATGTTCATTAACAAGTACTCTCCCAACCAAATAAACAATAAAACAACCATTATAAGGAGGTATGGCTTTGTCTAATGTCCAAACTGGGAGGGGCCAAAATTAGTGTGGCTTTGTCTGGAAATATATGTATGTTCAGTAAATAGTGACAATTTCATGGGACAGACAAGTTTTGGGAATACACCAAAACTTGTTTCCATTTCTTAGTAGTTTTTTTCTCACATAACAGACTTCCGTGTTAAAGGCTAAACTGTGGAATCATTCCAAATACATTATTTTCTGGCCATATACTTTCAATTAAACAGTTGATTAGATATAAAAACAATTTAATTGGAGCAGAAACGTGGATGGAACTGTTTTTACGACTATTATTATTGTCTGACACAGTCCTATGTGTATTCCAGACAGAAGAGAACTGTTGTGAACATTTAGACCATGCCATGCTGTCTCCATCTGATGAGAAAAACTTACATACTTAAGAAGAGCTCTGTGACTCACTGTTTGGCACTTTGGGGTGACAGCAGAGGGTGGTCGTCTCTTTTTCACTTTCATGTCTGAAAAAGCTCATTTAAAGATGTGCCAGGGGCTAAAAATACATTGGAAAACTAGTCACAGAACTAAACATACATGGATTGTATTGCCTAGCTCCATTTTCCGTGGATTAAAAAAAGGCACCCTTGCTTTAGTTGATTGTTATTAACGTGATTGTTGTTTTTTGTTGTTGCTGTAAATATGGTCGCATCAACTAAAAAAATAAATACATCTGTAAATTCCAAGCTACAACACAACATGATATTTTTACAGTGCAGAGGAGCCGCGTATGAGCCCAGTCTATGAAGTCCCCGTCTGCAGATAACCTCCTCTTTCTTTATTATTTCCCTTTATTTAACAGACTGCGCTGCTTCTTCTTCTCTCTCCACTCCATTCCCCATCCTTTCTCTGCTTTTTGCACTCTCTGTTATTTCACCGCAATTTTGGATAATGATTTATTTTACCCTCCACAATTCGCCAGCCTTTTTTGCGTTGAAAAGGAATGATAAAATAGTAATCCCTTTGCAATTATGCGCTGGGAGATAGTCACAGTCATTGAGATCCGATCCGATACGTCGGACATGGGCACGCGGCTTTGAAATAATTGTGAATAACATGCTCATCTGCGTCAGTGTTGCACAGACATGAAAAGCCCTCCGAATACACTGCAATGCAATGAATATGTTTAGCATTTATTCATTCAGTCCACAGTAGAATTGGGACCAATGGGAGAGCATGGAAATACAGATACTGCTCTTATCTTCACAGTCAGTTTTGGACCATCATCATGATCATCTTGGTTTGGACCACGAATCCTCTCTGCTCCGGTCTCGACCAGTACAAAACCATGATCACTGCACAACAGCAACATCTCAGGTAGAAAAAAACAAGAAAACAATGACACAGGTTTGAATACCACATGTCTCCTTTAATAGTGAGTGGAATAGGAATATTTTAATCAGAAATGATCACCTATTGGGATGGTTCACCTCAAAACATATTTTTCTCAATATGGAAATGATATGTCTTCTGTATGGCATAAACTGAAGCTTTCACTTGAGCCTGATACTAAAACCAAACGCAGCCATAATGTGTTGCATATGTTTAGCCTGTCGGGAGCCTTTGCACCAAAGCTCTTATCTCCTCTGTCGATTCTGCTGGTGTTAAACGGCCCGTATTCCAGACACATTTGCATTTAATCATGTGATCTCAGTGTATGAAGTCAGTTTCTTTGTGTAAGCCTTAACCAAACCAGATCGTTCCAAACCATTCACACCTCTCTGCATCCCACCGTGAACCCTCTCTGTACCACGCGTGACATGGGAAAGTGATTTACAATTTGCAATAAGGCTCTGGTTCCAATAAGTCCCAATGTAATCTTTGTGAGAAAAGACAAGGAGGATGTGCGTGTGGTGAGTTCAAAGCCATCTCTGATCTGAAAATTATATGAAACGTATGGAGGTCAAACTAAAGTTGCTATGTCTTCTGTAATATAGCATTTAACATCAACGTATGATGCTCGTGGCCCTCAACCAGCTGCAGTCGCTTAAATGTAATGGGTAAAACATTTGAGCTGTTTCAATGTCTTTGAGTAGGTGTCATACCCAAAGAAACAAGGACATAATGTGTGTATCTTTCACTGTGAGAAAATGTGATCCTTGAATGGGCGATAAGGTTTCTCCAAAGCGGCACTTTTTGAAAGCCATGTTTTTTTATCTGTTGCCATCTCAACCTGGGACAAGAGTGGGAAAGGATACCATGTTGTTTGGACCCGTGTTGGCTTTTCAGCACTGGTAAGACAGAGAAAGGGAAATGTAAGGATCCAAACAAACTTCTGACTTTAAAAATAAATCTTAGCACTAAGAGTTGTAGCTAGGACCCCAGGGAATCACATTAAAATGTATTACAGCAAATGCAAAAAAAAAATTAAAGACATTTTTACAAGGACAGCTTTAAAAAGGAAATTTCTGTGCAACAAAAAAGCCTTGTTATGCCGTCATTATGCTAAGTAGTGTCCTTCGTAGTGTTATAACCAGTGGGGGCGGGTCCTGGGCCGATGGGGGTGGACCCAGAAGTAGAATTAGCCAATGCTAACATATAGCATTGGCAGACCTCTCGAAAACGTCTTTACAGGATGGTCCAAAAGTTGGCTCTTGGCCCAAAGCTCCGTTCCACATGTGTGTCAATGCTGAGGGGGGTGAATTTTTATGGACCACTCTAGTTTACTTGCTGTGAATTTTTTAAGTCTCTCGCTCAAATGAATGGCGCTCTCGCCGGCTGACGCATGCGCAGATGCGTTTTTTCACAATTTTCTTGTGGGCGGGACCACTCGCGGCCATTTTGGATAGCTCCAGTAGAGCACATTTTTTGGCCCATTAGTGAGAACGGCGGAGATAGGCGTGACTCTGTCCCTTAATATATACAGTCTATGGTTATAACCTTCACCTCACATGTAAGCAACAGACTATTAAAGTTTTATTTTGCTGCTTTTTTAAATTTGTGTTTTATTTTATTGCTGATATATTTGTTTAAAGAGTTCCCTGTGCTCCTTGAGAAATAGATCTTTCTGTGTGGAGTTTGCTTGTTCTCCCCGTGTATGCTCCAGTTTCTTCCGGGTGCTCCAGTTTCCCTATATCACTAAAAATATACAATTAGTCTGGAATGCCCCTCCTGTGACGACCTCGCTCCCATCTCTGTGTGGAGCAAGAGACAAATGTCCACCAAATTTGTAAAGCGCTTTGTGACTGTGGTCTGTGAAAGACTGTACGAATAAAGATTGCTTGCTTGCTTACTCGGATGGAGGGCGGTTTAAATGGCATTTTCACTCAGTGAGAATGACCCTTATGTCTTCGAGTGGCTTTGTATAACTTGTGCTACATGTGAGTGATTGATTTGAAGTAAACAGTAGTAGTCGTACAACCATAATAATAGTGGAGTTTAGTCTTGAGTTCATCCCAAACCCTTTCTGTCAGGCTTTTTTTAGCACTACTATTTTAGGAGCAAAATGCAAAAATCTGGCAAAAAGTGGCACTGCAATCACATGAAGTCCTCTTCCACTCTACCTGACTCTGATGTGCAGACGAATCCAGGACCATGACAGTTTAAAAGACAAGAGTTCTGTCAACAACAAATCTATAACCAACACCTTTTTTACAAGGTCCTCGATAGAAATCCTTGTTTTAATGATTTGAGAATCATAACGAGACCTTTTTTAGTCCTGCCAGACATGCTACATTATCGGTGAGATTAGCCAGACGTGGTGAGTACAGCGGAACCGGGATCACAGACTTTCTGATTTGAGGGCCGGACTTCGAAATGAAAACAACAACAAGATTTAGGGGCTGTAAAACAATTGTTGAAATTAAAATATCTCTGATTTACATTTATCAGTGAAAGAAGTATTCAAAATGAGCATTGTTTATTAATGCCTTTTGACATATTAGGGCCATTTAATGACTTGACATTAAAATCTTACATATTGCTACAATACACAGTTTAGTATTATATTATTTTAAAAGATCTTTGAAAACATGTGACCTAAGATCTAATGTTCATAATTACCAAAGAGTACTACTACATTGCCCATTAACAATAATAAGGTGTGGGTTTTAAATGTTCACGAGTCTTATTTATAGCAAATTTATGAACATTGGTCATCCGCCCCTTTTGGACCAACGAGCCAATGTGTTTTTTATCATTGCATTTCATGTGCTTGAACTTTTTGATTCTCTGATCTGTGTTGGCGATTTCAACGGTTTTGTTAAGTCCTCCGAGATAACTACTGTGATAAATCGCTAAACAAGAATACATTGAATTGAACCAGTCTCTATTTTCCAGAGGTTCAGTCAGGATAACTCTGGCATCACATCACTGCTGTTGTGTATAATTATAAGCATGATGAAGAATTACAGAAACTTACTTGTAATTTCAGTGAGTAAAGTATAGCCCTTCTAACAGTGTTTTGTTCCACTGTCAATAAACATAAAGTATTTACCAAACACTGTCTTTTTAACTCCATTTCTCATTTCAGCGCTTAGCTTGAAGGCCAAACATATCTCTGTGGCCGCTCCAACTGCAAAACACCTCGTACTTCTAACACCACACACTCAGGCAGCCATCACACGGTAGATTTAGACTTGACAACTTGTAAAGCCGTTTTCCAGGCAGATCAAGCAGCATTCCGGACCAGAAAACATGCAAAGCTGGGAGGTTCTCCAAAGCGAGCCTAATTAGCAACTTGAAGGCAACGCATCGTCTGGAAACCAAAGGGATTTTAGCGAAATGAGAGGCGCTAATAAGTTGCCTGCCCATTCTAGGTCATCAGTGCGTAAGAAAGCAGAAAAAAAAACACTTCATTTCAACCCCCTTTATATTTCTCCTTGTTAGTTTGCAACTTAAACTCCGCTCTTTGGTTTATCCACTGCTGTTTTGTACCATTATCTGTGTCAAGTAGAGTAATTATCTAACAAATGTATAAAAGCGACTCTCTAATGAAATGCCATGGGCTGAGAGAGAGAAGGAGATAAATTATTTATAGTGCTTTGATGAGTGCTGGCTGGCTGATTTAAGGGGGGAGCAGTGAGGGCTCTTAAAATGAAAAGCACGATGCCGAGCTCCTCTCAAACTTTTCCACAGGAGCTTTGGGATGTGAGCTACAATGCATGTTTCAAGTAGAGACAGAAGAGACTGAGGAATAATTGGGGCTGAAAGTCAAAAACTTTACAATACTTGCCACACGTATACAGTCTGTGTTGCCTGTCTATCCGGTCCCTGTCCCACTGTGTGTGCTGAGACTGAGGCCACATATATATTGACTAGAGCTGTGTGTGTTTGGACCCACGCTCTCCATCCCAATGACTAACAGTGGGCCGCACCAATTTGGTCTTGGCAAAAAACGGGGAGAAAATAAACAGGGCTCTCTCAGGCTGCCCTGATGCAGAGGTGCTACATCTCATAGTGGAGGTAGAGTTCTCCTATAGCGCATGTAGTGGGGGATGGACCACTTTGAGTCTGACTGGATGGTTGTTAAGAGCCTAATGTATTGTATTGATTTGCATGATTGTATTGAAACATGTTGTTAATGTCAAAAGTCTGTCTGTTTGTCGATCTATCTATTTATCCATCTATAAATGTATCTTTTTATATATACATCTATCCATCTATCTGTCTCTCTCTCAATCTATCTATTCATATATATATAAATGTATCTGATTATATATATCTATCTGTTGATCTATTTATCTAGTTATTTTTCTATCTATGAGTTTGTCCATCTGTCTATTTCTATCTTCCTGTCTCTCTGTTTATCTGACTATATCTATCTATCTGTGCTATCTATTTGACTGTATAGTGTTCAAGAACATGATTGTATTTTCTTTGTAGCTTGCAACGTGCGGACATATCTCCAATTTGATTGTTCTGGGGATGATATAGGACGTCAATCCGTTAGAGTGGTATGTACACAGTTTAGTGATGAGCAGATAAAAGAATAAATTGCAAATGCAAAGTCTATACGTTTTCCAATATGTTGTGCAAATGCTGTTTTTCACTGGCACCGCCATCGCAAAAACATTACTATTACTTCACACATGAGATACTATTTACATAATAATTCTAGTTATGTCACAGTACACTACTTACTCATATAAGGTTACAATCCTGCGGCTAACATCAACATTGTCCTATTACTGAATGTAACCATCTGAAAAGCAGAATTGTTTTGATTACATAGATGCCATATGTTATTTCACTTATATAAAGATACGTCTGGAGTCGTTCATCTCTACTAATCATCCTGGTGTGAGGAGAAGCCTGTTATTTGAGGTCACTAAACAACACCTTATGGCACAGTCAATAAGTAATCATCACCTATTTTATATAATCATTCAACCGTGTCTGAAAAGCCTTACAGATACAAGACAGGATAGGAAATAATTCAGCTGAATCCAAGCCTCCATTACCACCACTTTCCAGCTAATTGCCTCCTTGTCCGACAGTAATCCACCCATTTTGATACTTCCTCTACCTGTTGTTCTCAGTAATGTTAGTCATTTTAACATTATTATACTCTCGGAGACAAAATACATACCAGGCCTTATGTTTTACGTCCAGTTATACACTGTGATTTTCTCATTCAATGTTTGGTATTTACAAGCCAGCCGTGTTGAATACTTTTCTCTTGCATTAAAGCTGGGTTACTTGACTTGTGGTTGTGGCTCTTGTTTTGTTTATTATATCAGAAAGAATGTTGTAAAATGTTAAATGTTGTGAACAAATAAAAAAAAAAAGTGTGATCTTTTGCATTTTTGTATGTACTATGAGTCACTCTGTGGTGCTTTGGAAAGGGAGATGAGTGAGGGTGGTTCTCTCTCGTAAATTTTTGGTCTAAAAGAGCAGATAAAAACATGTGACAGAGGCCAAAAACGATACATGCAAGTGAAAAACTACTGATAGAAAGAAACTGTTTTAAGATTAAAGAACTAGGACCTTAATACATATATTATTGTGATTGTTAGATATCTTGGCTTTAAAACATAACATGTTCTGTTTGATGGCTCAATCAGAGTACTGTATTCTGAATTCTTGGTATATGATCATGTTCAGTGAACATTTGTAAACTGTCAAATGCATCGCAAATTGAGTTCAACCTTGTTTTTGCAGTGCGTCATGCTTTTTCACAGTTATTCATTCGATCAGGGTAAAACACACTTGCATACTCCACTAAATACGCTCTTATACATATTATTGAAGGATTACTATTCCCTTTTAACTCATGAAATCAATGGTCATAACTAAAATGAACTCAACATTTGTTCCCCTGGCAAACTTACGCTACAATAAAAAAAAAAACAAAAAAAGAGGTAATAGTTGCTTGAATCAAGGTTTTTTTTATCTTATTTTGAGTACATTCTAGGATTGATTTGCCAATGGGAAAAAGCCCTTTAGCCATATTTCAAGAACTTTTTTTCTCTTTCCTAGGGAGACATTTTTTGTATCTTTTTAAAACAAGATCATTTCACTTGTCCCATCTTTTTTTAAGGCAGTCAGAAATGCTAAAATTAAGATACAATTAAAACGTATCCAGCTACTTTTAGCCCATTTCTCCGTCATTTTTTACAGTGTACTCAGTTACTTCCCAAGACTGCAAGCCTAAGCAGTCCAGTTCAAGCCATGTTTGTGATTGAGAGAGCAAAAACTTCAAGTCTCAAAGCTGCCAATTCATTCTGCATGATGTTTGGTAAGCAGCCATGTAGCCAATCAATTATTTAAGTGACAAATTGTAGACGTTGGATATCTGTATGCCCCATAGAGCCGCTGGTCTAATCTAATTTGGGCCACAACACCAGAGGAAAGCAGCCAATCGCGGAGCCATTTATCTTTAAGGAAAAGCGTAAACAAGCCAAAACAAATGAGGCAAAGAAAGCAAGTCAGATAAGAATTTCTTATTATTCCAATAAAAAATACATTCATACAGAAATATAACAATTTTGCAAAACAATTTCAAATAAAAATTTCATAAAGCATAAACATAACAATTTTACAAAAGTTGTTTTTTTTTCCTTTTTTTATACAAAGAGTCAGACAAAGAGCTGTGTGTGTTTTGAACGACATTAACGGTATAGTGGCATAATGAGAAAAATGATGGAAAGATGTGAGCAAAGGCAAAATCAAGGCTCAATCACTGAATCAGGGACTAGAGGGGGAGAGAGAGGCCTCAGAGCAGATCCTCAATCCAACGCAGCACTTTCAAGCCCCATCCGAAATCTATAGGCTGCGACAATGCTGCGACATCAGCTTTGCATGAGGCCAGTGACACTTTCCTCAAGACTTTTAAAGAAATCCATCAATCCATCAATACATTTGGACCAACATTAAGCTGCATATAGACGACATCTCAAATTAACACATAGGTTGCGTTCATGCCACATCACAACTTTTCATATAAAGCCTATAGTTTAGGAAGCCTCATCGCTATCTTATAATTGTCTGGTATAGAAGAACCAAGTCACTTATAGTTTATGGTTTACCGTGTGGTGGAGGGAAGCTGAAATATCTTTCCTGGTATCAACGGTAATTGTCAAAAGCTCATATATTTCTTGTCCCTGGGCTAATCCACATAAAACACAAACTGTCGCGAGGTTCCACATCTTTTTGTCAGTATATATCATCTATGGCCTCATTAATTTCACATAAAGTCTTAAAGTGATGATAATATTACAAAAGACATAATATGCATGAGTCTGTCCAGTAGGAAAGACTGTCAGACATAGCATGGAATTTTTGTGATTATAATCTTGAGCAATTGAGCATTTGGACCTTTTGACTATTTGTTGTTTTGGCACCAGCTTTAAAACTGAACCTCTACATACGACATGAACGCAACCTATAAAGCCGCTCAGAAAGGCCTCGGTCCTGCCCCACGCTGGCTCATGTACCCCTGTGGTTTTCATAACATTGTTGCAGCTTGGCTAAAACAACGCAACACCAGACAGGTCAATACACAGCCTACAGAGTCAGCAGTCTGTGACAGATCCCATGCCAACAAAACCTTTAGCGATTCATTACACTGGGGCCGTACACAGCGATCCCTGTCCAACGGCTGCATGTTAATTACAATAAATCTTTAGCCTTTTTTTCCTTCAGTCCCCAACCTGTGCATCGAAGGACAAGGAGGGGACAGAGGATGCTGGGAGATGGGGGAGGGAGACTTTGTGATAGACTGGCACATACTACACAGTAGTTAACAACTTTAATTAATGGGTAAGTGCTTTAAACATACATTAAGTTGTCGTATTTACAATTTGTGGCTTGACTTGAATGTGATACATGACAGAGACGAGTGCTTTCACAAATAAAAAAAAGGTCCTTTGCGGGGCAATTTTTACATTTAAACATTGTCAAGAAAAAATAAAATAAAAAAGTCACATGTAATTGAGCCTTGATAGAGCAAGTCAAATCACCAATACAAACAAACGTGACGTCCCCAAGGGCTTGGTCACTTGCATAAGGCACCATTAAGGTCAACAGTGCATTATTCCATAGAAAACGGAAAAGAGAAGTACAAAAATTAAAAAAAGCAATCCTTGTAGCATCGGATGAATGCAAACAATATGCATGATTAGATAAGCAGTGGCGGTATCTCCAGAGTGATGAGTGAATGTAGAGGAAATTATCAAGGCTTTATGTACAATATTGTAACATTTAACCGTTCGCATTTAGCTGCACTTTAATTGAACTATTTGCAGTCCTGATTACAGTGGAAACAGGAAATGAACAAACCCTAGAACCATGCAACACCTGTCTATGATACGGAAGTTATAGTATAGTTGTGTTATACCTCTAAGCACACAGCTTATACAATTGAACTACAAATGAGCTTTGTAGCTTGTAAAAAAATAATAAACCAGGCTACATAACACATTGCACATTTAGTAGCTGCACCAAAAAACACCAAAAAAGCTCCTGTCATACAGTGACCGGGGCGTCAGGGTCCAACGGGACAGAGACCTGAAGGGCATCGGAGCTGCCCTAAATCCGGTCTGACCAGGACCGCAGACGTGGGAGAAGAACCCCGCTCCACCGGTTTGGGTGCCACACAGGCAGGTCGCCTCCTGCCCGACCTCACATTGCCACAGGGCAGAAACACAAGTGCTCCTCGTCCCAGAATCCCATTCAGTCCACAGCAACATGGCGCCAGCCCTGGACCCGCCACGGCCCTCAACACTCCTCTTCCTGGTCCCGTGGGGCTGGCCAGCCAATCGCAGACATTCACAGTGCACACATGCTTACCTCAGACTGTTTTTGTAAAGTACCAGTGTATCGGCTGTCCGGGAGATGTCCCCAATTCATCATGCACCATACATACAATTCATTCATTCTTTTTGTCTATCTTTTATGTTTTTTTTTGTAGATTTTTTTTGTTAAAAGTCCTTCTTGATCAAAAAGAAAACTCTTCCTCGTCCATGATTTTGTCCTCTTGTTGCAACAGACAACCTTCAGAGCGCCTTTCTCCGAAGAGAGGTCCCGGAGGCACTGGGTTCAGGTGCAAAACGGCATGCTTTGGCTGGAACTCACTCCCTACACTCTGCTCTGGGACAGTTCAACCAGAAACTGGTCGGGAGACGGCGTCAGAGTCTCTCCTTAAACGTGGTTGGTGCTGGCCTCGTTTAAATGTGCCTCTTCATGTGAAGGGCCAGATGGTCAGACCTGGAGAAACATCTGGGGACAGAGAGGAGGGACAAAGCAGTTAACAACAATGCTAAAGAAATGGACTCCAGCTGAAAGAGCCTCGCTGCAGGCTTTTCAATAGACTGCTCTAGACAGACACATGTGGCAGTTTGGGGAGAAGCAATAAAACAAGTAAACATGCTTCTGAAGTGTACATAGGCTCCTCCTAATTTATTTTATCAGCAAAATGAAACTCAACGCTTCCATGCTTTAAATCTGGTCACATCACACAGCTCTGTGCATCACATCGATGGATGCACAGAGATTGAGGGCATCTATCTTAGCGAGAGGAACAAACAAAAGCTTATCACAAGATGGACGACATCATTCACTGATAAAAGCCCCTTCTCACCTGTCACAGTGACTGCATTTAAATGGCTTTGCCCCAGTGTGCTTCCTGAAGTGTCTGGTCAACTCATCACTCCGTGCAAAACGCCACTCACATCCTTCCCATGAACACCTGTAGGGTTTCTCACCTGCAGAGGGAAGAAGATGAGTTAATGTCACGTTCATAGTTGAAAACACTAAGAAGCAACAATGAGTCTTTCTTGAGCAATCCCTCCTCTGCTGTCATTTAAATATAACCAAATCACTCAGCCTCTGACAGGACTGATGGCACCGCTGACAGCAGTCACTCCAGACCCAGAGTCTCCTGAACCTGTTGGACTACTCACTGCAGCTAATGCAAACTCAAACATGTGAGGAATGTGCAGAAACTACTGGTGTGGCTATGAGAAAGCCACACGTGCAATTTCACGCTGCTAATCAAAAATAAGAGCCAGTCAAATGACCATTCAGAGCCTTCCAACTCAGTGCCCCTGGCTCCCCGCCCATTCAGCCTTTCCCATGGTGAAACCCAATCTGTTTTGGAGGACTGAGGCCTTTTATCTCCCATGTGCTGCCCCTCCCCCTGCTCCCTACGCTCTCTCAGTCAGTCACATTCCACATAGATTAGGTCACACTTTAGGTATCCAGCCATGCAGAGCTAATACTCGCACAGCTCCAGCTGAGGACATCATGCAATGTGGACCTTTAATTACATTACACAATGGACGGACAATGCATTACGGCGCAAGAATGGATTAATAGCACTTTCAGCCTCGACTCAATACAAACTGAGATGTTTTAACTGTGGCAGCTTCACACTGAGCGCCTTGTGCGGTCACCTGAGGTCAAACACATGTAGCAGATGTGGGGCAGACTCACCTGTGTGGGTGCGCTGGTGTGCTTTGAGGTGGGAGCTCTTTGTGTAAACTTTGCGACAGCCGTTGAACTGACACCTGTGAATCCTCCTCCTGACATCTGGAGATGTGTCCTCAGAGATGAGTCCGTTCTTATCCGACCCCTTGGTCATTCCGCCGCTCCTGATTTTGACCGGCAGGTGTAACTCCCCATGTGCTCCCATCCAGCCGTGTGACACGGCTCCGGTCTCCAGATGGGCCTCCGGAGAGGAGGGCGGCGTGCTGATGACAGACGGGCTAAAAGGTCCAGAGCCGACCAGCACAGAGCCCAGCGGGTTGGAGCTAAAGCTGTGTGTAGGTGAGAGCTCCTCCGAACTGTCTGAGGCCTCGCTGCTGGCATCCGAGTGCACACTGTGGCTGTCCAACAGAGGGCTGTCCTGATTGTCCTCATCATGAGTCATCACGGGGATCTTTGGGTCGCACTCGCCCTTGGTCTTGTCCCCACACGCCAATATCAACTTGCTCCAGAGGTCCTCCTGTCCATCAAACTTCAGGTCTGATGTGGTCACGTAGGGTTCACTCTGAAGGTAGCGTTCCAACTCCAAGCATGTCTGTAAGGCAGCAGGAGAAGGTAATATTAGCCTGTGCAGCATTACCACGAGAGCAGAGGTTCATTGAGAGACTGTTCTATGGGAAATCCCTCTAAATCATGCATGTGCACACAGCCTAACCACTCTGTCATCTCATTTTAGAAACCGCTGACTCCAGGAAGTTTGAAGCATTTTGGCTGCTTCTGCAGAATATGGCACACTGCTCTAATCTCCATTGTAATTTGCAGCCTAATCACTTTGGTCATCATGCCTATATTCATAATATTATCCTTAAACGCTTTGTGATCTCTTACTTTGTGCTGACTGTGGGCAAAAACCCTAAGTGAAAGGAAAACGATGCTACAACCATTTCTATTTTTGGTCTGCATCTTATAATCGCAGTGGTGATTGTGCTACATCCATAAAATGTTCACATGTTTCCAGCCTAGCAGCCATCTATTAGCACTAAACACATACTTCACAACACAGTGTCACGCAGGAGCCAGCAGGGCCCCTGTGATTTACGTCCCTGAGGATGTCACCCTCCATAAACAGACGCCATCCTGCACCTGAGAGTAGCCCCAGAGTAAACGTGCATTGTCATTTGTGCTGGCCCGACTGACTCACAAATTTAGAGCCCTTTTAAGGAAGCCAACTCGCACACTTCCCCTCAGACGCAAAAGCCATTGGTGCTGCTTTTCCTCCTGCGTACCTCTGACATGCTATCACATCCTTCCTCAGTCCCTGTCACCCCCCCCCCCCCCCTCTCTCTCTCTCCCTCTCTCACTCTCAGGCAGCTGGCTATAAAGATACAATTTACTCCTGCTATTAAAGTTGGAAAAATACTTCTATGGAAGGTGCACAACACATTTGACGAGGCAGATGTGGAATAAATATTTTCCTTTGGGCGCTTCTGCAGCTTACACAATGTTTTCCAGCTGCACTAGTATCTACTCATGCAAGAAGCGATTGGCCATGGCTGACATTTGATAGCCCCATGTTGTTGTGTGTAGCCTGCATTCAAAACACAATACGAGGCTGGGATTCAAGTTCTTTTTTTCCCCCATCTAAAAGATTGTCAAAAATATGAAAATTAGGCAAGTGTGACATGCCAGCTCATGAATAGCGATGAGAATCAAAATTGGCCAAGCGCCAGGGGTAATAAAATGACTGTATATTGGAATGCCTGGAGCTATTTTGACAGTGTTTGAATTTTGCTCATGTGATTTGAAGTCTTTTAATGCGAGCAACAATGTCCACTGTCAGTGTATGTATATTCACAGCAGGTTAGTGTTTTTCCATTGCATTTATATTTAAAATTCAGAAGTCGTGTAGAGAGAATGCCACGCGTCTAGAATGGGTAGTAGTGCTGCGTGCGAAGGCTTATCCATCTTACTTTCAGCCCAGCTCCATGTGCGAATGAATCAACTTTCATTTCGGTCATTTACACATGTATACGCATCGTTAAAGAGCAGTAACTTTGCAGCAGAAAGAAAAGCCTATTCTGCCTATACCCTGGGCGATTTGTTTGAATTACCCAGCGTCTGTCTGTAGTAGCCTTCGCGCTTCGATCCAATACCCCCCTTGCCCAAGACGCACTACACCGCTGTCAGGAATGAAGCCATGCACGTTTACCATGTGGGGAAAGGGGGGAGGAAATAGAAAAAGAAAAAAAAGGAGAGATATAGCAGCAGAGCGCACGCTGGCTGGCACTGTCTAATGCTTCTCGGTCTAAGTTACTCTTCCCTCATTCATCTTGGCGCAGCGCTGCCTCGTCTCCAGCTGTCAGAGTGACACACTGATCCACTTCAGTCTGCCAAAACTTCACAACCCACAACTGATAATGAGAACGCACGTCTGGGAAAACAGCGCAAAGGGGGCAGCGAGTGGACTCCCTGCACCTGACCATCTAAAGCGAGACCACGTTTCTATACAAAAAAAAATAACTCTTTTTCGTCTGTAGTAAAGCACGACGCATTACGAGCAAAGCCACACGCGAAACCAGCTTCCTTCCGCTTCCCAACACAATTCTCAACACACGCGTAAAAAAAGCACCGCACATATATACACATACATACACAAGCACACACACATACACACATTCACATAAATATATTCACCTGCTGCCAGTACTCCTCCAAAGACGGTAAGGCTGAAAAATAGCCCGTGTCGTGAACTATTTGAAGTTCTTGAAAGATGCTGCACATGGGTAGAACATCCATTTTCCCGAGAGGTTAGAAAAAGCCTAAATTAAGCCGCGCGTAAAGAGTAGAAAAAACCCCCAGGAGGAGACGTGCGTAAAAGCGAAGCAAGGCTGGGAAGTGTCGCGTATCTCCGGGCTGAGTCTCGCATGCGAACGGGGGCTTGTGTTCAGGGTTCTGCAGTCACAAGAAGCAGATCGTCCGTCCCCCTCCGTGTGTATGTGTGCGTCTCTCTCTCTCTCCCTCTTCTCTTCTCTCCTCTCTCTCTCTGTATCTCTCTGCGCGCTCTCTCCGTTTGTGCTGGAGTATTTGCAAACACCGCACTGGACTGTGGTCGGTGAGCAACTGCGCTCTGCAAACTTCCCTATTCAAACCAACGAGCCCACCCCCCTTCGTCCCCCCTCTCCCTGCCCCCCGATTACGCCTTCGCCACCCGGGCCAATCCGCAAGAACCAAGGGGCATAACATAACAGGGGACCAATGGTGTTTTCCCTCTGACTTCATCTTGTGGTTTCTCTATGCGCATTGGCTGGTTTGTCTGCCTGTGCCGCGCTCTGATTGGATGGTTATTTTTAGGGCCTATATAAGCGCACCAGCCTTCACATCCACTCGCTTATTCCGTCCTGTGTCAGCTACATGTTTCACCACAGATAGCGCATGTGAGCCGAGCCGAGGCGAGTCTCACTTCTCTATATGAGTCTCTCTCTCTGAGCAACTTTGGCACAAGTGAATGCCTTTGAAAAAAAATAAAAACAATCTTTTCAAAGCTGCGGATGACTTCACCAAAAGCTGAAACTGTGTCTGTGGCTGAAAAAGTGCTGGCGCTTGTGGTGGTGGTTGTTGTTGTCGTATCTAAGGCAATGGCCAGTGCGTATCAGCAGTGACTTAAGAGGAAACACAAAACAACACACTTCTCTGTCACCAAGTTTAAATAGATGTTCACACTTCTGCTTTGACATTGTGATGAGCAGGAAGTTATGGCAAACGTCTGTGTGTTTAGTTTGGAAACTTCTTGGCAACCAAACACAACTTAACTCTTCGCTATTTTAAGATTATGTAATAACTATAAAGGTAAGGCAGACAAAATTATTTACAAACTATTACCACATAATAGGCTGGATAATCCTTGCAATTATACACTTCAAAGTAGCTATAAAATGTAATCAATTGAAGCCATTAGAAGAGAAAAAAGGTTCTCAATTAACATAATCATAAAGCCAGAGGGACTTTTGTGTCAGATCTGTATTAAGTTAATTGTCTTGCTCTTTTGAATCTAGTTTTGAATACTATAAGCACTGTGAGACTTTTGTTAAAGTAGATGCATGCTTTTATTCAGAAGTTGGTTTTAGTCTGCTTTTTTTATGTTGTCTATTTCTTGCCTCACACTGATGTTCATTAAGGAGCATTGTCTCTATCAAATTAATAGATAAATGAATGAATAAACTTAACTTGTGAAATACTTTGTGAGCTACTGTTACAACACAATTTCCCCTGTGGATCAATAAAGTCCGTCCAAGTCTGAAGAATAAAGACAGTCAAGCTTTAGTTTTAACATTGTGTATATATTTGTATATTCATATGTATATTTTGTTTGAGTTTAGCGGACAACTGTATCCTATAGACTCAGGCTGACGGAAAATCTGAAGTAACTTTCCACAGATGAATCACCTCCATATACTGTACTCTGTAACTATTTGCTTGTGGCAATATGCAGATGGCTGATGACTAATGCTTAGCTAATCTTTCACGCAGGTACTACCTCTATCACAGAGATTTCTAAAAGGTGAGCCACTAAAACACCTGACATGATAGTGGCTTGTAAGTGCCATAATAATGTGAATCAAAGGCTCAAAGGATCTTTTAATACAATTTTAGTCAAGTATTTGCCAAACCCCATTGTTTTTCAGCAGCTGTCGCAAAGGCAATTTCGTGTTGTTGCTCCCAGTTTACTTTTTATTTCCAGAACAAATTGTTTGCATGTAATCTGATGAGGTTTGGTGCCGGATAATGCAAATTGCAACTCTTCTCTGTGTGACATTTATTGAAGCCGACTACAAAAGTGTACACTAAAGTTAAATTATACCCTTCATATAATCCCTCTACTGTCTGCAGATAGCCAGCTGTATTCCCTCATGAGCGACTCTCCATTCCAGACGCATTCCATCACATATTTGGCAATGGCAGTACGTCACCCCGGCTCAAGTCTTATCATTTCCTCTTTCGGGGCAGCTACTCGCGTGCAGTCTCTGGTATGAACACAGGCCTCTCCTTCCTGCCTTGCTCATGGGCTGTTTTGTTGCGTAACTTTGAATATAGCATTTAGCTTTTTTTTTTTCTGCACCGGGGACTGAGGCTCCATGGCACGGAATCCCACAGCGAGATAAACAACACGGCCACACAGCGCTCCCATTGTATTCTCCAAAGTGGCAGTATTTTCTGAGTAGACAACTGAGCCTTCTTTGTACAGCAATGAGGCCATATTTGTCGCTGGTAACATCTGATTCAGTCATATGGCCATGGATGCCTTTCCGAAGCCTGGAGCCGGCCCCTGCCTCTCTGCAAAGGAATTCCTCATTGCTTTTATGTTTCTAATAGGCCCCATTCATTATGTCCCTCCTGGATTCACTGGACAGTCTGCTTTGAAGAAGGGAGCTTAAAGTGATCCCTGTCTTGTTGTTAAATTTTCCTTTGCTTCCATTTGTGAAGCTACTTTTGCGTCATTTCGGTGGGTTTCGCAGATTGAAGATTATCCTTATGTCATTCAGTCAGATGTTGCGGTTGGCAGTGTTTTTGTGCTTATTTTATTGAATTTTCATCAGACAAAATACAGTTTGTTATGAGATCGTTCATTTCCCATGACTACTCATAATACACATAATCTTATAGGTGCAAATAAATAATGTTGTGTCAAATACCCATTCGTAAACTTTATTATTATTATTATTATTATTATTATTATTATCTTAAACTCCATGTGTTTGTTGAGTGGATAGACAAAAATGAGAATATAGACAAATTTAATTTGTAACGTTATTGGGCTGCATTATATGGAATGGTGGGCGACAGTGGCTCAGTTGGTAGAGCATTGGTCTCAGAGCCTGAAGGTCGTGGGTTCGAGCCCACCACAAGACCTACTTCCCGACTCCCACTGATGACTGCTGTCGTTGTGTCCTTGGGCAAGACACTTAACCCACTTTGCCTGTAGTCCCTGCTGAATAATCAAGGCCCCTGTGGACTCACCACCTGCAGGAGGATCAGTGAGGAGCTGTTGCTCTGTGTACTGGGTGCAGCTCAGACTGCCACCCCCCAACCCAGAGATGGATTAAGGGGAAGAAAATGGATGAATGGATGGATGGATTACATGGAATGGAAAATGCCAAATTGGATCATTCTATGAAGCTTAATAAGGATTCACTCATGGATGAAGTTGTGCTCCTTCTTTCTTTGGCTTATTTTCACATCTTACTCTTTATTCGTGTTCTTTGATTTCGGGCTTAAAAATCTAAGGCCTTTTATGACTCACATTTTGATATCTTCTTAGATCTGATAGATTGACTTGCATGCGAATAGTGTGAGTGCAAACAGACCAGTGACACTCCTGATTGGCTTCTTGGTTGCTGGGTCGTTGCCATCCCCTAATTTGCCCCCAGACTGATATGGAGCCTGTTCGAGTTTGCTCTACTCAGCTTCTTCTGCAATGAGGGAAACACTGACGGAAGCTCAAGGTTCGTCCACTCCTTCTTATGACTCACCTCACTGCAAAGAATGATAAAACAATAGGTAATAATTGCTTAAAACAAGTGGTTTTTATCTTGATTTGACTGAATTTTGACTGTCTTAACACAATACAATTTACAATACAATTTATTCTTGTATAGCCCTAGGTCACAACAGAAGTCATCTCAGAGGACTTAACAAAACCATTGAAATCACCAACACAGGTCAGAGAATCAACAGTTAAAACACATGAAGAATACAGTATAAAGCACACACAGAAGAAAATGTCCATACATGTTGTAGAATGCTAAAGTGTCCTGATCATCACCAATCCTTTCTGTTGGACACTAACTGTCCAACAAGACCCTCCTGCATCGACAAGGAAAAACTCTTAAAAAACCCAGTGGGAAAAAGTGAGAAACCTTGGAGGAGAACTAGGGAAACCCACAGGGAGGGAGACCCATATGAGAAAGGGATCCGCTCCTCCGGACGGACAGACTAATGATCTAGGACCTAAGCTAGCTACAGAACGTGGACCAGTGGACGCTGAACGTGGACAGGTCCGGTGCAGGACCGAAGCACTCCCAGGCGGGTCGGGCGGGGCAGTCCGCAGGTGTAGATGGAAGAGGCCAGGCTCAGAGATCCCGTCATCGTACCATGAAACAGACAATGGGACAACGGGTGAATAGCAATGAACAAACTACAGTCAGAATCCTAAAAATGCTAAACAGATAAAGTAGGAAGGAGGAGAGGATAGTGCTCAAGTTACCATACTTCTCCCAGCAAACTGACTCCCTATGCAGCTTGACTAACACTCTGAGGAGTTTAACCTTCTCCGAGTCTTACCTTCCTAGCCATATGCTAAACTAAAGAGGACTGTTTTAAACCTAGCCTTGAATAAAGAATAACATACAGCATAATATATAACATAATATACAACATAACACAATACATTATTGAATAATATATAACATAATATATAACATAATACAGCATATATATATAATATATACACTACATATTATATATTACCTAATTATATGCTAAATTAAAGTAAAGTGCTTTAAGCCTGGCCTTGAATGTGGAGACCGTATCTGCTTCCTTAACATAAATGGGAAGCTGATTCCACAGTAAAGGAGCTTGGTAGCTAAATGCTCTGCCACCAACAGTGACCTTTGAGACCTTAGGGACCACCAGACGTCTGGCGTTTTGTGAGCGCAACGCTCGACTTGGTTGATACGACACTAACGTGTCTTGGAGATAAGAAGGAGCCAAGCCATTTATGGCTTTATATGTTAAGAGTAGGATTTTAAACTTTATTCTGTACTCCACAGGGAGCCAGTGGAGTGATTTTAACACCGGCCACAAAGCCATTTAAACTAATTTTTACCTTTTTTTTCCCATTCCAAAGGAGACATTTCTTGCATCTTTTCAAACAAGATAATGTTGGTTTTCCCATTGGCAAATTTTCAGTCAGAATGAACTAGAATTAAGATTAATTGTGCAACAACTTTCAGACATTTTTTATTTATCACTTTTTGCAGTGTTAAGAAATGTCATTACATTTGAGTATCTTGCAAAGTCCTTTTTTTTTTTTAGACCCTACACTTTCAGGTTTTTATTCTCGTCGATAATCTTCAAACCCTCATATACAGCCTGCTCTATTTGAACGCAGAAACCTAAAGAATGTCATGATGTCGCCCGAAACAATCCAATAACACCCCATCATTATTCATGCATTTACAAAAGTTGCCAAGGCCTTTAGTCAATGAGTTTGATAAATACCGGAGTGCGAACGTGGGTCCCACTGGGGCATTAGCCGTCGCCTATACAGTAATCACCTCCTCCACAAGGCCTTTCTCATGAAGCGTTTAGAGAATGCACTGGGTCCGGTGTGGCAGCTTTTTATCTTGGAGGGCCAGGTCCGAAGCTTTATCATCGTTATGTAATCCCAGCCAGGCCAGTAGCCACAGGAAAGAGCAATTACCGCACGACCCATTTTAATGCATCACTGTCAAACCAATCAGTGAGTTGTTCTGAGGGTTTTTCTTAAGGAGGATGGCCCAGCACTCTTTATAGCCACAATTGGTTTTGCAGGTGTGGACTGGGAAGAAGCTTACATTGTGCAGCATCCTACACTGATAAAAAGGATTAAATATGGGGTAATAGTTTCTTGAATCGAGTGGTTTTTTCATCTTGATATGAGTACATTCTGACTGTTTGCCAATGGGACAAAGCCATAGAGACTCGTTTTAAGATCTTTTTGCTTTGTCCCATTGACAAATCTTGTTCAAAGGAAGTCAGAATATGCCCAAGTTAAGATACATGTTGCCAAATTTGAGCAATTCTTGACTTCTTTTTCATCAGTTTTTTCAGTGTAGATATTTTTTTTTTTATGTTAAAACTGGTTGTAATTTGAGAATTGATGACAATATGGATGCATTGTGTTTGGACATAGACGATACACTATTCATATTGAAGAAGATGACATGGTCTGGGATTGCGTCTTACATTCAGACAGAAGACATGTTTTATTGTCGATGGTAGAGACAGCACGAACAAAGCACACGATCACAGATACAAGAGAATGCAAGTGTATTATACAGAGCGGAGGCATGGAGACCTCCAATCAGCAGCTGCCACGGTGTGCTTAGCTTGGCCTTCAGATAGACAAAACAAGGGAAAAGTACTGGCTTCTGCACATTGATAGAATGATGAGTTTAACTTTAACAAAAGTTGCTTCAAAGTGTTATGAAATCTCACATTCCCCCCTCTGGTCATACATTCACGTGTGACCATCAGGATCGATAAACAGCAACATAACATCATATCTCAATACTTCAAAAACTCATAAACTCGGTACTTCACTCGGTACCTCAAAAAACTCAGAACTCGGAATACTTCAAAAACTCAGAAAACTCATAAAACATTTTCAGATCTTTCATAAAACTTGTCAACAATCTTCAGTAAAATACCAAACTTCATCAGTCGATGGTGATTCCAGATATTGCTTTGAAAACAGTCTCTCCCACTTCTCCGTGTTGGTTTCTTCAGGCTGCATTTGTTGTGTCGAGCCATGAATTCTTCTGTGACGTGTCTTTCAAATCACACGTTTCAGCTTCAGTGTCCAGATTCAGAAATCCAATTCAATCCAAATTATGTCCATATTCAGAAATCCAATTGTTCCAAATGATGTCCATGCAAAAGAGGACGATGGTATTGTCCATGTCTCAGCAGCTCACAGCCTGACTGGAATCAGGGGCTGTGCAGATTGTCCATGGGCTGGTCCAGATGCATGGTTTCTCTTGAGGTTTTTCAGTTTTGGCTTAAAAAAACACTTTTTGTGTAAAAAAAAAAGTCTTCTGTTCTGTAGATGTTACAGACAAGGCCCGCATCCTTCCACCACCTGAAGAAGATGACATAGTCTGGGATCGCGTCTTTAATTCAGATAGAAGACATGTTTTATTGTCGATGGTAGAGACAGCACGAACAAAGCACACAATCACAGATACAAGAGAATGCAAGTGTATTATACAGAGCGGAGGCATGGAGACCTCCAATCAGCAGCTGCCACGGTGTGCTTAGCTTGGCCTTCAGATAGACAAAACAAGGGAAAAGTACTGGCTTCTGCACATTGATAGAATGATGAGTTTAACTTTAACAAAAGTTGCTTCAAAGTGTTATGAAATCTCACAATATGACTGCGACACGTGCTGGAACCAATGGTGACTCACTCTTTCTAAGTATACGCTACAGATAATATGTTTCCTAAGACAGCTCCATGTGTTCACAGCCTCTTACATTTACACAACTCTTTTGGTTGGGTCAATTGTACATCTAAAAACAACTTTGAGAAAAAACCATTGTTGCACCACAGGTTGCAGAACAGTAGGAAAGAGGAGCACACAACACAAAGTAAGTACAGTACACAAAGTAGTCGTTATCTTTAGCTTAATAAATCTTAAAGTATCAACTTATAAAGCATCAACCCATGTTCTCTAGTGCAAAGAAATAATAAAGTAATAAAGTCAAGTCACTTCCAAGAATTCTGATTGTACTAAAACTCCCAGAACAGTCATTGTGACTGCTCAACTTTCCACCAGTTGTATTTTCTATTTTATAAGAGGTTTACCACATACTTTGATAAGTTCTAAAACTGTTGAATATATCTTAACCTCAACAAAAACAGTTTGTTGTCAGGCTAAATGCTAACTGCTGGCAGTAAACAGTTTGTTGCTATGGTAACTAGGACTCACTCTGCTCTGGGGGAAACCAAACTGAACCAGAACCAGCACCTGAGAGAAAAGGGGCCTTAACTGCCACAGAATGTTGTTTGCCCAGTTACCCAAAAAGGCTACATTTGAATATTACTCATTATCACATGAATGGTGCAGACAAAATGACTGCTTTGAGAGTTAAAGGTACTTTAAAAAACTTCTAACATATAAAAATTAATACAATAAATCAATAAAAATAATAAAATACCTTTAGAGACAGAATGTTATGAAGACCACAGATGTAAAAAAAAGCTGCAACATTTTGACTGCTCTGGGAGTTCTAGTGTTAAATAAGGAAATATAATAAGATACATCAGTAATACTCTCTACTGCGAGAATATTGAAGTAATAAGTCATAGCTGAGCTTTCCCAGGTCTAATGTGTGTCTATGTCTGTACGTTGTATCCTTGGTTGGGCCTTTTTTGATGACTGCATCAAAATGTCGTGATTATGTCCCAATACTTATTTTTTCACTTTACTCTAATTATTTTGACACACATTGAAACAAACACTTGTGGAAACGGCTGTAGTTTTTCGGCAGTGCCCTGAACAGATACTTGCTGGTGTCACATCGGAATCGCAGTCCTCAAGCCGCTCGTCTGTCAGTGATGTCAGCTCCTGGACAGCAAACACATTGTAGAGAGTTTCGCGCACACATTGCTCCAACTTTATTTTGGGGAGCCAGTTTGTTTACATTCCCAAAGCAGATGTTGCAGCAGCTGTCTATATTTAAGAGAAGTTCAATAAGCAACATTTTTTTCCAGACTCGTACGGTTCATGTGGTCCGCAGGCGTTAGAGATACTACGTGAAGCACAAGGTTATAATTTTAGTTTCATGAATGTAGCAACTCGCTGCATTTAATCTAATTTTGTAACATATATTCTCTATGTGGTATGGCTACTATAATGTTTATCACTACTTAATTTGAAGAATAGACCTGAATAGAATAGAGTTTTTGTGACCAATCTTAGTCATGTATGGATTTTACTGCAAATGATAAAATTGCAATTCCATGATTTAAACATAAAAAGCTATATACCTACTTTCCAATGAAATAATCTTTACAAATTAGAAGGGATAACGTCAATATTCAACATTTGCATATTTTCAATCTCAAAACCACATTTCCAATATGTCAGTCCATCTAATTATACAACCCAAAAAACACTGCCCAGTGGATTATTAATTTATATAACGTTAATAAAAACACACACACCCGCACACCCACATGTAAATAACCACACTGTCCGTCTTGATGTATTTTCCCGTACATCTGCACTTGTATTGTACGTCTATATTTTCACAAAAAAAGCCGAGGTACCTAATTTTCTAATCAATAACAATAGAACTATGTAATAAAATCTACTTGGCTTCTTCCTCATGCTCAGAACAGTTTGTTTCTGTCATTAGTTTCCGCATGCATGTATGTTTTTACCTCCGTCACATCTTTAGATCGCCTTTTTCAGACGAAGATCAAACCACTCTTGCTCAGTCACACACCTCCTATAGCCCAAAGCGAGAGGTGAGTCCAAAATAGGGACTCTCAGGGTTCTCTTATGCTCAAGTATGCACAATATGTTTTCTATCAAGAGGACGACTGCAAGTTGTGGTGTGATTTGTTCCTAAACATGTCACTTTAACTGTTGGGATTAACAAAGTGTGTCATTTATGAAACCTAACTAGCTTTGAAACTAGAATGGCAATTTCCGGAGTGCTTTGGCTTCAGTTGCCGGGACAGCTTTCATTGTTGCAAGTTATTTAGGCTATGTCAGCTATTCAGATTGGTGAAACTGATTGTTGTGTTTCATTTGTAAGTTTCCAGTGTCACCTCCTCAGGTCAGTAGAATGGAATGGGCGGTATGAAGGTTTGCGTCATGATTGTACTTGTAATAAGACATGGCACAAACTGTACACTTATACTGCTAATAAAATCTCTAGAATGTCTTATCTATTGTTCTATGGTTAGATCGATGGACGCATGATTCTAAACCTTAACCCAATCTCCTGTTGTCTTGTTGTAGCAAAGAGAAAAACCCATTGGCTTTGTCTGACAGCGTGTTTAGAGACGTCTGTGATCTGTGTGGAGACTCCATCATTCCTGAGATGGCTCCTATCGATTTCCACCTCAATATATCCACAAACTGATGTATCGGCCCATGTGAATGCGCGCACACAACCCAATCCCCCGCACGGCGTCTCCAAACATCAGCGAGGACTGAGTGATTGCTGCGCGGCGAACTCGTCTGCTCGGAAACGCAGATATATCGGCCGAGCTCCACGTAGCCAAGGTCAAGAGCAGGCCGCCCCCGGTGACAGCGCTGACATAGAGCACACATGTCCACGCGGGCCCTGAGGTGCTCGTCTGCTCGCCATGCATTTCAATGAGAGGATTGCCCGGCGTTTATAAGTGTGTTTGGGGCTTTGGACTCCGCTAAACACATTTGTAATCTGGACGCGCCCCAGCCCTGTTGAGTATGTAATCCAAAACCAGG
The DNA here is from genome assembly GCA_964034765.1 of Knipowitschia caucasica. Lineage (NCBI taxonomy): Eukaryota > Metazoa > Chordata > Actinopteri > Gobiiformes > Gobiidae > Knipowitschia > Knipowitschia caucasica. The sequence goes on from OZ035843.1 coordinate 7,930,337, forward strand.
CCAATGATTATCTCCCCTCCCCACGAGCGCTGACTCAATTCTGATTTATGATTGGAATGAGTATCGATTTCTCTCCTGCTCTTTCCCCCCGCGCTCCTCTCTTCCATTTTTCCTTTTAACAAAAGAGTGAATGATGTATGTGCATTGATTTCCAATCAATTATTTTTATTCTCATTTTATTTAAGCTTGGACAAATTTTCAGTGGCCCCCACAGAGAGCCATGGATCTCCATCAGTAAGCTGTAGCTCATTACTAACTGTGGCGCTGATGCTAAAGCAGGCGCATAACGAGAGGCTCTTATTCTTCAATCTGTCATGTCCATGTTAGCATCGCGCCGCATTAACTTGTCCTCTTTCATTTATGAAATAATGGCAATGAAAAGCTCCTCTATCACCTTATAGAATATTCAGGCACGCGTAGGTGGTACATTTCCTCTCTTGTACGTTTTGAAGCCGATGACGGAGTGTCTGCTGAGGGGGGTTTGGCTGGTTTAGACAGACTTAACCCATAGGCTTTAAACAAAGGCCTTGCTTCGCATGACGCTTTCTCAATGTTTTCTTACATATTTGCATTTGTAATAGTCAAATTCTTGTTCTAGTGTTGTTCTGTGTCTAATCAAGTTCCGTGGCTCAATCTTTAATCATTTTAAAGCCGCCTGAAGTCAAAATGTTGCATTGATTCCTGTAATCATCCAGATTAGTACTTTTGTTGTAGACTTTTTACAAATGATTTGTTGTACAATAAAATGAAGAGAGAGAAAATTAAGACCAGGAAATAAAAAAAGAGGTTTGTTCCCATTCCTTTTTAACAATTTATTCTTCAAATGTTTTTCTTTGTTTTCTGTTACAGTATTACAGCCAGAACTTAGACATATAGATACATTTCTCTTAATCCTAATTTACTATCAATACCATAAATAGTCAGATTTTAAAGCCACATTAATCCTGCCATTAATGTTCTGGATCTTCTTTCAATTTCTACTGTTAATCTAAATGTTTTGCTATTCTTTTGATCACTGTTATGTCTGTAAGTCCTGTATAGTGCATTATAGTAAATCCACATCAGCAGATTCCGCCAACATCTTATTTTCACACAGCACGATGTCCTTCTTACCTGATCGTGCCGTCTCTGTTGCAGCCCCAAACACAGCCTCAGATCAGCACTTTGTCCACACCAGCTCAATGAAATGTTAGAACATGCCGTTTGTTTACCGCTACAACATAAATAATGACTCGGCCTCGGCGCTCTAAGCTCACTGAGAGATGTGCTGCTGGTGCTTGATATTTTGTTTACAGACAACACTGACAGGACAGAGTGCGTCAGTGTCTAAATGGCAACTGAAGCCGATTGACCGCATGTTTTGTTACCTTAAGAAGGAAAAAAATAGCTTTGTAATGTCCGTGCATGTGGTCAATACTGGATCTGTTCAGTAATGGTTGCTTCCAGTCAATAGGTCATTTTGGTTGTCACTCACATGTCTCTGCATTTTTTTTTTTCTTGTTAATTTAATTCAGCCCTAAATCACAACAGCAGTTGTCTCTCTGAACTTTATAAGGATTTAGATTCACCAATGACCGATCGGAAAATCAAAACCGTTCCAACACAGCAAATACAATAATAACACACACATAGGAGCCATTGATCCATAGGGAGCGGGGTACCATTGTCCGTAAATGTTAATAAATGTCCCAAATGTCCAGGATTGTCTCTGTTCTCAGACACTCCTGACCCAGCAAGCAACGACTCAGAGGAAACCTAATGGGGAAAAAAGTGAGAAACCTTGGGGAGGCCCATGTTGAGAGAGAGATCCACTCCTACGGCTGGACAGGCTGCATAACAAGGACCTACAAGTAACCCTTAAAGCGTCAAAGTAGAAAAGCTACATGCGCTCATGAATCCAAGGCACTTTCTATACAGCCACCTAATTTCTAAAGAAAACAAAAAATGTAATTCAAATCAAGTTATTTTTGTGTAGCCCTAAATCACAACAGTACTTATATCAGAGTACTTCACATGGAATCCACTGAGTATCACCACTTCCGGATATCTCCCTTGACAACAGGATTTTGTGTTTTAAATATAATTTAGTGTCAGCACAATCTAATCTAATATTTTCAAGGCATTCTTTTCGCATACTCAAATGCTAAATCATATACCTCATGTGTCACATCTGCATCTCCCAGCTTTTTAGAAAGAGTCGTACAATCATCTCAAAGAAACATTTTGTCCAACATCAGTTATCACTTTCAGTTCAACCTTGATGGGAACAAAACAGTTGTGGTTTTCTCGGACAAAAACACACTCAGAATTGAAACTCAATAGATCACCTAAGCATCAGTATCACCTTATACACTGAAGAAGAACAAACTCTGGTCTATATGGGAAAAAATATGCTCTTTAAAAAAATACATATTATGCATTATGTATTGCCTTTTACAAATGGAGCTGTCACAAATGCAGACAGCAGAAGTACAAGACTGAATACAACTCAAAAATTACCATATCCAAGATAAATCCAATATAAAACCGGGAAGAAATAGGACAAAAACACAAGAGACTGACAACAAAAGGAGAGGAGCACAGGGTTTAAAGCTGCACTAACTGACTTTATTTTTGTATTCATTACGAAAATGCTATCCATGTCCATGCAGTGCATTGGAATATACGTCCTTTTGAAGAAAAAGTAGCGCAGGTTTGTGCTGGCGTGACATTATATTTTAGATCGAGTTTTGATAAAACAAGGAAGAAAATGTGTTTCGGGTCGCAGATTGTGACCTGTCGCAGATTGTGACCTATCACAGCGGACCACTAGCCCCCACTTTTGTGAGAAATCTACAGGTCCGTTAACATAGACAGCTGAGTTAGCACAACAAGCGGCGGAGCTAACCTGAAACTTCCTCGTCTTCGTCACCGGTTACTGCTTACACAGCAAAACAGCCATCCAAAAGAAAGTCCCGTTCCTCCGCGCTTCCCGGTTCTATCGTTCTATGGTCACGCCATCCACGTGAAAATCCATATCCATAATATCCATATTGGGAGACGTTAGCTCCGTCAACAACAGTGGGTGTGTGTGGGGGGCGATAGCTTCGTGGGCAGGGGAGGAGGAAGAGCGAGGCCAGCGAGTCCGCGGCTTCAAAATCCCAAAGTCAGTTAGTGCAGCTTTAAATCCAGTACACACAGGGACACACAGGTAAAACACATGAGGTTAGGGCAGAGGTAAAACTCAAAAAAACAAATATCTCAAAATAAAATTAAAAGAAAAAAAAAACATAAATTCAAATTGATTTATTTTTGTATTTCCCTACATGACAACAGCAGTTACTGTATATCCAAGGACTGTACAAAACTATCAAATTCACCAACATAGAAAAGGGAATCAAACAGGAAACAAACACAAAGAGCCATGTGGGGGGGCTGATGACCAACGACCATTGATGTTGATAAAGTTTCCTTGTGTCCGGCTCAAATAAAATTCCTGAAAAAAACACTCCTAAAGGGTTAACTGGTTTCACATGATCAAAACATACTGCCGGTGCCCATAATCATTCATTATTATCATGACTTGATTGAATTAATTCTAACCTTTGCAGTAATGAGATTGTTATGCGATGTGACTCAACCCACTGTATGTACATTGTAAACATACTCTCAAGCTCCTTCTCCATGACTTACAACATCCCTTTGTGCGAACGCCTTGAGAACAATTTGCTCTTTGAACGCACACAGGCCAAGTCATGTCCCGGGCCTCTGCTCTCTGAATATCGCCACAAAGAATGTAATTATGACGCAAGCCTCAAATTGGCGTTTTACAAAGTGTCGGGCCTAATGCAGCAGCACCTCCCCTTCGCCGCGCCACAAAAGCCAAGGCAGGTTTGTCGCCCTGTATTTTGGCTCGTGTTTTGACAACAGAAAATTACCAGCTATAGCGCGCAGTCTGTGTCACGCTGCCTTGAGGTTAGCGCGGCGGTGAATAGTGACAGTGTCTTATCTGTTTAGGCTCTCTGCTCGCCCCCCGGTTGCTGCACGCTCAAATGAAACAAATAAAAAGCCAGTTACGTTTGGGGGGGAGAGAAGTCAACAGCGAAGGGACCGCCTGTACCGAGCGAGAAAGCAGAGAAAGCTTGTGCAGAAAGAGGTGAAAGAGGTACGCTCTGACTGTGATGGGGAGACGTGGCAGCATGGGAAACTTTTTGCTCGGTTTAACACGATTTTGTTGGCAAAGAAAGACATCGATTTGGTGGATGTAGAATACAATACAATACTCAGAGAACACTTAGTAGTAGAGTTTTAAATGTATTTACAAAAGACAAGAAAACAAGAGACATGGTATCGAAAACACGCAGTTTGACAATACAATAAAATACAGTAAAAGCTTACTTACACACACACACACACACACACACACACACTCACATGCAAACACAAAGCACAAATGGATACGCGCACACACACAAACACTCAGACAAGACACAGGCCTAAAAACTGTTGCTATAATGTAACTTTTCCAAATGGACATGGTTTTCAACTCAGTGCTTTGGTTTGCTCTGAAAAGATGTTTAATAGCTCTCATGAAAAAGAGATTCTTCAGTGGTATTCTCCTGGTTAAATTGAGGTGATAATGGACTGCCTTAATTTAAGATTGATACATTTCAGAAATAGCATGTACAGTTATGTTGTTTCCTGCCAACACTGCAAAAAATGATGAAAAATAAGTCCAAAATTCACATTTTGACTGCCTTAAAGCACAATATGTTAAATAGATGCAAGACATATCTCCCTTGGAAGTAGAAAATAACGTTTGAACTATTTGAAAAAAGACTAAATGCCTTTGTCACATTAGAAAATCTTCTTTTAAGACAGTCAGAATGTAATCAAAGCAAGATAAAAACCACTCCATTCAAGCAAATATTACCTCATTCCTTGTGTGTCACATCTGCATGTTTTGTCCAACATCAGTTATCACTTTCAGTTCAACCTTGATGGGAACAAAACAGTTGTGGTTTTCTTGGACAAAAACATACTCAGATGTGAAACACAATAGATCACCTGAACATCAAGATTACCTTATGCTCTGTATTTGTGCATAAAGGGAGAACAACCCTTGATCTATATGGGAAAAAATATGCTCTGTAAAGAATACATATCATGCATTGTGTTTTGCCTTTTACAAATGCAGACTGCAGAAATACTAAACTGAATAAAAATTACAGTATCCAAGATGAATTCAAAATCAAACCGGGAATAAATAGGACAAAAACACAAGAGACTGACAAAGGGAGAGGAGCACAGGGTTTAAATACAGTACACACAGGGACACATGAGGTTAGGGCAGAAGTAAAACTTAAAAGAACCAATATCTCAAAATAAAACCAGGTGAAAATAATCACCAAAACGTCCACACCATTTCTGATTTGTAAAAAAGTAGAAAATATCAGGTGAAACAAGTCTCAAGGGCAGACAAAGACATCTTACAGCAAAAATTAGAAAACTTCTCTGAGTGTGATGTCATAGTGCACAATGACCTCATCACAGGACTGAGACAGAAGTTCCTGAGATTATTGTGGATGGATCTAAAAACAACTCCAGGTCTGGTTTTGTGAAGGGAACAGTGTTGTAACATGGTTGTCAATTCTGAATAGTAAGTCCCCTATAAATGTAATCACTCAACAACAACAACATTCTTTCACAAACTTTCACAAACACTCAGTCAAAACTACACATTCCTTAACTTAAAAATACACCAGTCTTAAGTTGTGTGGGTACCCTTGACTCACTATAGCATAAATGCGAGCTTAAGTCTAAAGCAGGTTTCAGCTAAGTGGCACTTTGGCAACAAACGGCACGTCACAGTAGTTTGAGTGCTGCATGGGGCCGTAACATTTCAATCTGGTGACACTGGAGTGAGTTCAGGAGTGTTTCTCGACTCGTCACATTGTGTATGCTGGACACATATTGTCGCGTCGTGGTCAGACAGGGATACATCTCAGGCGTCAATCCTAAAAGTGCTGGAAAATCTAGCACACATTTGCATTGTCTTCGACAGAGTTGTTTTTTCATGTCAGCAATGCCAGTTCTCTTCCACACTGCAAAAAGGCACCTTCTGACTGCCTTAAAACAAGATTTGCCGATGGGACAAGGCAAAATGATTTTGTTTTAAAAATATACAAGAAATGTCTCCCTTAGAATGAGAAAATGAAGCAAAAGCTCTTGATATAAGACTATGGCTTTGTCCCATTGGCAAATCTAAGATAACAAAAAACACAATTGTTTATTATTTACAGCAATTATTTTCTCATTTTTTTTATATTTCTTTCTTCCTAACACAGAAGCTAAGTGTATGGTTTGACAAAAGACATAGTAAGTAATCACTCAACAACAACATAAAGACATACACAAACACTCAATCAAAAACTACATTCTTCTCAAAAACCCTATCTACTGCCATTATGTGGTGGTGGAATGTAAAGTATTTTCATTTTTTCTGCCAACCTCTGTGGGAACCAGCTAAAAACACAAGCCCAACCCACTGATTAAGAAAAAGTGTGGGGCATTCATGGTACATTTTGGGTGTGGGAGAGAAGAGGGGAGGGAGGGGAGTTATACGATCGGGTTACCATGACCATGAACGCAGCACGGCACTCTGGGATTGGACTCACCTCTCACCCAGTGCAATTCAGGGACGTGGTGACTCAGAATTTCAATGCTTGTTGCAGGAAATGTGTGGCAGTCTCACGAGGTCGCACCAGGACACGTCGGCGGTGTCATTGTGTTGCTGCAAAACCGCTCAGGTCCGGTTTGTCATTCAGGATTTCTTTGTCATATTTGTATAGTCGCACAGAGCCACATAATCTTTACAGATGTGTGTATGTTTTGTTGTGTAGCATTTTTCTTCAGAAATGTGAGTTACCCCCAAACCGGTCTGACCACTCTTGTCTCAGTACATACACACTTTTGTTTTCCGCTTTTGCTTTAAGAATCGAAACCAAAACAAGGAAACATGTGCATTAGGAGGACTGTATACAACATTGTGTTTGGAGATTTGTAATTTGTGTATGACGTTTTACTACATTTACATTTACAGTCAGATTACCTATCTGGCAGGGACCTATTTTGTGTGCAGAGGGATATGACGCTGATGTGTTCACGTACGACCTATACAAAATTGACTTTAGAGGGTCACGAGTTAAATTAAAGTATCTTCCTGAGAAGCTGGCCCTCTCCGAGTGATTTGTGCTCCACTCACGATCTTATTAACATGAGTAACACTGAGGAAATGGAATTATAGTTAAAATTGTCACTGATTGATGGATAAACAAGAGAATCTGTAATCTTAGCAGACTATCCTGGGCAAATAAAGGCAAAGCAAGTTTATTTGTATAGAACAATTCATACACAAGGTAACCCAAAGTCTCTTGTATACGTCCACATATACGATCTTAATATTAGGGTAATGTCAATGCATCTCCTTGTCTGAGAAGTACGCAGTGTATGTGGTTACATGTTAGATGGATTGAATTACAGATGGACACCACCTCTTGTCCGTATAGAGCAGAGGTGAGAAAACCCTGATCAGGCTCTTGACCCCTCACTTTATATAGATTTATGGATTTTTTAAAGACAAAAACCTTCTGTGCTGCATGCAGAGCTCTAGGGCCGCAGAGCTTTTGGGTCAAGGAAGGACCCAAAAACAGAACTACAAAAATAATGTGATTTTATTAATAAATGCCTCTAAAAGTAAAAACAGAAACCAGATACATGACATGGGGGAAAAACAACAATGGATCGTCAACACGTGGACGGGATCACAGGGTCTGAATACACACAGCTGTAACACATGAGGGCGGGACAAACCCTCAACAAGACTGACAGGAAGTAAAACTCACAACAAGAGAACAAAAATATATCAAAATAAAACCAGATAAATTAACAGTAAGTCCACACCATGACACAACTGGCCGATATCCAATGTGGCTCCCAGGAGGAGAAGTTTTCCCATGCCTGCTAAAGAGCAACTTAAAACTGTGTCTTGTTCCATGAAGTTTTAAGGTCAGGCACCACAGTGTTAATCGATCGCCAATAGGCCTTGAAGGAGAAATTCTAAAACTAAATGTAATTGTGAATGTCCTGACAGGCTGCAAGATTAAAATGGATTGGACTCAGCATAAAAGCAGGCAACTTTACTCGGATAAAATGTCAAAAACATTGCTGTTCCTGTTTTTTTAACTTAATACATAATATATAATACATTGATGTACAAAAGTGGTCTTCAATAGTTGTACAGTGTGTGGTTTTAATCACTGAAAGCCTGTCTAACTGTGTGTCTTAGGGAAAACATGTTGAGTTGAACATCCAGTGGCAGAATTGTAACCAGCAGAGATGATCTGGGAGCGCTCAGAGGCACCAGTCTGCATACTTTCTCTGTACAAATGGTGCAAAATGTTCTCCACTAATTTGTTTCTTTGATAGCCGTTGGGTTGTCATGACCCCGATGCTTAAGGCTAAAAAGTTGTATAGGTCCTGTAATCCCATAGCCCCTCTCTGGTCTTCAATTCTGAACATGTTTTAGTTTCTTGGGGATCAGATTCACCAAATATCCGGAGGAGGAAGTGGAGACTTGTACTAAAGTAAAAATACAGTTGTAAAACTGAAACCTGACTCCGTTTTCAAATATTGTGTTGCAAAAATTGTAACTTAAGGGTTCAAAATGCAACTTTCATGAAGGACAGTCCTCTTTTTGCTCAGGTCTATATAAATACAAGTGTATTAGCTGGAATATTACCCAGTATGATCTTCATCTGTTCATGCTGCTTTTAACTTTGTATCTTGAACTGTATTTAATCTGAATTTACTTTTTCATTTTACCATGAGTATCTAGAAAGACACTGTAAGACAACAAATAAAATGTTTTTATTTTATTTTTATTTGTTATTATTATTCAACTTTTGCTTCCATATTTGAGACAAGCCCATAACTTAAGTTACAGGTCGTAACTGCACAGGAGAGGTCACCTGAATTTAGGTTCTTGGGCTTTTAATTAATCAAATGTATCTTTACTCACATTTGATATGTGCTAAAACTGATGAACGTGAAACACAAACAAAATAGTTAGTTGAAATGCTATTGCTAACTGGTAGCAAGTAATCAGTATGTTTCTATGGTTACTAGCGCTTGCTCTTCTAATTTAATACAACTTCTTACAAACAATGACAAAAAAACTTCAGTAAGAAACAGAAAAAATTACAATAGAAAAAAGTTAGAAAGTTATGAAGATCAAAAATGTACATGAGCTCATTACACTTCCAAAACTAAAAGCTGTCAAATTGACTGCTCTGAGTGTTCTTGTGTGAATACCAAGTAAAACCATGCAAAAGTCTTCAAAACCAAGACTGTGAGAGTGTTGTCCAATCAGAAGAGAAAGTAGATTCTTTACAGCTTTAGAACAGAACTTGAGCAAAAGGATTTCAAATGGATGACATTGCCTTGGTTCAAATGGCTTGTGTATAAGTACAAGTACACAGTTCTTCCCGAAATGTACTAATACCTTCAGATTAACCTTCTCAATTGGTAACATGAGTATGACGTTCCACCCCGGCAGGCATCCATAGAGGTTCATTAGCAAAAACAATGGAACAAACAGCCTTGGATCAACCTGATAAGCTGCTTTGTCAGTGCTGCTAAATGGATTTCTCTCACTGCAGACTCGCAATACTTTTGAATGCATCATGTTGTGAATGCAATCTTACAATCTTGTTGATGAAAGTGCTAAGTGCCTTTGGGGTTGGAAGCAGCTGAAGTTTACAGCGATGGATGGACTTTTCCTCTGGCCGTGTTGGTGAGAAGAGGCAGCTCCATGTGATGCACAATGAATGGATGAATGTCGCCATTGTTTCTCTCGGCATATAGCAACTCATTAACCTTATTCTCATGTTTGCAGAGATCCTATTGGTCTTGACCGTGTAGGATAGAAAACATACAAATCACAACATTGCACATTGTTTGATTGTTGAGGCCAGTTAGAGAACTGAAAAAAGTGATAATATATGCGGAAATAGATTAATTGGTTTTCATTTTAATCTGAGTACATTCGGACTGTCTCAAAACACGATTTACCAATGGGAAAAAGCAATTTGGTCTTATTTCAAGATCGGTTGTATTTTGTTTAAATCATATTTTTTTGCTTAGTCAAAATATGCTCAAATTAGGATTATTTTGTTTCCTAACTTGAGAAATTATCCATTTATTTTTGAATTTTGCACTAAACCTTTTATAAATTGTAGTTAGATCTGTGCATATTCTTGCTGACTTTTTTTCTGGCTTTGAAAACTTTGAACACTGAGTTTTACGGTCCACTGAACTTTTGTTTACTCTTGCTGTTGGCAGTTTTAGTGTGTTTATTATGTTTTGTGTCATTTGTGGGATTATTGTCACTATATCTTCTGTTTTAATTGTAGTGATTGTATTTGTGTTTGAGTGATTTTGTTAATTTTGCCGGCGTTTTTTTTTTTTGTTCTCAAACACAAGATTTTTCTCAAACACAAGATAAACAAAGGATTGGATGAAGCAAAAATCGAGTATTAATTCAATCCCCTCCCAGACATTCAGACACACACTACAGTACAATACAAAAACGTTAAATAATACAAATTTATAGCTGATAGACTTTTCCGAGAGTAAAAGCATATAAACTAATGATATCTTCTGAAATATTGACATCTTTCACTTTCTATGAACTGCTTTTTGGATATTTGTGTTAGTTCCAATCGGGGTCAGTCTGGGGACCGATGAAACTGTTTTGAGGGTTGAATTATGCCTTTGGGCCATAGTTTGAACACCCTTTGTCTACTTAAACAAAAATGTTGGTCCCGTTTAGACAAACGATCCAATACGTTCTAACACGTTCCTCGTATCACATACAATGAAAGAAAAATACCTGATTCCCTCATTTAACTGTAGGTATTAAATTATTTTATCCTAAATTATGTAAATGAGTTCTTGTTGTTGCGGTGACCAGCTCATCCACTGAACTAAACAATTTCAGGCTGGAATTCAAATGGAATGTTAAGCCAATAAACAGATCGGCCCCTCCTCCCGCTGTGATTTAGTGTGCTCAGTAAAAGTCTATTAGATTCATTGTGACGCTTAAACAAACTCCAGCCCCCAGTGGCTCTCACACACTGCCCCGTCTGCACTGGGACCATCAGCCAATCAGAGCAGCTGCAGTGGAACCCAATACAGTTTACAGTTAGTGGGGATTCTCAAATGGTGTCATCCCAGGACATTATCTCTGCTATTAATATATAATCCATTCAGTATATATCTTAATTATTTTGATTTTGGTGGAAATTTAAAGGTATATAGAAGGATTTTCCCAAATTTTTGGAAAGAACCGCCCTCTCCACATTTTGACCACGTACTGAGCATGTATCACCAGAATGATTGACAATCAGGAGGGCCCAAGAGTCCAGATGATCCTACCTTTAAATCGTTCATATTGAAAGTGAATTACATCCATTAGATTAGATCATTGATAAGGAAATATATAAAAGTGTAAATGTTGTGATACTGTTGATCTTAAAATGGAAAACCAAGTGCAGATTTACAACAATGATCACTTTAGCCGCTTGTTGTTTTTATACATAAACACATCGATTTTTTTTATTAACAACACCCCACATATGCACAACACCCCACACAAGCTGCTGCACTTCCCGGTCTGAATCATGACATTTTTGGAGCACAACATTATTAGTGGCCGCCGCACGACTTGAAAACCCTGCATATATACACTCTTCTCTTCTGGAGGCCACATAGACTCAGTATTATTGGCCTTTTTACAGAGATCTCGCAGCTTCTCCTGAACCTGAGGCACGTTGGAACTGAAGAATCTGGAGAAGCTGGAGGCTCTGTGCACTGTTTGCAAAGTGATATAATAGTAATTTTTTTATTTGTTTTTTTAAATTTACGTTCAAGTACAACAGAATTATTTTGTAACTGGGTTAGAGGCTAAAAAGGATTGTTGAGGATTAGAAAACTCATTGCAATAAAGTTCGGCTTCAGGAGGCATTGGAGGAAGTGCCTGTACCGGATTTTGTAAATATCGTATGTCTGTATGTTATATGTCTATAGTTTTTGTTTATACTTTGGTTATGTTTTTTATGTTTTATCATTTTCATATGCCTGAATTAAAGAACACATTGAACAAGAATATTTAGCATCCGAATGTAATATTAAAGAACATAGTGTTGAAAAAGAGAAGCGCTTCTGTCTGGGATCGTGTCGCAGACAGAAAACATGTTTTATTGTTGATGATAAAGACGAGACACAAACATGAATCATAGCATGCATGTGATGTTAAAGCAGGGAGGAATCATATACGCTCTAATCAGCAGAAAGTGTTTTAAAATATTCATAATAACTAAACAGATGTGTAAAGGTCACATATGGGCGACACTGTGGCAGACACCTCTCGCTTCTCAGAAAGAAGGTCCTGGGTTCAAATCCATGATCTCCCCTAGTCTCCATAGGTTTCTTCTAGGTACTCCGGTTACCCCATCACTAAAACAATGCACAATAAATAATGTACGTATAATAAATAACTGGATGGTGTTGGTTGGGGGCTTTGATTTTCCACTGTTCAGTGTCTCACTTCCGTCATCACTGCATGTGAATTGATAACTATCTGAACTCTGAACATTGTAAAGCGCTTTGGGTGACCTTGATCCGTAAAAAAATTTCTGTATAAATAAAAATGCATGTGTGATTTTTACTAATATTCAATGCTAGTCATCCTGAAAATGTGGGACAGGCTTCTTCTCTGTCAAAGTTATTTTTCCATTCTTGTTTTGTCAAGCACTTCAGTTGCCTCATGTATGAACCGTGCTATACAAATACATTTGCTTTGCCTGCTACTTGCTAAGAATGCCACCTGACAGACTTTTTAACAGCACATGCACCGATCCCATCTGCAGCAGTGCTATCACAGTTCACCCTCCTATCTGTGCTTGTTGACCCGGGACACAGGCCAGCGCCCGGGGGGTCTTTGTACCCACAACACTGCGAACAATGCGACTCCACCGCACTCCTTATCACACCTCTATCCCAACACTATCCCAACTCGCATCTCCAGCCAATTCCGTTAGATCTGGGTCAGAGATGAGTTTCGGATGAAGTTATCTGATTCCCCCTTTTGCTTTGACACGGCCTGGATTGAATTGGGAGGGGAAAGAAACACAATGGAGATATAAGAAGGTGAAAAAGTGCTTTGTTTCGGGTCCAATCCACGTTCAGACTCTCGAAGTGGGGCGGTTTTCCACTCGAGTGCCTGGGTAATGAGCTGTCTGCAGAGGTTTAGCTGCGCTCACACAGGAGCAGAGATGGGATCAGATGTGGTCGGGGCTGATTCTGCATGTCTGTGTGAAATGGGACTTTGCAACATGGTGGCACACATGGCTCTCGCAGGTCCTAATCTAAATGTGGTTTCTGCGGCTTTTCTGGTGGAGGAAAAGCCACCTACATGCCTATATGGAATCCTCGGAATGTTCCCGTATGGCATTAAACTGTCAATTACTCAGTTACCGCATTCTGAGAGTGAGTGTGGTCGCCTCCACGCTGATCTGACTTGTAACTTGGCCTGGGGGTGTCATCTGCATGTCTGTGTGTCTTCAAGTTTGGTATTCCAGATATTCCAGTGGATACGTTTCAGTGTATGGCAGTGCTATTTTTAGTTGCAGTTACAGTTAGATTAGTCTCCATATACTGCATATGAAAAAAACAACTGAAGTGGAAGATTTGGCTAGGACATTTTTCAACATTGTTTATATATTTTTGACCCAAAGCTTTGTTGACCTAATCAAATCAAAATGAGTCTTAACTAAAACATCGAATTTAAACTTATTCTCAATCTACAAAAGAGTTAAATAAACAATATCAAGGCTCTGATTTTGAAACACCAGAAAATACAGTATTGAATGGACACAGTTTATTGATACAAATAAGGCAATGAACGCAATCCAGTCATCCAGAAGTACACACAATTTACAAACTGTTAATTAGACTGTCAATTAGATACAACGCATTGATCAATAATATAAAATTAAGATGAAAAACATTTTCAGGTGGACCTTTTTTAGGCCCACCTGAACCACTTCCATCCACAATTTAAAACCTGAAAAATTCCATTGAAAAGTGAATTTATTCCTGTAATTAAACTTAAAATTTGAAACCTATACATTATAAAGATCTGTGTTCGTGTGCTTTGTTCGTGCTTTCTCTACCATTGACAATAAAACATGTCTTATGTCTGAATGAAAGACGCGATCCCAGACTTGGCTCATCTTCTTCAAAGTCTTTGTTTGTTGTCATTTTGACAATTACGGCTTACGGTCCTTTTTTTAATTATATACTAAAATGCAATTCTTATTTTTTTTTTTTTTACTGTGAGCCTTGATATTGATGTATAACAAGTCTGTGATACATGAGTTTCACGTTGTAAGTGAATTATTAAATGGAGAATAGTCTAATTTCCAGAGTTTAACCTGTAATTTTTAATGAATTCAGACTTGTCCTCCACTTCAGTGTCTGTGATTTATTCGCAATTAGTCTGAGAAAAAAAAATGGCCATTGAATTCTAATGATGTAATACGCCTCCATCTACAAAAGAGTGAAATGGCGATGAGTCAGACAGACATCAAGGAAATGTGACAGCAGAATCAGATAATGGCGAGCGGAGCCGGGGCCCCTTCCCTCGGTGTGAAGCCTTGAGTCAGCTGCTGGTCACTCTAACGAGCTTCCTGCACTGATGACTGCGCAGCCGGATAAGCTTCATCAAAGCAAAGTTTATGGCACCGTAAAGAATGAACTTTGGAAAAATCTTTAGCACAAGCCCTTGTCCATTTATCATAATTGTGTTTTTGTCAGTAAAACGCCTGATCAGACCCTGGACTAATTCGATGTGTGAACTTTAGCTATAGGAAACACATCAGCCGCTCTGCACCTTTTGCTAAGGTCGTGACTTTTAAAGGTTGACTCCAAATAGCGGGCTTTGTTGACTCAGCTCTTGTCTGTACATATGCACTTGGTAGGCTAACGGCTAACCATCGACATTCATTCAAATATTCTGTTGATGCAATGGATAGCAACTGTCAATTATTTGTTTCAGCTATCACTTGGCTGCTTCCACATTCAGGCCAAACTGAACATGCTCTTTCATTATTTGCATTTCTATTCTCTGACAATGTTGGTTTAGTTCCATTTATAGGTCAGGTTCAATGTACACTTGTTTTGGTCTCTTTCTTTAAAGCTGGGGTGTTTTCACAATAATGCAACAGTTTTAAATAGCACATGACTTTCTTCATTCACTCCGTACACGTTGGTGATGAACTGCAACTGTAGCCATAGCTGCCTTGAGGCACAATGACGGAAGTGAGACCATAATTTTGTACCTTCGGTCCCTCTGACCACCACCAACCATTTATACACACACCAGACTCATTCTGTTTGGCACTTAACAGTCGCAGTTGCCCCACTGTGGCACCTGGTGTAAATTCTGTGAAAAAAAAAAATCAAACCACAACATACCATTAACTCCTTAGAAAACTGTAATTGTTTGCATAAGCCCCGTGAGTCACTATTTGACACCTTGGGTTCAAAGCTAAAGGTCAAACTGAGGGTGGTCTTCTATTTTCATTTTCCAGTCTGAAAAAGCTGATCTAAAGATACATGCATCTGAAAACTAGTGCTAAAACCAAAATGCTTTGAGACCAAGGCTCTAGTTAAATGGATTTTATCACATGGTTTTAGTGCAACAAAAGTTAGGTACCCCAGCTTTTGCACACTGTCCTGAATCATGTGTGCTGCTTGTTTAGTGATATTTAACCCAATGCCCCAAGACGCCGTCACCACGTCACTGTCCGGACCATGTTACACCCTGACCCGAGCTTGTGATTTTTGCAAGGCTCCCTCCAAAAATGTTTGTTGACTCAGCTCATGTCCGTACACCAGAGACACACTCAGCGAGCTAGCAGCTACCAGCTAACAGCCCAGCGTTGCCAAAGTAAACCCTTCCCTCTATGACCTCACTCCTCTGTGTTGAACTTTGAACGCTTATGTCATGTATTTGATCAATGTGTCACGTCGCTTCCTTCCAGAGCTTTTCCTCTGGTTCAAACGTCCCATACGCACAAAGCCTGGTTTTTTCACTCACTATAAAAAGGGAAATCCTATCCCTGCAGCCGTCTCATTCTTCCTTCCATTGCTTTTGTGCCGATTTCATTGTTAACTTGAGCTTTAGCGCGTAAGCTTCTTTCTTTTAAAACCTGTAAGTCCATTTTCCCAAGCTTACATAATGGACAGAGAGTGCACACTTGAGTAGACGCTTTGATCTCTGTAGACGTGGACAATGAAGGTTTCACCTCAAACTTAACCTACAACCACACGGCTAATTGCTTTAAAGGAGCAGCCAGGATTGAATTAAGCAAACTTTTCACTACAGTGGGGACTTGTGGGGAGTTTGGGAGAACGGCATTATTATAATAATAGGCCATTTCCTCAAAAGTGAAATTGTCATCACTCTTGTTTTATGGTTGTTGAATGTTCTTTTCCATTAAGTTCAAGGTTCGACATACCCAGGTTTTCATGTGTTTGGACGAGGGCCAGTGTTCCAATTCTTTGCTCTCAAATGTAAAGGCAGTGAGGGAGATGCATGACCTGCTCGAAACTTTTGCTTTTGCAGCTGATGGGACTGGGGGATTTATAATACCCCATAATAAAACATGAATAATGACTGTAGAAGAGAAATGTTGTGAAGAAACCAGGCCACAACTCTCTCTCTATTCTCTTCTGGTCTCACTGGTCTCTCTCTATTCTATTTTGGTCTCTTTTTGGTCTCTCTCTATTCTCTTCTGGTCTCACTCTGGTCTCCCGCTATTCTCTTCTGGACTTCCTCTGGTCTCTCTTTGGTCTCACTGCAGTTGTAGATATTGTGCAAATTTATATTTTCAATAAAACTTGTTGGTTTAATGAAGTTAACGAGTTCATGTTTGAACAATGTCTGTGCGTTATGAGGAACAATAAACAAGTGAAATGTCACGCTGTAAGAAGTTAACCTTTGGCATTACAAAGGACTTCCCCTTCTGAAGCAGCCTGCAGGACTGTATCCTTCATTCTGAGTGAAACAAATCTTTCTATCCAGCGGTAAGTGCACATGCTCCTGTTCGCAAAGCTCCATGTTGTTAGCTCTGCGATCAGGTGATTACCATGACTTCACCCTCCAGCTCCCCCTCCCTCCTCTCCCTCCCTTCCCCCTCCCCCAGTCCCGTCAGCAGATACCTTTGCCCGGCTGAGACTGACTCATTCATATCTCATGACTGTGCTCTCTCCAATGCGACTTGTTGTTCGCCAGCCGTGCAGTTTCCCGGAAATAGGCTGAGTGGCGAATTATACCATCACACCAGCACCGCGGACCGCTGCTGCAGGCTCCGGGGAATAACACTGACATAAACAAATATGGCCACTGCAAACTGTACGCAGTCACAGGCCTAATTCCCTTGTCAAATAGACTGTGATAAACGGGCTTGTCGGACCTCATCTGTCAGAGAAAGAACTGGTCTTCTTCCGTGGACTGCCTCTGGCCTATTTCTCTTCCAGTTTTCAGCAAAGTGCATTAGTGCTGGTGAACTTGATCAACTGGTTTTGGAGAAACTTTACATTATTTGTAAGTTTGCAAAGTTAAGAGACAAGAGGAATTGCCCCAAGTTTTGGACATGATTTTTGTAGATTTATTCTCTCACCATATATTCCAACCATTTAAAACAACTGTATAGATCTGCAGGGACACCAGAATCATTTAATTATCAATTTAAAAGCTAACTACACTAAATCTACAATGTGTGAGTTTCTGAAAGTACCCCATCTGAGTTTTATGGAAGTGGAAAAAAATAATAATAATACTTTTTTTATGTAAATGAGTCAGCCAAAAAAAAGATACTTTATCTTCCTTGTACAATACCTACTTTTAAATATTATTTTATATTTCCTCCAGTGTAATAAAACACTAAACCTTCAACAAATATGCTTATTTTCACTGAATTTTTTGGCAACTTTTGTTCTTTTGTTACTAGTGAGGCTTTGATTAAAAGGATTGATTTGAAAAGCTCACAGTTATTACTATATCCATTTTGATTTAATATCAGAGAAACGCCCAAATTGGAGAAAGTTTCTGTTCTCCCACATGACAACCAACACTCCATAATATTTGTACTAGACTTAAGACGGTGTAAAACTTGTTCTAGAATAAATGTTTCATCTTTTCATCTTTCAGCTCTGACTCTGACAGTAATTAGCAGCTCAGCAGTTCACGTGGATCATAGCTCTCTGGAGAATAGATTCAGCACTTAGACTAAAGAGAGGATGTAGATTGTGGTGCTGTATAAACTAAGAGCACAATAAAACATACACATGCACTTTCTGGACTATAACATGGAATAGATAAGTCAAGTGCGGAAAGTGCATTACAGTATATAATCGCTAGAGCAGTGCTTCCTCAATGTGTCGGTGACTTTGTTCTCAGCTGCTCTTTCCAAGTGCAAATATTGAAAGTAAAATTGCATAACCAACAATGTAAAGAAGGCTGCTGGAGACTGCATGTATGTTTTTAAAGTTATGCTGGGTCAAAGATGATAATACTCTCATGTTGCTAACACACATCTATTTCAGCACTAGAATATACAGTACTTTATATTTGCTTCTTATTATTCTAAAGTCAGGAGTTTTTGCACATAAGTCTTGCTTCTTCATCGAGTTAAAGCTGGATATTTCAGACATCTTTCTTTATCATGCAAAAGATAGAGATTTTATACTGCTTCTTTTTATAGTTTATATAGTTGAGATTTCATTTGAATTAGTATAGAGTTGTTATTCATTAATCTTGTGTTGAGTGCTCCTCATTGCTACTGTCTGTAACGTGTGATGCAATTAAAAATAATTAATAATGTTTTTCTTATTATAGGATATTCAATCAGAAGATCGTGTTCCAAATTCTGAATAGTGTATCTTTCTTATCATGGGGCTCTGTACTATCATGTAAGTATTAATTTTGCATGATAGTACAGAGGAAACCATTAAAAGTATTATAATACCTTTAAAAGAGTCTCTCCCTGTGACAAAACTGCCACCAATAAGAGTAGCTGGAAGAAATAGTTAAACCAATGACAAGGCACTTCAAGGATTTGAACAAGGTTTCGACCAATCAGGAGGCTGCAGAGGTGAGGGTGGGAGAGTCTAATCAGTGCTTGTCATCAAAAAGTTTCGCTGTCACTTTACATTTTGACATTTACTTTAATTCCTACCACAAAACATGAATAGTTGTGGGTGAATGAGTGTGTGTTTGTGACTGCGAGTCTGGGACAACGGATGCAAATTTGCCCAAAGGCTACAATCCGGAGAGCTGTGTTCTTTAACATGCACTTTAACATGCACTGTCCCAACCAAATAAACAATACATAAACAGAAATGTAGTTATTTAATTTTATATATATAAGTTCTGATCATTGAGTGCTTATAAACACTCGTACTAAAGTGTGAGAGAGTAAGGAATGATGCTGTGAATAACTAAAGCTGGGGTACCTAACTTTAAAACCACAAAAACAACGTAATCAAAAACAGCGTGAAAAAAAAAAAATCTAATAATTTGGTTCCATTAAATTGGCCTCAGTCACATCTTCAGATCAGATTTTTTTGGACAAAAAAGTAAAAAACGAGAGGTCCTCCCTCTTTCACTCAATCAGCTCTCAGCCCAAAGCTTCAAATAGTGACACACAGGGCTCTTCTAAGCAAGTATGCAAAAGAGAACATCCATTTTCTATCAAGAAGAAGACAGTATGGTGTGGTCTGATTGTGCAACACAGCTTAATTACAAAAAACTTAAGACAAACAACATGAACAAATATTAAAATGTTTAAGGTGGTAGTGACATCATAGGAGCCCTTTTTGTATGTATATTTATATATATATATATATATATATATATATACATATATATACATATATATATATATAAGGATCCTGCAATAATGTACAATACAGTCATTATGCATTGTCTGACTCTGTGAGCTCTGTTTCCCCTCTCTGGTTCTGTTCCACCTCTTTTCCAAATTGTTAAGTGGAAGAATTCTAATGACTTAATTGGATAATGCATCTAGACACACCTTCACTTTACAACTGTTTACTTACCATTTTCTGCTTACCACTGTTGATTCCAGCTACAAAACAGCCCAAAAGTCTTCCATATGGTGCATTAAATTCTACTCCTAAACTAAATTGGTCTCCCCTTTTTTAATAGGCGCCACCCTGGCATCTCCCATAACAAGGCAAGCTGCTTGTGAGTGGTGTTTGCAGGTTTCATGGGCACGACATGTTGACGCTAATAACGGAGAATGTGTGAACGTGTCTGTGCCACCGGCCACTGAGCCACTGACACTCTGACGGAACAAAAGTGGGAAAGGCTTCAGCAGCGGACCACCAAGACTCTAGGGAAAGATAGACAGCGGGGCAGACTGGAGCAGACGGGTAAATAGACAGGCAAACATGACCAGGGCAATGCACCAAGGAGCAGGAGTGCAAGCCCAGGAGAGCAGGTTAGCACTGCACTTTTACTTTGTATTTTGTCTCATTACTGAAGAATTAACCCTTTAATGGTTTCCTCAACCATTTGATGAATAGCTTTTTGAGTCACTGTATTTACTTGAAGCATGGAACGGAAATCCCCCTCATTGGAGCATCTGTATCGGTTGGTTTTAGGTTTCAAAATGCATCTCAACCATTTGGTAAAGGCGCTAATAAAAAATTAGAGGATAAAAAATACTTGGATTACTATAAACACTCCATGACATCAGTGGTTCACAATAATATAGTGAGTTCATTTTAGTATTGATACCTGCTGGTGAAAGCCAGATATCGTCAGACCTCTGTAGCTAAGCAGGGCAGGGCCTGGTTAGAACTATGATCGGAGACCTCTGGGAACACCAGGTGCCACAGTGAGGCAATTGCGGCTGTAAAGTGTCAAACTGTAATTGTGTCCTTCGGCAAGACACTTCACTCACATTAGAATGAGTCTGGTGTGTGTGTGAATTATTGGTGGTGGTGGGGAGAGCTGATGGCACATACTGGTTGCCTCGCTTCTGTCAGTGTGCCCCAGGGCAGCTGTGGGTTCAAGAGTATTTTTATCACCACTGTGAATGAATGATGACATGTGAAGTGTCCTACAAAGTGTTATATGAAGCCATCGATTATGATTAATTTAACAATGTATTAAATTAAGTAATTCTGTATACAAGCCCTCTCAGACAGCAAATTAACTAATTCCTGCCCAACACTGTAATATGTTCTGTAAATCATAGAGCCTGTTTAAAAAGCAGTAGTGAAAACCGGATCACTCGGCTCGTCCTTTTTCTTTCGTTTGATGAAACCCGTGCACATCGTTTGAGATGAGAAAAAACAGTTCATTTGGCTTAACTGGATCAAACCAGTTTTATTGTTTACACTGGCATGTAACCGTGTAAACCGGATAACACAGAGACAAGAGCAAGCGAAAAACATCTTTATATTAGAATTTGATGCATTTAGACACACAGTTGTTGGAGGAAGGATGTTGAAATGTTCTTAAAAGTAAAAAAGGTGTGCATGATTACTGAAAAAAATGCCTTTAATTAGTATTACTCGCAAGGTTCGTGGCAAAGGCAAAGTTACAAGACGTCTTTAAAAGTTCGAACGCATCTAGTCCAAACCTTTTTTTAAGCATACTCTGTATTTTATTGTTTGGAAGTATATCACGGATAAAAAAAAGAAGGATTACAAATAAAGTGAATAAAAACAGTGTTGTGGTGGCGGTGGTCTGAGGAGTCAGGGGAGAGCAATGGCAAAGTGGTGTGGGGGATTATAAATCACTTAATTATGCGTGAATAAGTCCAAAACTATGCTGAGTGAGTAATTGACAAAGGAAAAAAGAAATAATATGGTGAAAAGCTGTAAAAAGGCGATTTAGCATCTTATGTCCCCTTTAAAACCTTGTGCATGACTATTTATGAGAAAATGTTCAGGCCACAGAGCAAAGAGGTAATGATTCAAGGCGTGGGTCTAGATGTCATGTTCTGTGTTGGTTTTGCTTGTATTTTTTCTCTGTGGCAGCCGGAGTCTGACTAATTTCCTTTGGGACCAATAAAGTAATCTTGAATCTTATATATAGTTTATGATCCGTGGTGTTCGCACAGGCACACAAGAAACACCTAAAATAATACCAGCTTTCCGAGTAGCAGCAGAAAATAAATCTGGATTATAGCAGGCTTTAATTACATTAGGTAATGTTGTGCTATGTCGTGAAAAATACAATTAAATAACAGCAGCAGTTTCATACATGTTTATACAGGACCAGAGTATATGAAGCAGATGCATTTATAGGAAGACAAAACATGGATAGATCTGTACCTAAATGCAATGGGCTCTAGAGTACCGATCGCCAAATAATGTTCATTGAGAATTTATGCCACATAATAATCATGCAAATTATCCACATACAGGTGAAAGGTAAACGTTCAAAAGACCATTCATTTCTGTAATTTTACTCTTGCTTTGCGAGATCAAGCCTTGCATTTTCTTTTGCTTTTATCTATGGTGGATAGATAATTATGGCCGAAGCAGGTGGACAAACGCAAGACAAAATATCTGGCCCTTACAGTCACAAGGACTCCGAGGAATGAATGAATGTTTCTGGATGTGATACGTATGTCTTTCGATGTGTGACGTATCTGTGATGTAACAATGACTATATAAACCATGTCCTGACTTTGTTCTGTCTGAAAAAACTGAAACCTGAAGGAAACTGAATGAACTTCCAGGAGCTCTGGTGCGCCAAGATCCCATTTCTGTGTGGTTAATCTATGACACATCCATTGCCGGGTCGCAGGGAGATCAAGCCTTCATTCGTCAAATTATTGAATAAAACTATTTCGAAGATTAAAATGTTTTGAAAATAGAATGTATTCTATAACAATGAAAATTATGCCGCTATAATCCAGATTTAGTTCCCTGTTGCCACTCAAAAAGCCGTATTATTCAGTAGTAGTTTCTTGTGTGCTTGTATCTCCAAAGATTCAAGTTTACTTTATTAGTCCCAAAGGAAAATAGTCACTTTGCATGTAATGAGCCTATATCATATAATGGTTTCACATTTTCCACCCAAAACATCCGTGTGCATTAAATGAAGCAGTATACACAGTATTGACCTTTTACTCATAAAAAAAGTCCTTATCGTGAGAAGCTTTTTTCTGCTGTTACTGGACACCTGAATTTCTCCAATGTGGGGTCAATAAATTATCTATCTTTCTAACATCGTCTGTATGTTCAATTTGTACATGCACTTTTTGCTTCCACTTCATTAATCCAACATTTAAAGCCTCCATATTTGGAATACCACATGTCCTGTTTCCCTCAATAGTAGCACAGACAGCAGCGCAGACAGCACGCACACAGGCGGGAGGCTTCTGGCTTTCGAGTGAGCCAAGATTCAGTCGTAGACACACAGCACCCCACTAACCTCAAACGCTCAGCCTGTAATGAGTGGAGACAGGGCTGCCGTCTCCAGGGACCAAACATGGGAGTGGGGGGCGGCAGAGCAGCTACACAATATACAAGGACCTGCAAAACCTTAATGGAAGCAGCTCAATAAACAACAACAACAACCCAAATAAGCCGTGACAGTGTGTAGGCTACCTGAGCGAGCGCCTAATTGATCATTCCCAGTTGGAGACTTCCCTTCTCGGCTATTTCTATTGAAAGACATGCACCCTCCGCGATCATGACAATTTCCGCTGCTATTCTTAGCCCAGGTGCGGTGCCGTATTGCTGCGATTCATATTTTGAAGTGCGGTAAACACGTCCTACAAACATATATTCATAGAAGCACACAGCGCCTGGGTTTGTTATCTTGTTTTATATGTGGAAGTTTCTTGGAAAAGGTTGCCTATTTTTTGGGGATGTCAGTGCATTGAAAGTAGGTTGTGGTAATGGGCCCTGTGCTTGATGCTTGTTCAACATGAAAAGTAGAAAAACATTCTTGGTACTATGGAACACATGTGAGTTCCAAACAGATCACTAAACAATACATTCAGCATATTTTCTATTAAACATAGACCTATCTAGTAAGAAAGTAAGTAATTTGTGTTTATATAGCGCCTTTCACAGACCAGAATCACAAAGCGCTTTACAATTGCTGTGTGCATTTGTCTCACACTTCGCACAGAGATGGGAGTGGGGTTTGTAGTACAGGCGGCACATACCACACCTAATGTACATGTTTTTAGTAGTAGGGTAAACCGGAGCACCTGGAGGAGACCTACGCAGACACAGGGATAAAATGCAAACCCCACACAGAAAGGCCTGTAGAATCAAACTCAAGACCTTCTTGGTGTGAAGCATAAGATTCAATCATTTCAGAATCAGAATCAGAATCAGAATCATTTTTATTGCCACGTGAGTAACAAAGTTATCACTTGGAAATTGTCTTGGCAGAGAGCGTGCCACTTCGCCATTTGCGGCGCTGTGTGCAGCAAGAAACAGCAGAGAGCAATAACATTCAGGTAACAACAGACAGTTGGATAGAAAACATTGTGCTTTGTATAAACCACGGATTTTTTTCACGGGATGAGCACCTCCGGCCTGCCGGTCCAATGTGGCTGTCAGAGGGGGGCGGGGTCAGGGAGGGGGTGAGTCGGAAACACAGTAAGGAGGGGAGGGGAGGGAGAGATCAGAGGGAGGCGGGGGGAGCGGGATCCAAACTGGAAGACTGAAAGAGTGTGAAATTTTTGTAGAGACCAGATTTATTATGATGGCCTTGGCCCGAGGAATGTGAGATAAGAGAGGAGGGAAGACACAATAGGGAGAGAACACATCTCCTGTAACGAGGGACAATATTGTATGCAGTTTAGCAGTCAAAAACAGGCAGATATTCTATTAAATCCAATTAGACCAAATTACAGCGCCCTCAGACCCCGTACACAGGGGCAAATCCAAGCCGGGTCAGAGAGTTCAAGCCTGGCAGACAATGTCATTCAATCTCAATTCCAGAGTCTTATGACCATCAAGTGAACGAGCTGCGAGGTCTTTGATCAACTGTTCCACTAACACCACTCTTCGTTGTCCAGCCACAGCGCTCTCAACCACGACTCGGTTAAGCTCCTTGTACATCCCATCAATTTTTTCGGCCAGCAGGTCGTGAATCTTGCGAACTGCCATGCCTCCGAATTTGTGGTAGAAGAGAACCGCTCCAAACCCAAACAGGAGGATCCCCACCACCAAAATGCCAAAGATATATACGTCTTCCGAATCTTCAATGGACAGGGTCGACAGACAGAGGGGCTGAAACTTGTTCCAGCTGTCAAGCGTATACCCCGCTGGTGAAGTCCCGTCCGGGCACACGGGCTCTCCAGACCCGCGCTTACGTGTTGAAAAGATAGAATCAATTGCGTTGAGGGACCAGTTAATCATTTCCATTCTGTTAAAGTTGTCTGTGGCAAAACTCCAGGAAAAAAAGACAAAAACAGGAGATAGCAAGCCGTTCAGAAGCAGGAGCGGACTAAGACACGTCCTTGCACGACGAAGGAGGAAGGAGGAACTTATTGTCATTGTCAAAAAAAAAAAAAAATACATGCAGAACATTACCGTGATGAGCATATAAAGTGCAGAAGTTGGCAGGATGTCAGCAGCACTGCATGGATAGAGGTAGATTAGCAGAACAGTTTCAGATTGTAAGGGAGTATGTAGCTGCAACAATGCACGACCAGTTCATAGCAGCATTATGGCAGATATGTAAAAGTGGAGGATAATGGGGGTCCGGAGGGGGGCAGTGTTCATTGACCAGTCTGACAGCCTAGAGGTAGAGGTAGAGCAGGGAGTGACCTGTACCTCCGGCCCGAGGGCAGCAGGTGGAACAGTTGGTGAGCTGGATGAGAGTGGTCTCTGATGATGTTGTGACACCGGCGCAGGCAGCGGGAGGTGTACACATGGAGATCTCTGGGAAAGGAGCTCCAATGATCGCCTGCCAAGGGCTAACCACTATGCCACCGTGCGGCCTATTCAATACATTTGAAATGTATAATATTGCAATGCCACGCAAAGCATTACAAAACAGACATCATTACGTCATATTATAATGTTTTGATGCTAGTTTTTGTATACTTATTTTTCAAATCAGAAAAACTGAAATCCATTTGTTTATCAGTCAAACAATTCACAAGTATCACATACTGTGTGGTTAATCAGTCAAACAATTCACAAGTATCACATAATGACTCACTGGACTCTTTCTTACATGTAGAAGATAACAATGGTTTCTAATGAGGTCAGCCTGTTGTGGTCGGATGTTTACTTTGTTTCTGTTGAGGCATACAAAGTGTAAGTTACAGTAAGGTACGTCAGCTTTAAGAATTACATCACATGGAAGCAACACCATGTAGTTTACTGGAGTTGTTAAGTCACCTGAATAAATCCATAAATAATGAAGTGCTTCTTCTCCATGGACGTGGATAAGTTTTGCATCACTTTTAATCCAAAGATTTGTCAAGCTTCTTTGAAAATGTAAGCCTGCTTTACAGTGTTTTAATCCCTTTTCGCTTCATACAGTTTTTACACTGCTATAAAAACCTACATGGTTTTTGTAACCCTATTTTTGGTTAAAAAGTAAACTTGGTAATATGTTGAACATATACTGTATGTACATGTTATGTAAAAAATTGCTATGTATCGTTGTCAAATGTACAGATAACCAGTACCAAAACCAGACACTGTACATATCAATTGAGAAATATAGATACAACATTACACAACATAAACAAAGTTGATATGTTGTGAACTGTAGCTGAATAATTTATCAACTATCATACAAAGCCTTAAAACAAAAAAATAATCACAAGATATAATCCATCAGCACATCTACACAGAACTGTTTTAACTTGTATTTTACCTGTCCCACATTTTCAAGAAGACTATTCAAATTTGTAGCTGTAGCAGTCAAAAGATTGTCCACTATGGTATTACAATTAGTATTGAGTATTTCTTCTGGTATCGAGGGTTTCGTTTGTATAGTAACAGGACAACACTTTTTGCCAAGTGCTAATTCGACAAGAAAATGTGAACGCCGTCATCTGAAGAGAAGGACGGGAGGTATTTTGAGCCGCGCACCTCGGAGCCCGCAGTCCACTGACCTATTGTGAGAATTAATTAACAGCTGTGGCAGATTTTAGCACGGTTATTTGGGACTTTCTGTACGTAGGTGTGATATGTGGGTCAATGGGGAGCTGGTGCGTGGCGGAGAGGACTGCAGCCACCCAGCCAGGCGTCATGTCATCCCTCGCTATCGGGCGGTGACAGGCGCGGCAAACAAGCCTCCATAAGTCCGCTGATCCGGCCTGAGCCTGCTGACCGCCGCAGTTAGCATTCCCTCCCTTTACACAGGCCTAATCCAGGAATTTAACAATGCGCCCGGCTTTCCAAATCAGGGATCAAATTCTCCCCGTTGACTCTGCGTGTTGGTCCAGCCGGCACATGCAGCCGCGGCCCGGTGCCCACCCACACAGACGCGAGGCGGTCGCTCGTGCCGGTGCTTCAGTCAGACACACGCAACATGGAGGAGTTATCCCCATTGCATTTCTCAGATGAATGACGTTTGGGTGATAGAAGAAATTACCCCAAGATGTTATACAGTATTTCAGGTAGTTGTGCCCTGTTGGATTATATGTTATGTGCATTCATTTGAACAGGGCAGTTTCAGGGATGTATCCAAATAAGACCTGAAAATGTCACTATCAGTAAAAAAATTATCGCTTTATTTTGTCATTTCATTGAGATATCATGGTCGGGGAAATTAATCTGGAGAACCAAATTTGAAACCTCAAGAAAAATCATGTCATAAAATGCATGTAATGAAACAGCTAGTTTTCTCTAACACATTTTTAGATCAAATTTTTAGGTGAAATAGATAGGACCACCCTCATTCAACCATCAGTCTCACTTTGTAAAATATATGTTTTTTTTGGGTGGCACACTGGTTAGCACTCGTGTTTCACTGTAACTTTTGCTTCAGTGCAGAGTTTGCATGTTTTCCTTGGGTCTGCATAGTTTTCTCCAGGTGCCCCAGTTTCTCATACCACTAGAAAACATCTACAATAGTTCAGGCTGAATGTGTGTGTGTTTGTGATTGCGACAACCCAGAGAGATGTGTTAAATAATATGCAATATCTCAATCAAATACACACAAAATGTTACCTAAACAAGACGGTCGGGAAAAACAATGAATTCATGAAACAAAGAGGGACATGGGTTCTCCAGCAGTCAGCTGTTTGGATCAATACAAGCAAAGGACGTATTTTTCCCCCAAATCCAATGGTTCTAACAGCATTGAAAAGAACTGTGTCCAGAGGCCTGTCTCCTCTAATTTTGACAGACAATATATTGGTTCTGGAAATGATTGCGATAAATGATAGTATCCAAACTTCTGAATGCCTCTGAGGCTTCATTTGTCTATTTTATATATATAAAGAAAAAACAGCAGAAAGGAGTCATATCTAATCATATTGAACCACTGACAGCACAAACCTCATAGTGTTACATGGAAAGTAGAAAAAGTCTTTTGACTTTTGCAAAGAAAATGTACAGACAAAAAATATTGGGACAGAACTATGTTGTTTTATCCATCAGTTATTGGACGATTACTCAATATAGTTATTCTCTTGACAGGTCAAGTGAAATTATGTACTCTCTGGTTTACCATTGCATTTATACAATACAGAATATCAGCAATTATGTTTATCTACAACAATCTGTGAAAACTATAATTGGACTAAAAATGCAATATACTATATACATCAGGGCCTGTCAAACGTATATTTCACCACAGTGGGGTATTTTATAGCCCCACAGCAGCAACAGCATTCTATTTATAGCTATTACCTGTCCAAATTGTGGCAGCACTTGAGAGTTGTGGCTTGACAACGCAATAATAGAAGCTGCAGTGATAGAAGAAGTTTGTGGTCCATAGTAGAAATAGTAGCAGTGGCATGTGTGCGTCCAGTCCAGGCTCGGTGCCCACGCCCACGGCCCACATTCACACACGGATGCCCGAGCTCCATCTTTGTGCACCAGCCCCACACAACGCCAAGTAACAGGGGGATGTTAATAAAATGTGTGAATGTCTCCTCGCACTTCTTAACCTTAAAGCTGTTCTGTTCTTTCGAGCGTGTTGCCGTGTTGTGACACACGGCTAACCTTGCGCATAAATTCACCCGCGGTGGAGATGGAGGGAGACGGTGTGGGTTTCTTGCATTATGCGCCAGTGACATTGACGATAAAGGTAAAGAGGCGGCGCGGTGTTTGCTCTGTGGCAATGGGATCAAATCCAGAGAGAAATCTATTTCCGTGAGAGACAGAGCAAAGAGGCAAGGGCCAGTTCACAGGGAGGGGGGCAAGAACATGGGGACCACAGGTAATTAGTGTGACTCACATATTTATTCTATAGAGGGCAACTTATATATCTACTTTGTATACTGCTCAAGGGTAAAAGACTGGATATCCATTTAATATGGTATTACTATATTTTAAATATTACTGAAAAGTGTCAGCAGAGATGTTTAACCTACACTGGGGAGGCAGCATTTCAGATTAATACAACTAAAATCTGGAAAAGTCTTCCTGAAAATGTGAGACAGGCTTCTTCTCTGACCATGTGTAAATCTTCACTGTTTTTCAATGTACTGTGATGGTTTTCTATCTTGTAATGTTAGGCATTTTGAGTTGCCTTGAGAATGAATTATGTTATACAAATAAACATGCCATAAATGTACTATCCATACATACTTCGTCCTGCTTGTCTGGGGGAATCAAACCAGGCTAGCTGAGAGACAGTTCCTAAAGCAAGACCTGCCTCTGTCCCGCTTACCCGAGTCACCTCAGTTGGCTCCTCTAGTTGTGATGGAGCAGCAGCTTTATTCCAAGCTCTGCCTGTGTGACTGCGCACCTCACTCATGCTTGTATGGATGATTTTACACAATAATCATTAACAAAAAGTCATAGGTAAGGGTGGGGACATAGATTAATTAGTACATTGAGAGCTACCTCTTCACGACACTTCTAAACATTTCTCCAACAATCCTCATGTTCACAGCCACCAGTCTATGAAAACATATTTGTAATTTTGCGTTCAATTTCAGCACCGTTGTGAAAGCAAAAATGTATACTCCACCTTGACCAGCTCTATTGTTGGTTTTCTTTGTTTTGAAGACAAAGTAGGAAGTTTAAACACCAAATGTACCAAGCAGACAATAAGCTAAATGTCTAGGAATTGGTTTTGAAAAAAATGTTGATCCAAAGGTCTGGGATAGAGTCACAGCAGAAGTTTTGTTGTTGAGTTTTTACAGTGTCCACATGTTTTTTACCAAGGCAAAAATATGATAGCTCCCATCAACATCTGCTGCTTCGTCAGTAGATAAGTTTGCTTTGACCTTCAGATAACCAAAACATCAAGTGGAAAACTATTACACAAGAAGACTGTTGTAATGATGAGCTCAATTTTAACATAATTGCACAAAAAGTCTCAAAACAGATATTCAGAGTTGGTAAATTATAGCAGAGTGATCAATCTTGCCATTTCTGTTGAGTAAACCAAAATGAATCCCGAAAGTACTGGTAGTTTTAGTCAGTACGTCAGCCATCCCAAAAATACTTTGAAAGCTTCTAGCAGTAACTAGTCAGCGGACATAGCCTTTGCCCCAGCTGTACACAGTAATTACAGCGTCCTTGATATTTGACGTGGATGTGGATAGTAACCTTTCGTGTTTGTTGGTTTTTCCTCCTCACGCACGCCGCTCTTCCATGCAGCTTGTTGCTCCAGGGACGGTGGACTTAAAACAGGCTGCACACTTCCAAAAGGACGTACACAGAACACATGGAGTAGTCTGAGTGCCAGCTGGTGCCCGGGTACACGTTTAAACATCCAGAGGCCCAAATGGCGGCTTGTCACAGGGGTGCAGGAGCTTGTCAGGGGCCGGTGATGGGAGCAGTGGTGTAGAGAGGACAGGCGAAAAGGGCGAAGGCCGCTAACATCCTATTTATAACTCTCTGATGGACTCATGTAGGCCACTGGGCACTAACAAGACTGGACTTTTGAATGATCCAACAGTCATGCCCAGGAAGTTTGTGCTTGTGTATCAAAGGCTTTCTTTTCTGAAGGTGACATTTTACAATAACTAACTTTTATCAAAGTTAGAACTCTATAGATTGCTATGTAGGAACGTCAGTACATATTTTTTACAGAAATTTCCCCACTTTGAGAAGAATAAAGAATCTATAAATCCTAATCTTAATGAATTATGATTTTAGCTAGGCATCACAACACCATCTACTTCCCGGATTGGCCAGAGCTCAGAACGTATGTAGAACTGTTAAACTCATGTTTTACAAAACAGACCCATCAAAGTTGAAAAACATGACAAAGCAGGTTTGTTAGAGGTTGCAATTAGGTCATTATCAGTTACTGCATTAAGTGATAATTTAATTTGATTCCAGCTTATTTTTTTATAGCCCTGACTTTAAAAAGCTGTTGATTATTCCAACAATGTGGTTTCTCAACACATTTAGAGAGGTGTCCACTCCCACGGACGGGCAGGCTGTAGACACAGGCCTCCGGCTGTAGAACAAGGCCAGAGGCTGTGCTGTGCAGGCTCCCAGGCGGGGGACGGAGTGCAGTGCACAAGTCCAGGCCGGGGGCGACCAGTCCACAGGTGCAGATAAAAGACGCCAAGTTCTGAGGTTCCTTGATCACACCATGAAACAGACCATTAGACAATGAGTGAATAGAAATGAACAGACTACAGAAGTCATAATTATGACATATAGAGAAGGAGAGATGAGAGATCGAGAAAAGTGTCTCCATATACAGCTACTGACAATCTGGGTTTTTTACTTAAAGTTGTATTTCTAAGTACATTTGGTAAGTCTTCCCAGCCATATGTTAAATTAAAGAGTGTTTAAAGCCTGGCCTTGAATGTTGGGACTGTGTCCGCTTCCTTTTTTAATTCCTCCATTGTCTTAATTTAACCCATCCTCAAAGCTGCCGGGACAGCCTCAGGCCAGCTGTGCACTTTGGTCAATATTAAATAGTTGGCAAACCATCTACATTACATCAAGAGGAACTAATACAATTTACCAATGTTTAATGTCTACTGGTGAATGCTGAGGCTGCTCATAGAACTTTACAGTCCAACTGCTTTGCAAAAGCCTCTAAACGTGCGGCTGGTTGTTTAAATAGTTAAACATGTTGGCAAAATGGCTCAAGCAACCACCATGTTTACAGTTTCAGGAAAGGCCCAGAGGTGAATTGGAAAAAAGTAGGATTACACGATTCATTATGTTATGCCAGAAATCTCCCAGATTGTTGCATTGACATGAATTAAGACACTAGAGATTTTGTAAACATGTTATGTGAAACAAGCAGAATATGGAGCCTTGAAACTTATATAATAGATAACAGGAAAAAAAAAGATAAAACACAGCAGACAAAGAAACATTTGTTGGATGTCTGTATACAGAAGCTCAACAACTCTTTTAATTGGCCTCAAAAGACTTACGTGCCCCGACTGTTTGTGGGGTTGCCTTAACATAGATCTAACCTGTAATTTGGCTTGATTGCGCAACTTGCTTGTCTCCATGGTGTTTCATGACAACCAAATCCAGTGTTCCCTCCGCAAAAGTGTTTTTTATCCCCGTGGGAAACAGCCTAAGGAAAATCACCTACCAATGGCTAGTTTTGGCTCTCATTATCTCTCTTCATGTTTTGGGTCCAACATTGAGTCTCATATAAAGTATTATTGACTGACAGCAAAACATTAGTAGACAGTAAATGAAAGGCAGAGATAGGGGAATCTCTTTTAAAGTGTAACAGTTAGGCAATGGCACATTCCTGGGAGGATTTGCTGATGCTTACTGGACCTGCGATTACTTGCTCATATGAAGCTGGTTTTAGCCATTGCTGCGGTGCTCTGAGACAGGACTCTGGCCTGTGGCTACTAATTATGCTAACAACGGCTCCAGCATCAGCTTCTGACGAGTGCCTTTAATTGGCACAGGAGCAGTGTAAAAAGGCCTTGTGGCAACTTAGGTACACCTGTGGTAGAAAAGCTGCCATTGTCTAAGTGTAATACAGATCTCACAATGGTAGCCTGGATATTAGCGGGAAGTAAACTTGTTTCTCCAACTTGTGAAGTGCAATTAAACAGAACAGACGTTTCTATACCTCACAGATGCTTTCCTGTAAGTCACATGGATTAACTTTGGCTTTAGGTTTGTCATTGTCAGCAACTTGAGTATCACGATTAAACAACAATGACAACAATTAAGAAGTTGTAAGGTGCTGACGGGTCTCTTTTTGGGTTGGCAGCAGAATTTAACATCAGATTGGTGTCCACTGGGACTTGGTAATGCCAAGAATCTCACAAAATGACGCAGAACCCAATATTGCCCATGATAAAGTAAGATGAGTAAACCTTATTTCTTAAATCCTTGTGGTACAATCAGATATTTTGTTTCCTAGTTTGGTTTATTTGAGTACATAAATAGATAGATACTTTATTGTTCCCCCATAGGAGATATACAGATGTCCAGCAGCAGAAACACATCCATCCATACATAAATAAATATACAATTCTAAAAGTTACTAACAATAGTAATAAAGTAAACAGTCCTTTAGGTCACAGCAGCAGAGGTGTTGTAGTTACTGGTGATGAGCTGCTTCCTTTCCTCTTGGTGATGTATGCAGAGTCTGCTTGGTTCGGACCCTTTTCTCTGCTCTGGATCAGAGTGAAGATTTCAATACTTTATTAGAATTGAAGAAAAAGCATTTCTCCAATAAAATCATACTAACTAGGAGTGCAATGCTGCTGCTTGCACATCTAAGATTGTGTTTTTTGAACATGCTGAGTTGTGTCACTCATGGTAAAACAACAATAAGATGGACCCACGGCAAGATTGGACCCTCCACAAGGAAAGTTATGCACTGTCCCTTTAAAAGTGAGGCCTATGTGTTAACAATGGAATACGCATTGCCATGAACTCCATGACAGTATTTTGCATTATGGATATTTTGTGAAGAGCAAAAAGGTCGATAATTTTTTGTCTTCAGCTTATAAGACCTATTGACCTCATGCCATGGGTCAACGCTGGAGTCAAACCAACCAATAATGCACCAGTTTACCTCCTTGACATTTACAAGCGTTGTCAGCTCGTAATAAAAGCTGTGGTTAAATAGTAGAATAGGATGCATCTCTGCTTTCTTCTCAGGAGCTTGCACCTAGCTCTACTTGTTCACAATTTTCTACTTTCTGTCCACTGCTGTTTTAGCCTTGCAATATACTGACTAATGAATAGTTAATCCCTTCCCGAGGCCTCTATTTGCAAGGATAGACTTCAATAACCCATGACCAATAAATGGAATAAGCGTCAGAAGCTGAATTGATGTTTTTATTGAAGAAAATCTACCATAACACCATCCAATGAACCTGCTTTACTGTTTTACTCCAACGCTCTACACCTGTGACAAAGCACCCCCTTTTATACTACCATAATATTGCGGAATCACATAATGGCAGGAGCTATCTGTCACAGCGGCTGCCGGGGAGCATGTGTGTTTTGGTCTGACATATTTGAAATACTCCTCTCTATACAAACTCCCATGTGAGCGCATTCAGGAGCCAATGCGGCGTGTTGCAACATGCCAGGTGTACGCACACTGGGCCGCGGTAAGACATCTCTCTCACATACAGTTGTTGTGCCAACCTCCCCCGGCTGAATACCTTTGGCTTATATAACAGCGCTTCAACACACATCAATCTATTCCCCTTGTGTTTATGTTTTTCTTAGCTGCAATGGAAAAAAGAGGAGAGGTCCTAGTAGTCACACGTGCACAGACATGCTGCTTCTATACACCTGCATATCTCGCATGCTTGACTAGTATTATCATAGCAAAAACACTGTAAACATTTGAAAACGTGGATCTACGCGCACACAAAAGCGAGGGGATCCCATGCAAACAGAAGTTACAGATGCCAGGAAACTCAACGCGGATTAGTCAGAGAAGAAGGGTTGCGCCAGGTTGTAGGGCCTGTCATGGCAAGAAGAAAACAAAAAAGAAGGAAAGAAGGTTTTTTCAAATGTTTTTGTTAAGACTAGTTTGAAAGGGATACCAGGAAAACATGTGGATAGTGAGTGAATGCATGTAGGATGTTGAGAATAGTGTTTGTGTTTGGCCGCAGAGAATTTGAGCCTTTGCAAAAACCGAGAATACTTGGATGTGTTTTTGAAATGGAGGTAAGTCTGGTCTATCCCCGTTCCCACTGCTGCATGATTTTACAGAGGATTGCATTATATGAATGAGCCACGGTATTGGCAACGTAGCTAATGGAAACCTATTTCTGTATGATTAAAAGACAAATCTTCCAGTATATTATAGTATATGATGAGAATACCAGTATAGAACTCCCTGTCAACAAATGTGAGTTCTGGTCTATACACAGCTGTTTTTTACCCGTAGAATTAAAAGGTCTATAAAACGCTTTGAATAGTAAGACCTGAGTATTGTAAGACATTTTTACAATTGACTATTAAATTTTTTTCTCATTTGGACTGAAAAAAGTAACTACTTCTTCCCATCCCTTCCAATGAAAAATATTGAATTGAAACTCAAGACCAGAGACAGTTTGATTCACTTGTAATTAATAGTTCAGCCCTGCGGGACATTCAACAAACATGTGAGCTCTGAAAATGTAAACTTTCTTAAATAAGGCTTCTCCAACTTCGAACCCTACATTAGAAGAAACAGCACTCATTAAACATTTATGACAATGCTGTGGTATAGAATAAATAAATCATATCAACTGTTCATGGGGGCAAAAAACAAATGAATACAACGCAACGCAACTATTCTCCCCAACATTCCCATTCTTCAAGCGGTGGACTCTGTATGACCTCGTAACCTGAAATCCAAAGAGGGAAATTCTGCATAACCATATTACATTATGACTATGGGGTGTTACATGGAGATTACTTGGGCTTTTCATGTGGTTGTTGCATCAGGGCGGACATTCTTACCTTGTGCAGAAGAACTCCATCTTCAACAGAGAAATGGAAGGTTGCACAAGGGACAGCAAGTTTTTTATCAGTACACTTTCATTTAGGCCATGTGAAACTTGCAGTCAATACATGGGTCAGTGATCTGCTTTGGTGGCTTTAATCAAAAGTTTTACAATCACTCGTGTTAATAATCCTACAATGACTATTAATTAGAATACAGAATTTGGTGTGCATTTCCGTGCAATATAAACAGCAGATTCTGGAAGCAATCCGTCATCTGCTCTGCATTTAAATTGGACCAAAGCAAAGGATACGGAGCCAAAGATAAAAAAAAATTGGAAATGGAAAGGCATTTAAATATGTTGCCTGCTTGCCTCCAATCTATACCTCACTAAAAACATATCAACTCAATAGCTTCAAATATGGAAAATGCAATTACGGTAAAACGATTATTGCTTTCTATTACAGACCCCACAATAAAGACATTAGCCGCTCCCACGTCAGCGTTTATTGATATTTTTACCTCAGAGGCAAATTTCTATTGGTTCATTCTACAGAGCATGTTCTGCATTGATTTTGGGGGAAGTCGTGTAGAGATATGGAGTTAAAAGAGATGGGGATGTTTCATTATGAGCTCAGTTCGCATTGTTCCGTCTGTGAACCACGTTGCTGGGCCATTGTCTGTTTGCCGGTGCCAGGCTGAATAGCGCTTTTCTACTACACGATACACTTTTGACCCCGGCCTATCTCTTCCCTTTTGCACACATGTTGACCTTGGCTAGCCATTCACGGGCGGACAGGGAGTAGAGAGGCGACTGTACGCTGCTGTAGGTGCATTGGATAACATACATTCACATATGAGATACCATTTGCCAAGGGTTAAGTTTGCAAAAGTTGATGAATAACTACTCGAAGTGCCTTCCCACAAAACCGGCGCAAGTGGCATGCCGATAAAGTTGTGTTTAATGGCTCTATTTCTAGAAAGAGGGTCAATGCGACTTGTATATGGGGACAACATATTTTACTTTCAACCCAAAATACAACTCTCTCCCGCAGGTGCTGCTACACGGAACAAATTCACGTCAAGAGTGCACCATTTGTCAAGAATTGCTCAACTTTGCAGCCGCCGCGTTGGTTCGTTATTTATGTCGCCTTGTTACTGAGTTTCGATCTTGATACCTGCCTTCTCGCTAGCTTGGGGCACCCGCATGAATTTATACCACAAGCAGTAACCCGTGTTCTTTCATCCCAAGTCGTTAGCATGAGGTTGTGACCGACGTTAGTCAAATCGAGATTCTCTGAGGTGCTGGTTTTTATACACCCCCCATAAAAAAGTCGTAGGAGGAGAAAGATGAAGGGAGCCAGCAGGGTCTCCAGGAGAGATGGGAGGAGGGGGGTTGTGTGGAGGTGCGTGGGTTGGGGCGACACAGTGATTGCCACCTGCCACTTCACTCTACTACATTTTAATCTGGTATGTCTTCAGGAATCCCAAATGGATACAGCGTTAGAGGGTTACAGAGAAGGGGGAGGGAAAACGCAATAGAATGAACTACTTGCTTGACGTATAGAAGCACTTAGGGTTCACACTTTGATTTTAGTACTGTCCTGTTAATCTTGTTTTGGTCTGATGTTGTTCAGGTTCTGTTTCAAGTCTTGTCAGGGTTCAGTCAGACCTTTTGATTTGAATTTGGATTGTTTTGCTTTTTTCGTATGGCCCAAAATCACAACAGAATCCGTCTTGCCAAGAGCAGATTGCAAAATTATTTTCGGTCGCCAGCCAAATAAGATTAACCAATGTTCACCGGAATTAAGTCAAAAATTAAGTCTCCCTGCATCCCATGTCCAAATGACTTTTTTTCTTCAGCAAGAAAACCTTTTTAAGAATCAAGTGGGTGGAAAACAAACCTCACAAAGAACCACCTATTTTTTTTCCTCTGAGATGTAAGCAAAGAAGAATGGGACACAACATTTGACCCATTAGTTCTCATTCTTAAGTAGTTTTATTCTAAGACAGTGTATTCCCATTTATTCTGCCTCCACCCGTACATTCTTCCTTGTTTATTGATTTGTGTTTCTTTTCCTCAATCTACGACCGACAGAAATTGCTAGTGGCATTTTGGCATTAATGGGGAAAAAGGAGGGGGGCAGTCGGAAAGCATGAAGCTCCAACATATTCAATCAACGCCCATGTTTCTTTTATTAGATCAATATTGAGATTTAAACTGTTCATAATGTCAAAGATTATAACTCTAGCCAGCAAAATCCACAATATATGGACTTGTATAACAAATATTTCCAATTGCACCACAGCAGGGAACAGTGGTTGGAAAAAAATAAATGCATTTTGGAGCCAGTTTATTCTCTCCATCTCGCACACGTTGATGAATCTGAAATAACCCGAGTGAAAAGAAAGGGGGTGGAGTGGATTGAAGATGTGAGCCGCAGATAACGCTCAACAAATCACCTGGATATGAACTATTCGCTCTCTAATGGGGATCCATATTCATCGGGCTCTCTCAAAGCTCTCCTGTGGCTCTTGCCTTTCGATCTCCTCTCTTATCCTTTTGCCCATCTGTGTAGCCTAATAACAAGCATCTGAAGGCCTGCTCTATCCCGCGCCCTCGTTCCTATATTGGATTTTGCGCCCGCTACACCATTCCGTTTATGGACCATCTTTGGGGTTATTAATGACACAGCATACAGTTATACATTTGAATATGGAGATCGGCTACATTGTGCATACGCTTTCCAATATAACAGCAGTGATCTAAATCTCTAATGTCTGCTTTGACGGATGGAGCCACCTCTTTCCACCATTCGCTTTTCTTAATAATATGCCTTTCCCGCTCCTATTATCCATATAGTTAAAATTCACTGCAGAAGCACTGAGTGACAAGTCCCCTTTTTCCCAATCTGTGCATTTATGAGGTTAAAATATTAAGCAGTTGTTGTGTTGGTAAAAGCAGAAGGGTAGTTTTGTTGCGGTTTTCCAGTTGAAGGAAATAGGCTTTAAATAACAATAAAGTAGACAAACTTATACTTTTATAATAACTACATTTGTGGCCATACAAGATCCTGTCAGACCGCTGAAGCTAAGCAGGGCTGAGTCAGGTTAGTACTGTGATGGGAGACCTTAGGTGGCACAGTGGAGCGGTTACGGTTGTAATGTCCCAAACTTTTGTTATGTTCTGAGGCAAAACACTTTACCCACATTGCCTAGAGTGATTCAATGGTTGGTGGTGGTCAGAGGGGCCGATGGCACATATGGTTGCCCAACTCCTGTCAGTGTGCCCCAGGGCAGCTGTGGTTCGAGAAATAGTTTATCACCACGTGTATGGAGTCAATGAATAATTACATATTTCAGTGCCAAAAATCTCTATATAGAAACGATGCATTATTGATCTTAGGTTTTTCAATCACATGGGAATTTTTTATTGGATTTTTTTTCCCCCTGAAAGACCACAAAGTAACAGACAACCAAATTCAACAGTGTTCAAGATGAATGAGCTATCAGGCAGTTACTTGGTTATGGTCTTTCATAAACAATCCAAAATGAAAGACTTCTGTTTGTGGGAAGTAATATCAGAATTTTTGGGTCATGGACATACACTATTACAATAGCTAACTATAACCAAATGTAGGAGGAATGAAAATGACCTCTTTCCTTAATCGAAGACATTTTGTTGTATATTGAGACATATTATCACTTACTTCTCCACTGTGTGTAGCTATCCTTGTGGTTCATGTAATATTGTGGATAAGAATGCCTTGAGATAAAGGCCATCTCAACACCCTTCCCCCAACGACTCTTCAAGGTGTGAAGATATGCAAGGATCCACAGTGAAGACAAGTCAGTCTGCTTTGGAGCAGTGGAGTAGCAGGACCTCTGGGCTTGCCCAGGCAACAAAGGAAGCCCTAGGCCTCCAAGACCGGCTCAAACCTCAGCTCCAGGTTTGAGCGGACTTCCACAACCCTTCAATAGCCTCCGACTTCCGGAGAAGAGACTCCAACATGGAGAAGTAGCTGAACTGTGGCTCCCAGACGTTGGATCGTGGAGGGACTTGATGTGGAGCCATGATGCAGCCGGATGGTCCAGGCCCCATGAACAATGGCCCCCCATTCATCGTCATCAAAACCTAACAAGGACTGCTCTCCATCCATTGCCATCACGACCCAAGGACTGCCATCGATCAACGTCACATTCTGGTTATATGCTCCGCTCCATACAGTTGTTGGCTTTCTAAAACCTAAACTTAAACTAAGAACACTAGTCCCTCACAATGGCAGCTGTGAGATTTCATAACACTTTTAAGCAACTATTGTTAAAGTTCAAACTCATCATTCTATCAATGTGCAGAAGCCAGTACTTTTCCCTTGTTTTGTCTATCTGAAGGCCAAGCTACAAGCACACCGTGGCAGCTGCTGATTGGAGGTCTCCATGCCTCCGCTCTGTATAATACACTTGCATTCTGTTGTATGTTCGTGTTCGTGCTGTCTCTACCATCGACAATGAAACATGTCTTCTGTCGGAATTTATGACACGATCCCAGACTATGCCATCTTCTTCAGGTGGTGGAAGAATGCGGGCCTTGTCTGTAACATCTAGAGAACAGAAGACTACTTTTTTTTTACACAAAAAGGGTTTTTTTTTTTAAGCCAAAACTGAAAAACCTCAAGAGAATGCCTCTGGACCAGCACACTTGGACAATCTGCACAGCCCCTGATTCCACTCAGGCTGTGAGCTGCTGAGACATGGACAAGACCATCGTCCTCTTTTGCATGGACACCATTTGGAAAAATTGGATTTCTGAATTTGGACATAATTTGGAACAATTGGATTTCTGTATTTGGACATAATTTGGACTGAATTGGATTGCTGAATCTGGACACTGAAGCTGAAACGTGTGATTGAAAGACACGTCACAGAAGAATTCATGGCTCGACACAAATGCAGCCTGAAGAAATCAACACGGAGAAGTGGGAGAGACTGTTTTCAAAGCAATATCTGGAACCACCATCGACTGATGAAGTTTGGTATTTTACTGAAGATTGTTGACAAGTTTTATGAAAGATCTGAACATGTTTTATGAGTTTTCTGAGTTTTTGAAGTATTCTGAGTTCTGAGTTTTTTGAAGTACCGAGTTTGAGTTTTTGAAGTATTGAGTTATGATGTTATGTTGCTGTTTATCGATCCTGATGGTCACACGTGAATGTGTGACCAGAGGGGGGAATGTGAGATTTCATAACACTTTTAAGCAACTATTGTTAAAGTTCAAACTCATCATTCTATCAATGTGCAGAAGCCAGTACTTTTCCCTTGTTTTGTCTATCTGAAGGCCAAGCTACATGGCACCGTGGCAGCTGCTGATTGGAGGTCTCCATGCCTCCGCTCTGTATAATACACTTGCATTCTGTTGTATCTGTGTTCGTGTTCGTGCTGTCTCTACCATCGACAATAAAACATGTCTTCTGTCTGAATTTAAGACGCGATCCCAGACTTTGTCATCTTCTTCACAGCACACATGCAAGCCCGGGCCTACCAATCCATTTATAAGGACAAAGGCCCACACATTAGCCTCATCTCACCTTAGCCATAGCATTTTAACCATGTATCTTGCAATCAACGTTTCCTTCATGTTATTCTTGACAATTTGCATATTTCATATCTAACTTGTATTGTATATACTTCATTAAATCTACAACACCATCTTTGTCTGAAAGAGATATTTGTACTGATTTAACTCCAGAAATTGGGTCACTGATTTGTAAAATAATTTATTACCTTCAGATTCTATTGAAGAGAATTGGACTATCTAGCTAATTAAATAATTAAAGGACTCATGGGATTACTGAATCAGTAAATGAGCCAATAGATAAGGTGACGTCATACGCACGTTATCAGTTGTGATTTAATTCACTGGTGCCCTGAGATAAAGCTATTACCAATTACTGTATTTACTACTTGATTGTTTTGATCCAATTCTTCGATATCAAATACATAACTTAAGTTATGTGTGAAATTGACTTTCTCACCTGTTACGTGCATCAGTTGCCTTTCCCTGTGTGCTGCTGTTCTCTCCCTTCTGCTTCTGTGTGAAGGTGCTGTGGGCGTGCCCTGGAGGAGGATGGTGCATGATTGGTGGAGTGGAGGCAAATTGGAGAGTATTTAAACGGGGAGTGTCTTGGGCGGCTCTCTCTCTCTCAGGTGCCAGAAGCTGCCAGGTGGTAGCCTAATTCGTTTCTTTATGGAGGTTTGGTTAGGTGAGTTTGGTGCTAAGTTACATTTACAACACGTAGATACCTTTGTTAGATTCCCTAGCTTATCAGTTGTGACCACCCTTGTTGTTTTGAGTTCTACTCCACTTTTCTTTAGATAAAATAGAATAGACATTTTTTATTTCATTTCTTTTATTAGACTAGCCTGTGAGTTAGGCCTCTTTTGTTATATTTTACTTTTGTTCTTTTGGCACAACTGGGCGACGCCACTCCTCCCACCACTGTTATTTCTTTTTAGTTTGGCTCTTAAATAAAGACATTGCCAAACTCCTTAAGTGACTGTGTTTCAATGATTGTTTCACATATCCCTGTTATGATAGGTGTGGGTCCTTAACTGGTCATAACATCACCCTAAACAAAAATCAAGATGATTTTTTATTTTTCTTTATCATTCGCACAATACAGCAAAATGAAAAAAATATTGCACACATCAAACAGGGACAATTATTTAAGATAATAGATGTATGGATTGATTGATAGTATTTATTTCAAGCTTATAAACAGGAATCAATTAGAGATTCAACACCAATTACTTATAAATCATATATCATACTACATGATAGAAATGTACATACGTACATACATTGAAGGGTTTCCTTTTTTCACTCCTGTTGAAGCTCAAACAGGAGTGGGAAGAAGTCAAGCTTATAGGCTCCCACCCCCATACCTAAATTAACTTTATATAGTTGCATATATTTGCCCACCCACATAAAAACATAGCCATGCATATATATACAGTATTCAAACAAACATATTTCTATAGTTATCTTATATGTATAAATACATATATAAATATATTAGACACATATCTGCACATAAACACACACACACATAAACATATATGCACACAAACACAAATAAACGGACACATTTACAAATAAACATGTTTCTTTGAAACCAATGTACCATCGTGGCCAATGTGCACTGGTAAGTTTGGCACTGCATCTCCCACCAGTCTCAAGCGCACCAAGCAAACCCACAGCTGCAGACCATCCGCACAGAAGAGAGAGGCTAAACTCACTCCAGCCTCCCAAAAGCTTCATGAGCCACAATCAACAAATATGCTTCATCCCTACACAGTACAATATGTATTAATAATTTCTCAGTGAGCACAAATTACATTTTTATTATGTCTTCAATTATTAGAAAAGCTGCACACTTCTTGACTTTAAGTAGAGATGATTATCACCCTTGTGACGGCCTCACTCTACCGTTAGACAAAGGAAGAATTTAGTTTTGTTTTTGTTTTAACTGCAACCCACACTGCAAGTGAGTATCTGAGGGACCTCAGATACCCAGTCCCTGGCTCTTGCAAACTTGGGTCTGTCTGTGAGGTAGTCCAAAACTAATATAAAAGAAATCCGGTATGTTTACCCGGTTTCCAACACTGTATGTGGAGTGAGAGAACAACTGCCCACAACACTGTAACGTGCTTTGCGATTCTCAGTCTGCGAATGGTGCTATTTAAATAATGAATAACTACTTACTTATTTACTGATCTAATAAATGGTATACACTTAAACAAATGCAAATGTTCCATCCTCTCAATTCAATTCAATTATATTTATTTTGTATAGCTCTAAATCACAACAGCAGCTTTCTCAGAGGACTTTGCAAAGTTGCCAACAAAGATCAACACAAACCCCGGTAATGCAGTAATAACAAACACATTGAAGCCATTAGTCCATAAGGAACGAATGACCAATATCCAAAGATGTTTCTCATTCAAACTACATTTCCTGTTTGGGACACTGTAATGGGATGGATCAGTAAGGTCCTGTTTGACTGGTGATGTCCCCTTTGATTTTCTCCGACTTCCATAATCTGCTATAAAAATGCAAACCAAACCAATCAATAATGTGTTTTACTCCAGTCTGCGCTTTGATAAAAGGTGAACTTCATGCTACACACTGAAACAATAAAAGGTTTAGCCTTGCTTGGTGGTCTTTCACTAATGTACAGATTTTTATTCAGGCGTCTTGAAGGGCACCTTCATGCTCTCTGCTGCCCGCAGCTCTGTGCGGCTGTGTGCCTGCGATGCCCAGACCAGATATGCAAGATGAATTATTACGCTATAGGATTTTTATTTATTAACTTGCCCATGGAAGTTGGGGATGTGCCAACTGTTGCCGTCGCTTTCAGAGACCTATCATCTGTATTATCCAAGGGCAGATAAATACGGCTGCGTTCATAGTTACAGATAATATATAGCAGCGTTGTATGAATTTACATGAGCAGAAAATTGGTCTGAGGCCCATTGGTGCGCAGCCAGCGTGAGAGCGGCCCATTCCTCCAAAGCGCCGAGCATGACTTTTTATTAGCCGTGAAGAAGATTTGCCAGATTTGAGTTTAGCTTAAGACAGACTCAACCAATTTTACAAAAGAAATACGACTCCAGCCAAAGAGATTTCACGCTTAGAAATGATTATATAATGTCTTACGGTTAGAGAGGTTTAACTGTGAGGCAGGGGAGAATCCATTTTTCTCAATGGAAACTGTTTGTGCGGATGACACACATAAGAAGAA
This sequence comes from Knipowitschia caucasica, assembly GCA_964034765.1. Classification (NCBI taxonomy): domain Eukaryota; kingdom Metazoa; phylum Chordata; class Actinopteri; order Gobiiformes; family Gobiidae; genus Knipowitschia; species Knipowitschia caucasica. The sequence continues at coordinate 7,975,298 of OZ035843.1, forward strand.
TAGGGTCCACATAAAAAGATCCTTTATTTTAAGCTTCTTTCATTTTATTTTCCTCTCAGTTTTGGATGTTATGATCTAGGCCTGGCAGAAATGCATCAGCTTCCACTCAAAAGTCATATTAGTTAAATCTGGAATGTAAGGAAGTATTACAGTAGATAGAATTTCACAAATAGGGCGGATAACATCTCATCTTTAGGTCAGCTTTCAGACAGAAAAGTAATACAGAGAGGGCCGCAGAATGATTGGTTGGAAGAAAATAGTAACTAATAATAATTTATCTTTAAGGATCACCTAATGTTGCCTGTTCCTTCTCGAATTATGATACCCAAATGGAAATGCTTATTGTGTGTATCTTGTGTCTGATGTTGTGTTATGATGCTTCATTTGAAAGGTAACACCTTCTAGTTTCTGGAAATGTATTTTACAGTTTGTTAGGAAGGACACAAACTGTAACTGTGCACTACACCTTCTCCAACATGAGTCAAAGTTAGTCTTTTTGTCTAAAAAAAAGGCAATTTCAAAAGGTTCTCCTGAAGACCAGAGTTATGTCTGTCGTGTTGGCAACAACTGTATGACATTTTAGACATTTAGGTGGAACCATATTGATGCTGGGGGCTTTTTGTAACTAATGGGCACATTCGGCACAAGGGGTCAATTTTTGTGCCAAATGTGCCAAAGTGTTTTACGTGCAAATTGTCAATATTTTTACACTCAAATCAAATAATATCATTTTTTATGCTATGAATCTTGCTATGAATATGATTGTTTCCAGATATTGAAATGTTTGCAGAAAAGCTATATAAATAAATATATATATACTGGGAGAACATGCAAACTCCACACAGAAAGGCCCGGATGTGGAATTGATTTCTATGATTGGAATATATCTCCACATTTCATGGATTTCCATCGGCTTTTTATCTGCACTGTTACCTAGTTGTGTCAAAGCACTTGTTTCTTTCAAATGTTGATGGAAAAGCTTATTCCAGGCAAAACAACACAATTTTGACAAACAAACTTGCAAAATGTGTCTATAGATTAGATTTTGAAGCTATTTGTACGGCCAGCTGCCAAAAAATAACCATGCAAACCTTTTTTTCCCCCTACTTTTTTCCTTTTTTTTTTTTTTACCAATGCTGTTTTGTTGTTATGACATTTGTGTGTGAAATCCCCCCTGTCTTTTTATATACAGTACCTGTACACACTCCAGCTCAACACAGCATGACACCTCACTGTTTGTCATCGAATTTGTTGCAAGTCATTTTCCTCCCTTCCAAAACGTGATCTGGAGGCAGCGTTGGTTGTTGTTGTTGTGTTCCCACTCTGTCCTGATGTCCGTGAACCTCTCGCTGGTGTAATGGGTGTCATCTGAACACAGCCCTGCATCAGCTGAGAGTCATGTCTGCTGCGGCCTGTTATTCTGCGTGGAGAAACAGCTCCAGGAAAACAACCCAGAACAGAGCGCCTACACATGAGCTAACTCTGCAAACGACAGGCAAATACTTGTGACCGTTGAGCATGAGTTTCTCCTTTCAGCTGTAATGGTTTTACAGTAACAGAATGACCTAATCTGACAATATTTAGACCTTAAGAACAGCATTGGGATTTAATGTGTTGGTTTCTCATGATGCATTTACCTACTGAAGTTTTTAGATTACTGTTAATGAAGTCAACTTAGACTTTAATTCATTAAGGACAATGTGCATTTACATTAAAAAGACAATACAATTATATAACATACATATTAAAATACAGTTCTGTAAAAAGTTACCAACGTAGTTCCAGTCCCCGGCCACAATGTGCAAGATACCATTCCATTACATTTTAACTGAAGAATGTGCAAATTGCTGGTATCTAATAAACTATAATCTAATAATACAAATGAGTCTCCTGTCAAGTGGGTTAAAAACTCCACTTCTACATGGGACACTGTATGAGTCAACAATGTCATGCTTTATGAGATCACCTCCCCAAGCATGGTCAAAGTTGGTGATCTTAGGCCCTGTTTATACTGAGACGCTGCGCAGACGTTTCCAGGCTATTAACAGAAACGACCTGGCTCCTAATGCAAATTTCTCTGCGTTCACATGAGGTTGAAAAACGATGTAGTTCTAGCACCCGGCCAGTAGTGGGCAGAGAAACTTTACAACACGACACACGACCCCCAGCCCCCCTCCCGGCAGTATATTCACTTCCTGTGCCAGACCCTCAGAAAGTACCAACATCATTCTGCATTTTAACAGCATCTGTGAACATGGGAACTGAACCTAGAGCTTCGCGTGGTCTCGTTTGGACAAACGAAGGAATAGAATTATCCTCTGTGCCGCGCTGGAAGCCCACGAAGCTAGTTAGTGCGCGCGGCGCCATTGTTGTTTTTGTTTGTTCTCCGCTACTGCGCATGTCCAAATGTACGTGCGGGGAGCAGCGCGGAGGTGGGGGTCAGAGCATAGGGGGATTTCACACCTTTTTCCCTCTCGCGGGTGTGAAAGAGCTCCCCGCTGTGCAGCGTTTCTGAGTTGTCCAACTCTGCAGGCTGGATCTGAACACTTACGTTTTCAACCGTATGAACGGTTGGTAGCAACCGACATCCAACTATACCGTTTTACTGCCACATTGTCTCCGTGTAAACTCAGCCTTAGTTGTACTGTAAGGAATAATGTGGCGACTTTGTGGTGAACTACCCCAGTGACCCAGCAGTTGGAACTCTCTCCTTCGAGTAAGAGGGCCCTGTGTCCATCTCGAGCACTGAGCTTATATGTGTGAAGTTTGCATGTTCTCCCTGATTCTACAAAGGAGATTTGAATGGGCCGGGTGAGTGAATGGAAAATACACATACATGTAAAGTGCTTTGCGTGATCCTGGTCCTGTAAAAAGAGAAAATCATATAATGGACAGGGCGATTGCAAAAATAGCAGCAACAGAAAAATGAATATTACGGGCCATAAACATAGACAAGGGGGTCTATACCTAGGCTCGTGCATGGTACTCAGTCAGTTTGACGGTTCTTCCAGACTGGCTGCATCCAGTAACAACAGCTGATCAGAGAGGTGTCATCACGTGTCACCGGCGGACAGTCTACCACCAACACATGTGGTTCTAGCTTCTTCACACTCTTTGTCTGACCATGTAATGCTTTTTTAATTGATACCTGCAGAATACCATAATGCCTTGCACCTTGAGAGAAATCTACAGGTTTTGATTATTAGTAAAGCTCATTTACAGTGGTCCCTTTTGCTTCATTTGAACAGTAGCAGATCATATTTTAGCCATTGCATGCTTGTCATTGTGGGATAAGCCACATTGAGTGTTAACAGTTGACAGTGCTTTCTGGTCTGACACAAGAGCTTTAAAACAGTGGTTATGCTCCGATATACACAAACGTTAATAAACAGAAGCACTAATAAAGTTTGATGACAGATTAGAATGTGTAAAAAAAACCTATTTCCAAAGTCGCTGTTTGAAAAGGAGGCCCTCCATCTTCAGTTCTATCTCTACTTTCAACCTGCACTTAAAAGTTCAGGTCTTTCTCAGGGCCCTTAAGGTAACAATCACTTTATAGAGAAATGCTTGAGTGATGCCCAGACTCCATGGCGTTTCAATAACTGCACTATATCGGCATAGATTTCTCTCTTTACCAGACGCCGTGCAGTGTTTTTATTTGCGAGCTGCGATTTCATCTCACAGTCTTCCTCACACCAGCCTCAGAAATCCAATAAAAATGACTGACTACATTTTATCACCGCTGGATTTATCTTTGAGACGGATTTACAAGTCCATCTAGATAATGTGCGAGAAAAGCTGAAATATGAGGGACTATAAAGCGCTGTATCATATATGTTTTACTCAAACACAGATAGCGGAGGCTGTCAATGGCTGGTTATTGCGGCAGGATTAGAGAGATGATTTGTTTTTGTATTGCCGATAGATTCCTGGTGTCAGACAGTGTGTAAGACAAAAGTATTATGGAAATAGGATAGCCGTATATGAGATGGTTACAATAGCAGTCTGATGCATAGTTTTAGCGCCGCATGGATAAGCTTTGTGATTTTTTCTCCTTTCTATCTTCTCTGTGATGCATATGGAGTCAAGAGGGGTATGCTCTGAAGCGGATGTCTAGACAATTTGAGCGCTCCTGGCCATTTCAAAATATCTTCTAGCACCTTGGGGATATGTTTATGAATTCTAATATATTATTTTTAAAGCAGCGGCTGAATCTCAGCAACTTTCTACTACACCAACAGAGTTGCAATTATTCATAAAAAGAAACTGTATGTGTCAAATTGCTTTGCTAATATCTCGTTTATATTTTGCAGTTCAATGATTAGAGAATCAGTTCAAACACAAAAAAGATAGAACACATAGTCATTGGTTCATAGGGAGGAAGTGACCTAAGTCCATGTATGTTGATAAATATAATCAATTGATTAGAGTGTCCTGGATCATCCTTTCAGTCCTATTTGTTTGACTCACTGAATAAAATGTGTGTTTCACAAGAGCAAAGCCAGAAACGCAAAATAACAAAAAAAAAAACAAAAAAACATGGACAAATGTAGTTACAATGAGTAGTTACATACACGGGTGTCTATGGGGAAAATCTTCAAATCCCAAATCTACAACTGATTAGGATCAACAGTGAGGGGTTAATAATGTAGATCTTTGAGCTTCACACATCCTAATCATTAAAAGTGGTGATTTCAGAAGCATGATGCAGATGCAAGCGGGCCTCAGGACAGTGGTGATGATCCAAGACATTTGACATTCTATGACACTTATGAACATTTGTCCTAGGCTCCTTACTGTATGTGTTTGTATCATTACATTTCTCGTGTTTCAACTGCTGGATTTTCTGATCTGTGTTGGCAAAATCCGATGGTGTTGTAAAGTCTTCTGAGATAACTACTGTTGTGATTTCAGGCTATACAAAAAATAATTGTAATTCAATTCAGATAGCCACAGTAATATTTCAATACCCATTTCGATGACTCGCACAATGTCTTTTTCCGCCACTTTCGCAGTTTGTTGCTTTCATAAACACAAACTGTCAATTGGCCAAAATAAACACACTCATTCACAGGAAGCTTTTGAATAGTCTCTCTTTCGCACACATTTCCGCAACCTTGTCGTCCGTCAAAATTACAAAGATTTGCCTTGATTTTACGTCAGCCTTTTGTGATTGGAGGGGTGCTTTTATCCGATTCGAGGCAACAGGCTGCGTCTCCTTGGCCCTTTGACACAGGAAGAGCCCGTTTGGCCTCTTCCCCTTTGTCATTATCCAGTGACAACATTGTGGCGCAGACAATCAGGAGATCAAGGCCATCCTCCCAAATCCTGTCCCGCACATAAAGAGAAGGATGCTTGCTGTGATCCCTGTGTCCCCCATCGGCAGGAATTCAATTTCACTCAGCGCACATCTGCTGGAGATAAGTGCAACATAAACAACGCCTCGCACACAAAAAGAGAAATAGCTCCATGCTTTTATCGGGACAGCCATTGTGGAACCTTAAACGTCTCTAAATTACAGCTATGACATTTCAGCGCAAATATCTTTTTCACACAATGATGGAAAACCTTGAGCCAAAATTCGTCAGGGGCAGATGCGGCCGCTTCCCAAACGCATAACAAGCTACTTACGGCCTTCAATTTACAACACCATGACTGGCCATATTGTTAGAGAATTGTGCCCTTTAACCTTTTTATTGATCGTTATTTAGTTTTGAGGAAAATATCAATATCAGACCAACAAAGACATCCAATTTTCAGTGGCATAGCTAGTGTCAAGGCTGGACTGCGCTGAGCCTCCACCCCCTCCTCCCCCTGTGGCACTCGCAGTCACCTGATCCAATCGTGCGGGTCAATGTCTTCTCCCACTGAGGCTGGGCTTAAGTTGAAAGCTCCATTATGGCTGATGTGACGCAGGTTTGATACAGCACAGAGCCCTGGAGACCTGACTCACTCCAAGCATGTTCCACCAGCAGGAGGACAGAGGGGGTTGTACCGGCTGCTGTGGCCAGGAGGCCGGAGACATACATTTTATGTGTGTACTTATTTGGGCTGTCCAAGTGTCTAACATGTTTGGGGTTTTTGTCGATGGAAAAAACATACTTAGTCAACCATGGCAAGGCAAGTTTATTTGTATTGCACAATTCACATACACAATCACAGTCACACAAGGCAATATCATCATACATCCCTCAGTTCTATGCACAGCTAAAAAGAAAATTGTCAGATAAGAACCTGGTCTTACATTTTTATGAAGACTGTTACAGAACCTGAAAGACAGCCTCCCTATGTTTTTTCCTGACTCCTGGCACCAGCAAGAGGCCAGTCCCTGTGCTCCTCAGAGTCTGAGTTGGTTCATATATGGCACTAACGTCACAGATATACTTTAGTGCGAAGCCATGGAGAGGCAGAGCGGATTTATAGTCTATTATAGTCTATTCTCTGAGCCACAGCAACCATGATACACTCAAAGCTGGGGTACTTACATACAACTTTACTTTTTCATGTAATACATTGTGTTTGTTCCAATAAAAAGTCTTGAACTTTGTAAAACGTGGACAAAACAGATCACAGCATGCAGCAGCCTTCAAAACATGTTATCTTTTGAGCGTAGCACTTGGTTGGATAAATGAGAGTTGAGAGAGAATTGTCCTGGTTTTAATTAGCGTTTGCACACTAACACAAGAGAAACAACATATCCTCTCCTGAGCACACTTTTGAATTATTTTGCACAACATGCAAAGTCTCTTAGCTTTGAATGGTATAATTATAAAAGGAAAATGAATGTATACAGTCCTTGTTAGCTGTAACACAAGAGAAACAACATCACACACCCTCACCTGAGCACACTTTTCAATCGGGACCCAAGCGGTCTCTACCTGCCTGGTGGATCACATGACTAAATCTTGTCTAAAATATGCAAATGTTTCAGAGCTGCAATCCAAGTCCCTCGCTGAGCCTCCTGCAGGTCGTGGGTCCACGGGAAGATAGTTTCTCTGTCATCAAAGACATGGCCTTGGTCTTTCAGCAGGGGCTTCAGGCAATGTGGGGTTAAGTGTCTCGCCCAGGAACACAACGACAGCAGATATGAGTGGGAGCAGATGCCATGTCTTTGTAGGACCGAACCCACATTCATTAGGTCCAAGGACCAGTGATCTACCAACTGAGCCATTGTTGCTCCTTGTACACGTAAAAATGAAAATAAAAATATGGGTTGAGTGCTTATATTCTGTTACTAAAGCTTTATTATTACACATGCTACTTATCATGGGGGCCACACATACTTATTCGAAAGAGCCCTGTGAGTCACTATCTGATGCTTTGGGTTGAGAGCGAGTGAGTGTATCTTACATTTTGTACTTTCTGCTTGAAAAATCTGATAGAAATCCCGAAATACATTCATTTGATAATTAGTGATTGACCCATACTTTTTTGAGAGGAAGGAAAGAGTTAGACAGATTTAATTTTAGGGTTTTATACTTTGTGGTTTGAGAGTTATGTACCCCAGATTTAAGTATTTTTACAACTATACAATCTGGGTCTCGTAATTATAGATATGTTGTTCTTCGATTTGTTCTAATAAACTCGTCTTGCCTTGCCTTTGATGCATATGTGTTTAAATATACGTTTTCAATTTCAAATCTCAGCATAGATCGTTTACAAAGAATGAGTTGTTGTAGTTTCTGTCTCGCCTCTATTGGGCATAAATGTCATCACAGACACAGCAGCAGATCACAAGCAGGAGACTTATTTATTTTGGTATCGGCCTCTATGCAACACTGCTCAATCATTTTTGTAGGTATAAAAAAATAACAGCGCTGAAGACACAATGGCAGAGCTTTAGCGGGCTTGGATCCTGCACGGAAAATAATAATGACTCAAACATACGTGGATAACTTGAGTGGGTGAAGGAGGAAATGTTTGTCTGACCGCTCAGAACCACATGCTTTTACAATAACGAGAAATGATTTTCAAAGAGTCGTATGTGAGTGATATAATAAGTTTAAACTTATACATATTTGGTGTTGAAGGGCCTGGCTGGTCAAAAAAACCTATCTAGTGGGCATACTGGAATGCTAATACCAGATCCCATCAGACTTCTGAAGTGGTGCAGGGCAGGGGCTGGCTAGTACTGTGATGGGAGACCTCTGGGAACGCCCTGTCGTAAAGTGCCAATCTGTCATTGTGGCTTTAGCAAAACACTTCATCCACATTATCTAGAATGAGTCTGGTGTGTGCGTGATTGGTTGGTGGTAGTTAGAGGGGTTGATAGCACATACTGGTTTACTTGCTTCTGTCAGTGTGCCCCAAGGCAGCTGTGGCTACAGTAGCAGTTCACCACCGTGTTTTTAGAATGAATAATGACATGTGAAGCATCTTTGAGTGTTCTTTAAAGCGCTATTAAACATATGCATTATTACTATTATTATTTTAACTCTCTCAATACCAAAGTTTGTGACATAAGCAATCTTTTGTGGGAAAATGGAAAGAGCGTCTTTTTTTTACAGAGCTAGTTTTAGTGCAGGTTCAAGTTCACTGGCAAACTGATCTTGATTCACTCCAATCCATCTTCCACAGTACTTATGCTCAGACAAAAGTCGATAAGATAGAGGAAAAGATGAAATGTATGTTATTTTGTACCATCAAACAAGTAAACAACAATGTGATGCTATCCTTCATGCGTCAGAAGGTTTAATGGTAAGTCAAATTAATTAGAATTGTTTCCCCTTTTTTGTCTCTACAATGACACATTATATGTCAACTGCCGAGGATAACATTTAAAAAATATGATTCACAATACCATCATTTTTGCATGATTTGACATTTTGTGACATTTTTTGACAGAATAGTAAAATGTAGGGACCCTCATTAAGAGCATTTAAAGCAGATAAAGCTCCTCCCCAGACGCAGCTGTCACCCAGTCTCTGCTCCCCCATCCATAAACTCCCCTCTCCTGCCCTGCCATACACGCTATATCCAAGCAGGTAAGGAAACATAATGCAATAACCTTATGCTGATGGTATAATAGAATTTTCCATTCTCTCCCTCAAAGGCAAATGCGACTCACTATTATCTCTAAGTATTCTCTGGAGGAGCCGCTATTTTTGCATTTGGAGACGCTGGAATATATGCATTCATGGACATTTTGCTTCGGACATTACCATACTATACATCTCAAAGATTTAGTGTTTAATGATTGGTATCTCACTGAAGAGAAATACAAGACAAAGTTTTTTTGAGGCTTTTTTCAGCATGTCCACTTAAAAGAGGAGTATGTAAAAATCTGGTCAAAAGTGGTACTGCAACCTACCCCTCTCCTTGACTCAGGTTGCCAGATATGCATATATATTTTTTTTGTCATCAACAAACACATCTATAACAACAAATCAAAAATTGTTATACTTTATATAATCTATACTACACTACTACTGGTGAAAAATAAATACAACAAAAAATAAAGTGTCCATTATACACTTTGTACACTATTCAATTCAATTAATTTGTGTACAATAATACAATAATAACAAACACTAAGGAGCCATTGGTCCATGGGGTGGAGGCCCATATTGAGAGAGGAATCTGTTTCCATGGACAAACGGGCTGTAGATCCAGAACTCAGGCTGTAGAATGAGGAAGACTAGTTATTATATTCAAAATGACACATTTATATTGTTTATGCTGTTTTTTTACTTAATGCTACACTATTATCCTGAACCACAACCTTTGCACCTTTGCATGTGATTACAATTTATACAGAAGCGACACACACTTTTACTGGCTTCTAACATCGGGATATCCGCATTACCTCATAAATACATTCACACATTCTCCTCGACAATCCGTGAATATATTCTTCGACGCTTCCCTCGACGGCTCATTTTCTCTCAGCGTGCTTTTTTTTAGGGTTAAAAGGAAGGGCTTTAAGAGCAGCAGTAGAAGCAGCGGCAGAGACCTGAGACCTGTGCTCATTGTTAGCATTGAGCAGCTTCCTGCTGCTTGTCAATAAACAGGAAGCATGCTGTGTCATCTATTTGAAAACTGAGAAATGCATCTATTTTGGGGAATCTATGCACTTTTTTAATATATGTGAAGCAGGAGCACACAGAGACACATCCTGCAGCTAGATCCACAACACACCTGCTACTTCAATTGTTGTGTTTGTTCAGCAGGGTGTTGTGGGTGTATGAAGCAGCTTGGTGAAGAATCAGCAATTACCAATGAGCAGGTGTTGAGCCATGAATAGTTGTGATACGCTGAGAAGAAGCTCACAATTGTTGCAAAAAAAGTTTAACAATACATTGTACAGTGGTCCCTTGGGGAAGAGATAGGGTTACTCGCCACCTAAACTTACGGCTGCTGAAGTGCAATCCTTTCAGATATCGAAACCTGTTGGTTGTAGGTCCGAATGCTGCTGCAGCTGTCAAAAGCCGTGCACAGGAGCAAGACTGAGGACTACACAAGAAGACCTCTGTAGTCACAAACGTTTACTTCTGACTTTAAGTAAAGATACTGACTGGTTAAATCACCAAATAAACTGTAGATCTGTTTTTAATGTGTACGTATCGTATTTGAGAGCTTCCGGAAGACTAGAGAGAGGAACTAGAGAAAGACCAGAGCAAGAGTCCAGAGAGAGAGCAACGAGAGGAACGAAAGAAAGACCAGATAAAGAGACCAGATAGAGACTAGAGAGAGAGCAGAGAGAGGGACTAGAGAAAGAGCAGAGAGAGGAACGAGAGGAAGACCAGAGGGAAAGACTAGAAAGAGACCAGAGAGAGGGACAAGAGAAAGACCAGAGAAAGAGACCAGAGTGAGACCAGAAAGAGGGACGAGAGAAAGACCAGAGAAAGAGACCAGAGTGAGACCAGAGAGAGGGACGAGAGAAAGACCAGAGAGAGAGGATTGAGGAAAAGACCAGAGAAATAGACCAGATAGAGACAAGAGAGAGAGCAGAGAGAAAGACCAGAGAGAGAGAACAGAGAGAGAAAGAGTGAGTAGTCTGCCTTGCATTTGAAGAAGTGCAGCTCATTTCAAAAACCTTCACACACCTGCAATATACACAGGCTGAATTCTTTCCCTTCTCCCCCTCATCTCTCCAGGACTGACAGTGCTCTCTGACCCGCCCCTGCGCGATCACACACCCACCCAGTCCAAGGATAACCCCACTACCTCATCCTCCCCTCGGGGCATCCAAACATCCTCTCGCTCTTTGACTATCTTCACGCGTACAGCTCCACTTCCCCTGCGCACGCCGAGGATAGCCATCTGCTCTCCAAAATCTGCTCCCTCCTCCCGGTCATCTTTAAATCTACTCCTTCTTCATGCTTGTATCGTAGCGACATGTGTGATGGAAGAAAACTAGTAGACACGATTTGGACATTTAACATTTCAGATGAACCTTTAGGCAGAAGATTGATAGGTTGAATATACATGGTTTTGAAGAAAGCTTTGTCTTGCAGTAAAGAGCAGTATGAAACAATATCACAGTGATATCTGGCAACTAAATACAACATGATACAGGCCCTCTCACTGGATAGAATCATTGTATTAATGTATTTTATGAGCATTTCGGGTCTGATTTACGGTTTACGGCCAGTTAAAGAAAAAAAGTCATCTGATTCCCACATAAAGAAACTGCAATGATGCCATTTATTTTGACTAGCTATTTTGTTGTGTCATCAGAATCCTCTATATTTCAAAGAACTCTATAAACAAACGAAGTCAAGAACAGTGAGATAGAGAGTACCGGTGATTCAATCTAGAATGACAAGGACAAAAGTGCGTATTAGAATGACAATGCAATTGCATAAGGTATATTAGATGCTACATTGTTCGACAATCGAGAAGCTATTGAGATATATTGTTGGATATGGTTTTTGGCCCTCAGACCCCGGCAGAGATATTAGCATGACATATCCAGGATGGATATGGATTTGAAAAGACGTGATAAGAGTTCAATCTAAATCCTTTGAGCTGTGGTGGTGAAGGGGAGGAGGCGGGTTGCTGCACAAGCTGAAAGCCGACGGCGGACTAGTGAGCCACTGTTTAGAATAACCCAGTGAGAATGATAACTGATTAGGATGGGCACAGATGGGGAGTAATGCGTGGGATAGTGAGAAAAAAAACATATTTGAAGAACTAACACGTAGCACACTGTTAAAATCTAAAAATACAGTACGCTCCAATGTTCATTATATATGTATACTCTTCAAAACTGAGGTGTTAAACTGAGTCCAAAAAGGGCGAAGATTTAAGATTCAGTTGATTTGCCATTTTCAGTAAGAGCACATTGAAACACCAAGCAGGAGCACAACAAACTTCACCCATTTCCTCAAATCTTTAAGTTCAGACTGGACTCCGTTGAGGAAATGGGTGGAGTCTGGTGTATCCTGCTTTGTGGGTATTGAAACCTGCAGCCACAACAGCCTTTTGAGGACAACTTTGACACCCCTGCTCTAAAACAAAAACATAATATGGCGGAAACAGAAAACCACAAAGGAGTGAAAAACCTCTCCGGAACCTATACATGGTTTTTGAGTGTTGGTGCATGTGATTCCATATTCAAAGATTGATAGAACTGCTCCAAACGTCCTGAGCTCTCCTCTCAAACAAAAAAAATGTGAAGCTATTTATACATATGAAACTCTGCAAGTCGATGTAGAAGTCGAACTGTTTTGACCGCGTGTCTGTCATGTCATTGTCATAAACGTCAAAGCCTCACATTTCTGCAGAAAACAAGTCCTCATGCGCTCAGATGAAATGTACTGCAGGAGGAGAGTGGAGAATTCCCTTGCACGTTCAGAGGATATCCATCTGGTGGCCCACATCCCCTCTTCTCCCCCCATTTCTTCCTCCCCACGGCCATCTTTAAAACTCCCCCTCCTTCTTCTTCCTGCTGGTATCTGGCCACAGGAAGCAGCACCTGCACTTTACCTCATTTCCTGTCCCACTCATCCGTCTTTGGCTTCTACAGTGCGGTATTTACACAGGCCTGCCATCAATTCAAATATATTCAGGCAAAAGGCCATTTGTCTTTTATTATCATGGTCTTCCTATTTAAGTATTCACAAAGAAAAAAAGAGAAAAAAAGCTGACATCTATGCCAGAATTTAAATGTTTAGGTTAAAGTCCAAAACTTATAGTGGGATGTGCAATTTGCTCATAAAAGGATCACCCAGGGCTATATTGATTTCATGTAAATCACTTCCTCGACCACTTGACATTTATTTCTAGTGAACTCCTGCTGGCTTGCAATGATGTTTTTTTTTTGTTTTTAAAGAAGTGAACTATTAGTGCAGGCAGTTCAGGGAAAATACACAAGAATTGCAATAGCAGTGATTACAATGAAGCAACTTCTTACGACTTCTTTTGCTGTGACTGTAGGGGAAGTGCAAATTTGTACACAGTTTAGTGGCTTTAAAGGGCAAGAGGGGATAAGTCTGTTGAACTACACTGCAAAAAATGATAGAATATGATGTAATAAATGCTTGAATCTAGTGTTTTTAATCTTAATTTGAGTACCTTCTGACTGTCTTGCCAACAGGACAAAGCCATTTAGTCTTATTTCAAGGACTGTTGCTTTATTTTCTCATTCCAAGAGAAACATTTCTTTCTGTCTATTTAAAACAAGATAATTGTGTTTGTTCCATTGGCAGATCTTCTTTTAAGGCAGTCAAAATGTGCTCAAAATAAGATAGGTTTTGCCAAATTTGAGCATTTTTAGACATAGCAGAATATGCAACTCCAAAGCCTCGTGCCTAACTACCCAGGATGTATTTTATTTGCCCTATAAAGATTGTTATTGTAAGCTTAGCAATCCATATCCTGTCCTATGATATCCTCTCAGTCATTTTAGCTGTAAACCTTTGCTATTTGTCCACACAGCTGATGGTCAAATGAAGTATCATTGATGAGTGTTGTGAATAACAGAACATATTTCTGGCTGCTTTATGGAGATCATATATTTGGTACATTTGAAATCTCAGAATCGATCATATACAATGTCATGAAAGAAAAGGACATCAATGGAAAGCACGGTCACATCAAGGCCCTGCTCCACCGCGGATCAGACTAAAGATGCACTCTTCGTTCAAAGACGCACAGCCGTGGCTTGGATCACAGATTATGAAAAGAAAATCAGTGATCAGTGAAAGTATAGACGGGGGCGGTGGTCAGAGAAGTCAGGGGAGGGCGATGAATAGAATAAAAATGAATCAGACACAATTTAATGGCTCTATGGACAATGTTGAGAAAGAAAACTGCTTCAGTTTACATTGTGCTTATAAGCTAAAAAAGAGTGCATTTTGTTTCATAAATACTTTTGAAGAGAAAAAAATAATTGTCCTTAATGAAATAAGTGCTAATAAGTGTATAATGTACAGTGAATTGTGTTTTAAATAGTGTTTATTAAGCTCTTAATAGTCCTTCTACATGGCTTTATTCAGCTTGTAACTAACTACTTTATGAAACTTTCCCATGTGGGTTAGGGGAGGGATGCAATAATTAGCTCTTTACTAGCTGTTGATTAGTGAGTGCTAAACTAAGAGATAATTTTTTTGGTGAGGGCAGGTGATCTAAGTACTGTATGTGTGACAATACATCCAGGTGACAACTAACAAGAGAATCAAAGCTCAGAGTCAAAACAACCTTGTGACATGGATCTTATTTAGAAGTTAATTGTAGGTCACGTACCCCATCTGATTGATCAGTTACTTTTCAGATTGTGACGAGAGTGTTTAAACTTTTTTAAGACAAGCAGAGAAGTGGCTCACCCTCGCAGCCCCTCATCGTTGGCTCCTCTGTTCCCCTCCTTCAGATCTTGCTACTGTCTTCGGGACTGTTTTAACTATAACGTTGTTGAAAGTTACTTACAGTAAAAATAGTACAGTGTTGCATTGTCAGAAATATTCATAAAAAAAGGAAATATACTTTGAGTTGTAGGACTCTGAATGTGAAACTATGAGAACTCTGAGGGCAATCATTTTGAAGGCCCCCATTCAGATCATCAGTCTGTTTGTAGCTTGAAATTACATGATGCAACACTGAAATTTCCCCGCTGTGGGAAAAATAAAAGATCCCTTCATTTTAGGCAAAGGAAGGCAAGTTTATTTGTACACCACAATTCAAACACAAGGCAACTTAAAGTGCTGAATAAAACAAGATGGAGACAGTCTCACAGCCCGGGGACTACAGATGGAAACTCGCTAAACCTGGCATGTTTACTCTACATGGACACTGTCCCATTTAAATAATATAATAAAACAATGTAATAAAATTCTGTAATCTTTTATTACTGTAATCGTAAGCTTAGTATTCAATGTCCTCTGTTTTCTGTTTGATATCCACTCATCTTTTTACCCGCTAAACCTTTTTATTTGTCTGCACAGCTCATGGTCAAACTAAGTATAGTCTTAATCTATACCAGTAGCAGCAGAACACTCGCACATGCACTGCCGTACAAAGTCTCATAAAAGGCCAAAGACCCAGCATTAGCAGTACCACCTTGCACTAGCTGTCAATTTCTAAATCTTTATGATCACTCATCACGTCACCAGACCACTTTCTACACGGCTCAGTCCAAGCGGTTGTGGGAGAGAGATTTTGTATTCTTGGGGTGAACTCTTTGCACAGTTTAGTCCAGAGCTCTTCTCCAGTGACTGCATAGTGTGTGACAGCTCGCGTCTGGCCTCTTAATCTGTGCTCACACTCAACCTTGGCCACGCTCGTCTCCCTGACCCGGGACACCCTATGAGCAAGATCCGGGCATAAATCACACCTTTTCCCCCTCGCTGGTATCTTATCAATTCATCCAACATGTCCTCTGGGCCTGTCAACTTTACTGCAGCATAAACAAGACAACTCTGTCAGCCTGACCGCATATTTATAGGAGACAAACGAACTTGCTCCAAACACGTCGCTAGAGAATCAGGAATCTGCTAGAACCGTTGCTCTGTTTTTTCTTGGAATCCATTCAGGAATGCTGCCCTTCTGCATAGATGACCCCTAAAAGTGTAAGGTGGAAAGATTAGTGAACAATATCAGCTCTGAGTGGTGCATCTTTGCGTTGGGGGTGGTCTGAAAGGGCGTATGCACAGAAAGCTTGCCACACTTAAGATTAATCCTCAAGCGACCAAGCTCTCCCGGCGACTAACATGACCAAGCGTTTTGGAGATCTGTCCATCATATATTTAGTAAGGTATGGCATTTGATATAGCAGGAAAGAACACACAATGATAGAACAAAAATACATATACTTTGACTACTCTTATATGTTACATTCTTTTGATTTCTTTGGCGCAAAAATGACCACAAATCATAAATAAATGTGACTAGTGACTTGCAAAAATGCAAATACTAAAACACAAATTTAAATGTATATATATATGACCCCACTTGGTCGCTTGAAAGTTCTTTTATTTTTCCCACAGTGGGTAAATTTCAGTGTTGCATTACAAGTTATAGAACAGTAGGAATGTGGAGCACACCGCACAAGGTTTGTCAATCGTAAGTATGGATCTCTACTTTAAAAACTTTACAATACAATTTCAATCTTTAGCTTTAAAATACTGTAAGTATACAATCAATCAACTTTATTACAAAATATTGTAATAACTTTACAATACAATGATTTAAAATAATGTGAATTAGAAATATACAGTTGTAAGTGTCTGTAGATATCTGGAAAACTGTCCTGTGCAAGAATATTGAAGCAGTAAGTGTAACTGAGGATTCAAATAGTCAAAGTGATGATGCAACGACTGTACATGTTAGCAGCATCAGGCTCTGGGACGGAGAGTGGACACATGTGGTCCGTATTGCACATTCTGACGTGATTGCACGATGTGTGCGGTCATCATCATTGCACATCGAGGCGAGTGTGGCCATGTGCTGCAGACAATCATACTATGACTAGAATAGCAGTATTTCTCAAATAAGTTTCTAATTAGCATCCTAATCTACAGTCATAGCCTTTTTTACAATTGTTTTAATGACAGGAATTATGCCTATTCTTTAGTTTAGCGTCGTTATACCAATTAAAGGAGCTATACCCGTTCCTGCAAGATTTGAATGTTTAGCACCGCCCCCTAACTCGCTCACAGGCTTCTCATTTCCCCTACGCTCTCATTCCACAGAGCCATCCAGTTTTATTTGCGATCTATATGCAAACATTAGCATGAGCTCAACTTCTAGTAAATTCTTACAACCAATTACTGATGAAATGGTCAAAAAGCAATGCACTGCTAACAAAATATATAACTGATAGATTACCGCTAGTTCCGCGTCCGAATGTAGTCTGAGCATAGATAGTCTGAGGCGGTCCCGTAGGTCTCTCCCATAGACAAGTCTCTCCAGAGGATACGATGTAAGCTAGCTATGTTCACCGGGCTTGATTTCTTCTTTGATAATTTTTCGCTTTAGTTCCCTCTTCTCTTCCTCAGTCTGCAGTTACAGACAGAGGAGTTATAGCCAATTCTGCTAAAATGCTACTGTGTTTCGCTGCACTGTAGAGGCTAGAGGACGCAGCCTCAAACTGGTTCCAGAAAGGGCCATGTGGCTGCAGGTTTTACTTCCAACAGTTCTAAACTGAGCAGGATCACAGATGACTCCACCCATTTCCTCAAATCTTCAGGTTAAAATTAGACTCACCTGGGGAAATGGGTGGAGTCATCTGTGTTCCTGCTCAGTTTGGAACTCTTGGAAGTAAAACCCGCAGCCACATGGCCCTTTCTGGAACCGGTTTGAGACCCCGCCGCTAAAGTCTCTACTCAGCACTTTTATACGGCCTGAATTCATACACAAGCTGAATCAATGAGCTCAAGTTTTCAATTAAATTACGGATTATATTACAACTTGTATGTAGTAATAAGCATTTTTATGAACTCATAAAAAAAAAAAAAAAATAGATATTGCATTTTTAGGCATGGTTTATTTTAATTATTGTTGCCTAAGTAGTTCTGGGAAGACTCTTCAGGAATGGGACTGGGAAAAAAACTTTGAGACACACTGACTGGTCTACAGTCAGAAATGTTATTTATATACCGTTATTTACAGTATATAGCACATTTCATGGGAAAACAGGAAAGTGTAACACAATGCATTTTACAAGGAACCATGAATCACAACAGGACACAACCAATGGGGGAGAGAGCCTAAACAAGTGGGTCTTTTAGTTTATAGTTGAATAAATTCATGAACAGAGCACATTTGAAACGATTGGGTGAAAGCTGGCTCTTCCACCTACAACCTAACTAAAAGGCTAAGGTCCGAGGATCTGAGACGGCGGTTCATATGAGGCACAAAGTAGATCCGACACATGTGACCTGTCCTTTATAAACAAGCTTTAGGATTACTTACATGAGCTTACGTATAAGGAATATATCCATATCATAGCCAGGTATTAGGTCATTGGAAAGTATCTTGAACAATTCGGCCATGGATTAATCAAGTTCATGACCAGGATTTATCAGTAACGAAGGAGTCAACTATAAAGCGTCCATGTGGGAATGATCAAATTACTATGCAAGATGAAAACAGCGTACCTCACTACTGCTTCTGACCTAATCTTAGAAATGATCCAATTCTGTTTTTCCCACCAGAAAGTGAAATGGAAAGACGGAACTTTGAAATGAAAAATATGCATTTACACGTTGTCTACACCAAGAAAACATTGTAAATATTGTGAAAAGAAAATCCATAGTCAAACAGAGGCTGGTGCCAGAATGATTTTAGATGAAAGCTGGGGAGATTTTCCCTATTTCATATTCTTCGTCTGGGAAATGAAAAGCTATTCTAAAGTTGTGCTAATGGAAAAGATGATTCATGGAGTAAGACAAGTGCTCGTCTTGTTAAGAAGTCTGTAGAAACAAGTTTGAAGGATTCCAAAGTAAATGTCCTCTATCCACAAATAGATTACCCCAGATTTAAACAATATCATTAAACTTCCTTCACAACCTTCTTGAGAAAACATCTGCGTTGCAATGCACAGTTGGGGGGACATGAGAAGAAGTCAAAACAAGGAAACACACCGTCTAGAAGGCAAACCATAGGAAGAGAAACGCAAAGGCAGTCTCTATAAATAGTAATAGTAATACTATTTGTCTCCTCTATCTTGACCAGACTGCCATCTTTACAGCTTCATAAACAACAGAATGGCTTTGACCTCACCACAAACTAAGTCAAATGGAGCAGAACATTTACTGGATTCAGAATGGCACAGACTGCACTGCAAAAAATGGCAAAATATGAGGTAATAATTGCTTGAATGGAGTGTTATTTTATCTTAAATTGAGTACAATCTGACAGGGTTGTACTCAAATTAAGATAAAACAAGATTTACCAATGGGACAAAGCCATTTTTCATGAACTGTTGCTTTATTTTCTCATTCCAAGGAGAGTTGTCTTGTATCTTTTTAAAACAAGATTAGTCCCAAATCTTGCTTTAAAGCCGTCAGAATTTGCTCAAATTACAAAAACCTTCTGCCAAATTTGAGCAGTTTTTAACTTATTTGTCTCTACTTTTTGCAGTGTTCTTTCTCTCGGTACACTAAAATGTCACAAGCTATTTCCCCGTGATCCGTACCATTAGACAGCTTAGGAAATATTCACGTTGTTTATTGCCGCAGCCACTCTATTGAGTTAGGTAACTGAAAACAGGATGTTTGACTGTGCAATTACCGCTCACAAGGAATGATGGAGGAACAAACACAGAGCGAAGTCACCGGGACAGTGGCTTCCAGTCGCCTCCAGTGCGTTCTGCTGCGGCTGGATGGCTATTGTCTGAGGCTTTCTAGTTATTCTTATGCGCGCACCCCACTTCCTGCGCTAATATTAGCCACGTACATCCAGCGTAGCCACACGTCAGGTCACCCTTCATCATGAGTGGCCTATTTTCTACAAACAGTGGCTTCCTCTTTTTGTGTCTATAGACATACAACTACCACTGTACTGTATGTATATCAGCGCTGTCTCTGTGGTGTCTGCACAAGCTGAGATGTGATGTACCTTGATTCAGAGTTACCCGTAGATAAATACTTTTGATTACTGATTTTTACACTGAATCAAATTTTTTATATCTTAATTTGAAAAATCTTATAATATAAGTAATTTAGTCTACTTTGCTTGTTCCATTGGCAAATCTTGTTTCAAGGCAGTCAGAATGTGCTCAAATTGAGATTAATTTAGCTAAACGTGAGCATTTTTTGACCTATTTTTCATAACATTTTGCTGAGTAGAACTTTTTCATGTTTTTGCTTTACTGATGTTAAAAAATGTGGCTTTATATTTGTTGAATGTCTTAAGTTCAAATTGTACTCAGTTTATCTTCTCATTTAAAGTCCAAAACAAATCCAGTGAAGGTATATGTATCCAGCCACACCCACATATCAGTTGTAGGTCCATCCAAGTGAGTTTTACATTCTTCGTCTGTTCTGTTTGCGTGATTTAACCATTTCAATTACGTCTCATTGCGTCGGCGGAGTGACATTTTTGGCAAGATTCATATCCCCAGCTGAAAAATACGCTGTTACAATCCTAATTTTCCGTCGTTCGTGTCGGTACGTACAGGAACTACAGCGGCTAACTTAACCTGTCACTTGGTCTGAAAAACAAGAGTCTGCTAATGAGAGATTACGGAGCAAACCAAGCAGTAAATTTATAGTCTATGAAATCAAACGTGTGAAGGCGACTGGAGACTGCCTGATAATACAATGTGGCTTGTTATGACCACTGACCCCTTTTAGTGGCTCTAATTTGATTTATAGCTAATAGGAACAGCCTAATTACAGTGGCGTTAAATAAAAATCGGGAGGAAATGCATAGTGATGTTAGCGGTATGTGCTTTTACTGCTGGAATAATGAGTTTTAATATGTTAGGTTTTAATCAAGGCCCACTTTTGCAACTCATTTTTGTCTGATTCTCAATTATTTATACTGTTCCAGGTTGTATTTAATGAAAATAATGTGAGGTTCCATCACAATTTGAGATTGTATTGTTTTTTGAAAGAAAAACACCATGATTTTCCATATTTTTTGGAGATTATCGGCCAAATAAAGGGTAACTTGATTTTTTTCATTTGTTTTTCTTTTTTCTTTTATATTTCATAAGAGCCTGAAGTTGGAGCATGAAGAACTAAAATAATATGGAACAAGCTTAGAATAAGAACAAGCAGTTTCTCTATTATTGAGATTAAAATTCTCCTGCACTTGCAATGAAAGATACTTGTTCATTAGATGATTAGAATATCAAAATTATTATACAATTAACTACTATTACTATTGGTCAGTTTGAAATGTTGTATTAGGACATAAATATTCCCTTTTTTCCCTATATATAACTCTCTTTCAACTATATTCCAACCCATCACACCATAGGCTGCCTATACATTTTTTCTTTTTTTTTTAAACAGTCTCTGAATGACTTTGATTCAATCCAATGCTGAGAGATAAGAGAAAGAGATAATAGAACAATAGAAATACTACCTGCATATTTCCAGTCTCCATGTGTAGAGTCTAAAGCCGTCGTCCTCTGCGATAACTTAATCCCACGTGTACTTGGGCATATGGCAGCGGAAGAGACATTGAATTAAAAACAAAACGGTGGGCAATGAAAAACTGTATGTCCCTATATCCAGAACTAATTTAAAATCTAAAATGATGAAATACATACATCTTCAAATACAATTTTAAAGAACTGTTTAGAAAATAAGTGCTGTAGGAGAGAGAGAGATGGCCTTCGGCACAGAGAAGGTGAAGTGAAAGAGGGGTAGGGCTGGCCTGGTTGTACCACACCGTAGTACAAATTACATTTCATACTAAGGTCTGGATTTGCTCCATTGAGCTCTGTGAACGGGTGGGAGGGGTTAACTCCTTTTGCAGATTGAAACGATTGGATCTGAGTTTACCGTGACGTACGTAGTGTGCCCGAGTCTGTTGTTAGCATTTAGCATTTAGCCTGGCCATCTCCTTTGCCGCTAACGGAGCCCGTGGGAAGTAGCGCCACAATCTTGACCAGCGATTACATTTGCTAAACATTCCTCTTGCTCCTGCTTCAATTTCTTGATAGAACCAGACCGGATTACTTTACTATCGCATTCCAAACTACAACCTGCCCGTTCGGCGCAAACTCTTGACGTTACCGGCACCGACCTACAACACCCGCCTTCAGCGCTCTTTCTGATTGTATTTGCTGACATAGGGACCAGACCCAGACGTTACATGCAGTGAAATTATGATTGAGCGGAGTGTACGGATGGCTATGGCCAGGCTAGGGTAGGGCCAGAGAGTGTGTGGGAGTTACAGTATGTGTCTCATAACCTTTGGGAGGATGTTGTATATTACTGTCTGTACTGTACATTATCATAGTGTGTACAATCTGTGTACAATATGTTGATTAGTATTCTGTGTATTAATGTGTTTAATGGTGAGAGAAGTCTGATTCATTCAACCCCTTTTCAAACCTGTATTAGTTTTTCAATTATCAAAAATGTTTCCAATCTGGACAGTAAAAAGGCATTAATATGATGTCATTGTATAGTTGTCCATGGTTTCAAAGCCCAAAACGGTATAGAACAAATGCACAGTTTACGTTTCCTTCTAACGGGAAAGTAAATGGAAAAGGCTTCAAGCTAATTATGCGTTTTGGTGGGTGACTGTCTTTGTCTGAGGAGTTCCCCGACTGGTGGGACGTGTCTTCTTATCAGCTGTTGTTTTGCCAGTTTGACGGATGGGCAGATCCATCAGACTCTGCTGGTCTCAGGAGGAAAATAATCCCAAGAGTCGGACAGAAATAAAACTCCGGCATTGCCATTGATGGTTTGTGTGAAGCGTATTCCCATTTTGTTTTATTCTCCTCCATTGATTGTATTTCAGAGCTCCTATTGTTTTTCCACAGTCCCGTCCAACTCTTTGTTTTACACTGATCAAATATTGCTACTGTTTTTTATGTTTCCATGGGTTGGGAAGTGTTTGTCTGAATTTGTGACAATGTTCACTCTTAAAGCTTCACTAACTGACTTTGGGATTTTGAAGCAGCGGACTTGCTGGCCTCTCTCTTTCTGCTCCCCTCCCCGCACCCACGAAGCTATCGCCCCCCACACACACCCACTGTTGTTGACGGAGCTAGCGTCTCCCAATATGGATAATACATGCATATGGATTTTCACGTAGATGGCGTGACCATAGAACGATAGAACCGGGAAGCGCGGAGGAACGGGACTTTCTTTTGGACGGCTGTTTCGCTGTGTAAGCAGTAACCGGTGACGAAGACACACGAAGCTTCAGGTTAGCTCCGCCGCTTGTTGTGCTAACTCAGCTGTCTATGCTAACGGACCTGTAGATTTCTCACAAAAGTGGGGGCCAGTGGTCCGCTGTGATTGGTCACAATCTGCGACCCGAAACACATCTCTTCCTTGTTTCATCAAAACTCGATCTAAAATATAATGTCACGATAGCAACAAATCAGCGCTACTTTTTCTTCAAAAGGACGTGTATCCCAATGCACTACATGGACATGGATAGCACTTTCGTAATGAATACAAAAATAAAGTCAGTTAGTGCAGCTTTAAGGTACTCTTAAAGCTGTTTAGAATAATAATACATTGTGTTTATCCCAGCAGAATAAGACTTAAACAAGTCAAGTCAGACCACAAAATGTACTCTTATTTTTACCTTTTGCATTCTTATACAAGACATGTGAGTCACTGATTGACGCTTTAGGCTGGGAGCTGATTGGCCGAGTCAAAGATGTGACAGAGGTCATAAAAACACACTTTTTGAGAGCAAGGAACAAGTTAGACCAGGGGTGTTAAACCAGTTCTCAAGGGGCCAGTGTGGCTGCAGCTTTTAAAACCAACCAAGCAAGAGCACACCAGACTTCACCGATTTCCTAAAGCGAGTCCAGTCTTGGCCTGACGACATAAGGAAATGGGTGGAGTCTGGTGTGCTCACTCTTGGTTGAAATTAACACCCTTTCTGGAACCAGTTTGACATCCCTGAGTTAGATGGATTGTATTACTTAAGTACACAAGCTCTCATTATGTTATGTGTATTTCAATACATTTATTGTGTGTTTTTGTTTGTTTTAAAATAATTTGAAATCAGGGCCTTACACTGACTACATATTAGTGTTTGTCCCACCATTAAGGTTATTACTATATTTTAATAGTAATATAGTATTATGAGCTTTTAGACCATAGTAAGTAAGTCTTTATCTATATTGCGTGCTTCACAGACCAGACTCACAAGACGCTTTACAATTGTTGTGGGCTTTTGTCTCTCACTCCGCAAAGAGATGGGAGCAGGGTCGCCAGTACACAGGAGGTGCATGTCAGACCTATTGTACATGGATTTAGTGGTAGAGGAAACTGGAGCAGACACGGGGAGAACATGCAAACACTGCACAGAAATGTCAGCCTGGAGGTGGAATCGAACCCAGCCCCATGCAGCCTGTGTCCGTGAAAACTTGATGTGAAGTCTGCATATAATGTATCCAAGGGCCACCACTGCTGTAATGTAATGCATTTCTTTAATGTTTCATCATAATAAACAACAAATAAATAAAACTATGTGGTTGGTTTTTTTTCCGGGAAATCCTCATCCTTAGATAAATGACAACTTCAGAATGTCAGTCTAGGTCTAAAGCCTTTCGCTCAGTCTACTTCTCTCTCTTTACTTATATATAGTCACACATTTTTCACCTTTAATCTTCGTTTGAAAAGACTTTGTGCATCCACCTATGGGCTCTCCTTTATGATTCATTCTCTATTTATGAACTGGCAGGTTGCAGACGGAGCGAGCGCCCGTGGATAGCCCTTTGCTGCCTGTTGTTCATAGTTACAGTCCAGTCAAAGAAACGCCGCCATCATCAATAGTGTGTGGCGACTCCCGATCGATGGCTCCCACTCATTTAAATGGCTGTGTGAAACTGTTAATAGAACATCTCAGGGCTGCAGGCTCAAACACATTGATCTTTTACTGTGTTTTCACTATGTCTCGCTGATAATAAACGATATTGATAATCCTCGTATGGATTCACCAGAGTTTACACGGCAGCGGTGGTTCTCCTCGCGGAACATGAATGGATGGTTACTTGTGTGGGGCAAGTAGAGGATTGCATTACAGGGTTGCAGAGAATACTTTTATCAGTTTTTTTAATAATTCACAGGAGTCCAAACTTTACAGGCATGACGTGCTGTGAATGCACCTTTAAAGGAATGTTTTTCCACATGTTTTAAAAGTAGTAAGTAATCTTTATTTATATACCGCAGTTCACAGACCAGAGTCACAAAGCGGTTTACAATTGTTGTACAAGTGTTTTTGGGCATTTGTCCTCTCACTCCACACAGAGATGGGAGCGGGGTCGCCAGTACAGGAGGCGCATGCCAGACCTATTGTACATATTTTTAGTGGTAGGGGAAACCGGAGTACCCGGAGGAAACCTACGCAGACACGGGGAGAACATGCAAACACCACTCAGAAAGGCCCTGGTCTGACCGGGAACCCAGGACCTTCTTGCTGAGAGGCGAGAGTGCTATCCACTCAGCCACCGTGCCGCCAGCAACTTGGAGCTGCTAATTTGCAAAGTACTTACGGTGAATATAATCATGTTAGAGTCTTATTAAAACTGGGGTACCTAACACACAATAAATGCTGTTTGTCCCAATAGAATAGCTTGTAGAAGTAAAATGTTTTGAACAAATCAGACCATACTATCTTCATTTGATCTTGTGCATACTCACCTACAAGCTGATTTGGTGAGTAAGAGTGGTTAAAACGTGATCTAAAGGTGTGACAGAGGTTAAAAATACATGCATGAGAAAAGTAGTGATTATGTCCAAAACCAGTGGAACCATGTGGATTTGGTCTATAGATACATGTGTTCGTATGTTTGCTCGGTCCAACCCAAATTCAGCTTTAGTAAGTACAAAAGCGGGAACAGACCAGACTCCTCATTGGCTGCTTGGTTGCTAGGTCGTTTCTACGCCCCAGTTTGGCTAATTTCAGTTAGCTCTCATCGTCTTCGTCTGCATTCGGTGAAACACTATGGGTGATGACAGCTTGTGCCTCACAACAAGAAGGTCCTGGGTTCAAATTCACCTCCAGGCCTTTGTGTATGGAGTTTGCATGTTCTACCTGCGTCTGCGTGGGTTTACTCTGGGTGCTCTAGTTTCCCCTATATTAAAAACATGCCAGGTATTCGGCAACTCGCTTCTGTCATCGGTGTGTGTGGAGTGAATGGAAACAACTGGTACACCAACATTGTAAAGCTCTTAGTGTGTCCTTGGTCTGTGAAATGTGCAACATATTGTAAATAAAGATTACACACTATTACTTATGGCCATCTATTCACATTTATGGATATTGGTCATCTGCCCCTTATGGACCAATGTGTGTTTCTACCATTGCATTGCTTTGGAACATCCTCCAAGATAATTACTGTTGTGTTGTATAAAAAGAAATTGAATTGGATTGAATTGCTTTACTGCTACTTACTTTAACTCGTATACTTACTGCATCTGGCCCGGCAGCAGCATTGAGTGATGGGTCTAACGTAGAAGACAACTCAATTGACCCGTCTTTCACACAAGCTGCATCCTTTTGTGCACTGTTGTGGCAGTCCTTAGCTTTCGACAACACAAACTACATTCGTACTTACCGCACACCTCTCGCACAATAGAATCTCTGTTACTATCAGACACACAAGCTCCTGCAGTAAGTTGAATCCGCTGCTGTTTGGGCTTGTGCCTCTCATCCTGCAGAGCGCCTCAGATCCTGCTCGCTGGTGGTGGCTGTCATTCCTACGTGTTGTTTCTCATTTGCTCGGCTCGGTTTTAAATCTGTGCACAAGTCGCTGGATTCCTGTCACACACTTCTCCTGTCGCACAAAAAACACAGCAGATGAATGACAACTGCTGCTATTGTTGCCACCGTGAAACTTGCGACAAGGAATTCAGTAGAAAGTTGATGGCAAGGGGAAGATAAGCCGAAGAATGTGTTTTGCTTCTGAAAAGTTGAAATCGTGTTGTGGTAATTATCACAATAGAAGAAGTGTCTTTTACTTGTCCAGAACGAGAAAAAAAGTATTGTGTCCACATTGCGCAGGCAGCTCGATACCAGGTGTTTGAAGGTTTAAAATAATAGTTTGTTTGGTGTACTGTAATTGGAACTGTTTTCAAACCAGATCCTACTGAGACACGACCAGCCCATGCATTTAAGAGCACAGGGAAAAGCTTATGGCGATTGTGTTCTCCCTGTGTCTGCTTAGGTTTTGTCCAAGGCAAATTAGTCCAATGCTACAATTCGGAGTGGTGTGTTTGTTGGCATGCACTTTCCCAACAAAAAAAACAACAAATAAATTAGAATTGTGTGTCTCTGTATGTGTTTTGATTTTTGGTTGGGTTTGGTTTGGTTTGGTTTTGTTGCATGTGACAAAAGTAGAAAACATGGTGCATTTAATTGGGCTGTGGATATGAAGTGACTTGTGCTGCTGCAGTTGAGGATGTGTGAAACCCAAAAGTTGAATGTAACTTTGTGTCTGTGGAGTCTGTGTGACCAAGGGCGTAGGTTTGCGTGGGGACCATGGGGACATGTCCCCACCAATATTTGGTGAGGACTAAAAAGTCCCCACCAAAATGACATGATGTCCCGTGACCCGGACGGTCCGGGACACATGTCTTCCGTTTGTGCACACGTCGCGCCTCCTCCTCGCCTCCAGAGCAACAGCAGCAGCAGCAGCACGTGACCCGTTCCGTTCTCTGCAGTGATTGGCTGTCTTCTTCAGCGCCAAACTGAAGCACTGAGCGACTGTTTAATTTTTAAAAGTTAGCCAGCGTGAAGCAAGTGTTTTTTTTTCGTTCCCTGAGCGTTGTAGCACGTGAGTAATCAGAGGAAAGTACTGTAGATCTATTACCATTCAAAGTACTTACGTTATTTCTAATCTGTCAGCGCACTGTTTAATGTTCCGAGGAGCTCACACGGCACAGAGACAGAACAGAACTGGCTCCAATAAAGAAACAGGTTGGTTGAAAGGCTGAAAAAATACTTATTGTGCTCTTACTATCCAAAATGTATAAGTGGGTGTGTTGTGTGAATCAGGATAAACTAGGGATGAAAATATTCCACGGATCCACGATTTACAACCTTTATCTGCTGATAATGTAATTTCTGTGAAATGTGTGACAGCGGGCACTTGCAGTTATTTGCTCTAAGCACATTCAAGCGATGCACTCGAATGTGCACGTCCTGGTGCAGCTGCTGCCGCTTTGTAATGACAGCCGCGGCGCTCAGTGAAAGCACAGCTCTAACATGGTACCGAGCTCGGACCATATGCAGACAGAACCATGTTGCAAGTGCGGGTCTCCCTCGTATCTCCCGCGTTTCTCCCCTGTGTCTCTGACATGTCTCTCCCCTGACTCTTCCCAAAGCGCAACCAGCGCTCCCGAAATTAAAGCTCGGATACGTACATTTTCCATTGCGTTAACGATGCATGCTGGTTGTGCGCAAAACACACCACAACAGGTCATTTAAGTTTTTATTTTGCATACTTGAGAGCCCTGTGAGTCATTACTTGCCTTTTTGGGTTGAGAGTGGAATAAAAAAAAGAAAATATAGAAAATTCGACACTGTTACTTATTGCCAAACTCTTGTTAACTCATTGTATTGAGAAATACTATGTAACTTTTGACATTGGCCAAGTTATATAAATTATTCTGCAGTTCATGTATATGAATGTCTGTTTTTGATTTTCTATACCTTCTTATATAATTTAGAAAAAATGCCACCTCCACAAAAAAAGATAAAGGATATCAGGAGCTTTTTTAACAGTTGGAAAGTAAGTAAGAGAAAGCACAAGTAATAGCAAATTATGAATTGTGATGATTAATCTTCTGTTAACATACATAGGAAACTCAACCACCAAGAGAGAACAATATAGGGAATGTTGAGGTAGAAGCAACAGGCCCTTCAGTGCATCAGGCGAGGTTGGAATTTTGTAGGTATGCATGGGACTATGAATTGTTTTTAGAGATTGATCGTATATGTCAAACAATGTAGTGAGATACTCACTGTAGATTCTAATTCAATATTTTCTCCTCTGTTTTTATTTATTATAGGAAATTGAAAGATCAGAGCATGATTTATTTCAAGTATCGAGAGCAGTTCCTGAACTGTTAGAGCCTCAGGTGAGGGCTATTATGCAGATTTGGATTAGGTTTAAGTCAGTATAGAATGAACGCAACACAAAACTCAGAAGCTCTGATCCAATTGATTTTGTTTTAACTATTAGAAAAAATCCTTAACTGCTTCTCATTCAGTCTACAGCTGAGTTTAGTATAGAAGGCAACACACTATTGCAAATATAGTGTGTGATTACACAACAAATTCTGGGGGAGAAACTCTGGACCCCGTGTCAATGGGTGTAGACTCAGGTCGTAGTGAATGTCCCCACCAAGATTGGAACCAAACCTACACCATTGTGTGTGACTACAGTGTTCTTATACAGTATATGTGAAAGTTGATTGGCTGAGGGATCCATCTGAAAAAAGCTGAAACAAGTAAGATCCAAAATAATGCATATATTTGAGAACAAGTTGTAAAATATGTTTTCTAGAGTGACGAACAATATTGATGGCTTTTATTCAATAGATCCAATATTTTTTTATTTTGAAATGTTAGTACTCCAGCCTTAAGGTTGCAACATACTAAATATAGTGCTTAATTCTGACAAAAGTTGCAGTTACAGTCATACCAGAAGAAATACGGCACCACGCATATTTCCAGGATAATTTTTGAGCGATAAAGCAAGTCAATATCAATTATTTATTCTTCTTTGTTGAGTTTTTGGAATAAAATTTAAATATGCTAATACGTACAATCAAGCACCCACATTGATAGCATCAGCAAAACACAATCAAAACATCTGAAAGCTGCTTGCCGGTGCAAATATGACCATAACGACGGACGCCAATGTTGGATCTTCTTGATTAATGATCCTGGAGAGACATTGATTTGTCTGAGGCCTCAAACGACAGACGGAATCTTTCATTAGGACAATCAATAGGCAGCGCTGCTTTGACACACGGCCATTTATTAGCCCTGAGCAGCTCATATAATGTTTCGTCTCCAGTACACGAGCGCGCCTATTAGGGACGCGCCGGTTCACAGGTCAAAACGTCTCTGTGGGGATGTCGCTGTTGTTGCCAGGAAACCAAACAGTGCACAGTGACAGGAAATGACCTCACCGACTGTTCTCTTAAGCGCGCTCAGGGCTGACACTTGCATGAGTCATATATGTTGTGTGCATTAGGAAAGGGAAGGAGGGGCCGCAGTGCATAGGGTTACCTTATATGAACCACTTTAACCAGAAAAGCCTGGACTCCAGAGCCATGGGAATGCTGGGGAATTCCTTTTGATTCATTAGCTAACATCGTGCAGCTGGTTGGGGGTTCTTGTCTTTTTCTTTGCATGTGAATTTGATTTATTTTCTTAGCTGGGTGAACATTATTTTCAGTCTCGCGCATGACTTTATAAATGAATGATGAGTGGGATGGGACAAAAGTGATTCAAATGATCATGAGTAAGAGGATACAGTATATCTGCTTTTCTATTTTCTGGTCATTTGATGCCATTCCAACCCAGATACAAAGTGTAAAATACAACAATGTAAGTAAGTAAGTAATGTAAGTAATCTTTATTTATATACCGCCTTTCACAGACCAGAGTCACAAAGCGGTTTTACAATTGTTATTTTTGGGCACTTGTCCTCTCACTCCACACAGAGATGGGAGCAGGGTCGCCGAACAGGAGGCGCATGCCAGACTATTGTACATATTTTTAGTGGTAGGGGAAACCGGAGTACCCGGAGGAAACCTACGCAGACACGGGGAGAACATGCAAACTCCACTCAGAAAGGCCCTGGTCCGACCGGGATTTGAACCCAGGACCTTCTGTCCAATGTATGCAAATTACATTGTTTATTTGTGAACCCTACATTTTTACATGAAAAACAATTATGCGTTAATTTAAAATTGATAAATGGGGTGCCCTGAAACTGTACACGGCATAAAGGACAACTAAAACTAACAGGAGTACATACGAAAACATGTACAAAGAATGTTGTGAAGCATTTGTGAGAAGACAAGTCACGGTAGTGAAAGGTTCTTTCTGTAGCAGTCATGCTTCTTTTGAGCTCTAAAGGGTTAAAATATAGTTGTTATTTTTAAATATCATTAGTTTTTTTGTGTGTATAGTAATCCAATATGTAAACACATTATTGTAGGGCTCTCGTTGTTTTGTTGATTAACCAGTTGTTGGACCAATTTGATTTAAATTGTTTTTAGTTGTGAATAAAAATAGAAGACATGGAGCAAAACAGCTGAACATATTAATATTTATCTTAATGTAAGCCAGGTTAAACTCACCATTTACATTTCAGTGTTTTTTTTTTCCCCCCCATAAAACATTGTATCTTTTTTTCCATTTAATTTTTCTTTTAACCATTTAATCCAATGTATTCTTGCATTGATCCTTCGATGTCGGCTCTTCCTATCATTGTGAAGCAGAATTCACCAAGCATTGGATAGTTCACCCACTAATGGGGAACATGAGCTGGGTTTAGACCGTCGTGAGACAGGTTAGTTTTACCCTACCAATGATGTGTTGTTTTAATAGTAATCCTGCTCACAACAGTATAGTTATCTTGGAGGACTTAATAAAAAAAACGCTGAATTCGCCAACTTAGGTCAGAGAATCAAACAGTTCAAACACAAGAAACGCAAATATAAAAATAGAGAGCCATTGGTCTATAGTGTTGAATGTTGAGCATTCTGGATCATCACGCAGCATTCGTCAACACACCCGACAACAGGGAACAGTGTTTAGTCCAGCAAGAATTTCTTTGGTTGACGTCAGCCCTGACAATTGTATTGCAAAATGTTAATTTCAGTGTTAGTTACAATATATGCTTGGTCAAATGAAGTGTGAAAACCTACATAATTTGCACTCTTTCAAAAACAGTACAAGACTAAAATAATGCAACAGTATCTATAAAACCCCTTTGGTCGATACTAAACATACCACCAGTTATGGTTATACACTGTACTTGTAGATGTCCTTCTGATTTCTGGTCATTTTGGGACACTCCTGGTTTTTCTTTGAACAGTAAGTGGCTTTTGATCACCTGTGACACTTCATATCACGCTGTACACTTTTAGATGAGCTTCCAAAAACCTACATTCATTTGGACTGATTGAAAATAGTTGTGAATAGACCTCCATTAATAATAAATGACGATCCATTTACATAGAGCTGGGGTAAGCAGTTTCATCAGAACGGCCCGATCACTCAGCCAAGTCCTACGTATACTTTCAAACTCTTTATTCTGTCCATAAAATGTAATGTCTTGAATGTCTGCTCTCTCGGAAACACTTGATTGTCCTTGATTTAATGGAGCTCCCCTTTAATGAGAAAAAGCCCTTGGTATGAGAGTGGTGTCGTTATTGGCCTTGGCCTGATGGAGAGGATGAGGGTTGCCAGATCCACCTAACGAAAGCCCTCATTTACTGAGATAAGGCTGATCCGGAGCAGAGGCGCCCGGGGCAGTGCTCTGACATCTCTGCTGCTGCTGCTGCTGCTGATGGGGCTGGAAGGAATGCAGTGTCCAAATCCTCATCCTCCTCTTCACTGGCATATTCAGACTATGTGTAAATAGGGAACACTCTTGTTTCTGATTTTAAATGGACTTTTTCAGTATGTTTGTCATTTTGTATTTTCTCTCTGCCCACAATCTCATCAAAAATCACTGCATCGCCTTTTCTGATTGTATTACATATAACTCTCTGTTATTTCCCCCGCTTGGTTTTTGAGATTTCCTTGCTGATGTGGGAGGGTCTAAGGACAGTGGATGATCTGGACATGTTTGGACAATGGTTAATCTGTGATTGGCCCAATAAGGTGTTGTATTGTTGAACATATTATTTGCTCTGATTGTTAGGTTATCTGTTAGGTTATCTCCACAGGGATTTTTGGGCTATTGAAAAATAATGGGAATACAGCTTTAAATTATCAGCCTTGAAATTAAATGAGAAATAATATTGTGAATTAATAACGTACATTTTCCTAATTTTTCGTCCTTTAATAAAATAGTTGCTCTCTATACTCTCTAAAATGCCTGCATGGTGCCACTAGAATGTGAAAGCCAGATCCTGTCAGACCTCTGAAGCCAAGCAGGGCAGGGCTTGGTTAGTATTGGATGGGATACCTCTGGGAAGACAGAGTGTGAAGTGCCAAACTGCTGATGTGTCCTTAGGCAAGACACTTCACTCAAATGAGGATGAGTTTGGTGTGTGAGTAAACAGTTGGTGATGGTCGGACGGGCTGATGGCACAAACTGGTTGCTTAAGTCAGTGTGGCTCCATTGCACTGTGTTCGGAGTAAATGAATAATGACATGTGAAGCATCTTTGAGTGTCCAAAAAAGTTCTATAAAATTGATGTATTATCCGTTATTCTTGTTAAATCAACAATTATTGCTACATAAAATAGTGTTTTGAATCTTAGCCAACGAAACAGGTGCAAGTGTTATGTTTTCTTTTGTCTCCTTATTGGCAGTAGGCAATGTGAGTCAGTCCGGAGAAGCTTATTTTATACTGCGTAATCCTTTGACCAAACAAAAACATATTTACTCCAATGTAAACAAATATTTTTAATTGTCTATCACTTGAATCAGTATTTTTTGAGACCAGAAATGTTCATTTGAATTCTATATTGTCATGGACTTAATTGACGTCTGTCCTGACACTTTTGATTTGTTGATTTTGTACTGTGTGAAGTAATTACATTGATTAGAATTAGATCTGATAAAAACACAAATTAGAGAAGTAAACTGCGCTTGCTTTTGTCTGAGAGACAGAAGCAACAGCATGAATAGAAATTGTGTTACAGTAGAATCAAAATGACTTAACCATAGAGAGTAACTACTGCATAACAAGCTGTGTACAGGAACTGAAACACTGCACCATTGACCAGAAGTGCATCGCAAATGACCTGATGTGCTTCAAGTGAAAAGACTGTATCTGGAGATCTGATGTGCATCTGGAGAGACCAAAACCATGGCTTGGACCCTACTGATGTCCAAGATGACATCTCTCGAAATATGACCTGACCTGATGACGACTGAGACCTAACCTCACCCTCAGAGGAACCTGAGGATCTGAGGATCTGAGAGAGAAAACCTGGGGAGTGATGTTTATATTATTGAAATCATACATTGATGAGTGCTAAATGAGAGAGATACTCATGATTCTTTCTTTTGTTTTTGTTTGTCCCTAGCTTCTGGACATCTGATGATCTATTGGACACAGCCATTTGCAGAACAAGAACCAGCCAATGAAAACGTCTATTGCCGATATTGCTACAACCAGAAACTGTGACCAAATGCAATATACATGTTAAGTATTCAGACATCTGACAGACAAAAACTTTGACTTTTTAGTCTGGGAGACTGAGCAACTGTTAAAATGTTTTAAAATGATAAAGTATGAGTATTGTAGCGTTTTAGTAGATGTTAAATAGTAGTAAAAAAGTAGAATTGTCCTTTCTTTGTTGTTCATAAACATATTTCCACGTAAGAGTTAAAATAGTACCATACAATGTTATCCTTCTGATAGAGCAGATATAATATTAGAATCAGAGTTATGTTACAGCCATTAAAAGTGACAGAAGTCACAAATTAGAAATATGCCTTTGCTCAAGCTGCAACCGAGCTTTGGAGCCACAGTAGAGTAAAAATAGAGAAATAGATAAATGCATCAACCATAGATTCTTTCAAAAATAGAGATTATTTGTAGCCAGTGCTAATTTCAAATGGTAAAGGGACCATTTCACAAGCATTTACTTCAAAAGTAGATAAAGTTCATTACAGTTTATGTACAGTTTTATTAGATACTTGCCAAATTCACTTGTGTTCAAACATCTGTGAATGTTGACAATACAAAAGTTGCTTAAAAGTGTTATGAAATCTCACAATGTAATCAGGTCGTCTCAAGTCAAGTTGCATTGCTTTGTATAGCTTCAAAACATTTTCTCTATGTCTCTCATTTATATCAATTATGAATGTGCTGATGATGATCTTAGTTCAAAATGCAGGTGGTTTAGTATTTGCTGCACACAGACAGAGGGCACAGGAGCTGAGGCTCTCTGAAGCATTACCTTATTCTTCTGAGGAGTCTTGATCCAAAGTCAGTGTGTCTCTAATGAATATTCAAGGACTATGTTGCGGACTGTCAAAACACGTCTGATGAAACCAATCCTATTTATCCGGCATCTCCGCACCTCTGAAGCCCCCCTGGTCCCACATGCAGTGTCCCTGCCTGCATCTCCTCCATTAACATCTTGATCTTGGCCCCGCGGTACCTGTCAAGAACCCCAAAGAAAGACTTCAACGCTGAATGCCTCAATAATTTGTTGCATGTAAAGATAGCAGCGGGGGGACTGTGGGGGCTCTCTGTCTCTTTCACTGCGGCTGGAATTTGGCTCTGGGGCAAGTTGGGTATCTGCTTGACAAGGGGTAAGGGGGGGAGGGCTTGACTTGTCAAATGGGGCAAGAAAGAAGGGGTGGAGTTTGGACAACGTGTCAAACTATCCCAGTATGTTTATTTACTTTTACCTAGTATCAAGTACGTACAGTATTACTTAGTTTTCTGTAACTTTTTACTGTTGCACTTTACTTTTCTTAGTCTTTACTTTTAACCCAAGTATTTGTATTTCTACTCCTTACATTTCACAAAATGGATCAGTTACTTTGCAAATATCGGCACAACAACATAAAGTCAAAAGGGGAACAGAAAACTTCACAAATCAATGCTTGTGGTTTGCTATGGTTCTAAATCAAATAATATATTTTGGTTAGCCATGCACCAAAGTTCAATGATTAATCACAATTAGCCAACTATTTCATTATCGTCAGTCTTTCTTTCCAGTCAATTATTTAATGGTGATTTCATTCTTCAAAGTTATTGATAAATTGTGGTTAGTCACGCTTCTATGTTCAGATTAACAACTTTTCTATTGTCCGTTAAAGCTGGGGTACGTAAACTTTCAACAACATCATCAGCACTTTGTAATACCATGCATATCGCTAGTTCCTGGCTCCGAATAACTAGTTGCAACAATAAGGCAATTTATTTTGGCCTCTTTCTCATCTATGGATCAGTTTTTTTTCAGACAAAAAATAAAGGACCACCCTATCTCAGCTCGCTGGATTTTTATGACAAGAATGTAAATAATTATATATTTTCTAATTAGATGAAGGTGTTGAGGTATGATTTGCTCGCAACATTTTACTTTTACAATATACAATTTGTCAGAACAATCTACACATTTCCCTTTTTAATACATACAAATATCAGTTTTCAGTAACTACTTTAATACTTATATCAGAGTAGATGTGTATTGAGCACTGCCCCGGGCGCCTCTGCTCCAGACTTTTACTTTAAGCACATTAAACTCGTACCTTTACCACATGTGAACACTCCGGGCTTGGCTCTGATGCTGATATATGTGTGAGCGTGATGGGGAGAGCTGGCGAAAGGAGGAGGGGGACGTGAAAACGAAAAGTTGAGTCCAAGCAAAGATTGATAGAGATGCAGTGGAGGAGGATTGGGCAGGAGCCAATGGAGGACTGCTAAATGTTTTGTCCTTCACTGGCTGCTTCTGCTGTTATATAACCCTGTTTGTTACAACTTGTTGAATGGGCGAAAGAGTGAAAAATGGAAAGTGACCAAAACACCACCTTTTCACCCCGTGCCCACGTCCAACACAGAATACTAAAGATGAAAAGAAGATGAAAGAAAAAAGCTGCAATAACTTTGGAATGCTTTACAGACATCAGCTATTTAAATAATTCTCTTTCAAGAAATACAAAAACAGACTCGTCTCATGCACTTCTAAAACAATGGGCCTCATTCACGAACCGTACTTAAGGACAAATTTGTGCGTAAATCCTACATACAAAGATTTTACGAAGATTGTGGCATTCATGAAATTTTCTCGTAACCAGAATTTCTCTTGGGTACGTACAAATCCTACGAATGCTCAGGAGCACTCTTACGCACATTCAGTGCCGACATGTTTGCACGCTGGTGTTATGAAGTTCAATAAAACACAACATTACAGTGATATGTCATGTCATAATGATGCATGTATTTATTTATTTAATTGTTAATGGTAATTTAGCCTATTTTTTAATTCATTTTGAAATTAAATGTGCCAACGCTTTATCAAATACTTTAGAAATCTTGCCGTGTATTAGTGACCCCATCCTATTTATAGGGGGCATTTCTTTATCCACGGGCCACAGAACAATGGCATATATACTGCTGCTGCAGGAGGCTGCAGGGTCCGCGCTGAGTCTCTGCGCTGGTCTCTCCCATGGATCTAGACGGGTCTGCACCGGTCTCTCCATACGGGTCCGTGCTGCACGCTCCTGGATCCATACGGGTACGCGCTGGTCTCTGCAGTCTGGTCTATGCGGTCTCTCTTCTTCAGTCAGGTCTCTCCTGTCATATGCGGTCTCTCCTGTCCACGCTGGTTTCTGTGTGCTGGTCACTCCAGTCTCTCCTCGGGTCTGCATTGGTCTCAGGTCCGCGCTGGATCTCCTCCCAGGGTCCAAAATATTTTGAGATTAATCTCACAACATTTTGAGATTCATTTTTAAATTAATACATAATATATTTTTAAATTAAGCTCATACAATTTTTAGATGAATCTCATCATATTTTTAGATTAATCTTATAATTTTGCTAGCTCGACTTTATTCTCATAATATTTTGACTTTTAAGTAAACATTTTATAACTTTATTCTCATTTTATAACTCTTTTGCTCCGTGTAACTCTTTGCTTTAGGCCTGTTGCTGTTTCCTCTGGCGTCTGCACACGGCCCTGCAGCCCCTTATATGGGCATTAACGGGCGGTTACCTATGCTAAGTACCTATGCTAATGAAGCACCGGGCACGTGCGCTCTACTTACGAGGAGTTGGCGTTCATCAATCTGAGAGAACAGCTGCAAACAATTCAGCGGTTTACGAGCGCGTTGATGAATCCCACGTAGGGTCTTCTTTGAAATCTACTTAAGAACGACTTGAGAAGAAATTTAAGAAGTTTCTTACGAAGTTATTCGTGAATGAGGCCCAATGTTATTAGACCAAAATATGTTTTACTATATCATACTCAATCATATTTAGTTTACTTATACCAACAGAATTCAGTAAAAATTGGAAAGTAAAAGGGAAAGATAATTGTTTTGCTCGTTTTCCGTGATACAGATAAGTACTTGAAGTAACATTATCCGAACAAATTAGTCCACAACATGCCATTGTACCTTTTAAATTGTGAAAACATGTACAAAAGTGAATCTCTATTTGGCAATTTGGCCTCTCAAACTCTTTAGAGAGGAAGGAAGACATTTATAGATTTTATGAAATAGTTTGAATGTTTTGTTTTGGGATTAGGTACCCTAGCTTTAAAGTGTGCTGCAATTGCTTTTCCTGTAATGGAAATTATAGATCTGACTCATAAGTGGACCGAGTGACCTTGGTGAAAATACTGCATGAAAAACTAAATACATACTGTAGTTTTCCACTGACGTCACGCACTACCCACAATTCCGCAGTTCGCCATTTTACAAGTCTAGCCGCCGCTAGTTGTAGGTAAACAAAGCGGGCATATCACTTTTTTGCGCTAAAACATGCCGACTGCCTGCGTTGTTTGGGGGTGCAGTAACCGCGCAGATTGTGGGTAGCCTGACTCTCGCCAGACCTATGT
The DNA here is from genome assembly GCA_964034765.1 of Knipowitschia caucasica. Classification (NCBI taxonomy): domain Eukaryota; kingdom Metazoa; phylum Chordata; class Actinopteri; order Gobiiformes; family Gobiidae; genus Knipowitschia; species Knipowitschia caucasica. The sequence continues at coordinate 8,014,105 of OZ035843.1, forward strand.
AGTTCGCTGCACTTCACACATGAGTCTGCTACTGGATTGGATTTCAGAAGGAAGGGCCTTGTAAAAAAAATCCTTGTATGTGATTGGATAGACCACTTGTCCGTTATCTTGAATGAAGTCTGCTTTCAACCACTCACATCGAAGCACACGGCTCCCATAGGTTGCCAAATCCCAGCAAGATTTTCCAACCCAAAATCTGCGAGAATACCCACACAAAAAAAACACTCAAAATGATTTTTTGGCTAAAAATGTAATGTAATCAACTTGGGCTATCATGATTCTGTTTCTTGTCTTTCTGTTTATTTAATACCTACAACTACAAGTCCATCCATCCATTTTCTACCCTTTAATCTATTTCTGGGTCAGGGGGGTGGCAATCAGAGATGCCACCCAAGTCTCATAGCACCAGCCCCTCACTGACCCTCTGCAGGTGGTGAGTCCACAGGAGGACAGCTGCTCTCTAAGTGTGAGCATACCTACAAGTCTCTTGGAACAAAAATATGCGGGAACCACCAAACCTGGCAACCCTGCTGCATAGTGTGTAAACAGGAACACTGAACCAGTGCTTCAACCAAACTTAACAGGAACATTTGACTCTTAAAACACACATATATCAACATAGAACCATCTACATCTCGCCTCAAATTGCATTAAAAGTGACATCCGTGTCTTAATTAGATTGTATTTACTCTTTTAAAAAGATTCGCGGACTTTACGTCCCCATCTTGGGATTCCTCTCGCTGCTGCATGAGAGAAGCTTGAGAAGGCAGTGCAAACCCCACGTAACACCGGCAATCCTGATTGGTCGATTAAAAAATAATCTAGGGAAGGCGTCGATACCAGACGCATGTGGTTCAGCAGAACGCCTCTGGTGGAGCATTGCGGAACTACAAGGGTCTGGCAGAGCCAGGCTAGATTGTGGGGACATTCCGAAGGCTATTAGGAGACTGGGGAGCGACTCGGGACTGAGAAAAGACCCTTTAGTTGGCGAGGATCAGCCGAGAGGGATTCAACCCTAACCCCCTGAAAAACGGCACTATAAGGTCTGTTCTGACCATTTCATAACAGGTAAGAGCTAGCTAAATCTGTGCCTGTGTGGTTTATATTCAGAGCTGCGATTTGACTGTGATTCTAAGTCTATATAGGCGCCCATCTAAATGAATGAGGGGGGGGGGGGGGTGCTAGACAGAAGTGATTTGCGGCCTGTGATAATAACTGCTTCGTTCAAAATAAATTATTAATTGAAAGAAATATTGCATCATATACATCATGACCTTTTTTAATTGTAAAACTGTAAAGTGAAAGTAAGCCATTTCTGGCAAAGTCCACGGGTCTCGCCGCGTTTCTTATGGATCCAAATCTCTGATCATTCTCAATTTCTCCAAGGATCTTGCCTCACAGATTACTCCAGTGTATCAATATACTTAACGCGGTCAGTGTCGGCCGAATTCGTGGCTTTAGATGACATGGGGACAAATGATCCGTGAAAAATGATCCGTGACAAATGATACGTGCTATAGACACCAGACTGACAAAATGGCGTTCGCGCAAAGCATCATGGGTAAAAAGCATGTGATGGAAAACTATGTATCGGAAAATGATCTTTGCATGGGATTTAACCTATAAACAGCATATAAATTACATCTGCCTTCTTTACGTTCTTAAGCACTTGGGATACCAGCCATGCTCTTATCAACTTTTTAAATACAGTGTGCATAAATATTTTGAGGTACGGCTCTCCTTGTAATCCCTTTTCAATAAACCTCCTCCTTATCTCTGCTTTACCTCAGCCGGACCACCTGTTACCGCTCCATAAATCCAGATTTGAACCAAAAATGGGCTGCACTTTTTTTCCCCAGAGCATTTAAGGTAGGACCATGTTTGTTCAGCTTGTCTGTGAGGTCAAAATCTCTGCACAAATTCCCAGAGAAGACTGCTCCACTCCCTTCAAGTCGCCCTGAAAATGGAGATAGCGGGATTAAAACAATACCAAACAAAGCTCCCGTTAATCCTTCTACTATACGCTGCTTAATCACACTAATTAAGATGTAATACCGCAGCGAAAAACAGCCCGAAGTTGTTGATATTTTTGGGGCCATTTCATATTTTAATGGTGAGTCCTAGTTTTATGATGATGTATACGCAGCTGAAATGTTTTGTCTTCAGCTCTGCACCTGGGAGTGGGTGGTTGCATACTGATTATTATTATATTTTTTTAATGTATATGTTGGGAATTTGGGGGTTTTAATGAGACAGGGATAGATTTGAAACCATCTTTCTCCCCTGCCAAAAATAAGTCACATGGTTTTAATTACATGTATCATAATTCTGTTTTGTTTGTCATCGCATTTCTTGTGTTTGAAATGATTGATTCTCTGATCTGTGTTGGCGAACCAAGGGCTTTGAAAAGTCCTCCAAGAAAACTTTGTTGTGATTTAGGGATATACAAGGATATATTGATTTTTTTGTGGTTTGAATGTTAGGTCACTCCAAACACAATGATCGTAAGCCACAATGTTATGTCTGTTTTGCATTTATCATTCTTAAGTAAATATGTATTATGTCTTCAAAAATATCTTGTTCTGTTATGGTCTGACAATGATTTGTGATGTGAGATGGGCCTAATACACACTTTTTGAGTAAGTCATGTGATGCTGCCAGTCCCACTCTGTTTAAAATAGTTTTTCATAATGGAATAAAAAGAAAAAGTCCACCGCCGAACTGTGTTAATAAAAATCTGGTACTAAAAAACCCTGGTGTGGGCAAGTACAGGGTGCAAGAGTAGTTCTCTCTTTAAAGCCATAGTTTTCCTCAGCTGCTGTTGGACAGACTGACTGAGGATGCAGTACACTCTTCTGACAAAACAATGAGATGAAACCTATTGCCAAAGGACACAACAACCCTGTATAGCCTCAACTGCCCTATGTGAATCTAGTCCCATCCTGTCTCCTTTCCAAATACTGAACAGTTACTGGTTAAGACTGTCAAAGTTGAATGCATAAACTGCTTGCAGGGAAGCTTTCAATGATGAATGCACAATTTTAGGGACGCTTTTATCTGATTTGTCAGATAACCTTTGTGTTTATGATTAGATCTGCTATTTTTGTTAAGTATATAATATTCAAAGTGCTCTATGTTAATTTCCATATATTTGTTGAAATGAATTAATGAGCAGGTTTCCACTGTTAAATGAGACTGGATTGTAAAAGTGGTCCTTTAATCGAATATGTCTTTTTAAATATCTAAACGCAGGGGCATCCAAATTGAAATCATATACAACAACATTACTTGCTATTCAAAATGGAAATAACGTTAAAAAAATATTAATACATTGGTTTTATATCGCACCTTCCTGGGCAATCAAAAACGCTTCATATGTCCTTATTCTTTCACTCCATACACAGTGGTAATAAACTACTCTAGCCACAGCTGCCCTGGGACACACTGACAGAAGCAAGGCCCTTCCACCAAGTGTTTTGAAGGACACAAGAACAGTTTGGCATTTTGCAGCCGCAGCCGCCCTATTGTAGCACCTGGTGTTCCCAGAGGTCTCCCATCATAGTTCTATCCAGGCCCTGGCCTGCACAGCTTTAGAGTTCTGACGGGACATGGCTTTTTGCATGCAGGTATGGTCACACTGTAATATAGATAATGGCAATCTTTGTGATTGGATAAAATTGCTTTTCTAATTTGATTGATTGTAATTAATCATGCAGCCTGACTTTCTACAAAAAAACATATGCAATATGTTTTAAAGTTGCACGAATGAAGACTATGGAGGAAATTGCTTTGGAATAGCTGACTTTTGTCTATGGTCTTGAAAGTGTCAGCACATGGGCACATCATTTCTACACCGGTTAAGGGAAATTGTCTTTTGTTCTTGGCTTTCTGCATATTTTTTACACATGAATTCCCCGAAGACCAGACTATTTTAAGTTTGCTTTGTACAAACTTTCAGCAGAATCGGGTCATCACCTCGTGGACAGCTTAGCCGCTTCATCAGCTTCACTTTGGTCCAGTTTTTCTCTGGCTCCACATTGTCCAGAGCATTGAGTTATTTTAGTCTCTGCACATATAAGCCGGACTTCCTGTCTCAATTGATTTTCAAATTCTACTAATAACTTTTGAAATACTCCATGGCTTAGTGCCAAGATTCATGCATTTATTGTGTGTAATGCAACTTAGAGAAACAGATCTGCCTGGGGTTAACTGGAGATAATAGAGAGAGGAGGGAGTGGGAGATTAAAGGCTCTAAAGACAATTATAATACAATCTTAAAAATAGATCTGATATGACAAACATTTGTACACGCATTTTACAGACCTTTGCAGAATAAACGCCAGTACTGTTGAGTTTTAAGAATTGCGGTCTGGCCAAAAAAACAAGTGCTTTTTTCTAATTTAAAGAAGCCATACCCGATTTTTTTTCTAAGTAGTTCATAAAAATGCTTTTTACTACATACAAGTTGTATCATAATACATCATTTAATTGAAAACTTGAGGTCATTGATTCCACTGTGTATGAAATTTATGCCGTGAAAAGTGCTGAGTGGAGTCTTAGCGGGACGTTCTCCTCCACTCACAGAACGATCAGCGAACAGCCTGCGTCCTCTAGCCTCTACAGCGCTGCTTAACACCAGGGCTTCGACTTGAAAATTCAAATATAATTCTAAAATAAATTTAAAAAAAAATATTCAAACAAATATTAGACAGCCCTTATAATTCGAAATGTATTTAATGACTGCAAATAAAATAGTTAGGTTTCACCGGGACGTGCCAGGCAGGTAACAGCTAAGCTAGCTAGCTGTTTCACGGTAACTTCCGGGTTTTTCGCGATTGCTTTTTGTCACTTTAAGACAGTATTTTTGTCATGAAAACGTTGACAGCAAATTCTGAAATCGTCCGTGCATGTGTGTTAAGGATGTATATGTGTACTGTATTGTCCGATTAACATTTAACGGTGTTGATTGATATGTATTTGTTTATAGAGCGTTGCTAGCTCCGCTAGCTTCTCTACACAGACAAGTGTGCAGGGACAGGCGCTGATAGCTTGTTGCACTTGCGAAGTAATGGCAGTATTTACACACCTGAATTACAGAGATTGCAATGGGGCTGCGGTCATTATTGGTTTGAGAGTTCTGTTATCAAGAAAGAATGATTGGTAGAATTGCATTCAAGTCAATGGAGTGCTGCTGCAGTGAGGAGCTGTATAATAAATTATAATTAAATATTAGAATATATTCTAATGTTTAAATGAATACATTCGGACGCAAAACTAGCGGTATTCTTTTACCTATATATTGTGTTAGCAGTGCGTTGCTTTAGTGCCATTTAATCAGTGATTTTTGTACAGCTTACAAGAAGTTGCGCTAATGCTAATGTTAGCATACATATCAGATCGCAAATAAATCTAGGTGGCTCCGTGGGATGAGAGCGTAGGGGAAAAGAGAAGCCATTGAGCGAGTTCGGGGGCGGTGCTAAACATTCAAACATTGCAGAAACGGGTATAGCGCTTTTAAGAAACATCATTTAAAAGTGGGCAATAAAAAAGTCCAGGGCTTATTTAGCTGTGCATATCTTTTTTTAATCAACATTCTTATTAATTAATTATATTGACATTTTTTTGCAATTTGCACAATTTCCTTTTGTCTGTTTTGTGTTTCTTTTGGTTAGAACATTTATAAAAAGGTTTGATTTATTGATTGGAGAATGTAGCCAAAGAAATAGCCGTTCCATGGAAAGGTTTGGGTAAATGCAAGCAACAGTAACAATTTCTACTATTATTAGCACTTTATTTGTCATTGTCATTGTTATTAAAGAAGATTGAGCGAAGAGTTGGGTCAGAGAATGTGTGGGCCTGTGTCTTGTTGCATCTTCATGAATTTGGTTTCATGGTTTCTGTAGTATGAGTGAGAGCGGTTTGTCAAACCCCTTTTCAAACTGTGGATTTATTTTTTCCTTTTGTCATTATTTATTTGAATTTGTACAGAAGAAATACATACATATATATATATATATATATACATATATATATATATATATGATTTTTATGTTTATTCAAGTACTTTCGGGTCCAATGTCACTAATGGAGGATTTCAATGGACATATATGTACACATATAAGCTTGCCTCGGCGTATACCAAAACGGCAAGGCAAGTTTATTACACAAGGAAACACAAAGTACTTGAAAAAAAAACAAGATAGAAACAATCACACTAGTCATTAAAAGGATAAATATTTTTTGTGCATTAAAAAGACCAAAGATACAATCCTTCAGTTGTATACACATCTAAAGAAAACGGGTTTTAACCTGGATTTGGACATTTTCAGAGGAGAAGCCTGTTCCAGATTTTAGCTGCATAAAAACTGAAACGCTGCCTCCTTATGTTTAGTCCTGACTCTGAGCACCTGCAGGAAGCCAGTCCCTGTGCTTCTCAGAGTTCGAGTTGGTTTGCGAAAAACTGCTTTAGTATTTCACCCAACAGGCACCGTCACAGTTTACTGTCCCTCTCAGACTGTAGTTTACATGCATGTACATCAGCTTTTTGAGGGGGCAAAAAACTGGCGATACATATTTCTGTCTGTAGCACCAATTTGTACCCATTGGCTCCCCCTCTCCCAGTGCTTGTGAATAATTTGTACTTGTGCTTTTTCCATAATGAGTGAAAGTGTGGCACGCTGGAGCACCCTATGGCTAATTGGCATCGAGAGCTGGAGACGTCTTCATCGGGGAGAACAAGTCCAGACCGCTGCAGGGACCAAACTGCTGGAGCCGGGCGAGGTGCTCATTAGCCTATCCAGGGCTGGCAAAAGACCCACACACTCCATAGAGGCAATTTATGCTCAGGAAAGATATCGATTTATGTCCTTGTATGTGTCCATGTGTGATATACAAGGCTACAAGGACAATGGAAGCAGGTATGAAAGCATGCATGCTTGTTTGGTGACTGTTTTAGGGACATAGTTTAAACAAAAAGGTTGAAATTACAATACACTAGTTTACGTTTGATTGATCCAAACTCTAGGTCCACACCTGAACGCCTGAGACCCCATTTAGATGGAGACGCTGCAAAGCAATTAGCAAAAATGATCAGGCACCTGGACAGCGTTTAGACGATGGTGGAAAACAACGCAGTTCTATATTTTCACAAGGGTCATTTCGATGGAGTGAGTAGGTTTGTATTTCCTGTCTGAAAAATAGATTCATTACCAATTATGATTCCACAGAGATGATGATAAAAAAAGTAGCTTTGTCCTGTTTATGTTTTATTTTTTGATATCCAACACTGATGGCAATAATTTGGCTTCCAACTGCGACACCGAAAAGAGCTTAAAATGTATGGGGTGCCGTTTGTAAAAATTCTGTTAAAATTTTTTAGCTGAACATTTTTCTACATTTAGCTCACTTTCCTCACATTTAGCACATTTTCCTCACATTTAAGACATATCTATATCTAAATATTATATCTATATCTAAATGTTAAATGTTATATCTAAATATTATATCTATATCTAAATGTTTTATCTATATCTAAATGTTAAATCTAAATGTTAAATCTAAATGTTATATCTATATCTAAATGTTATATCTATATCTAAATGTTATATCTATATCTAAATGTTATATCTAAATATTATATCTATATCTAAATGTTAAATCTATATCTAAATGTTAAATCTAAATGTTAAATCTAAATGTTAAATCTAAATGTTAAATCTAAATGTTAAATCTAAATGTTAAATCTAAATGTGTCGCCAAGTGTAAAGCTAAATATATAGAAACCACGCCCACTGCAGTGGCTTCAAATCCAGTGGGCCCGCCTTCCGTGCCGTGTGGTGAGAACCCTACAGGATTACACAGGAATCTCACGGGACTCCACGTGGCTTAGTTTACAGTGAATACACTCTGGCTCCAGCAAATAAGCAAGAATCTTCACAAAAATGCTAATTTTGTGCCGTGGCCAAGGACGATGGCGCCGGAGACCCAACATGCCTTGAGCCGTGACGTCGGTCCACGTGTATTCCTATGTTCAAAACACGCGGCACCGCCCCCACTCACCACACGGCACGGAAGGCGGGCCCACTGGATTTGAAGCCACTGCAGTGGGCGTGGTTTCTATATATTTAGCTTTACACTTGGCGACACATTTAGATTTAACATTTAGATTTAACATTTAGATATAGATTTAACATTTAGATATAGATATAACATTTAGATATAGATATAATATTTAGATATAACATTTAACATTTTAGATATAGATATAATATTTAGATATAGATATAACATTTAGATATAGATATAACATTTAGATATAGATATAACATTTAGATATAGATATAACATTTAGATTTAACATTTAGATTTAACATTTAGATTTAACATTTAGATTTAACATTTAGATATAGATATAACATTTAGATATAGATATAATATTTAGATATAACATTTAACATTTAGATATAGATATAATATTTAGATATAGATATGCCTTAAATGTGAGGAAAATGTGCTAAATGTGAGGAAAGTGAGCTAAATGTAGAAAAATGTTCAGCTAAAAAATTTTAACAGAATTTTTACAAACGGCACCCCATAAAAATGGAAAAGCATATTACATATTTGTCACACGGTGAAAACAAGCTTTTTATTGAAGACTAAAAAGGCAGGAAGGCCAAAATAATATGATTTTAATGATGGAATAAATAAAAGTCCAAAGTAAAAAATAACTCAAACATCCAAAATGAACACAAGAACCAGGAAAACAGACACTGTGGACAAGGGACCCGCAACAAACAGGAATGAGCACACAGGACAACTCGACACAGTAAGACCAGTGGGGGCGGGTCCCGTCTCAAAAGGAGCCAAAATGACGTGCGCTGACATGCTGCAATACCACCCCGGGCCGATGGGGGTGGACCCAGAAGAAGAAGTAGCCAATGCTAACATATAGCGTTGGCAGATCTCTCGAAAACGTCTTCACAGGATGGACCAAAAGTTGGCTCTTGGCCCAAAGCTCCGTTCCACATGTGTGTCAATGCTGAGGGGGGTGAATTTTTCTGGTCCACTCTAGTTTACTTGCTGTGAATTTTTGAAGTCTCTCGTTCAAATGAATGGAGCTGCACCGGCTGACACATGCGCAGATGCGTTTTTTCACAATTTTCTTGTGGGCGGGACCACTCGCGGCCATTTTGGATTGCTCCGATAGAGCAAATTTTTTGGCCCATTAGTTAGAACGGCGGAGATAGGCGTGACTCTGCCCGTTAATATATACAGTCTATGAGTAAGACACAAGTGAAACACGTGAGGACAGGTCAGGTAGTCAACAGTAAAAAGAAACCACAAGAGAACTGATGTCAAAGACAAAACCATGTGCCAAATAACAAAAATCCACATCATGACAATATTGGTCCAATCTCGTAATTTTTGTATTATTTTCTGAAGTTACTCCAGACACATTTTGTATGAGTGAATCAGGGTTATTACCAACCAGTAAATTGTTCAATCAGGTTAACCGTTACAAAAAAAAATTGCTGCACAAACAGTATTGTATTATAATATAAATTCATAGTTTGACCGCCCTATTTCAAACCTCACCCAGTTGTTCCCCAAAAGAGAATCTTGGTTTTGGAATGTACCTCCAGATGGTTACACAACCCACCTTTTAATGAATGAGCATATACCGTAGATGCAGATATGGGCCGGCCTATGGAAGAAATGTACTGTTTCCAATTTTAGATACGGCTTTTTCTTTTTTGTTGCTTTTTTAAACCACATACATCCTTCATTGGAAGGATTGCTGTCAAAGCATTTTCAGAATACCAGTTATGTTTCTCGGAGAATATAACAAGGTTGATTACGCTATTTTCCTAACAAATGCAGACAAGCACACTGACATGTATTACAAAGACAGCTGCAGATGACTACATAATTTCCGGATATTGTCCAAAGACCAAACAAATCAAACGTGTGGGTGTCATGCAATTTTAATTCCACCCTATATTGTTTGTATTAGCCACGGAGCGCTGCTTTCGCTCCAGGCCATGTTCAGAGAGTGCATGTAAGTCACTGAACGAAAAGCTTACTCATTCGTATGCTAATGTTATGGGATAATATTTGTTCCTCTGATTTGCAATAAGCCAAAGTCCACCTCTTCTAATAAGCTCGATGAATAATGCAGAATGCTTATACAATGTTTATAAATGCATATCTTTGGGATTGGGGGAAATGGAGGCCAGTCTTTGGGACGAGCGGCTTCTCCCATGGGATTAAAGGTTTAGCCACGTCCAGCAGAAATTCAGATTTTAGTGGTTAGCTTCAGGAAATTGGCCTAACACTGGAATTAATGGATGAGAAGTTACATGTAGTTCAAATGGTTACAGTCCTATATGCACTCTAAACGAGTTTTTTAGAATTTTAGTTTTGTCTGCTAAATTGTTTTGTATTTTCCATTCCTAATTGGCTGGTTGGCTTAAGTATTTTTTTAATTACATATTGCCATCCATCCATCCATCTACTTCCCCTTTATCCATTTTGGGGTCGGAGGGTGGCAGTCAGAGCTACACCCGGTACAGAGCACCAGCCCCTCACTGATCCTCCTGCAGGTGCTGAGTCCACAGGAGGACGGCTGATCTGTCAGTGATGACACAGCCTTGTTTTTCAGCGGGGCTTCAGACAAAGTGGAGTTAAGTGTCTTGCCCAAGGACACAAAGACAGCAGAGATAAGTGAGAGTTGGTGGAGAAGGATCCGTGATGGGCTTGAACTCATGACTTTCAGGCTCAAAGGCTAATGCTCTACCAACTAAGCCACTGTTGCGCCGGTATTACATAGTTAGTGTTTGTAAATGAAAGTTATTGGCAGAGGTGGCTGGTTGGATGAAATACTAAAACACTTAGCAACATAGGTTACGGAACACTTTTTTAATCATTTTAAACTATTTACATGACACAGATCAAATTAATATAACGTACATTACAATTTTGAGAATACAATCATGGCTTTAGTACAAAGGAACATTGCCACTGTTCATGAACGTTGTTTGCGTACATCAGATTTCCCCACCACTTCCATGGAAAAGGCCACAAGACTTCCCAAGAAATCGGCCGTTGTTTAGCATCACTTCTCAGGTTGGAACAGGGCCTTCTGGGTGTTTTCCCTGTGCCTGCATACAGTAGGTTTCTTCCTGGTGCTATAGTTTCCCTTTAAAGAGAACAAATGACTCAGAGCTGGGATCAAACGACCTACTTTTGTATTTAGGTGCGGGCATTCTCCAAGTAAATTTATCAACATAGCTACTTAAGTTTTATTTTCAGTTACCGTTAAAGAATCGGTTGTTTCGTCTGATCTGATTCCAAAACCTCTACCGAAACACTGGCTTCTTAGGAGACGGCCACATTTGATAAAAGTGTGCATACAGTGTAAACAAACCCAAGTGATCAGCAACGTTGGCAATGGCTTAAATCTGCACTTGTAAACAAAGAGAAGGAGTCATGCCTTATCGAGTTATGCACATTTACTGCAGGGGAATGTGATCGTGTTCAGGTGACTGGGTTATATCTGGCCCAGAATAAGTGTTGTTTTGAAAGACAAAGTCAGGCACATAGGAACATCATCTCCGTTCGATCTGGGCTGCGTGTCTTCTGCTGCGCTGCACTGGTTAGCACAAAGTTGAGGCTGAGTTCAATCAATGCTCCAAATTAGCAGACGTCGGCCCATTACTACGGCTGACCCACTTAGATATGGAGAAAGTACCTCTCCAGACAGACTGAGGTGATTTAAGAAAGGTATTTTTTTTTTTTTTTCACCACATGACTGCGGGACACATACACTCAAGTTTCTTTTTAAATAGCTCTGTGATGTCAAGTGGGATTCTTCTACAAACTCTCTTCATGTAACGCTCATGTGTGCATTTAATGTTGTGACGCATATTTTACATTCAGACATATTTTTACATTCAGTGATATGCCTCAAACAGTCGATTTCCATATATTACCAAGTCACAACAGCAGTTGTCTTAGCAGCACTAGTTTCCTCAAAAACAGATCAGAGAATCAAACACTTTGAGGCTGAAATGCAAAAATAACAAACACATAGAGCCATTGGTCCACAGGGGGCCAGATAACAGCCGTTCGTAAATGTTAATAAATGTCCATAAATCTCATCATTTAGTAATTTATAATGTAAAAAGTAATCATTTTAATTCGTTTTTTTAAGAAGAAAATGAAAATAAGTGCAAACTGTATTAGTTACAGTATGCATGAATCTATCTTCATTAATTTAAACAGTAATCAATTACCTGCCTTTTACCATTTTTACAAAAATATTGAGTAAATACATCACATTTTTTATTAAAATGACTAATATATTTGCATACATTTGTTGTTGTTGTATATTGATATGTCTGTCCTTTGTAATGTTTAAACTTTACTGTTCTATATTCTACATGTAATGTCTGTATTCTTGCTGGTTCTTGAATAGAATTGTCTTCTTTTGATTTTTGCAAACCAGCATCACCTACATATACGTTACTTATCATGAAGTTATATAATCTATACAATCATTGATATAATCTGTCAATGTATGTATGATTTTATTTAAAAAAGTATTTTAAATTAGCACTATATGTCACTTTAAGAAGTTTCTGGCTGAGAGCTGGCAGTTTGTCAAAAGTGAAAGATGCCACAAATAATAAATCTTCTAGAATTTGCTGTAAAGCTGTAATTCCTTTTTTACAGTTCACAAGAGGAAAGTAAACAAGGGGAAAAGTGTCATAATGGATTACATGTTTAAAATCAGCCTTCCTGTGAGTCAGGTCAAAACAGACCAATTTGTGCTACCCTGCAAAAAGTAATACAATTTGAGATAATAATTGCAAGAACAAGATTTGTCGATGGGACAAAGCCATTTAGTCTTTTTTCAAGAACTTTATTTTCTCATTCCAAGGGAGACATTTCTTGAATCTTTTTGCTTTTATCATGTTGCTTTTCCCCTTTGGCAAATCTTGTTTTAAGGCAGTCAAAATGTGCTCAAATGAAGCTATATCTTGCCATCACTTTTGCAGTGTAATTATGTAAATTATTCTTAACCATTGACACCAATACAAGCAAAACCAATCCTATACAAATTACAGTACACATTTATTGCTAATTTTATCTTGAAGTCGGTTTTCAAATAACATTCCTCCACTTATAATATTGATATTTTCCGGGAGTATGAACTTGTGAGGTTGGAAAAACATGGTCATATGAAAGTCATTACATCATACTTTAGCCACAGTCCCTCCATTAAGCGCTGCGTGTGACTCAACATGGGTTCAGATCAGAAGTTATTTTCCCTTAAAATCATGTGACGAGTGTGAAAATGCCTGGGTCCTTGAACTCAAGACTGAGATGAAGAAGGTGACGACAGGGTTATGTAAGCGCAGGGAGAGAGGACTGGGCCTCGGTAAAACCCTCGGTCTGGACTCTAAAGCAAACAAGCCGAACCTGAGACCAATGAGCTTATGGGAACAGACGGTGAGCTGATTGCAAAGACAAGGTAAATTATAAGCTTTTAAGAAAGATGATTAGGGGCACAATTAAATGCATTGTTACTGTAACATGCTTTATTTTTGTTGGATTATAAAGAAAAACAGGAAGTAATGCATCACACACACAGGTGGATTTGTTTTTCGAAAGTTTGCGTGTAGAGGGAAGTCTGTGCATCTCTGCTTGGATTCAGATTCAGCACAAGTGTAGCACAAGAGTTAACAAAAAAGAAAATGTCCTGGCACAATGGAAGTGGACCCAGATGCGACGGAAGATAGTTTCAAAAAGTATTTTTTTTTAAAAATGGAATTGGGAAAACAGGCAGGATCTGTATCAAGACAGAACAGAAAATTCAGTCACAGAGTGGGGCTGGAGCAACAGACTGAAAAACACAGGAAAAAACAGCTATAATCACACAAATCTAAAAGACGGACTGGAATTATCACCATCTATGTCGGACAATCTGGCACCGTCTGGCAGCAGAGCACATCAGCTTAAGATGAGGACGATTGAGACCATCATCAGGTGAGCATCTCCAAAACTCCACCCATGCAGCATGAGAGGGCAGCGGATCCACAGCAGGGGCCTGACAACATCTGGCACAAGTACATATAGTACTTTCTGGACTTTATGGCGCGCCTGTGTATAAGCTGCACTACCTACATTTGTTAAAGCACATGTTGTCAACATATAGGCTGGACCTGAATATGATCCTCAGGTTTAATGTAGCAGAGAGATGGCTGTTAGGACTGGACACAACATAATTTAATGACCATTAGCTTCCATACCTGTAATCATTCACCTGCTATCTTGACAATAAATCTAGCTACTAAAACTGAATTAAGTTGAAAAAATAAGTTAACTCTGCTCTGACAACTTCATCACAATAAACACATATTTGCCACAGGACTATATAAACCACAGGGGTCAAACAGCTAGAAAAAAAGCAGTTTTTAGTCTGGACATTAAGGCAGTTGAAAACATGACATATTATAGACCAAAGGTTGAAAGTTGAATGCAAGTCTATCTCCACAGAAGAAATAATCCGAGACTGGATATAATTTTGAAACTTGTCGTTCCAACTGTCTGCAAAACATTCAGTTTGCTTATATGTCTTATCTTTCAATAATATGACCCAGTGTAACCCTAATAAAACTCTAAGATTCCAACTTAAGAAGCTCTTTTGCACTCAGAGTATGAAAGTGAGCAGATTTCATTTCCTTCACAGCGTTATGAAGAAGGACATTTCTCAGACACACACCTGCGCAGCCCATATCCCATATATACAGATACATATGAGGGCGCTCCTCTAACATCGTTACTGCCAATACAGAAAGACGAGAGCAGCGTGATGTAACCGGGTCAAAGGGAGGTGAGCGGCGTGCGTCACCAACGATGACAAGTCTGAGCAGGACGGATACTTTTATATTCATGTTAATCTGAGTGTAAAACCGTTCAAAAGATAATAATGCATCGGTTTTAAATTGTGATTTTCAGGACACTCAAAGACGCTTCACATGTCAATACTCTTCACTCCATACACGTTACTACTGTAGCCACAGCTGCCCTGGGTCACAGTGACAGAAGTGAGGCAACCAAAATGTGCCATCTGCCCCTCCCACCACCACCAGCCGTTCACACACAGACCAGACTCATTCTAAAGTGAATAATGTGTCTTGCCTAAGGACACAACAGCAGTTTGGCTCTTCACAATGTATCACCTGGTGTTCCCAGAGGTCTCCCATCACATTACTAACCAGACCCAGCTCTGCACAGCGACAAGGTCTGACAGGATCTGGCTTTTGCATGCAAGTATGGCCATGTAATGCAAAAATAAAAGAACACACATAGAGCCATTGGTCCACTTTCTCTTCTCTGGTGGAAAATCAACCAAGGTTAAAGGTAGAACTAATCATGAAATAATAACAACATAATGAAAACAAATGCAAAGAAATAAACTAAATAGAAACAGAAGTCAAAACATGAAAAAAGCATAACAAAAAAACACACGCTGAGCTGTTACGCTTCCATGACTAAAAGCCGTCATTGACTGCTCATGAGTTTGTTAAAGCTGAGGTACAACTTTTGTTGTCATGAATAACATGTTTTTTTTCCAACAGAAAGAGTCAAAGGTACTTAGTAGCCAAGTCTCTATTGTAGGCTGTGAGCTGAATGGCTGAGTGGGGATGGTCCTCTCTTGTTGTCACAGAGACTAATAATACAGATGTAAGGCAAGGCAAGGAAAGTTTATTTGTACAGTGCAACTTAAACTGTTCAGAAAAAATTATAGAAACAATGTTTTGAGAGTGAGAATGTAGTATTTGATATCTTCCCTCTACCTCAAGAGGGACATTCAGAATCTTTGTTTAATTTGTTTATTTTCCATCAAACCAACTGTTCTGGGACCAGGAACAGTTTGTTCTCCTAAACCACAAAAAAACTCATTGGATTAAAAAAAAATCATGTTTTAAATTCTCAGTGAGTTTTTCCGGAGCTGAGAAATGGGAATTGTCTGAACTGAACAGTTAGATCAGTCCATCAGAAATTCCTCATCATTGTGCAAAACTATAGAGCTAGAGGTTTTTACACATTTTAGTCAGTTGTTTAAGGCTATATCCACACGAAGACAAAACGCTTATAATTTCAGAAACTTTTTCTGTAAACACGGAGTTAGCTCAGTAAATGTGTGCGTCCATATGAATGTAGTCAATACGCCTGAAAACGCTGTGAAACTATGTCAGACATGTTGGTGGCGCTGTGACGCAATGACGGGATCAAGCCCAAACTTCCGTGGGCATGCGCGGAATTTTGTAAACAGACAACATGGCGAGTGGGCGAGCTGGTACTACATTAGTATGGACGGACGATGAGGTTGAACTGTTGCTTCGGGTCACACTGGATTACAAAACCAACAAGCTACATTGTTGTTGTCATTATTTTCTGAGTGCGGCGCATGCGTGCTTTAACAAGAGGCGGGGCGATGACGCAAGCGTCTCAGATACATTGCGGAGAGGCAGTAACCACGGAGCGGCATATACGGAGTTTTGAAATCTTTCCACTCTGGGACCTGGTTTCAAAAATGTTCGTTTACACCCCCCCAAAACGCCGGCCTCGTATGGACGATACACTGGATTGATAAAGTATTTTTGCGTTTAGGCCTGAGCTTGACTTCGTGTGGACAGGGCCTAAGAAGAGAAAAGATAATGAAACAGTTTAAATTTCAGCTGTGAAATATCAAGAGGGTTTAATGTAGTCTGCAGCGAGTGGCTCAGAGTGGCTACACTGCAGAAAGGGATACAAAACTGCCCAAGAGAGTCAAAACTGCCCAAATTTGGCAAAATATATCTCAATTTGAGCACATTTTGCAAATGGGACAAGCAAAATTACCTTACTTTAAAAGATACAAGAATATTCACACATGGAATGAGAAAATAAAAAAACTGTTCTTGAAATAAGACTAAATGGTTTTGTCCCATTGACAGTCAGAATGTACTCAAATTAAAATAAAATCACTTGATTTGAAGCTAGTGGTTATTACTTATACTCTATAATTCTGAAGAATACTGAAGGTTCTGGGTTTGAGCCTTGTATTTGCATGTTCTCCCTGTGGACACAAACTTAGAAAAACACAGATAATGTCTGCCATCACCACCAGAAGCTCATTATAACTCTGCACTATAATTGTGTAGAATTTCTAGTCAATCACAAACACTGTTAATGTTAAAATATGAAATAATAATTGCTTGAATTGTTGAGTTTTTTTAATTGGAGTACATTATGACTGTCTTATAAAAAGTTTTGCCAATTGTACAAAGCCAATTAGTCATATGTTGTCATTCCAATAGAGATATTTCTTGAATTTTTTAAAAACAAGATAATTCTGTCTGCTCTACCCCCGTGCCTTTAGACAATTCTATGAAAAAACTGTGTGTGTGTGTCTGTCTATCATGCATTTAAATAAGAAATAATTGATGCTCCTTTTGTCAGAGTACATTGGCACGTGTCTTAACACGCAAACCAGAAGCTATAAAACATTATTTATAAAGTCCCTGATAGAGTGAGCACATTCCAAACACACTGTACCCCTATTCCCAGCTACAATAATCTAGTTTTTAGATAATCAATCGTCCCCTCCGGACCATGTGATGGATCGTGCCAGACCTTGTTATAAATGATTGGACGTCCACAGCGCCGCAGAGTTGTCCTTGCCACATTTCTCCACATCTATTTCCTATCGAAGCCTATTCATCATCGCTCAGTCAAACACGTTTACATGTGAGGCAACATAATGCGCTCATAAAAGACAGTTGTGTCCACGCATAAGAAGCCCCGGATAATACTCTAGAGGGAATTTGTCACTTTTGTTTGTACGTCAAATGGCAGAAAAAGCAAGGACAAGGCTGGTGTACATGGCCCCCGTTGGCATCGGGCCAAATCAAGGGTAATATGTTTGAGGAAAGATGGAGCCTGTATCATGAGCCGAGACAGCAGAGTGATGGAGTGGGGATGTGTCAGAGGAGAGGTAATCGCAGCTAAAGGCATTATAATGGAGCTCCATTTCCACCGGAGCTGCAATTATTCTCTGTTTACGGCCACGCGGCAATAAATTAAAGACGGTGGGAAGCCTATTTTTTTGTTGAAACGAGGCGACAATAGAGATGGTTTAAAGCAGGGGTCAGGTAAAATCCATCTATCCGGTGTTTCTCGTTTTTAATACAATACGCAATGCGGAGAGTGATGGAAAATGAATTAAAAAGGTCTAGAAATTTGGCAAAAAATATCTTATTTGGGGACATTTTGACTGCTTTTTTCAATGGGACAAAGCAAAATGATTTTATTTAAAAAGATACAAGAAATGTCTCCCTTGGAATAAGAAAAAAACATATTCTGGCCCATTCTCAAATATTGTTTAAGACATTCAGAATACACTCAAAATAAGATAAAAAAGAAATCCAACATTTTTTTGTTTTGGCAGAGCATGTTTGGCCTCTGTCACTTAGAGACCCACTCACTGTAAGCCCAAATAAACAAACACTGATAGAGACAACGTTTTACTTCTACTAGACTTTCTGTTACCCAAACATGCATGAATCCCTTTACACAAAAGATTGGATTTGGTAAATGACAATGGAAAACAACAACATGGTAAAACGCTAAGAAAAGTCAGTTTTAGCATGTTGTGTTCCCTTTCAGGAGTTTCCCAGTCAGAATCTTGCTGTCGGTGAAACTGCTTGTAACGAGATTAGGTTTTGACATTCAAATGGTTGGATATGCATTTCCCCCCTAACACATTTGTCTGGGGAAAAGCTCATATTTATTTGCTGACTCCCAATTGGAAGTTATTTCATTCTTAATTAAAAAGATAATACACAAAATTAAATGGGTAATATTGATGAAGGAACTATGTGTTTTTGAAAGCTTCCACTCGAGGTGTTTTGCCGTATTGTCTAATTCATTTGACGGTAAAGATTGTAAACACAGAGTAATATAATGCATTGTTTAATCCATAACAAACTTTTATGAGAAGGTGTTTTTCTGTTATAGCATCAGCGTAGCGTGAAAATATGAAAGCTTGCACATTAGTCATGGACTATTTAAATTTAAGTTATAGTTAATTTTATACTTGCCCTAGCTATCTGGAACCTGTGTAAAATCAGACCATTACACACATGTGACTTCATTGATGTCTGCTACTGTCGTGTCCTTGAGCGAGACATGGGAGCACAGAAATGTTTGCTGCTTGTCTTGATGTGTATATGTGTATGTGTATTCATAAAACTGAAATTTCCCTATGTGGAATGAAAAAAAAATACGCTTTCTTCTTCTTCATCACATATGTACAATTTTACCCACACAGAAACAGGAAGGGTATTGATCAAGACACATTTTCTTTCTTTATCCTTTCAAATAAATGAATTTCTTCACTTTGAGCCACTGTCAAATGTTCGTTTTCTCAATATACAATTCAAACAAGTAAGCAAATCTTTCTGACTGGGGTTTGCATGTGCTCCCTGTGTCATGCGTACATGCGTACCTTGGCAACCACTACTCCTATGACAGAGGCTTGGTGGCAATGAAGGATGGGTAAAATCAGAGCCAGAATTAGAATCAGGAGGTCACAAACTAGGAATTTTCTCTGGCTCTCGGTGCAACGTGCAAACAACAACAAAGATAGATATAAAGCAGAAAAAAATCCTTAACAAAATACATCCTCAAAATTTCTACTACAAGTACACATAAATGCAATATAACAAGCAATGTGATATACCTTTGGAAGAATTTTGTGTATTCTTTCATCATAATGCATTCTTCGAAATCCAGAGATGCCATTTGCGATGTGTTCGTCCTTTGGAGCCTCAATAAATGCCCACAATGTCACCCTTTCTCCAAACACTTTCCATTAACATTCCCCCCAAAATACTGTTATTTCGCTTTAGTTTTTGATTCCCTTGAAGCTTGTCCTTTACATTTTGAACTGTGACATTGCGCGCACTTGATTGGAGAGAGTGATTATTTGGAAACTAATTAATCTTGTTCACTTGGTCAATACATTGGATGCCACACCTATCGCACACATATTATTCCTCCCCAGTGGCCGCCCCCTCCCGGTGTTTCTGATCCAGATGGCATTTCTCACCAAATGAACCCCTCGCCGAGTGCGTTGAAAACAGTGTTGGGTACGCGAGCTAGCCGGGGCATCTGAATAATCCATGGAGCGTGGAGCACAAAGAGCTGGCAGTGGTTTTGATCAGCCAAATCCCATTTAAATATCTTTTTAATGCACTAAGATCTGCAAAATGTATCAACCTGGCTGCATTAAACTCAGATTAGCATTTACCACCGGCGGAAAGCTCGTGTGAAGCCGCTCTTAATGTCTCGTCGGACTGCGTGAAGAAAAACAGTATTCACAGAAGCGGAGAGTTAATCTTATAAGCAGGTTCTGGCCTTTCTTTTATTGGGTGACTTTTAAACACAAACTCAACATGCGGTGGCTACAACATGGAAGAATTTTTCAAAACAGCCTCAGGTTTTTACTAATGTCACTGCTTTGTTTGGAATGTCCCACAGTGCGACAAAGAAGGCGTTGAGTTTAAGGAGAGATGGAGCTGCCACCTTGTCTCTTCTTAAGGTCATTCTTATAATCAATCTTAACTTTTAATACATATTTATACATATGTACGATTCTATTTCAACAACTTAACATATGAAGACGGCATAAATATTTAATATTATTTCAGCAATTATTATTATTATTTTATTTGTAATTTAGACAATATACACTTTCTTCTTAAAACCTATGTTATCTAAACCTTAAATAAATGAAATTAAATGAACAAGTTGCATGCTCTCAAAACAGTAGGAGACATGTGTTTTGGTCTAGTTTTTTAACCAAAAAAATAAAAAAGCGAGGAGCACCTCCACTCAGCCGATCAGTTCTCAACCTCAAAGCGTTAAATAGTGACTCAAAGGGCTTCGTACATGCATCTTGTAATCTCACATTTTCAACAAAAAAACAGTTTTTCTTTCCGTTCAAACAAACAACTCATGTGATTTATGAAAAAAAGGATATGGACTCCGGTTTGGAACAATACCCCCCACATTTCAGGGAGGGGTATTTAAAACAGGGACTTTGTTTTAAATGTCCCTTTTTTAAGCAATAGTTGTAATCCCTTTCAAGCTTTTTGTCAATAAAGTTGTAATCATATCTAGAACTAAGTGTTGGAATGCATGGTGTTCTTTGCTGTTCTGCCTGACGGGTTTGATTGACACCTCGGTAATGTTCCATCAGGTTCAAAGTTGATCATTTATTTATCCACTGATTTAAAATTCATTTTAAACTGCAGCTGTGAGGGTTGGAGCAGTTCTTTGTTGTGAGCACTGGGTTCTGACTGAGAGTGTCATATGTGTGTCTGTCCCACACTCACTGTCCCATGATAATGATATACACATGGACATACAGTATACACTAGAATATACTTCTAGTAACTCTTTTGTCCAATATATAGCAAACAATAATACAAACACAGGACTTGATAACTTTTTAATTATAGAACTGAGGGATTTTATCTTTACTATTTTTTATGTACAGTGATTATTCATGTCTTGTGTGGTTTTTCTGTCTTGTTTTGTTGCACTTTGAGTTAACTTGTGTCCTATACAAATAAACCTTGCATTGCCTATAGGTGTGATTATACAGTATACAGATTTCCTTAAAGCAGCAGTAAGCGATTTGGTCGTTTCCGGCAGTTTCTTCTGCCTGAGCGAGTTAGTAGCCCCGCCCCCGTCCCCTCGTCACACCACATGAACGCGCATCGTCTTGGTGATGGCAGCAGCATGTTCATCTCCGTCAGGTCTACTCGTAAGTATATTAACAAACTCTGGGAGTGAAATATTAGCATAGAATAGCTCAGTTGTAACCTAGCTATAACACTGGAAGCAGCTTGGTGTTAGCTAGGATAGCATCACTAAGAAAGAGATAAAAACAATCCAGTCTTTTATAGAATAATACTGCTTTTATAGTTGGTACACTGATAACTGTTGTGATAAACATAATGTTGCAGATTGCAGTGTGACGTGTCTCAACATTATGCACTGTAACATCTCTTACAGTGCATATGTATTAGATGAATGTAATGCATATACATTACAACAACAAAGCTTTACATGAAGGTTATTTAAAGTAATACATTACTGCTTTCCTCACAATTTGTATATTTGGAGTTCTTTATAGACAACACTGTAGTAATGTATTATGTGAAAGTAAAGCTGCATCTCACTGGAAGCTGCCTTCTCAATGTCACAAAATAAAGATACATTTATTGATGTAATCAACATCTGTATTATGTGCTTATTGTTCAGAGAATGAAGACAAAATCAAAGTGTATCAGAGCTGTACAGTGAGATGTGGGACTGAAAAACAATTCCAGTAAAGCTTGTCCGAAACGCAAAAGTACTGTCATAACTAATTACGTTACACTAGTACACTGTAAGGAAACTCACCACTTTGAAAGAAAAGCTACAAGTAACAGAATATATAAAGTCATTTGTCATAACGGTTCTTTCAGGAAGCACTGAACGCCCTCTGTCCAGAGAAGCTGATGACCAGATCCTCCCAGACCTGGCCCTGGTGCGTCTGTGAAAAGTGCCAACAGACATTGAAAACGTGATTTCCTCAGCGGCCCCCATGGTGCACGTCCTCAGTGGCCCCCATGGTGCACGTCCACTCTGCAGTTCTGAAATATGTTTGTAGTTGTACTATTTCAAAATAAAAAAAAAAATACATTCACCTCTTTCAATGTGCTTTGTTTTATAGTAGGAAAACAAATACAGTCTGTAACGAGTCTAAGAAACTTTATTATGTAAAAGAAGATTTGAAGTTATAGCCGGAAAAATATACACAATGTCCCTACTAAGACAAATAATTACAAGTGATGGTAAGGCAACGTTTGTGTTATCACTTTTTGCTCAAATGAATAACACTGTTATTATCCAGGTCCTTATCCATCGCTGCTGCAGCGAACACTATCAGAGATATCTAACAAAATGTTAATCTTTATGTTGTAGCTTGTTTGAACACATTTCCTCAAAATAATTCATAAGCAGCCACGCACACACAGCCACAAGCACACACAGTCACAAGCACACACAGCCACAAGCACACACAGTCACAAGCACACACAGTCACAAGCACACACAGTCACAAGCACACACAGTCACAAGCACACACACACAGTCACAAGCACACACAGCCACAAGCACACACAACCACAAGCACACACAGCCACAAGCACACAAGCACACACAGTCACACGCACAGACAGCCACAAGCACACACAGCCACAAGCACACACAGCCACACGCACACACAGCCACACGCACACACAGCCACGCTTCAGGGGCCCAGGTTGAAGGAACTGGAGTCTTCCTCTGGCAGAGATTTTCCTTTGAAACACAATAGAGGAGACATCAGTTTTATCTACTCAAATATGACTTTGATATATTCATCATCAACAACATCAGTATTTATTGATCACCAGGAGTGGC
This sequence comes from Knipowitschia caucasica, assembly GCA_964034765.1. Classification (NCBI taxonomy): domain Eukaryota; kingdom Metazoa; phylum Chordata; class Actinopteri; order Gobiiformes; family Gobiidae; genus Knipowitschia; species Knipowitschia caucasica. The sequence continues at coordinate 8,037,673 of OZ035843.1, forward strand.
CCCTGATCCACAGGATCCTTGAACATGTTTATTTGGACTGTGAGAGACTGTGCATTGTGAGAGAAAGACACTTACATTGGCTGTTTTGGGTGTCGAGTGATTATCTCACTCCTCTTGATTGTTGAAGAAACTCAGCGACAGTTTTGTCAACACTGACTCCTGGAACATGATCGATATTCATTTTGGACCTCAGGGCAGCAACACAACTGTAGGGATGAACGACACACACATCACAACATCATTATCATAATCCCTGCGTCCCATATATGCATTCACAACAACCTACATGACAAATGTGGGGTGTAAAGTCTTCCTCAGGAGATGACAATGGCCATTTTTCTAATTCTGGAAGCAAAGTCTTGTCTTCCCAGTCAATACTAGAGAAAGAAGAGGTCAGCAGAAAAGTATCTAGTCGTTATGGCATTGTTTTTTTTTTTAATAATTATTTAACTTGCATTATGGAGGCTTTTGAACTCTTGTACATTGAAGACCTCATTCCAATTGATTTAGGCCATACTGGAAAAGATACAGAAAAAAGAATGCAATGAAGACATGTAAATTATTACAATGTCTATATTATATCATGCTCATAATTTATTTGGTAGTAGTCAGCAAGACTTTTCTTACTTATTCACAATACATAATAATAAAAATGTATGTAGTGGTCACGGAAAAGAGATATTGTTTTTATAACAATAAAACTAATATACAGAGTGCAAGTTGAAAAACTTAGTCATTGAAGAATGAAATGCAGACCTACATATATATATATATAGTGCAAGCAACTATGTTTATTGGCAAAAACAAACGATTCATACAGATCAGAAGTGTTCGTAGCAGCCACATCATATTCACAACTACAGACAGCTAATGCTAACAGCGAACGCTAATGCTAACAGCTAACGCTAATGCTAACAGCGAACGCTAATGCTAACAGCGAACGCTAATGCTAACAGCGAACGCTAATGCTAACAGCGAACGCTAATGCTAACAGCGAACAACACCACTTCACGGGGGAACTCTGGTGATATGGTCATTTAATTTTGTACATGTGGGGAACTAATAATTGACCGGAGTTTATGGATGACTAAGGCTGGGCTAAGGCTTCGATGTTGTGTTGTCTGTTGTTGTTTCTCAAAACTAAGCCAAGGTAATGCGCAGTTATTGCCACAAAATGCGGCCGTATTTCTACAACAGCTGGGGATTTTTAACTAGCTAACTTGGTGAAAACCCGCATTACAGTCTCAGGCAACAATATGTATAAATAATACAACTACTACTGCCACTACTGAGTAACATGCTCACCTGTTCAGTCGGAGAGAGGAATCCACGGAGCTAGAGGTCGCCAACATGAATGCAGCTGGTCACCATGTTGCTCCTACTTTTTGTCGTTCCTCTGTTTCTGGCGTTTTGCCTGTATTTAATAGATCCATGGTATTTAGTCTGCAGCTTTTCCTTCTCCGCCATGTTTGTTTTGAAGAGTGCGCGTGCACACACGGGAGAAACCCCTTATAAGGCGTGCTCTCTCGTCATTGGATAAGCGCATAGGATGTGAGGTTTTTTTATTATATAGGTGGGAGAAGACTGGAAGGACTGAGAGATCCGTGTTTAGGTACAAACACTCTATATAAGTGATGGCTATTGGAATATATCAATATTTAAGACGTATATTAATCAGAATCAGAATCAGAATCAGAATCAGAATCAGAATCATTTTTATTGCCAACGTAAGTAACGGGAGGTCACAGACTTGGAAATTGCTTTGGCTCAGTGCAACAGTCAAAAAGAGATAATAAAAATAAGAATAAAAAACACTTCTAAAGAATAAATTTAAATTTAAAATAGAGTTACAGTTACTATTTACAATATACAAGTGCACATGGTGCACACAATGTAAGGTGACAGCAGTACAGTGAAGTAAAGTGACGTATGATGGGCAGTAAAGTGACTTTATAAAGGGCGGGGGGACAGGTTAAGAAGTGTTCAAGAGTCCAACAGCAGAGGGGAAGAAACTGTTCTTGTGGCGGGAGGTTCTAGTCCTGATGGACCGCAGCCTCCTGCCTGAGGGGAGTGGTTGGAATAGTCCATGTGCAGGGTGAGAGGGGTCGGCTGTGATACGACCAGCCCGGCCTCGAGCTCGGGCGACGTACAGGTCCTGCAGCGATGGAAGGCTGCGGCCGATCACTTCCTCTGCAGAGCGCACAATGCGCTGTAGTCTCTGTTTGTCCCTGACTGTGGCTCCAGCGAACCACACGGTGATGGAGGAGGTGAGGATGGACTCGATGATGGCCGTGTAGAACTGCACCAACATCTGTGCAGGCAGCTTGGCTTTCCTGAGCTGCCGCAGGAAGTACATCCTCTGCTGGGCCTTCTTGATGAGGGAGCTGATGGTCGGCTCCCACTTGAGGTCCTGGGTGATGGTGGTGCCCAGGAAACGGAAGGACTCCACAGAGGTGATGGGGGAGTCCATCACGGAGGGTGGGGGCGGGGGGACAGTGCTCTTCCTGAAGTCCACAATCATCTCCACTGTCTTCTGGGCGTTCAGCTCCAGGTTGTTACCACTGCACCAGGACACCAGCCGGTCCACCTCCCTCCTGTAGGCGGACTCATCGTTGTTGGAGATGAGTCCAATGAGGGTGGTGTCGTCCGCGAACTTGATCAGCTTCACGGAGTCGTGGCTGGAGGTGCAGTGGTTGGTGTACAGGGAGAAGAGCAGGGGAGAAAGAACACAGCCCTGTGGGGCTCCTGTATTTATAATCCAAGGGTCCGAGACATTCTTCCCCAGACGCACTCGCTGCTTCCTGTCCGTCAGGAAGTCAGTGATCCACCTGCAGGTGGAATCGGGCACGTTGAGCTGGGAGAGCTTGTCCTGGAGCAGGGATGGCAGGATTGTGTTGAAGGCAGAGCTGAAGTCCACGAACAGGACCCTGGCGTAGGTCCCCGGGGAGTCCAGGTGCTGTAGGATGTGGTGGAGGGCCAGGTTAATGGCGTCGTCTACAGCTCTGTTGGCTCTGTAGGCGACCTGCAGGGGGTCCAGGAGGGGGGAGGTGAGGGACTTGAGATGGGAGAGAACCAGGCGTTCAAATGACTTCATGACGACAGACGTAAGTGCTACAGGTCTGTAGTCATTGAGTCCTGTGATCCTGGGCTTCTTCGGGACGGGGACAATGATGGAGGATTTGAAGCAGGCCGGGACATGGCAGGACTGCAGAGAGGAGTTGAAAATGTCCGTGAACACAGGAGTAAGCTCACTGGCGCAGTGTCTCAGAGTGGCCGGAGACACGTGGTCCGGGCCAGGAGCTTTGCGGGGGTGCAGCCTCAGGAAGAGTTGTTTAATCTCTTTAGCGGCTATTGTTAGGCTGGGGGCAGGGCTGATGGGTGGGTCGTTAGAGTAGTTAGAGTAGTGGGGGGTGGGGGAGGGAGAGGTGTCAGGGGCAGCATCAAAGCGACTGAAAAATAAGTTCAGATCGTCAGCTAGCTTGTGGTCATCAGCACAGGGGGGGGCTTTGGGTTTGTAGTTGGTGATCTCCCGTAGGCCCCTCCAGACAGAAGCAGTATCGTTGTTACCAAACTGCTCCTGTAGTCGTTCTCTGTGCCGGGACTTGGCTGCTTTCAGTTCTTTCCTGAACTGATATTTAGCTGCTTTGTAGCCGCTGCGGTCCCCCTCCCTGAAAGCAGACTCCTTTGCTTTCCTGAGCTGCCGGAGTTTAGCAGTGAACCAGGGTTTGTCGTTGTTATAGATGACCCTGGTCCTTGTTGGAATGATGCTATCCTCACAGAAGTGGATGTATGACGTCACAGTGTCCGTATATTCATCCAAGCTGTCTGTGGCAGCTCTGAAAAGGTCCCAGTCTGTAGATTCCATGCATGCGCGCAGCTCTTCCACAGCTTCATCAGACCACACTTTGGAGCTCCTCACTGCAGGTTTCGAGAGCTTTAGTCTCTGTCTGTAAGCAGGAACCAGATGTATCATGGAGTGATCTGAGAAGCCGAGGGCTGGCTTGGGAACAGCGCGAAAAGCTCCGCGCACGGTGGTGTAACAGTGATCCAGAGTGTTCTCCTCTCTGGTCGGGCATTTGATAAACTGTCTGTATTTGGGTAATTCCTGGCTCAAGTTTCCCTTATTAAAATCCCCCAAAAATCGCTTACTGCTGCTTTAAGCAAAAAACAGATAAAGCAGCAATACAAACATTTGATACCTTACTATTTGCACTTTTATTTGGTGTATCTATTTGAAATCTGTTCAGTTAAATTAAGTTTCCAGCCATTATTTTCTTATTAGCCGTTTATCTTCATTTTCCAGGTAGTAGATACAACATATTTTCTCTTTCTATTTCGCAGGCATTTTGTGAAAATTCTATTACCTCTATGGGCGGTGGCTGAATGTTATGCACTCTCGCAGCGTCTACATGTCTGCGTAGGTTTCCTCCGGGTGCTTCGGTTTCCCCTACCACTAAAAACATGTACAATAGGCGTCAATTTAATGAATATGAGATGGTGATGGCGACAGTAGCTCAGTTGGTAGAGCATTGGCCTTTGAGCCTGAAGGTCGTGGGTTCGAGCCCACCGTAAGACCTACTTCACGACTCCCACTGATGACTGCTGTCGTTGTGTCCTTAGGCAAGACACTTAACCCCACTTTGCCTGAAGCTCCAACTGAAAGATCTCAGCTTCTGTGGACTGCAGGAGGATCAGTGAGGGGCTGGTGCTCTGTGGACTGGATGGCATTTCTGGCCACCCCCCCAACCCAGAAATGGATTAAGGGGAAGAAGATGTTAAGGCTTTTATTCACCAATGTGTTTGGCGTCTCGCTTCTTTCATCACTGTGTGGAGAGAATGAAGCAATATCTGAACTCGGAACTGTAAAACGCTTTGGGTGACCTTGATCTGTAAGATGCGCTATATACATAAAGATGACTTACTCACTATCTTTGCCAGCCAGCTGTCCTGAAGACTTTAAACTGATGCTTGAACCTTATAACCTTTGAAATTAGCAGTGGCTCGACCCCAAGCTAACACTGTATAATAAAAGCACCAGCCCTTTTATTATTTAATTTTGATCGTCTCAACTACGATAGATGATATTTGTGTTTTTATTATATAGTTAGGGTTAATTTGGTCAGAAGTCCGCGTAACATCACACGAACACTCTGAGGAAGACTGTGCACTCCTCTACTCTTTGAAACAAAAATAATATACTTGTAGATACTTTTTACATGGAGAATTTATCAAAAAAGTAGCCCGTCATCTTCTGAAGTCCGTCCTCACCGTCTGCCCGTCACATCAGCGCTGTGTCCGGTTTAATCAGCTGTTTCTGACAAAGGTCATCAGAAACAACTACAAACACTTGGCCTCGGTCTCTTTTAGCGAGCGCAGCCATTAACCTTTTCACGGAAATCAAATCGAAAGCGGCGCCTGCATAATGTCTTCTCGCCTCTTTTGGAGAATTAAGGGACAAACCTTTAAAACTCTGATGGTAATTCTATCAGGAGGCTTTTTCCAGCAAAGCAAAACTAGGTCAGGCTGTCTCTTATTGAATACTTCTCGCTGACTTTACTCTTCTTTCTTTACCTCCACAATCTTTCTTATTGACCGCATGCATTACAGAGCACACGGGGAACGTCTCAGCAAAAGTCCCTCATTAGAAGTTTGGGTTTCTCCGAATGTTGTAAGGAAGAGGAGGCTTGTGTATTGATTTCCGGGAGATAGCTAACTGGAATATACTTCCCATAGGGGCTGAGAGAGCTCATTTGGGAAGAATGGTGCTGGTGCGTACTAGGCCTATCCCACATCTGGTTATTGGACCCGAGGCGATTGTGACTGCACTGTGCTCCGGCTGCAATCAGGAAAGACTGGGAAATCTATATGTGGTAATTACAAATTCATGCCACCACTGTGAAATTGAACACTCGGCGTCATTATAAAGTAATGGGAAGCATTAAGGGGAAGTTAGCAGCAATGATTTCACTGCATGCGCCCGGCTTTGTATGACTATCAGCCACAGTGAGCTACATTATCTTGTCACATTACACAAAGGATGATACAATATGGCAACGCGACAATAAAATGCACTCCTTCTATAGTAGTAAAACAAAGAGATGTGCAGACTTGGGGATAAAATGTAGTGAATTCCCTTGCTAAGCTTTTTGAATCTAGTCCTTCAGATACGATTCAACCCTCAAGAGGACAATTGGGTGGATTATATTTTGAAGTGCAATGTCTAATTAAAAGTTCAAACACTCAGAGATAGAATGTTGTAAGATAAAGGTTAACAACATGATAGGACACATTTTGTGATAAGTTATGAGTTGTAATACGTAGTGAAAACAAATGCCATTCACCTGTAGGCTCATATTTACTATACCAGGAGTGTCTTAACTTGTCAGTAAGAGGGCCACTTTAGTTCGCCAAAATAATCCATGGACCAACAAAACGGAACGACTGGATTTAGGCTGTACAGAGTTTTAAAATGAGGTATGATTTGTCTTTATTGGTTCACAGCTGTATTTGGCTGGATGACACATTTTACCCACTTACTTAAACAACTTGATTCCAGAGATCTGAGCTTCATAATGTGGTGCCTGGGCTGTACAAAAATACAAAAGTATTGAGAGATAAATAGCTTGGTTGATATACCGCTATAGCAAAGAAAGAGAATAATATTGACAAAAAGGGTTTGTAAATGTTGACCATGGGTTAACCGAAGGCCATGGTCCAGGCGAGGGCTCAGATTTGCATTTGCCAAGGCCTACAGGGAGGATAAGTGCATCACATCCCCATTCGTGCACTGCTCTTTTTTGTGATAATAGAGGGAAATAAATGTGTTTTTTGTGACATATGTAAAAATCAAACTTAAAGAAGCACCACAACAATATCAATATGTAATTTATGCAACAATAATAATATTTCTTTGAATAGCACATTCAATTGAAAAACTGCAGCTTCAGGTCCACCACATGACAAATTAAATCACGACAACACACTCTGTAGGCAGAGACATTTTAAAAAGCCGGTGAATAAAGTTTGAACACATACTTTCAATTTTAGAGAAGGAACAGCAGAGGATTGAGGAATCAGAAAAAAACATGAAGGAGCCAGACTGTGAAGAGCTTTTTAGACAAGCACACGGATTTCAACGTCAATCTCAGCCTGAATTGAGGGAAAATTATGATTGGGTGAGATACCTTTAAATTTGTAAACATGGAAAATTGGGGCGACAGTGGCTCAACTGGTGGAGTCTGAAAGTCTTGGGTTCCAGCCCATCACAAGAGTGTGTGATGGTTTTGAGAGTGGTGTGTGTGTGAATGGTTGGTGGTGGTTGGAGGGGCCAATGGCACATAATGGTTGCCTCGCTTCTGTCAGTGTGCCCCAGGGCATCTGTGGCTACAGCAGTAGTTTATCATCACCGTGTATGGAGTGAAAGAATAAAAATATAAAACCAATGCATTATTATTAAGTGAAGCTATACTTTATTATATCCTTTATTATCCACATTTGAACCATCCTGCCCCTACAGCAAGGCCCTGAGAAGCCCTGCTCCAACCAGGGTTCAAACCCAGCACCTTCTTGCTGAGAAGCGAGAGCGCTAACCACTCAGCCACCACCTTGCCTGTCTAAGAACGCAAGCCAAAGAACAAGCTAGAGTCACTGCATAGACTGCAGAGGAAGAGTGCTTTTGAATATTCTACCTGACAACTGCATATACAAATAGTTCAGCATCTTTCCTGGAAGGAGCATCATTATCATTGAAGAAAGACTATTTGGAAACATACAGATATTGTGTGATACAAACAGGCATTTATCCAGGTTCAGCAGGTCAAAACCAAGTAATAACAATAACAAATAGTGTTTTGAAGATGGGCAGGATCAGATGTTTTGCAGAGTTTGGCTTAAATTAAATCAGAAGGCCATTTTCAGTCAAAACATCTTAAAAAAGGGAAAGAGGATGAAGCAGGTGCAATCCCAAAACAGCTCCCAGTACATGCAGGGTACTTCAAAATATTGGCAACAAAGCTTTCTTGACAATTCTATAGTGATGTTACTTGTGTCCATGCTTTTATCCAATATTACAATATTGCCTTGCATTTTCACTTGTATAACACCACACATGTATCTTGCATTATTAGGTTTAGGAGGTTGTGTGTTTTTTAGATGAGAAAATTCCATCACCTGCTTTGCTCCATAGGACACCAACAATGCCATATGTGGAATGAGGAAATAAGCACTTCAGCACTCCACATGATGTACCAACAAGTACAAGCATTTTCAAAATATTTAGCATATCAACCTTTTCAAGGACTGCATTTCCTGAAAATTACCAAATGCACTAAAAGGGAACAAAAAAAGAGGAAATCTACAGTCATTATTTCCGTGGATATCATGTGTGAAGGACCACACAAGCCGAGCGTTGTCTCATTACACAAAGCACAATATGGCAGTACAACAATGCGCCTGGATTGTTCAATAGCACAAAACAAAGAGAGAGCCAGACTTCAGACGGCAACAAAACTACATATTGTTCAAAGTAAATCCACAAGTTTGCTTACGAAGCTTATTTGGAATCCATTAATCCCGGCGGTTTTATATCTCGATGACAATAGCCATTTTGAGCATGAGAAATGTGAAATATGCCGTGACTCACTCCCTCCTCCATCTGTAAAGTAATTACCTCACATGCTGTAAGTCCATAAATATTCATAACAGTGAGGAGTTCACCGGCAAAACTAAACGCATGGGTGTGTTTTATGGCCAAAGTCCCAGGATGCATCTGGGATTGGGCTTGATGGCTGCCTCCAATCCAGACAGGAGTGTTGTAATCGAACTAGGACTGATTCGAAATTCATGCGCCCCTCGGAAAGTCATAAAACGTTTTGTCACATTAAATATGAACGCAAACACCTGCTCAAGACTCAACACTCCCAGAACTTTGGGAGGAGTATGAAAAATGCTGCTATACTTTATGTTTGGAAGAAGCTCATGCTCCTCTAGAGAAGGTTCTGAAGATAAAGTACTGTTAGCAACATGCAGTAAAAAGTAATTGATGTTGATCTCTCTTTTAGTAATCAATCTATTAATCTAACAATGTATGCATTTATTTATTCACTTTAGACCAGGGGTGTCAAACTCATTTTGGTCCAGGGGCCACATACAACCTAATCTGATCTCAAGTGGGCCGGACCAGGAGATGCTCTACAAAAATATCCAAAAACGGTACAAAGTCCAACTTTTTGTGCACATAAACACATTTATTCAAAACTTCCTTTAAAACACTATCCTTTAATACTCAGTTTTCTGTTACAAACTTAAATGTAACAGTGAGTTTTCCATAGTGCAAATAATGTAATGTATTTACAATATTACATTGAAAATGGTATTTCACAATATGTATATTAATATTTGTATGTTAGCTTTGTTTTAAGGCTCATTACAGAGAAAACTTGCTCACAAAGGTAAAGTAGACAGAAAAAAGCACTTTAACACAGCACCTCAGCTTAACCATCTTCAGTGTGGTAAGGTCCATGGTTATGTTATTATCACATTAACCATCTTCAGTGTGGTCAGGTCCATGGTTATGTTATTATCACATTAACCATCTTCAGTGTGGTAAGGTCCATGGTTATGTTATTATCATATTAACCATCTTCAGTGTGGTAAGGTCCATGGTTTTGTTATTATCACATTAACCATCTTCAGTGTGGTAAGGTCCATGGTTATGTTATTATCACATTAACCATCTTCAGTGTGGTAAGGTCCATGGTTATGTTATTATCACATTAACCATCTTCAGTGTGGTAAGGTCCATGGTTATGTTATTATCACATTAACCATCTTCAGTGTGGTTAGGTCCATGGTTATGTTATTATCACATTAACCATCTTCAGTGTGGTAAGGTCCATGGTTATGTTATTATCACATTAACCATCTTCAGTGTGGTACGGTCCATGGTTATGTTATTGTCACATTAACCATCTTCAGTGTGTAAGGTCCATGGTTATGTTATTATCACATTAACCATCTTCAGTGTGGTAAGGTCCATGGTTATGTTATTATCACATTAACCATCTTCAGTGTGGTTAGGTCCATGGTTATGTTATTATCACATTAACCATCTTCAGTGTGGTAAGGTCCATGGTTATGTTATTATCACAGAGAAAGCATCAAACTGACCATGATTCAGTTGAAATGAATAAAACAACTTCCATAACGTGATCCATTCTTAACGACTGCAGCAGTGTCTCTGTGTAAAACACAGTCAAATGTCCAAAAATCATCACCTCCATTTGCAGCTTTGTCACTACACCTGTTTTTACCATCGGTACCAGTCCACACTGTTCAACACACCAGCAACAACAGCAGAACCAGCAGCAGCGATCAAAACTCCTCTGATAGTTTCAGTAACACCACAAATGAATATGTGACATCAGTAACATCAGTCTCTTATCGATGGCAACATGTTGGTAAAAGCGAGTGGTTTCTCAGACCATGTCTGCAGCCTGTGAGAGTTTTAACAAACTCTCTCTCACTGTGCGGCTGCGATGCTAATGCTAATGTTGTTAGCACAGGTAGCTTCCCTTTACAGCAGCAGCACTAACCTCTCGCTCTGGGCACAAACAGACTGCTGTGTCTTCAGGGCCAGACAGGTTTATCTTCTGTTTTCTCAATTCTCCGCTCAAAGTGCCGTATTTTTCGCCGAGTCTTGTAGTTTAAGATGTTATTCCTCCAGCACCGCTCTGGTGGAGCCACTACAGACGCACTGGACTCACCCCTGAGCGCGGCGCTGCGGCGTTGCGTCGCGGAGCCTCGCGTCGCCTCGCGTCGCGGAGCGGCTTTTTAAAATGTATTATTATTATATTTTTACATAAATGAGCCGCGGGCCGTGTCAAATCTCTTGGCGGGCCGGTTCCGGCCCGCGGGCCGTATGAATGACACCCCTGCTTTAGACTTTATCCATGCAAATATGATACAATACATGCATTTATAAGAATTTAAATTAAGTTTGTTTATTTGTTTTATTTTCCCCACTGATAGTAATAGTAATCCTCCAGCCTCAAAAAACAAACAAAAAACAAAGTGGAAATATTACAGGTTATTTTTTTTTACCAATTACATTAACTTTATTACTACATTAGTACTTTTTGCTCAACATCAACAATATGCTTAAATTTCACTCAGCATTGACTCAAAGTTTTTTCTGAAAATTATCAGGAAACTTTACAAGAGTAAGCGGTACTTTTTTTTCTGAAGCCGGTATCTATCAATCTATCTATATTTTTATTGATACTTCTGTCCAGGAGGTAGAGTGACCACCGGTGTTTGTTTGTTTGTCTGTGAGAAACACAGTCATAAAGTTAGGAAAAGTGTGCATTGGCTCATTGAACAACTGAGACCGTTATGGAGGTGATGCCAATAACAATCTGAAAGCAGGATTGTTCTAAAGAAATTGAACAACCTCTTGGCTCTATGAATACTTTGTAGTTGTAAACTGGGTTCTCCTCAGATCTGACGTGATACTTCAGTGATTTCCTCGGATTGTTTTCATTGAGACAAAAATTTAGTGCATTTTTCACTTCTGTTTGATCACTTTATTTTGGAAATTTCAAAGCCCTTTCCTAATACAACATTTATCTCCATTAACTGTGTTTTATTTCAATCTTTGTATATAAAAAAAGCAACACTTATATATTGCCCGCCCAAGAACATACCTAGCCTTGGTTTACCCAGTGCATAATGCATGTGTATTGAGACCAGGGCATGAATAACTGCTGGGTTTTTCCCCAATACTGACAGCCCCAAAGACAATTGATATAGGTCATGACGAATGGGTCCCCTTAAAACGCGCTCATGGTCCTGAATCCAGTCATTACAGCTCGCTTAATGGGCCCACGCGGATGCCCAGATGAAAGGCCAACGTCTGCTTTCATATAGTTATCTCTCCAAAGACTTTTTTTTCTTTCTCTTTTCCCCATTGTTCCCCAGCCTTCATCGACAGCCTTTAATCAATGCATAGAGACTTGTTCATATCTGGCCTCTGGAAAGCCCTCTCAAAGAACTACTGTTTCATTCATCATTAAAAATAACACCGCAGACTTTGTTTTTGTAACATCAAAGCGCCGTGGATTTGGCTGTTCACATAAATACGATGTGCTTAAATTAATGTAGAGACAGTTTTCACATAAAGAGGATACAATAATAACAGCAATTAAACTTCACAGTCACTCTATAGTCTCTGATTAAAGCTACACTTAAAGTGAGAGTTGGTTGTTTTCTGAACACTGCAAACACTGTGCTTCTATGGAGGTCAATTTGTGAAACTGATTTGTCACCTTCAAACAACATTTGAACATCCCAACACTAGTTTGTATACATATATTTTTGACTGCTAAGATTTGGATCATGGCCTGTGCATAAGAATAGACCATGTGCTCACAGAGATAATGTTGTACCTACTTAAGACACCATTTTAGTGGCCCCTGAAATGATTTCCTATTGTCATTATTATAGTCTTGAAGCTTTGAACGGAACTGGCCTACTACGACATGTTAAACTTTTATAATTTAATTTTTTTTAAAACTTTAAGCAGTTTATAAACTTCAGTCTGCAAACACATCTTTCCTGGAAATTTACCCCTGTTGTGGTTGATCCAAACCTACCAGAAAATATTACACAAATTTAAGTCAATTAATGGTTTTGGCCCCAACAGCTCGTATGTTTTAAAATGTGTTTCCCAAACAAAATGACACCCCTGTTTTACACTATAAATGTTTGTATCACTCAGCATTTTGGGCTCTGTATAATCCCTATGTTGTTATTTTAACATTGCCTCTGTGATTCCAGAACGGCTCAATCATAGGCCCGATGTTCCCAATTTTGCCTGTTTGAGAGCTCCAATCCATACACAGTTTTTGTTTAGATTTATTTTTGCCCTGTTTTGGCATCATTGTCTGTTCAGGGAATCAATATCTTTTTATATTCCTATTCCTCATGACCATACATTTTAAAATGAGAGGGGTGCTTTTAAAGTTGTTTCAAGGTATTGTGATATTGATTAAAGTTCTCACCATTCAGTATGATGGAAAGGGAAAATGGTTAAAAATGACACAATTTATTCATAACATTAAAAAGGGTTATATGATGAATTCAATAACTCACTGTGAGATAGAGCCTCCTCATTTCAAGAGCACAAGAGTAGAATGATCAGAGAATAAGCACTGAAAAATAAATCTTGAACTTATCTGAAAACCATGAACCTTTTATAATATATTACATTTTTACCATTGCATTCTGACCTTCCACCCTATGTTACGCACTTATCTGCAATGTTATAATGTCCCAGGATGCACCCAACCGATCGTCGCTATTTTCACATCATCTCTCCATGATGCTGCTATGGCGTCTCATTAGCCGTCTCCCGTCACCTCAAAGCATTTAGCATGAAATGGTGTGTACAAAGCTCTCTCGTCTTGACACAGTCCCCTAGTCTAATGACTCCTTTCCTCTTGCACTTGTGTCCTCTGCGCCTCTGAATTTGGGCTCACTCATCTGGAATCGCAGCAGAGGGGGGGAGCGGGGTGGCCGGACCATATTTGTCCTGGCCACGCTCAATGAAGCTGCTAATTGCCCTTGGCCATGTAAAGCAAACCTACACGTCCTCTCTGCTTTCTCCTGCCAAGGCTCTCTATTCACTCAGTGTGCCGCTTTTTTGTTTGTAAAACTCTCAAAGTATGAATTGTGCTGCACTGTGGTGGTAACCTTGCTTGTTTCAGAGAAGCATAGGTAACAGATGTTTCTAATTTATGTAACCGTGGATGTATTTGTGTGTTTTCTCAGAAAGAGTCCTTGGTTCCACCATTACTTTTGTTATGTGGTGTTTGCTTATTGATAGAATGTGATCCCATACAGTCTGATCATAAAGGTCCTGTTGTGTGTATTATACCTGGATTATGCTATAAACGTTATAAGAATAAGAATACATGCCATGTCACTTTGTTCATTATGCAACATCCTGGATAGAAGAAACAGTGCAACTTTTAGGTCTTCACTCTGTTTTCACAGTAAGAAGAAACAGACACCTAGAGCTGCTTTACAATCTGTGTATTTATTGTGTTCAATCTGACTTGACATAGATTTTAAGAAGCTGGTCCTTAAACAACCTTTACAAATTGTAGCACCGGAAAATGAGGTGGAACCCTTCCTTTAACTGTGGGAGTGGGTCACTGTGGGCCTCCCCGAGGTTTCTTGTTCCCTCCCACTGAGTTTTGAGTCGTTCCTCATGGATGCACAGTTGTTGACTTTTATGCACATTTGTCAACATTTATGGACAGTGGTCATTCTGCTCACTATGGACCAATGGCAAATTATATTTTTTTTATTAAGTTCTCGGAGACGCCTGCCGTTGTGACTTCAGTTTAGACAAAGATCAATCTAAATAGATTTTTTTTTTTTTTTACTTTGGGCAACATTTTATATATTACTAGTATTAGCTACTTTTAGAATTATGTATTTATTTGTTTTGTTTTTATGGTTCAATATATGGTTTCTGCAGCTACTGGACACCTGAACTTCTCATACAGGGATGAACTAAGTATCTATCTATATATCTATTTCTAATTCTATATACCTAGAGATGATTAATCGAGCTTTGAATATTTTCTAACACCAACTATTAAAAGAGAGGGAGAGTCAAAGTGTAAAAAAAACCCGGAGAAAGAATAAGAGAATACATTTACCATTCAGATATAGTTAGAATGAGCTTTATTTAACTGAAAGAAAGTGAGTTCACACAAGGGCATACTGTCAGGAGTGGTGGTCGTCACAGTGCAGGGCCCAGGGACCAGCTCCTGATGCTTGGCTTTGTCAGGACTAAACTTTCACTGAAGCATATTTCTACGGTGCATGTTTTGGGTGGTGAGGGAACCCAGAGTGGAAGGAAACCTAACCAGGGTCATGGGGAAACATGCAGACTCCACCATGACCTTTTTGCTTAGAGGCCTTAGCAACTGGCAATTGTTTCAATCTCAACATAGTGCCCACAACCTCTTTCTAATTCTCACTTCTACCTTGTATATATAGGCTGCATACACTTCAAACTGTTTCGCTCTGGATATCATTTGTATAATCCGGAGGTAACCAATAAGCCTGTCTCCGTCCGTCTGGCTGCTGACATTTCCACATGATATCCTGCTTCAAATCTTTGCCTACTTTCAAACGATACCTGCTCTTTCAGATTTCCTCACAGACAGCACGATTATATATGGGTTGCCACTTTAACGCAGCATTCACTAATGCGCAACATAGAGAAAATGTATAAATCTGACCATATCACTGGCTCCTGTCATCCTTCAGGCTAATGGCTGTAGCATTAACAGCTGCTAGTCGCTGTCTTATACCCATTTATTACCAGCCATGTTATCCCAGTCTGCCATTTCACTAGCATAGCCCTATAAATCAGAGCGCCAAGTGAAGGGGCCCCAACCACCCACCCTTCAAACCCATTCAAGTCTGCTTCAAAAGAGAAATATGGCGCTCTGTGAAGTCTCTGCTATGCTAGCTGAGGTGAGCGCGACATTAAGCGTCAGTCATAAGTTTTGTTAAGAGCCGCAGGTCAAATAGTTGCAGAGGTTGCTCCATCGCTCGCTCAAATTACGAAGCTATTATTGTTACATCATGTCAGAATAAGGCAGGCTCAGTCATGTTGTGGTGCAGAAAACCAGAGAATTTGGATCCATGCAGACAGATCCAGTTTCGGATTTTAGAGGAGATACTTTTTGATTTTGCAATGGGTGATGGAAAGATAGCAGTTGCAAAATGAGATATTGTCTGTCAGAATGGGGCCGTGAAGTAAAACACCCTCGAAACAAAACAAGGGATAATGCCCAAAGGCAAAAGCGGTTGTGAAAGTGCAAGAGCCTCAGGCATATTTATGTAACTAACTGTGATGAATTAATACATGCACTCATTAGCTTTAAGTTGAGAAGTAGAACAGCTATTGGATGATAAGATTGTGGTACAAAACAGACACCTTCAATGCACCATTCAATGTGCATTTTAAATCAAGGAACTACCATCTTCTTTTGACCTCCAGAACTGCAACAGGCCCACTGGTTTTATTTAATTTCTCACGGAGTATTTAAATGAATCTGGGCCAGCCTCTGCTCTCCCAATGATGTTTGTGACACGAGCCAGATTCATTGTTTTAACCAAAAATGGCAATTTAGCTTATGGATATTTACAGAGGTATTACATGAAATTGATTATTTGATATCAACTAATGTCCTTTATTGATCATCATGCAAAGTCAGGGCACTTCCATTGAGCAGTTGAGCATCGGAAGAATGTGAATTATGCACATAACGGACCAAAAACTGCCCATGCATCCTGTCAGTAACATTAAAACCACCAGGTTTAATTTTATGAGGGAATGAACACGATATATTCTTCTAAGTACTCCATATGGTACAAAACTTCTCTTTAGATTACTTTTTGTTTTTCCATTCTGCTTTCTAAATCATCCAACAAAACCCCACCTACTGTGTCCAATTTGATGGCAATTGCAATACTTCTTTACAAACTTATTTATAACAGTATAATCAAAACATTACAAATCTAATCCGAACTACGTCCTCTGCTGCTCACTGCATTGCGGCTGCTTTGACTGATCCTTCATCAACGGCAGAGACCTAAATGCAATCTCAGATAACACATGGGTTAAATAATTGCTATTAAAGCGACACCAGAGGAATGTTGTGGTCAGTGGATCCATGGTGTGTGTCCGCCTGGCGCCTGTGTGGCATGACGGAACACTGCATTTCATTTACTGTCCGGCCGCTAAATCTAGCAGAGGCGACACTCCATAATTCATGAGGAGAAAATGGAAGAAAATAGTGATAAATCTCTTTGTGCTTTGTCCCTCCTCTTTGCTCTGTTATGGTCAATGTTAATGACCAAAGACATAAAGAAGAGGCCAGGAGAGATCTGGGATGGACTGATATTCAAATGTGCTTTTACATGGGGCTGGGCCTAGAGGACTATTTACATTTATATTAGATTATACAAGTTGGTATTGTGTTAGAAGGAGTTGTAGCTTCAGACTAATGATCAAAGTGATTCTAAAATTCTATTAAGCTTCGTTCACATTGCAAAGTCTTTCACACTTAGGTCAATCTTTAAAATGGCTGACATAGTGGTTAAATCAATCGCCTATATAGTTACACAATTATGAGGAGAAAAAAGTTGAGCAAGTAAATGCTTCCAAAACCATAAGCCGTCAAAAAGACTGCCCTTGGGGTTTTAGTGCTCGTGTGACTAGTGGCCATACCTGGATGCGAACGTCAGACCCCTTCAGACCTCAGAAAGCTCAGCATGGCAGGGCCTGGTTAGCACTGTGTCCCCCCTCTTTTCAACGCACTGTGATTATTTATGATTTGAGTGAATTGTGCGGCTCTCTATATCTTGTTTTGCTCAGCACTTTGAGTTGCTGTATGTATGAATTGCACTATACAAATAAACTTGTATTGCCTTGCCAACTGTTATGGGAGACCTGTGAGAACACTCAGTTAAACAGTGGGGCGGCTGTAAAGTGCCACACTGTGGTTGTGTCTTTCAGCAAGACTCACCCACATTAGAATGAGTCTGATTTGCTGTGTTTGTGTGAATGGTTGGTGGTGGTGGAAGGGGCTGATGGCACATACAGGTTGCCTCACTTCTGTCAGTGTGCAACAGGGCAGCTGTGGCTATTTTAGTAGTTTATCAAATCTGTGTATGGAGTGAAAGAATACTGACATGTGAAGTGTCTTTGATTATCCAAAAAAGCGCTGAACAAAACTGATGCATTATTATTATTATTATTAACCACATGTTCATACACAGTCAATTGTAAACAAAATATAATGCAATCCTGATGATGATGATATGAATGATACTGTTATCAATTAAAGATAGAAAAAGTGGATCCATGAATAGGTTACAAGCCCTTCAATAGGCCTTTTCTCTCCACTTCGTCTTGCTTCATGGGATCCTCTCATCAAAACAACAACACAACCTCCCTGAAGCGTGGGGAGTGTTTGGCGCTGGGCCACGTAGTATAGTAATCAAACAGTAAAAGTAACGAGTGAAGACACAGATATTCTCTTGGCACGGATCCTGGGAGGAATCGTCTTCTCACAGTCGGACAAGCTCCCACACGCCGCGCTAACAAAACCCCACTGTACCAATGGGGAAGCGAGCACAGCCCAATCTACGCATGAAAAATGACCAGAGGCATTTTCACACAGTTAACATGCCTACACATGCGCTTCAGCAGCCGTCCACTGAGCTCCTCCGTGAATCATCGTCTGACAGGCAGGAATTCATCACACAGTCTCTGCACTTTCTTTGCCACAGGAGCAGGGCAAACTGTGATCCGCTGATATACGGCGTGGATTTGGGTCCGTGATCATGACAAAAAGCAGACGCCAACAGAGCTGATAATGAAAAATGCCCCCGTACATATGCGTTGTTGCGTTACGTGGAGGTTTGTTGGATTATTTTGAAGAGGATTTGCTTTGGTCACATATAACGAATAGTAAACATGCAAAAATAAATAACATTTAAAGAAACAACACACTTCTGTCTGCTGTTAACCCGTGTGTAATCCGCCACTGTGATTAAAAAAACACCCTAAATAGCGATGATTTGTCCTAATTTGACCAGTGAATATCTGAGTTATTTCACTTTTATTCACTGGCGGCTCATTTTTAGGCATAATCTTCTTCAACCACTATGTCAGTCATACTAAATATTGAATCTGAAATCTTGAGTATGCAATTTGAAAGAAGCTTAATAGAATTATAGCATCATTTTGATCATTAACACAATATGTTTTGTATAATCTAATACAAATGTAAATATCCCTTTAGGCCCAGCCCCTTGTAAAATCACATTTCAATATTAGTCCATGTCTAGGTGGGTGGCGGGGGGGTGGCAATCAGAGCTGCCACCCAAATCAAATAGCACTGCCCCCTTGCTGATCTCCCTGCAGGTGGTGGGTCACCAGGAAGACGGCCATTGCTTAGAAGAAGATACGGCTGAGGGGGCGTCAGAGGGGGCTTTGGGCAATGTGGGTTAAGTGTCTTGCCACAACGACAGCAGACTTCAGTGGGAGCAGATAAAACGGATCGTGGGGGGATTGAACCCACAGCCATCAGGTTCAATATTTGTAGTATTATTATAAAACATTTTTTCGAAGAACAATTTTATAAATGAATGCTGACTTTGTTCGTAATATTGCACACCTGATCCTTCTGCAAAGTATTGTCCCTTGTGAAGCTTTTGTAGTTTTATAACCATTTTGGGCAAAATCCTGAGTTATTGCTCAATCACATTCAGATTCACTGCACACTGCTGCTATTGCCTTATCACAGTGGTGGTGAGTGAAGCAATCTGCATGCCTGCCTAACTTTCCTTCATGTATTGCTGTTTCGTTAAAATCAACAGCATTTGCTGATGACATAATTTCAAACCACTGAAAATTACTCCCTATATATGTAATTTAATGGATACTGGAGGCAAATTGGCTGAGATGTGTTGCCCAAGGACACAACGGCTATTTACACTGAACCTGTTTCTCTTTCTGAATGCTAACTATGTCCGTGTTATGACATGCTTGTCTCTAACTGGGTTGACTTTATCAGTGTCTCCTTCATTTTGAAATGAGATTGACCAAACTGGAGTGGAGTATCTGTGGGATATGGTTTTCAGCTATTCAAGCTTGCATTTGGGATTTCATCGTTGCATCATGGGATGCGACAGTGTTTCAAGTCAGACTCAGTCACATATTAGATCTGCACATTTTGCTTAAGTTAATTGTTAAGTCTAAGGGCATTTTTTTTTTATGCAGATTCCCTAGCATTTGTATTCTGTTCTGTTCTATTTTTCATTGGGCCTTTTCCCATATTTTTCGACTCGTGTTGAAATGCTGTGTTGACCTGGGATACAGTGGGAAAAGATGGTGTATTGTTTGTACCTGTGCTGGCTTTCTACCACGGGGAAGAAATAAAATAGTCAAAATAAATGGATCATGACAAACTTCTTTTCAAAATAAGTCTTCTAAAGTCACACCACCACAAGTTTTGACCTCTGTCAAATATAGATCAGCTTTTTCAAACATGAAAAAGAGAGGACCACTCTCACTCTATTAAAAAGTAAAGGGCTCCTCTTTGTTCTCATTTGATCACAAAACCTTTCTGTTGGGACAAACAACATACGGTATATTTATTTCAATATAGTGGCCATTCGTGCAGGTGAAATCTTGTCGGACCTCTGATGATAAGCAAAGCAGGGCCGGGTTAGTACTATAATGGGAGACCTCTGGTGCTAAAGTGGCGGCTGCAGCTTTAGAGCACCAAACAGTTGTTGTGTCCTTAGTCAAGACACTTAACGCTTTGCTTCTGTCAGTGGGCTCTAGGGCCACTGTGGCTACAGTAGTGTATGGAGTGATAATTATTACTATTGATATTATTATTATCATTATTATTATGTAACTTTAATCATCAAAATACACATCTATTCACAGAATTACATTGCAAACCTCCAGCTTCACTTAATGCCATTCCTCTTGTGTCGTCTCTGTATTCTGTATACAGTTCTCACACAGTTTCCATAAACAGTGAGGGAGCCAGAGCACAACGTCGCTCCATGTAAGGCCTCTCCACCTGATGCAACCCTTCTCCCCAGTAATTTATTGGACGTGATCTTGCACACACCTATAAAAGTTAACAAGCCCCCTTTAAAACCGGCTTTGGACATTTATAAGGTTGAGGTAGACTCCATGCATGGGCACCATTCATCTACTGTTCTATTTTTTGTATCCTTCAATGAATACATCATGCGTTTGATCTGTTAAAGTTGTTTATAATGATTGTCTATTAGCGGCAGAGTCGTTACTATTTCCCATGGGAGTGATGGGCCCCCCACGCATAGGGAGAAATAGAGTTCCCATTCATCCACATCACTGGCAGATTAAAAAGAAAGAGCCCATATCTCAAAGCGCTCGTACATCAAGCTTTGCTCATTGCTTCCTCTGTAGTGTTTCCGTGAACCAGGGTCAGTGGTAAGAATAGAGAGATAGTTGAACCAAGGTCGCCATGAAGTATTTGAACTGTAAATGTGAAGGTGGACCATAGATATGCAGTGGGTCTTAACATGCTAAATCCACTGTTCACAGTTTTTATTACTCAAACAAAATAGCTGGTTGCTAACTTCTGAGTTACTGAGCATCTATTTTTGTCAGAGCAATGCTCAACAATGTGGTTGTGTTTCCATTGATATCAAACATTTTAAACATAATTACAGTGCTATTTGGCATTCATACCAATGACCAAGGTAGTTTTTTCCTTGATTCCCTTAAGCTTTAGCAATCTATCTCTTTAATTATCTTAAGGCAACAAAATGCCTCAGTTCAATTCGTGACATAGCACCAAATTGTGGCGTGAGAAGCCCACCTCCAGGAGGTGATTGACAGGGGGAGATTAGATCAGGTTGATTCGGCCTAATCTAAAAAAACAAATTGGTTTTAAGTAGCGCTTTTTTGGACACTCAAAGACGCTTTACATGTCATTATTCATTCACTCCATACACGGTGGTAATAAACTACTACTGTAGACACAGCTGCCCTGGGGCACACTGACAGAAGCGAGGCAACCAGTATGTGCCATCGGCCCCTCTGACAACCATTCACTCACACACCATTCTAGGCAATGGGGGTGAAGTGTCTTGCCTAAGGACACAACGGCAGTTTGGCACTTTACAGCCGACCCCACTGTGGCTGGTGTTCCCAGAGGTTAAGTGTCTTGCCAAGGACACAAGGACAGCAGACAGTGGGAGTCGATGGTGAAAGTCTTGAGGTGGGCTCGAACCAGTTTTAAACCAGGAAATATGGGTATGAATACAAGATATAACTTTGTTATGTTTGAGGTTGCAATATAACTGAAAAATGAACTCACATGCCAGTACTTTATGTGACTGGCTCCAAAGGCTATAATTAAATTGTTTAGCATTTCTTGCCCGAGGTTTGAAAGGATTTGCCTGTTACTATTAACATTACCTCTGAGTGGGTTTCGTTGCTGCTGCTGTGACTTGCAGTGAGAAATACAGGAGCCTGTATTCCATCATTAAGTGCATGGGAAGAGCATATGTAAATATCTGGTGCTGTATAGAATTGCTGTATTCACCTTTAAGATGCATTTACATACTCATAAAACTATATGATCAAATTGTTATTATCTGATCAAAGTCGGTTTAAGATTAATCAAGATTGGCTGCATTGGTTTGTGTCATGGGAGCATATTTTATGGTTATATCCATTACCGTAGTGTTTTGCTTTTTGCAGTAATGTGGTAACGTGATATTTGACTTGGTTCAAAAGTCCGTAACATGTGTTGCATTACTTTTTACCCACAATATATTTTGTTACACTATGCTACAGAAAGATCAACAAAGGAGAACCAATCCGTTAAAATAGCAGCCGCCTAGAAGTATTTTCCATTCTATAAAGATATATATACATACTGTACATACAAAAGTGATATTTAACATTATATATATTGATTAACTCACCATCTATACACTTTATAGTTATTTACAAATCTCCAGCTCCGCTGCCTACAAACTTTATTGATACAAAAGTGAACGGCATTGAAAACTTAATCAGGCCCACAATACAACCTACAATTCTTCAACCCTTCATAGATATCTCTTTATTCACACATTTTACTAATAAAGAGATTCAAGACTGTGTTCAGACCGCCGACCCTTGAACGCAGCTTCCACATGCACTGGGCGAACATTCTCTAAATTTCAGACGCTTGAGTTTAGAAAACCTGAAGTCCTGGCATGCAGTGGTAAAAACAAAAATCTCTGTGTGGAGTGAGAGAACCATTGTCCAAAAATAACAATTGCAAACCGCTTTGTGACTGTGGTCTGTGAAAGGCGGTATATAAGAAAATAAAGAAAAAGAAGAAGAGATATTTTATTATTATTCAGTACTTCCGTATCGGTGCACACGTTAGCAGCACTTGTTTTCAGTCATGGGAGAATGAGAGCTCAGGCAGGATGCATATGTTCACCAGCACTGTGTCCCCCATGGTTAGTCCTGGTTTAATCTTGGTTTTGTTCTTGTTCTGGCAGTTATAGCATCTTTAGTGACCTCTTCTCTGACCGTTAGTGATGCTGTGACCCCTTTCCGGCTCTGTAGTTGGTCGCTGCAGGTGTGGCCGGCAAAAATAAGTTCAGCAATGTCCAACTCCTGTATGCATTGAGTCACTGCTCCTGCGTCTCTGCCCCGGCACAACGCCGCCTCTGCCACTCGAACAGACATCGCCATTGACTTTGCATTGAAAGTTGCTGCAACGCATGAGTCGCTCTGAACGGCCCTGAGAACATCAGACCACTCCTAAAAAAAGAGGGCTCTTGATACTGCAGTAGTCTGCAACTATTGGCCCATATTGAACCAAGCTTTCATAAGAAAGAACCTGGAAAAGGCCATTCATTTGTAGCTTTGTGACTTTCTGTTGTTCAAATCTGGATTGGAACTGGAACAGGATAGGCCACAGCACAGAAACTGCCTCGATAAAAGGTATATAGGATATGGGAAATTTTAGGAAAGAAGCGACCCTTCTACTTTTGGAACAACATTTTTGGGTCTTATCTGAAGTGCATGTATCACCAAAATGATTGACACTCAGGAGGACCAATAGCTTGATGATCCACGCTGAAGTAGGAAATCCTCCTACCTTTTGTTTAAGGCAATCAATGACATTCATCTGAACAGTGATGAAGGCAAGTAGGTAAAGAACTCTGGGCGTGGCCATGCTGATCCTCTAGGATCACATGGCCACACCCCATAGTACATCCAAAACATAATAGTCCCATATAAACCGGTTCGGACACTCACAAGCTCAGGGACTGGCCTCCTTCTGGTGTCCAGAGTCAGGACGAAACATTGCATTTCAGATCTATGCAGCTAGGACATGGCACAGTCTCCCTGAGTGATTACAATCGGTTGAATTCCATCCGACCAATCAGCGAGCGCAGGAGGCGGATGTTGTAGCTAGTTGTGGGTGACATTAAGAGTTTTTGTCGAATGGGCAGGTTGTAGTTTGGCAATAACCAAAAATACAAAAGTAAAGTAATCCGGTCTGGGTCTATCAAGAAATTAAAGCTGACTGTTTAGAAAATCGCTGGCAAAATTTTTGCCACTACTCATGGGCTTCGTTAGCGGCAAAGGAGATAGCTAGGCTAAATGCTAAGAACTCATGACTCGGGCGCATTACATACATGACGGTAAACTCAGATCCAATCGTTTCAATCTGCAAAAGGAGTTACCCCTCCCACCTGTTAACGGAGCTCAACAGAGCACCTCCAGACCTTAGTACGAAATGTAATTTGTACTATGGTGTGGTGCGACCAGTTTATATTCTCGTCTTAAAGACTATTCCCATTTTCCAATATCATTAATCCTTTTATTCATGTTTTATCTGGGACTTGTTCTACGTCATGGTGCGTAGTCCCTTAGCGGACTTCGCTAGTGGGATATCACGTGACCCCCAGGTCACAGACGCCAGAGAGATCAAACAAAAAATGCTCCAATCACTAGCGACCCTCCTCTATAAAGGCCCCTGCTCCATAGCCGCGGCCCCTCTTTCACTCTGGCGCCGATTGAGATCTACCACAGTACTTTCTTCGTTCTGAGATGTCTTCCGTTGTTCGTCCGAGTTCCCCTTCGCCCTCCGGCGTCGGACGTCGTCGCTGCTCTACGTGTCGGGTCAGGCTCCAGCGCACGGACCAGCATGCCAGCTGCTTCATGTGCCTGGGTTCGGGCCATGCGGCGTTGAGCGCTAGCTGCGCCTCGTGTCTCGCTCTCCCCAGGGAGGAGAGCGAACGCAGGCGCGCGTTCTTTGCCGCTGCAGCGCCCCGTCCGGACTCCTCTCAAGACGCGGAGTCTGAGATTGACTGGGCCCCACTCGAACTTCCGCCCGTGCCCGTGGAATGGGGTGACTGCGAGGTTGGAGAGGCTTCGCAGGACGGCTCTCTCCTCACGCTGGACGAGGTTGTGTCGAACCCGGAGCCGGACCGCTTTCCGCTGGACCACATGCCTGGTCTCTACTCCTCCGCGGCGGCCATCATGGATGCTCCTCTACCACCGCAGCCGATCCAGACGGTGGAGGACTTCACCTCTGTGGGCGCCACCACTCGAGGGAGGAGGGGGAAACAACCCACGTTGTGCCCGCGGATGGACCCGATCGTACAATACGCGACACGTGAGTGGCCAAAGCCCCTATAGCAGCCAAGAGGCCTGCTCTGGGGTACGGCATGTACTGCAGCGTGCAGGACTGGTCCTGGACCGGTGGTGTCCCGGACATAGAGGACTCAGTCCGCATGGCCCTGCAGCCCTCCGCTTCCGTGTGGCCCGGCGCCAGACCTCTCCTTCCCTCCGAGCGGGACAGGATGTCTTTAGCGATGCTGGACAGATGTTATGCCAATGCGGCTCAGGGTGTCACATTGAGGTGAGACTCAGACAACGAGTCTCACCTCACATTGGCTAACAATATGGCGTTCATCACGGGGGCCCTGGATAGGTCGCTCTCCTCTGGCCAGGCGCTCAGTGGAGACCTCCTGTCAGAGGCTAGGACCACCTCCGCGGCGATCCTGCGCATGTGCCAGGCGTTGGCCGTGGATGGTGGCCGCTCCATGACTGCAGCTCAAGTCGGGGCCAGGCACCTTTGGCTTGGGCTGGCTAATATCAGGGAGGCGGAGAAGAGGCAGCTGCTGGACCTGCCCATCTCCCGGACGTCGCTCTCCTCTGGCCAGGCGCTCAGTGGAGACCTCCTGTCAGAGGCTAGGACCACCTCCGCGGCGATCCTGCGCATGTGCCAGGCGTTGGCCGTGGATGGTGGCCGCTCCATGACTGCAGCTCAAGTCGGGGCCAGGCACCTTTGGCTTGGGCTGGCTAATATCAGGGAGGCGGAGAAGAGGCAGCTGCTGGACCTGCCCATCTCCCGGACGTCCCTCTTCGGCCCGGATATGCAGGCCCTGGTGGAGAGACTGGAGTCTGCAGCTAAGGACTCGGCTAGGCTAGCCCCGCACCTAGCACCGAGGCGCGAGGCCCAACAGCTATCACGGAGCCGGGACAGAGGCAGAGAGCGTTCGCCCAGGAGGCGTCCTGACCCGTATCCTCGCTCCGTCATCCATCGTCCCCCCTCGACGAGGCCCCCGGGTCCAGATAGACCCACGGGAGGCTCGCGGGAACAACGTACCCACCGCCGGCCTCCCTATGGTAGAGGAGGCCGGGGTGGTAAGAATTCTTTCAATAAAAGCCGACCGGCATTTCATCAGTACTCGTTGTCTGAGTCTCATTTGGGGATACGTAACATGTCTAATGTGTCTGATTGTGTTACTTCCCGGGCCCATAACGTTGCTCTGCTAGGCCTGCAGCCCCCAGAGCAGGGTGTGCAGTGCGCTACGCGAGCTACGAGCTCCGGTCCTCTGATCCATGCTATGCCCTCCCAGAGAGAGGTCAGGCGGAGGGATCTGGTGAGTAGTGGTGTGTGTGCTTCGGCCGAATACGTGCTAGCCCCTCTGAGCTACCAGGCTAGCACAGGGTTTCCCACTCCAGGGGCTCGCCCCCCCTCCATGAGGCAAGAGCCAGGGGGGGGGCGGAGCAGTCGAGTCATATGGCATGAGCAGGCCCGTACTTATGACGTCGGACCTGCAGGACACGTGACCGCCCCCGGCGCACACGGTATGACGCGGGGGGCCCCCCTGCCCTTTCGTCCACCCCCCCTTCCTGCTAGGAATACCAGGAGAGGGCGGGGCTGTGACGTCTCGTGTTCCAGCTCCCGTTCCGCCCCTCATAGACTTCTATAGCATCTGGAGGGAGCAGGGCTTACTGACGGATCCGTGGCTGGAGAAGACATTGCGCAGGGGTTACGCACTGCAATTCTCCCAAAAGCCACCGCTGTTCCGGGGCGTGCTGGCAGCGCGCTCTCAGGTACGGGGATTGCTAGTGGCACTACAAGCGGAGGTCTCCTCTCTGCTAAGTCGAGGCGCAGCAGTAGAGGTGGACCCACAGGACGCCGCCAGGGGGCTCTACTCCCCTTACTTCTTAGTGCCAAAGAAGTCAGGAGGGGTCCGTCCCCATGGATCTGCGCACTTTGAACGAGTGCATTTCCAAACGGCAGTTTCGGATGCTGTCCACAAAATAGCTCCTCGAGTGTGTCACGCAGGGAGATTGGATGTCCTCCATAGACCTGACAGACGCTTACTTTCACGTGCCGATAGTGCCGGAACACAGGAGGTTCCTGCGCTTCGCAATGGGAGAGAGGAGTTACGAGTACTGCCGTCTCCCCTTCGGCTACGCGCTCACGCCTCGGACCTTCTCAAAGTGCGCGGACGCGGCACTGGAGCCGCTCAGACGCTCAGGGGTAAGGATATTAACCTAGACGATTGGTTAATACTGGCCTCATCCAGGGAAGTGGCCGTGAGTCACACGCACTGGGTCCTTTCCCACATACAGCGTCTGGGCTTTGTGGTGAACATGGAGAAGAGCAGGCTGCAACCGGCTCAGCGCATGATCTATCTCGGCCTGCAGCTAGACTCTGTGACGTTCCGTGCTGCATTGTCCGAGGACAGACGGAGGAAGATTACCCGTCTAGCCAGGGAGGTTCTGGCGGGCCCCAGGGTCCCCGCTTGGCGCCTCAGGTCCCTGCTGGGGATGATGGCGGCGGCTCATGCTGTGGTGCGGCTAGGCCTTCTCCACATGAGGAATTTTCATTCCTCATGTGGAGGGAGGCTGATCTGGGTTCCCCAAATGGCAGCATCGGACATCAGGTTCTGGCTCACTCCGGGTCTATTGCGGGACGGAGTGACTCTGGCCTGCGCCGTGTCTCACGTGGAGGTGTTCACGGACGCGTCACTCGAGGGTTGGGGCGGGGTCCTCGGCCAGAGCTCTGTAGGAGGCTGCTGGTCGGACTCAGGCCGCCACATCAACCTTCTGGAGATGGAGGCAGTACACAGGGTACTGCTGCACTTTGCTCCTCAGCTGCAGGGGAGACACGTGATGGTTCGCTCAGACAACACCACAGTGGTCTTATCTGAACAGGCGGCGCTTCACCTCCTGTCCCTGAGGGCGCGCCACGTCCCGGGTGCCCGGAACGTGGGGGCCGACAGGATGTCCAGGGGGGGCCCACTCCAGGACGAGTGGGGCCTGGCCCCACGGGTAGCTGCGGAGGTCTGGCGGAGATTCGGTCGTCCAGTGGTCACCCTTTTCGCCAGTGCAGAGAACGCACAGTGCCCGTCCTGGTTCGCCTTAGGGGCCGCCCTTAGGGGTGGACGCCCTGGCTCACTACGCCTGGCCAGGGGGCCTACTGTATGCATTTCCGCCAGTGCGTCTCCTGCCGGTCCTGCTGCGGAGGATCGAACAGGAGGGGAGGTCGGTGATCCTAGTGGCTCCGGACAGTCCACATGCCCGGTGGTTCCCTGTCCTGAGGGGCATGGTGGTGATGGAGCCCTGGGCCCTCCCGGACGAGCCGGGGGCTCTAGTCCAGGGGGGGGGCCCTGTTTTCACGCCCGATAATCGGCCGCAGGCTTTGGGTTTGGAGGCTGAGAGGCGGAACCTCGTAGACCTGGGTCTTCCCCCGGCGGTGGTGGAGACTATTCAGGGGGCGAGGGCGCCGTCCACTGTGAGGGCCTACGCCACAAGATGGAGGCTCTTCAGCGACTGGTGCAGTTCTCGCTCCTGGGATCCCAGGCATTGCCCGTTGGAGGGAGTCCTGGGATTCCTGCAGGAACTATTTGACAAAGGGAGGGCTGTCGTGGCAGCCATTACCTCGGGTCACGACGGTTTCGGGGGGTTCACAGCCCGCTCTCATCCGTTGGTCAAACGCAGGAGGAGGCCCCCGCTTCAGAGAACGCCCCCGGTTTGGGACCTCAAGGTGGTCCTTAGGGGTCTGTCGGGCCCGCCTTTTGAACTGGTGGCGGAGGCAAGTCCCGAGTCTGTTGCTTTTAAGACTGCCCTCTTGCTGGCGTTGGCGTCTGCTAAGAGGGCGGGCGACTTGTGTGCGCTCTCCGTCCATGAGTCTTGCCTGTCCTTTGGAGAGGGTGACGGCCTGGTGGAGTTGTGGCCCAATCCGGCTTTTCTCCCTAAGGTCATCACGTCGGCCTTCAGGTCGAGAGTGATCAGGATTAGGGCCTTCCATCCGCCGCCGGCACCTTCTGTGTCCTGTCAGCATGCTTAGGCATTACCTGGCCATGACGTCTTCATTCAGGTTGGTTGATCAGCTGTTTGTGTGTCTGGGCCCCAAGAACAGGGGCGCCCCGCTGTTGGCTCAGCGGCTGGCGCACTGGGTTGCCACGGCTGTGCGGCGGGCGTATCAGGCTCAGGGTCTGGCCCCCCCGGTGGGCTTCAGGTCGCATTCCACGCATGGGGTGGCGGCCTCTACGGCCCTCCTCAGGGGGGCTTCGTTCGAGGACGTGTGCCGTGCGGCTTCTTGGGCGTCGTCCTCTTCTTTCGTCCGGTCTTACCTTTTGGATTTGTCGGACCGGTCGGTGGCCCATTCCGTGCTTAGTGCAGCGGACTGAGTTGTAACCTTTATGTTCCCCTCTTAGGGGCCGACGGTTGACTTTCCGCCCTGGTTCAGGAGCTCTTGGGAGTGGCGTCCTGCAGGTGCGATATATGTGTGTGCTTTGGTCAGTCAGGTAGTCCACGTCAGGAGCTCTTGGGAGAGGCGTCCTGGAACTACGGGTGGCCTTCGGTCTGTGTTACTTGGGGGTATCCTTGGTAGGAGTGGCCCTGTAACACGCAATTGCTTCTTCTGCCCTGAGTCCTCTCACTGTGTGAGGGTCTTGCTCGGGCGGAGCTCCAATCACTCTTTGCTGGCCTGCTGGGAGTACACGTTCCTACGACCTCCGCGTTGTGTCCCACTAGCGAAGTCCGCTAAGGGACGTAGCACCATGACGTAGAATAAATAGTTACCTAATGTAACTTAAGTTCTACGAATAGGTGCGTAGTCCCTTAGCTACGAGCCCATCAGGCCAGCCCGGCTTGGCAGAGTTCAAGAGGGGGCGCGGCTATGGAGCAGGGGCCTTTATAGAGGAGGGTCGCTAGTGATTGGAGCATTTTTTGTTTGATCTCTCTGGCGTCTCCGACCTGGGGGTCACGTGATATCCCACTAGCGAAGTCCGCTAAGGTACTATGCTACCTATTCGTAGAACTTAAGTTACATTAGGTAACTATTAATTTCCATAACGGTATATCTATGCATTCCATAGATTTTTTAAATATATTTTCAATGTGATACATAAATTATATGGATTCAATGTTTTGACAGCTTTTATATCATAATTTTGTCTTACATTATTACCAAAAGCAAAGTCATACAAACCCAAAAACAAACCTCTGATTTTCCACCATGTGGGTTAAAATGTACTGTAGTTATTGCTTGATTTTTACCTGTCTAGAGAAAATGCCTGTTTCAAAAAGCCATTAAAAATAAAAGAAAAACACAATTTACAGGGCTGAACAATATATAATAAAGAAATGTGTTGGCAGTTTATATACTGTCTTTCTGTTCTAAATTTAGAAATCACCGCACTGCCATAATGCTTCATGCCTTGGGGGGTAGCTGTGGGTGGCATGCTCTACGATATGTATAAATGAGATTAATCATCACCGTTGTTTTGATTGCAAGTATAAGCTAGTGCCAAAGAATGAGAAAAGACAAAAAACATACTCTTGGTGCGCTCTTAATGGCTCTAACAACGAAAATACAACCCGGAACTAAACTTTTACAGAATAACACAAGGGCTACAGGGAATTCAAAGGACTAATGCCTACTTCCGACAGACAACAATGAGGAGAAGTTTGTCATTTTTGTTATGTCCAAAGATCCACAGCGCAAAGGCTCATTTACAGCAGTATACAGTCAGTACCCAAAGAATTAGTGCATGTAGAAAATTGTCTCATAGGTTCTATGGCCTGACCTATTCAAGGGCCAGGCTCAGAAGCAATAAACAGCACTTCAAAATACTCCTGCTGAGCTTGCTACTACACTGACGACGTCCGAAAACCAGGTCACACAAGTTTTCTACGTTTCCTTTCTAAGTGAATGTCCAAAAAAAGCAGTTCTCATTGCTGTCCCGAGGTGTTTAATCCTTGTCCATAACAGTCTCGCTTGGACTTGACAATTTAGCGGAGCGCGACCTCATGATTTGAAAGGCCTTGTTCCAATCTGGCTCCAATCAGCGTGTTGGGTTTGTGAGGGCACTGCTGATTTTCTCGCCTCGGATGAGTGATCGCTGGGAGACGGACGCGAGCTGCCAAGTCCCGCGCGCATCATGTGTTGAAAAATCACACAATCTCAAACACCGAAATGACCAGTAAAGTCTGTGCATTTGTATGTGTCTGCAGAGGCGTCATGGTAAACCAAATATTACTGGCACGCTCCACTCAGCTCCTGAAACTTATCTAATCCTTCCATCTGGGAAGTATTGTCAGTCAGCTGTCTCTATGTCAATCTGTCATGTTTTTGGGATGAATGTTGTTGCTTCCATGCACATTCTTAATGTAGTTTATCACTGTGTATTTATTAGTAAAAATGGTGCTTTACTTCCAGCTTTGGAGGTAAAGTTAATTCATAAAAGTAATTATCTCAGAAGATTTTACAACATTGTCAATTGACCAACACATATCAGAAAATCAAACAAAGAAATGCAATGATAAGATACACAGAGCCATTGGTCCATAACGGGCGTATGACCCATGTCCATAAATGTTGGTTAAGTCCAAACGTGTTTTTGAAGTTTGAGTATCCTGGATTATCACCTCTGTCCTTGGACCCACCTTCATTGGAAAAGAGGATGGAGCATGTTGTTCCGTATTATGAACTGCTTTGACTGAAGTTTTTTGTTTCTTGTATTGGAATGCAGTTTTTACCATTGGGGAATTTTTGAGATATTCCTTACTGATCCAGAAGGGTCTCAGGACAGCGATGATCCGGGACATTTAAGGACATCTATTAACAATTTATAAACAATGGTCATCCCGCTTCCTATGGAACAGTGGCTTCTATGTGTTAGTTATTATTGCATTTCCAGTGTTTGAACTGTTTTATTCTCTAATCCGTTGAGGAATTGTAATTTAGTAGTCCTCCGAGACAACAGCTATTGTGATTTAGAGCTATTCAAACTAAAATTGAATTGTATTTGAGTTACTTTACAAAACAACATGCCTTACCTTTCCTTGTCTTTACTGGCAGGGGCCGGCTTAAGAACGTGGGGAAAACAGCCATTTGACAGAGGAGAGAAAATAATGTTACATGGTACACAACTCCATGCAGTGGCCTCACAATGACCATCTTATCAGTAGTCATGTGTGCGTTTGTCAATCGCTGCCAAGACACTATGTTCAATCAAAACTCCCTGGCTTTTTTCCAGTTTGGAAACTTGTTAAAATCCTCCCATCTGTGAGGTCCACTTCAACTCAAATACCTCCACACGTTCGATTACAAGCTGTGATTTCTTGCATTTGGCGCATTGATGTGGTCCAAAACTAAAGAATCGTGTGATGATGAGCAGGTAGAAAGGCAGCACTGTGGGAACGGCAACCTGCAGTTTCCATTCAAGTGCTTTTGTCAATGGGGAGCATGGATCAAAATAACCACGATTCAACCCATGTGGCTCGCACACCTTTGTCACTGGCTTTGAAGACACATTGTCAGACATTCAAAAGCCTCCGGATGCTGCTGCTTTGGAAATATTTCCCATTCAGTTCATGCCGAATAAAAAATGAAAGCATGGTTTCATTTGAATCAAACTAAAGTTGTGTTTGGGCACCTGCTTAACATGACTCAGTGGCTGACTATGATGGCATCCCAGGACTTTATGTGCAATCTCAGCATGTGGGACACGGCTAATGTAAAAGTAAAGCTTTCATTATTGCTAACAATGAGTCCAGGAAAGAGGCTGAACACCATTAAGATAAGATAAGATAGACTTTATTGACCTCACATGGGAGAAATTTGTGAGGTCAATAATCACATTGGGCTTGGCTAGAATCACTCAGATTGTGCAAAAAACAGAAGTGTGTGAAAATGTTAAAGGTTAAAAATACTTTGTGCATGATACGATTATGTACAATTAAAAAAGTCAAGAATCAGTCAAGAATTTTGAAAAAATTAACTCAATGTTGGAAAACTTTGAGGTTATGAGCAAAAAATGTGTTTCCTTTTCTGAAGACTATCTGTTCTTGACAAAGCATTAAGGGATTATTGCAGAAGATCAAGGCTTCAAATATTATTATTTAAGTGTTAAAATCTTTATATTCCAACACATCTGTGGACCATTTTCCAAAGCAGAGACAAATTGAAAAGCCACATAACGCTCTGAAGGCCAAATGTCTTCATCCAATTTCAGATTTATTTTGGACTTTGCATCTTGTACGGGTTTTTGACAGCTGACATCTCTACAGTGTTGTTATTACAGCCGGACAAAAAAAAGCATTCCAATTCCAGTTCAGTGTAATTTTGCCTTTTGTGAGACGTAGGGACTGGGTCAGCTTCAATAAACCTTGCTCAGCTATTATTAATCATCACATATGCTTTGAATATCGAGCCTTTCTACAAACATATGAAAGGCCACAATTATAATGATTATTCCTTATCTATCCGTGGAGAATGCTTCAGAAAGCCAAAACATGTTCCCAGCCTGCCAACCGCTCCATGCAAACCCAGTCATTGTTAGACATCTACAAATCTACAAGTCAAAGAATTTCTCTCACTGACAGTTCTGAAATGTATTCCCTTATCCTACGAGACGCTAACCTTGGTGGCTAAGAAAGCAGCTAGCGGGGGTCACTTTGGCTGATGTATGATGCAGCATTGCGCGGCACACAGCACATTTATTAGACTCTGCGTAATGATAAAAAGATAGTGGTAGAAATGGATGGAGCTTGAATTGTAGCCCGCACAGAGAGATCGCCTCCTCTGGGCACAGCCTCCCAGTGGTACAAAATCGCTCTCTGGGAATACAAATGTTGTCTTTAAGTCATAAATGTGTGGCCAGTGATGTGCCACCCTATTGGAGAAAAGGGGGAAGATTAGAGCCTTTTACCCATTAATCTCTGTCATCATCCTGGCATTGTCGAGAAGCAATTTACATGGTAACTACACTTTGCAGACGATATATCACTTGGTGGGCACCTCTGCATTGTGGGGGTTAAGATTCGCCATTTCCAGAGATTTACCGTTTATAAATGGTTTGATTGTGTCGTCTGGATGCTTTACTTTTTATCAAAAACGTGGGCAGGAGATGTGCAAAGGGTCAATCTGAATTTCATCACCTGGGAAAAAAAGTTTGGGGCTAAACGGATCCAGGTTTGTGTCTCCACGAGCCAAATGTTCATTCTTCAAAGTGCGTATAATCTATAACTCTCTCTATGCACAGAATGTATGGGTTTTTAACTGCAATATGGAAATTATTTGAATGCAGATTGTACAACTTTCCAGTCTATAAAACCCATAAAGGTGGATTGCTTTGGTGAATGATATCTTTAGAGACCTGTATAATAACAGCCACAACGTTTGTCACTTACGATTTTATTTCTACTCAAAAAGTTCTGTTTCTTCTATCGGATGCTCGGTGTCCATTTCTGTACATACGATAACCCAATCAGCATTAGGCTTGTTACGATAATTACTACATTGACTTCAATAAGTGATGGGTAAAGAGAAAATGTAGCTTTCTTCTTTGTAAAGCAATCAGTTTTTTTTGCTTATATTTTTTCAATTATATTTCTATTTTGCTAAATACTACCTATATATGCTGGTTAATTTCTTCACACAAGCATCCATTTTCAAACATGTCTGTAAGAATGTATGCTACAGTATGATAGTGCGATCATATTCTGAAGCAATATATTGTCCATCAAGCCTAGTCAGCAAGATGCACTAAATAGTTCTACCAGAAGCTACACCACCTGCTTTTCTCCATGGAAAATATTGCCACAAATCTTTCATACATGTCTTTAACAACATTTAAATGGAGTCTGGCATGAAAATATTTTCTTTTTAAGTTGTGCTTATAAAGACTGAACATCTCTACTAAAACAGCTATCTTTGCAACCAGATACAACGGAAGACGATGAATTGGTTAGTGTAGTACAAATAAATAACTTATCACAGTTTTTCCATTTCACCAATTGCATTTTTCACCATCCCCAAATTCTCCCGAACAAATCACTCAATCCAAGGTATATTATGAAAGAGCTGCCTCTGTACAATATTCCCGTATAAGATCCTCCCTCTCTGGGGCAGGGACTACCCTGAAAAGAGACATTCTGAAATCGTAATGGGACTTTCCTGGTGAAAGTAACTAATATTACTAGTGAATAGGACATCAAAAGATATCACTGCACCATTACGCAATTTGTCAAGATAGTTTCGTTCCTTAGGTTTCGTTGGAACCTAAGGAAATGTAAATAGAAAAGTAAAAACATCAAAGTCATCAACTGTTTTGCTGCTGCATCTAAAATTGTTCCGACTCTGCTCTCCTTCGCCAACGAGGCAGTAAAATGTTGTCTCTTATATCGGTACATAATTATCCCCAAACATCATTTCTAACGCTTAATGACGCTTAAGTAAGCAAATGCTTTTTCCTTTACCCTCAGTGAAGTTTTAGCTGTGACTAATATTTGCACAGCTCAGGCTCCATCTGCCCACACCAGCACCACGCACGCCTTTAGAAATATCTTTTATCAAGGCCATTTCTGCACAGAATGAGATACAGCAACTTGTTCTTCTCTAAACGCCTGCACTGTGCCCTGCTGGATCCTCAACTGACTTTTAATGAGCTAAATATTTTTGGAGTCCACCCAAAAACAACTGCAGCAGAAGCTATAGCGAAGTCTGTGGGAAAGAATAGAAATGACCAAGTTTATCCACGACTCCCTCGACTATAATTGCGGAGATCTACTGCCTTAATATCTTTGTTTGAAAGTGCTTTTTTTTACAAGTCCATACAGAACCATGCTTCCTGCTTCTCGAGAGAGCGGTCGTGTCTCTCTGCTCTGCTTTTGCTTCGCCTTTTAATCTCCCTGAATCATTTTATTTACATTTTTTGTTTCTCCTTTAATCATTTTATTTACAAAACGAGGATTACTCCTTCTACACACTTCAGCTTTGTGGAATTTATCAACATTAGTCATGTCGGGACGGAAGAGACGGAGAAGCGTCTGCGGTGGCTGTTGTGCTTTGGAAAATCAGCTTAAATCTCTTCAAACACGGATATCTATTGTGGAAACAGAAATGGGACTTAACCCGACTCTTCCAATGAGTGAAAATGGGATGAATGGACAGACTGGAAATGTAAGTTATGACGTCATTTCTTTTCCCAAAATCAACAATGAGAATTATTGGAACAATTGTGGAGCCAAACCCAAAGTTGACAAAGCTAAGAATGACAATAGGAGTGAAATAAGGCCACAACTAAATGTTCTGAAGACTTCAAACCGCTTTTTACCCCTTTCTGAAACAACAAAGCTGCTAAAAACTGCAGCGCCTCCACCAAGGACAAACTGTATCCTTATCGGAGATGGCTCGGTGAAAAATGTAAACATGGAGTCCATGCTCACTGTCTCAGTTCCCTCTGCTAAAGTTGCTGAGATAAGAACTCTTCTGCCTAAAGTGTTATCTGAGAACAGTGGTGTGCGTACATTATTGATCCACACGGGGGCGGTAGATATCTATGAGAAGGCAAGCGAGAAGTTACGAATGGATTTAACGCTGTTACTGGATGACCTCAAGAAAATGGACATAACAATTTTTCTTAGTGGCCCACTGCCAAATATAGATGGAAAAATGGAGAAGTTTAGCCGTCTGTATCAGCTAAATACATTTCTACTCAATGAGTGTTCACGCAGAGGACTTGGCTTCATTGAAAACTTTAATCTGTTCTGGAATAGGCACGAGCTTTTTGAAGAAAAAGGCCCACATCTGAACAACTACGGAGTAAAAGTGCTGATGGATAACTTTGCATCTGCCCTAAGACCTCAGCCTGCGCAGCGCGTGCAGCCGTTGAAAGGGAGAAAGAAGAAGCAAAGGGCACAGACATCACTACCATCTCCACCGACTCCCGAGGTCTCTGCACCCCCACCGCCTCAAAAGAACTCCACACCTCCACGATTCAAGAAGAACTCAACACCTCCAAGGTTCCAAAAGAACTCAACACCTCCACGGCTTCGAAAGAGCTCAACGCCTCCACCCCCAGCATCATCAGCAGCTGCCACATCTTCATCAGCGCCATCAGCATATACAGCACCACCAGCAGCAGTGGATACAGCCGCAGCAGTGGCTGCTCCATCATCTTCAGCAGCAGCAGTGGATACAGCAGCAGCAGTGGCTGCTCCATCATCTTCAGCAGCAGCAGTGGATACAGCCGCAGCAGTGGCTGCTCCATCATCTTCAGCAGCAGCAGTGGCTGCTCCATCATCTTCAGCAGCAGCAGTGGATACAGCAGCAGCAGTGGCTGCTCCATCATCTTCAGCAGCACCTTCCCCACCTACAGCTCCCGTGAAGCTTCCCCCATTACTCCAGGCTACAGTCAGGCCTGTACTGGGGGTTCCTCAACCACCTCTGTCTCCACCAAAGACTCCCTCATCACCTTCCATGGACCCGGCTTGGGTCCCCCCCGCTACATCCACTCCATCTAGGGAAAATGAGGACGACCTTTCCCTTTGTTTTCTATCCCCGCCTTCACTACTGGATTTACCGGAACACTCTGCAGGCATGATAAGATCGGCGATGAAGACTATTCCTCTCACACCCACTGTAGCCAGATCAAGAGTCCTATCTAACATTCAAAACTACTCCCCATACGTACCTCCAAAGCCACCTAGGGCGTCCAACTCAAATTCTCCCACAAAATCCACCCGTCCCTCCTCTAACCCCATAAGTATTCCACCCCCCCCTCCTGCTCATTTAGCCCCCCTCCCCCCCCCTAACTCAGCACCAAGAAACCCTCCACCTCCACTCCCCCCTCGTCCACCACCCAACTCAGCCTGCCCCTCCCCTAACCCATCACCAAAAACCCATCCACCTTCAACCCCTCCCCGTCCAACTCCCAAGAACCACCCGCCTCTCCATCCTCCTCCCCCGCCTTCCCCTACCCCTCTTTTCTCTAAACACTAGGATGCACAGGGTCTCTGCTTCGCAGCCACTGGCAGTCTAGTTAGAGGAGAGACCCGGCTGGGGCCCTGTCGTGAAGCCACCTGTGCCATTCCCTTAGTGATAACACAAAGAATACATAACAGAAAAACATCTGGAGTTAATCAGTCTAATCAGGAAAATCTAATTCTTGTTCCGTGTAAGAATCAGCCGACCACAACCGCTGATCCTGAAACTTTGAAACTTGCTATGCTAAATGTCAGATCTCTTTGTAACAAGTCTTTTTTAATCAATAATTTTATTTGTTCTTATAATCTAGATCTTATGTTCATGGCTGAAACATGGCTTGACCAAAATACAGAAAATGCAGTTTTAATAGAAGCATCACCACCAAATTTCAAATTTGAATCTGAAATACGGGAAAACAAAAAAGGAGGAGGCTTAGCTGCCATTTTCAGAGACCACTTTGTCTCCCATAGAATGTCTCTTGGGAAGTTTCCGTCTTTTGAATATGTGTCTTTTAAAATACAACAAAAACAATCTCCTCCAATACTTTTCGTTGTCCTATACAAGCCACCGCAGTCATGTCACAGTTTTATTGATAATTTTACAGAGTTGCTTTCAGTTGTATGCACAGATTTTGATAGTTTAGTTATTACAGGTGATTTTAATATTCATGTGGATAATGTTGATGACAGAAATGCTAAAGAGCTGAGTTCTCTTCTTGAATCTTTTGGTCTCACTCAGCATGTGAGTGGCCCCACCCACAGCAAAGGG
The DNA here is from genome assembly GCA_964034765.1 of Knipowitschia caucasica. Classification (NCBI taxonomy): domain Eukaryota; kingdom Metazoa; phylum Chordata; class Actinopteri; order Gobiiformes; family Gobiidae; genus Knipowitschia; species Knipowitschia caucasica. The sequence continues at coordinate 8,076,636 of OZ035843.1, forward strand.
CACACTCTAGACCTGTTAGTTACAAAGGGGGCGAACATATATAATGTAAACGTGGTCGATGTTGCGCTTTCGGATCATTTTTGTATATTTTTTGACATGTGTTTCACTAACAAACCACCAGTGGACTCTGCAACTGTACGAAGAAGACACATAAATGAAAATACGGGTGAACTATTTATGGGAATGATAAACTTTGAGAATGCATCGTATTCTACTGTAGATGAACTGTTTAACTCTGTCACCTCTAGTGTTTTGAAAGTTCTGGACACCATCGCTCCTGTGAAGGTTAAAATAGTGAAAAATAAGCAGAAGGCGCCGTGGGCTAAAGCAGACTCGGTCAGAGCACAAAAGAGAGAGTGCCGGAGGGCCGAGCGGAAGTGGCGCAAGTCCAACCTCCAGGTTGATTACAAGATCTTCAAAGATAAGTTGTGCGAGTTTAACCAGGTGCTACGTAGTACAAGAGAAAGGTATTTTTCTGAAATGATTGAAGGCTGCAGCAACAATCTGCGTGTTCTGTTTTCAACAGTTAATAGATTAACAAACCCCCCTGTTCAAATGCCATTAGAGCTAACTTCCAAACGTAAATGTAATGAGTTTGCACATTTTTTCAATGACAAGGTTCAAGGCATCAAAAACGCCATTGTCTCCAATCCACAGATAACAATCCAACAGCCAGAAAGGCTCTTTGAGCTAACTTACTTTGCACCTGTAAATGATCAAACTGTCCAAGAGATAATCTCCAGTTTGAGCTCCTCCACATGCAGCCTGGATGTACTACCCACTAGATTTCTAAAGTCTGTTCTGAGCAGTCTGTTACCTTCACTCACACAGATAGTAAACATGTCCCTTGATTCTGGAATATTCCCAAAGGCCCTGAAAACTGCAGTCATCAGGCCCCTGCTAAAAAAGAGCAGTCTGGATGCTACGGTACTTAACAACTATCGTCCCATCTCAAATCTGCCATTTATGGGGAAAGTCCTTGAGAAAGTTGTCTACCTACAGCTTACTAGATTTCTTATAATCAACAACTCATTTGATATGTTTCAGTCCGGCTTTAGACCCCACCACAGCACTGAGACTGCTCTCGTTAAGGTTACAAACGATATCCGGCTGAACACTGACGCAGGCAAAGTCTCAATCCTAATCCTGTTAGATCTAAGTGCTGCCTTTGATACTGTCGACCATGAGATCCTCTTACAGAGACTAGAGGACTGGGTTGGCGTCGCTGGCACCGCCCTAAGTTGGTTTAGGTCTTACCTTGAAGACAGGAAGTACTTTGTGGAGATTGGAAACTGTGTCTCAGATCATATGGCCCTGACCTGTGGAGTACCACAGGGGTCGATCCTGGGACCTCTTCTGTTCAATCTCTACATGCTGCCGTTAGGTCAGTTAATACGCAGAAACAAAGTTTCCTATCATAACTATGCAGACGACACTCAGATCTATGTCTCACTGACTGCAGGAGAACATGGACCAGTGGACTCACTCCTTCACTGTATCCAACAGATCAGTGAGTGGATGCAAAACAACTTCCTTCAGCTAAACGCAGACAAAACTGAAATGATTGTCTTTGGTCCCCAGAAACAAAGAGAGAGCGTCATCTGTCACCTACAGTCTCTCTCCCTAAAACCTTCTAACAAGGTCAGAAATCTAGGGGTAATACTGGACTCAGACTTAAATTTTAATAGCCACATCAAATCAGTAACATCAGCAGCTTTTTACCATCTAAAAAACATTGCCAGGATCAAAAACATAGTGTCTAAAGCAGACTTGGAGATTCTTATCCATGCATTTGTCTCCAGTAGGTTAGACTACTGCAATGGCCTGCTCACAGGTCTGTCCAAACAGGCTGTAAAACAGCTGCAGTACATTCAAAATGCAGCAGCTCGAGTCCTGACTAGAACCAGGAAGTACGACCACATTAGTCCGGTCCTCAGGTCCCTGCACTGGCTTCCTGTGGCTCAGAGAATAGACTTTAAAACAGCTCTGCTTGTGTACAAATCTCTCCATGGCCTCGCACCAAAATATATTAGTGACATGTTAGTCCCATATGAACCAGCCCGGACTCTGAGGAGCACAGGGACTGGACTCCTGTTAGTGCCCAGAGTCAGAACTAAACATGGGGAGGCTGCTTTTCAGATTCATGCTGCTAAAATCTGGAACAATCTTCCTGAAGATGTGAGACAGGCCTCCTCTCTGACAATGTTTAAAACCAGGTTAAAAACGGTGCTGTTTAGCTGTGCATACAACTGAGGGATTTTATATTTTTATCTTTCGTTTTAATGTTCTGTAATTATTTATGATTTTAATGCTATCTTGTTCAGCACTTTGAGTTGCCTTGTGTATGAATTGTGCTATACAAATAAACTTGCCTTGCCTTGCCTTGCCTTGCCAAGTCCCAAGAAAACTCTATAGCCAACATGCCAAGCTCTACTCCACTGGTCCGTTGACAGAAGTGGCTTTTCCATATTCAGTAGCCAATGGGGTGGAGAGTGAATTATGCTACACTCTGGCAAGCAAAGCATACCGTTTCTCCCCACTGCGAGCGTAACAAATGCAAAACAATTTTTACATATGCTATTCATGCCACAACCACAGCTAATGGAAAAGATATAAAATGTGGCGTCCCTTGTGGAGTGATGGAATTTTAAATTGCGCTCTCCGCGTGAATGGTTCCCGTGGTGACTGTCAGCACCAGGAAGTAGTGTCTCGTAGTAAACAGAGCGGGAGGAGGAGATGTATAGGGTTATCAGAGGACCGAGGGGAAATGAGAACATACACATTCAAAAGCTCTCCTGTTTGCGTGTTTTCTATGTAAAGTCAATACCTTATCCATCCAGGATACCTCTGTATTCTACTGAATTTAATTAGTTATGTTCACATTTAGAATTGGACATGGGGGTAAATGGTCAGATAGCTGTTAAAAATTGACAAATTGATTTTTGAGAGTGTTGAATAGATGTGTCTTTTACCACTACATGGCCATGATTCCTTTTTTACATAGTGTCCAAAACAACAGCCAAAGAAAAACAATAAAACAGCTCTTCTCCTTTTTTGGCCGTACCTGAAAGTGAAAGCCAGATCCTGTTTGAAACGTTTGGTGGTGGTGGGAGGGACAAATGGCCCATACTGGTTGCTCGCTTCTGTCAATGTGCCCCAGGGCAGCTGTGGCTACAGTAGTATTTTATTACCAGCATGTATGGAGTAGTCAAAGAAAAATGACATGTGAAATGTCTTTGAGGGTCCAAAAAAGCAATATACAAAACTGATGCATTATTATGCATTATTTTATTTTGAAAGACTGGTATCGAAGCATTGACAGCATTTACAGATAGTTAAGTAATATAGCTACTACTTTTGTGTATATTGTGTGTGCTCCCTGTGTGCTCTTACTACTGTCCTGTCTGTGCGCTGCAACATCGAAATTTACCCACTGTGGGATGAATAAAGGAACTAGAATCTCTTATAATATCTTATTATACTGCAGAATATATAGCTGTGCTGTAGGTTACAGAATTCAATTGTAAAAACTTAATTTTGAGGTCAATATTGAGATACATATTGCTCAAAATACATGATGGTTGATATATAATTTTTGATGAAAATGTTGAGCTTTTTGTTTGTGATGAATGAGGTGGATTGGTGCCATGTAGATCGTTCTCCAAAATTGTTTTGGCTTTGACTCTAGAAGAGTTTTACATCTTACTCCCATTGTGTAAGTTAATTTATTTTCAATGCTTGTTTCCCTCATCAATCAGAGACGCACAGTAGGCAAAACTCAACAGCTATAAAAAGAAGATGACAATATTTCCCAAAGACAAATCATTACCATACAGTTAAATTTAGGTTTCTGAGGTTTCAGGGCGTACATAAGAACCATGTTAAGTAGAAATATTTCACCAGCGGCTCATCCCACAATTACACAAATTCAGCACAAACATTATTCTTTAATTAAATAACTTCTACAAAGTGTTTATTATTGTATCCACACACATTCATTAGCCTTTTTGTACCATAGTATAGCATGTAACATACCCAATCTCTGGTTCAGCCCTGGTTAAGACCTTGCAAGATTCTATGAATCTATTAATACTCACTTATGGAAACACAAGACATAGTAAGGCAGAGATAGATGTTAACTTAGGCCTGGTCCCAAGATACATTTAGGTATTTCTCTATATTTAGGTATTTAGGTATTTATCTATAGGTATTTAGGTATTTATCTATATTCAATGAACATTTGTATAGCCTTACATCACAACAGCAGTTTTCTTGGGGAACTTTACAAAGTTGCCAATTCTCCAACACAGGTCAGAGAATCAAACAGTTCAAACACAGAAAAGGCAGTGATAAAAAGACACTTAGATGACTAAGGGGCAGATGACTAATGTATGGAATACAAGGGCTATACTTTACCAATGTTGAGTTGATTTGTTAACAAAACTAAGCTATTGGGGACTATCCATGCAGAGCACAGCTACCTAAAAATTGCTGGCTGCTCGAGAAGAAACTTCACAATTTTCTGAAAACACCATGATCCAAAATAAAGAGAGGAAGGACCCAAAATATGTTACTGAAATAACAATATAGATTCATAAACAAGAATCCAAAAACCAAACTCAACTGGAGTCAAACACAAGAGCAGTGAACGAGGACATTGAGCGGGGAGTAAAAAACACAATGTAACACACGAAGTAACACTCAAAACAACACAGGAGAACAGAGAATACAAAATAAAACAGAAACAAAAGCACTTCTAAGGAATTAATTTAAAATAGAGTTACAATTACTATATACAATATACAAGTGCACATGGTGCACACAATGTAAGGTGACAGCAGTACAGTGAAGTAAAGTGACGTATGATGGGCAGTAAAGTGACTTTATAAAGGGCGGGGGGACAGGTTAAGAAGTGTTCAAGAGTCCAACAGCAGAGGGGAAGAAACTGTTCTTGTGGCGGGAGGTTCTAGTCCTGATGGACCGCAGCCTCCTGCCTGAGGGGAGTGGTTGGAATATGTGCAGGGTGAGATGGGTCGGCTGTGATACGACAATGGAAGGCTGCAGCCGATCACCTTCTCTGGAGAGCGCACAATGCGCTGTAGCCTCTGTTTGTCCCTGACTGTGGCTCCAGCGAACCACACAGTGGTGGAGGAGGTGAGGATGGACTCGATGATGGCCGTGTAGAACTGCACCAACATCTGTGCAGGCAGCTTGGCTTTCCTGAGCTGCCGCAGGAAGTACATCCTCTGCTGGGCCTTCTTGATAAGGGAGATGATGGTCGGCTCCCACTTGAGGTCCTGGGTGTTGGTGGTGCCCAGGAAACAAAAGGACGATGGGGGAGTCCATCAGGGAGGGTAGGGGCGGGGGGACTGTGCTCTTCCTGAAGTCCACAATCATCTCCACTGTCTTCTGGGCGTTCAGCTCCAGGTTGTTACCACTGCACCAGGAAACCAGCCGGTCCACCTCCCTCCTGTAGGCGGACTCATCGTAGTTGGAGATGAGTCCAATGAGGGTGGTGTCGTCCGCGAACTTGATCAGCTTCACGGAGTCATGGCTGGAGGTGCAGGGGTTGGTGTACAGGGAGAAGAGCAGGGGAGAAAGAACACAGCCTTGTGGGGCCCCTGTATTTATACTCCGAGAGATATTCTTCCCCAGACGCACTCGCTGCTTCTTTTTCCTCAGGAAATCGGGTGGAATCGGGCACGTTGAGCCACAGGGGACCACACAGGACCCAGAGGAGAGAGGAGGCCCCAGACCCCCACCAGGTCCCGGAGTCAGACCCCCTTAGGACCCAGAGGAGAGAGGAGGCTCCAGACCCCCACTAGATCCAAGAGCCAGACCCCTGCAGCCACAGCAGACCCCAGCTTCCAGTGCAGAGGGCTCCTCCAGAAAGCTGTAGTGGCTCTGCCATCATAGAACTTCGATGCCATTATATTGAAAAGTGCACTCAATTGGCTGATACTGAGATCAGCTTGACATGGTCTATATTCACCAGGGCAGAGAGAAGTGCTTGACAATCTGCTGTTTCAGAGTGGCAACATGGCACTTATAATTTAACTAGCCTACAGGGGAATCATCAGGGCCTAAGACGTTATTGTCAGTCAGTACTTTTGATGACTAAGAGGTGCCCATGATTTGTAGTTTTTAAATTAGAACCATGTAAATTATTTTGATTTTATCAAATTGATGTTGATCATCGATAGTCAGCTATGCAATATGTTTGTGGATTGAGAGGTCATTCCTTTTTTATTAGTTATGGCAAATATTATGGTTTTCATTTGTCACCATCTAACTATACAACCAAACATATTCAAAATCACATACAAGAAATGTAGTCGTTTTTGTTTTTTTTCGTTAAGTCAGGTTGCCTGACTTAACGTTCTTGACAAATCAAGAACGTTAAGTCAGGCAACCTCACAATATTGCTATAATCCCAAACAATCATGTCTCGTGGCTTATCTCTTACTCTTTTCTCAAACCACGTTGTTCCGTCTCTCTTCCAGCGGGTGATGTCATCCTGAGACATTAGCGGCACGACCTTACATCTGCACCGCGCTCCGACTCGCGCGTTAACATTGTAGGCATCGCGCTACAGAATAATTCACACCAGAGATGCTTTGAAATGCTGATGAGGCTCTACCTGCACCCCCCCCCCCATCCTCTCCCACCCCCACCCCTGCTCTCACTGCCCCCATACTGTTGCCTCTCGAGTGCACTGTAAAAAAAAAGTACTGTCTGTACTTATAAGGCTGCGCTAATAATCCAATTCTAATCTGTTTGAAATCCAATTTCCAAGAAAAGCATGACGTTTGGAATTGGTATCATTTATTTAGAATGATCTATTTGCTGTATTAGTTTTGTTTGTATGAATGCATGTGTGTCTGCTGCTACTGAACACCTGAATTTATCTATCTATCTATCTATATAGGTGGACCTGAAATACCAAGGTTGACAGAGCAGCCATCCTTCCGTGGACCCACCATCTGCAGGAGGATCAGTGAGGGGCTAAAATCAAATGAATGCAATAATTCAGGATGAAAGAGTTTGTGTTCGTGAGTGAAACCATGGGATTATGGAGGCAAATCAGGCTACACTTTGGAGAGATGTGTTCATTAACGTGCAGGATCCCAACTAAAACATAGACAATAAAAAAGTACACTATGTAATTCCATTAAACCGGCTTTTCCATCAAATGAAACAATCTATCTACACTTATAATAATAATAATAATAATAATAATAATAATTTAAATATGTACCAAACCGGAGTATTCTTGACAGACCAATGCAATTATCAGGAGACAAAAAGTGATAGAACAAGGATAGAAAACATACATAATCCATCTCTTAATGAGCCAAAATGTTGATTAAAACCATATGTTAAACTCATTCATTGTATTTCAATTAGTTACAGGTATATATGATCAATTTATACCTGTAACTGATTGAAATACAATCAAAATATTGGAAATGCAATGTGTGTTTTTACAGTGCATGTAGAATACACAGAGCTACAGTAGCATCACAGGCATATATGAATTCAAGGCCACCTCTCCGGAGATGCTTGTCTAGAAGGCATTCATTATATGTCAGCTCTTCATTAAAAGCTCTGGGCTCGTGCCTCTTTCATGCCGCGGTGCATTGGAACCGGTCGCCTGATGGTTGGAGACACGCTCCGCTCGCTCACAGCCTGATTAGAGCTTTGCCCAGTCAGCCAGCCAATCCAGCAGGTTGAAACGCTCGGCTCAACGGGCACCAAAAGCAAGGCACTTCAACCAACTGTGCAGCCTCCTCCAGCAAAGGTATCACTAACCATCGAAAAATGGTAACTGTGGTCTCACATGGTTTTGACAGTGGAGAGAAATCAAATTCACACCACATTTTCTTATTTCTTATGTACTGCATTTGAAGAAGAAATATTGTGTTTTTATCTTCTTTTCTAATGGATACAGCTCTGAATAGTTATTGACCAGTTTTGACGTTTTACATCTCAATATTGATCCGAAACAGTGTGATAGTGATGGTATGAAACTGAAAAGTGTAACTCCTCAGACTTTGGCAATCTAAAATTGGCTTATTGATCTGCATATCAAGAAACAGATTATGTTCTTTTTCTCAGAACACCCAAGCCAGAAATACCTGACGCTATACAGCACATGTAGATGAGAAAGATAATATGGACAAGGTCTACAAGCAATTGAATCAAACTCAAAACAACGTCTGCAAACTATTCTTTTACACATCGTCCCACATTTCAGCGGTGTGCATACAAATTTGCTTTAGAACTGAGTAAGTCATCTTTATTTATATAGCGCCTTTATAGCCACGCAGCCCTTTACAATTGTTGTGGGCATTGTTCCTCCAACTCCACACAGAGATAGAACGGGGTCAACATAAAAATTGTGGTTTTGTGTCTGCTATTCTCTCCACTGACCCCCTCTAATATCTACTGTTGTTGTGTCCATGGACAAGACACTTGGGCCCCCCACTTTGCCTGAATCCCCTGCTCAAGGCTGTCACCAACAGAGCAGCCATGTGGATTCCCCACCTGCAGGATGATCTTTCAATTAGGTGCAGCTCTGGCTGTCACCTCTGCTTTTGGAATCATAATAATATTATTATTAGATTTTTTTTATTTTTTTTCAATGGGAGGAGCAATTGTTTTCCAGTGCTAGTTATCATAGCAACTCACTGTTTATATGCGAGCAGTTAGCATTTCATCAAATTGTGTTTGCGTTCTATAATTCATATGAATCCATTATTTCAGCTGGTTGCATCTGAACCCTGCCAAGTCTCTCATCATGGTTTTATTGTTTTACTGGTGTGGGTGTGTGGGTGTGTGTGTGTGTGTGTGTGTGTGCGTGTGTGTATGAGTGTTCATGAGCGCGTGTGTGTGTTTGTCTGTGGTTTGGGGTGGGTCTGTTGGGTGGTCTGGGGGAGGGGTCTTGGGTCGGCGGGATTGTTTTTAACCAAACTGTAAAGCACTTTGTGTTGCATCTTTTGTATGAAAAGCGCTTTATAAATAAAATGTGATTGATTGATTGAGATATCAAAATTAGTTAACAGTAAAACCTTATAGATTGTTTATTTTTGATAGATCTGGTGGAAGACTGAACATGTGATGCGTAATATTTTCAGAATTCCATTATTTAGAGAGGGAGCAGTAACAATTACGATTCTGGGAGTTCAGAAGACTGAGACTCCTAGTGTTAAGTTGTGTTGCTATTACACAACTTAGCACTGTCATTCATTTCTGCCAATAATGTATGCAGAATATGACTCAAGTTACCATGGAAAATCCCTGGTATCTCTGGTCACTCAATATAATAATTTTTCCTCCACAAAGCTTCTGCCCTGGATTTCCCCTTTAAACCCCGTCACTCTTCCTCCAGCTCCACTCTCACTGCTGCCACTATCTACAGTTCATTCACGCTGCGTTACTCTCCCCAATATCAGCGCCGGTTCGTGGCCAGATTAGGATCACATTTGGAATTAAAATTTAAAGCCTCATTAATTTTTAAATTACTCTTTACATGGTGGCTTATGTTAACACGGTTTATATCAAATCCCCAAATTTGAGATTGCTTAACTGCTTGCAACATTATGACCCCACTTTTTAGGAATGCCTTTCCTAAATGTGCTCATTATCAAATTAAGTGGCTGTAGCAGTGATGTATTTTACAGCCAACTGAAAACCAAGAGACAGGCGATTTTTGACACAGGCTGGATAATATTCACCATCTGATATTATTCACAACTGAACAATAGAAAGTACATGCAACTTGACTTAAATCTTTCCAACTATGCTAACATTTATTTTGATCCAAATTGGATTGACTTTCACAAGCTTGATCCTACTCTGAGTGGAATGATATGCGTTCTCATGTTTACACCTTTTAATGGAATTTAATCTAAAATCGCTCTTTGGGACAAAACTCATTATTCCATGTAAAGCATCTCAAACCTCTGCCATATTTTGTGAAAACCCTGAAATAGACAGGTGTGTTGCTCAAAGAAAAGAGTTGGTTGAGATCATGAACCTGCTTGCTCTTCGAAGCCTAAGAGGGAAGTGCTCATGGACAAATTCTTGCTCCTTGTCGCCCTGGCTCCCATTCACTGAAATTGAAAAGTAAAAATCTCTAGTTCATAAACCGTTTGTGTCACACTCACACAATTTTGGGCGTACAATATCTATGGTATAGTGCTCTCTGTGATCCTGGTGTTTACATTTTAATATTGTCTTTTTTAAATCCAGATCCAGCCTCATAAGGATTAACTCATCTGATGCCTTCAATCGCGAGGGGAAACTCCGTCTTTTTCTTAGCAACCATCATAGCAACACGTCTGCCCCTGTTAACACCACAAAGCTATTGAAATAAAGTGACTCCAGCTAGCTTATGTCCGAATCGGCTTCTTCTGCTTTTGACAAACACTCCTAATATACAATCTTTGCTTCTGTCTCATCATTTGTCTTTGGCTAGAGACTTGTGCAAGCAGAGACATATCAGCTCTGATCCTTCCTTCGGTTGCTTCAGTGGACCATCTCTAAAATTAGCTCCAGATTCTCACCTGAACCTGTTTTCTCTACTCAGTTTCTTTGGTTTCACTTGGTTCGTCCACTCCTTCTGCTGTCTATGGTTGAGACAAAATGGTATTCCAGTCAAAGTACTGTCAAGAAGTCCAATCCATCCCAAAGTAAGCATAGAGTAGATGTATCATAACTTCTCACCTCTGACACGGTCTCGGTAATGGCCTACATTTTGCCAATAAGTGCGACAAGGTCATTGCTTTTGTAGGTCATCTGTCTCCTCCTACGTGATGAGAAATATTGACCAGTTGCGACGCGCTAACCCAGGAAGTGGCACCAACAAGTTTTTCACTCGGGAAGCATCAGCCGTCACTGCTCCCCGGCCTGGGATTAAACCGACTTGATGCGCTGGAGAAAGCTATCAGTCAGAATGAAGGATTGAAAGCGTTGGCGCACTGTGGGGTGAGTTTAGGGCCACTGGAGACATAGTAGATTTTTTTCTTGGTTATGGTCAATAGCAACAGACTAGAAACCCTTGTAGGTCGGCTTTAGACAAAAGGCGATAGCTAACCCCCGTCCCGTTTGGCAGTGGGGCTGGTCAAATTTGTCCCCTGGGAGTGCGGAGACCTTCTAGCATTGCAGCCTTTTGACCTCATAACCCACTGCGGGCCGTTCCCTGCTGTGATGGATGGTTTTGTCCACGGTTCAATGTCCAGGGATCCAGACACAGCTACAAATGTTTACTTTAGGACTTCACTTTTTGGGCAAAGCTTTGTGAGGGCAGATGGTGTGTGAAAATTGTGCCAAAGATGGAATAAATGAGTAATCAAATTAAATGAAATGTTTATGTGTGTTTTTGTTTTTGAGCAGTCAAATAATATAGTATTGGATAATTTTATTCATTCCAACTTATTTTGTTCCAATAACAGTCAGTGGATTTTTGCATTTGCAGTATGTGTTTTTGCATTTTAGAAACATAAAATCAGATGAACAGTTTCAATCTACATACAGATACATGACCAATAAAACAGATGTTTTCTTCATATCCATATTTTACCAGGGCATTGAAAAAGGATTATGCAACTTTTTTGTGCACTTTTTTCTGTTCACCTGTGCCACTTTGCATTGCAGCACATAAGTCTACTTTAGAGGAGATTTATAGATATGTAAATCACAGAGGAGCCACTCTCTTGCTCTTTGTCTGGGTCAATTTTTCATCCATTTTTCTTTTTTCTAATATCCACAATCTGTCTGAAAGTGTGTTTAATGGCTTCCCGCGGGCTGCAGGCTCAAATGTATTCGGTGTCTGAGTGCAGTTACAGGAATCTCCCCTGGTGAGAGCAACATCCCTGAGTCATTGAGGCTCTGACCGAAACTCTTACTTTGATTCAATGACAGTTACTTGACTAATAGCTTCAAATGACATACTTCTATTAATATAATAACTTACCTATGTACATACACTTACATATGTACACTCACCACCTGCAGAGGGTCAGTGAGGGGCTGGTGCTATGAGACTTGGGTGGCATCTCTGACTGCCACCCCCCTGACCCAGAAATGGATTAAAGGGAAGAAAATGGATGGATGGATGGACCTATGTACATGTACCACTTCTCACACATATAATGGGAATACATACATACATACAGAAATAACCCTCTTTAAAGAAGGGTATTTCAAACCGCCTGAACGAGTCAAATGGATCTCATGGTTCCTTGCTCTCTGTGTGATCCCAGCACTGGTTTTCATTATTTATCACCGTCTGTCATTTCTTTTTTTATCAGTTTTTGCAATTAAATCCTATTACATTTGTTTTTGCATAGCCTTACATCTCAACAGTAGTAATGTCGGCAACACAGATCAGAGAATCAAACATTTCAAACACAGATAATGTAATAAGAACAAACACATAGGAGCCAGACATTTCAAAGAGTGGAACGCATTCCCCAAAACATATACATAGTTATATAATTATGCCTATAGACAATGAAGCATGAAAGAAAATTACCAATGAATGAAACGGAATTATCATAATTTCCACAATTCTCAAAACAACAAGCAGTCCAAGGGATTGGGCTCCTGCAGGGCTCTGTCAGCAGAAACAGGAAATAGCTGTTTGCAGTTAAAAGTTCTAAACTCAGTGGAAGTTGGAGGGTACATGACAACAGCACCCTTTGGAATCAAAAACATTTTTGTATCCAAATCAATGTGGCAGAGATTATGACCCGACAGTGTCAGTGGTAGCCTGGTCTTACCCCACCATTGTACAAAATACATTTTCCTTTTGCAGATTGAAACGATTGGATCAGAGTTTACTGTGACGTATGTAATTGAAAGTGAGTCACTAGAATTTAACCTAGCCAATCTCCTCTACCACTAACGGAGCCTGTGGGGAGTAAAGCCACAACATATTTTCCAGCTAAACATTTGCTAAACATTCCTCTTGGTCTAGCTTCAATTTCTTGATATTTGAACCTGAACAGATTACTTTACTATTGCAATCTCCACCATTGCCAAACTACAAACTGCACACTTCATGCAAACCCTTGACTTCACCGACAACTACGTACAACACCCACACCTATGTACAACACCCACTTCCACCGCTTGCTGATTGGTCGGATGAGATACAACCAAGGTAACAACAGCCACAGGGACCAGACCCAGAAGTACATGTAGGGAAATAATAATTGACCAGAGTTGTCAGCGGGGGTCTTTGTCAAAATTAAGAATTCTTATTCAGATTTAACACACTGGGTATGTTTTCTTGTTGTTTTTTTTTTTTACAGTCAAACTGGGCTAGCTGTATCCCTACTGAGGGAACCGCCGAGGTCCGGGTCTTTGCTGAGCACCGTCCAGTCCTTGTATGACGGGAGACAGATATCAAAGTAGCAAATCAAAGTGCTTTACAGAACAAGAAAGGAAACTTTCAAATCATGAACCTGAAGCTCACTCACTCACTGTCTTGCCAGCAATGGGTCATGACGTTTAATAAAATAACTTACTGTGGTTCAATTTAATCCAATGTATTTGTTTGCAGCCCTGAATCGGAACAATAGTTATCTTGAAGGACTTTTAAGTTGTCGATTTGCCAACAAAGGTCAGAAAATCAAACCTTTTAAATACAAACATGATTAAGAAAAAAACCGGCAGATGACCAATGTTTATAAATGTCCTTAGCTGTCTTAGAGTTGCGTTCCAATACAATGTATCAAGTCAATGTTTCGTTTTGTTGTTTGATTCTCTGAGCCACAAGAAGCCAGTGCAGACACCTGAGAACTGGACTAATGTGATCGTACTTCCTGGTTCTCGTCAGGACATAAGCTGCAGCATTTGGACTTTATAGTAACTTATATTAAGGCATACTGTTGGCCTTTATGTATTCCTGTTTTTGTTCTCTGTTTGTTTGCATTGAATTTCTCTGTGTAGGCTGTTTTTGGGACATAATTACATCTGGGCGGCTGTCGATGAAATTGACATAAGTTTGGTGCAGTGAAGTCTATTCAACTGTTATAGCGAAGAGGGTTGAAGCACATTCTTCTTGCCTTACCACTCCTATACCTTCCCACAAGCACCATTGATCATGAGTCTTTGGACAAAAGCAAAAAATCAGCACCCAGGGAAGACTGAGGACCTGCAATGTCTATAACTAGACCTGGTAAAACCCCAGCACCCCATTGACGTGGGTAATAATACGGCTGCTAATGCCAAACTTGAACATTTTAGAGCGAACAAATAACTTCTCTTGGGAGACAAAAGCAGGTGGCAGACCCTGGAAGACAATTTTGCATTTTTAATATCCATGCCCTCATTTTTCAGGAAAAATAGGAACCATCCTGTTAATATTATTGATAGTAATTAACTGTCTTTTATTTTCTGCTAGCGAGCAATTAATATAGTACCCTGCAGCTCTTTCTGTCATACCTGTCACGTATAATTAGCGCAAACAAAGGAAAACAAAAAAAACAAAGTCAATCTGCTGAGCTCCACTCCAAACTAAACCTAAGTCTTTACATGTATGTGCAGCATTATGTAATGGCAAGTTTCAAAACCAAAGCGGTGTATATCATTTGTATTATCAAGATTAGCCGTTTCAGTCTGAGCACGACATTCACTGCCAAACGCGTTACTTTAGCTCCTCGTTGAGTTTCTTTTGTCAAACTTTCTGTCACATTCTTCTGCATATAACAGCTCTAACACTGCATAAGCACTGAGCTTGTTGAAAGAGCACTGTAAGAGGGTGGATGAAATAGAAAGGAACATTGAAAGACATAAAAAAGACCTAAAAAAAATGGCATACTTCGACTTTGATGACAGATCTTTGTGGAGATGGTTTTTCTTCTTTAACACAAAAAAAAACAACAAATTTACAATCCAACTAGTTCCTGGCTCTAAAAAAATTGCTTCTATCACTAGTTTTAACATGTATGTGAGGCCCTTGTCACATCTTAAGATCAGATTCTTCAGACAGAAAACTAAGGACCACTCTCACTATGCCAAACATGTTTTCATATAAGATGAACACAACAATATATATATTTTTTATTTATATTATACCCTGTCTTTGTAATTTCTAAATCCCTTGGGGACTTACTGTACTCCTCGCGATAGGTTGCAGACCACATGAGGCGTTATCCAACCAAACCAGTGCAAGCAAAGCTGAACCATTTGAGAAATCGGAAAGCAGTAAATCATCAGTAATTTTGAGCTAAAGGTCACCTCAGATCAGTTGTATCTGCAGTCATAGGTCCTGCACAGAGGGAGTGGAAATTTCCATACGCTGACTCGAGCCTCGCCATAGGCGAAAGTGGGCCAGACTGTTACATAATGCCCTGAACCGTATGTGGTGCTCCCTGCAGATAGGAGACCCAGGCGCCGTACAGTTCACAACTATGTGACTTTACAGTGTGGATTCCCTTCATGCTCAAATATCTCTGTACTTGTTTCGAAACAATGAAAAACATTTTACTAAAAGCTGTCAAGAAAAGTTTTGGCTCAGCTTTTTTCTGCGGCCCAGTTGATATGGATGCACTTATCTTATGGGTTTCCTGGGGCAGTAATAATGTTACAATTTGTGCAAAGTAAAAAGTCAGACACTTTTTAGGAACTGCAAGTAAAAGAAAGTAAACCAGCATATATCTAAAGTAACCTTTTGGGTGGAGTGATGAGGAAAATACTGACATTATCTGGTGATGCTGTGTTCTGTTTTTTCAACATGTAGTATAAAGGCGCTCATATCGCGTTATACAGTACAGTATGTGTTGGAAAAATCTGTCCTTGTTTCTGTGTTAAAATGCCACATGTGTCTGTTTTTGAAAGGATGATATATCTTTGCTGACCCACCAAGTACAAAGCACCACATTAGAACAAGTCTTCAGCAACATTGATTTAAAGCAGCTGGAAGGTACTTGATAAAGTCATTAATCAAAGTATAATTTGGGGCAAAGTTTATTACAGTAGTATACTGCTACCACTGTTGCTGCTGCTGCTACTACTACTGCAATTTCTTTGACTGCCAATGTTACTATTACTACTACCACTACAATGACCGCCAATGTCATTACTACTGCTGATACTACTGCTGCTACTGCAAGAACTGCAATAATACTAATATGACTACTGCTACATATCAATCAATCAATCAACGTTTATTTGTAGAGCGCCTTTCCTACACAAGGCAACGCAAAGCGCTTCACATCCCCTATCACATCATGCATAAATCAAACACATTAAGAGCACAAGATATATTAAAAACATTAAAAATAAAATCACAAAAATTAAAAACCTTTAAACATTAAAATTACAGATCACAGATATATTACTAGTATTTCGACTACTGTTACTATTACTACCACGGCCACAAATACTACTACTGCTATTTCTAGTATAGTAAAGTATACTAACATAAATTCTATCTAATTAAAAGAAAAAAATAGCTTTTTACTTTAATCATCAACAGCCATTTTTCATGCAGATGCAATTACATTACCAAACGTTCACAAACCTGAATAAAGAAAATCAAAGACCATCTTCCACAAAAACACACACATGTTACATCACTTTTCAATTTATAAACTTTCATCTTAGTGCAATAAAAAAACCCTTGCAAACCTCATGTCCGATAATGTAAGCCCGGTCATTTTTATTATCAGCTCAACAGATAACACAAGTTTAATAATTCAGCGCAATATAGACACAAACGCTCTTTCAAATACTCGGCTGTGTGCGCTTTATAAAACTCAGCTCTCGTGTTAGTGGCTCTTTCGACCGCAGTAAAGTGGGTTTTAAGAGATCGCGGCTTGAAATAAATGAAGTCGTTTTTCACCACTGTCCCTGCAGCATGCGTTTTTATACTCCACTCAACCAATAACAGCGCACGTGTATGTGTGTGTGTGCGGTTATTGTTAAGGCTTTGTACGTGGGATACCCCAATCTGAGGCTGATTTAAGGAGGATTCCCTTCTCAAATTTGGCATGACACCCATCAACCCCCCACAGAGCTCCTGAAGAACCTTCCGGCATCGCAACTCAAACGCGGCCTAAGTGTGTTTTTATTGAGGAAGAAATAATGCATAACAGCTACAGGCAAAGTTGAATTAATTGAAATCTTTGACAAAACAGTCTGAATTACTTCCGATGTTTTTTCTTCTTCTGTCTTCCCCTCGCAGCCAGTCGCGATGTTGTTTTGGATTACATACAAAGCGCTATTTTTCGCTTCCGTCTTCTAGCAAAAGAATGGGAGAAGAAAAGGGAATAATTGCATAGATGAGAGGCAGAGATCCTTGGCTAGAGGTCATGTGTTTGATAAACGATGTCTGCGCCTGCAATGCATGTTAAGTGACTATCGGTGTAATTATCCAACGTGCTATAAATGTGTCTAATGTCGCGGCCTTTCCTCCCCCTCCGGCGTTCGATTCTCACATCCACAGCTCCGCAGACAAGCCGAGGTGCTGCAGGTTATTGGACCAGCAGACTAAAGGTCAAGGGGGACCCAGTCGGCAGCATTAGCCAGTTTAATTAAAATCTGCACTGACATTTTCCCTTTCCCCCCATGTTTATCTAAGGTAGAAAACGGAAAAGAGCGGTGTCCTATTCTTCTGCTTTATTCCAGTCTGGGTTTCGAATTCTTATTCACTTGGGGCAAAATAGTCTTTGTTTGTGGATGTAAAACCACTATAAACTGGCTTGAGGTGAGAATTCCATTTAGAGAGTTTTTGAGAGCGTTTTTTCTCCCAAAGTGAATGAGAATTGGTCCAGTTAAAGTGAACTGAACCAATAAATGACATGTTTGTGCCATGTGGACCAACTCGGATTCTGAGGAGCGCAGGGACTGTCCTCCTGTTGATGCCCAGAGTCAGGACTACCCATGGGGAGGCAGAGTTCCAGATTAATGAAGCTAAAATCTGGAACCGTCTTCCTGAAAATGTGAGACTAGACTATATATGTTCAAATCCAGGTTAAAAGTTTTTATTATGGCTGTGCACACAACTGAAGGATTGTATTCTCAGTATGATTGCTTGCTTTGCTGTTTTGTTAAGGTGACTTGTGTATGAACTGTGCGATACAAAAAATCCTTGTCTTTATTATTTAGCGTCTTGTGACTGTTGAAGATTTTGGGACATTTTGAAGACTACTTTTTCTGTCCTTTTAGCTATCAGGACTAAAAATGTCCCTTCGTATTCGCAATATTTGTATTTATTACTTATAGAAACATTTACACAGTTATAAATCAGGAGGAGTTGTTCACGTGGTTCAAATGAGAAGGTCATACGACTACTTTATTCTCTTCTTCACCACTTACTATTCACTGACATTACTTTTCACAACTTTTCAGAATACTTTCAAGTTAATATTGAGTACATTGGGATACTTTTTTCCAAGCCATCTGCTTTTTCAGCGTTCTAAGTTGGTGTGAGGTTTTGATTATCAATTTCTGCGAAAGAATATGGAAACTTCAATCAACCCCGGCTCCAGCAATACCCCCCGGAGATTAATGAAGGTTTAGCTTTATGCTTTCACAACCCGTCCCTTTTTTTTATTCCGCACAAAGTTTCTTGAAATTCACTTGTCAAAAATTCCCTTTCTACCTAATCTGGGAGGTTGTCAAGTTCAGCTGTAAAGACAGACACTTTTTGCGAGACATCTTCATTAAAACATCAGAAAAAATGCCTTCACCATCCAGGCCGTCGCTCATCCAAAGCAGACCTCCTCCTTGGTCTAAATTGAGAGAATCCACGGCGCTATAACAATCTCTGCTTGCTTTGCACATTCTTTGCAGCCGACGGGGGACCTGTGTGCAAAAAAAAAAAAAAAAAGAGGGAGAGACGGAGAGAAGCTGGAGAGGGCTTGGTCGTTTCTGTGGGCGACGCAGCTGAGATCAAGGCAGCAGGAGAGGAGACTGGGCAGGCCTGCAAACGCCCCCTCTCCCTCGGGACCCTCACTTTAATCACGGAGCAGTGGAGCAAAGTGATGGTGAACTCCACTTGCCTTTGGACTATCTTGTTTCTGGCACGTGGCCTCTTCATCTCTGCCGCTTGTGTTCTGCTTTCAGTTCGTCCCAATTACGTGTCACAAGAGGTGTGATAGAAACTAGTGATGGATACTCAACTGCTGTAGATGGATCTGTTTCAAGAGAGAATGAAGAATTTGTGTTTGCAGAGCGACATATAGGAGCCTCGATTAATTTGAGACGGTGATAAACTTTGGCTTATCCAGTTTCAGAAGAAAGCTTTATGCGACAATTTGGATTATGCTAAGAAATCTTAAGAGCATGATTATGTAAAATCAACTTTTATGCGTTTACACCAGGGGTCGGCAACCTAGGGCACGCGTGCCACATGTGGCACGCCGCGGAATAAACACTGGCACGCCGGCACCTCCGCATTATTCTCACTGTATCTGTCCTGTTTTAAAAATAAGAGCATCTCCCTCTTTGTCTGAGCGCTTTTTGATGGCCGGCACTAGGACCCAGCGGACACCACTGCGGGGATAAGCTGCGTGCTTCCCTCACCGGTGTGTGTGTAGCTGTGGGTGAAGCCAGGAGCCTGCAGCTGCGAGATTTAAACTTCTTTTTGCACATTCAAAGTAGTAACTGGTGTGCCATTCACTGCAGACGCCTCCTACAATCACTGTGACACGTTGTCAACACTGTGTGCGTGAAATCAAAGAGGGAACTGGTGAGTTTAAGCATTTTTGTGCTGCACAGAGCTAGGATGCTAGCGCTAGCCTCTGATGCGATGTTGAATTCGAATATTGTTGTTCTCATGTTGATTCCCTGTGTAGCCGACTATGCCTTTTTATGTGCTCATGTATGGTTACCAGAGCATGAAATTTGCTTGTGTGCTCTTGAACCAAAAGTATTAATACATTTATTTTTGATATGTGCACTGAACTGAATGAATTGTATTGTGATTTATGGTGCAGAGGATTAATTGTGAATTTTGAAGTGAGAATGAGCACTCTGATTATTGAGTATATATTTATTGAACATGTACATGTATTTTTATAGTAGTGATATATTGCTAAATGAAATGTAAAGTCTGACAACCGAAGAAACAAAAGATCCCTTGAAGCCACACTGTGTATTTTTTACAGTTGCTCCATCTGATTTTTTTTTTTAAACTAATAACAAATGTGACCTTTTTAAGAACACATTTCCACAGTGTACTTAGCCAAGTTCACCGCATGTTTTCTAAAAGATCCGGTCTCTCTTTGGAACCTAACATACACATGCATGATCAGGTAACAACTGTAGGCCACAGACTCAGAGTCTTCTTATATTTACGCCATTTACCATTTGTTTTCATTGTTCTCAGAGTTCTGCATTTACAGTGCAGTTTTGTGAACGTGTGTCTAGTCTTTTGCTTGTTTCATCCTTGAAAGCGTCTGGAGACAGTGGTGCTCTAAAATGGCCGCTTGTCTGTGGCCTCTGCTGTGAAAAAGCTTTAGGCTTTGTGCTAATGGTCAGCTGCCTCCTCCTGCAGCCTTCCTCTTCACCTTACCTCTGCACACTTAAGCTACAGATACCTGACACCATATGTTTCCCTGCGCCGTAATGGCCGCTGCGAGGTATGCTTTTATGTCGGCCTGGCCTCCAGGGGCACAGTGATCAGGGACATGTCCGGCCTTCAATTAGAGCGGCCTCGTTTTCTTGCTTACCGCCGGCGACTTTATACGATTATCCCCTCCATGGTACAGTTTACTTAGAGACGCAATATAAAGAAAATGACACAAGCTGCAGTTTGGGTTTTACAGCCAAATCCATGTGGGGTGACATGCACAGATTGGCAAAGCAGTTAAAATGAGCCCTCAAGTAATAGTTGTGCATATTACACAAACATAAAAGGAAATAAATGTTTAATTACTTAATAGGCTACCACATTGTCTGGGGGTCAGGGATGAGATTTACAAGGCCCTGGGTCTGATGATTTGGAAGAATGCTGATCAGTGTTAGGTGTAACCCATTTGAAAGTGACGTGTTTCACTAGGGAAACTACTTTTTCTGAGAAACTAAAGTAACGCGTTGATTGACAATATAGTAACATAAATCCATTTGTTTTTTTATCCACCGCAACGTTACTTTTTGTTTACTATCGGCGACTGCGGCCGTGCAGTTGCTGGCGCTTGTGGATCAGTCACAACTCGCTCGCAATAAGTTCTCATCAACATGGTATGTGACACATGGTGTGAAGCAAGAGGCTGTGGCGGCGCTGGAGTGTTTCACAAGTGTGACACAGGATCACCAGTGAGGCTGACCTTTTTCTTTTGATGAAGAGGAAAAGTTTCAAAAGTAAAGTAAATAACTTACTTTCTTTAGAGAATAACACATTTACTTTAAGGAGTGATAATCTTCATCATGTATCTAACCACGGCAAGCAGAAAAATTTTTGAATGAGCATGAGTTACATTTTAATAACATTCTGGATTCATGTTCTTATTTATCATTTGCTATCTCCCATTATTATAGAACCAACACTAGATTGTCAGAGATATTTGTTTGCTAATGTCAGTATCCCTGATGTGATTCATCACCATCATCATGGCATTTTTTGTTGTGCTTTGTATGACCATAGTAAGTGAAACCCTAACCGTAACTCTATTTAAGTAAGTAAGAAATAATGTTTTTATTTATATAGCGCCTATCACGACCAGAGTCACAAAGCGCTTTACAATTTTTATTTTTTGGGCAATTGTCTCTCACTCCACACAGAGAGGGCAGTGAGGTCACCAAACAGGAGGCGCATGCCAGACCTATTGTACATGTTATTAGTGGTGGGGGAAACTCAGGCACCCGGAGGAAACCTACGCAGACACGGGGAGAACATGCAAACTCCACTCAGAAAGGTCCTGTTCCGACCAGGACCTTCTTGCTGGGAAGCGAAAGTGCTATCCACTCAGCCAGAGTGCTGCCCATTTAACTTGAGATACTTACTGCACTTCCAGTAATCATGCACTCACTATTTAAATATCCGTTAGTTATAGTGAGTGGAAATCATTTTGGTTTTTTTAAGAATTACCACAAAAGTTTACATTTCGTAGCCATCCATCCATCCATCCATTTTCTTCCCCTAATCCATTTCTGGGTCGGGGGGGTGGCCAGAGATGCCACCCAGCACACAGAGCACCAGCCCCTCATTTTGTAGCCAAACCAACGCAATTATGGACTGGACCAACCAATTAGAAATATAAAGGTATTTTGTCCATGTGAATAGGCTCTAGGCCTGATTGCCTTGTTTGGCAGGCCGGATTTTGCCAACGGGCCACACTTTAAATAAACACATTACAGCGAGAGTATTTAGGGCTAATCACTATATGGAGTTCTAAGTCAAGAAAACAGCTTAAATGTTTGGCAGAATGACTCAGTTACTGTTCTTTTATTGTCTCATTAAGTGACAGTCTTTGTGAGTTTGTTTTGGCATGGACTCAGAGTTGCTACCGTTGTGGTGAGTAGTGCAAGAACAACATGCAAATACAGAAGCATTTAAGATGTGACAATCTTTTTCCATCACTGTTTCCAAGTTCACGGACTGGAACTTTGCAGTCAGCCAGTTTTGTCATTTTGGAAAAGTCTAGTGACATTTACCACATTCTAATGGTCTGATAATGGGCTGTATTTGCTGACCTTAAGCAACTGTTGCCCTGGTTTTTGGAGACATTTACAAGCAGAAATAACTTGCTGATGGCCTAGAACACGACATCTGGTTTACTGTATCAAATATTTGTGGAAAAAAAAGAGATTTGTGGTTGCCTACAGATGCTCTTTCGCTGTCTCCCAAAACCCTGTGGTATTTGGCTGGTTTAAAATTTCCGTGTACAAAGCTATTTCTGTATAACCTTCCGGCCCTGTTTTTCCCGGGGCACGGAATGGGTCGTGTGCAAACCTATTCAATATCAAACCTTCCCATTATTTGTCATGTTTACCTTAGTTACCTTATATCTTCATACCTGTTCTATCACTAGTGTTTACATGCATGGCCTCTGTCAAACCTCATCAGCTATTTTCAGACAAAAAAATAAACAAAAGCGACCACACTCACTCAGACCCAGATCACCACCCCAAATTGTCAAATAGTGACTCACAGGGCAATACAAATGTTACATATTTTCTAATAGGATGAAGATAGCATGGTGTGGTCTGACTTTTGGACAAACAGCTTGGGTTATTTTTGAGGAAAAGTTTGTAACTCGGTTCCTCCGCATTAAATTCTGAATTTTTTAACGATATGCACTTTCAAAGAACCTAAAGTTACAGCAAAATGTTTAAGATATGGTTACTTCACTTGGGATTCCAACACTCTCCCAAATTTCAAATCTGGGGCCAAGATTTCAAAGTATAAGAGGAAATGGTAGATAATACACATACATTAAAATCCCTAGCATTAAAATGATTAATTACAGCTTCTTTTTTATATGATAAGGAACATTTTTCACAGCAATCCATCTCTTATCCCAGAGTCTCATATAGTTTCTTACTGTATAAAGCATAAAGTTTGTTGTAGCCAAATGAATGGGGAAACACTAATTGCAAAAATATACCCTACATTTGCAACATTTATGAAATTAAAGGATTTCCATTGAGGATAGTTCGTTTTATATACCTACGCTTATTTCCCCGGGTAGCTATTTTCGTAGATCATTTAAGACGTGATCAAACCCGAATTGTAAAAAGCCATTTCACACGGACAAACTAGACGCTGGTTTCTCTCATACAGTCAGATTCCTTCAACCCCCAACCCATTGTCTTGATATAAAAAAGGCTTCTATCCAAGCAACTATGTGAAGAAACTGTTCAGTACATTACAACAAAATTGGATTATGCATATGGAGGAGGAAGAACTCATACATGCCTCTTATTGCTTGCAGCGCGAAGCAACATTAGCATTTCCACTTCTATATTCTTAATTTGAATATGGCTATATGCGATGAGGACCTATATCATACATACATATATAAGGAGCCACGTGACGTATGTGTTACTCACATCGCAAAAACTAATGACGGCTGAAGCAACATCTCTGCTTTTAAATGTCATTTCCTCTTGTAGCGAACGCATGGGGGGAGAGACATGCTATTGAAGTTACCATAGCAATTCAATTTAACCCACCCTCCCCCACTTGTGGTCGCCTTCCCCCTCCCTCGCCTCGCCGCCTCCCTCTCCTCTTATTCCTATAACAAAAAAGCAAACATTTCTGAGAGAGGAATTCCCTGGGTTATGCGAACGGTGCCGCAGACTTCAGAGGGAAAGAGGTTTGGGTGAATGCGGTCCCTGTGGGGCTCCCGGCGCACACGCATCCTGGAGGAACTGCTGAGGCAAGAACTTACACAAAACATTGTTAATTTCAGGAATTTTAAGCACTGCATAAAAAGACTGGCTGCGTGTTTACAGGCAAGGAGAGAAGTGTGAATAAAGGGCGGATTATATCTGGAGTTTTAAGAATTCCCCCGCTGTAAGGAAGATGCTGCCGCTCTTATAATGTTTATGTGCGTTTTGGAGATGGAGGGAACATTGATGTGCAGTCAATTAGGATTAGAGATTTGTTTTGCTCTTACGAGACTGCATTACACCATAGGAGGCACATCAAATGACACTCGGATCAGTGACAAAATTGTGCAGTGTTTAACATTTTTTACATTGTTCAGGGACAATCATTGCAACTTCTAGGAAAGTTGGGTTTATTTGTATAGCACAGTTCGTACAGTAGGTAACTCAAAGTGCTGAACAAAACAAGAAAAGAAAATGTGAAATCATAATCATACATAATCACAGAACATTAAAAAGAGATACAATCCCCCAAGTGTATGCCCAGCTAAATATAAATGTTTTAACCTAGATATGAACATTGTCAGGGAAATTAACCTGTCTCAACTTTGTCAGGAAGACTGTTCCAGATTTTAGTTTCAGAAATTTGACACGCTGATTGATTATTATTTTTATACTTATGGGGTTGCTCAGAAACCAATGAACATACACAGTCTTGCAGAGGCCTCCCATCTCCACAGAGGGTTCAGAAACTGCACACATTGCCATGTTGTCATGGCAATTATACAGTCAATAATATTAACTAAAACATGCACAGTAAACTAAAGCTAAGGGAACATTCCAGTGAACTGTTATCAAGGCTGCATGAGAAAACCGTATACCATTAGATCTCAGAAACTAAGCAGGGAAGGGACTGTCAGTACTGTGATGGGAGACCTCTGAGAACACCAGTCACCACATTGGGGCAGCTGTGGCTGTATGTGCCACTATTACTGTTGGGACATTAGGCAAGACACTTAATCCACATTGTCACACAGCCTCACGTTTATCACTCTACCCCTGGACAGCTGTGGCTACAGTTGTAGTGTAACCTCACCATGTACAAATAGAATAAAAGAATGTCATGTGAAACATCTTGTGTGTCCCAAAAGTGCAACATAATACCCATGCATTATTAATATTTGTTACCATGAACTGAAGGTGATCAAAGGACTGACTTCACATATGAGATGAAGTGTAAACCGCACAAAGTACATCTGAGTCATCAAAAGTTATGTTTATATTTCATGAAAACAAAACTTTCGAGTGGAAAATAACTGACCACCCAGCCGTTCCAACTGCTGCATTACAGTACATGACCCTCTGTCACTGAACTCAAGTTCCACCAGCTGCTCTGTACAATGTACAATGGGTCAAATGGATGTATTTACTTTAAAAAGATTTGAACCACAATGGAGTTTCCTTATATTCCCCTAACATGCCGTCGTACAGTATATACATATGGCTCACTCCACGCTAAACTGTACCATGGGTCAATCTAACTTCAAGCGACAATAAAATAAATGGACGAAACAAAAATGTTTTTACCTAAACATTTTGTAATACCTTGCAACCTAAAGATATACACCGTACAATCTCAGATGGGCAGCAAAAAACATTATAAGAAAAATTGATTTCTTTAAAAAAATAAAAAAAGGATTATTTAAAAAGACAAATGTATTGAACTTATAATTGTTACAAGGACATGTCATGTTGGAGGCTTTGTGAATGGAAGAATTAACAGGAAAGAGAAGACTATTTTATGGCTATGGCTGGGTTACAATCAATCTGTGATTATAGATTTAATATTACATAACTGCAGACAAAATGGGCATTGTGGACCAAAAAAGTGTCCACTTTTGCTACGTCCTAAATAGCTGTCTTGGAGCGCTGTTGACAGTGCAGGCGTGAACACATCAATGTTTAAGTAGTCCCACCTTCACTGGACAAACAAGTTGGAAACAAACTAGAGTGGGTGCTGTGAACATTCAGCAGTAGCGGCCGCAGACATTTCGGGACTTATTTGTGTCATTGACAAAAAGATAACACAATGGTACAGTTTAGTGTGGAGTGAGCCATGTTTTCTTTGTCATATTCATCTTTATTTTATAATGTGCCATCCCTGTTCTGTCCTGCACAACAGCAACAACTACTTTGTGCTTTGAAACCTTTGTACAATTGTCTCTGGGTTGATCACAGAATGGTCAAAACATGCTGCATTATGACATTGAAATAAAGTTAAACAGGGCCAGCAACATAGAACAGTTATTGTGGTTTTGAATGTTCGCCAATGAAAACATTTAGACCAATGAGTCATAGTCAAGAATTTTTACCCTGGATGAGGCCAAACTTTCTGACTGTTGCACTGCGCCAAAGCAATTTCCAAGTCTGTGACTTCCTGTTACTTACGTGGCAATAAAAATGATTCTGATTCTGATTCTGAAACTGTACAAGTTATACATAAGGACTCCCAGAATTCTGTAACAAATACAACTCCCAGAGCCAACATTTTGACTGCTCTCTTTCAAAGGATTGGAATTTTGAGAAATGCCCCCAGAAAAGATGTAATTCTTCACCAGATGTATTAAACGTGATTCATTCATTAGGTCAAGGTTTTTACCTGCAAAAAAGACTCATGCTAAATGATGTCTGAAAACAGTGCGTTGCTATGGTAACTTATATTATCTGGTGAAAAATGGGTTTAATATCGAATTACTCACATTCCAAAAATAAAAGATAATTTAATAAAACATAATAATTACATAGAAATAAACTAGAAACATTAGTAGTGAAGACGACAATTGTACGTGAATAAAAAAAAATAAAAAAACATCGAATTGACTGTTCTTGGAGTTCTGGTGTTAAGCAACCAATCACTGTAAACCATATGTACTAGCAATTTCAGAAAAAAAAGCCTTATACGGTATTTTTACTTTTACTTTAGTGCTGGGCCTAAATGTCAAATGGCGTGTTCTTTGTGCCGCAGTCAAAGGTAACTGCTTTGCATATAATTTACCTCCTCACAGTCAAAATGTCACCCGGGTGTACAGATCCCGCTCCCATTAGAGGCCCCTCTCACTCTCTCTACAATGTTTATTTCAAGTTCAAACGGGAAGTCTATATTTATGCCTTGTCCCCTCCTCCTGCTCAACTTCATCCGTTGAGATTTGATTTCCCTGGCCCAAAAATAGAAACAAGACGCAGTGAATGTTTCGAATTCCCCAAACAAATAAAAGGCAACAAGGCAATTTTGTTTCCAGCGGTGTTATGGCGTGTTTTTGCTCTCATTTGTCAAAGTTGTGGATTGCCTCTGGTGATCGACTACTAGCTACAAGACGTTGAGAGCTTGTTTGAACAATGTTTTTATTTCTTTACTTCTTTTTTTTTTACCTTTGTGATTTGCAGAAGAAAAGTTGTGTGCAGTTTTTGCCTTAGTTGTGACATAAGAGGTTTGTTATACAGTGAGACATCTTCTTCATTGTCTTACAGCTTGTGAAGACATGGTAAATTTAATGTCATACACAATGTTGGTGCGATTTGTTAGCTTGCAGTTCTTGTTTCTGTTTCTCAAAATGTGAATAGATGAAATAGCGCCTGAAAAAAGTAATTCAATTCAATTCAATGTATTGTGTACAGCCATAAATTACAACAGCGGTCGTCTCAATGATTTAAAAGTTGTTGATTCCACATCACTAGAGAGACTCAGAGAATGAAACAGTTCAAAGACATAAAAGGTTTATACAATAATAACAACCACATTTGGCAGTGGGATGACGAATGTCCATCAATGTTAATTAATATCCATAATTGTCCTTAAATAACCCGGATCCTCACTGTTCTTAGACCCTCCTCACTCAGAAAGCGACAACTCCAAAAAAGTGGGAAATAACCTTGGAGAGACCCACACTAAGAGAGGAATATGCTCCCACGAACTGACAAGGCTAAAGATCCAGGACTAGGATAAACACTTTTTTATGAGTAATGTTAAAACACTTCCTCGTTTATCTACCTGTGTAGTATAAACATATTTTTGAGTGTGGCATTAGCTGAAGCGGTTCTTTTACACCCGCTTTGCTGCATCCTGTTAATATTGTGTTTTGTGATGTGATATTGTTATTAGCTCTTTGCAGCTGACAGTGCCCCTGGATGTTGAATCATCCCTAAATCCAGTGCAGCACTCATTCCCCCGTGTTTGAACATGATGCTGGTGGGTCATTCACAGAAGGTGATTTCTCATCGTAATGAATGAGCTGACCTCGAGCCTGTCTGAGAATCTGAGCCTGGAAGTGATGCCATAATCTACTTTTAGTAACTGCTTCATCATAGCACATTCTACAAATACTGAATTCTAATTATGAAGAATTATCTTAGCGTTCCTAAACAAGTGTTAGGTTTTGGGAATTGGGAAGTGACGCCGGCCTCTCCAATATCACAGCACACAGCATGATATTGTGTTTAAATGTTAAATACTAACATTTAAATTTACAACACTTTAAATGTTAGTATTTAAATTTTTTGTCAGTAATATGGACAATATTCAGTAGGCTATTTGAATACTAAAACAGAAATTAAAAGATTAACATTAATATTAGAATGAGGATAAACAGCAATGACAGTGGTCTTTGTGAGTGGCCCAAGATATCCGCAGCAGAGACAGAGACAGACAAATATCTCTGGAAGTACTTTGGATGTTGGTTGGTAGATGTTGAAATTATGGAAGTCGCACAGTGTATGTGAGTTAGGTAAGATAGACACAAGGTTAAAACTTGAACGTTTGCACCTGAAAATGTTTAGACAATAATGTTTAGACAAAGTGATGTATTGATGTATTCATTTTCCCGGTTTTGATTTTGTTTTGGACAAAATATGCAACCACATAAAACAGTTTGAATGTGTGTGTGAATTTGAATGTAATGTTTAAGCAACTTTGACAGTCCTAGTAATCAGGGATCATCTGTGGTTCCAAGTACAGCTTTTACTTTCAAAAAGCTGCTCCAGTGGTGATAGCGTTCCAAATGGCTTCTGACAGATAAAATGTATATCTACTTCCTATTTTTACTCTTTGAAATCCATGCGATTAATGCTATGCTCTGTATTTGTCCTTACCAGTTTCCTCAATGCAGAGAAGTCTTTTAGCAAGACACATGGATAATCAGCTGGAGTCTAACTCTGTGGTCACTTTGGTCCATGTTACCAAAGCGCTCTCCCAGTCTTCTAAAGCTATGTAGAAAGGGCTGTCTGAGATCCAAACTCCACAGTTGTCTTTCCCATGTTCAGCCACACACACACACACATACCCGCACACACACACTTCCTTCTTGGTTTAATCCTCTTCCTCTCCGTGCCGTCTCACACCCGCCATCTGCCATCCTGGAGATGTGCCCTGAATTTTTGAACAGGACCCCGAGTTGCCAAAAGACTCTTGCCTGGTTGCAAATCAAAAATGACAAATAATTAATGACACAGATCAAAGTGAAGCCGCCAGTGATTTCTTTGTACTATCGTTGTACTACACGATGGGAGAGTGGTGAAGTTCAGCTTTCAATTACAGCCGCCATTCTGAGGACTTTTGCCCATTGATCCCTTTGCTTTACCCCCTGCGGACATTGTTGGATTTTTCTTATGTAATCAACCTACAACTGATTTTATTCTTTGATTTGCTATTAGTGAATAAACAGTTATTTGAAAGAAATATCTGGCTGTCAATGTGGACTTTACAAAGACATATGTACGATGAGCTCTATATTTCCCTGTGCACTAAAGCTGGGTTACCTAACTTTTTTATTGTCTCCAAAACATTATTTGTGTTTTTTTTTATTAAAAGTAAAATGTTGTGTTGCAGACCAGAAAACATTAGAAAACATGTTATATTTTGCATTTGGGTAAAAAAGAGCCCTGAGAGTTACTGATTGTAACTGATTGCTAGGTGAGGATGGTGATCTCTTCTCCTTCCCTTGTCTGTTTAGAAAAATTTGATAGAACCTTTCTGATATTAATGCATGCGATAATATAAAAGAATATATTTTTCTTTGTGTAAAATGTGTTTGTTCTAAGCAAGTCGCTTTTCGTGTGAACAAACATTTAAACATGTTCAAACTGCCTGAGCGTTATACAGTTACCCTCTCCAAATACAGGAAACATGTGGTAATTTTACAGTATTCTTGTTGTAAATCAGAATTCACAAATAATTAATGACACAGTCCAAATGGAATCCATCTGTGCGGCTTTACACTGCTATTACCACCACTAAAGTGCTAAGACGTGGGCTGTATAACACCCATTTTGTGGTTTTCCGGGGGTCTCCAGTCCTGGGACGGTAGGTAATTAGACCCACCACATGTTGTATGGAAGGGGGAGATTTCTGTTGCTAAGCAGTTGCCTTACGGTTAAAGCACAAACGGGGAAAGCCCAAACTCATGCCAGGGAAAGGTTGACTGGACTGCCCTCACATGATCCCTCGAGTCGGATCCGTCACCGTGGTGCAGAGCAGGGAGACACTTCCTGTTTTTGTGCAGCTGCTGCCATGGTGACCGGGTGTTTACAGTACAGACGGGGATAAGAGGCAGATGACACGCTCGTATGCTCATGCCTATTTATAAGCCCTGCCAGGAAGAATGCTCTGCTGCTGCTGCACTCCAGAAACTCAGCTCAAACTTTGCATAAGGCTACAACAAACATACACATATTTTCCAAAACGACAATGCTTTGAATCGGACAAAAATAGGCACTGGCTCTATTTCATTAACAAACTAGGAAGGAGGCAATGCAGTGTGTTTCCCATTTAAATCATTGTGTCATCGAAGCTCTTACCTCAATTCACCTCTGTGTGCCTGTGTGTGTGTGTGTGTGTGTGTGTGTGAGTGAGAGAGAGAGAGTGATCTTTCTCAAAAGCTCTATTTACAAGGCTAAGTTCTCCACAGTCGGACAAAATGACAATGTGAACTTCAACTATTTCTAAAGCTGGGGTATCTTACTTTGAAATAAAAACAGAACGAGATTACAAACATGTATAGAATCAATGTAACTTGTTCCTTTCAAAACTGTCACAGTCACTAGTTTTCACATGTAATAATGGCCTCTGTCCGTCTTTACTTCAGCTTTTTGAGTTTAAAAAGAGAGAACCAGCACGCTATCAGCCAATCAGCTCTCAGTGTTTCACAGACGTTTGCTAATAAGATAAGATAGACTCTTTCTATTAGGATTCGCTCAATTAACAACAACACAAAGTTAGGTACTCGAAAATCAGGTGTATTTTTGTTAATGTGGCACTGATCGTACATATCCTGGACAAATGTAAATGGTGACCGCCAAAAAATCTACAAGTAATACAGCAAATCCACCTACATCTCATGCAGCAACCCACCTCCTCCCCATCACCACCAGGGTTTGGACTTCCTCTATTCAATTCCCTCCTCCACACATCAAACCAGATCCAGTATTTAAAGTACCAAAATGCAATATATACTTTAATAAAATACTATGTCACATCCAATCTTGCATTGACCAATTTACTACTGCAGATGTAAGTCAATAAACATACTTCTTATACCTTCTATTGTCTGGGTCTTTCCAGATTGAAAATGTCACATGATGGTCACTCTAGTTAAGTATATTATGTTTCATTTGTCTCACATATTTGCTTACACTTCTAGTAGTCTTTCATAAAAATTTCCCTCAACTCATTCCCTATTTGGACTGGCTACATGTAATTCAATTGCGTGACGGAGATGTACAACCCATACTGTAGCATTGATTTCATGTGTGTTTTGCAGTGCATTTGGGACTGTCTCTAATAGCTGGACATTGACAGAGCTGGTCTCCATGGAAACTGCCCCAAAACATGGATGACTAAACGTCCCAAGTGCAGTCTCATTATTCACTGCTGTAAGGACATAATCACATCTGAGAAATGAGGACGCTTCTGTTTAACATTTACCGGATATTTGAGAGAAACACACAAGTAAACAAGTATTATTGCGGCCTCATGATTTATTTTAACATTGAGGGAAAATATGATATTGACCTTTATAACTAAGGATGATGAATGTGTTTTATTGTAAGGAGATGTTTTTGCCGTTTAAAACTAACCAGTGGTAAGTGATGCAATATTGCAATATGCCTAAAGGTATATAAGAAGATTTTCTACTTCCGGGTGGATCATCAATTGGTGGTACGTGCTGATCCAATAAGACCAGACAGTTTTGTTCAAAAAGTGGAGAGGGGCGGTTCTTTCCTTAAATTTTGGAAAAAACTCCTAGGCTATTCTTAACATGCGGACCTGACTAAAACATCAGAATCATTTCTATTGCCATGTAAGTAACAGGAGGTCACAGACAAGGAAATTGCTTTGGCTCAGTGCAACAGTCAGAAAAGAGGTAAATAGTAGAGTAAGGCAAACTAAAAATCAGCATACGCTTCTAAAGGTATAGAATTTAAAATAGAATTATTACAATTGCTATATACATTATACAAGTGCACGTGGTGTACACAATATGCAGTAAGCAGTACAATAAGGTGACAGCAGTAAAGTGGCATTATGATGGGGAGTAAAGTTACTTTTAACCATTTTACAGGCTGTGAATAATATTACGTACAAATATTGTCTATTTTTTAAACTTTCTGCTTGAATGACACCTAACAATGCTGCTGATGAAGTTTGTTAAGATTTGTTGAAAATTATTGAATGTGTCTACCGCTCAATTTCCTCTATTTACAGGATATATAGCAGTGTTTGAGAACTGAAGATGCACAGCTAAAGTTCGGCATAATGCCAAAAAACTCATTATTTGCACTTAAATGATTCACTTCACTTAATCTTAATGTACTGTATATTCCTGTAATTTGTGAGTTTGTTAACAGTTTGGTAAAAAACATGGTTCTAGTGATGTCATAATTTACAAACTGGAAGTCAAAGAAAATGACAAAAATATTCTTATTATTGAATGCATCTTGCTGTGCTTCGTGAAAAGTCTGAACTGTACAGAATATTGTGCATTACTGTCAAATAGACCTATTTTAGAAATTTGAGATTTGATGGGAAAAAATTTACGATATTGTTTTGTACGAGATATGTGTGTTGCATGTCAAAGTTTCTCCAACAAAGGACATTCTAAAACCTGGTACATCCCAATATTTTCAACTGCATCTAAGCTGAGGAACTTAACTTTGTATTTGCATCAATTCATCTCATGAGTTTTATGTTGTTTTGTTATTTTTGTATACCAATAAAGATCCGTTTTAACACTGCCTTGTGAGTCATTACTTGAAGCTTTGGGCTGAAATCTGATTGATGAAGGTTTCCACTTTTCTGTCTGAAAAAGCTGATCTAATGATGTGAAATAGGAAAACAATACATCATGTTTTAGAGCCACTAACCAGTTGGATGGATTGAATTAGTTTCATTTTTTAATGTTTGAAAACTACAGTAGGTACCCCAGCTTTACTGTAATACATACCAGGATCTTCATATAATCAGATGAATTATTGTCCGTCCGTCACACCGTTTTCAGTCTTTATGCAGAAGGAGGGAACCCGACTCATTCTTTGTACAATGAACTCAGTTAATGGTGCGCTCAGACTCTCATGTTGTACAAAGAGGAGGAGCTTTCCATTAAACACGGCTGCATCTGAATGACTCCAATTACATCGCAATTTTCTCCCAACACTCAAGAGTCTTTACATCAAGTATGTAATCAACCCAGAGGGACGCTCATGTGTGCATCAACAACATACTGCCTCCTCTCAACCTGTTATAAAATCAGCCATACTTATGCATTTAGGTCACTTTGAGAAGTTTGAAGATTAAGGTACGCAGCTTATGTCTCGGTAAAAAATATATAGGTAATATTATGTTATTTGATTTGCCATGGTTTTTAAAAGTTAAAACTATACCATGGGACATTCTCTGTTTACACATACAGGCTTCTGAATACAGTGTGGATCTTTAGCTTGTCTGTTCTTAGGAGCAGATCTGTCTCCCTGATTTTTTTCCCACTGGGTTTTTTCCTTGCAGATGCAGAAGGGTCTAAGGACAGTGAAGATTTGTAAAATTTAGGGACATTTATCAAAAGATTTAGGGACATTGCTCTTTCCGCTCCCTATATGGACCAATGACTCCTATGAGTTTATAATTATTGTATTTCCTGTGTTGGAACAGTTTGATTTTCTGATCTGTTGTTGGTGAATCAACAAGTCTCCAGACACTACTGATGTTGTGGTTTAGGGCCACACAAAAAAAGCAATATTGAGGAAGATATTGAGGAAGATTACAGCCAAAAGAACAGCATCTACAAGTGAGTCAGCAGGATGAGAGCTTCCTCCAGGACTAGCATGAGTCAGGTCTGTGGAGAATAAAGTCCAGAAATTATCAATTGTATAAGATATGTTAAAAGTAAATTTTCTTGTTCACATGCTACTTTGACTGGACCTCATACAAGTCAGGTTTGGACTTACAGGGACTTGCCGGGTCATGGCCGGGGGTGGTTAGTCCTGCGATGGAGCATATCTGGGAACCTATACTTAGACTAACGATATAATAACAAAGCATATAAAAAGAATAATCTGAAATGTCTTTGATTAGATCTTTGATTAAGTGCCACCATCTGCATGTGAAAGCCAGAAACTGTCCTCTGGCTGAAGCTAAGTATGACAGGACATGGTTAGTATTGGGATGGGAGACCTTGGTGAAAACCAGGTGCCAGAGTGGGACCTGCGGCTGTAAAGTGCCCAAAATGTCATTGTGTTCTTAGGCAAGATAATTTACCCATATTGTCTTGTATGTGCGTGTGAATAGTTGGTGGTCGTTAGAGGGGCCGATGCTGATTGCAGCGCTTTTGTATGTGTAGGGCAGCTGCGGCTACAGTCATTGTGTATCACCACTATGTACAGAGTGAATGAATAATGCCATGGGAAGTGTCTTTGAGCATCCAAACAAGTGCTGTATGAAACCAATGGACTATTATTGGGTTATTTTTTTTAATTTTTTTTTAGTATTTATAGTTTCCAGTGACATCAAGACATTTAGCTGGAGTTGAGATTAGACAAATTATTATCCACGTGGAACTGAAACTAGTCCTCCGTGTTTAATAATACAAATTGAAATTATACTTTGTTTTTATGAAGTGGTGTTGTTATTCAAACCCAAAATGTGATTGTTGTCAGTTGGAAGGATATATCTGATTAGAATGGAAAATTGTGGAACTGATCCTTACAAAGTAATAATACGGTTTAGTATTAGATTTGTTGGAAATGACTTTAAGAAGCAGTGAATAGAAAAGTAATCTTAAGTTTCCTCCCTCAGAAATGATTACATAATCACATGCAGGAACGTGAAACAGTTTTTAAAGTCCATCAGATTATTCCTCCAAGAAACACATAAATCTGAAAATACATAAAATAATAAGGAGCAGCTCATGTGTTGCCTTCTCCTCTCAAAGCTCTTTAAGATGTGAGCTCGGCTTTTGGAAACCCCGTTCTCTGAATAATTCGTAAAAGTTGATCTTGTTCAGGAGCATAAAAGTATATTATGCATGCCTTTTTACAAAATCCGAAATAATGAGAGTTCCTTGGCACCCGAGTGCAAAGGACCACCGCCTCGTAAAACCAGGCAGATCTCAATTAGCGCTCATCTCTATCATTAACTACAGCCATAAACTATTAATGCTCTCCAGCCATTTCTCTCGATAAGGCTTCCCACATTTGAAAAATTCTCATTAGGGGCTAAATTAGGGCACTCTCTGAGATCAAATTTGGTTTTACCTCCTTTTTTTACATTCCCAAATAAAGATTTCATGAAACATCTCACATTGGGCTGTGTTTCTCCTGCGTGGAGAGCGGATGCAGAGTGTTATCAGGGTAAACAAAGGCCTATAGATTGTTCTCTGCGTTAGCTGCTTACATGTAATCCTCCACAGATGGCTGCATCGGCTCTGCACAATCTCCACAAAAGTAATTACTCATTATATATCATGCAAATTATGATTTTGGGTGGACTTTTTAAAGTATTTGAGTGAAATACAACAGGAGAGCTATATATTGAGTCTATAGGACATGTCACAGCTCTGTTTTTTTTCAAGGATAAACCAGGAAGGACCAAAAGCAGATATTAAAAATAATGACGATTAAGGAAATAAAGGAAACTCCAGAAAAAAACAAAAACAAAAATAACACCAAATCCAAGGGAAACTCAGGAACCAGGAAAACAGATGGACAAAGACAAGAACATACATTGGACCAGAAACACATGAGGAAGAGCACAGGTACATATAGACAGAGACGCAGGTGACACACATTGGGGCGGGGCAGTTAACTAAGTACTAAGTTCCTCTCCCTATAAGTTAATGATTATGAGAGAAAATGTGTTTGTCGTTTGATGTGAAATCAATTTCCTTTTTAAAAAACTATTGACATTAAAGCTAGGATACCTATACCTCTTCCTATCATTGCGAAGCTGAATCCACCAAGCGTTGGATTGTTCACCCACTAATAGCTAACGTGAGCTGGGTTTAGACCATCATGCTTAGTTTTACCTACTGTAGTAATCCTGTTACTTTTACAAATTATTCAGAGAACGAGGCCCTGAGCACTTTTAGCAGCACAGGGACTGGTCTCATGCTGGGGCCCAGAGTCAGGAATAACATGGGGAGGCAGTGTTTCAGATTTATATATGAAAATGTGAGTCAGACTGCTACACTGACAATTTTCATAACCAGGTTGAATGATTGTATCTTCAGTCTTTTTAATGTCCTGTGAGTATTTATGAATTTAATTTCATATTTGATTGTTTTGTGTAAACACTTGCCTTATCTAAATTTAAAAAAAATACATATTGAATTGTATTATCCTATATTTTAGGACAAATCTATGTGTCCTTGGATGGTGACTGTTGCCTACAAAGATGTTGATTTTTTTGGCCCAAAAACGCTTGAATAATGTACGCATAATTCAGGTATGGCTGATCTGCGAGTCAAGACACAAACCAAAGCTGGATCGACTATGGCTTCCATTTTTGATATTGTTTACAGAGCAACCTTATTGATTGGTTGTTGATGTGAACATATTTCAGCGTTTGTTTCACACTTGTGCATTGTGACTGTATCACTTTCTTTACACAATTCCTCTGAAATTGTCCGACCATTTATACTATTTTGTTGCCTTCTCGTAATCCCACTATACTTCCACCTATTTTGAACCCAAATAAACTTTTCTAGCAGATCCACTTATGCAAATTTCCAGCAAAGTCCGGTATCATTCCCTTTTTGACCATTCGCAGGGATGCCATGTTGATATAGAATTGGCCAAACGCTTTAATATGCGGACAGAGACAGATAAGCCTATGTGCTGTAACGCCAATACTATTCTCCATTTCTTCAAATTACTCCCCCATCGGTCACTCCAGCTCCATAAACTTAACATGCCATTAAAATGATGAGAGATGACCTTCATAGTCTCGTGCTTTATCACAGTTTATTGGCCCGCCCAGAGCTGGTGGGCATAAAGCTGGGGCCGGAGCTGCAGTTACTTGTTCGACGTCGGTGTTTCTAAAGATAGCGGCCGTATTGACACGTCTTCCACCTCCACACTGCGTCCATCGTCGCATCATTTACAGCAGAATACACAATAAGCTGACACCTAAACAAACATGGAAAAATACACTTTTTACAGGATGCTGTTTGTTAGTGGTGGTGCGTGTGCATTCTTCAACAGATATAGTGAGTTGGAGGATAAGACAGTTCTGCTACTCGCTTGTCACCACCCATGCTCAATGGTTTGCCTCTCATTAAAAGAAAGTCTTGCTAAATTTTTTACTTGGATGTTTTTCTCATTTAATGCCAACAGCTGTATACTGAGACAAAAAAAGCTAGCATGATACAGCCACATTTTTACATATTATGTGTCCACTATGAGCCGAACGTTGATAGAAATCTACTCTTGACATAAATATAAAGTGGTTGAGTTGTTTGATTGAATGACCCATAGGTTAAACTTAAGGAATGCGTTATCGTCCCAGTATGGAAATGTGTCTTCTGCATTTGATCCATCCTTCAATGCTATAGATCAGGGGTGCCAAATCGGTCCTCAAAGGGCCGGTGTGGCTGCAGGTTTTCATTCCAACTTAGCAGGAGCACTCCAGACTCCACCCATTTCTTTCTGCTGAACACCTGAATTTCACCTACGGGGATCAATAAAGTGTCTGTCTATCAATTTATCTATTTATTCAAGTGAGTCCAGTCTTAACCAGCTGAACCCATGACTTGAGACTTGAGTAAAAAGGTGGAGTCTGGTGTGCTCCTGCTTGGTAGGAACGAAACCCTTCCACTGGGTTTTTTAAATGTTCGTTGCCAATAAAGGAAGGTCTACACACAGTAGTTGTGATCCATGATATTCAACAACATTTATTGACATCTGTTGACATTTATTCTTATGTATTCGCATTGGCCTCTTATGGAACAATGGCTTTATGTGTTATCATTACATTCCCTGTGTTTTAACTGTTTGATTATCTGATCTGTGTTGGCAAATCAACAGCTTTGTAAAGACCTCCGAGATAATAATATTTTTGGTGATTTAGGACTTAACAAGAAAAAAAAAAAAGTATGTATATATATATATATATATATATATATATATATATAGTTTGAGGAATTTACCTTTAGTGCATGTTTTTGGGTGGTTTGGAACACCCAGGGGAGGCCCACACAGACACAAGAAGAAACATGCTAACCCTAGACTGAAATGAAACAAACAGGACTCAAACCCATGACCTTCTCGATGTGAGATGTGAGCGTGACCTACCCAGCCATGTGCAGATATGAAACCAGCCCCCAAGGACTCACCACAGTCTTCACCAATGCTGCTGAGTGTCCTTGGGGAACACACTTAAAACACCTCGACCCCAGTATTATGTGTGTGAATGGGTACTTTGAATTGTAGAATTGCTCTGTAATAATGCGCCCGTTAACCATTTGCTCACTTAGTTGGATAATCTGTTTATATCTTCACAGAGAGGAAAGGACTTGACGCTTAGAAGGTTTCTCTAACTGCTGAAACATGCCAGGTAATTTAAGCCGTACTTGACCTGGGGCCGACAACCTGGATTAAAAAACTGGATTTGAGCTGGATTGACTGGATTCTGGACTTTAAAACGGGTTATGATACATCCTTGTGGATTCACACCACAGCTGCATTTTATTTGGAATGTTGTGACACAATCAAAAAACAAATGTCAATATCAAACAATAGAGATTTACAACAAGGTATAGTATGACTGTATAGGTGGAGCTGAAGTTGGTTGGATGACACTGTGTGCCTCAATGGCGACTTTGTTTTGCCTTTGAGGCCACATAAAAAGGCCCAGAGGGTTTGGACATGCTTGTTCTAAGCCTTAAACATAAAGAAGACATAATGCACTGTCTAGAGAGTGACTTGAGCCTGCAACAAATACAATGTTGCCGTAAACACTAATTTAGCCAAATGTTGTCACGTTAAAGCTAAGATTTCCCTCTTCATTCATAAATAAGTTCCAGAGTTTGAGAATAAAGTCAAAGTTTATGGGGTGACAAACGTTAAGCCAAAGCTTACAGCAGTTTCGAAATATCTGCAAAAGGCAACTCAGTCCAAAGTAAGTAGAGATGTCTGACATTTTCATTGAGTGTTCTATTCAATTTATTAAGAATAGGCAGATAAATCGACGCTGGATTACACAACTCCCAAAGAAAAACTTGTGATTGTGAATTGCACAATCACAAGCATTAGTGTTGCACCGAGTCACTGGCTGCAGTTCAGTGAGAGCGAAGAGTTTTTAAATCATACTCCGACATTATACTGGACACTGCATCTTTTATACAACTGCTCTGTTAAACATCTGCGATTGCTTCTCCCTCCAATAAAAATAAATACATTCTGTTTTCTTTATGACACCATTCTGTACAACATCAGTTTAAAAACACTAAAAGGCTGTAAATTACATCCAAAACATATTTACTTCTGCTCGCAAAAATCCCTGAATTTTAAACAGCTCTATAGGAATGAAAATGAAAGGCGCATGTAAAAATTAATATTACATTTGCGTGACTTCCTCTGCTGTTTAAAAAGTAATGAGACTGAATAAAAAAGCACTCAACTTAATAGCCTTGAAATATTGGGCCCCTGTCTGCACTTCCAGGAAGCAGACAGTGTTCAAATTGTTGGCAATATAAGCCGTCTTTTACATAATGCTTCTGTCCATTTGATAACTTAATTGTTCCCCGCATTAGGAGGAAGCTTTTACTCAAATTTAGGACAAACAGATCAAATGTACCAAGGACCAAGGCTGCATCTGTGTCGAAGGAGCAGCCATCTTCCCGTGGACCCACCACCTGCAGGAAGAGCAGCAAGGGACTGGTGCTGTGTGAATTGGGTTGCAGTTCTGATTGCCAACCCCCCTGACCCAGAAATGGAAAATAAAGGGATGTAAATGAAAATGAAATGAAAGATCAAATGTAATCGTTGGATGTCTGTTGAGTCTCAAGGCAAAGTTTGAGAAATGTTAATATATGGTTTGTTGTTTACTCGGTTACAAAAGAGAACCATGAGTCATTTAGGAGTGCGGCAGACAAGGCCAAACAAACGCAATCTATTGTATTCTTCAAAGTTCTGATGCTGAAAAACAGTGTTTGACAATGTTTGCTTTGTTTGAAAATGATAACATAACAGCTTTCCTTTCAAAGAACTTCTGATCAATGCTCAATGGCAAAGTTAGAGTTCCCATTCATTGTCCTTTTAAGTTTCAAAAAATCAAAATATTGACCCTTTGCATGTGATGTCCTGGCCACGCCCACTCTCCATGACTGACAGCGGAAGTCGAACTGCTAGCCTTCGGAAACTTCACGAATAACAGCCAAAATTGTGATATTTTGCGGTGCGGTTGGTTGTACTAACAGGCAAGGACATAAGCCAAATGTGTCTTTTTATCTGATACCTGCTCGTCATGAAGACAGAGGACAGCAATCCAAGGACTCCTGGATTTGCAGTAAACACTTTTTACAAGATAAATCGATCACAATTTTTTATTTTCTTTCCCGAGACAACGAAACAAGGAACGCTTGAAGTCAAACGTGTGCTCTTACCACTGTCCAATATGTGCGCTGCAATATTGAAATTAAATAAAACACAAATAAAAGATCTCTTATCTTATCTTAGACGTCAGTTGCGTTTTTCACTGTTTTCCTCTCAGTCAATATGTATCATGTTTGGCTGTAGACAGAAAAGTGCATTGCTAATGCGCTAATGCTACCAGCAAAATTTACATTTTAAATCTGCTCCAGTGTGAGGAGATGGATTGTTAACGACCTAATGATAAAGACCATGTGGGGTGAACTCGGGAAAATTGGACATTTCATTTAATGGATAAAATGGACTAGGGGGACATGGTACGGGTCAAG
This sequence comes from Knipowitschia caucasica, assembly GCA_964034765.1. NCBI lineage: Eukaryota > Metazoa > Chordata > Actinopteri > Gobiiformes > Gobiidae > Knipowitschia > Knipowitschia caucasica. Next base: position 8,118,383 of record OZ035843.1, read on the forward strand.
ATCCAGTTCAGCTATCCTTAACTTCTCCAAATACCGCTCTTTGTGAGCCATGGCAAGATGTCCTATTTCACCTATAACGCAATTGAACATGTGCTTTAAGCAGCCACTTCTCGTTTTAGTAGAGGAGTCATGTTTTTAAGAGTTGTAGTCTGTAGCTAGTTTCCACTACTTCCGCCGTAAGCTCAAGCGCAACCACGTGACTGGATGACGTTGATGCATCTGGTCAATTGCTGTTTGAAGGAACGTATATGTGGTAACTACTATCCATGGCTGATCTTAGCCATATTGTTCAATTCTAACTTTTAGGATTAGGGTTTAAGTCGAGTGTTAATATTTAGTATTGCTGATTAGCTAAGATAAAAAGGAATAAAGGAAATTTTATAATGTTAGCTTGAATATAATAATCTGTATAAACATTAAATACACTAACAAGTTGATATTCAGAGCCTCAGAGTGAATGACTTATTACTTAAGTACACATTACAGTACATATTGATTTGCACTGTATACAGGTGTATACTTTTAAATACTCAGTTTCTTTATTAAGCCAAGCAAAACTGAAATTTCCCCACTGTAGGACAAATAAATGATCTCTGTATCTTATAAACTTGAAAGAAATAAATATATAATGAAAACCAATCTATTCTATCGTTATTTTAGATATTTGTTTTGCTTCCTCAGGGCTCCATCATAATAAAAGCATGTCTATTTTTGCCACATTTAACTATGTTTTATAACAAAATAACTGGAATGTTTTAAATACCACACAAGTCTGTTTTACACTTGCCATAATCTGCCTTACATGTTTTGTTAGATCAAATCTGTCTTATTTTAAATCCCCGGAGTCACTATAAATCTGAAAGCACTGTATGGTTTTCACGTCATGTAAACTGTTCTCCTGTGTCTATTCAATCCAAATCCGAGTGAAACAAAACCCTGTAAAATACCTTTTTTGACTGTGAGAAAAACTGTGGTCAGAGCGCACCAACCCAAACTTGTGGTGTGAATTATGTAGGAGTGTGATCTGGGATATCCCCCTCTGCTTCAGACAAATCACATCACGCAGGCTTTTTTTTTCTTGGGAGAACAGTGCGTCCCGTCTCCAGCCCTGTTCATTTGCTCCGCATATGCCTGGTGCATAGTTAAGGTCAGCGTAACCTATGGGAGAACTGCAGATATGGGATGATTTAAGCTCCATTTGGCCCGGGACATTTTCCATCTGTTAAATAGCCTCCCCATTTGCTGCAGCGATATGAGAAGCATGCTAAGTATTAAGAGGTGGTTTGGGGATAAAGGGTCATGGGTTCAGCTTGTTTACTAAAATGCAATGGCCAATTGGAAAAACTGGATGACAAAATCAGAAGCACACAAACATGTTCTATGTTATCACTTATGTCAGAAAATTTTAGAATCGAGAACGTGGAAAGGAAAGTCCATTTACTTACTGTAATATACTGTATAACTAACGATGTGAAACTAATACATGACTCATTACACACTGATATATCAAGCCTTTATTTTTTATGATGTGGATAATTGGCTTACGGCCAACGTTTGAAAGAAAAAGACATCTCAGAATTTTTGAAAATGGACTTTAAGCCATACTCATTCATAATTATATTCAATGCACACAGGCTTGGCATATGTCTACTTTGCATGTAATGAGTGTTTGATGGGTTTCAAACTTTTGAAGGATATTCTAAGTTCGTACCTAAATACAACAGGACATTGACTTCTCGTTTATTGAAGGAGTGACACGTTTCGGACCAAATAATATGATAATTAGCATGATGGCTCGTTGGGTCAATCTCAAGGGTTTTATGCCTTTTTGTGTTTCTGTTTGTGTGTTCCTCCCTTTAATACCATACAGTCTTTCACAGTTTATGATACAAGACTGTTCTAAATATAAGGCAAAACTTGATAAGCCACAGTTGTTTTATTCTGAATAAGAATGTCAGCAGGCTGATAATAGGGATGGAGGGCATACATTGCCATTATAAAGCTCACAGGACAATGAACAGGGAAAAGGGGGCCTGCACGCTTCAAAAAATGATGAATGATTGGATTGCTGCAGATTATGCACCAAAACCTGTTTGAATGAGCTGAAAAAACACTGTAAAGGCAGGCTATTCACTGGAAAATAATGTAGACGTTATAGAATAAAGTGAGGAAAATGCTGTACTAGTTTGTTTGAAAGTTTCATTGAGTGCAACAAATATGTTCCATGGAAAATTGAGGTTTTACGATTATCCATTTGGAATGATAATCCAATCCAAGGAATGAACTAGGCATGACGATTTCAAAACAAGGTTCAGACCATGCCATAATTGAGAATCCTTTCCAACATCTAAAAGCATTGTGTTGCATTCTCCCAACAATGACCCACATAAAATTGTCCATACATTCTAGTAGCTAAACTCTGCTTCACGGATAACTCCTTTGGATATGAAAAAGGTTTCTCACTACCCACCACCTACCTTTTATTGTGTTGACATATCTTGGTTGTTGGACGCAAATATGACAAGAATGCAAACTATCAGAGGGTGTTTTGAGGATAGGAATCGTAGGTTGTGTTTACTAAAATACCACGCTGAGCTTTTGAACATAGTAAAATGATTGGAGCGAGTAGTAGACAATGGCTTTTAGCAAACTAAACCCCTTTTTGGAGGGCAGCCGAAATTGCAGAGGCGGTCAGGGTGTTCCGTTACAAAAAGCCAAACACGACTCTATAATTTGGCTTTGCGCATGAAGTCTAAACTAATTGCACTTCAGTTAGATTCCAAAGCATCTTTCTGTCCTCTGCCTCTCACTCCTACACTGACTACACAGCCCACAGTTCAAATTATTGAGTTGCAATAATAATAAGCTTTTCAACCTTGTTAAATATAGAAAGGCTTCCATGCACGAAGAGAAATTGGCTTGGAAGCTATATTACCGACAGTCAAACATTTACTGTGGCATATGAATGAGATTATTTCTGTCTCCCTTCAATTTGTAGCTTGCAGACAGACATCTATAGGTTTATTTTGCCAAGGATTACATTTTGTGAGGCATTACAACATTACTGTATGCAGCACAAACAAACCGAAAACTGGTTTGGTATAATTGGAAACATCTGGATCTCATTTTGGGTCTCCACCATCACCAGTACTATAACATCTTATATAGACGTTGTGAGACTGGCTCGACTGGCATATCCGGCAGTAAACATGGGTTACGTGATGCTAAAAAGGGGATGACATACAACTGGTATGGTCGTGAAAAGGAAGCATGGCCACCAACATGCGTGTTGTGTTCTGTCAAGGCTGATCAACGTTGACAATATGCGCTCGGAATGCTATGGTGCGACTTTATCTCAGACGACAAAAGAGATTTCTGACACTGAGGAGGAAGCATTCTACTTATTTGACCGTAAAATGTACCGTTCCTCACCTTGGAGTATAACTGAAACTCAAAAGACAAGCTTTATCCCACCAGGGGTATTTTGTTTGAGCAGCACAGGGCATGAAAATACAAAAACATAGGAAATGTTGGTTCCTACAGCTCTCACAACAATGTTTTTCTACCTCTAGTTTTACCATATGTTGCATTATGCATTACACATATTATGTTTGGCCAGTGTCACATCTGTTGTTGTTGTTGATGTTGCTGCATTACAGTGTTCATGGTTTAACACTGGTTCAGTCCAGAGCAGAGAGGATTCATGGTCAGGCGAAAATCCTGACCATGATCAGGCGAAAATCAGGCAAAAAACCACAAGAAGAATGCAAACTTTTTGAAAAATACTAATGAAGCATTCAGCTTTTGACTTAACTAGAGCAGAGAAAATGGTCTGAACCAAGCAGCTACTCCACCCTGTGACCTGTCCTGCTCCAACTCAGCGGCTACTCCACCTCTTCTGCTGTAACATGTCCTGCTCCACCCAGCGGCTACTCCAACCTCTTCTGCTGTAACGTGTCCTACTCCACCCAGAGGCTACTCCATCTCTGCTGCTGTGACCTAAAGGGCTGTTACTTATTATTACTATTGATAGCTTTTTAGAATGATCAATTTTATGTTTTATCTTTGCTGCACCTGTATCTATCGATCTCTAGAAAGACAGCACCTCAGCCAAGTCATTCTCATTAAGGAAAATGTACAGTATGTTCTATTAGGATAAAGGCAGCAAATTGTGGTCTGATTTCTGGTTGATCCAACTGTAAAATCTTGTCGAATACTGTCTGTTGTTTTGCCGCAAACCTCATGTTATATTCTTTGTCAACTGCAACATTGTAACACATAAAGCACATTGACAATTCCTTATTTCCTTTGTGTGCATGGTTTTATTTCGTCATAACATTTTCTCATTTAGTATTCCCCAACTGTGGCACACTGTTTTCGTTGAAAACAATAACGGCTGTAGAGTTTTATTGTTGTATTCATCCATATTCTGGTGGATTGTCACGTGTTCAACAAAACAAAGTCATTCTCATCAAAGTGTAGTATAATAATGTACAATAATATGCCTAATATACAAGCACAGTGTCTCTCTAATCTTCCCATGTTATGACCCAGTAGGTGATATTGGACAATTTCACGCCTAGGCAGAGCAAACACATCTCATGGTACACAATAACGCATAAAGCACTGAAAAAACACTGTCCTACTTTTGTGTCAATTTGTCATGTAGCTGTGTCTTCATTGATGAGCGCCCCCTACTGTTTAACCTTTGCCTTTGTCAACTAAAGCCATTCTTCCTTTAAGGGATGTTATTGGTAAATGATCAGTTATATAGGGAATTAGGTCGATCTGACAAACACACACACACGCACGCACACACACACACACACACACACCTTGCTTTATAGATATATTGTTTGTTTAAAAATCTACCTTTTTAAAACAAACAAATCAACGGTCTTTTACAAACAAAAAACTGTTCCAAAACCACAATAATAGTGCGACCTGAGAAACGTCTTGTAAAGCAAAGTTATTGGGAAAAAGGCTTAGTCCATTTATCACCTGCAGGTCCTGAACTTGTGCCACTTTCTCAGGGATTAAATTGCATCTGACAGGTGAAAAGTCCCACTAAGGCAATACAGCGGGGACGGCAAAATGAAAATAAATGAGCTTTTAAAACCTAATGAAGGATTTAACCTAAATCAAACGCAGGTGGCTGCTTGCACATTCAGAGCAGAGAGAACCAGGGCAGAGGAGCAGGAGAGCAGAGGCTGGAGTCTTAAGGCTCAACATTAAATAGATTTTGTTTATTGAATACAAATGAAAATACTGTGTGAGAAGGTTGTAGAATTGTGTCTTGTTATTGCTCTGAATCCAAATATTACACATTGATTTGTTAGTGGAGCCAAATACACATTGTGAAAACACGTGTTGACGATAAAATACAGATTTAGTCGGTCACATCTAGGGTGAGGTGCTCAGTAGAGACAGGGGAAGAGCTCGGAGTAGAGACGCTGCTTTGCTACATCAGGAGGAGCCAGTTGAGGTGGCTCAAGCATCTGTTTTAGATGCCTCCTGGAAGACTCCCTGGGGAGGTGACCCGGGCCTGTCCCACCAGGAGGAGACAAGGGGAAGACCCAGGAAACAGAGAGACTGTCTCTCAGCTGGCCAGGGAATGCCTTAGTATTCCCCCAGATGAGCTGGAGGAAGTGTGTGTGGAAATGGAAATCTGGGAGTCTCGGCTCAGAATGCAGCGGAAGAAAAAAGATGGATGGATATTTTTAGATCAGATTTTTCACACAGAATTGTGAGAAAGAGAACAATATTACCTCAATCCATCAGCTTTCTGCTCAGTGCATCATATAGTCACTCACAGGGCTATTTAGAGCTTGTGCTTCACAACAAGAAGGTTCTGGGTTTGAGTCCAGCTTCGGACGGGGTCTTTCTGTGTGGAGTTTGCATGTTCTCCCCATGTTTGTGAAGGTTTTTGCAGGTGCTCAGGTTTCCCCTAAAACTGACAAAATGTACAATACTTTGGTTGTGGGTGTGAGTGTGACTGTGAGAGAACAGATGTGAATAATCCCAACGCTGAAATCAGGAGAGGTGTATTCATTAACCTGCACTCTCCCAACCCAATTACACAACAAATAAAGTAATTATTTATAACACGTAGGAGAATGAAAGGAGATTGTTGTGATAGGATTTGTTCACAACATTTGGTAACACTTTACATTACGGGCCGGTAAGTCCATGGTACTTACAGTGGTACTTCTAGGTACTTACAGTGGTACTTCTAGGTACTTACAGTGGTACTTACGGTGGTACTTACGGTGGTACTTACGGTGGTACTTACGGTGGTACTTACGGTGGTACTTACGGTGGTACTTACAGGGGTACTTACGGTGGTACTTACGGTGGTACTTACGGTGGTACTTACAGTGGTACTTACAGTGGTACTTCTAGGTACTTACGGTGGTACTTACGGTGGTACTTACGGTGGTACTTACGGTGGTACTTACGGTGGTACTTACGGTGGTACTTACGGTGGTACTTACGGTGGTACTTACGGTGGTACTTACGGTGGTACTTACAGGGGTACTTACGGTGGTACTTACGGTGGTACTTACAGTGGTACTTACAGTGGTACTTACAGTGGTACTTCTAGGTACTTCTAGGTACTTCTAGGTACTTACAGTGGTACTTCTAGTGGTACTTCTAGGTACTTATTGTGGTACTTACAGTGGTACTTAGAGGTACTTATTGTGGTACTTACAGTGGTACTTCTAGGTACTTATTGTGATAATTCTAGATACAGCTGTAACTTAGTAATTCAAGGACACTACAGTATTATTCCTATGTAGTAAATGTGGTACTTCTACATACATACATACAGAGGTCATTTGTAGGATTGTTTGACTATAAAACATAAAACAACATTATGTAAAACAAACGTCTTTATTAATATGGAATAAGTAGCACAGAAAGGACAGTATAAATACATTTAATGCATATTTCAAAACAAGTTTCAAGGACAAGGGAAACACTGCAAGAACTAGGTACCCAACCCAAGTAACAAGAATTACACATTACCAGGTACTTACCAGCCAAGTACCAGGTACTTACCAGCCAAGTACCAGGTACTTACCAGCAAGTACCAGGTACTTACCAGCAAGTACCAGGTACTTACCATAGGGACTGGCCCATAATAAGACAAAGGACTTTAACATAAGTACCAGTGATAACACCAGTAATTATACAGTAAGTACCAGGTACTTACCATAGGGACTGGCCCATAATAAGACAAAGGACTTTAACATAAGTACCAGTGATAACACCAGTAATTATATAGTAAGTACCAGGTACTTACCATAGGAACTGGCCCATAATAAGACAAAGGACTTACCCATAAGTACTAGTGATACCAGTAATTATATAGTATACCATGTACTTACCAGCAAGTACCTGGTACTTGCTGGTAAGTACCTGGTACTTGCTGGTAAGTACCTGGTACTTGCTGTTAAGTACCTGGTACTTGCTGGTAAGTACCTGGTACTTGCTGGTAAGTACCTGGTACTTGCTGGTAAGTACCTGGTACTTGCTGGTAAGTACCTGGTACTTGCTGGTAAGTACCTGGTACTTGCTGGTAAGTACCTGGTACTGGTACTTGCTGGTAAGTACCTGGTACTTGCTGGTAAGTACATGGTATACTATATAATTACTGGTATCACTAGTACTTATGGGTAAGTCCTTTGTCTTATTATGGGCCAGTTCCTATGGTAAGTACCTGGTACTTACTATATAATTACTGGTGTTATCACTGGTACTTATGTTAAAGTCCTTTGTCTTATTATGGGCCAGTCCCTATGGTAAGTACCTGGTACTTACTGTATAATTACTGGTGTTATCACTGGTACTTATGTTAAAGTCCTTTGTCTTATTATGGGCCAGTCCCTATGGTAAGTACCTGGTACTTGCTGTTAAGTACCTGGTACTTGCTGGTAAGTACCTGGTACTTGCTGGTAAGTACCTGGTACTTGGCTGGTAAGTACCTGGTAATGTGTAATTCTTGTTACTTGGGTTGGGTACCTAGTTCTTGCAGTGTTTCCCTTGTCCTTGAAACTTGTTTTGAAATATGCATTAAATGTATTTATACTGTCCTTTCTGTGCTACTTATTCCATATTAATAAAGACGTTTGTTTTACATAATGTTGTTTTATGTTTTATAGTCAAACAATCCTACAAATGACCTCTGTATGTATGTATGTAGAAGTACCACATTTACTACATAGGAATAATACTGTAGTGTCCTTGAATTACTAAGTTACAGCTGTATCTAGAATTATCACAATAAGTACCTAGAAGTACCACTGTAAGTACCACAATAAGTACCACTGTAAGTACCACTGTAAGTACCACCGTAAGTACCACCGTAAGTACCACCGTAAGTACCCCTGTAAGTACCACCGTAAGTACCACCGTAAGTACCACCGTAAGTACCACCGTAAGTACCACTGTAAGTACCTAGAAGTACCACTGTAAGTACCTAGAAGTACCACTGTAAGTACCACTGTAAGTACCACTGTAAGTACCACCGTAAGTACCACCGTAAGTACCACCGTAAGTACCACCGTAAGTACCACCGTAAGTACCTAGAAGTACCACTGTAAGTACCTAGAAGTACCACTGTAAGTACCATGGACTTACCGGCCCGTAATGTAAAGTGTTACTCAACATTTTTCATTGATAAGACTATTTTCTGTTTTTTAACAAACACAACACAGTTACAAAGAAAGAAAGAGAAGGAGGCACTCTGAAAACTGTGTTCTTTTTAATACATGATCATAATCTCATATTTGTATATATTTATATAAATATTCTTTTTAAAGCCATATAAATGCAAACAGGGCACCTCTATAAAATCACCAACACTTCAACTTGAGAGACTAAAATTGTGCACGTTCGCAGTCCATTTGGCTACAATCTGTGCCTTCCTGTTATGTCATCACACAAACATTTGCTCCGGAGCTCCACCTCTTCCCTTTTCCAGCGTGGCCTTGCCTTTGGTATTTACTCACGCTTTTCCTGGGGTCGCCGTGTCAACCGCCGTAACCGATGGGAACGTGCCGCTTTCCAGTGTTTTGATTGGCTGAGGAGAACATGGGAATGAAGGGTCGGGCATCCTCTGGGCTCCCCTACCCAAAACACACACACACACACACACACACACACACACATAACTTCCTATAACTATGGAGCACTATAAAAATATACATGTCAAACTTACAAATGTTATAATGATTTAAAGAGTTGAAAAGTATAAATCGCTAGCTTATTCATGTTTTATGTCTAAATAGTCCGTAATTATTCATTATTTGTTATGTGGTGGTAAAGCCAAAGCTGACGTTACATAATCATATATTTTTCCCAAGTTTCAAGTGTTTAAGGTAATCTATACCAACGGTGACCGGACTTGCCCAAGGGCCACCAACCCTGATTATAAAACATTTTTGATTGGATTCAAGGCTTTTGAGGCTTTGAAATTGGAAATGGTGTGCGTGAATACTAATAAGTTAACAACTTGATTCTTCTGAGCTTCACAACATAGCAAGACTACATTGGTGGAGCTTAAGTTGGCTGGCTCACACTGTCAAAGTGCCTCAATGGATTTTTTGTGTTCGCATGGCAGAGTGCTTCAGAAAAGGGCGGTGGGCTGCTTTTGGTCAATAGGCTTAAGTTTGGATTCATTCAAGATAATACAATAGAATAAAATAAACTCTGGAGCTATACACTTGGCTCAGAAGTATTTACATGTGCATATTGTACTTTAGCAGAGGAGAATATGAGCAGAATAAACAATATCAGCAGGTAAAGTGACTAGTGAATGACAGAATACACTTACAGTCTTGTTATACAGTCTGAATGAGTGAACTTGTCAAAACTATTCCAAAATCAAGAACTCTATCTTTTAAAATCAAGATTAACATCGTGAATTTGTTCTGTATACAAATGTTATTTTATTTTTTACAGCGACTCTACCTAAGGTCTTCTGCAGTGTTTTCCGCCCATGTTTCCAGAGTAATTCTGCAGTTAACCCCTCGTGCTCTAGAATGAAAAGGAGAAAATGATGTCATGCGATGGAGCTTGACCTTTTGCGGCTGCGTTTCATGGGAAGAAGTTTAAACGGTGGTGACAGAGAATCCTCCTGGGTACAAGATCTGTTACACTCAAGTTCAACCACAGGATAGACCAACATCTGAGAGGAGCGGCAGAGGGGGAGGAGAAGTGTGGACCTAACTAGTGTTAAATTACCTGCCATGTTTTAATATGATGTTTTTTCTAACTATTGCAAACACAAAATCTCATGGATGTAAAATCCAGGCAAATAAAACATACCCAATAAACCCATGGATAGTTATCTGACCAATTGGCAAACATCTTGAATGTATTCATTGAAGCTATTGCTCAACTGGATTCCTTTGGACTTTTAGTATTTTGTTCTGTAGACCAGTGTAGGTGAGGTATATATACAGTAGATGAATCAGAATCCTTTTTATTGCCCTGTGAGTAACAGGAAGTCACAAACTAGAAGATTGCTTTGGCTCTCGGTGCAACAAGTTAAATCAGAAGGCATGCATAAATAAAAATCTACATACATTTCTTCAGTTAACTATATAGAAGTGCACTAGGTGCACACAATAGACCCTTAAGAGTGGGGTGGGAGGTTCTAGTCCTGATGAACCGTAGTCTCCTGCCTGAGGGGAGTGGTTGGAATAGTCCATGTGCAGGGTGAGAGGGGTCAGCAGTGATACAACCAGCCCGCCTGCGAGCATGGGCGAATTACAGGTCCTGCAGCTATGGGAGGCTGCGGCCGATCACCTTCTGTTCAGCGCCAGGTTGTTACCACAGCACCAGGACACCAGCCGGGTGGTGTCATCCGCAAACTTGATGAGCTTCACGGAGTCGTGGCTTGAGGTGCAGTGGTTGGTGTACAGGGAAAAGAGCAGGGAAGAAAGAACACAACCCTGTGGGGATCCTGTATTTAAAATCCTAAAGTCTGAGACATTCTTCCCCAGATGCACTTGCTCCTTCCTGTCTGTCTGGAAATCAGTGATCCACCTGCAGGTGGAATCGGGCACGTTGAGCTGGGAGAACTTGTCCTGGAGCAGGGATGGCAGGATGGTGTTAAAGGCAGAGCTGAAGTCCACGAACAGGACCCTGCGTAGGTCCTCGGGGAGTCCAGGTGCTGCAAGATGGAGTGGAGGGCCAGGTTAATGGCGGCGTCTGCAGATCTGTTGGCTCTGTAGGTGAACTGCAGGGGATCCAGGAGTGCGGAGGTAGAGAATTTCAGACGAGAGAGGACCAGGCGCTCGAAAGATTTCATAAGTACAGATGTCAGTGCCACAGGTCTGTAGTCATTAAGTCCAGTTATCCTGGTCGTCTTTGGGACAGGGACTATGATGAAGGTTTTGAAGCAGGCTGGGATGTGGCAAGACTACATTTTGATTGATTTGAATTGTATTTGTTTATTTATTTCAAACAGATACAACAACATCACAGAAAAATATGATAATGTGACAAGAAAACCTCTACATTGTTTGAATAGGGATTGGGGAATTTGGAAGGGAATTCAAATAGGGGGTTTGAATTCCCTTCCAGCCATTCAGACACATACTACGAAACAAAAAATAAAATAAACATTCTACCAAAAATTCCCTCCAATAAAACACATGAGATAAGAGAACCTTTTGCGTCCCACAGTGGGGAACTTTCAAATTATCGGTGCACATACGGGACAGTAAGCACACAAGGAGCACACACAATATACAGTATGAGTAGCTTCAATAATAATTTATCAATACATAACAGCTAATGACACACACACACACAGACACACACACTTTTGAATGTGCTGGAAAACGGCTGCAAGTCTTAAGTAGCTCTGAAACAGTTGTTGTTTTTTATTTGTATTGCCTTTTTCTACCTGAGATGTTGCTGCAGTACAGTGATCATGGTTTTACACTGGTCCAGACCAGAGCAGACTAGCAGAGGAATGCTAACTTTTTGAAAAATGCTAATGAAACATAACATTTTACAGTGGACTACTAGAGCACAGAAAATGGTCCGAACCAAGCGGCTACTTCACCTTGTGACCCGTCCTGCTCCACCCAGAGACGACTCCATCTCTTCTGCTGTGACCTGAAGGGCTGTTGTTGATTATTACTATTGTCAGCTTGTTAGAACGGTCGATGTTTATTTTATTTTTTATTTTTGCTGCTATTGGACACCTAAATTTCTCCTGCGGGATCAATAAAATATCTACCCATCTATCTGCACATACACACAGACAATGACATAGACAAGACCCGAAACACTCTGTAACAGAACATGTGGATTGTTATGAGGGAGTTGGAGAAAAATCCAACTCCCTCATAACAAAGTATCATAGAGAAAAGTGAAAACTCCCCACACTGATCTACGATGACTCAAATTGCGCAGAATTATTTACCTAACTAATAAAGTATTGCTTTACTATGTGTGGGCTGGGAAGGAGGCTCGCAAATCCAACGAGTCCCTCTATTTGCAAAAGTCAAATCCAAGACTGCACGTGTACTTGAGCAGTATTTCTGTGTATCCTGATTGATTCTGAGGAAAGCACTCTCATATAAACAAAGGAAATGTTTCACTAAAGAAATGCAGTGAGGTCATGGCTACATTCAGACACACACACTCACTCAAAGTTATACAAGCTGATAACAGTCTGTAGAGCTCGGAATTTCAGGCTTCTAAACAATTCTTACATTTCACTGCAATATGATACATTTTGCGATCATTGAAAAACTGCACACATAATGCCAATACGTCAACATAGCAGTCAGCCGTGTGACGCTTTCAAAGACATCTTGTAACTTGGGACCATACATGTATAAGCACAATTTTAGAGAATCTTGTTTACGTTTGATACTTGCAAATGCATGCTCATCTGCAGTAGCACAAGCAATTTAAATTCTGTAATACAACCAAACCAAACCAAAAATCACAATGATCAAAATGAGTGACTGCCATCCCCCCGACCAGAAATGGATTAAGGGGAAGAAGATGGATGGAAGGGCTTTTCTCTGTGCTTTTAAATGCATGCTGGCCTTGTCTCAGTTAAATCTTGTTCACATGAATACATTCCTGCATGAACAGAATAGAAATGGCCAGATCTAGTTAAGCTAAAAAAGGATTGGTTTTGTAGGGAAAACTAAAGCAGCACTCAAAATGCAGGAATGTAAAATTGAATAATTCAATTTAATAATAAAATAAATCTCTAAGGTGCGAGTCAAAAAAAATAGAAAGAACAACAATCCAAAATGAACATAAGAACCAGGGACAGAAACACAGGTAAAATATATCAGGGTAGACAGTCACCAGGAGGACAGGAAAGGAAGTAAACCCTTCCAAAATAAAACTTGGTACAAAAAAAAAAAAGAAATTCCACGCCTCTCTCATCTCTCAGCACTTCCAGTTTTACATCTGTCTTACTGATCTAAATGGACCTGAATCTTACTTGTGCTTTGTAAACATAATTCTAGCCCTACAAATTCTGAAACACAAATCCAGTCCAATCATCAGCAGTGTGGGTCGACTGTATTTCAGTTCCTATCTCTCTAATTATGCTTCAGCCCACAACCATGACTGCATCACACATTATTTATATATTCTCGTCCATATGCAGCACTTTAACATAAACACAGTCCAAGCTATTATTATACATAGGGTTTGTTCTCTTGCATTGCTACTCTTCAGCACAATGTATTTCTCATATTCATAGACAAAGTATCTCTAACAAAAAACTGTCCTATAACCTGAGAACTTTGTCACTCAAATTTGCATATATAAACAAATAAATAAAAATGACAGTCTTATGTATTGCAACAGTTGAATGGATGACTTTATTTTTTCTTTATAAATAGTACATATTCTCTTCTCTAAAAGTCTCAACATTAGCATATTTTCAGACCCTTATCATACCCCGGTGCTTTCTTTGCTTTTTTCACTTTTCCAAAAGTTGATCTAACGATGCGTCAGAGGCCAAATATACATTTGTCTGAAAACTAGTGATCAAACTACTCTGTTTGGAACTCGTTAGATTGATATGATTACATAGTTCATGGAATGTAATGGAATTAATTTCCACTGCTATGCAGATGACACACAGCTTTATCTGTCGATGAAGCCAAATCAGACAGATCCGCTAGAAAAGCTCAGTGCTGGATAAAGGACCTTAAAATGTGGATGACTCTTAACTTCCTACTTCTCAACCCGGAGAAGACAGAAGTGATCCTACTCGGTCCGAAGCGCCTGCGTGACTCCCTCACTAACCAGATAATTACTCTCGATAATGTCAGTATTATACCCAGTAACACTGTGAGGAATCATCCCTAAAATTAGGAATTTCCTTCCTAAAAGTGACGCAGAAAAACGTATTCACGCTTTTGTCACCTCAAGACTTGACTACTGTAACGCTTTATTGGCAGCATACCCTAAAACCTCTTTGAAGAGCTTCCAGCTTGTTCAGAATACAGCAGCTAGGATCTTAACAGGTACCAAAAGGAGGGAGCACATAACTCCGGTGTTAAAATCACTCCACTGGCTCCCTGTGGAGTACAGAATAAAGTTTTAAATCCTTCTCTTAACATATAAAGCCATAAATGGCTTGGCTCCTTCCTATCTCCAAGACACGTTAGTGTCATATCAACCAAGTCGAGCGTTGCGCTCACAAAACGCCAGACGTCTGGTGGTTCCTAAGGTCTCAAAAATCACTGTTGGCGGTAGAGCATTTAGCTACCAAGCTCCTTTACTGTGGAATCAGCTTCCCATTTATGTTAAGGAAGCAGATACGGTCTCCACATTCAAGGCCAGGCTTAAAGCACTTTACTTTAATTTAGCATATAATAGGGTAATATATAATATGTGGTGTATATATTATATATATATATGCTGTATTATGTTATATATTATGTTATATATTATACAATATATGTATTATGTTGTGTATTGTGTTATGTTGTATATTATGTTATATATTATGCTGTATGTTATGTTATGTATTATATATGATATAGCTGGTATGTATGATATATATGATATATAATATATAATTAGGTTTGCCTGGATCGGTTTGCACACCTGGTGTGCAATCCATGAATCTTGGTGCTGTAACCTAGACTAGCCTAGCCGTGGCTGCTGCTGTCTCACCTCCTTTCAGATACGCTCTCTTTATTCAAGGCTAGGTTTAAAACAGTCCTCTTTAGTTTAGCATATGGCTAGGAAGGTAAGACTCAGAGAAGGCTAAACTCCTCAGAGTGTCAGTCAAGCTGCATAGGGAGTCAGTTTGCTGGGAGAAGTATGGTAACTTGAGCACTATCCTCTCCTCCTTCCTACTTTATCTGTTTAGCATTGTTAGGATTTTGACTGTAGTTTGTTCATTGCTATTCACCCGTTGTCCCATTGTCTGTTTCATGGTACGATGACGGGACCTCTGAGCCTGGCCTCCTCTATCTAGACCTGCGGACTGCCCCGCCCGACCCGCCTGGGAGTGCACCGGACCTGTCCACGTGCAGCGGCCACTGGTCCACGTTCTGTAGCTAGCTTAGGTCCTGGATCATTAGCCTGTCCGTCCGGAGGAGCGGATCCCTTTCTCAAATGGGTCTCCCTCCCTGTGGGTTTCCCTAGTTCTCCCCAAGGTTTCTCACTTTTTCCCACTGGGTTTTTTAAGAGTTTTTCCTTGTCGATGCAGGAGGGTCTTGTTGGACAGTTAGTGTCCAACAGAAAGGATTGGTGATGATCAGGACACTTTAGCATTCTACAACATGTATGGACATTTTCTTCTGTGTGTGCTTTATATTTTTCATGTGTTTTAACTGTTGATTCTCTGACCTGTGTTGGTGATTTCAATGGTTTTGTTAAGTCTTTTGAGATGACTTCTGTTGTGACATAGGGCTATACAAGAATAAATTGTATTGTATTGTATTGTATTGAGGGTTGAAAGTTAAATACTCATATTCATATTCATGAACCCTATGAGTTAGAAATGGGAGATTGCATTCATTTTGTAAAATGGCATTAGACAAATCTGCGCATTTTAATACAATTATTAGCTAGTTTTAGAATTAACTATTTATTTGTTTTCTTTGTATGAACAGAGGTTTCTGCTGTAACTGGATTCTTTCACCTACGGGGATCAATAAAGTATCTATCCATCTATCTATCTTGCTATCTATCTGTATCTCTTTGGACAGATGGCGCCCCAGGTGAGGTGTAACATTCTAGGGTCCATGTTTTAAAAAAACATGGTCAAAAATATTTTCTATTCACATTTATTTGTTTTGGCACCCTGATCCAAAAACATCTTTGTAGCTATAAACAATCAACTAAGATCCTAATTTGTCAGATTACGGAGCAGTACCAAAGGCTGTGTAAGAAAATGAGGCTTATTCTATGATTAAACAGCTACATGATCAAAATTACCCACTGATCAAAGCCGCTCCCAGAGTTAAAACTGAATTCCAAATTACTCCCAGGAATTAATTTATTTTCTATTTTCTGTGCTATTACTTCAGCACAAATTGGCTTTCCCTCCCCTGCTTTTTCTTGACTTTTTATTTATTACGAGCCATTTGTAATCAGATAAGCAGTTTCACGTCAAAGCTATGGGTCCCTTGTCGATTCTGCGCTGGTTAATCATTCCCACTGTGAGTGCCTGTCAGTCCTGTTATATAATCGTCATTATGTCCATTTACACAGCGTAAGAAGCTTATGTATTTTTAAAGCAGGATCCCACAAGGAAAACGCATCATAATGGTCTTACATACTCTGCCTTTTCAGTTCGGCTTTAGTTTATTATGCCAGTTCGGTTCACAACCGCATGCTCTGTGCTATTTTCACTATATTATAAGCATCCACGGCCATACTTGCAAGTGAATGCTAGATCATGTTAGATCTCTAAAGCTACTCAGGGCAAGGCCTGATAAATACTGTGATTTATCAGGCCTTGCCCTAGAGGGAGACCTCTGGGATCACCAGCTGCCACAGTGGGGCGGCAACGGTTGTGAAGTGCAAACTGTTGTTGCGTTCTTAGGCAAGACACTTAACAGCTTTCAATAAATACCCAGCAACTGTCAGTTTTTGCAGTAGTGGCGCTTATAGTGTTTTAGCTGTTGGTTAAAGTCAAGTCAATTACTTTTCTTATCGTGAAGATCAACCCAAGATGTTTTTCAAATCCACATGAGTTCAAATACTAGTTAAAACTGCCCCCAAAAGTTCCTGATTGGATGTCCTTGACAGCTAAGGCCCCTCACTATTAGTCAAACTGTTCTCCTCAAGCAAACTTTACATGGGATGTAAGATTTGCTACGAATATGTATTTTGTATACAGTTGAAGTTGCATACACCACCATTAATATCTTATTGTTCATATTACTTTAAAGTTTGCTTTGTGTATGATGTACGTCAGTAAGGAGCTTGTATCATAAACAGAAACTTTCATTGAAAGTGACACAGTGACTGGACTCACCCCTCCATTGATATGACGTGTAACTTGTCTTTGTAGATACATAGATTTGATGCCCTTCTGTTCACACACACACAGACTGCAGCAGCAGAACAAGTCACAGACAGCAGCTTTATTGCATGCTGATGTCACTTCTGGTCATTACTGCACTTCATCCATAATATATAGGTTAAGAATATTCCTCCTTTTTCAATACTTTACCATTGTTTAAACCAATGACACATGTCTTAACTTACAGCTTCCACTCCTTGTGTTTTGAGAAAGTGATGGATGAACAAAAGCATTTCAAGACAGTACAAACATATTTAATCAAAATAGTTGAGAATGTGAGCCAGTACACACCCATCTCCTCCTGTGGGTGTGGTGCTGTGAACGTCCAGCTGCAGCAGATTATAACAGTGAAATATCAAATACATGGATTTTACTGTGGGGATTACTCAGCCATGAATCACTGTGGGAGGGGAGGCGGCTGTATCTCTGTCCATTTAAGGCGTGTTTAACTAAAACCAGATTTAAATGTTGGCCTGGCCCTGGTCTGACTCAGGCCATGTGGATTTTGTAAATTCTTATAAATACATGACAAAAAGAACTGTTTCACAATGTGGCCAGGGATCCATTGGTGCTTTTATGAGCCATGGAACTGTTTTATTTTTACTTTTATACATTTGCAGCAATACTTTTTAAGCCGTCTGAAGAGGTTGTATAAATAAAACATGATGATTTTCTCAAGTGGTGGCAATAAAACATGACATTTTTAAACATATTTGTGAGTTTTTCTTGCTTAGAAGTATGCATGATATGTTTATTTTAGTATAAACAGTGTGTATTTAAACTGGAGCTCTCATTCAGTTATAATTCTAGTCATTTGGATACATTACAAATCAGCGCAAAAAAACTCATTGCAACTAAAACAATAGGTAGCACTTAATAATAATGTTTGATTGGTACATGGCCAGGAGTTGGTAAAGATGTGTGCTTCTTTTGCTTACCATTCTCATAAGACAAAACAAGTACACAAGTGTATTTACAGAGAAGACTTACCCAATATCTCAAATCAAATGTGCACATTTAAACATCATCACTTATTATTGAGACTAAGCAAAAGATAAGACAGTGTCATTTCTTAGCTACACTGCAAAAAGTGACAAAATATAAGGTAATACATGCTTGAATCAAGTCTTTTTATTTTAATGTGAGTATTTTTTGACTTTCTTAAAAAAAGATTTACCAATGGAACAAGCCATTCGGTCTTTTTTCAAGTGCTGCTTGTCTTGTAGCGTTTTAAAACCAGCCTGTCCCAATGGCAAATCTTGATTTTAGACTGTCAAAATGTGCGCAAATTACAACAAAAACCACTTGATTCATGTGCATGTATTACCTCTTATGTTATCATCCTTTGCAGTGTAATATTAGTAATGAGTTGTATTTCATTCACATTGACTAGTGACAACAGTCCGTGCTATTCACTCAACACAGTCATACTGCTGCATGTTTTGTGTTTTGTGGGGTTGAAAAACAAAACTCACTACTTCATTATTGCAAGGCCAGAGTGCTACGCAATCAACCATCATACTCTGCCTCGACAGAATCAGCAAAACTTCCCCAAAGCCCTCCCCTTAACTAAATTAACTTGATCAAATCCTAACCCAAACCTAATTTTGAAGTAATACTGTATATCCGTTCAAATTAGCCACCAGTGATATGAGTCTGAGATAGAGCAACAAGAACACTGTAAAATGTAAAATAATGGCACTATTGAATCGTTTTTTGTATGTACTGCCTTTGTCAGATTTTGTATTCTTTCTTAAACGCAACCAGAATAAAATCAAAAGAAAATGGACAACTGCTTGATGCAATATAATTCCGTATTTATACGTTTACATCAGTTTGCTACATTTGCTGATCCTCATCCTGGACATTCTACAGTGCTTTACTACTCTTTTTTGGTATCAAACCCTTGCACTACAGTAGTACCGTAAATTAGCACTTTAATTAGCATTCTTTCTGCGTACACCTATATTTAAACACTGTCTTGTCTGAATCACGCACTGCCTTTTCCCTCCTCCCAGTGCAGCTGAGGAGGATGCCGGCCGGATGCTCGGAGCCTGCTCACGGCAAGTTGAACCCAGCAGGTGGCCTCAAATCCCAGCATGCATCCTGGTCACTGTGAGGATATAATGAAGGTTGACCAGGCACGGACGTTAACGAACAACCTTACAAGCATGCATTTCTTGAATAACAATAATCGGTTGACAGTTAGAAAGCAGTTAGGGCAATATACACAGATTGCTAAAATATATTGACAAAACTAATGTAATCCTTGTCTAAAAGATTTGCTGAAAGTTTGTTAAAGAACCAGGGCAACAGCCAAGGACATGGGAATAAGTAAGAATGTGATGCATTATTAAAAGATGAAATATGAATGTCAATATGGCAGGTGTCTTGGGGACTGCATCTTGCCGACTGTTTGCATAGTGTTCAAGAAGTGAGTGGAAGTGAGCAGATTTGAAATGTCACTGTAAGATGCCTAAAAACTGTAAGAAATAAATATGAAATCTGTTTTCAGTTCTTCAAAATAATAGTGTGCATGTGCAGCAATGGGATTGCAAATGTTATCACTTTCAGATTGCAAAGTTTAGAATAAAGTGGGGTTTTAATGCCTGCTTGTCTTTTTGGATAATAATATATTATTATCCGCACTTTTTCTTTGAATTTGTCAAGCTCTCCCTAAATAACCCATTTGTTTACTGCTCTTGTTGGCTAACTCTTCATATGTTGACCTAAAACATTATAATTCAGTTCAATGATAATCTATATCTTACAAGAAAAAATGACATACTTGAAAATTTAACTTAAATATTTTTTTCAATTGTATAATATCAACTGAAATCACACTGTCTTACTTCCATGGTGAAATGGCCACTCCTCAAGTGCAATATTTTCTTTAATAACACTAAAGATTCACATTTCCACTTGTTGGTGGGATTGATGGG
Source organism: Knipowitschia caucasica (assembly GCA_964034765.1). Classification (NCBI taxonomy): domain Eukaryota; kingdom Metazoa; phylum Chordata; class Actinopteri; order Gobiiformes; family Gobiidae; genus Knipowitschia; species Knipowitschia caucasica. The sequence goes on from OZ035843.1 coordinate 8,138,870, forward strand.
ACTGCATTGGTTTCCTCCAGGTGTTCCGGATTCCCACACCACTAAAAACATATACAATAGCCCCCTGTGACATCCTACCCGACCGCAAACTCTGAAATCTCTCGCTACATGAGGGATCTGGAGCACTACTGTGGATAGGTTTATCAAACAAGGCTTGTGTTTGTAATGTTGTTATTTGTACATTGCTTTATCTGTGTGTGTGTGTGTGTTGTTTGAAAAAAAAAAAAAACATTAAAGAAAAACCTACAGGTCCCTTAAGGGCCTATAGGTGCCGACATGTTGTTCACTCACACATACATACAGCACATTTCTAAGATACAGTTGTATTCCGGATCTCACTTGTTTTCTAAATGCATCAGAATCAGAATCAGAATCATTTTTATTGCCACGTAAGTAACAGGAGGTCACAGACTAGGAAATTGCTTTGGCTCAGTGCAACAGTCAAAAAGAGATAATAAAAATAAGAATAAAAAAACACTTCTAAAGAATAAATTTAAATTTAAAATAGAGTTACAGTTACTATTTACAATATACAAGTGCACATGGTGCACACAATGTAAGGTGACAGCAGTACAGTGAAGTAAAGTGACGTATGATGGGCAGTAAAGTGACTTTATAAAGGGCGGGGGGACAGGTTAAGAAGTGTTCAAGAGTCCAACAGCAGAGGGGAAGAAACTGTTCTTGTGGCGGGAGGTTCCAGTCCTGATGGACCGCAGTCTCCTGCCTGAGGGGAGTGGATGGAATAGTCCATGTGCAGGGTGAGAGGGGTCGGCTGTGATACGACCAGCCCGGCCTCGAGCTCGGGCGACGTACAGGTCCTGCAGCGATGGAAGACGCCTCATCATCCTGACAGTGAGAATGATGTCTATCTGTAAACTAAAATTGTACAATTTAAAAATACACAAGACATTAAAGGGGATGCAGAATGTCATGGGTTTTACTGCTTCAAACACAATGCAATTACATGGGGGAAAAAATGTCCTATACCCCTCCCGCTGAGACTATGACATCAGCACATTTTACGGATTAAAAAGCACCAATATACATAAATTATTAAATTGCACCACATGTAGAAACAGTCATTTCTCCATTTCTGCCCCTTTCAATCAATCAGCAATGGTCTATAGGACGCTGTGATGTCATCTGGACCCAGGGCACTTAGTCTCAAGAATAGTACATGCCAATTTCCAGTCATCAAACTCAGCGGATGACGCATTCTTTGACCACTCGTTTTACAGTCCTCTTCGTATCATCTCTGCCGTAACAGTTAAAGAAAGCGTCTCGACTTCACCTTCGAGCTTTGTCCTTTTAATCAATGCTGAGAGGAAAGGGCACGTCTCCCGCCTTCATTATGAGATCGCGGATGAAAGATGCATATTAGACTTACTCCACTGGACATAATGCATAAACAAGGGCATTGGAGATGTGTATAAGAGTGATTGTGTGCCAGGGTCATGGATGCTATACCCGCGAGTGCTTCACAAAATCATTTATCTTATCATCTGAGGCTGGCTAAGGTTGCTTTGTAAACAAATTGGCATGCAAATTGAGTTTGTTTGCCTTCTCCATTGCTCAAAGCTTTTCAGACAGATTTAAAGCACACGCATATATCCAAAAGTCACTCTCGCAAACTGGCTTGAACAAACAGTAGTCTCAGAGAGTAGTATATTTTGGCGGACTGACTGAGTATTCTTTCGCCCGCCAGCTTTTGGTGTTCTCCTGCCTGAGTCTAAGTGTATCAATCCCCGTTCTAAACACTTTAATTTCTATCAAAAATAGACATTGGTCAGTATAAGGGAACATGTTCTTTTTAGCATATTGTTTCCCAGATCGCCAGCCCTATAACACTGTGCTGGATTCATTTGTTATTGGTTTGGCTTTGGTTGTTTGGGCGATTAATCAGTCAATGTCATCCTAGCTTCTAAACGTATATAGTGTACATTGTACAAGTTGAAATAAAAGATAATAAAATAATGAAGAAGAGTTGGTGGAGAAGCTCTATTGGTTGGCTTGAGGCCACAACCTCCAGGTTTAAAGGCCTGAATAAATATGAAAGTTGTTCTTTGTTCTAAGTGGAAACCTATCCATCCATCTAAGATTGTCAGATATGGAACTTGATGTTATAGGCAGTAAAAATCTTGTTGTAAAATCCCCATAGGCCTTTCTGTCCCTTTCTTATGAAAGCCCCAGCGAACCAAGATGTCTGCCCATTTAAATCCACGGCATTAGCTCATTGGAATATGCCTTCACCGTAGAGGCCCACATTTCAGCGGAAGTTACTTTTTATTCTTGGCTGGTAATGAAAAGAAAAAAAAATCTATCCAGAGAATGTCATACATCCAAGTGAAGTTCTGAAATATTTAACATTTATGTTTATGACACATTATAAACTGCAAAGTAAGAATGTTGGAAGAAAGTTGGCGGCAGGGTGGCTTAGTGGATAGCACTCCTGCTTCTCAGCAAGAAGGTCCTGGGTTCGAATCCCAGTCTGAATAGGGCCTTTCTGAGTGGAGTTTGCATATTTTCCCCGTGTCTGTGTAGGTTTCCTCAGGGTGCTTCGGTTTCCCCTACCACTAAAAACATGTACAATAGGTCTGGCATGTGCCTCCTGTACTGGCGACCCCTCTCCCAGCTCTGTGTGGCGTGAGAGGACAAATTACTATTGTAAACCGCTTTGTGACTCTGGTCTGTGAAAGGCGGTATACAAATGAAGAATACTTACTTACTTAGAATTAAACTATTGGGGTTTACTCCTGCTGAAACCCCTGCTCATTAGATAATAATCAGATAGTTGTAATTTTTGAAAATCCAATGAGGATTTTAAATGGTATTCTATTCTAGTTATGGTCTTCTCAGCTCCATAACTATCGGTTTTATAAGGATATTTTCATGCTCAGCCTTTCAATTGACTGAATAATGAATGTACTCTTCTTTTGTATTAAAACAAAGCTGGATTTTACACAAACTGTGCACAGCTTTTCAGACAAATTTAAAGCGCACGCATATCCAGAAGTCACTCTCGCAAACTCGCTTGAACAAACAATCTGGGAGGGTAATATATTTTGGCGGACTGACCCTCAAATGCTATTCTTTTGCCCGGCAGGCTTTAGTGTTCTCCTGCATGTGTGCGCGAATCAATCAAGGCCCTTGTTCTAATCACTCCCACTTATATCACCCTGCGAATAAATGACAGCGCAGGAGGTGGCGATCAATACGGGATAAGGCAAAGTCTCCTCTTCCTACCCACGGGGCACACACCACGGCTGGGAGACGAAGAAGGCCAGATGGCGGAGGTGCACTGGTGGATGGAGAGAAATGGTGGGGGTGGGATAAACTAAATGGGTTTGGGCTTTTGTCTGTTACCTAAAGTGAATTCAACCTCAAATGTCACTCAATAACCACGACACAGGAGGAGACGGCAAACAAAAGAAGTAAATGTAGAGGTTTTGATTTCGCTTATAGTTCTCAGAATCTGCTGGTGATAGATTGTGCGCACAAGCTGATTTGTAACGTTTTCAGCTTTATTTTGGGCCGTAACCAAATACAGATTGAATGATGAAATGCATCATTGGAAAAAAGAACAACTTCCTTTACACCAGGACTAAAACAAGTATAACATCTTCGGTTATGCTCAGATTGTGTATTCCTTTGGTTTGTCAGTGCCCATTCTTCAGGATTAAATCAAACTTTTGAGTGATCTTCAGTGAAGTGAAGTGCTAACAGGCATCCATAACCTAAAAGACCTTCTTGGTCGGCTAATTAGTCTTTAAAAGCTGCTGTCTGATGTGGAAAACTTTTCACATGAAGGATCTTGTCTGATATTTCTTGGCTTTGAAAGTGGAGTTTTAATTGACCAATTCTTGAGCTGAACAAAAAGTCTACTGGTCGTGAACTTCAAACAAATATTCTAGGGGCTATTTTGGCTTTTGTCATGGTGTAGACAGGGGTGTCAAACTTATTTTGCTGTAGAGCATATTCATCTACCACTTGGAATTTAATTGGTTGGATTCTTGGTCGGTATGAACGAGCCTACAGGATTCAAGATTTACAGAGGCGAGTAAAAGTGGCACAGTTGCTCGCAGTAAGGGCAGGCTCCTTTTGTGGCACCGGCACCTGCCACAGCTGATTAGTGGCATGTACACAACAAATGGCGTTTAAAACGGCATGTGGACAACAAGTGGCGTTTAAAACGGCATGTGGGGAATAAATGGCGTGTAAAGCGGCATGTGGACAACAAGTGGCGTTTAAAACGGCATGTGGGGAATAAATGGCGTGTAAAGCGGCATGTGGGCAATAAATGGCGTTTACAACGGCATGTGGGGAATAAATGGCGTGTAAAGCGGCATGTGGGCAATAAATGGCGTTTACAACGGCATGTGGGGAATAATTGGCGTGTAAAGCGGCATGTGGGCAATGAATGCTGTTTACAACGGCATGTGGGGGTAAATGGCGTGTAAAGCGGCATGTGGACAACAAGTGGCGTTTAAAACGGCATGTGGGGAATAAATGGCGTGTAAAGCGGCATGTGGACAACAAGTGGCGTTTAAAACGGCATGTGGGCAACAAATACATTTGAAAGCAGCCTGTACAAAATACAACAAGCAGCATTACTGGAGCTAGTGGTCCAGTGGCTCAGATGGAAAAGCACAGGTCTACGGTGTTGATGGTTGCTAGTTCAAATCCCCAGTGACTACCAATGACATTTGCTGATTTTGGGTCCTTGGGCCAAACACTTCATGAAGAATGTCAGAAGTGCCATAAGTTGTTTGAGTAATAATAATATATGTTATTGCATAAATTTGTTGAAAGACTTAATTTCATGTATTATATATAGTTTAAATTCCACATGACTTTTGTCATCCAGTGGCGCACTTGGTTTATAACTGCCTCTCATGCAGAAGATACCTGGTTCAAATCCTGGACAGGTCATTATTTTTTCTTTGTCAGATTAAATACAAATTTAATATGTATGACATTATATATATATATATATATATATATATATAAAACAAAAGAAAAAATCATTTTATTTCTCTCTCTTCTTTAATAAAACCACATCAGAAACATGGAACAATAAGAAAGAGCATTAATACATATATTTTGTTTTTAAAGAATGCAAAGTATAAGACACAGCTTAAACGGTCCAAGAACAGAAATGAAGATTTTAACAATATAGAGATGAAACCTCATGTTCCAATTACACAACTTTCTGCTTGTGTTTTTCAATCCATCACTCTTCACCATCTTTGGTTGGCTCCATTCTTGATGAAATGTCCTAAAACAACAATAGAATCTTTCGTTTTTTTCTTTGCCAAAACACAAAATAAGTGGCGCAGTCATTAAACATTCGTCTATAGTGCGCGAGATTGGCAGATCGAGTCAAAGTACCGTTTTTTTTTTTTTAATGGTAGTTATATAAAAACTGTATATATATATATATATATATATATATAAAGATATATATATAGATATTTATAGATATATATATGTATAAAGAAATAACCGTCATAAAAAAGTTTTTGATCTTGGCTGGAATTGAATCTGCGAACTCTTGCATGATTGGCGGACACACACCAGCTATACCACTCACCAGGTGGTTTTAAGTAAAATTGTGTCTTGAGTGTTTTACACATCATTTAGTTTTACCCTAACGATGATGCAATATTAATCCTAATGCAAGATTACTATTGGAACAACACATAACCATATGTATGAAATATATATGCATACATATTCAATTTGTATTTAATCTGACAACAAAAAAAGAAAGACCAGACATGGAATTGAACCAGGTATCTTTCGCATGAGAGACAGTTATATACCAAGTGCGCCACAGGAATATACAGTTCTTCAGAATCTAAACCACATATAATACATGAAGTCTTTCAACAAATTTTAAATTTAATTTATTATAACTCAAACTACATTTTTCAAGCAACTTATGGCACTTCTGACATTCTCCATGAAGTGTTATGCCCAAGGACCCAACATCAGCAAATGTCATTGGTAGTCACTGGGAATTTGAACTACTGTAGCAACCATCAACACTGTAGACCTGTGCTTTTCCATCTGAGCCACTGGACCACTATCTCTAATACTGCTGCTTGTTGTCTTTTGTACAGGCTGCTTTCAACTGTATTTGTTTTACACGCTATTTATTCCCCACATGCCGTTTTAAACGCCATTTATTGCCCACATGCCGTATTAGACGCCATTTATTGTCCACATTCCGTTTTAAATGCCATTTATTGTCCACATGCCGTTTTAAACGCCATTTATTGCCCACATGCCGTATTAGACGCCATTTATTGTCCACATTCCGTTTTAAATGCCATTTATTGTCCACATGCCGTTTTAAAAGCCATTTATTGCCCACATGCCGTTTTAAACGCCACTTGTTGTCCACATGCCGCTTTATACGGCACTTGTTGTCCACATGCCGTTTTAAACGCCACTTGTTGTCCACATGCCGCTTTACACGCCACTTGTTGTCCACATGCCGCTGTAAACGGCACTTGTTGTCCACATGCCGCTTTACACGCCACTTGTTGTCCACATGCCGTTTTAAACGCCACTTTTTGTCCACATGCCGCTTTACACGCCACTTGTTGTCCACATTCCGTTTTAAACGCCACTTGTTGTCCACATGCCGCTTTACACGCCACTTGTTGTCCACATGCCGTTTTATACGCCACTTGTTGTCCACATGCCGCTTTACACGCCATTTATTCCCCACATGCTGTTTTAAACGCCACTTGTTGTCCACATGCCGTTTTAAACACCATTTGTTGTCCACATGCCGCTTTACACGCCATTTATTCCCCACATGCCATTGTAAACGGAATTTTTTACTCACATGCCGCTTTACACGCCATTTATTCCCCACATGCCGTTGTAAACGCCATTTATTGCCCACATGCCGCTTTACACGCCATTTATTCCCCACATGCCGTTGTAAACGCCATTTATTGCCCACATGCCACTTGTTGTGTACATGCCACTGATCAGCTGTGGCAGGTGCCGGTGCCACAAAAGGAGCCTGCCCTTTCTCGTTGCTCGGACATGTTACTTGTTCCCATCTGCCGCTGTCCTGTCCCTGTGCAAGGCACTTAAAAACCAAGGCCATATAAGTTGCTGATCCGGCCATCTCCAGCTTGGTCAGAATCAGAATTATTTTTATTTCCATTTTATGTAACTGTCAAAAACTAGGAATTACCTTTGGCTCAAGGTGCAAACAAGTTGTACGAGTAAAAATAGGTAAAGGCATGCTACTGCCATTTGTGCAGCTGACCTCTGTGATGTTTAGGGTTATGCTGAGAGGGTTAGGGTTAGGAATAGAGGATTAGGGGGTCAGGGTTTGGGTTTGGGTTAGAGGAAAGGTTAGAGGTTTGGAAACCGGAGTGCCCTAAGGAAACTCACCCAGACGTAAGCAGAAACATGCAAACTCCACATAGGAGTCACTGGTTTTAACAGAAGGGAGCACATCACCCCTGTCTTAGCGTCCCTCCACTGGCTCCCTGTGCGTTTTAGAATTGATTTTAAGATTTTACTGATTACTTTAAAGCTTGTTTAGGTCTGGCACAGCGACAGTAGCTCAGTTGGTAGAGCATTGGCCTTCAGGCCTGAAGGTCGTGGGTTCAATTCCCACCTCTACACCTTCTCCACCGACTCCCACGGATGACTGCTGTCGTTGTGTCCTTGGGCAAGACACTTAACCCCACTTTGCCCAAAGCCCCCACTGAAAGATCAAGGCTATGCTCCCACTCATAGAGCAGCCGTCCTCCTGTGGACTCACCACCTGCAGAGGGTCAGTGAGGGGCTGGTGCTATGAGACTTGGGTGGCATCTCTGACTGCCACCCCCCTGACCCAGAAATGGATTAAAGGGTAGAAAATGGATGGATGGATGGAAGGTCTGGCACCAAGCTATATTTATTAACTTTAACCCCTACGAGCCTTAGATCCTCGGCCAGGTCCCTGTTGACCGTTCCAAGGTCAAGGCTCCGGACGAAAGGTGGCCGAGCCTTCTCGGTCCGGGCTTCTCGGCTGAAGAACGACCTGCCCGAGGAGATAAGGCTAGCGATTTAAAGGAGGATACCATCACCTCTTTTAAATCGCTCCTTGAAACCCACTTTTATCAAACAGCTTTTAACTGTTAGTTTTAAACTTCACATGCTGTATTTTAATGTCTGCTTTTTCTTTGTTGTGTCTCTCTTCTTGTGTTTTGCTCTGTCTGCTTTGTTTTCCTGTATCTATTGTATCTAATTATTTTGACTTTGCATTATGTCTGTTTTAATGTTTGTTCCGCTGACTGTGCAACGCTTTAAACATTGTTTTTAAAAGTGCTATACAAATAAATGTCATTATTATATTATAGGAAGGACCAGGCCGGCTCAGGAATCAAACCTGCATACAGTGAGGGCTGATCGCTCTTCACTCTGCCCAAATTGCCACGTGTTTAAATATTGGTTTTACTGTATATGTCCAAGTTTAAGGCAGTGTGAGTAAGCTTCATAATCATGTTCTTACCAGTGCGATGACAGCACTTAGAGTACATCCACTTCTTCCAATGAAGCAATTCTGATACAATTAGCCGCCTCGCTAAGAAACCTTCCCTCACTGACTGGTATCAATTGCAATAAAGGCAAGGGTTATATAATTAGCAATTAGCTTTGCAGTATTGATTGATGGCCACCGACAGAGGATTTGTGGTGGACGTGGGCTGGGAGTGGAGGCCTTTCATTGGCTGATGCGAGCTCTCCTGATGTGGCTGCATTAGGTTTACAGCTTACAGGATGTAATGTAGTTTGTGAGGTGAGAGTCAGGTGATCCTTCCAGAACATCACTTAGATAGTTCTGAAAAGAGTTTGATGGGGCGTAATGCCAACCCCTGTAGTGAAATGGTTGGTCAAAGCTTTTATTCCATGGAAGAAAAGGCTTTTGGAACTTGTTTGATACCTGTTATGGGAAATACTTTCAGAGAGCATTTCCAGAAAGAGAAAAGTGGTGAATGTTTACAAGGGGATTGTGTTCAACTTTACTTTGTCGGCTGTCACAACAAATTAGCGTTCAATATTTTCATTACATAGACTTCATGATGCTCATAGACAAACATGTCTAATTGTTGCAGGCATTTGACCAGAGTCTTGGCTCGTTAGATAAAATAAGTGAACTTTTGAACAGAATCAATTAGGAAAATAAGCAAACAAGATATTAAAGGCGTACTTCTCTATAGCCTACTGAAAATGTACATATTTGTATATATAGCCATATTTTTATGCCATTTTAGCACACTTCAACATTGATTTGACTTCCTCTCACTAATAACTAATGTACTTATTAATTCCTTTTTAACATGGGGACCTAACCAAATATATATGTAGCAAAATCTACCTTTACTAGTTCCTCACTCTGGTATCAATAGCTTTACCAGGCATGCATTTCTTTGGCCGTCACATTAGCTTATACAGGCAACAAAAGAAAAGCAGTAGTGGTAGTTAATTTTCTAAACATATTTAAACAAAAATTAGGAACACTCATACAGCCAATCAGCTCTCAGCTAAAGAGTCAACAAGTGACTCACATGGCTTCTTTTGATTTGTTCACACCATTTCTTGTTCTGTTGGCACAAACAAAATGTATTATTTATGAGGAGAAGAAAAATAGTACCCCACCTCATATATTGTGCACTTTTTCCATAGTGAAATAATAATGCTTTGTCTTAAGAGTTCTCTACTGTGAATGAGGTCATCTCTCCACAGATGTGACCTGTATTCCCTGAGATAGGAAAGTTTAATGTTTTAATGATGACCTACCCTATAAAGCAATAACACAGACCCTCCAATGTCGCCAGTCTGCCTATGCAAAACAATTAATTTGTGTTAATGTCTAGAATTCCTTCATTTGAGACCAACCAATTTGCATTCGAATGGCTGATAAACTGGACACTAATTATGCGTCTTCTGATTCATAACACAGTGCAGGCCCTCCATTCACTTTGACTCGGCCGCCGCCATTAGAGAGACATATCCTCCTCTCAGATCTCTTTAATTAAGCAGGAGTTCATCCCGGAGTCGCAACCCATTCACACTAACGATCTGGAGATAGCGTATAGCGCCGCAAAACATGGCCCCAATTTCCTTAAAAGCCGGTTACGTTCTTGTAAACAGCTACTTCACATGAACAAGAAAAGTCTCCCTTGTCTGTTCAAAGGGCAGGCTCTCTACATTAGTGCCCTCTTAATGAAAAACAACCAGGATGGGGGAAACATCAGGGAGGATTTTCACTAGCCGCCAGCCTGTAAAGTGTGTGTAAACTGGGCATGTGGGCTCTAAAAATACCCCTGAAAACTTGAGCTGTCTGTGGCGATGAGTTAGTTAGCTTCTGTCTCCTTGCCCCACACACACACCTCCTATCCACCGTAAATGCCACCGTGATATTTCCCCTATTTCACATCTCGCCTTCTGCTATCTGCAATACAGCTACAGTTTGACCCTGTCTATTGATGGGGCTCATACGCTGCAGGGGAGCAAGCAAAGTCGGCCCTATCATCGCTAAATATTCCCTAACAAGCTTCCTGCGTCTTAAGCCACAGCCTGTCTACATACTGGAGGGGGTGAGCCAGGTTAAGAGGAGAAAAAGTGAAGCAAATTGCAAAATAGCTATCATTTTGGGCCAACGTGACAGACGTGGACCCCTTTGGCGAGGTAATTTTGAGGTGTTAAGAAAGAGGAAGGAAGTCGAACGTGCACAGACAGGGTAAGCAGAGGATTACTGGTATCAAATGGCCAGGACACAATGACAATTTGGCACAGAAGTATCCGCAGGTGAAAGGGACTAGAGCAGGTGTGCACAAGGCTTGGCAGGTCACCAGTGCAGAGCCTATGGGCCTCCAGGGAGGGGTTGTGACCGCGGAAATGTACCAAGGAGAGGCAAGAGACGGGTCCAAAATGTCATCTTGTCTGGCATTAGCATACAAGTCATGAGAGCGATTGGTAAAAGGTTAAACTGACTTACAACTGTGATTTTCATTGCTGTTTAAGTGAAGAGTTTAACTGCATTTGGGGGGCTGCCTTCATTGATTTGCTGAATGTTTTATTTTAATTTTTTTTTTATCTATCTTTGAAATATTGAAATGTTACATGACCCTGTATTAACTGATGTACTGGTAATTAAATCTCATCATGTGATACATTAAAAAACTTTGATGTGTTAACACCATTCTTTGGCTGCATGCAGGTAATATAACAAATAACATTCACTTTTTTTCCAAACAGCTTCATTGGTGCCGTTACGTTATGCCAAGAACAACACAATTCAGCGCACTGCTATATCCAACATATTAAGTCGTGCATTGATTCACCAAGAACAATTTTGGCTGATTGTCAACAGGATAATAAAGGATAAATGTCATAAATGTGGCCTTCAATATGAAGCTAATTTCTCCTAATATGTTTTGATGTGAAATAGCAGTTTTGTTTGAATGCCTTTCAAAGCACTCAGAAATGTTATTAAAAGAGGAAACAGTGAGGAAGTGCACTCAGGGCAATTAAATCACTGCCATAATGCATGTGGGCTGTGTCCATGGAGCAGGAAGCTCCACAAGAGTGGACTCAAGTCTAAATGTCACTTATGAAACTTTAGATTCTGTTATTTTATGAGGCTATTTCTTGGGTTTTATGCAATAGTTCAAGATATTGTGTTGCACAGATACAGTTTGCAGCCAAGGCAACGGCCACTAATGGAAGGTTGAAACACTTCCATGGGGAAAGCAATCCTAAACCACATATAAAGAAATGCAGAGATATAAATTGGTCAAATGTCCCAAATGTGTCTCAGTATCCAAAAATATCAACGCGTGCTATGGTCTATTCTCATGCTAATGCCGCACACAAAACGACGGGAAAGTTTTGTTTCCCATTTAGACCATATAACATGCTTTTTTATGGGGCATTGGTGACTGCATATTTTATATACTGTTTTTATATATTGGTTCCACCATCTTGTCTGTACCAGTTGCTATAGGTTTTGTTTTGTTTTTTTTTTTGGACACCTATTCTTGAATGCATGAAAACTCATGCATTGCCACTGATCTGAGCAAGATCAGACATAAGCCATTATATAAATATTTTAAGGTAAAGTAATTTGAAAAGTGGCAGACAAATGTATCATCATATCTGTCCCATGATAATGAATATTCCATCTTAATTTCACATTCACGTTAGCATGACACTGCAATTACAAGAAACGCCGTCTAACAAAGCAGTCACAAGACGTACAAAACACTATTCTTCTTTCCATTAGGCTCATTCCTTTGTGTTTTTATCTTATCCTCCATCTCTCCTTCCGAGCGCGATGTTCGGAAGAGATGCACAAAGAGGCAGTGAGACGTCGAAATATAAAGATGTCCTTTGTAGCAGCGGTGACGGGGATGACACAGCACAAGTCCAAAGCACTTCCCGATTAATGATTGAGAGCCGTGACCAGCTTTGAAACGTACGCTCCGGCAGACACGTTTCCACAGGCGAAAGGGATTAATTTAACCAAATGAAATGCTTGTCTAGTGAACATTTGTAAGTTTTGTCTGTTGTTATCAAATCTGACAGCCATAGCAGGAGATGTGTCTAAGTAATCAGCTCAGCACAAAAGTGTGTCTGTGAGAGTGAAACTGGACGAGAATGAATAATAGACAGGTGGGTATATGACAAAATAGTTCATTAAGCTGAAGGGTGAATTTATACCACCATTTCTGATTATATCATTGCTGCTAGTGCTGGTGGGTCTACAAATACAGTACATACTGTTACAACTGTAACTATTGAAATGTCTCCTCCAAAAGGAAAGTAGGGCCACTCTTCCATGGAGGGACCTGAATTACGGATCTGCAGGATATACTGTACATCTCTAATTCAGACGATTCATCCTTCAATACTCTGGGAGGTTTTGACTCAAAGTCGAACGCCCGATCAGAACCACCCATTCACAAGCAATACTAGAATTACGCTTCTGGAAAGCACAAAAAAACAGTTGTGAGGGAGAGTTGTAGAATTACCAACAACAGATTAGACAATCAAACACATCAAATGATTAATTAATTAAACACCTTGGTCCATAGAATAATGGGTTAAATTAACTAATATCCATGAATATCTTGATCCTCCCTGGTCCTAAGATCCTCCTGCATCTGCAAGGAAAACTGAAAAATGTGGCAAAAAAAAGATAGAAAGTGAGAGAGGAATCCACTATAGATCCAGGAGTGAGTTCAAATCAAGCCCCGGCGATCCAAGATGGCGCCGTATTCAAATGAATGGTTGTGCTCAGTGGCGCTTTGTGCCGGCACGGTAGCTGACATATTAGTGGAACTTGCCTGTATTTGGGCTTCGTCTGGTCCTCCCGGTTCTGCACAGTGGATTATCTCCCATGATGCGTTGCGCCAAACACGCGTTTGAGGGTTTCACACCGGGTCTCACGCAAATGCACAGAGGTGCTCAGCCGCGCTCTGACCAATCAGAGCGGGAGTTAGAGCCAGAGCCAGACGAGCAGAGTTTGTGGCACTAAAGTGTGGATTTAAAGAAAACCGAAGGATTTAAGAAGAAAAAAAGTTCAGGATGACACGGGACACTAAAATCCCCACAAAATCCGACCTTTATGAAAGCTGTAGGTTCTCTGTCAGCTAAGGTCGAGCTGTTTTAAATTACATTGAGTTCTATGGGGAAAATATCTGGGTAGCCCACGTGAATTTAGTCTGGTTTAGTCTGCAGTACCGCGAGAATCCCCTGAGCACGTGGTTCTTCAGCTATAAACTAGCAATACCCTATCCAGTTATTATTATAGATCCATGGTTCAAATCTGGTAAAAAAAAAAAAAATAGTCACTCATGGCTGACCGTGGGGGCAGGTTCCCATCACAGCGCCATGGACCAATTAGACAAGGGGTGAAAAGTAATGAACAGTGTGTTTTCAAATCTGATGAGGTCTGGATCTTACTGTACTCTTCGATGACAATGTACAATAGCGTGAGAATTCTTTCTGGTGTAGTTTCAAAAAGACATGAACACTAAACTTAGGAGGTCATTTTCCTTTCCACTGTAGTTTATGCATGTGACATCAGCGTGTCCTTTCTGAGTCCCAGTAAAGAGGTGTTACTACAGATGTGATGGAAATATCATCTGAAGATTCATTTCAGTTCACTGCCAACTTTCAGGCTCATTATCACTTTTCATTTCGTATCAATGAAAGTTTCATAGCCACATCATTTTGGATTTAGCTTCGTGTGAATTGCAATGTCTTCTTGTCCTTCAAATTGGTCAGAAAGATGCAGGAATGGCCTCTATTACAGAAAGGAGAAATAATGCGGCTGGTTTTTCTGTAACTGGAACACTTACTCTGCTTCTTCTGTTGGAATTGATCTTGAGCGTCCTTCTCTCCGTGGAGGTTACTGCTCCTTAACTGCTCCCCAGTCTTCAATGATTATTCCTTATTTGGTTCTTAAATTCATCCGACTGACCATTTCAGATCTTCCATTTACTGTTTTAGCCCTCAGAGCAAATTGAAGCTGGCATCAGTAGACATTTGATTCCCAATGGATTGTTTGCTACAGACCTTTCTCTAACATAATCAGGAATTCCACTGTGTCACCAGATCAATCATTAATCCTCCTTGTATTGAACTCTTGACTTCAGGAAATATATACAATACTAAGATTTAGGTTAAAAACTGCTTCATTAGGCACACTGTTGGGAGATTTCACATGCATTATGCACCTATATATTATATTGCAAATCAATCAATCAATCAATCAAATTTTATTTATAAAGCGCTTTTCACACAAAAAATGTAACACAAAGTGCTTTACAGTTTAGTTAAAAACAATCCAACATGCCCAGCCCTAAACCCTCCTCCCCACAGACCCCCCAAAACCACATTTATAATTATATATACAACCACATGCGTATACACACACACACATATACACACACACAGACACATATACACACACACACACAAACATACACAAGTATAAAGTCATATCAGGTAAAATAGGTAAAACAATAAAAAGAAATGGGGCTGGGAGCAGATGTAACCGGCTGAAGAAGCGTCATCCAAGGAGCCATCTGCACCAGGAGCAGAGAGCCGGCTGCAGCCACAGGGAACGACACAGGACCCAGAGGAGAGAGGGGCCCCAGACCCCACCAGGCCCAGGACTCAGACCCCATAGGACCCAGAGGAAAGAGGAGGCTCCAGACCCCCACCGGATCCAAGAGCCAGACCCCCGAAGCCACAGCAGACCCCAGCTCCCAGTGCAGAGGGCTCCTCCAGAGGAAACACTGGGGACACTAAAACAATACAATAATACAATAGAAAGTAGAACAATAAAATGTGACAATAAAAAGAAAAATGGCAGCTGCCTAATATTGATAATAACAATAGTAAATGGGTAGATACAATAAATAATTAAAAATAGTAAATAATAAAAATAAATAAAAATAGAATGTGTCTAAAAACATAAATAGGTGTACTAAAAAGCAATAATAAATAATAAATACTAATCAAAAGCTATTCTAAACAGGTGTGTCTTGAGCCTACTCTTAAAAATATGAACGTTCTCTGCGGCCCTGAGCTCCTCCTCAGACTGTTCCAGAGACAGGGGCCGTAGTGTTGGAAAGACGCCTCACCGTGAGTGTGTGTCCTGACTTTGGGGATGGTTAAAAGTCTGCTGCCGGAGGAGCGCAGGGGCCGGGAAGGTTCATAGGATAAAAGCAAATCTGAAAGATAAGAAGGCCCAAGACCATTAAGACATTTAAAAACCATTAAAAGAACCTTAAAATCAATCCTGAAACACACGGGGAGCCAATGCAGCGATTTTAAAACCGGTGTAATGTGGTCCCGCCCCCTGGTCTTAGTCAGGACACGTGCGGCCGAGTTTTGAAGTAATTGTAAACCTGAAATGTTCTTTTTGGGAAGACCAGAGAGCAGGGCATTACAGTAGTCAATGCGACTGGTGATAAAAGCATGCATCAGCGTCTCCGTGTTGCCCCGAGAGAGAATGGGGCGGACTCTGGCGATGTTCTTTAAATGATAAAAACCTATTTTTGTGATGTTCTTGATGTGAGGAATAAAAGTCAGCTCAGAGTCAAAGATTACGCCCAGGTTTTTCACTTGTGATGATGGATTAAAAGAGTGTGATTGGAGTTTCGGTAAAAGTTTCTCTCTCTGGGCCTCAGGACCGATGACTAAAACCTCAGTTTTGTCCTGGTTGAGCTGGAGAAAGTTTTCTGCCATCCAGGATTTCAGGTCTAAAATGCAGTTAAAAAGAGCATCCAAGTACATCTATACTTGTATGTATAAGTAATGACATGTAGTTAGCTCTAAGTCATGATGAAATGTATGTGATTATGAACTAATGTTAGCAGCATGAGGCTCTGGGTAAAGTGAAA
Organism: Knipowitschia caucasica; assembly: GCA_964034765.1. Lineage (NCBI taxonomy): Eukaryota > Metazoa > Chordata > Actinopteri > Gobiiformes > Gobiidae > Knipowitschia > Knipowitschia caucasica. Next base: position 8,155,303 of record OZ035843.1, read on the forward strand.
GTGACATTTTTGGTCCTTATGCACATTCTGACATGATTGCACAGATGCATGACATGTGAGGTCAGCAGTGTTCATCAGTGTTCATTGTACAGTCTGACAGCAGGAGGGAGGAAAGACCTGGAAAACCTCTCCGTCTCACAGCAAGGGTTGATCCGTCTGTGACATCAATTCAGACTGTCATGGTCCACATAGATGTTAGTTTGTCCAGGAGCCTCTTGTCCCCCACCTGCTGCTCGGTGTCCAAGAGACATGACAGAGCTTTCCAGCTTCCATTGAAGTGTATAGGTAAAAAGTATACAATGAAATGGAGAACTTTGTAAAACAGAATACTATGTTCATGTTCAATTGTATCATGTTGGTAAAACTGATGAAATATTTAGTAAAAAAGTTTGCATCAGTCATACATGATTTTCCAGGACCAGGCCTATTAGCAGACATGCTGTACGTGAACATAGTTATTACCTCTGCTGGCAAAAGATGCATCCTGTTTTTTTGTTTTTTTGACAAGATACTAGATGAATCAATATTTGTTTTTCCTGTATACACCAATATTTTACACTACAATTGCTTTTTTCAATTTGTGTTTATTTTTGTACACTCCCGAATCACAAAACCAGTCGTGTCGAGGGATTTGTTCATTCGGTCAAAGAAGAAATCAGTGTCCAACTTTGAGGAAAGGAGACCATGTTTGTCTCACGAGGAAGCTGTTGTTCCAGTGATAGAGTTAACACTAGGAGCGCCCCTAGCGGTCAACTGACCGTCACTCACTTTAATATGCTAATTAGTGTATTCAAAACAAAACGCCAGAAGTTGAAATTTTATGACTTTTACTGGGTACTTGTTGTTTATATTTCGGTGTGTTTTGGTTTTGGAAAAAGTAAAGAAAACCAGATTTACACGCATTTTAACTTTTCTAAACCACAGCCCTTTCTGCTGCCCCATAGGGATACATGGCGCAGGGGCGGGTTTTTCGCGCCTTATAAAAATGTATCAATATGTTGTCATTAGACTCTAAAGGGAAGAGTTTTTTTTTTTTATTACTTGGGAGAGAGAAAGAGTTTTGAATTGAGAGGAGTATAAAATGAATGGAGCTGCAAGAACACGGTATGAAAAGACATTGAATGAGAACAGTCTGACGGAGGTGAGATGTCACATTTTGAGGTGGAAAGTGACAGCGGGGAGAACACCTATAATATTCTAAATCTGAACGTAAACCCAAAGTGCATTCACGGCACGGACAGCAGTGTTGTAGCAAGTCCAGAAGCAATAATGTGTAATGCCAGCCATACGCAGGTGTCTGTGTGCGCCTGTCGCTCCATTCTGCCTTTTCATTCATCAACAATTACATTCTTATATTTATACATAGAAGAAGGCAATAAAGCAGAATACAATATCGCAATAAAAAAGAACAATTAGATGAACTATCAAGGCAGAGTGCAGAGAGAGCGCTGTGAGGCCTCTCGTCACCCGCGGACACTGCAGGAGGAGAGCGACTGTGGCAGAAGTGGCCCTCATCATATCAATAAGGATCTCATTCTTATTTCATCCAGACAACACTGTGTGTTATTCTGCACAGCGCGCACTGCAAGGCAATGATTATAATTTTGTTCTGATCATAAAGAGCACTGCTTGTCTCAAATAAATACAAATATATATATATTTGTCTTTCTAAGTTTCATTATGATCACGATTTCCTTGCAACATCAAGTTCTGGCAAAATACACAGCGGTCAACTGACCGCAGGGAGCGGTGCAAGGTATGCTTAGAGCACGGCGGTCCTAGTGTTAAAGATCAGAACAGAGCTTGAGATGTTTTGTCAGGGCAAATTTGCAAAACTTTCAGTCTCTGGATGTGCAGAACTTATAAATTCATACCTCAATTCACTTGCTGCTTTGATTGCAGAAACAAATAAATGATGATCTGAATATTTGTGCACACCCTATTTTTGTAACATGGCAAAATGTGCAAAAAAGGTCAAGTTGTATTGGCACTTTTGCAACCCAATGTTTTTCCATTATATGCGATATATGTGAAAACATGTTATGTCTACTTCAAACTTGGTTCTTTTCGGCACCTTCTGCTATATACTTGAAAATACACCGCCTGCTTTGCTTCGACATTTTTGGAAGCAAGCCGATCTGTTTCCAAACGCTAAAAGGAGGCTGCGTTGTGGGAGGAGGATGCAGGTTTAGCAGCGAGCCTGTTCTCATGACTTATTCAGGACTATGGCACGGCGACACGCTAATGGCATCCTGTTTGGAAAGCCGCTAACAAATTGCAAGAGGCCTATACAGTGTCCACCCTTTGTCTGATTTATAAGAGGTGACAATCGATACCGCGCTGACCCTGCCTCATCTGCAGACACCACTGGGGTTTGTACATAATGGACCATATGTCGTCAAATGGGGGGGCGGTCTGGGCTCATCACTGCTCAAGAGGACAGCGGACGTGTAGAGTGATTGATGGGGAATACAGTTGTAGGTCTGGATGTGTTTTGTACAAGCAAAGCAGTAGTTTTCATATTCACTGTATGTTTTTTGTCACTAGAACGGCTTTTAGTTTAGTGTTATTACTGAACCTACTGTATGTAGTTTTGATCTTGTCTGTCTCTACATGTAGTTTTTATGCATTTTTTTCGTTTATTTTTGAAATATTTAGCTGGCAGAGTAGGGCCAGTACCACTCAAAAAGGCCCTGGTCTGACCGGGAATGGAACCCAGGACCTTCTTGCTGAGAGGCGAGAGTGCTATCCACTCAGCCACCGTGCCGCCCATACGTATATACAATCTAGGTTCTATCACTAGTTTTTACAGGCATGTACAGTATGTTTGGCCTCTGACACAGCTTTAGATCAGCTTTTTCTTGTTCACGGTGGTGCATGTGTCACCATGGGGACCTAATAATTGTCTGTTCCTCCCGGTTCTTTGCTCCCATGATGCGTTGCGCCAAATATGCGCGTGTGGCTCTCTTGCACGTGCACAGAGGGGCCGGCCACGCTTTGACCAATTAGAGTTGCTGATCAGAGCTGCTGTGGCACTTAAGTGTGGATTTAAAGAAAACAAAGGATTTAAGAAAAAAGTTCAGGATGACAAGGGACACTAAAATCCCCACAAAATCTAACCTTTATGAAAGCTGTAGTTTCTCTGTCAGCGGAGGTCAAGCTGATTTAGTTTACATTGAGCTCTATGGGGAAAATTTCTAGCCCACGTGAATTTAGTCTGATTTAGTCTGCAGTACCGCAAGAATCCCCTGAGCACATGGGTCCTTCAGCTCAAAGCTACTTAAAAGAGATCCATGGGTATATTATTTTTATTTTGCCTCTAACATAATGGCTGGAGCAGTAACTTCTAATGTTTAAAAAAAACAAACAAATCTTGGGCATAATGTCTAGCGAGACTTAAAACTGGTTGATTTAGTTGGCAAACGTATTAATCAGTGGCTTTTTAGTTTTATAATCTGAATGTTTTTAACAAATTAAATAGAAGAAAGAACTAAAATAATAAATAAAAAATGTCCTTTTACAAAGATTTTGTTTTTGTTCGTACATAAAGCAAGTACTGAATGTCGCTCCAATCTTCAAATAAGTGAATAGAAGGAAACCAACTACATGTAGTTTTTATGCATTTTTTTTGTTTATTTTTGAAATATTTAGCTGGCAGAGTAGGGCCAGTACCAAACTAGTTACCTCATCATCATAAGGTTTACTTACTGGCGGTTAGCAATAACCTTTCAGTGAACTGATTTTTTTCTGTATTTAAATAATATTTATCAGTTTAGCACTAAAAAAGTTTACTAAAAAACATGAACAAAAAAATTAACCTAACAATTTTGGGGACATTTCTCAGAATACCATTGGTTTAAATGTCCTCGCCAGTACAGGAGGCGCACGCCATATTTTAGAGGTAGGGGAAACCGGAGTACCCGGAGGAAACCTATGCAGAGAACATGCAAACTCCACTCAAAAAGGCCCTGGTCTGACCGGGAATCGAACCCAGGACCTTCTTGCTGAGATGCGAGAGTGCTATCCACTCAGTCTTTGTTCGCTGTGATGTACAACAGCATTGGATTCATCTATTATTGTTGAATTCGTTTTACAAGAACCATAGCTTTGGGGCTCAGTCAAAGCCTTTTTTCAATTGTACTATTCATAATAATTAGATGTATTTATTTAATCAGGCAGCGCATTTCTTTGTGGTGGAGTATGCAAATAAGCCAGAATAAGCCTGTAGTATATGATTTTCAGTCAAGTGTTTGTCAATTTTATAGAATAAACCGTATAAATTCAACAGCAGACGTTTCATTTGGTGGATTGTAATTGCAGTCATTGTTTGTAGCTCTGGTCGTGCTTTTGTTTTTTATATCCCCATCTCACTGTCCTTGATTTTCAATATAAGTTCACAAAAACAGCGTACCGGTCCCTTCCTCAGCTAAGTGCCTTCACTTCTACGCACCTGTCAGGAGTGCAGAGTTCACCTACAAGTTATTTTCAAAAAACAATTGTTTTTGAGTTTGCTTCAAATGAAAACATAGTGTCTACAAACAGCACAACTATTTTCCTTATACATTTCCAACAGGCTGTTTGAAAATCTTACTTATCACTACAATATAATTTTTTCCTATATGCTCTATATTGTAATTATAAAGTGATACATTACATTATTGATTCACTTCTAACACAGTCATGGTACTGTGGCCACAGCTGACCTGGGGAAGACTGATGAAACTCAGCATAAATGAGTTTGGTAAGGATCAACTTCAGATACTATAGCTGTATAAGCAACACCAATCTTCCTTATTCGAGAAAAAAAAAAAATCGACACATACACATTTTATTACTCATTCTGTTTTTGCATTTCTCACTTTTTTAACTATTTCCGAGTATTATGCTTTGGCTTATTGACCTGTCAGTGTGTATGTGTTTATGGGTCCATCCACAGTGCACAAGTCAAACATAGGAGAGCGGGTCGAACTTAGCAGGAGAGTAATGTCACCTCTCCCCGGGTTTGACTCCCGTCCATCCGATGTGAAAAACATGTTTCCAAATCCCGTATGTAGTTTACTTCTACTTGGCAAACTTCAGCCTCTTAACCATGCTGGCCCCAAAGAGGAGCGGAAAAAACACAGACCCAGGGATTTTGGTTTTATGCCAAGACACGGAAAATGCATCAATAAAGCAACATAAGCAATACCCAAAGGACACACCACACATCCCTCTCGGTTTAATCTATGATCAAAGCAAGGCGTTGGGTTGACGTAATAAACGCATACAAAATGTAAGAACAGGATCAAAATAAATATATATTAAATATTCACTAGTGAAGATGAGGACATTTCCAATGACCTTTCCAGTTAAAAATCGCAAAAGCTTTTGACACACAAACATTAAAAAGTGAGACAATTATGGTTTGAATCAAAATAGGAAAATAATCATATGGACTTAACAATGGGCAATGATCATTTTGGATTGATTGGAACCAATACAGATTTGTGTATGTTCTGCTCTGCCATTTTCTTTTTACTTTATTTTTTACTTTAGTCTGCAGTACCGCAAGAATCCCCTGAGCACATGGGTCCTTCAGCTCAAAGCTACTTAAAAGAGATCCATGGGTATATTATTTTTATTTTGCCTCTAACATAATGGCTGGAGCAGTAACTTCTAATGTTTAAAAAAACAAACAAATCTTTGGCATAACCAATGTCTAGCAAGACTTAAAACTGGTTGATTTAATTGGCAAATGTATTAATCAGTGGCTTTTTAGTTTTATAATCTGAATTTTGTTTAACAAATTAAATAGAAGGAAGAACTATAATAATAAATAAAAATGTTCCTTTTACAAAGATTTTGTTTTTGTTCGTACATAAAGCAAGTACTGAATGTCGCTCCAATCTTCAAATAAGTGAAGAGAAGGAAACCAAATCCTGCTAATCTGTAATGCATTAGCAGGCACACTAACAGTATGTTACAGCCCATTAGTGGTTAACAATGATAGCTGATTTTCAGATGGCACACGCAGATAGCCATTACGGTAATTCGCTGCAGCCTGCGTCAACTCCCCAATGACAGCGCAGCTTCCGGACCAAAGACATTAGATCAATAATGCAAAAGCTCCTTAAAGTTCGGCCTCTCGTCCCATTTAAAAAGAGCTTCCTCTCCTCGTAATGATGCAGCTTTGTGGAGCTTGTCATCGTTTGGGACTTTACAAGGGAAGACCGAAGACAATTAGGCCTTATTACTTAAAACTTATAGGACTGAGAGTCTAGAAATACTAAAGGCAAATACTTTGAACCTTTTGAAATCTTAAAATTGATCTAAAATGGCCTCTGACTGATTTTGGCCTGTTCCATCATCAAAAATGGACCTAAACATGATGTGCCAAAATAGCTGAGCAATATTAGCTGATGGGTTTTCTGATGGGTATCACCAGTAACATGTAAATAGGTGTATCAGGGGTCTCTTCAAATCATTGAAGAGATGACTCGTATATACATGAGTCCCTATATATGATATGCACCATTACTGGCTTCATGCAAAATTAAATTATAACAATGAGTGAAGTTTGTATCATATGTGATGTGATCTGAGAAAACCCATCACATGATGAAATTTGACCAACTTAAGATTCTAAACCCATTTCAATCTCTTTCCAAATCTGTTTTCCTTTTTTTCATAGCATGTCTTTAACAAAAGTTATCATTATCTAAAGTCGGCTTATTAACATGGTTTTATGAAACAGAATTTTGAGAAAAACAGGTTTAAAGATAGACATTCTAGATAGAATCACCACAACCACATTTGACATGAACATTTGAATTACTCTATTATGGCACATATTTTAGTCACTATGTTGTAAAAGATTTTTTTTTTTTTACTTTGGCACCAATTAAACACACAACACTCATTAATTAGATGAAAATCAAGACTGTATTTATTCTTTCAACATTCAATGAATTGAATTTGTTTTACTTAACTTTTCCTCTTATTTTTGTGTGTCTTTCTCTTTATAAGTTACTGAACATTATATATGTGATAGACAATGCCAGTATTATTCTATCATATCACGCAGTATAAATATGCACGCAAAACCACCAAGTATTTTTTATGCATGGAGAAAATTAGGTACCCGGGCTTTAATTCCATGAGTTTTGGTTGCGCATAGGACACACGGGGGAGACCTGGACTTGCAACGAGCTGACGCGCGTGTCAATGGTTCTGTCCGTGTATGGTTCTGTCTATGGTCCTGTCTGAGTCTATGGTCCGCGTGTCTATGGTTCTGTCCAAGCGTCTATGATCCGTGTGTCTCGCATGTCTATGGTCCACGTGTCTATGGGTTCTGTCTGTGTGTGGCTATGGTCCTGTCTATGGTCCTGTTCGCGTGTCTATGGTCCACGCTCGGAGCCCCTAAGGCAGTGCGTTCACTGAGCTGTCCTGTCAAAGCGGCTGACACAAAGGGGCCGCGGCTGCTCCCGGGTCAGAGCGGAGGGTGTAACGTTAACGTTCGGGTTATCAACACATATCACAATTTTTAATGTATAAAACTAGTGATTTTCTCCTAGATATTTTCAGAAATTAAAGACAAGATGTTATGTAATAATTATTTAATGAAAACACAATTTAGCCAAAAAAATGACACTCAACCTATTTTTACTATTTACTCGGAACGTGCCAGCGCGACATCTAACGGGTTTTCCCAGATCGCATCACATATTGTTTTTTTACATCAGACATGTCCAAACTACGGCCCGGGAGACAAATGTGGCCTATAGTGTGTTAGTACGTGGCCCTCATACTATACCTTGTTGTAAAACTCAAGATGTGTAGTTGTATATACTGACATTTGTTTTTGATTGTGTCACAAAATTCCATCAATGGCACAGATGTGGCGGCATGGGAATAAAAATAATAGCTATATCAAACCCCTTCTTAAAGTCGAGAACAGTCAATAGAGACAGTTTTACAATCCATGTTGTCGGCTTCTGTACCAGTCTGCTGAACTTAAGTGGCCTTGTATAATAGCTTTCATTGTTTTATTTAATCATATTTTTGAGTTCTTCTTGGCTTTTCTTTTTATGGAATGTGCATGATCTCCCTTTGTCTAAACTATTTTCCCTTAAGAACTACAGTTTTTCAATCAAATCTATGCGCAGTTAATCCTCCAGACTAAGATAGCAAAAAATATGGGGAATGGACCCTGAGCGAGGCTTATCAGATGTCGACTTGATCCCATAGTAGCGTTACAAAAATCTTTAAGCTTTAATGAAACATTATTGCATACGTCTCTCTAATTTCAAAGCATTTTTTAATAATGTATCAAACATGGCCTGGATATTAGCCCTCACATAATGCAACCTTGCACCAGTCCATAGTTTGAATCATTTGGGGAAATATATTTGTTATAATCAGCACTTGAAAACGTGACTCCATTGTGTGTGTGTTCTCAATATGAAACCAGATCAGTGTATGACATCCCTGGGCTGATTGTGTTATTATTGATCGGTGATGTTCCCAGGTGTACGGTGCATCTTTTCTGTCTTTTGCCTTTGCACTTTATCTGTGGCGGTAAGGGCAGAGATAGGGCAGTGTTTGACTTACTAAGAAGTAAGCTTAGTAAGCTTTATTTATTTATATACCGCCTTTCACAGACCAGAGTCACAAGAAGCAATGGACCTATTTATGAACGTAAATGTCACTATGCAATTTATACAAGTGTGGTGGCAGTTTCAATAGAAGTTCAATCAGAATGTTAAACGGGACATAAGATGCATAAAACATGAAATCAAGCCATGTAAGAGTTGTTTTTTCTTCTCATTTAAACAGTTTAGATTGTGTTTAGAGGGACTAGTAAACGAGAGTAACTGTTCTCCAGAAGGAAAGATGACATTTATCCCGCTGGCTCTTCAGATTTACCAAACTGCTCACAGGGAAGTGCTCATGATCACCATCGCTGCTTTTCACTGACATAGAAAAGTAAACCTCAGTGACACACTCATAATTTTGGGTTTACAAATCTATGTTTTAACATGATCCTGGTGTTTTTAATTTCACATTGACAATGTCTTTGTAAACAAGTTGGCATTACTCCTAAGTACACAGAGACACATCCAACGTTTAATCTTTTTATCATGTTAGAACTTATCTAGTTTTATTTTCTGAATCTGTGACATAAAGCTGATTTATACCTGTGTTTTCAATTCCTTTGATGTGCCTTAGTTTATACTGAACTCACATAAAAGGGCAGAGAGCAGACCCATGTGGCAAGCCTGAATACAGAATTGCACAGACAAATCAACATTGACGTTTCAAATGTTTATAGATAGAAAGATAGATACTTTGTTGATCCCCGTAGGAGAAATTCAAGTGTATGGTGCATCACTGTGTCTTTTGCGACCTGTGGGAGTCACATGCTATAGCAAACCAAACAGAAATCTGTGTAGTTTAAAATTTCTTGCATCATTTGGTAAAAATATGATTGGTCAATTAAAATAATCTAGTATTTTTAGTTAAATAAGTCTAGCATTGAATAAATCCACATGCAAACATCGTCATAGGGCGGTAACAATTAACCAACCTCCTGGGATTAGAGCAGATAATACTGGTGCTCACTCATAAATTATCCGACCAAATTATGTTTTGATGTTTTTCCCTTATCATCAAAAGCCTGATTATAAAATACTTCCTTCAATAACTCTCCAAAGCAGTCAATTTCCCATTTGTGGCAGGTTTGTCCTTTTGACTTAATTAAAAATTAATTAAAAGAGCCAGTTATTTACGTCAGAAATAATGTTGATCGTGATTAAATGGAGTTGGACTAATTTGATGCATGCCTTAAATAAATGAATTTGGAGGTTGATTCAATATTTTATACACGCTAATGGTGATAATATCTTAGATGTATGTAGATCATGTCAACAAGTTATCGTGTTTAAAAATGTAACCGCAGCTGCCCCGAGGCAATTGATGAAAATGTGGTTGTCAACATTGTCAAGTTTCTTTTATTTGTTTTTTGGGTGGGACAGTGCGTATTAGTGTGTATGGTATTTAACAGCAGTGACGGTGAATTCTCCAGACTTTGCCTTTTTGACTCCAATTCCCACAGTTGCACTAACAAACACAAAATCTTCCATTCACCTATTGTATATGCTTTTACTGGAAAGGAAAACCGGAGCACCTGGAGGAAACCTACGCAGAGACCGGGAGGACATAAAAACTCCACACTAAAGCACAAGAGCTAACCACTGCGCCACCGTTCTGTATTTATAAATATGCAATGAAAATAGCTCTGATTTTGAGTATTGAACATTGAAGAAAGAAGTTTCATGCTAGCAATTATTAATAGTCCACTTTTAGAACAAAAAATAAATAAAAATCTGCCCAAAAATGATGAAAAAGAAAGAAAACAAAACAAACCAAACAATCCTGTCCTTCATTTTTGATATGTATATTTATTGATAATGTCAATTTCAGTTTTTGTTAAAAAGTATTGATTGTCTATCAACCTGTTTCATGGCTGTCAAACATTGTTTCACTGTTAGCGACCAGATTAATACAGTTTTCAACATACATTTTTTTACTCATACATTTTATTATCTTTATCTACCCAAATTGCAGCATCGGTGGGGGTTAGAACGAGGAACAATCTTGTCTTTAATTAAATACTACTATTTCAAATGTAAGCAAAAAGACAAGGCATTTCTCGACATGCTGTTTTGCATTGAGCCCATTCACGGTTTGCCACCAGCAAATCCTCATTACCTTCAAACGCCATTTTCAAACTGTATTTTGGGAGCCGTGCCAAGCCGTGTCTTTGTCTTTTTCAGCTGCAGGAAATTTTCAAAACAATTTGGTTTTCGCATCTTTATTTTTGTGATTTGACTTCTGAATAATTAATGCTGTCTCTGCTTCATGGAGCGCGTCACACGGCCCCTCCCCCACCTCCCGTTCTCTCAAAACAAAATTAACATGAAGATAATGTGGTATGTTGTGTTCAAAGACGTGCCATTTTGTTGGTAATTGGCGTATTTAAAAAAAAAAACTTAGTGATGTCTTATACCAATGTAGTTTTTGGACACAAATCAATATTCCATTTGTTTTGTTTATATATTTGTTACAATATGTGAAAATGACAAATTACCAGTAGGTTCTCTGGGAAGGCTGCAGGTCACGGTGAAAATGTTTTGTTGCCATGGTATTTATCAGTTTGATTGAAGGAGCACATTTTCATTGTTTGCTCCGGTGTAGAATATTACAAAACAATAAAACCTTCCATCCATAAGATCGATAACCAAATTGTCAATTTTGGAACTACTCACAATGTGAAAACTTATGATACATATGATATATCCTCATTACTCGCAAAGTATCAAGTTGTTAATATTTGGCTCACAGCTGTAAAAAAAAAAAACAATAAAACCTTTGAAATGGATGTTAAGCCATCAATCTCTTAAAAACAGGCTTGGCATCTGTCACTTTTTGATTTTACATTTTAAGTTGACTAAAAGAAATACATCTTTTGTGCGATACTCCTAATTTCTGAGTTTCACCTGTAATTTCTAAAGAAGTCAACAGGAGACAGAGAAAGTTGGGGCAAACCTGGTCCATGAGTACGTCCCTATTGGGTTTCTCCGTTGGGGGTCAGCATTGTCCATATACTCACAAAGTCACATTCCCCTGTTGTTGTTGTGAGATAATAATCCTGCCGTACCTTTCCCAACGTCTCGAAGCAGGTGCAGGGGGAGGGTCTATCATCACACACTGCATTGAGCTGTGTAACCCGCAGCGTTCAGCCACGATGGTGATGAGTGATGGACCCTCTGGGCACACTCCAAACACCACCATGTTTGACACTTACCATTTCACCAGAAAGACCTCAACATGCAGGTCAGGCAGTGTGCTACATTTATTGGAATCAAAGTAATGGTTGCGCAGTCGGGCATATAACAGAAGGTATATCGGTCATATAACAGGAGACATATTCACATATATATATATATATATATATATAAATACATGATGTAAAAAAAATGTTCATATATATAGATATATATATATATATATATATATATATAATATATATATATATATAGATATATATATATATATATATATATATATATATATATATATATATATATATATATATATATATAGATATATATATATATATGAATATGTCTCCTGTTATTTGACCAATAATGTAAAAAAAACAATACATGGAAATTAGAATATTGCTTGAAGTCCATTTGTTTCTATGGATACTATAATTATTACACTAAACATATGTAAAGCTTTTATTTGTTTTGTTATAAAATGGATCACAACTTGTAAAAAACAAAAATAAATATGTATTTTGAGTATGGACTGTAAGCCACAGTCTTCAACAGAGCATGTATATGAATGTAATTTTATTTTGTGATTCAATTCATTGGGATGAAACAATATGATTATAAATAATCAATAACCAATATCCAGTAATGACCTTGAGGCACTGGCTACTACCAACAATGTTTTTTTTTTTTTCATTATATATTATTTTGACAATATCAATATCACCGATTTCTATCTATGAAAAACATCATCAACTTTATAATACAACACACATTGTACATGTTCCCTGAAAGTAATATACATATATTTTCAATCTATGTACTGTTAAGTTAAACAATGATAGTTCATGACAGAAGGCAAACATGAGAAATGCCAAAAGAGCCGTAAAACTAGTTATGAGTCCTTAAGGTATTACACATTACACTGAAGTAGAACTGCATTTTAACAGTTCCCCTATTGGAAGTGTCTCTCAATATCACAAATCACTATTTTCTTTCTTCTCCTACTTTCCAAAATTCTCAACCTTTTCCTAAAAAACACAATTTATATTGAATAACTGCTACTGCAAGATACTGTTTCTTTAATGTGTACTTCACATCAATACTTCAGTTTTTTTCCTGCAATGAGGAGAGTTACATCAGTTTTTGGGGGAATGTGAGAAGGTTGAATTCAATTTGAGTAGAGCTCGTGCTGCGATATTCCCTTTATATTTCTCATATCATTGTTTTAGTGTTGATGATCTGTCCTAAGTTTCATACATCTCCAAAGTATGAAAGTGATTTAACATTTTTGTCACTGTTTGTCCATACTGGTTTCAGACAGATTTACTATGCTCTTGTTCTATACAATATCAATGTAGGTGTGGATACTAATGCCTTCTCACAAACACCAATGTTCTAAAAATGTCCCGGGTCGTCACTGTTCTCAGACCCTTCTGCAAGTAGAGAAAAAAATGAGTGAAGAAGCTATGTATCAAGAGTGCACTTCTTTGACTGCAAGGAAAGAGGTCTGCTCCTTTCTTCATCAAGTTGTCTGTGTAAAAAAAATAGGTTTGAACATTTTTATATTTCTCCATGTGTTCCTTTGTCCTGGGTGCATTACGCTCTGACTTTAATTCGATTCAATTTACTTGTGTATAGTATTTACAACAGATCAGAGCATGAAATCGGGCGACAGTGGCTCAGTTAGAGCACTGGCCTTTGAGCCCGAAGGTCATCGAGCCCACCATGAGACCTTCTCCACTGATGTCTGCTGTCGTTGTGTCCTTGGGCAAGACACTTAACCCACTTTGCCTATAAGGAGCGCGGAAGTGATGTTCGCTGCTTGCCTTGATGTGTACTGTGTATGTACAGTGTGTATGTGTATGAATCAAACTGAAATATCCCCATTGTGGGACGAATAAAGGACCTAAATAGTTTGAACTCAAGAATATTCGATGATAACCACATTGGCGTCATCGGTCCATAGGGAGCAGGATAACCAATGTCCAAAATGTAGAAATGTGAATGCATGTTTTCTAATTGTCCCAGATCATCTTTGTTCTTTGACCCTACTATATAGGCAAGGAATGACTCAAAATAAAACCTATTGGTAAAAAAGCCACGTTCCCAGCGACAAAAAGCAACATGGGTCCAATCAACACCCCAATCATTCCCACTGTTGTCTCTGTTCGACACAGCATTTCAACACCGGTCAAACAACGTGGCTCTGCAGTATCATAAGTCTTTCATTTGGTTATGTTGTTATAGCACATGGCAGAAATCTAGGGTAAATATTCATACAAAAAAAATCTTCACAATAGAAACATGAGAAGAAAGTCAAACAGAACAATCTCTCCAGGTCTTGGAACTGGCCCCATGTGTCAGAGTGAGAGATTGAAAAACACAGCACAGATCATTTACACATTAAAAAGTGTTTGACTGACATCTGCCAACCCACCAGCTCACCCTACAACAACTTTTCTCCTCACTGGAAAACCCTGACTCCTGTTACCGCTCACATTCTAAAATTCCCTCTAATTTCTTGTCCAGAGCTCTCTCCGTGTTTTTCTCCGACCGCCAAATCGGACGGAGCTCCTGCCAGTCAGACGCAACTATAACCACAGACAGCAATCCTGACACAGCGTTTGTTCCGTAACCTTCTGCTGAGTGTCTCCAGGGGACTCTCTCAACAGGACCATTTCACTAGTCTTTTTTTTTTTTTTGTGGATGCAAAAGTCCAGGTCATAAAGTCCAATGAGGTGAACATGGCCACCTCGAAAATGACAGTAGCTGTGGATTTGGCAGCTCCACCGGTGTTTGGGGAGTTTCAGGAGTCCGTCATATACTCTGGCTGTACTTTGGGTAATAGGGACACAGAGAGGTCAGCATGAGGTTTATGACAGTTTACATCAGATATGTCAAATACACCACATGAAATATATATTTAGTGACTCTGATATGGTTTTAAATTATTACTGTTAAAGCTGGAGTCCCTAACATTTTTCTTTCATTAATACATTCAATTTGGAGCAACGGAAACTAAGATATACAAATCAGATCACTACATGTCTTCATCTTTTTAGAAAAAATGTGATCCTTGCAGAGAGAATTGATTGGTCGAGTGAGGGCTCTTGCTGCACACAGTTTTGACAGAAATCAAACATGCATTCATGGGGAAACTAGAGAAAGAGCCAATCTGTTCCGAGGGCTAAAAAAAAGTCACATGGAATTTATACCATTGCCTCAAATTTCCTCAAACCTCAACAACAACACTCTCAACATTCACCCCAAAAAAAATTTAATTATTGAATTCCAAACAAAAAACAACCAACAAATATTATCTGCAATACCCAGTTTTGGTTCCAAAAAATAAACCAGCAAATAATGTTGAAAAGTTGTTGTTACAATGTATAAGTATCCCATGTAAGTTTCATTTCAAATATGGTCACTTGAAAATATTATTTGCAGAATATCAGGGAAGATATTTATCTGTTCTATCCATCTTATCTATTTGTCTATCTATCTATCCATCTTTCTATCTATCCAAAACTATTTCATAGGGTCAATCTTTTTAGATAAACCATTCCCATTCTGAGTGAAAAAACTGGCCCCAACACTTGGAACTACAAAAAGTACTCCAAAAATAAAATACTTGGATACTAGGAAATCATTGTACTACATGCCAAAAAAACATTGTGGAAATATTAGTGCTATAATTTCTCTTTCTAAAAGCTTTCAGACATCATATTACCCGTATTATAATAGAAATAACAGTTTGTTAAGTCAACCAATCAAAAAAGTAACTACTGACTTGTATTCTATTGTTGCACCACATGTCACTATCCTCTTTGGTCCAAAACAATTGTTCTTCTTATCAAAAATGTGTTCCAGCAGGTTGGTAAGTGAATGATGAAAGACCCAGTTAATTTATGAAAAAATACACTTTTTTATTATTCCTTTTAAACCAAACACCCAAGCTATTAAAACTGGGATACAAAACCATAATAAGAACAATAATAGTTCTACCTGCTGTTTGTCCCAACACAGTCTTGTTCAAATTAAAGTAGAATTGCAAATGATACCACCAATCAAACCATATTCAACTTATTAGAAAACGTTGTGAATGTATTCTTATCTGATAGATCCTTCTGACTCATTAATTAACACTTTGGGCAGAGAGCTGATTGGCTAAGTCAGGATGGTCCTCTTTTAGTGATTAGAATTGTCTTTCACATGTCTTTGAAATTAGCATCTTGACCATCTTGAATCAAGACGTTTTGAGAGGGTGGTAAAAGTATGCATTTTAATATATTGTTTACCATTAATAGTCACATTTGTTTGTTGTTTGAACATTCCCTCACATTTAATCTATATATTTTTTACACTAAAATGGCATATTGTGTTAAGACAAAATGCTGTAAATGCAAATCTAGAGTTATAGTGCCCATCAAATAAAAAATAAAAACATTTGACAACAAGCAGATTTTGCTCCTGCGATCCTGCTTCTCCAGATCTCCATCTAATTCCATGCCTGGTGTTAACATGTCATTCAAAGTGATGCTAAACAGGGTCACACATATATGCATGTGGACATGGCCTGTCACTCCCCACTTGTGCCTGCCTTGTCACCAGACTGCGTGTCTTTTGTCGGGCCACTTATCTCCCAGTGCCTACATTCTTTGTCAAGTGTTTGGGTCAAACCCGCCTGACCTTCTGTCTTCTCAAATGTCCACCTCTGAAGGCATCATATCTGCAACATCAACACTATCTCCTGTTTCCTACGGCTGGTGTCTCCCTCCGGCTGAGATGAATGGGCCAGGGACGCGTCTCCAGGGACCCCCGAATCAAAGCTGCACCCCATCACGGACATCCTTTGAGAGGGGAGGGAGGGGCGACATCCAGGGGGGTCTCCAGCAGTGCCGCTTCAAAGGAGTTTTTATCATGTCCAGGAGCTGACCGCGGACGGACAGACGACTCCAGTCAGAACCCAGTGGTGTTTGATAGGCTGCTTGTCTGCTGGTATCCACCGCCAGAGACTAAAGGCTTCAATAATCATTAAACACACAGGGGATGGAGAGAAAACAGCAGTGCTTTGATTTACCTCTGCTCAAGTTTATCCTTCAGATCAAATGCAGGAAGTGGTGCTGTTTTCATTGGCTTTTTTCTTCTCTGCCGACACCCGAAACATGTGCTTGAACAGTTAGCTTTTCTCTTCACCCCCACTGCTTTTTAGGCCCGAGCCCCATCAGGGATAAAGGCCTATTTTTTTGTATCTATTTTGTAACCCTACCCCAACTGCTCCTATTATTGTCTGCTGTCGTTGTGGCCCTGGGCAAGATACTTAACCCCACATTGCCTGAAGCCCCCGCTGAAACGCCAAGGCTGTGTCAACGCTGACAGAGCAGCCATTTTCATGTGGACCCACCTGGTGCTGGTGCTGGACTGGACTGGACTGGTGCTATGAGCAGTGGGTGGCAACTCACCATCCCCCCCCCCCGACCCAGAAACGGAAAATCAAAGAATTAATGAACAACCTTTAAATGATCTGACAAAATTGGTACATTAAGTACAGTTTAGAAAAAAGGGGGGAAATTTATTTTGTTGTTCATAATGGTTTGTTTGTTCAAAATGGTTCATAATAGTCTTCTAATCTATTCATCCTGTCTGTTTGAGTTTAACACGTGCACTACTGTCAGTTAGAACGACATTTCTATAATTGATGTACTTGTTTTTGTAGGGATGCGTTTCTGCTGCAGGACACCTGGATTATCTGATAGGAATCAATAAAATATCTATCAATCTATCTATCTACAGTATCTATCTATTAATACAAGTTACCTTATTCTTCCCTGCGTCTCTTCCATGCGTGATTATACTGTTTTGCCATTGGAACTAGATAACTCCCCCGAAAATAAGATTAAGATTAAGAGATCCTTTATTCGTCCCACAGTGGGGAAATTTCAGTGTTGCATCACAAGTTATAAAACAGTAGGAAGGAGGAGCACACGGCACAAGTTAAGTGAACAAAAGTGAACATTATTAAGATAAAAACACATGACTGAGAAATAATGCAGCAACCAGAGCACATCTCCAACCTCCATTCTGTTCTGAGTGAGTTACAAAGTTTGTGAGCTGGGTGAGCCAATGGACAAAACTAGTCTTCTTACTCAACACAGCAAAAAATATATGTCAAAAATGTGTAACTAGTACATTTATCTTTTACAAATAAAGCATTTAGTTCCTTTTTTGGACTATTTCTATGTAAAATGTACAGTGCAAAGTCAATCATAAATACTATGTTATCTATCTTTCATCCATTTTTCCAGTAAAAAAAGCTTATATTTGCAAAAGCTATCGTTGCCGCTTTGCCATGTTTTTTTCCCACACCTTTGTCTTTTTACACGTTTTTGTTAAGAAACTATGTGTGTACAGCACTTACCATGTATAATGCACATTCAATAAAATGGCCCATTGTGTTTCACCGTGTCCTTCAACAGTGGAGCTCGCACCAGCGACCTCACAAGTCCTTGCATGCTTTAACAAATTCTGCACAAAGTTGCAGACGCAGCCTCTTTCCTGTTTCGAGTTTGACGGAAAACGGACAAGTAAATCACCGTAATGTCGGCGGACAGGGACGCCACGCCACGCCGTTTCCCCATTGCTGATTTTAATGCAGCGTGTTTCAAGGATGTTGGATTGGGGGTTAGTACTTCATTGGCTTTCTTCTGATGCCCCTGGACTGCTTTGAAGATGTCCTCTAGCCTACTAACCTTTTGAATTCTTATCACGGGCCAATATCTGTGCCGCAAAAGGAAAAAAAGCAGATGAATTTATGAATTTTACACAGGAAAATCATGGGAGAAAGTTGCCTGGCTAGGGACTTGTAAAATGCGATCACATACGATAGGAGCATTGATATTCCATTCAAAGTCTCTGCGTCGTGTTGCCGAGAATTAACTTCATGTAAGGGACGTTTCCTGCTTATTTCATATAAAGGTCACCTTTTTATACGCCTGATAAAGGTTGAGATCATGTATTCAGCCGGGGAAGAGAAAAAAAGATGCACAACGCTTATATCAGGGAGGAATTGCGGAGGAAAAGCAGATAAGGAACTGACGTGTGGATCTCCTGGGAGTCATTAGTCTGCTCCACTATGAGGGACCTTGTTATTGCTGAATGCCACGCCGTGTGTACAGTATGGATTTAATAACCGTTTCAGGCGTGTGCTGGTGTGAGCTGTCAACTCTACATAAACAAATCATCAGCTTTGAATATCTTACTGTGTTCTTTTTGTTAATTTGTTTGTGCGGAAATAACAAGTGGTTTGAAATTGCGGTGCTCGAACCTCAATGTGTCCTTATCTCTGTTTATTACTGTTCTGGTGTAGTTACTGTATATGTTTTTGAATATAGTTTGGAAAGATATTGTAGTATTTGACCAAGCTGTTTCTTTTTTTTAAATGACACAATACTAAAAAAACAAATAAATTGTGATTTTAAATTCTTTTATGCTTTCTTATTGAAATTCCTGAAGATGTGTGGCTGGCATCTACTCTTGCAGTTTTCAAATCCAGGTTAAAAACAGTTCTGTTTAGCTGTGCGTACAAATGAAGGATTTAGTTTTATATTTTATGTTTACTCTTTTTAGTGCATTGTGGCTGTTTATTATTTTTATCCCGTGTGTGTTTTTAATGTTTTAAGGTTTTTAATTTCCTATGATTTTATTCTGTTTTTAATATTTCTTGTGTGTTTTATGTATATGTAGATTTTAATGTTTATGATTTGCCGGCTATGATGTGAGTTGTGAGGCGCTTTGTGTTGCCTTGTGTAGGAAAGGCGCACTACAAATGAACGTTGATTGATTGATTGAAATCAAAATACAAATATTCAGAATAGACAATATTTGATTGAACCAAAACCATGTTTATACAAGACAAGAGTTTATTTGTAAAGCACAGAAAGTGGAAATCTGTGAAACCTGCTGCATATTTTTGGACAAATTATTGGAGAGGAAAAATACACAAAACACACAATTGTTCACAACCTGCGTCTGTTCCAATGCACCTGAGGCGATGTGCTTTATGTCAAACATTTAAATATGCAAATAGAACTGTTTTAAAGAAGCTATACCCGATTTTTTTTCTAAGTAGTTCATAAAAATGCTTTTTACTACATACAAGTTGTATCATAATACATCATTTAATTAAAAACTTGAGGTAATTGATTCAGCTGTGTAAGAATTACAAGCAGTGAAAACTGCTGAGTAGAGTCTGAGCGGGCCGCTCTTTCTCCTCCGCTCACAGAACGAGCAGCGAACAGCCTGCGTCCTCTAGCCTCTACAGCGCTGCTTAACACCAGGGCTTCGACTTCAAAATTCGAATATAATTCTAAAATAAAAAATGATGAACAAAATAATTGAATAAAAAAATGTGAACAAATATTAGACAACCCTTGTAATTCGAAATGTATTTAATGACTGCAAATAAAATAGTTAGCTCCCAAAGGTTTCACCGGGATGTGCTAGGCAGGTAACAGCTAAGCTAGCTAGTTGTTTCATGGTAACTTCCGGGTTTTTCGGAATTGCTTTTTGTCACATTGAAACAGTATTTTTGTCATGAAAACGTTAACAGCAAATTCAGAAATCATCCGTGCATGTGTGTTAAGGATGTATATGTGTACTGTATTGTCCGATTGACGTTTAATGGTGTTGATTGATAGATATGTAGTTGTTTATTGAGCGTGGCTAGCTCCGCTAGCTCCGTTGGCTTCTCTACACAGACGAGTGTGTAGTGACAGGTGCTGATAGCTTGTTGTACTTGCAGAGTAATGGCAGTATTTTACACACCTGAATTACAAACAGAGGTTGCATTGGGGCTTCGGTCATTATTGGTTTGAGAGTTCTGTTATCAAGAAAAAATGATCGGAAGAATGGCTGCTGCTGCTTTGAGGAGCTCTATAACAAATTATAATTAAATATTAGAATATATTCTAAGGTTTTAAATTGATACATTCGGACGCGAAACTAGCGGTATTCTTTTACTTATATATTGTGTTAGCAGTGCGTTGCTTTAGTGCCATTTCATCAGTGATTGTTGCACAGCTTACAAGAAGTTGCGCTAATGCTAATGTTAGCATATGTATCAGATCGCAAATAAAACTAGGTGGCTCTGTGTTATGAGAGCGTAGGGGAAATGAGAAGCCATTGAGCGAGTTGGGGGGCGGTGCTAAACATTCAAACATTGCAGAAACGGGTATAGCGCCTTTAAGAGTTTAGTTCCTTCGGCTTTTACACTGTAACAAATCTATGTTATCATTTTCTGGGTCGGGGGGGGGGCAATCAAAGCTGCACCCAGTACACATAGCACCAGCCCCTCACTGATCCTCCTGCAGGTGGTGAGTCCACAGGAGCTGAGATCTTTCAGTGGGGGCTTCAGGCAAAGTGGGGTTAAGTGTCTTGCCCAAGAATACAACGACAGCAGTCATCAGAAACACACTGTATCAGCAACAATCATTTACATGGGTAACCAAATGTATATTTTTTACAAGGTTTTGGACAGAGACTGATAACCATCCATCCATCCATCCATTTTCTTCCCCTTAATCCATTTCTGGGTCGGGGGGGTGGCAGTCAGAGCTGCACCCAGTACACATAGCACCAGCCCCTAGAGACTGAAAACACTAACAATAATTTCAGTTGTGAGTTGATCAGTATTCTGTAACTTTATACATTTGTCTTTCCATCACCGGTTGTGGAAGCAGATCCAAATGAAAGCTGCATGACCTTGGACTTTCTGTGAGGTCTGCATGTACTGTCACCTTTGAGGATGCCCAGATTACTCTGTTACTCTTTCGTAAGGGAATAGTGTCAATAATCTGTCACTTTATGTTTCAGCCCAAGGCCATTTTCATCTGCTGACATTCTTTGCACATGACCTCCTATAAACACAAAGAGATTATTTCGTAGAAGTGCCAAGTCCTTTTTAGGAACATTTCCAGTTGCATGCCTCTTGTTGTTTTTTCTATTTCAACTAAGATATTCTCCAGTTGTCTTCAGCCATAACAAAATCAACATGCATGCATCAGTATCTATCTCTTGCTTTTTTTCTCACAGAGCACAGCCGCTCCTCTCTGAAATAATCCCGTCTGCACAAGGCCAAACGTGTCTGTGCGAGCTGCCGGTTTCTTCTGTTTGTTCCTCTGTTTCTTATAATAACTGCGACAATGTGCAATAAGACGTGGTGACTCAGAGGCTCCACCGTCTGCACTCGAGACAATCAAACAAGCTGTGGAACCTCGCTCGCTCCCAGGCTCCACTCGTTACAGCCACCAGACTAACGATGCCTCAAAAAACAGATGCCATTATTTCATATGCTCTGCTTCAAGACCAAACAATGCCAGAGAGTGACCATTTGAGTGTAAATAGAGCTAAATATAATGAGGTTTAGTGCTACAAGCGGCTAGAAATAACAATAGGTGTGTGTATTCCAGGAAATCAGCAATTTCTGTTTGTCACCCTGTATAACTCCCATGCATTTGAAGTGAAAACTGCCCTATGCTAAGCTCACAGATGTAGAGGTGTTCATAAATGACAAAAAGTTATCACCAACATCTTTTCAGTTTTCAGACAGGAATCGCAGGAACACACTGAGAAGGAGGAGAGCTTACGTTGCACATAGTTTCTATATTGAGGAAGAAGTCAATTAGAGCTAACTCAAAGAAGCTCAGAAATGATGATCAGGATTGAAACTGGTCTTTTCATGGGTTCGTAACATACTATATATATATATATATATATATATATATATATATATATACATATATATATACATATATATATATGGGTGCAAGATGCTGGCAGGGAAGGGGCCTACATGGAACGCCATAACCAAGTGGCAGGCAAAGTGTACAGAAACATCTGTGTAGATGGGCTGGAAACCCCAAGGTCTAAGTGGGAAACTCCTCCAAAGGTGGTGAAGAATGAGCGTGTGAAGATCTGGGACTTCCAGATACAGACCGACCGAATGGTAATGGCGAACCAACCTGACATTGTGGTGGTTGACAAAGGGCAGAAGAAAGCCGTGTTGGTGGATGTGGTAATTCCAAGTGATGGTAACATCAGGAAAAAATAACACCAAAAACTTGAGAAATACCAAGGGCTCGGAGAGGAGCTGGAGATGGCCTGGAGGGTAAAGGTGACAGTAGTGCCCCTTGGTGATCGGTGCACTCGGGGCAGTGACCCCGAAGCCGGTCCAGAAATGTGCAGTGCTAGGAACAGCAAAGATACTGCGCAGAACCCTCAAGCTCCCAGGCCTCTGGTAGAGGACCCGATCTTAGAGAGGGATAACCACCCGCAGAGGGCAAAAGGTGTGTGTGTTTTTTATATATATATATAAGCACATATATTTTAAGATAGGTTCTTTTGTATTTGTAAAGTTTATCTTTCTAATTGGCACAAATTCAAATGATTCAACTCATCATTCAATCTTGTATTGTAAAGCATGCAAACATCGAGCTTGGATCTGGTTAGCAAGAGTTGTTGATTTATGTTTTGTGCAGGGGTGTGCGTTGGTAGAAAATATTTCAAAGGTTCGAGAGAACATGTTTGCATTTTGACTCCCACGCAATTGTCTCTTGAACTCTATACAATTTCTGTTTCTACAAACTCTATTGTGATTTTCAGAGGCATAGAACTATTGCATATTGTTTTCATTTACCGCCTCCAAGTGTGAAATGGCCCATCACACCTTCTGAAAGCCAGCTCTCTGGGCACATCTCAGGCCAGTGTATAGGTTAACGTGCTATCCTCTTGGGAGATCGACTACAAGATGGTGGCATAAACAAACACGATTTTTCTTGGGTATTATTCTTTGGAGGTCTCCCTTAGCGCGACCGGCTGCTCGTGTCAATTGTCCCCTCAGGTCGAGTGGAACAGGGAAGCAGCTGTGAGTGTATTTACAATAGGAAAACGCGAACAATTTGACATCCTCGGCTGTTATCGGGGTAACATCTGCTTCCTGGTGCACTGTAAACTCCATTGAAGAGAATTAGAGAAGCGTAGCCAATACTGCGTGTCCGAAAGCTATTCATAAGAGCTCATCTTTTCCTCAACAACACTGACTCATAGCTTCAGTAGTTTATCTCTCCACACTTGTACTAGTGTAAACATAGAGGATGTTCGCGGAATCCGATTGTAGTTGTTCGAACCTGGACGCAACGCGGATGTAAGATACGCCTTTAACCATTCACTGGCCACTCCATGAGCACAATGGGGTAAAGAGCAGGAAGGATGTTTCTATTGTTTTAGAGAACTCTAGGAAAAAGTCATTCACAACTTTAAAAGGGCACACATGGGTTATTATCGCCAATGCCTCTCCGTGTGTACTTTATTCCAGTGAGAGACTTAGTTTGTTTGATCATTTTGGGTGATGGTGTGGATGGTTAATTGTGACATTTTTTCAAGCCAAAATACAATATTTGGCATGCCACACTCAAACATTAATGTTACATTGTTACATTGAACTTTATACTGCTTTATATAGCATATTTATTTTGTTATCACATTTGTTTAGCCCTAAATCACAACAGCAGTTGTTTCAGAGGACTTTACCAAGTGTCTGGTTCCTCAACAACAGATCAGAGAACCAATCTATTCGCACATGCGAGCCATTGGTCCATAGGGAGAAGGATTACCACGGTCCAGAAAGGTGAAAAAATGTCTTAAATGTCCCTAATCATCATTGTCTTTAGACCTTCCTGCATCAACAACGAATGACTCAAAGAAAACCCAGTGGGAAAATAGTAAGAAATCTCAAGGAGGCCCACATTGAGACAGGGATCTGCTCTCATGGACAGACAGCCTACGGATCCAGGACTCAGGCTTTAGAACGAGGATTGAGGCTGTGTGGTGCAGGACTGTGGAGGGAAGTCTTTGCGGAGGACTGAAAAGCGAGGTGGAGGGGGCAGCCCGTGGGTCAGAGCCCAGGTGACCAGATAATAACCAAATTCCATCATTTCATGTATAAAGTATTAGACAATGATCTTCCCATTCACCCACTTAAACCTCTAGGGCGGACCTGGACCTGAAGTTGGGCCACACACGGCCTGATTCATTGTTCTGTTTCAGGGCACGAATTGGAGCTGTTAAATCAATGGGAGTCAATTCTCAATGAAGGCTTGCAACCTAATGTGCTACTGCGGCATGGTTTACCATTTTAAGGCTTTTTTTTATCAAGAATCTATAATACGTCCCCTGGAGAAAATAGCTTTTGCAGAATATAACTCCCATTAAGTGTAACAAAATTACAATAATCAGATTTACTGCTTGGCTTTGAGCAGCTGTGACTCTTGAGCTTTGTCTTCTAACCTGGCCTGGAATGTTGGAGGTAGAGGAAACCAGTGCACCCAGAGGCAATTGAGAATATGCAAACTCCACTCCCCTGTCCTGGTTTTGATTCCAGGACCTTCTTGTGTGGCAAGAGTGCTAACCACTCAGCCACTGGGCATGACCATGTAAACATATTGCCATTGGTTGCTGAAAAACATGGCAAATGGCAGCTAGATTGAAAGTGATCTGTATGATCCTAAGGCATATTTCTTGTTTTGTTAAACCTACATGGCTTGTCAAGTTTTGACTCAAGTCTTTATTGAAGAAATGGTTTACTGAGTTTGCAAAACAGTATTGGGCACTGACTTTTAAGAAGTACTTTTATGCAGTGCATTCTCTGGATCTTGTTATTATTGAGTTACCACAAAAAGACTCTGTGCCCCATTCTAAATACATGTTTGAATTACAAGTTAGAGAAAACAATAATGCAATAGCTTTGACTTTTATAAACTGCCCATATAAACAAGCCTAAATTGTTTGCAGTTTTGTGAAAGGGGACTTCAGGAGATGGAGGAGAGCATTTACTGAACTAAAAATTCTACTTTCAACAGACTGAGCGGTTCATACAACATATTAGAGTAGAAAAGTTACAAGTACAAATTAAAGACTGAAATTCAGCCAGGGTTGCAGGCCACTATATAGTGGACACTATGAAATTGAACATGACATACATTTGTTAACATTATTACTACAAGACAGCTACCATATTCTTGCACCAAACAGATCCTCAAATTTTGGTTGATAAATTATTTTTTTTTTTGTGCACAAAATGATGAATGCACGCTCTTTGCACCCAGCACGTCATCCCACGGGAGGTAAACGATTGCTTCAGTCACATTAGTAACCATTTTGTCCTCACACCGGCACATACAGATGTTATAGATCTGTGCAGAGCTGTTCCCCTTGAACTCTGGAGCCGGGGTTAAGTGCAGCGACATGAAACAGCTGCACCCATTTTCAGAGCAAGTTTTGGTTTGCTCAAGCTAAATCGGTTTGAATTTTCAAACCAGTCGATGCAGGGACCTTGTAACGCTAAGGTCTCACCGTCTTGTTAATAAAAGCGATGCAGTAAGAGATGGCGAGCAAGTATATACTGTAAGATCATGAAGTATAAATGTGAAAAAGTAAATGTAAATGTGCACTTTATCGTCCCCTATGGGAAATCTGTCCTCTGCATTTGACCCACCCTAATATTACTCGGGAGACTGTAAGTAGCAGTGGTTGCCGTACAGCACCCGGGAACCCATCTCCAGAAGTTGATGCTTGGGGCTCGGTTAGGACTTCTGCAGCTGGAGGATTTTACATATTGTGCATGTTTTTTAGTTGTTGGGGAAGCCGGTGCGCCTGGAGGAAACCTACGCAGATACAAGGAGAAAATGCAAACTCCACTCAGAAAGACCCTGTTCTGAATAGGATTCAAAACCAGGACCTTCTGGCTGATAGCACTCGCGCTATCCACTCACCCACTGATTTACAAGTATAAGTGATGAATAAATGCACATTCATATATTTTATTTCCTCGAGAGCCACAAGACTTGCACCCAGGGTTTTATTTCAAACTGTTATAGCATACTTTATAGAAACAGAGATACTATCATTTACTTTCACTCGTTAATTGGCGTTGGGAAAAGGGCCTGCTCCTTTAGTCACATGGTATCGGCAATAGTTGAACGCTGAATGTTTTTGAGAAAACATACTTGTTTTTATTTGAAGTATTCTCCACAAATATGTAATTTAATATACTATAAATGCCTTCAGTCAACGCTTTGAGAGGACTTGTGAACATTTATACTAGAAGCTCCATTTACGTCCTTGTTCCACAATGTTGTGGTACTTTTCGATCCATCATTGTAAGATAGGACTACAATGTTACATGACTCTTCTTTCTAACATCCTATTTCATTTAAAAGATCAATATTTTGGAATATTACATTTACATATATTTAACTCTCTCCATCTGCTCTTAAACTTGGCCATGATTCTAGCGGTTGGCTCAAGCATGTGCCCATTTCACTAATTACAGGGTACATGTTGAGATGCCAAAAAATGAAAAATGAATTGTGCAAAAAGAACAGAAGTGAATTTGAAACTTGTTCTTGATTTGCATGCAACAAATTAACATGATCTTTCTTCATAGATGTAGCAGTAGCTGTAGTAGAATACCTACGCTGTTACTCTTACTCAGCTAATAAGCCCTCTTGACTGGCTTTTGTACCGCACACAATACTTGTTTTGAAGCTCCAACTTTTGCCCCTGTGGCTCCCCACGGCGCACACACATTGGACAGGCCGGACCATAACCCGAGTTTAGTGACGGGGAAGTGGTTATGAATGAACTCGTCTGTAGAGCGGGAAGAGGAGGGGGGTAAACGAGCCATGCAACAATGACACTTAACAAAATGTCGCAGTCAATTCAAAAGCATCTAAATCCTTCCTCTTGGGGAGAGCCCACTGCTGCGCCATTATCTGTGTTCTACCAAAAATCCCTCTAAATGGGGTCTTTCTGAACGGCAGCGGGGACATGAAACACGCGGCCTATTCATCGGCCGGTCTGACTAGAGCCCGCTAAAACCACTCCGGGAAATTATTAGTAGGACGTGTTAAATCTGTCAGTGTAAACAATGGAGTAGTAGTGAGTGGTGCAGTCATTGAGCCAAAAGGTTTGAGGAAAACAGAATCCAAAACATACTGTCAATGTTCTGTCATCAAAAACATTTCACTTTACATTATTTTGTTTGTTTTATTCTTTCATGCTCCTCTTTACCATATCCAGAAAAAGTATTCAGCAAGTAAAAATCAGAAAAGATATATACTTTGTGTCTCTCCCAGTTTTTTTTGAGAAATTCCCACAGAAAAGAACTTAAGACTTTGGGCCGTCTATTCCTTTACACCCTGAGTGACACAGGCTGATGGGACGAAATTACTCATCTTTAACCCGCTGTGGGAGATACTCTCTCTGCCGAGGCATGTTCAGTGTGAATACTACAAAACCATTTTATAGATGGAAACAAAAGAAAATTGTTGCTCACATATGGGTCAGGTGAACAACGTTAGGATTAGTCACACAAGGGACCATTTTTTGTATAACGACAGCTTAACAAGAGTGAAGCTCTTGTGAGGATTAGATAGCTATATGGCCTACGTGCAGGACAACTGCAAGACTATACAAGGACTCTGATTCTGTATCCATGTTAAGACTAGGATGTGTGACGTAGCAATGACCATATATAACATGTACTGACTCCATTTTGGTCTGAGAGAAAGAAACAATTGAAACCCATGGAACATGAGAGAAACCGAAATAAACTTCCAGAGCTTGGCGCACCACGATCTGTCTCTGTCTGGTTCATTCCTGACACTCTTACCATCGATGTTTGGGCTTCGGCACATGCTGCTCCTTTATGTCCTTGTAAAAAAGTGTTTGAAAAAGTGTATGGTGATCTATATATAGGCCATTCATTATAATTGAAATCCTAAGGTCCTGTGACTTTACAATGAAAGTGTAAAGTTTGCTTTGACCTGTCCCATCTTGCCCGTAGTGAAAAGTTGATGAAGGTTTAAACAATTCGCCTCCGTTTCCCACTGTTGTCTCTGGTCAACACAGCTTTTCCACCTGCAATAAAAAACAGTGTCCATTCTCAGTTCTGTGAATGACAGCAGATCCAAGGAAAAACTAACTGTATCAATGCATGTCTTTCTTGGAGGTAGCCATCGACTCTCTCTATAATATTACCCCATAGGTTTGAAGTAATTCAACACATTATAGCAAAACATTGAGTTTAGTATTTTCTGGAACCCGAAAAGTCAAAGTGGCAGCTGCTTCTGGTGAATAATTTCCGACTCTCTTTTGCTTTGGAAAGAAAAGAGCTTCTGCTGTTGTTCTTGTAGCAGAACTCGAAGAAGCGATGTCAGAACCATTTGTGCACTAATTATGTACACAAGTGAAACTCACAAGCCTACAGTCGATCTTAAACATATATGACCGTTTCTATAATTCGGAAACAACAGGAATATGAAAGAGAAAGATCACATTTGTGTCTTAAATTGCCACTCAACAGTAGTACATGGGGAAAACCTTGATAAATTGAATCAAACACATAAATACTGAGCACAATCAATTTGAAGCACCAACACAGAGTTTGCCAATTCTCTATTTCTTAAACGTCCTGAGTAGTTTCCTTTTAAACCACTTCTCCATGGCCTTGTTCTAAAAAATCCTTGTTTTGCCCGCCCCACATCACTGGCCATTTTTCAAAGCTATATGCTAACTGCCCAGATGAGTCGATCCTTAAGCAATCTAAGCAAAACCGGCCTGTCTCTGAAGTACCATCAAGAGGCCATGCAGCATTTGTGGGCATGCCCGGAATGAAAGGCTTTGCTCCTCTTGCCTCTCTGCTTTCGGCCCAATCTGTCTGTAGAAGGAACAGCGCTCTGGTGAAGGAGAAGAAGATCAATGCTTTGCTCCTGCCAGTTCACGCAAAGAAATAGGCCTCTCTCAGTGCAATTCGAACAAGTGTTTTGGAGTGATGTACAGCCCTCTCCGCTCCTCTGCAGGTGTTTAAGCATGTGTTTTCCTTTATTTGTTTTCATCCCGCACTCTTGGCAATTACTGTCTGCAACGGAGGAGAAAATGATCCATTCCCTACGCTTTAATGCCATACAGCGTGAAGTAGCAACGTCGTCGAGTGTCACTTTTAAGATGTTTGGACCTTGAGCTATGGACCATTCGCTGCAAAAAATCTCCACTGGCTTCACGCGGTAATAAAACCAGTGCAGCAAATTGAACATTAGACGCCGGCTCAGCTGTCACACATCACTGTAGGAACAAGAGCTTACAATTTGGACCATTCTGCAGCGCACTTAACGGCTGCCAGAAGCACTGCAGACTGTGATGGCACATGGGAACAGACACAAGCTGGGTTTACGTGTTGTCTTTTTAAAAACACATGAAACTTGTGCTTTATGACCAGTTTCGATGCTTTATTTTGACCAAGAGACACAGTATATCAAGGCTGCTTTTATTTATTTGTTAGACCCTAACAATGATGAAAAACATTGTTTAATAATAATTTAATTAACACAATTTAAGATATGATAAGATAAGAGATCCTTTATTCTTCCCACAGTGGGATAATTTGGAAGTTGCAGCGCACATACAGTAAAGTAGTAAGAGTGACCGTGGGGCTCATTTATGAAACTTGCATATGGCCAAATCAGGGTGTAAATGAGGCGTACGCAATAAATGTACACTTTTTGGCATTTATCAATTTAGACGTGAGCGTACGGTACGCACAGAATATGCGGCAAGTCAATAGGTGGTGTAAATGTGTACGCTCATTTCAACCTTCATTACAACACGCCAAAACACGCATGAAATCCAAGATTTGGACAACAATTAATATATTCCCACTCTGGCAAAATGATAAGCTGCGTTTTCAATGAGTATCATGTTTCTGAATTTGAATTTGCGCATCAGAAAAACTCTGGAAACACGCACATTTCG
The DNA here is from genome assembly GCA_964034765.1 of Knipowitschia caucasica. Taxonomy (NCBI): domain Eukaryota; kingdom Metazoa; phylum Chordata; class Actinopteri; order Gobiiformes; family Gobiidae; genus Knipowitschia; species Knipowitschia caucasica. The sequence goes on from OZ035843.1 coordinate 8,185,989, forward strand.
AATAAATCGCAGCTCATGATGAGGACCCACTTCTGTTTCTTTTGTGATCCTGCTCTGTGAAGGCGTTATACAAATACACTTGACTTACTTACTCAATGTGTGACCATCTATTTCTCCGTAAATCTGTGGAAGACCCTGCGCTGCGTAATTATGCATGGCTATTTGCAAAGCAACGTATTTCTTATTAGTTTTGTGCATAAAGCCCCATCAACGCAGCAATGGCAGGGATATGGCAAAGCCCTTTTTTGTGGGAACGGGCTCACGGGCATTGCGCAGCAGGTGCCACAGAGTACTGTACCGCACTTGCCATATGTGTTGCGACTTTTTGGAGTTTCTCTGTGATATCACGGACTCATACAGTACGCATCCTTTCTCTCTCACAGAGATCGCTACATTGCATTCACAAGAAGATGTCCCTGATGCTTCACCCAGTTAATGATGAGAGTCACCGCTGAGATATTAATATTCATTCATTCATTTCTAAAGAGATGAGCGCTGCAGTGGGTCTAGACACTAGAGTAATATAGCGGGTTTTTTGTTTTTTTGACAAAATAATACAATATACAATAAAACTCAATATAAACTCAGTGCGTGTCACTAACAGGCCTTCTGAGGCTTCCAACTAGACTTGCTTGCTGGCTTCCATCCTGAGCTGTCATAAAAACGGGCCGTGAAACAGGCGGTTTCTGAATATTTCTAGGCGTGTCTTTCATAAATATGCTAGTTTTCACCGCGGTATTTATCAACATAAACATAAGTATGCGTATGCTCAGATCTGTGCGTATCCCACACGTTCATAAATCCCGCGTTGAGTCTGCCGTACATGGAATATACACCAAAAATATACACCCTTTTCTGCGCAAGTTTCATAAATGAGGGCCATCCAGTGGACATCCTGAAATTGTTGTATTTCTCATTGCACATGATTGAAGTATTAACTATTTACAGATGGCAACATGACATCTATAGGCATAGCAGTTCTCATTTTACAGTCTGAGAGCAGCAGCAAGGAAGGACCCAGGCACTCTCTCCACACAACAAGGGTGGATCAGTCTGTCACTGAATCTGCTCTCCAGAGCAGAGAAAGGAATTAATGTATCTTGATCTGTAATTGCAAGACTTGGTGATTGCACTTGTATCCGTTTCGGCCGTCAGTCATTTACATAGACTGTAAATAATAACGGATGTAGTCACGCCTATCTCCTCCGTTATAAATTATCGTGCCATCACTTTTGCCTTCAATGGACAGTTTCAAAATGGCCGCGGGGGCTGGAAAATGTGCATGCGTCAGCCAGCATGAACCCCATTCATTTAACAAGCGCCTTCAAAATTTCACAGCGACTATACTAGACTGGTCCAAAAAAAACTCTCCCCTCAGCATTGACACACATGTGGAACGGAGCGTTGGGCCAAGAGCCGACTTTTGGACCATCCTTTAAACCCATTTTCAAGAGGTCAGAGGATACGTACATTAGCATTGAATAATTCTAATTCTAGGTCCTCCGCCATCGGCCCGGGGTGGTATTGTTTTTGACATTGTTGAGCTGGGACCTGCCCCACTGGTCATTTATCTTAAATGAGCACTATATTTCTTAACTGTTAGTCTTTTACCCGTCTTTGTAAGAAAGTAAATAATATTATTTCATGCAGGTCTATTCACATCACACGATAATGACAGTAGCAAGACTCTGAACACCCGGCACACCTGATCCTTTAAATCCACTCTCTGATGTACATGTTTTTATTGAGGAACCAGAGCACTCTGAGAAAACCAATGGAAGCATGAGAAGAACATGCAAACTCCACACAATGTTCTCGCTGTGAAGTATCGGCAATGGCCACTGTGCCACTACTCTGCATACTGTATGTGAATCCATGCAGTGGCCAATAGATGAGAAAAAAAACATTAAACTGGTTTGCATGCAATCAATGGAATTTGATCAGGTCAGGTGCATTTAATTTCCTTGTTCTGACATTGTAAATGCAATAAAGCCCAATCTATTCTAATCCAATCTAAAACTAGCCATTCATCTAGCTTTCCTGCCTCCATGTAAACATTTTCAACAATGTGTGAGGCAGTCTGCACAGTAAGACAGAATCTTACAAGCAATTACATGCTTTCACTTTAGCAGTCTTACTGTGACATTCTCTTTACTGTACCTTTAGATCCAGACCAAACATCATTTGAAAACCTGAATGCAGCATTGGGAGCAGAGCTGCAGAATGGGCACAAAGGCAGGTGCCACACATCACTTTAGAAACAAGAGCCAACTATTTGGACCATTCTGCCGCAGCGCACTTAAAGCCGGCCTGCCAGCTCGCCACTTCACAGCAGCAACTTGATTCCAATACTTGATCTAAACCAAGCATTGGGGCCTTAATATGACAATTACACTCTCTGGCCCTGCCAAAAGCCCTCACAGCTAATGACTAGCGATGGCGGCTAATCACATCCTCATGCAGGGATCAGGGCTGGGCTCAAGGGAGCTCCAGCCTCCCCGTAACCTGCCAGCACAATTACCTTTCGCAATTACAGAGAAGCGTTGTTCAGGACACTTGAAGCAGAGAGAGCAGGAAGTAAGGATCAAAACATGGGGATGTCTGCAGAGTGTGCTATTGAAAATATAGTGGTTTATAGGTCAAATGCAGGACAGGGATTTGGTTCAACAGTCTTGCTCTAGTATTACATCCGCTCGCAATCCATTTATCACGACCAACGTGAAGTGTGTGGAGCTGCTGAAGAGACTGACTGGTTCCACAAAGCTTTCAAGTGGAGTGTTGCACCTGTATTGCACAGTGTGATTTGAATAGACGCTTTGACACCGTTGAGATGTTGTGCCTCTGAGCAAGAAAAAACAGATGGGTCGGCATGGTGCAAAACATATGCATTTTATAGAGACACAATTTAAATGCATTTTGTAGTTTAATCCATTTCATCTCCACATGGATAAAATCCGATTCAGATTAATTTATTTGCCATTTATCCAATTTCAAAGATTCATGCATTTTAATACAGGTTTCATAGAGTATATAATATGTTACACGCTGGGGCTTATTCCTACAGTACATATGCCGGTACATTGTTCAATAAACCACTTGCACTGTACCTCAGGTTAGATACATGAATGAGGATTTGATTTTGGTATTATCTATATGCCATTTGTGCAGGGCAAAATATGTTTTTATTTTGCTATGATTTTAATCATCTTTGAAGACAAAACTCTGTGACCAATGCGGATAATAAATTAAATTCAAAGAATATGTGGTTGCTGGCTTTTATTTGTATCTTGTTTCATTCTAGATTTTTTGTTTTATACCTTGTTCGGTATGCTCTATGTGAAATTAGTGATAAAATAACAATTATTTTTTGTTGATTAGTTGGCTTATTTTTTCAAGAAAGTGCTTAGTTGTTCAGTGAATATTGGATTTTGAATACATTTGACCTGAACAAATCTCAAGTGGTGGCCCTGGAGAATATCTTCCTGAACATAATTTTGGGTTGTTGAAAAAATTATTTTAATTATTGTTTCTATATAGAAAGTTTATTCAAGGTCCAAAAATAATTATTAAATTAGTAATCAACGCCAAATAATCAATAAATAATTGTGTTTAATTAAATAACTTGTGATCCCAGCTCACTCCTCAGCCTCCCCGGTAAGGTCTACTCCAAGGTACTGGAGAGGAGGCTACGGCCGATGGTCGAATCTCGGATTCAGGAGGAGCAGTGTGGTTTTCGTCCCGGTCGCGGAACACTGGACCAGCTCTATACTCTCCATCGGATACTCGAGGGTTCATGGGAGTTCGCCCAACCTGTCCACATGTGCTTTGTGGATTTGGAGAAGACGTTCGACTGTGTTCCCCGGGGTGTCCTTTGGGGGGTTCTCCGGGAGTACGGGGTCGGAGGTCCTCTGCTGAGGGCCATCCGATCCCTGTATGACCGGAGCCAGAGCTGTGTTCGCATTGCCGGCAGAAAGTCAGACCTGTTCCTGGTGAATGTTGGCCTCCGACAGGGCTGCCCTTTGTCACCGGTTCTGTTCACTGTATTTATGGACAGAATATCTAGGCGCAGCCAGGGGTCGGAGGGGGTCCGGTTCGGAGACCACAGGATTTCATCTCTGCTGTTTGCGGACGATGTTGTCCTGTTGGCTCCAACGAACCAGGACCTGCAGCACGCACTGGGGCGGTTTGCAGCCGAGTGTGAAGCGGCTGGGATGAGAATCAGCACCTCCAAATCCGAGGCCATGGTGCTCGACCGGAAAAAGGTGCCTTGCCCTCTGCAGGTGGGTGGAGAGGTCCTTCCTCAAGTGGAGGAGTTCAAGTATCTCTGGGTCTTGTTCACGAGTGAGGGAAGAATGGAGCGGTCGCTGTATCGGACCGTTGTGGTAAAGAGGGAGCTGAGCCGAAAGGCAAAGCTCTCGATTTACCGGTCAATCTTCGTTCCCTCCCTCACCTATGGTCATGAGCTTTGGGTAATGACCGAAAGAACGAGATCGCGGATACAAGCGGTCGAAATGAGCTTCCTCCGCAGAGTGGCTGGGCGCTCCCTTAGAGATAGGGTGAGGAGCTCAGTCACACGGGAGGAGCTCGGAGTAGAGCCGCTGCTTCTCCATGTCGAGAGGAACCAGTTGAGGTGGCTCGGGCATCTGTTCTGGATGCCTCCTGGACGCCTCCCTGGGGAGGTGTTCCGGGCACGTCCCACCGGGAGGAGGCCCCGCGGAAGACCTAGGACACCCTGGAGGGACTATGTCTCTCAGCTGGCCTGGGAACGCCTTGGGGTCCCCCCGGACGAGCTGGAGGAAGTGTGTTTGGATAGGGAAGTCTGGGCGTCTCTGCTTAGACTGCTGCCCCCGCGACCCGGCAACGGATAAAGCGGAAGAAAATGGATGGATGGATGGATGGATAAATAACTTGTTTTATGAAATGTTCCAAGAGTTGTAATGCTATGCTCTTAGACAGGTGAAAAGACATCTTTGAATCACAGTTGGATTTTGGTTGAATATAGTTCAAAATATAACACACACATACTATGAATGGGAGCAACAAAAGCTACACACGCATCAATTGTATAGTGTGGAACATTTCAGCCTTTGACCCCCTCTCCTAAAGGTCACGTGTTACAGTGTAAGTTTACGTTCCCATAATGGTCTTAAATGCTGTTTCCGTTTGGGGGTTGGAGTCGTGCGGTCGCTGTATGAGCCGTGTCCATCTGGATGACAGAGACACATGTTTTTGGGAGGGGGCTGCTCTGGGATCAGCTGTCCTCCGTGACCAACATCTGTGAGAGCCTGCGTCGCCCCCGGCAACACTACAGCATGTAAGTGATTTACTGCATACTCTGTGAAGGAAGGAGCCTCTACGACCATATGTCCACTCCGAATCACTTATGAACATCCTTAAGAATGTGGCCATTTACAGATGCACTCTGTAAATGGCCAGCAAACTATTATATCACAAAAAATACTCACATATTTGTTCCAAGAGAGAAAGAAAAGTTATGAACAAATTAAAATACAATATGGCGTCTTCATCCTATTAAAACACATTTGTGTATAATTCACCCAGTGAGTCACTATTAGGCATTTTTTTTTCACCTTATTTTATCATAAAAAGCATATCCACAGATTTGACAAAGGACAAAGGCAGCCCAAGAAGTGACCAAACTCTCACTGCTCCATTTTGAAGCTCTTTCAACGAAGTTTGTGTGTCGAGAACATTATCTCTCTCTCTCTCCCTCTCTCGGCCTTCCAGGCAAAAACGGAGGACTAGGAGGCCTGACTGTCTAAACCTCAGCTCCAGGTTTGAGAGGACTCTCACTTCAATAGCCTCCAGCTTCGACATGGAGAAGTTTTGTTGGAGGACCACATGATGCAGCTGCAAGATCCTGTCATGAACAAAGGACCGGTCTGCATCCATTGCAACGATCCAAGGAGCCCCTTACAAAGGCTGCTAACCACATGGTAGCATCGGCCTTCCAATCCATTCATGGACATTTGGGCCTTGCTTTAGCCTTATCTCACCTTAGCATTTTAACCATGTATCTTGCAATCAACGTTTCCTTCATGTTATTCTTGACAATTTGTATATTTCATAACTAATCTGTATTGTATATACTGCATTCAATCTACAAAACCATCTTTGTCTGAAAGTGATATTTGTACTGATTTCACTCCAGAAATTAGGTCACTGATTTGTAAAAGTAGTCATACCTTCAGACTCTATTGAAAATAATAGGACTAAATAGCTATTTAAATTAATTACTCATGTGATTACTGAATCAATAAATGAGCCAATTAATAGGTAACGTGACGTCATATGCACGTTATCAGTAGTGATTTTTTCACTGGTGCCCCGAAATAGCTATTCAATTATTGTATTTACTACATGATTGCTTTTGATCCAATTCTTCGATCAAATAAATAACTTAAGTTATGTGTGATATCGACTTCAATAACCCCTCCACAAAGAAAGATAAAAATATAAAATCCCTCAGTTGTATGCTCAGCTAAACAGAACTGTGTTTAACTGTGTTTGTGCTAATAAGCTTTTTTCTTCAGCCCACTCCTTTTGTGCAGTATTAGTACTGTTCAAAAATATAAATAAATACATTTATCGTTGTTTTAAACATTGTCAGGGAAGAGGCCTGTCTCACACATTCAGGAAGATTGTTCCAGATTTTAGCTGCATGAATCTGAAATGCAGCCTCCCCATGACTCTGGGCACTAGCAGGAATCCCATCGCTGTGCTCCTCAGAGTCCAGGCTAGTTCTTATGGCGCTAACATTTTACTAATATATTATGTATATATATATATATATATATATATATATATATATATATATATATATATATATATATATATATATATATATATATATATATATATATATATATATATATATATATATATATATATATATATATATATATATATATATATATATATATATATATATATATATATATATATATATATATAAAAAATTGTCCACTCACCTTTGGCCCTCCGCGGGCGGTTATCCCTCTCTAAGGTCGGGTCCTCTACCAGAGGCCTGGGAGCTTGAGGGTTCTGCGCAGTATCTTTGCTGTTCCTAGCACTGCACATTTCTGGACCGAGATGTCCGAGGTTGTTTCGGGGATCCGCTGTAACCACTCATCTAGCTTCGGGGTCACTGCCCCGAGTGCACCGATCACCACGGGCACTACTGTCACCTTTACCCTCCAGGCCCTCTCCAGCTCCTCTCTGAGACCTTGGTATTTCTCAAGCTTTTCATGTTCTTTTTTCCGGATGTTACCATCGCTTGGAATTGCCACGTCCACCACCACGGCTGTCCTCTGCCCTTTGTCTACCACCACAATGTCAGGTTGGTTCGCCATTACCATTCGGTCGGTCTGTATCTGGAAGTCCCACAGGATCTTCGCACGCTCAGTCTCCACCACCTTTGGAGGACTTTCCCACTTAGACCTTGGGGTTTCCAGCCCATACTCTGCACAGATGTTTCTGTACACTTGGTTATGGCGTTCCATGTAGGCCTTCCCTGCCAGCATCTTGCACCCTGCAGTTATGTGTTGGATTGTCTCAGGTGCCTCTTTGCACAACCGACACCTTGGGTCTTGTCTGGTGTGGTATATCTGGGCCTCTATCGCTCTGGTGCTCAGGGCCTGCTCCTGTGCAGCCATGATGAGTGCCTCTGTGCTGTCCTGTAGGCCAGCCCTTTCTAGCCATTGGTAGGACTTCTTGAGATCAGCCACTTCTGCTATGCTCCGGTGGTACATGCCGTGTAGGGGCTTGTTCTCCCATGATGGGCTCTCCTCCAGCACCTCCTCATCTCGCCACTGCCTGAGACATTCACTGAGTACGTCATCCGTTTTGGCCTTCTCCATGATGTAGTTATGGAGTTTGGATGTTTCGTCCTGGACAGTGGCTCTCACACTCACTAGTCCTCGGCCTCCTTCTTTACGGCTTACGTACAGTCTCAGGGTATATATATATATATGTATATATGTATGTATATGTATATATATATGTATATATATATATATATATATATAGAGGCAGTGGGTCAGCATTGACCTGTTGTGTGTCAATGCATCATGGTACTTGATGTTATAGGTTGGTGCTTAACTTGAAAGGAGATGAAATTATTGTATTTTCTGATAATTTCCTGCTGCTTTACTTTTTCAATTTGACAAAAAGCATGAAGGGCGTTCCTTTTAGATCATGGGAGATGAGGCAATAGGAACCAAAAAAAATTGTGTAGAGTGGCACTTTAGATCTCATTGTGCGTTCGTAACAGCTTTTACCACGGTTAATTATTTCCAAATCTTAAACAAATACATGCGCTACGAGCTACAATTGGATTTCAAAGTGCAAGTCAGGCCTCTGGAGAGTGCGAGCGCCGCTGTTCTGTATCCATTTTTACAGGCTCTAATCAAATGACTGATAATGTTGGCTGTGTGTTCTCTGGGATGAGGGGAAATGCAGCATCTTAGAAAGATAAGAAATCAGTTCCTGCTTTTTTTTGATTGGATTACACGTGGGGAGGGTAATCCTTCAGAGCACGCACTCTCTGAGACGGCAAAGTCGGTGTGCGCAGGGGGACTCAGAGAAGAGACCAGACTCACAGGGCAAAATACAAGATATGAATTACCAATCGTCTGCCCAATGGAAAATTTGGCGCTTACATATTAGAGTTGGATCCACTTTTCACAGTCAATTGCATCCGTCTTCATTTAGCGGGGACAATTTTAGCCAACTCAGCTTGCTTGGCTGTGTTTAAATCCCAATATTGCATTTTTAAATCAAAAAAGCACAGGCACCATGCAAAACGTAACAGAAAAACATTAGAGCAGTTTTAATATGTTCAAGCAGTGCAACTGGACATCATTCTTGTTTCCAAAGTTCTGCAGAAGTGATTCCAGTTTTCAGGGATCAAAGTTAAAGGTACAATGTGTAGTTTTTACTCCCATCTAGCGTTGAGATCATATATTGTAATTTATGGTACTACCGTAGAATATTGTCCTGCAATGCCAGTGGTCCCCAACTCCTGGTAAAACTCCTTTTTGTCCATTATCAACCACTGTATTTCAATATGGCCCATTGACATGCAGAGTCCTCCAGCCTCTTAGACATTTAAAAGTCAAATTCTTAGCCTGTGAAAACCATTAAAAACATGGTGGAGGTAAATATTCTTAAAAAGTCACATTTGTTATTGGTTAACATGTACATGTAACATGTACTGCGCAGGCGCTGGAGGAGCCGGCTGCCTGTCGGGTTGAGCTCTGAAATTTCTCCACTGTGAGACGAATAAAGGTTTATCTTATCTTATCTTATGTTTTTTTCAATAGGAGCAACTGTATAAATTACACAGAGTACATTTTAGTCTTGACAATGCTTCGATTTGTGATTCACTTTGCCTTCTGTAAAATTTTAGCTAAAATAATGAAGTTGCCTGGCTATATGTTGAATTAATGCATGATAGAAAACAGTGCAACATTGTGGTCCCAAAGAATGCTGCTTTTAAAGGTCAAGTCATATACTGTACATGTTATTAGCCAAAGTAACCTTCCATGCTGTTTCTACTTCAGCAACTTTTACTCAGAAACCGATATTATGGCGACACATTTTTCAGCAATCTTTTAAATAACCTTTGCATTTGTCAGTAAAGAACAGTGAAACTTGGGATTGTAGTATTGCAACGCTTCTAAAGGTGAGAAATCCTCGACCCTTTTGTGCTCACGTTGTCTTTTTGTAAATACACACACCCTTAAAAGTGGGGGACCTACATTTCCAACCACTAACAATTAAAATAAGTAATCACATATTTGGATCAACTTTTCCAGAAAGAAAAGTGAGAAGACCACTCTGGCTCAGCTCTCAGCAAAAAAACTTCTGATAGGGCCTCACCGGGAATTTCTTACAAGTTTTGAAAATGTATTTTCTAATTATACAGCATGCAGTCTCATTTGTTTACAATTTTATACTTTTACTCATTCTGTTGGTACCCCAAAGAAACAATGTGGTAAAATGCATCATTACAGATGCTAATCACAATACTAGACTATGGCCTTTTAGTAACCGTTCTTCATCAGGGTTGGTGATGATAGAATGGGTAATTATATTTTTACTTTGAAATGTGAGTAGTTGTAACTGTAACCATTTTTGTCATTTGGCAACTAACATTCTATGGCAGTTAAAGCAACGTTTCGCATTTGCTGGTCCTGTTCTGGTCCTTGACTGGCTCCGAACAAGCTCAGTTTGGAGTGCTAGTTTAGGTGGGTTACCATACCAACACACTGTTTACTGCAAAAGTTAGCATTTAGCATTCTGTTTTGGTGTATTTCTGTTATATTAACCAGTTTTAGTATGTAAGTATCTACTGTATACAGTATCCTCCTGTGGACGGGCTGGTCTGATTGCCACCCCCTCCAAAACCAAGAAATGGATCAAGGGTTAGAAAATGGATGGACTGTATGAAGTTTCAGAATTCCATTGATCTGCATGGGTGCCGTCCAAATGGGACTTCTAGTAGTTTGAGGTTTCCAATATAAGACAGGGCCGATGCAGTATAATAAACATATTGTTGAGAGTTCACCTTCAACTTCTGCATCCTTTGTAACAATCTTTCTTCAGTATTGACAAGGCTCTCTCTGCAGGGGTCAGGCCACAGGTCCACACACCTTTAGGTTCTTTTTCTCAAACTCTTATCTTTCCCACTTCTGAGGAGAGAAAAGTCCACTTTAGTAAACATGTTAAACACAGTGCGATGAGAGCAGATCTGATGCGAGTTGATGCAGGAGAAAAGCCTCAGGTTTGATGCATTTGTCTCTGAAGGACTGACCGATGGGGCCACAGCCTCTGGACCTACTCTGACCCAGACTCAGAGGAAAGTGCTGACAGCCAGGGCTTCTGGGGCTTGGATTCCACTGCAGGGGCGAGTTCAATGCAGAAAAACACAGCTTTAGAAAGAAGACGTGTCCTGGAAAATAGACTTCATGAGTTTTTAAACTGTTGTAATAGTTTCCCCCCATCGTCAGCTCAGTCAGATTTGTATTTTGGGTCGATTGGTGAGTATGAGTAATGCTTTTTTTCAGTTCTCAAAGAAAGACAGAAAATAATGTGTTTTCCTTGCCACTGCTCTCTTTTACTATTGTTAGAAAAATATGTTGAAACTAATCGTTTGCAATAAAGTACATGCATTATATATTTCTTATGTTTCCTCAGTTAGTAGTTTATTACTTCTTTATTTAAAACAAGAGGAACAATACTGAACATACAGTACAAATGAATACAGATTATAGCCCGTTCAGACCAGACCCAGAGTCGCGTCAGGTTTACAAACACAGACAAAAACGTCTGTGCGGTTTTCACGGCACATTTTCTGCAGCGTAATTTCCATCTGCAGACCCCCAGGCTGGTTCTCCACAAAGTTAGAATATGTAAACATACACAGACACACTATTTACACAGACTCTATTCAACACAATAACTGAAAAAGGACGAGAACTGAGACCACATCATGCTAACAACAATATTTTGGTTTTCTTACAGATCATATAGCTGCCGGTTCCCATAGCGACCTGTTCAAACTCAAATGTATAAGTGACAAAAATGACCAAACCCAGTAGGATCGTATCTTTAATAGACGGTGGCGCAGTGGTAAGGGCTTGTGCTTTGATTCCACCTCCAGACCATCTTGTGTGGAGTTTGAATGTTCTCCCCGTGCCTGCATAGGTTACCTCCAGGTGCTCCGGTTTCCCCTATCACTAAAATCAGGCACCCCATAACACCTTCCCTGACCCTACTTCCTTTCCCTCCTTCTGGTTAAATTACCAGGAGAGTTTACTTTTATTTAACCACTTTCCCGGTTAAATAAAACACTATATTGAGTAAATAATGATGTATTAGATAGGGGGAGTACAATCTTTACTGTGGTTGGTTAAGCCTGTGTCATGAAGTGTTTTTTCCCACTTATCACTGAAAAGAAAGTTAGAACTAGAAGTCATCAAGTCACCTTTCTTGTCTCCTTTGAACCTCACTTTCACTTCTAAACCCAGACACCACGATCAGACGAAGGAAACGCAATGTTTTTGCATTGTTTACTCTTCAATGTCAGGCAAAGGCAGCAAGTCGAGCTTAAAACAACCAAATGGAAGGCAGAAAGTTATACACCAAGGTCAAAAAATAAAAACATGTCTTAATCTTCCTTCAAATCAGATTTTCCACAAAGTCTGTTTTTTTCCCACTTTCCTTCTGTCAGAAAAGGCAGCGTATGTCAAGAAGCTGACTCTTCCCGCTTGCAGTCCTTAGATAACAGATAATAGGGCAGATCAGGGATGAGAACGTGTTTACATTCTCTGAGGCCTGTCACGGTGGGATCTGCCTGAGGCGCAGAGGTCAGGGCAGCTGTGACTCCTGATGCGCAGGTATGTGGCTTGTGTAGACTTGTGTGATGATGCGGCCGCTCCACACTCTGTCATTGGACTGGAGTGATGTGCTCTGCATGCTGCTCATATTTCATCCCCTTGCTGTAACAAGGACATAAGTTGACTGACAGCAGACGGCGGCGGCGGCACTGGCCCGTCTTGTGTGCGCTTCTGTCACGGCATGTTTTTATGTTTATTATTTATGGCTGTGTTACTGCTCTGAGTCATGCAGCTTTGGCTTTTTAGCTTTCAATTCTTGTAAGATGATTCATTTGATATACTGTATATAGGAATACACGTGTGGTTGAAGCAGCTTTGAAGTCGATTTGCAAACATTTTTAACAATAGTAATTGATAATATCACCTGCAGTGCACGGTTCAACAAGGACAAAGACGTAGAGCACCCCCAATGCTAGAAACGTGGAAGGTGCAAGTGAGTGAATAGGGGGATAGAAAATCTGTAATCTGTGGATGTAGGTAAAAACTTTCATACTACTATAAATTGTATACCTTATTTTTTATCTCAATTAACTATTTAACTTGCAGTTTTCAGTATTCAATCATAATTCAATAATGATTTTGGATTTATGGATTCAGAACCAGTATACGGCATCAGCGCTCAGTATACAGAAAGGTTTGATTCCTGGGCCAAACGGGGCCTTTCTGCATGTTCTCCCTCTGTCGGTGTGTCCCTGTATTTTTCCTCCGGGTGCTCCAGTTTCCTCCAGGTGGTCTGGTTTCCCCTTGCGTTTCTGAGTGTGACTGAGAATAAAAAAAAAAAACACAACATTATCCTTGATACCAAAACTAGTCATTTATTAAACACCTACACATTGACTTTCATAACCATGCAACTTTTGGTGAAGCAAGTCAGCAGGATTCCAGGGAAGAAGAAGTGAAAGCAATATATTGTGATGAGAAGAATAAGTCTCATGCCAAGCTGTATGCAATAACATACAGGAAAAGGAACAAAATATCCATATACTCAAGGAGGATAAGGAGGAGGAGGCTCCGGAGATAAAAGCTTCCACAATGTATATTATTATATATTTTAACAGTGCAACAAAAACATCAACTATTTACTAAATGCAGTAAAAGTCCCTAACGAGCAGCCAAGGAAGCATCCAAAAAACAGTATAATTGCAGTCTATATATCCGTAATGCTTTCAATAGTGACAGTCTTGATGCCTCCACCTGCCTCTGCCATTCCTCCACTCGTCAAATGCGCATCACGCCACATTTCTGCACATCATCGTTACAGCGCTAGACAAACATTTAATCCTGGAGCCATACCCCGCTGAGCAAATTATCCTGGGTCTCATTCTATCACAGCCTAAATGAGACGATATTGAATTAGATTATACTGGAAAATGAGGTGTTCACGCCAATTGCAAGTAATCAAAGTGGCTCAATGGAAAGATAATGGATACTCTGACAGCTAATCCCGACCTGTGAGGGGCTTTTTGACTAATAATCTGCATGTGTTTGTCAATGAATAATGATAATCAAGCGGTGGACAATAAACTAGAGTTACAAGGTGCTGTACAGAAAGGTTAATAAGATTTCATCACAGAGGGCAAGTGGCTATTGACCCACTGTGTACATGCGTGTGTCATAGAACAGACAGAGACAGACGGCTCCATAGAAACAAATGGCTGTCACTAATCAAATTCTCTACATGGATTGCTGCCAAGGTTGTGCGACGAGGGTGCGATGTTGTAGGTTAGAGTAGAGCGTATAATCAGCATCATAAGGAGTAAGCGTAGGAAAATGATGGTGTGAAATGTTGGGTCAGCTATAACAAGTCCATGTATGAAGCATTAGTGGTTAGTGTATTTATCCCCGAGCAAAGTGGCGATAGACTTTGAATTGTGATGCTGAAATGTGTCTATACAGTATAGACACAATCACAATTCAAAGCATAGACTATACTTGTAAGTGTATTGTATGTCTTAAATTGTATAAGGGAATAGTATAGGTTTAATATGGAGCTAGTTAGAAGATATAACGTGTGTACGTAAGTAAGTAAGTAAGTAAACTTTATTTACAGTATAGAGCGCCTTTCACAGACCACAGTCACAAAGCGGTTTACAATTCTGGGCATTTGTCTCCCACTCCACACAGTGAGCGGGGTCGCCAGTACAGGAGGAGCATGACAGATCTATTGTACATGTTGCACCTGGAGGAAACCTACGCAGACACAGGGCGAACATGCAAACTCCATTCATAAAGGCCCTGTACCAACCGGGATTCAAACCCAGGACCCTCTTTCTGAGAAGCGAGAGTGCTATCCACTCAGCCACGGTGCTGCCCAAATGTGTGTACTGTGAAAGGTCAATCAAACCAAATGTGCCAAAATATTTTTCAAATCTTTATCAGAAAAAGAGTCTCCCTTGTGGATCTGTATGCCTTTGCTTGTAATAGAATCACTTTTCAGCTGAAGAGCAAGAACATGTCTTTCTCTGCATTTGAATAGATTTTTTGGAAATGCATGAGGTTGAAAGATATTGTTTAGTCCAGAGCGTATATAGATGGACAATGCAGTTCCAGAAATGGCTGGTGTTTCTGTAGGTTTTAACCCCTATCAAGCAGGAGCACAAGACTCCAGGTTTGAATTAAAACCTGCGTCCAGACCGCTCTTTGAGGACCGGTTGGAGACCGTTGCCCAAGCTCAATAAAGTTGAATAGGTAAGTGCTCAAAGAACCGTTTGTGTCACAATCACCATTTATGTCAGTCAAAGCTGCACCCGGTACACATAGTACCAGCTTCTCACTGAACCGCCTGCAGGTGGTGAGACCCAAGGAGCCTGCATCTTTCAACAGGGGATTCAGGCAAAGTGGGGTTAAGTGTCTTGCCCGAGGACACAACAACAACAGACATCAGTGCGAGTCGTGAAGTAGGTCTTATGGTGGGCTGGAACCCACCACCTCCAGGCCTAAAGGCAAATGCTCTACCAACTGATCCATTGTCGCCAGATACTACATTATGTTATTCATTTATTATTGGTGACATTTTCAAGATAGTTTCACTAAATTGGTGTTAAAATTGTGTATTTTGTTATGGTGTAAAAGTCACTTCTCTTAAAGACAAGTTCAGCCAAACATTTTACAATAGCCTGGGTGTAATTAGTGTAATAAAACGTATTAGAAGCTGTCATTAAACGCTCGCTGGTTTCTGACCTGACACAGAAGGATGTGTGCTTCGAGCTCAGATTCCTTTAGTGTTTGTAATTCGTCGAATGCTTTTGCCAACTCTTTTGTCATATGTTTTGACAACCTGACATATTCATTGGCCGCAAACAATAGTACACAGGCGGTTTCTCTGCATGGCCCAACTTCTGAATGCTGTATTTTGTATAAAGTGTTCAGAGTTTAGGAGATAACTCCTTCAGTACAGATAGTTTTCAGACACTTGTACAAAGATTTGAAAAGAAACAATGTCTTTAGAAATTCTTTGGTGTAACAAAAGGCCAGAGACAATGTAATTTCTTGATTAAATATTGTATGTGTCTGTCTAAATCTGCAGATTGAAATGATATATCAGTTTGCATGGATTTTTGGCATACCATTGAAACATAATTCTTCATAGTTAAAAAACAAGATCGGCACCAAGACTCCCAGGGTTCTGAAACTACTAGAACTCTCAGAGCGTTCATTTTGACTGCTCCAATTCAAACCTCAAACCTCCCAAACAGATTTCGTTTTGCAGGCACTTATAGATGTTTTGTCACTTTTACAAAGAGCTAAAACAATACACAGTAAACAGCGTATTGCCAGGGTAATTACTGATTACTGGTAGAAAACCATACTGCCTCAGCTCGAAGCCAGTCCAAGACCAGCACCTTGAAAAGAAAGGCTTTATCCACCTTAGAAAGTTGGTTACTGAATAGAAGGGAGCTAACGGTAGAACCCCATCATATTTATGAATCTGTGATGTGATATTTTAATAAGACATAATTACATTGAAATAAACAAAATAAAGATACAGACAACATTACAAGTTATGAAGACCAACCATGTCATCTAAGCAGTCAAATGGACTACTCTGGGAGTTCTAGTGTTCATGGCAGCGTGCATCACTGTGACCACGTTCATGAAAACCTGTGCGTGCCACAGTAGCTGGTGCGTCCTTTCCAATGCGCTTGAGTTGCATGTACATGTCAACCGGATTGGAATGTGATTCAAGTGCACTGGGAAAAGACAAACTTGTATTAGAAATGTATGTAGTTGAGTGTAGGGCAGTTTTTTTCAACCAGTGGACTGTGGAAGGTTAGTGCTCTTTGTAGGGTTTATTATTTTTCCTGAAAATGAGATGTACCAAATCCCGGGAATAGACTGCGCATTTCCCGGGAATCCCTAGTGTTTCACCAAGCGACTTGCTAGATGTTTTCAGATGTTTTGTTGATGGGCTTTCTTCAGGAATTTTATTATGCTGAGATTCTAAAAATCTGCGCAATCCACTTGTGGACCAGTGACTTGCGGTGAGGTTTGGAGGTACTGACTTCAATCAGATGAACATTACAATATCATATAAATCAACAGGACCTACAGAGCGGCTTTTTCACAATTAGTTCGGCTAAAGCAGAACATGTTCCATGCCCGCATTGTTTGCTCATACAAAATGCAAAAGTTCGTAAAAAGCACATTTCCAAGTGAGTTATGGGCCTTCCTTTAGTTATTAATGATAAACTGCACAGACCACTTCAGTTCAGACCGGTTTCATGTTTATGTCCAGATAATAGTTTGAGCGTTTATGGACCAATTTCCATTTGGAAATAAGTCCAATGAGTTTTAAAAAGTAAAACAAAACGGGTGCCTCCTCCTTAAACTCCTCGGTGTTTTGCTGCAGCCGACTCTCGGGTGCATCCAAATTCTAAAATCAACCTTCTTACCCTTCACCTCTCTTCCTTATCATTCATATCGTCATTGGGAGCATAGCATTACCCTAAATGCATTTTTAATTATCTTAAAATGTGTTATATGTATGTTAGCCAAATCTGTTGCTGCCCTTAGCAGATGAAAAAAGGAAGAAGCTTTTCTGATGGAATTGGATGCAGCCAAACTTGTATTAGAAATGTATGTAGTTGACGAGTGTAGGGCAGTTTTTTCACATGCGCTCCGTACCCTGAGGCTGGCCTCACTTGGTGACATTACAAGCCGTGCTTGAGCGCGATTAAGACACATATTTGTTGTCAAAAACACAATTTATGAACCATCCACTCAGTTGTATACATGTAAAGAAAATATGTTAAAAAATATGAACTTTGTACAACAATAGACGCACACTATAATAGGAGCGCATTGGATTTTTGAAAAACTTTAATTTCCTGTTTCCCGTCAAAACATTTCCCGGGGATCGGGAAATAGTTTTTATCAGATTTCCCGGGAATCCCGCATCCCGGGATTAAACCCTAGTTACTTGTGATGTTTTTTGGGGTGCCTTTAAAAAGGATCCCATAACACCTAATGGATCACCTCCTAATTGTTTTCTATTACACTTGTTTTGTTAATATAATTTTTTTCCACTGTTTTGTTATTGTTGTTGTGGATGCAGGAGGGCACAATTATTAACATTTATGAAAATGGTCATGCCGCCTGTGTTTGTTACTATTGCATTTCCTTTGTTCGAACATTTTGCTTCTCTGATTTGTTTTTGCAGAATGGACAACTATGCAAAGTTTGCAGATTTGATTTAGCGCTGAACACAATTAGAATACATTAAATTTAATACTGCTGCAGCTAGGCATGCATATCAATAAAATGCCAAAAGTAGACATAATTAATTTACATTTGCTGACCGTGTGCTTAAAATATGTATGATAGCTATTACAATGTACAGATACAGCTATCAAGGGAATGTCACAAGATGCCATAGCATGCATCAAAAAGGTCTGGAGTCTTGAGCAGCTTTTCCGTGGCACCAAAACTCCTCAGACCTGTTTGATGTAATATGATAACATACTCTGTACTCAAATGCTTGGTAAATCCACCCAATTGACCCCTCAACGGGCGACAGTGGCTCAGTTGGTAGAGCATTGGCCTTTGAGCCAATGCTCAAAGGGGGGGCCCTCACAAGACTTTCTCCACTGACTCCCACTGATGTCTGCTGTCATTGTGTACTTGGGCAAGACATTTTACCCCACTTCTCCCGAAGCTCCCTCTCAAAGACCTATGCTCTCACAGACAGAGCTTCCATCCTCCTGTGGACTCACCACCTGCAGGAGGATCAGTGAGGGGCTTCTGCTCTGTGTACTAACATTTTGTTTGTCACTATAGGAGCAATGGCTGTGAGAAAGTAGTAGAAAGTAGAGAAAGTAGCCACACTTGTATCTGCATCCATAACAAATCCTCCACTCATGTTGTAAACTTGTGAGAAAAGCATGCATTTAAGCAGCAGTCCAGTGCATTAACCACATCCACAGCATTGCATTACATTCTCTCACGTCTTGTTTCACTCGGGGCTGAACGGGCGTGCTAAAAGGCCTCACCTCTGCCTTAGATCCTCCGCTGCAGCTCTGTAAATCAGGCTGTGAAAGAATGCTGCTCAATACGCTTACATAAGACTGCTCCCTCCCTGTCAAGGCAAACACAATCACAGCTCTTTCTTATGGGCCTCAGACACAAGGCTCTACAGCGCAGCCCTCTGACTGACTCAGATGCACTCACTTCCAAAGTTCATATTTGGTTTGCTTAAAGCGGGAGTACCTCATTTTATTTTATTTTATGAGTTTTGTGTTTGTTCTAAAAGAAAGAGAATAATTTTGAGGAAAAATGAGACAACAAAATGGCAAGGCATGTTTATTTGTATATCACAATCCCTACATGAGGAAACTGAAAGTGCTGAACAAAACAAGATGAAGAGAGTTAAATAAAGAATTAGAGATATAAGCACTAAAAACAGTGATAAGATCAAATCCCTCAGTGCATGCACAGCTAAGAGAAGAATCCTGTCTTACACTAAAACTGTTCCGGATTTTAGCTGTGTGAAACTGAAATGTAGCTTCCCCATGTTTAGTTCTGACTCTGAACTTCAGCAGGAGGCCAGTCCCTGTGCTCCTCAGAGTCCCAGCAGGAGGCCTGTCCCTGTGCCCCTCAGAGTCCGAGCCGGTTCACATGTCACTTAGGTACTTTGGTGTTCGGCCATGGAGAGACTTGTACTCAAGCAGAGCTGATTTTAACTCTATCCATGCTCGGATTCATATTCACTTCATTTGTCATTTGTAGTAACGCTACATTGGAATACAGTTACACAAGTCCCCAGAGTGCACCCGACAAGTAAATAGATAACACAATCTAAACAATACTGTTTAGATTGGACTTTTGTATTAATACATTTACAACAAAACATGCTCTTGTAAAATGTGGTTGTTTTTTTCTAAAATGTTTTGCAAAACTTGAATTTATCTTGTAAACCATGAATTGCATATTACATCTAAGCCCAGTGATTCGTCTTCCTATACAGTAGGTTCGGCAAATCCACAGGGAGAACACACTCTGCTTGTGTAAACTCACAAATACCATCGTGAATAAGCTTTAGTTTAAGAAAAATCCGTCATCTATCTTTTTGCTCATATAGGACCTACAAAGAGCCATATATGAT
Source organism: Knipowitschia caucasica (assembly GCA_964034765.1). Lineage (NCBI taxonomy): Eukaryota > Metazoa > Chordata > Actinopteri > Gobiiformes > Gobiidae > Knipowitschia > Knipowitschia caucasica. Next base: position 8,206,011 of record OZ035843.1, read on the forward strand.
ACAAGATGATTTAAACGGTGGTAATTGAAAGCTGTCATGCACAAACTGATGCCATGCTGTAATGTGTGTATTGAGGTAATCAGAAGGCAGAAGTAACAGTCCCTGCAGGATGGATCAAGGACTTGTCCTTGATCCATCTCTCAATGGAACTGAGCCAAGCAGCAGATCCTGAACCACAAATGCTTCAATGTACTGGGTTTTGAAACATTTCCATTCTGCTGTATGTTAATAATCCAAGTGAATTTGCTCACATTCACATTATTTGAAAGCTGCCCTTGCTGCTTTTGACAGAGGACTGACACACTAGATCCATACGGTTTGTGTGTAACTATTTCTGCCTCTTGTCCTGGACTCCCATGAAAGAGACGTTCCTAATCTCAATGGCACATTCCTGGTTAAGTAAAATAAAAAAAACTTAAAAGCATGCAAAACATACAATGTTTACTGATAAGTTTATCACAGCATGTTTTTGTTTGATTTGTTCATCACATTTTTACAATCAATCGAAAATAAATTGCAAAAAAAAAGATAGTTATCAATCGTAGAGCAAAAATCAGATAAAAACAGAATTACAATTACACAGGTAATTTAAACACATTAAAACGTTATGTACACCAGCTTTACCAAACATCATATTGTATCTTTTTAATGAGAACAAGGCCTCAAACACAAGGCATCACACAAAAGGACTCCAGGACTCCCTTGAAAAAGAGGTTCCTATCTCAATGGGATTTTCCTGGTGAAATGAAGGTTAAAAACACAAAGTATCACACACAAGGTATCATATGGTCTCACAACTTTGATTGAACCCCAGATGAAAAGCATCCATAACGTAACAGTCTGCATGTTTCCCAGCCCTATACCTCCTTTTCTACGACATTCCTGCCAAAACCCGCAATGTTTACTACTCTCTACCTCAACGTCTCATTTGGCTCACTTCACTCTGGGCCTCTTGGAGCTGGACGTGCCGCAGCCAACCCAGCCATTCCAGGAATTTACTCTGAATGCTTGTTTTGATTGTGCAGCCGGGCCATGTGTGCTGCAGAGAGTGGGAGTGCTGTGGATGGGTGTGTCCAGAGCTCCAGGCTACAGCCCAACTGCGGAGGGAGTTCCCCAACATCTGCTCCCCATAAGAGCCGTGCTGACAACCAGCTCTCCTCGCTGTGCAATTCCATTTTTGTTTTCATCGTTGGTTTGAAATTCTGGTGCTGTTTTTAACGCTAAATTGCCTAAATAGGTGGCAAAGTTTTGCTTCAGTTATGTTTTAGTCTGTTTTCAACTCCAATTACTTAGGATCTTTGCTGGCCTCAATTTGTAGCATTTTAGGGTTATAAACATTTTTCAGTCCTCTTAAAGCTTAGGTACCTGGCTTTAAAAATATGAAAAATCTAACCATGTAATACAATGTAGTTCCTCACTCCCTATGACTATTTTTCATATGCAGCCATTTTTGACCTGTCTTACATCTTCAGAACTGTTTTTTGCTATTGTGTTAAAATGTTATGAACAAATCAGACCAAAATATTCTGTATATATCTTTAGAATTTGATCGTTTATATACTGAAAGAAGAGTGAAAAACATGATCTAAAAAGGTAAAATATCCATGGGTAAACAGGTCTGTTTTGAGAGATAGTTGGATTGATTTAACTGCGTAGATATGTTGTTGTGATTTGGATAATATTACTTTTCATGATTAAGAATGCAACTTTTTTTCTTCCAATGTGCAACATACATAAACAGTAGAAATGAGATTGTCAAAAGGAGCAAAACACTGTCATCTCGTGGTAGACGTGGGAAAAAAAGGACTTTCTACATTTATAATTACATCACTTTTGGAAAGACAGGTGGGGGGTGGATGTGTGTGCCAGTTTGAGCCAGACATTATTAGTGTGGATGGCCTTAAAAGCACTCATACTGTATGCTTGTTTGAAAGAAAAAAACAGTTAAAAGCTGAAAATCTAGTGCAATATGTCTGTTCTTTTCTTTTCTTCTTGAACTTCATGGTGTGAGAACTTTGAAATCCTCTGAACTGAAGCACTATTCACTGGTATTTTGGGGCTGGTTTTGGCTGCTGATCCAGACCATGTTCCCAGGATCCGAACACTTAACCCTGGTCTAAGTGAACAAGAATGGGATTTTGTTGTGTCCTCAATTCCCCGTGGACTCATTCAGCTCTCCGCGGGCTTGTGGTGATGTTTGGCATCTGAATCAAAAGACCAACCAATGTGAACATGCAGGGGAAATGTGTACAAGAGTTCTAGTTAAAATCAAAATAGCAGCATGAAAGTATAGAGGCTAAATGAAAAGCTGTGTCGTTTTTGGTTGGTTCGGCCGTGTTGGATTGGATTTTCATGTGGTTACCGTTTAAGTCAAATCTAGAAAAAACATATTTAGTAACGTCTGTGAAAGCTACTTCAGTCATACAATTTTTTGTTTGTTGTTTTGATTTTGCTTGCATTGAACCGTAATTGGATAAAGAATGGTAAAGAATGCTTACTATTGTTAACAGTTTTTTTTTTTTTCCTCACCGGGTTTAAGGACAATGGTGACGATCCGGGACACTCAACATTCAACAAAATTATGGACATTGGCCATCTGCCCTTTATGGACCAATATCAATGTGTTTCTATCATTGCATTTCTTCTGTCTGAACTATTCGATTCTCTGATCTGTGTTGGCGTAATCAACGGTTGTGTAAAGTGCTTCGAGATACCTGCTGTTGTGATTCAAGGTTATACATTAATAAATTGAATCGCATTGAAATTGAATGTACTGGTAATGTTTTAACAATTATTACTTTTTGCATTGGCCTCTGGGCCTGGAAGTCGTGGGTTCGAGCTCACCACAAGACCTACTTCACGATTCCCACTGATGACGGCTGGCGTTGTGTCCTTGGGCAAGACACTTTACCCCACTTTGCCTAAGCCCCTACTGGAAGTTCAAGTCTCCTGTGAACTCACCACCTGAGTGAGGCGACCCAGAACTGGATTAAGGGGAAGAAGATAGATGGATGGATGGTTTTAAATGTAAATAAATGTAAAAGAAAAAAGAAAAATTTACTCTTATTCATTTAATTTAGTAACAGTGGACAGTGTGAGGTTCGGAAGAGGTTTGAGGGCTATAGTCTTCCCAAATCTAGTTTAGTCTGAGAAAAATAAGTTTGTGAAGCACGCAGTACAAAGCAGGGTTAAAAAGAAACAGAGACACTACACAAAAAAAGCGTGTAGGAGGATTCCTGGCTGCATATCGACGTTGAACTTGAGATGCCTGGATCTTATATAACTTTACAGGACTCAAGTTGATGAATGGACAGTGTCAGCTCCACATCCCTCCTCTGCTTGTCTGCTGTTTATCTTTTTACAGTTGTGGGTGGCTGGGCCTCTCGCGGCTGTGGAAAGGGGGGTGTGGCCTGGCCTGGGTAATTGCTCCTCAATTGTAGCGTTGACAGAGACGTACACTGGAAGGCAACAGTTCACACGTCTATTCTCTATGCTCAAAACTGTGGAAATCTCTTGAAATGTGTATTTAGAGAGTTAAAACAGAAGAGGGAGTTGTGACGTTCTGGAGTCAACGGAATGAACAGTGTTGAGTTATCTCTGTCATACTTACAGCAACAGCCTCTGCATGCACTGCAAAAAAGAAAATATGAGGTGATTATTGCTTGAATTGAGTGGTTTTATCCTATTTGGAGTACATTTTGGCTGTCTTAAAACGAGTATTGCCAATGGGACAAGGTAGTCTTATTTCAAACACTCTTGCTTTATTTTTTCATTCCAAGGGAGACACTTTTTGTATCTTTTTATAACAAGACACTTTTGCTTTTCCCATTGGCATAGCTTGATTTAAGGTAGTCAGAATATGCCAAATTAGAACATTTGTTTTAACTTATTTTTCTGTGTGGTGAGTGGCGAGTGAGTAGAAGGGGAGTGAGTTTGTAAAAGAAAAAGTCAATGATTGTAGATAAGCTGCAGGTCTGTCTCTGGAATCTATATCCAAAACACATGGTGGTGATTTGAGTATGTGACAATCTATATTGAAACATTTCTTGACCTTTTTATAGTTGTTTCCATTCTTAACAAAGTGGTTTTTCAGCAATTCATGATGAAAAACATATTTTCTGCATGATATTTTTCAAAAGGATATTGCAGATCAACGATTGATTGCGTTTGAGCAGAGCCTGCAGGGCCTTCCACACTCGTCACCAAGGGATGAACACCACCTACATGTGAAAGCCAGATCCTGTCAGACCTCCTCAGAAACTAAGCAGAGCATGGGCTGGTTAGTACTGTGATGGTGGACGCCTGGGGACACCACAGAGGGGATGTCGTTGTGTCCTTCGGAAAAACACTTCACCCACATTGCCTAGAATGAGTCTGGTGTGTGTGAATGGCTGGTGGTGATCGGAGGGGCTGATGGCACATACAGGTTGCCTCTCTTCTGTCAGTGTGCCCTGGGGCAGCTGTAGCTTAAGAAGGTTATCACCACCGTGTATGGTGTGAATGCATAATGACATGTGGAGCGTCTTTGAGTATCAAAAAAAAAAAATCATCACATTTTTATTAGTTTTAAGAGCGACTTGTTTATTTGGTTTTAAATGTTGTCAATGTGAAGCAACATGTTCACCCACTAATAGGGAACGTGAGCTGGGTTAGACCGTCAAGAGACAGGTTAGTTTTACCCTACTGATTGCTGTTGTTGCAGTAGTAATTCTGCTGTATCAATTCTGTGTGACACCTCTCTGAAAGATTAAGTACTGCATGTTTCAATGAACACTTAATCTTTACTGAACTGGTGCTTTTGGCAGACCACAATAAATGGACACAAACATGTTTAACATTTGACATATGTTTCAGCTGTAGTCACCTGGACAATAGAGGCATTTACAGCAAAGTCCTTTTCAATGTGGAATATTTAGTCTGAAAAGCTTGTATTTCCTTCCTCCAGAGAATAAGATAGAATGTTAATATCATAGCAATATAATGGAATAGGCTGTGAATGTATAGGCCACTTACTTGATGTGGTTATCTGGAATTAAGGCCTGCGTGTTTTCTTGTAGCTGGATTGAAAGCCACCCAAGCTTGTAATTGAGAAAATGGCTTTTGGAGTTGCATGCAGACTGTCCATTTGTTTTTAAAAGGAAAAGGCGATCGATGAGTCGCATTAAGAAGATCTGCGAGAGATCTAAATGGTCCCACAATCTTTACTTCCTGCTGCAAAGATACAAGGCCTTAAATGATTGGACGGAACCCAGAGATTGAAAAGCGTGCTTTGAGGAGGAGCCAATCAGATAGGAGGAACATCGCACCACAGGACTACACGTATTGACCCATGTTCTCTGCTTTCTCTTTAGGTGTTTTAGATCTGCACTCATTAGCATAAAGTGACTGAGTGACATTAGCACACATGTACCAGGAGATAGTGACACAAGGACTACTTATGTGTGCCTGTAGTTTTTTTTTGTCAAAATAAGAAAGAAATGGCTGTCTAAAACAAAACAGAACATTTACATAAGTTGATAATACAAGATATTACACTATTTATCGTGATGAGAACATGCTCTGCCGTCTGAAGAGGAGATTTGCAATGAAACAAGCTTGAAAAGTCTCACAAGAAGAAAATGACAAGTAATTTCTCGCTTCAAATAATGAGATAAAAGCCAATGTGCAGAGACCAAAACCTGTTCCATTGGCAAATCTTATTGTAAGGCAGTCAGATTGATTCTGTACTGCAAAAATGAGCTTTTGAGAAAACCATTACACAGGTCAATTGACACATATTTGATTTAGAACACAGCATTACACATTGTTTCGGTCTTATAACTTAATAATAGACTGTTACTTTTTAATGTGTTGGAAACTGCAGCATGTCCGAAATACAGCTCTGAAACAATTGCTCTGTGCTTTATCATCTTTTTTCAACCTCTTCCTTTTTTCTAGCCGTAAATGTTACGGCAGTACAGTGTCCAGGGGTGGACAGGCCATTGGGTATTGGGCGATGCCCAAATTTGGGCTGGCCTGTGAGCATCATACAAAAAGATAATTTTGAGAAATGTGTAAATCCATTAAGAAATGTTCAAGGGTGGCGCGCATGCCCGCGGGGCAATTACTGTTGATTGCTGCATGAACCTGAACACATCCTCAGTGGCTGCAGCCTTTTGAAGCAGCTGCGGCCGCTTTGGACAGTGGTTCCCGCGTCCAGCGGCTGCCTGTGAGCCGCTTTGACAACAACACGGCAGCGCACAGCCATGGTGTGTCCCTAGACCATATACACCCACAGGACCATACTGTGCTTGTTGTGTGCGAGTCAGTTCACGCAATAAATACAGCGCTGCAAGAAACATGAAAAAGAAACGGCCGGGCCGTAATGGAGGCAAAAATGCCCGGGTCGTTTTTTGGTCCCAGTCCAGCCCTGACAGAGTCCATGGTTTTACACTGATCCAGACAAGAGCAGAGAGGATGCACAATCCCAACCAAGCATACCAAGGGTAAATCCACAGGAGGATTGTATTTATTATTATTTTATTCACTAATGGTCCAAATCAAGAAACCATCAACCTCTGCTAAAGAGATGTTTGAATGGATGAATGTGATTAATGTGTTTTTCATTGATGCATTTTTTCATCGATAACAATTGTAATTATTACATAGATTACTTCCATCCCTTTTCTCCCACTATCTGTTAGCAGGTCGCAGGGGCAGCAGATCTAAGCAGATGTCCTGACTTCCATATCCACACATACATCCTCCAGCTCCTCCAGGGGCTTACAATGTTGTCCTCACAATATGAACGTTTAAACATCCATGACAAATTGTCCAAAAGTTGTACTGGCACTCAAAGAACAGTGATGTCAGTAACGTAAATTATACCTCTCTTTTAATGCAGCATACTGTATTTTTGACCAGTTGACCCTGCAGTTTACTGTTTATAAAGATCCTCTCCTTTGCATAACCATCGGCAGAGCTGGTGAAGAAAAGGTAATCAAATGGCAAGAGAGCACACATGTCAGACACGGACTTTAATTCTTGCACTTGGAAAGTAAGCGATATCGCATCTGACAAACCTGATCCAAAATTTGAGGATGTTTTATCGAAGTCCAAATCCTCCCAAAACAAGGTGTATGTATCATTTTGCCTTCAGAATCTTTTCACAGCCTCCCACCTTCACTTCTTACTCCTCTTTTCTCTCTCTGCGCTCCGTCTGTGGCTGAGGCCTTATTGATTTGCCCTGTACAAGCTCACTATTGACAGATGATGCTCCCAGACACTTGTAGGTGGTTCCAATATCCGCTTCAACAAACCATGAAGAAATCACACATCAGTAGGCTTGGTTTTTCTTGTTCGTCTTTCCGACAGGCATTAAGGCAGAATGTACAAAGGATTCTTTAAAACAGCAGCTCAAACTAGCGCAGCTTATTGGACAAATGGTTCTGCGGAGGATATCTCCCCAATTTCTTTCTCCTCTTTCGCTTCATTTCAAAGTGTAAAGTTTTCCAACAGCTGCTAGACAATAAAAGCAAGAGCAGCCGTCGAGGTGGTTTCCAGAGGTTTTTTATGGAAAGGGAAAATCACCGTTTGGTTATGACTGCTTCCTCTCGTCTGCACATTACGTGATGGGGTTTAAATTTAGGATCTGAGCGATGTTGTGGTGGAGAAAGCACATCACTTTTTCCTGATAGTGGTACAAGAAATGTTTAAATTTTGCGAAATCTGAGCCTGTTATTGTCATTCTAGCGGCACTGTGGTGCAGTCTGTGAAGCTGGTCTGAGAATCAACTTTCCATTCGACTAATACAGACAGTGTGACAGAAAAATATATCATAGTATTGCATATATTTAAGTTGAGAAATTAGGCTCAATTGAAATTAAAGCACTAAATATTTTAGATAAAGATGGCTTAGAATATCAACCAAACAATGTCATAATGAAAACAAAACAAAAATTGCTGTAAATGATAACCTACTGTATGGCCCCCACTGAAAGATCAAGGCTATGCTCACACTCAGAGAGCAGCCGTCCTCCTGTGGACTCACCACCTGCAGAGGGTCAGTGAGGGGCTGGTGCTATGAGACTTGGGTGGCATCTCTGACTGCCACCCCCCTGACCCAGAAATGGATTAAAGGGAAGAAAATGGATGGATGGATGGATAACCTATGGGTGGGCAGTCTGGGGAAATATTGACTATTCTCAATTTCTGATTAGATTTGTACGAATTTTTGATTATAACCTAAACAAGTGTATGAAAAACAAATATTTGATAATTATTTGAATTAAATGCATTTAATTGTCTAAAACCCCACCGGCTTTTTAATGTAACAGTTTGATGTATAGGGTGGATGCATTGTCGTTTTTGATGCTTCCAAAAATTCGTGTTTGATGCCGGGTCAGATGAGTTCAGTTAGTCCCTCAGTGTTGCTCCTCCTGAGGCTGTCACCAGACCGGTCTATTGCACGACATCCACTGAAACCAACCACCTCAACCTCATCCATCACTGACTCAGCTCTGACTATTTCAGCTGTTGACGACAATCCACCAACCCCTCTGTAACACAACCAAAACAGGCTAAACTGAGCACTAACAAGGATTCAATAGTACATGGTATTAACTTGTGTTTAAACATTGTATGTGGCAAATTATTTAATCCATATATTTATATAAAAGGATTGCATGTGCCAATATATGTTTTCTGTATGTAGTATCGGTCAAGTGACAGCCTTTGCTCACGTGACCGGATCTTTAAAGTTGCTACCAGGTGTGTCTGGGATCTATGTCTGACGAAGGGCCTCAGCCCGAAACGTTACAGCGTGGTATGTGAATAAAAAACACTGATTAGGAGCTACAAAACTGTGCGGATTTTTTTCACTGTTTTGCAATTTTTTAATCCAGCACGCTAGCCCAGACTACAGGGATGTGTGGCCTTATTTGAATTTTCTTCCAATATATAATCCAGCTTTACTTTCATTGAATACATGTTTTGACACAAAAATTAATGGGTCAGACAGGTGAACATTTATTCTATTCTATGTAAACCAATTTATCATATGCTGTAAATGGGTGGCAAACACACTGCCTTCACCACAAAATGTCCCTGCAATTTTTACTCGCAGAAAAAAATTATGCGACAATTGCAGACAACCCTGTTTTTGGTAAGTCAGTCCGAATCACTGCAGATATTTCAGTGCATTGCAGACACCACACTAGGAATAGGCAAAAATAAGGCGACAACGGTGGCTGATTGTCTGTATCAGGGGTGTCGAACTAATTACAGAGAGATTGTGGGTGCTGGTTTTAAAGTAGCGATATGTACGATTTTCATGTCAAGTTAACAGCCCTAATTTGTCAAAAGGCATTAATAAACCATGCTCTTTTCCAATACCTCTTTAACTGATATTCAGTTCAGCCGAGATATTCAAATGAAAAAGATATTGGTTTTAGATATGTTGTTGTCAAAACTCTTGTCTATTCAGATATTGTGGTCCTAGCTGGATTTGTCTGCATATCTGGCAACCTGTGTCAGGAGAGGGGTTACAGTGCCACGTTAGATCAGAATTTTACATGCTGCCCCTTTAATTGCACCTCAAGTCTTCAGGTTAAGACTGGACTTGAGGAAGTCTAGTGTCCTCCTGTTTGTCCGGCTTGATAGGTCTAGTTTAGATCTATGGCCCAAAATCCCCTAAACCCTTTCATCTCGGAACCTGTTTCAGGAATTAATATTATTGTCTCCTTTAATGTGAGTAAAGCACTTTGTCACAAGCTAAATTAACCAGCTTTCTGTCTTTGTACGGATGCAAAAACCCATTACAAATCATGACACCGGCACTATTCAACTTTTTTGCATATTCCTCTGTCGTATTTTTTCTCTATTCAATACAATCTACCTTTTTCAATCCAAACTCAAGTGGATTCTTTCCGCCCCCGTGGGCCGAAGAAGGCTGCTTCACAGCTAAGAATCACAGCTGGACTCCTGGTCGTCCGCTGCAACAAAAAATCCCACTCTTTTTTTATTCTATTTTTTGTCAAAGCGATCTTCCATGCGCTGCCAACATCATTTCAAATTTATGTAGCATTCACTCTCCCTGGATGGGAATCTGCATGGCACATATGGAGCCCCTTTCACTATTCATGGCCCTTTTGGTATTCAGCCTCGTGGCCATCCCCAGTCTAAAAGATGCTCCTCTATTGCAGTCTCTTTGTTCTTTTTAAGAGTCTTGGTACATTTTTGTGCGTCTGTGTCTCTGCCACCACCGCCATAGCCTGGTCTTTGAAGTGCCACTGCTGGATTCGCACCTGTCAGCTCTACGGCTCCCCGAAGGTTGACTTTGAGCCCATGTCTGTTAAATTGGGATTGATCGCAACAACAGGCTGCGCTCATTCCTACGCTGGCACTCCAGGGGCAGAGCATGGTGCCGAAGCCTGACAGATGAACCAGGTCTGGGGCCTACGAGCGCTTTGTCTGACGAGACTCTGTTTGGGCCACTTCACAACGTATTAGGTTCATGTTGGGAAGAGTAAAGATGTCAGGGACGTCACAAGCAATAAAGAAGATAACAGTCGTTTGGTCTTATTGAGGGAAAAATATTGAAACAACCAATTGTTCTTCAATGGAATACACAGCAGGGCTCAGTGAGGATATTTGTTGACATGTTTTCATGCGTCCTCATATGGCCTCAGAAATCATTCTTCACTCAAACAAGCACCTGGCATAATTATGCATCAAGCTGTCCAGTCAGAGAATAAACCAGACCAGTAATATTGTGCAGCTTTGAATAAAAGGTTCAAATTTTTTATGATAAGAAAGAGAACCTGTATTCATCCCACAGCTCATATACAGGACAGTAGCACACAGGGAGCTAAAAAAAATATACAATATAAGCGGCTGCTATGTTTCTTGGCTAGCTTTAAATTCTTCAACATCAATATATATCTATATCTACACTCTATATCTCTATGTCACACAGGGCAGGATAAGTAGATAAAGTTGCATTAAGTGGATATTGTGAAATTGCACTATTGAACATTTTCCTTTATAGTAGGTGTCATTCTGATTAAAGCTTGAATGAATAAGCATATTTTTCACTCAAAATATGATACACACAATAAGTTTCCAATTGCATTTAAAAGTCTAAAGGCAAAAGGTTATGTTAAATTAAAGATGGAGAACCTAACAGCTAAGTAAGATGACTAATGTAATATAATTAATCTAACTTGTTAATAACTCTATCATTAGATTTCACACGCACATATAATCAGCCTTTGTCACATCTTCAGTTCAGCTATTTCAGAAAGAAATGGAAAAAAAGAGGACCACCCTCACTCAGCCAATCAGCTCTGAGTACAAAGCATCAAAGAGTGACTCTCGGGGCTCTTTCTTAAAAGTCCGCAAAATATAAAAAAGTATTCCAATAGGCAGCATGTTGTGGCCTGATTTGTTCTCAAAATGTTTCTTTATAAAACTCTTTCCGTCTGAAAACAAACAATATTATATAAAAGGTCCCGCAGCTTTAACGCAATGTCACTAAATCCTGTTTTTAGCTGAATTCATGTTGACATGGACTGCCTGTAAAATGATGTCTGCTTCCATTTCCCTCAAGATGAGAATTGTGCCTTTCCCGTCACTTGCAGCAGGTTGGCCGCGCTGAGCCAAGGAGTTGCAGTTTTTCAGACTCTGTGCTTTATTGCGACCACAGAACCCATTTGTTTGCAGTTTCATTTTTTTCTCAGTGTGTAGTGGGATGTCAGAAGTGCTGCGGTGAATGCCTAATGCTTGGATCAGTCGTGGAGAGACTTATTGGGAAGAGTGTTATGTTCTGCTGGGCACGTTCGGATGGAGCTGCTACACACAGAGAATGATAAATAAATACTTATCCGGAGCAGAGGTTCTCAAACATCTCTGAAAACCAGTTGAATGGGCTAATGGAGTAAAACTGAACATAGATACTTATTGAGGATAAAACCAGGAACAAAATGTGACCACTGATGTTGTTTTGCGTCATAGGTTTCTTCTACTCATTCTTTCTTGGCATTCCATATTTTTAATAGATTCATTCATTTTTATCCACTTTCATTCATTTCTCTAATAATCAGAGATGCAAGCCATCTCTATATCACAATTCCCTTACCAACCCCCCCACGGCCTAGGTCTTTCAGCAGGGGCTTGAGGCAAAATGCGGTTAAGTGTCTTGCCCAGGGACAGACCATATTGCAAAGACTGATTTAAAAAAATGATTTGCCAATGGGACAAGAATGAACTCAAATTACAGTGGTACGGTGGCTGAGTGGATAGCACTCTCGCCTCTCAGCAAGAAGGTCCTGGGTTCGAATCCCGGTCGGACCAGGGCCTTTCTGAGTGGAGTTTGCATATTCTCCCCGTGTCTGCGTAGGTTTCGTCCGGGTACTCCGGTTTCCCCTACCACTAAAAATATGTACAATATGTACAACAATATGGCATGTGCCTCCTGTCCGGTGACCCCGCTCCCATCTCTGTGTGCAGTGAGAGGACAAGTGCCCAAAAATAACAATTGTAAACCGCTTTGTGACTCTGGTCTGTGAAAGGCGGTATATAAATAAAGATTACTTACTTACAAATTAAGATTAAAAACTCCTCGATTCCTGCACTTATGTTCTCAAAACTGTTTTTTTTTTTCAGCGCAAAGCTCTACCAACCGAGCCACTGCTGCCCGCTTTTAATAGATGCTATATAAAAATGTATATGCTAGTTTGACACTGACCCATCTCTTGCCTGGTCAACATCAGACTAAATATCACAGGTGAATATGTCATCCGGGAACTGTCTGTTCATATTTTCATAGACGAGGTGTGGTTTACCATTGTCCAAAGCTGTTGGGCTCTACAAATATCTTTCACATATGTCTGCAAGTAGCTCATAACCAATCATATCAAATTATTAACCCAATGTCGCATGATGGAAATATGACGCGACAGGAAATTATGCTTCTACGATTATTTTCTGACTGTACAAATTGTCAGAACTCATTTGGAGACGATAACAAAACAGATGTTGAAATTCAGGATGGAGTGTTTTGTCAAGGGGTTGAAAAGGATTGTTTATTCTTATTAGCTATGTATCCTGCTAGTCAGTCCTTAATAAAGCCTAAATATGAAAATGTATAAAAACATTTGAAGAAAAAAAACAATTATGTATAACAATGGGAACATCTAAAAACAAGATTTTTCTATTATTATATATAATAATGGGAAAGTCTTCACAGAGAAAGCAAATAACATTGATTTTACTATTTTTATCTTGTGTGCCTCTTTAACCCACTCATTTCAGTGCATCATTTCACTTAGTCACGAGGGTTGTCTGTTTTACAAATGTACTCTGTGCAAAGTCCATCTGTATTTTAAGTAGAAGCAAAGGCTCAATCACAGCAGATATGAACCAGAGCGCGCCTGTGTTGCTGCTGTTGCCCAGGCCACAGTTTGCTTCCCAGGCTTGGCTCTGCATGCGCTGCCTGCTCCCCTCTATAATCTTGGCTCCCCTCGCTGGCTGCTCTGCACAACACATCGGCAGAATACCAATTGTCAAACTTCGTGCTACAACAAGGCCCCGCATGGAAATTTCAAAAGCCCCATTCATTTTGCATGGGAGCGCTTCTTCTTCACAGGATGAGTGTTGTGGGGAATGTCGTCAGGGTTATAGTTTGGTTTGTTAATGGTTTAAGGGGGGGGGGGTGATTGGTCCATAGAGGCGTCATGTACGATGGGTGCAGGGGAATGAGAGGGTTCACAGCTTCTTGTAATTATGGGGTGTATGCGAAAACAAAACATGACACATAAGATTGCAATGTTTTTAAGCAGCGTGGTTGTTTTGGGGAATGTAAGCCGTCAAGTGGGCGGAAATATGTTGTGATTTGTGGAAAAATGTTAGCTGCAGGTTGAGAGTAAAATGTCATATTGTAAGTGCTGTAAGGTCTAAAAGCCTCCTTCATTGGACAAAAACAACAACAATTTTGGACAGCTTTGAATCTAGAAATTTGGACAGATTTATAAATGTACGTCTCAATGGAAATTGGAAAACGTGTTGTTTAAGTAAAACACATATGCCTGCCAATAGTACAGTTATATTATGATTTATTTATTTTTATCTTCTTGGATATGTTGAATAGATCTAAACAGTTGCATTTCTCTTATATCAGTGAAAGTGATAGTTCATTCTTTTGTCTTTCTTATTGTATTCCTTCTGTCTTATTTTTCTGTTTGATTATTTTGATTTTGTATTATTATGATTGTTATTAACTATTGTTGGAGTGTACAGTTTGCATGTTCTCTCCATGTTTTGTACACACTAGTAATACACAGGTATGAATGTAATGAGAGAGGGAACGAATGGTGATGTTCACGGTGTTTGTCTTCTCCTTCTGTCGTCTCTGTGCGGGGAGTGATTGGAAATTACCAAAACATTTTAAAGCGTTGTGTGTGACCTTGTTTTTTGTACTATAAAAAAGATTACTTACTCACTTACTATTAGAACACTTGGATTTATGATAATAAATGTTTTGTGTTTCCAAGACCTTTAAATATATTCCAATTGTGAGCATTGTGGCGTATGTGTGATAGGTTATCTCTCTAAAGCCTCTATAATGCATCTGTCTCAAGTCCAGGAATTCCATCCAAAATAACAAGTGAGCCAGCCAAAACAATGCATACATTATTTCCATTTCTCACACAAAACTTCGGCATTTCTAATACAACTCTTGCTATTCATTTGACACTCTTCAAATAATTAGTGGATTTGGCAGTGGAACGCCTGAACAATTGTAATTAGCAAGGTAACAGGCAGAAACTCATTTATAATTAATAATAAAAGCATCAACCGTGTTCATCAAAACATGGACTGGCATGGATAACTGCTTAGATAAACACAAAACTTTGCGTGAAGAGTGAAAAAAAGGGGGGGATTCAGGGGTCGCCTGCAAAACCATCACTGATCGGGGGAATTTCTTCGGCTGAGGAATCTTAAATAAAGTCTCCTTATCTCTGCCTAGTGATAGATGTGAGCGAGTTGTAGAATAGTGGAGGAGATAGAGGGATAGAGGGAGAGAGGGGAGTGGGGGTGAGAGTTTGAGCATGAGAGAGAGAGAGGCCATTATAAGCAGTGTAGAGCCCCCCGCGGATGCTCCTGTCAGCTGTGGGAACCCAGATGAAAGTGCGCGGCAGATACCAGGCTCTTTGATGGAGCCTTTGTGTGATAAACATCTCTGTATGCCAGTCCAGCCCAGTCCAACTCAGCGCAGGCAGCCAAGCCCGCAGAGCCGAGCCGAACCGGTGCAGACCATTGTACGCCAGGGCTGAAACCAGCGGGAAAGAGGAACTACATGATTGACAAGTGATGAAAATTAGTAAAACATTTCTCAAAATTGACATAATGTCTCTTAATTTGAGCAAATTTTGACTGCCTTAAAACAAGATTGGCCAATGCCACAAATCAAAGTTATCTTGTTTTAAAAAGATAAAAGAAATGTCTCTCAGAATGAGAAAAAGAGAGAAAATAGTCTTGACAGAAGACTAAATGGCTTTGTCCCATTGCCAAATCTTGTTTTAAGACGGTCAGAATGTACTTAGATTAAGATAAAAACAACTAGATTCAATCAATTATTACCTCGTTTTTTAATGTTTTTTTGCGTGTGTCTACTCAAAAACAAATGTTTGCTTATGTAGATGAATAGATACTTTACTGAACCCTGTAAAATGTAGATACATAGAAAGATCTGTATTGATCATGAGTGTTGCTGAGTTCCATAAAAAAACAGGAAACTTCAGACACTAAACAGCCCAAACATGTCTCTCGATCTTTCCATAATTTCCAAAACTTGGTTAAATGGATTTGATTATGTGATATGATATTGGCGAATTAGACATTTTGTAATATCCTAAGGGACAATGTTTTTATTGAATTGATACTGTATATCTAAGATTGACCTCATGCTTGTATGAGTTCACTGCCAATATACATCTGACCTATTATATGTTAATGTATTGATTTTCTACTTCAGGAATAGTGCCGTCTAATACAGAAGATTATGATGTGAATATGACTCCAAATATTTCCTGTTCATATTACTGTGCAATTAGTTGGAGTCATTCTCCAATGATACTTCTCCAGGGTGAGAATGGTCCGCTTATAGAACATAATTGGAAAAGTACCATGGAGAAAATGTTGGGGTGTGAATTTATGTTTTTTTTATGGATAGTCTGGCCAATGTAGTTTATCTTTGCCATTTCTGCACTTCCTTATCCCACAATGTTTTTTTCTCCTTCTCTATGTCATTTCACCCCGATTCAAGTCAAAGTTGATATTCCTTTTAAAGATGCATCTACCCCTCCTCAGCACCGGCTCCTGATGCGGCACGGAAGCCCTATTTGAACCAATTCTCATCAACTTTTCATAATTAAGCGTGTGCAGGAATAGCGAGCCCCCATTTTTAATACATTTTACTTTTTTGCCACGTCTTGTAATAGTAATACAGCTGTTGAATATTTCATGCAGGTTTTCAGTGTTGCCACAAGGGAGGTATAAGAGAACCCGGCTCGCTCAGGCTAAGATAAATCCTTTCCCTTTTTTTAGCTTTCATATTTTGTTGCCCAAACCGGAGAATAGTACACGTTTCTTCAAGGCAACAGGGGCTTTCTTGCTTGAGATGTGCCTACTGTAACAAAACCACATGGTGATTTGGATTCAGTGAAAAGGAGGAACAGGATTACTCTTCGCTTCACAGTTCGACAGAGCGAAAAACGTGGTATATAGTATAGTGTGTGCGTGCAACGGAGTAGGAGAAAGGATCCTATAAGCCAAAGGGGAGAGGGAGCGAGTGGAGATAGGAAAGAACGCCATGCTTGTGTGGGAAGTAGTTTTGGCAGGGTTCGAAATTAATGATCTCAACATGTGCTGCCGGAGTTGGGGATAGGCAGAAAGAAATGTGCCGACAAAAGCAGTTCGAGCCAGGCATGAGGCCACAGATGGAGAGGGGGGGACCGCAAGAATGACTTAGACACAGGCGAAAGAAAGAGAACTTGCCGTTGAGAAAGAGAGAAAAAAAATCATGTTCTTTTAATGCAAAACGTCAACTTTAGAGCTGTAAAAGTCTTGATGTCTTGTCGAGTGCCAAGAAGCAGGTTGGAAGACAAGTCCGGTTATTTAACAGAGGGGAGTTCATCTTGGGAGCGCTAGTTGTGCCAATCGGACTATCTCTGCAGCAATAAGCCTGAGGCTGAAGCCAATTTTAGTTTTACCACTGGTGAGGGTACTGGAAAGGGACAAATCTACATTATTGATGTTTTTATACTGTAACTAATAGGCTGCTATTTGCAACTTCAACTTTCAAGTCATTTAACTGAATTAGAGGAATAGTGCTCTCTGCTGGCTGCAAGTATTTAGAATGTAAAAATTATTCAGCAACAGGATTGCCAACGTTTATGTAATTTTTGAAGTACAAACACATTAAAAACCTGTTTAATTAATATCATATATATAGTAAATTGTGTGTGTTTTAAGAATATTTATTTAGTGATGGACCATTAGCCATTACACGCTTTGTAGACAACGCAGCTGAGTATTAGCCTTAGTAGCTCATTTAACACATATTCTTCAAGTACACACTGCAATACCCCTGCATACCTGTAGGAGTCCACGTACACATAGAAACATTGTCCTGCTTCATCAGATGTCCTGTTCTCATCCATGTTTCTAATTCTGGGTGGCACGGTGGCTGAGTGGCGACATTCGCTTCTCAGCAAGAAGGTCCTGGGTTTCAATCCCAGTCGGAACGGCGCCTTTCTGAGTGGAGTTTGCATGTTCTCCCTGTGTCTGCGTAGGTTTCCTTCAGGTGCGCCACTAACAACATGTACAATAGATCTTGCATGCCTCTCCTGTATGATGATCTTACTCCCATTTCTGTGTAGGATGAGGGACAAATGCCCATAACAATTGTAAAGCACTATGTGACTCTGGTCTGTGAAAGTTACTGATAAATAAAGATTACTTAAGCTGCGTTTCCACTGCAGGAACTTCGGGGTAATTTTCCAGGGCCAAGCCCATTGGTGCGTGTCTTCAATGCACAAACGTCCCCCACAGGACCATTTACAGGAACTTTTACGGGGCCCAACCGAGTCCCTCCTCCATGTTCGGTACTTTGTTTGGCCCTGGTGGGACTTGAGGTTAACCAGGCGCTGATGGGCCGAATAAAGCTAGCACAGGCTCTGACGCCAGCAGAAAGCACCAACAGCAAAAACAAACGCATTTAAAAAATCCAGCAGCATTAGCCCAGCAGCAGTAGCCTAGCAGACACCACTGAAAACAGCAAACAACATAGCTGGAGTCAGACGGGGTTTGAGGCATCGAGGCAAAATGAAAAGATAATCAAGACATATCAGCTTCACCTCGAAGCACTCGGGATTCATCACACTCAGAAACGTTTTAAACAACTGAAGCAGGACTATGAAAAACTCAAAGACCACAACAACCGGAGCGGTTACGACCGTAAAATAGATACATCGGTTTGTCGTAATGAGTTTCGCTTATGCACCAAACAAAACTCATGACGTCGCCGAGTGATCCTACTCTGCAGTGGAGACACGGCCACTGAGAGGACCAAGGGAGAGTACGGTTCCTGCAGAAGTTCCAGCCCGCTCCTTTTACCAGGAACTCCTGCGGTGGAAACGCGGCTTTACTTACTAGATCAGAGGTTGTCAACGTACGGCTATAGAGCCACATGCAACGTGATGTTGATTGGGGGCTTTGATGCATGTATTTGACATCTTGCTTATTTGGTTTGTAAGGTGTGCTACTTAGATAACATTACTAACTTACATATGTATACTTAATACTATACTTAATGTATACTGTGTGTAATTGTTTTGTTTTGTTCCTACATTAGCCTGGCCAGAAAGTTCAAAATCCATCGACTTCAACGCAAACAGGGTCTCCTCTCTGCACCTGCATGCCATTCAGTGCTTCGGTTTAGATCAATCGTGTCAGGTCCTGATCATCTTCTGTCCATGTTCAAGGCTCATTATTGTCCAATTATAACGTACAACAAACAGGAACACTGCAAACCTGACCTCAAATGTCGTGCATTGGTGCAAAAATGGGAAAAATTCTCAATCATAAGAATAGAATGTGCAATATAGAACAGCTTGTGTCCACTGTCCGTCATACTGCTAACATGTACAGATGTTTACGTACAAATATATATTTTTTGCACCGGAATATACACTATTATATCTTGATTCATTGTATACCTGCTTGGTTAAGGTAGAAATATTATTTTATTTTTGTTATTGGTCCCTCATCTTGTGCTGTGTGCTCCTCATTCCTTCTGTTCTGTAACTGATGATGCAACACTGACATTTCACTCCCATGGGACAAGTAAATGGTCTCTTAAACTTAACTCTGTAGGCGTCAAAGCTTTTTCAAGAAAATTAATAATTTTTATATCAAGGTTTCAAAAGACTTTAAAGTGGTTTGAGATTTATGCATACCGTTAATGAGAAATGCCTTCAGGATGAACTCTGAATTATTTGTTCTTTTAAACATTGTAATCTAAATATTATCATATACCAAACTGTGTCAGGATGGGTCAAAGACATCTCTGAGAGTGTGTGTCCATCAGGCTTCCCACTGCACATGGTTGGCCCTATGAGCACAGTGCTTTATGGTGCAGTAGTTTTTTAAAGTGTTTCATATTTGACACAGATGGTGGGTTTTAAATACGCCGTCCGAACTTCATGATGCGTGGTGCTCGGGTTTTAAATGAATCCCAGAGATGTTTCATGAAACTTGTTAAGAGTCTACTTCATGGAACAATGCACAGATGGAGGAGGAGTTTTTTGTCTGGGGAATTTACAAACTCCAATTTACAAAGCAGATACAGCTTATACTACTAAGAGCTAAAGCATGGTTGCTATGTATTTAATATTCAGGACCTTTCATGTTTTATTTCATAAAAAAAAAAAAAATATATAAATGTATCATATGTGAAATAAGATGTGTTGTAGAGTGATCCCTGCATGCTTATGGACATTGTATTCTCCTGTAACCATTGAACACAGCCATAATGATATGCCAACTGTTTCAAATCTAGGGTACAACTGTCAAGCAACCAAAGATGGGACTATGAAAAAAAAACTAACTAATCTAATTTCCCAGATACGCTATTACATTGGGGCACAAAGTATTTAGTCAGACACCAGTCATGCAAGTTCTCCCACAAAAAAAGATGAGGGAGGTCTGTAATTTTCATTGTAGGTGTACCTCAACTATTAGAGACAGAATGAGAAAAAGAAATACAGAAAATCATATGCATTATTTATTATCTGATTTATAAAGAATGTATTTGCAAATGACGGAAGAGAATAAAGCCTAGTGTATACTCGCGCGGCACGGAGCTTACGGAGGTGACGTGACGTCACTTTTCTAACTACGTATGGGTCGCCGCAAGGAAGCTCCGCTGTGATTGGTCCGTGTGTGTGTTTTGGGCGGAAGCATGAAGCGGCTGCAGCAGGGACAATGGACGAGGCACTATGGAGCAGAGAGCTTTGTGCTTTGAAGGAAACGAAGGAAAAGCAGTTTGGGCTCAGAGCCTGATATACGCGGAGACTATGGATTAGAGTTCTGTTGCATGTCTAACATATATATTACTTATAAACTGCGCAGTCGTTTCTTTTGCACTGTTCCTGTCTTGTTTGAATCTGCACTCGTAGCTTATCGCATCTGCATTCCTCCTGCACGGTGGCTGAGTGGATAGCACTCTCGCCTCTCAGCACTGGTCTGTGAAGGGCGGTATATAAATAAAGCTTACTTACTTACTTACTTACTACTGATAAATTGTTCATGTTTGCCTCAGATATTTACCACTTATTGTAATGCTGTTTGTGCTGAATACAATTTAATAATAACTATGTTTCCAACAAGAACTGTGTCTTTATTCACAACATCACAGTTAAATGAGTTAAGAAATAATGAGTCCATAGAACTGTCAGATAAACCTACAGTAGAAACACATGTAATGATCTCAAACAGCTCGGTTTGTTCATGTTTTTGTTCTGAAGTGCAGAAAGTAGCAGCGTAGATGAGACCGCTTTGGTAGCTTAGGCAACTCCTGTGAGATCAGCATCATGTGGTTGGTTGTGGGATTACAACATTCTCCTCAAAACTCCGCAAGGAGTATAAGACAAATTGTGCTTGCGTAAGTCCACCGTAACCGCTAACGTAAGCCGCGCCGCGCAAGTATACACTAGGCTTAAGTAATTGGTCACTTACAATCACAGATCTGTAACTCCACAAACTCAAACAGTCACACTCCAAACTCCACTATGGCCAAGACCAAAGAGACGTCAAAGGACACCAGAAACAAACATTGTAGACCTGCACCAGGCTGGGAAGGCTGAATCTGCAATAGGTAAGCAACGTGGTGTGAAGAAATCAACTGTGGGAGCAATTAACAAGAAAATGGAACACACGTAAAACCACTGATAATCTCCCTCAATCTGGGGCTCCATGCAAGATCTCACCAGTTGGGTCAAACAGGGTCAAGAACGATGAGCAAAAATCCCGGAACCACACAGGGGGACCTAGTGAATGACCTGCAGAGAGCTGGGGCCAAAGTAATAAATGCTACTATCAGTAACACACTACGCTGCCAGGGACTCAAATCCTGCAGTTCCAAATGTGTCTTCTGCTTAAGCCAGTACATGTCCAGGGCCGTCTGAAGTTTGCTAGAGAGCTTTTGGAGGATCCAGAGGACGTTAAGAACGATTTCACATGGTCTGATGAAACCAAAATAGCACTTTTTTGGAGAAGAGTCTCATCCGAAGGAACACCATGCCTAATGTGAAGCATGGGGTTGGAAACATCATGCTTTGGGGCTTTTTTTTTGTAAAGAGACCAGGACTACCGATCCATGTAAAGGAAAGAATGAATGGGGCCATGTATCCTGAGATTTTGTAAGAAAAACTTCTTCCATTAGCAAGGGCATTGCAGATTAAATGTGGCTGGGTGTTTCAGCATGACAATAATCCCAAACACACCGCCGGGCAACAAAGGAGTGGCTTCATAAGGCATTGGCCTTTGAGCCAGAGGGTCGTGGGTTCAAGCCTGACTTTCACCATCGACTCCCTCTGTCTGCTGTCGTTGTGTCCTTGGCAAGACACTTAACCTCTGGGAACACCAGCCACAGTGGGGCGGCTGCGGCTGTAAAGTGCCAAACTGCCGTTGTGTCCTTAGGCAAGACACTTAACCCCCATTGCCTAGAATGAGTCTGGTGTGTGTGTGAATGGTTGGTGGTGGTCGGAGGGGCCGATGGCACATAAGCAAGGCAAGGCAAGTTTATTTGTATAGCACAATTCATACACAAGGCAACTCAAATTAAGTGCTGAACAAAACAAGAAAGCATTAAAATCATAAATAATCAAAGAACATTAAAAAGAAAGATAAAAATATAAAATCCCTCAGTTGTATGCACAGCTAAACAGAACTGTCTTTAACCTGGTTTTAAACATTGTCAGAGAGGAGGCCTGTCTCACATCTTCAGGAAGATTGTTCCAGATTTTAGCAGCATGAATCTGAAAAGCAGCCTCACCATACTGGTTGCCTCGCTTCTGTCAGTGTGCCCTAGGGCAGCTGTGGCTACAGTAGTAGTTTATCACCACCGTGTTTGGAGTGAAAGAATAATGACATGTAAAGCGTCTTTGAGTGTCCAAAAAAGTGCTATATAAAACCAATGCCTTATTATTATTACTGATTTCTTCACAAAATTTTACTTTTTTCTGACTAATTTCCTGATGCCAAATTTCTTCTCTGAATCCGTCATACCCAGATCGTTTTAGCTTGCTAACTACATTGCCAACCCTAATCTTGGGTCCAAGCAGAGTCTGTAGGGTCATGACCATGTTTTCGCTGACAATGCAGACCAGACAAGCCCGACTACATTAGATTTATTTTGAGATTTAAAACGAGCATTTTTTCAACATTTCCATTATGTAAGACTCATGGATCAGTTATATGCACACCACTAAAAATACATTCTACTAACTGATCCACTTATTTACATATATGTATTGTTACATACGGTCAGAAGTTGAACCCACATCAAGAGCAGAGGAATGTATTATAAATGCATGTTGATTAACCTTATCTGTGTAAAACCCATTAATTAGCAGACTCAGTCCAAACATGCAGCTTTCCTCCTCTGCAGAAAGCCAAACATAACAATTTCCTGCCTGCAAAATCAAAGCTTGTCAGGACACATTTCCATATTTACAAATCTATTGAAAGATTTTCTGTCCTGTTTTTGTACAAAAGTTTAAGGCAACACCTCAACTTGAAAAATTCAGTGGGGCAGTCTGACTTTTATATGACATTTGCACATTCAAGTAAAATACGGCAATGAATAATAAAACTATGCTTAAAAACTGCAGAGTGCTCTCCTCCGAATCACAGATGGTCTCAATTAGATAGTGAGTCATTTTACTGATAAATGCCACAGATGTCAGGCGAACACAGACCTTATATAAGTCTTTGCAGATATATTGCTGTATAGTTCCGCAAGAAGAAGGCTTCACACTTCACTGAAAAGGGATATACACAGAATAATTAAGTATAATTGGGTGAACTAAAACAGTTTCTTCAACCTTAGCTCTATGACTGATCAAACCCCAGCTATGGAAATGAATGAGGTGCATTACACTGCAGTGGGAGGGAGTAAAGAAAACAATATCTTGAGGTTCCCAGTTTTTGGGGGACATTTTAGTTATATGTGTCACTCTCCTCTCAAAGTCAATGACTACCAGCTGCTGTGGAAACGTGCACATTAGCATTAAAAGAGACATAGCATGGACAGTTGCCATTTCAACACTATTTCCTCATTAAAAAAAACCTGGGGCCTTATTCATAAAGCTCAGATATGCACCTGGGTGGATATACTGAAACCTAAGATCTCTCACGGCAAAATATAATTGGATTAAATAAATGTGTTAATATTTAGTTTACCAGACGATGCGATTTCCGCTAATCTTTTGGTGCCCGTGGTAGCACATGCGCCACTGAGCACAAGGCACTGATTTGAAGAGGATGCCATCCAGCTACGCAATATTTTTTTGTTCAAGAACATGAACAACTTAATCAAACAAAATATGATACATTTGTACACATGTTTTGAAAAGGGGTTGGATGAAGCAGCCCCATCACTCATTCAACATATTCACAAAAAGATTTGTTACAAGATCCTTCAAATACAATAAACAGTGGAAAAGTAACACAAAACAAATGATTATATTTTACAACGTACACACACATAGGCCAAAACATTCTCTGGCCCAACATCCATCTCCAATTTAGTTACGTATGTCTGTATAGTATAAAACTTGATTAAAAAAGTGAAAAATTAAAGAAATACTGTATGGGTTGATATATAAACATTTCAAATAGTGGGAGGCTGGATCTCTGCCCTAAGCTAGCCACCATGTCATGAGCCTTGCATGGATTTATGTTATTAGCTAAGATACCAAAGAGTGACAACCGGAGAATAATTTGCTCCGAAGAGGAATACTAATACACCCTTACACTTTTATGAAATTCAAACCAAAGTTATGTAGTGTACATCCGTCACCAAGATTTCAACTTGGTGTTGGCATCGTTCACTCATCACCTCATTCTGAACATTGTCTGAACGCCTTTGAAGAATCAAACACAGAACTTCTGCAGAAGCGAGGTCCACAATGGAGCAGTGTAGTTTGGAGAAAGTAGGCACGCTCCTGGATGAGGACCTACAGGAAAAAAATCAATGAGATTCTCAGCATAATCTCATGTTTACCTTATATATACCTTATACCTGTATATCTGAAAAATTATGGGGGTGCTTTGTCCTGAAGGAGTGAGTTGGAGGTTGGCAAGTGGGAGTGGGTGCTGATGGAGGAGGTCAGCCGAGGGGCGAGGAAATGGATTTAATTGGAGGAACCTTGTATTGGATAGTGTGTTGTATAGCAAGCCAGTAGAGTATTGTTCTTCTTCTTGTATACACGTTACTGTTGTCCATTCTCTGTCTTTCTACTGATGAGAATGAGCCATCTACTTCCACACAAGAGCGAGAGTTTTTGCTCAGTCCCAGTAACGACAAGGAACTATTCATATTAGTGAAAGTCAAAGAGGTCCCTGAAGCACCCTTCATTCAAGAGCAAAGAAGAGAAGACATGGTCCCCATGGAGGAAGATCCCAACACTGAGGCTGAAGGATACGTGCTACAAACCCTGCAACATACTGCTGCGACGTCAGTGAAAGAAGGTTCCGATTTAAGCATCTTCTCACAACACACAAACAAGTCCACACTGGAGAAAGACTGTTTCACTGCGACTGCTGTGCTAAGACCTTCAAAGAGAGCAGAAATCATGAGAATCACAAATGAGTCCACATGAGAGAGTGGAATCGCTGCTACACAACAGGAGAAGCTTCTGGCCGAATTGGACAAAGCATGACGCATACGCACATTATTTAGTGTGCGCTGAGTCATTTTTAAAAGTCCCCAGTTTGCTCAAGACAAGTACACACATAAAAAAACAAAACAAAACAAAAAAGTTTCAGTACCAGTGCAAGATGTGCTCTGTTCAAACTGATAACAGCTTGTGTGAAGAAGCTGTTAGCATGTCCTGCATCTCAGCGAACGATATCTTCTGCCAGAAGGAAGAAGCTAGAACATGGCTTTTCCAGGGTGGCGAGAAGAGTCATTGAGTATTCTTAGAGCTTGGTTTAAAAGTTTGGATTTATAAAGAACCTCCAGAACAGGAAGCTCACAGCCCACAGTGCTGAACCTCCCCACATGGAGGGGGGAGGTTCAGCAACTGACACAAATCCAACATTTCGAGTTCTGTGTGAGTTATTCATTGTTCATCTACTATTACTGGTACTGTTCCCACACTCATTTGATATCATTGTAGTTAATGTATATAACACTGTCTTGCATATGGTCCCCATACGTCACTCATCAATCACCAGTTCTTGTTGCATGGGCCCCTGAAACTACATCCTTCCACTCCCCTGAAAACTAGGACCGGCACAAGACTTGACAGTATGTCAGTAATGGGGTATGCATACTATTTCAACCCACTGTGTATCAAGTGGTTTTACAAAAGTAACACAGAGAGGTATGCATTGACACATGTAACACATAATTGTTCAATTGTTCACATATTTAGTTCCCTGTGACATATATGACTAGAGCTTTTTCACAACACTACACAAACTTGTCGATATGAATTAATCTGTTTGAACATTCTTTGTCAGTAGCTGGTCCATCTCCACGTGTCACTTTAACCAATAACTAGTAATTATCCGAGGTTCACTCCCTTTCTGGAAAAGGTTTCCCCTTAAGCAAAACTGATGCAAGTCCAATGCTGTGTCAACTATTTTTACAGAATAATATAACAGTTAGGGGCGACAATAGCTCAGTTGGTAGAGCATTGGTATTTGGGCCGTTGGTTCAAGCCCACCATGGGACCTACTCCAACTGCTCCCACAAATGTCTATGTCGTAGTGTTCTGGGCAAGACACTTAACCCCACATTGCCTGAAGCCCCCGCTGGAAGACCAAGGCTGTTTCACCACTGACGGAGCAGCCATCTTCCTGTGGACTCACCAGAGGTTCAGCGAGGAACTGGTGCTGTGAGCATTGGATAGCAGCTCTCATTGCCACCCCCCGACCCAGAAATGGACTAATAAAGGGGTTGAAAATGAATGAATTAGTATAACAGTTCAAGACACAACCTTTCAGCTGTGAGTTACATGGAATGTGCTTGTGTCTATGCTTTTATTTCCCATGCTTTTGCAATATAAACCCATACATTCAGTTTTATTGCAAGTCCACAGAAGTCAGTTTAACAACCAGACATGCTTCTTCTACATAAAAGGACTGCTGTATATATTGGCCTTGTGGTTTCCATCAAGACCAGTTAATGTAATGTCATGTATTGCAAATCCCACTCCTTTAGACTGACGTTCAGGCCAATATTGAAGTAACTCTAACCTAAAATTATGTCTGCATTGCAACTTTTATCTCTGCTTTGACATACAGCATGCAATGAGTCACTTTCACAAGTGGGTGTGGCTGCTTACCTGTGCAACTATTGGTTGGCAGATGTTTAATCCAACTAAATTACCTTCATTAAATTTCTGGAACTGACATTGTGTACTAAACCACTCTAAGGTATAAATACCCTGCATACAGTTGACAAATTGAAGGTTTGACAGTTATTACATATCTTTTGTGTGAGTAAAAAACTTGCATATAATCCGTCTCAACTTGCAGAGCAGAGTTAAGTCAACAGTGCATTCATCTGCTGTGCCTATTTTTACAGGAGGATCCACACAGCTGCATTCTGGACAAGATCCAGGTGATTGCAACACTATGAACAGTGACAGACTGACAGCTAACTCACACCTGCGTTCATTCACCAAGACCCAGTGTGTCGCAAAGTGTAAAGTGCATACCGTGGTGGAACATGCAACTTCTATCGTGTGCTGTTAAACTTCAGTGATTATATCGAAGATAATATTAACGATTCTTGAGACGGTGCATTAGTTAAGGGAGACATGCCAAATCGACTTGCAATGTTGACTCTGGATCCTTTACACTATGCTGGCACACAATGTAGTTCTACAATTAACTTCCGTCGTGAAAAAAAAAATTCCAACCCTCCCTCTGGTGGTAGCATAGGGGGTTACAGGTGTGAAACCTAAATGGATTGACCTATACACAAGGCCTATTGGAAAACATCAAAAACACACTTCTTAGATATATAGAGATACATCTTATCCATATGTCTACCTATGAAATACCCATGAACATGAACAACACAAATTTGACAAACTAAATATTTCCACACATGTTTTAAAATGGGGATCTCAGTCAATCAACACAGACAAAACAATTTGTGTCAAAATCATTCAAAACAACACCAGTAGGAAACATAAGTAAAGTGGTGGGAAAGCTTTACTTCTACCCACTCCTTTTCAAATTGTATTTTGTATTGCAATGTGCAATGTATAACTTGAAATTCTGAATAAAGGCTACAACAAAAATACAACAGTAGAAAAGTACACACAGGTCCAAACATTATCTGATCCAGCAGCGATAAATACTTTTCTATAAAGAATTCAAACATACAGCCCATGAATTTCAAAGGTGCTTGCATTCCACACTACAGCTGTCAGACATCTGAAAACCTTATCCCGCTCCCGTTGACACGTCTTCGCACAACTGTTTTGCTTTTAAGATTCATAAAAACCACCCAGGCAGTCACTTCCCCTTGCGTGCTCAGCTACGGTCTGAACGAGAACGTCCAAAGACAAAATATCGTAAACAATGAGTAAGATATCAGTGCCTCAAAGTGTGACGTGAGGTTGTCAGCGGCCGTGAAGCGTATCCAACATTGTCATTGGGCTGTGGGCTGTCAGAGGAGAGGTGAGCTGCAGCCCCTACGCGCATCAGTTTTGGATCACTAGTCTCAATCAAAGCCAGGAGAGGTGGAGACGATGCTTCGGCATAATGTGACACAGCCTGTCTGCCCGTTTGAAGCCTGGGGAAAGCTCAGGCGAAGCAGCCCCCTGTCAGAGCTGTGCCCGCAGGTCTAGACGCTCACAGAGGCAAGGGTAAGGTGTGATAAACAGGCAGACTGCAGAGATGCATACAGGCAAACAGGAAAAACAAAAAACAAAAAGAGAGACAAGTGTGAAGGCAATCACAGCCGGAATGAGGTCAGGTATGGTGTGCTGTGGCCTGGCCTTAGCCATCCGTACACTCCGTTCAATCATCATTTCACTGCATGTAACGTCTGGCTCTGGTCCTTATGTTAGCGATTACAATCGGTTGAATTTCGACCGACCATTCAGAGAGCGCGGAAGGCAGGTGTTGTAGTCAGTTGTGGGTGATGTCAAGAGTTTGCGTCCAACGGGAAGGTTGTAGTTTGGTAATGGCGAAAAATGCCATAGTAAAGTAATCTGGTCTGGTGCTATCAAGAAATTGATAGAGCAAGAGTAATGTTTAGAAAATGAAATCACTGGAAAAAAATGTGGCACTACTCCCCACGGGCTCAGTTAGCGGCAAAGGAGATGGCTAGGCTAAATTCTAAATGCTAACGACTCACTCGGGCGCATTACATACTGTACGTCACGGTAAACTCAGATCCAATCTTTTCAATCTGCAAAAGGCGTTAACCTCTCCTATCTGTAAACAGAGCTCAATGGAGCACCTCCAGACCTTAGTACGAAATGTCATTTGTACTATGGTGTGGTACGACCAGGCTAGGTATGCTCTGGTTCAAATGAGTTCTAGTTGGTCCCTTATTTTATATCTGTCCTTTGCATTTGACCCATAATGAAATTCCTCCGGATGTTGATGCTTGGATTGGTCAGGACCGGAGCTGTAGGATTTTACCGATTGTAAATGTTTGTAAATGTCCTCAGCTCAGAGCAGCTGGGGGACAACACAGATACAAGGAGAACATGGAAACTCCACTCAAAAAGACCCTGACTTGGATTTTCAGCTCATGGACAAGTCTTATAAACTAAAAAATTCTGTGTGAGATTAATAAAGTTTATCTTATCTTAGTTTAGTTTAGTTTATTGTTTATAAAACAGGGACAATGTACAAAAACCATTAGTCTTTATAAAAGAAGAGATGGTTTGCATCAGATTTAGCTGCAGCTACTTTCCATCTGTAGTCCCTGGGCAGGTGAACACAGATACACACATCACAAATATAAAAGCAAACTTACCTCACACAAAAATACAATCATATATACATTAAATGTTTTCCTAAAATGACATAGGATAAAATAAATAACATTTCTAATGCTATTAAAGTTCATAAATGTTGACACGATTGACTGTTTAAAATGTGCATTTTCAAATTAATAGTGAAATGTTTCAGATCTACAGACAATTTCAGATTGTCCGGAAGCTGGTTCCACTGTTTAATGGCACGACATGAGAAGGCCGACTGTGCAAAAGTCGACGATCTTTTTGGGATCACACAGTTTTTGTTTACAGTGGACCGAGTCGATCGAGAGATTTGTTCAGAGCAAAGTTTGACAACGATTTTCAGAGGCGGTGGACAAAAAAATTGTTTGTGATTTTGAATGTGCTTCTTAGATTATTGAATGTAATTAAATTATCAAAACTCAGTAATTTATACTTACTCAAAATATGACAGTGATGGTAGCGAAGCGGTTTTTGTCCAGTGCCTTTAAATCTTGAAAAGGCTCTTTTACTAAAAAGTTTGGACAATAATGTAAGCAATCCCAGAGAGGAACCTTAACACATTTAGAGAGTTTCCCTAAATTCACAGAAACAACATGGATACTGCACAAAGACAAGCCTCAAGCATTGTAGAATCCAATCCTTGTTTAGAGCTATTGACATTGTCAAAATCATGTGCAACATGATTCCAACCAGCAGCAGCTGTTAACAGTATCATGTTTTCTGCTGTAATACGACCATCCACCAGAGGACAACACGGTTCATTTTAATCAATCAGTGTTCTCATTAAAGGCCAGTACCTTTTAAAACAGCCCACAGACTTTGTGCACACCATAACAGACATCTTTCACTGTTCTGACTCACTTTGACCCTTATGTTTGGTATTGCTGTGGGATGAACCACAGAACAAACCTTTTGATCTTCAATATTCTCAATTGAGTGTATGTTGTATAACCATGTTCATGGAAAAGAACCTCTGATTGAAAAAGCACGGCGCCCAAACTTACACTGTGTCTGGTTAGGAAAGTGACAGCTTCCATCATGCACCAAAACACTGGTGATTCTACTAATTACAAATCCAAACTCTTAAATATCCCCGTTATACCAATGCTATTACACTGATAAGCCAGCACTTTTCATTAAACACCCTCTGAGGAGTGGCTAAACATATTTGCAAATAATACCAGTCAGATTTAATGATATTATGAGCCATTAAAAAGGGAAGGAAAGCGTGATTGATCTTATCTTCTCCCTGTTACACATTGATTGCCGTATCTGATATCTTGTTTGGTATCTTTGGCCCATCTAATGCAGTCACAGCTGTGGGAATGGGAGCCGGCAAGCATTGTTAACCGTGTTTATTGTGGCTGTGTAATTACAAACTGTATTATGCACAATCTAATTTATTAGATTAGTGAAAGCATTGTAAATCAGTAATTGTGAGCTGCTCGGGTGCATCATGGTGAGGCTGTGAACAGTGCCATCTAGAGGCCGGGCTTGAGACTGCAGCTGGGGTTGGTAGAAGAGAGAGTGAGTCGAGGGGAAGAAGAGAAGGGAGAGACGACTGTTTCAAAGCCAATCATTTAAAATAGCAGAAAATAGAGCTAAAAATAAAACAAACTTTGTCGATCTGTTTTGGAGCAATGACAGTTGTTGTCGTAGTGCAGGTGGTCAGGGCCCTACTTCGGGAAGCAATACATTTAATTTTTTTTAATTCTAATATATGTACGCTGCTTTCAATAATTTAACCCTAAAATTCCCAGTTGTCAAATTGACGGTTTCTGTAGTTTACGTTTAGGTCATTATTTTGATGCAATTATCCATATTTTTTGGAATGCAATTAATTCTATCTTTAAATATTCATTTTCAGTTGCACTGGAAACCAACATTCTATGTCAATTAAAGTCCTGTTACTCCAATTACTAATTGATCATATTGTGATCCAAATGAATAAGATAAAAATGATCTGACGAAGGCTAAGGCCGAAACGTAATAAATACTAGATCTTTTGGACATCTATCCGAGTGTGCTGTGTATTTTCCAATACATTTAATTTCTGCTCCAGCACATGCACCTCATGAGAAGAACTTGGTGTGCGTTTTTGTTTTTCTAGACTCCAATTACTAATTACCATAGCAACTGTCTTTTACTTATAGTATTTAATATTTTGCCTTTCAACCAACTGCTTTTGGTGTATCAAGTAAGTTATACATTATTTTATATTGTATCACTTAATAAAAGTGAGTAAAGAAAAAAAACCTTAGAAAATATGTCCAATGCATCTCATAGAAAACTAAATCACATTAAGATTGTTCAGCCGTCAAAACGACTATTCTGGGAGTTCTAGTAGACACAGAATGGATCTATTATAAAATATAGTTTCATAAACGCGGTGAGAAGAGAAGAGACGCATGGAGGAATGGGAAATCTGTGGGAGCTTAAAACCATGATGATCCGAGAAGCCAGGACATAACCTTGGACACAGCTGCGGCAGAACTGCGAATAAAAACTCAGATGATTAGCTTTCACCAGGCGCTGCACACCATCACGGTAAAAAAACCACAACATTCACTCACGCTGGTGCTAAAGTATTCTGGCGATTGTTTTGCGGGGATTCTGTGTGTTTTGCATATCTGACACTTGTCCCTGATTAAGTTTTGTTGAAACTTTTGACATAGTAGTTGGACATGGAGCGAGTCAGAATATCCTGAGACCATTGTGCCTCGTTCTCATCACTGTTGGTGTGAAGAAAGTTACGTATTTTTCGCGTGTGCACATGTTGTGTACAAACAACAGCAATGTGCCTCCAGTTTTTTTAACTCTGCCTTTCAGTGCGTGTGGTTTGCGATGTTGACACTTTGCTGTTATGACCCCCGTTTCTAGATTTTAGCGTTATTCTTTTTCTTAAAAGGTTATTGTTCAGGTTGTTCTTTTACACAACCGTTGCTTCAATTTTTTGAGGGCAATGTGGAAGCAAAATATTTTGTAGCACCTGTGAAACGAAAACGTAATTCTCGCATCCTTTTTGTCCCTTATCAACCAATGTATTTCAAGATGGCACATTAACATGGATAGTCCTCAGCTCTCATGTATATTTATAATTCAAGTTCTTAGAAAGGTCACATTTGTTTTTGGTTAACATGTTTTTTTCATTTGGAGCTACTGTAAAAAATGAGTGGCTTTAATTCTCTGCAGTGTTAGTATTACAGCATTACAAGATAAATGTTTCTCCATCTCTTTTACAACAACATTTGAGAGTCAGATATTTTGATTTAAAGGAAGCAGATGTTACACTTATCCACTTCTTTTTTTCTTTAGCTGAAAACTTGAAATCCATCCTTGGAAGTCCTGGGAACATCGTGTTCCTTCAACTCTTTAGAATCTCAACAATTTCAATTTTCTTAGAGTGCAAATATCAATCTTTTTCTGGCACAGTCAATAAATGACAAGACATCCTGACCTCTCTCATAATACTGCTTTTATTATATGAGCCGGTGAATTCATTTTTACTGTCTTTTACCTGACATTAAACTGCACTGCCTAAAGCAAGAGCAAACTGCCAAATCTGAAGCCCATTATATCGGGGATAAAGTTATCTGACGGCTTTGATAATATTTCAATTAAGGACATGTGTAAGTTGACGGCCTTATCTCAATCAATCAATCAATCAACGTTTATTTGTAGAGCGCCTTTCCTACACAAGGCAACGCAAAGCGCTTCACATCCCCTATCACATCATGCATAAATCAAACACATTAAGAGCACAAGATATATTAAAAACATTAAAAATAAAATCACAAAAATTAAAAACCTTTAAACATTAAAATCACAGATGGGACTAAAATCATAAATAGTCACAGTGCATTAAAAAGATTAAAGATAAAAACAAAGATGAAAAGATAAAATCATTCAGTTGTATATGCGCAGCTAAACAGAATTGTTTTGAGCCTAGATTTAAAAGATGCCAGAGTAGACGCCTGTCTCACATTCTCAGGAAGACTGTTCCAGACTCTAGCCGCATGAATCTGAAATGCAGTTTGCCCATGTCTAGTACCGACTCTGGGCACTAACAGGAGTCCAGTCCCTGTGCTCCTCAGAGTCCGGGTCGGTTCATATGGCACAAACATGTCATGGATGTACCTTGGCGCGAGACCATGGAGAGACTTGTACACAAGTAAAGCTGCTTGGAAGTCTATTCTCTGAGGAACAGGAAGCCAGTGCAGAGACCTGAGAACTGGACTAATGTGGTCGTACTTCCTAGTTCTGGTCAGGACTCGAGCTGCTGCATGTTGAATGTACTGCAGCTGTTTTACAGCCTGTTTGGACAGACCTGTGAGCAGGCCATTGCAATAGTCTAACCGACTGGAGACAAAAGCGTGTATAAGAGTCTCCAAGTCTGCCTTAGACACTATGTTTTTAATTTTAGCAATGTTTTTTAGGTGGTAATAAGCTGCTGATGTTACAGATTTTATGTGGCTTTTGAAATTTAAGTCTGAGTCCATTATCACTCCTAGATCTCCTCCTAGGATCTATTGAATTACTGCATGTGTATATAACGTGGATTATTTTTACATTCATTTGAATTATAAATTAATTCAAAGGTACACTTTATTTCACTAAATAATCCCTGTCACCTTTTATATTTACAGTAAATGCTGAAGGTTTAAGCTGCTAAAATCTGGACCAGTCTCCATGAAAATGTGAGAGAGGCGTCTACTTTGACAACGTTTAAATCCAGGTTAAAGACTCTGTTTGCCTGTGCGTTCAACTGAAGGATTTTAGCTCATTTCTTAATGCACCGTGGTTATTTATTTTTTAAGTCCTTCTGTAATTTCAAAGTTTTTATGGTTTTAATTTGTGTGTGTTTTTAATGTTCTAATTGTGATTCTGGTGTTTGTTTTAGGTGATGATTTGTGATGTGGACTGTGAAGCGCTTTGTGTTGCACATGTGTATGAAAGGCGCTCAACAAATAAACTTTGATTGATTGATTGATATACTGCAGGATTTTCCAAAATGTTAGAAAATAACCACCCTCTTTAACAAAACTCTTTGATCATATTTGACAAGCACGTATCCCCAGAATGATTGACAATTGGGTGGAGCAAAAGTCTCGATGATTCAGCAGGAAGTAGAAAATCCTCCTATATACCTTTAAGCAATTGAACAGCAATCTTTGGTAAGAAGTAATTGTAACTTAGTACTACTGCTGTATAAAGTAGTAGAATCATACTCTGCTGTTGGGAATAACTTTGACATCCTCATAGTTTTGAATAAAACAAATGCACTTTTTTCAATGTGGCTAACATAAAACATTTTCATTTATTTGTTTTCATGATATTTCAAACATGCACACGGTACACAAACAATTGTTAACAGAAAATACCAAGAGTAAACAAGAAAACCTGTGTATGGTTTGAAATAGGACTGCTCATTCACACACATGCTACAATACAATACAAAGAAATAATCAAAACCCTACAATGACCTCCAACCAAACACATGACAGCAATTTGACACACACACACACACACGTTTACACCAATGGCAAGACACACCGACGCTCTTATTCACACTGTCAAGACCCAAAACACACTAACACTAACAAATACATTATTTTCTTCTACTCGCTTTTAGAGTAGAAAAAGAAGAGGATTCTGTCTGTTAGTTCCTGTACATATCATGACATCATTGTACCAGTATGACATCACCCACAATTTTTCTGCCAATTAGTTACAATCACATCCGTGTGTTTGCAGCCTATGATTTTCAAATTTCAACTCTTCCCAGGCTGGCGTAGGTCATTACTAACGGAATATACTTACCAAACCCTTAACTGACCAAGTAATAGTCTCAAATCATGTTTAATGCATAACATTTCTTCTTTAAATGGAATATTAGTCCTGAAAAGAGCAGCAATCCAGCCTCATAAATGTGTAAGCTAATCAACTTTAATCCAAAGGCTAATAGATGATTAGAAAACGAACACATGAATTTAAGTGTTTTGGAATTTGGTGTAAAATACAAACAATGGTGTGGGTGACCCTTAACGTTTGACGCCTGTGGTATTTTTCAAGCCTATAAAGAATAATGTGGCAACTTTCTAACCACAATTTAAAGTGGACAAAACTGAAGAAGTTCGTTCAAACCAGCACAATGTGTTATATTATGTGTCCCAGCCTGGAACAGCACGGGTCATCTGAGGACTGCAGCAGAGGGGCTGGAAACGTTGGCTTATGTCGCCACAACATTCCTGAGTTTCAGCACGGAAACCCTCCCAAAACTACTCATATATATAGATATATATAAACCCCAAATACATCCAGTACTCACCGCAGCCGCACCACAACTGCAGCCAATCCGGAAACGTGGCAGCATTTCAAAATAACACCAGCTGACCTGCAAAAAAACAGAAACTTACTTTCTGAGAATTCTATGTGCACTTTTTGATAGTGATATCTGATGTAGTTTTGAAATGTACAGCACTGGTTACATTTAATTTAACACAACATACAGTGGAAGGATTGTATTTTCACATGTTTTAAAACCCTGTGTGATTTTAATGTTTATGACTTTAACTCCTGACATTGACATTGACAAGTAATAGTTTTAGTAAAATATGGTTGTAGAATACAT
Organism: Knipowitschia caucasica; assembly: GCA_964034765.1. Taxonomy (NCBI): domain Eukaryota; kingdom Metazoa; phylum Chordata; class Actinopteri; order Gobiiformes; family Gobiidae; genus Knipowitschia; species Knipowitschia caucasica. The sequence goes on from OZ035843.1 coordinate 8,242,404, forward strand.
CCAAATAACTTGATTACATTGGTAATATATTCTTGCAGTTGTGTTACTTCAAGAAATGTACTGTACTTTTCTGGAATGTTGAGGAAAGGTGGTTGTAGTAGTAATAATAGGAATATTAAAACTACTTGACAACTTGAGACTTCACTTGATTTATTTTGCACAATGATCCACACTTTGTTATAATCAAGATTTTGAAGAATCTGCAAAATTATTTCATATTTTTGTGTAAATGGTTGTTTGAATGGAAATTTAAATGACAGCATAGTGTACATGTACTGTATTTGTTCAATATAACAACAATAAATCCACATAAAATGGCATTATTAACATTCTGTCTTCTGCAGTAGACAGTATTTTTTCAGCGTGACATCCGCTTCATCTAAAGCCTCCTCTTTTTCTCTGTCTCATAAAGGCTGTAGATCCTACTCGTTATTGTGCCTCTACTGGTAGCTTGTGGGATGGGTCGAGGGAAGTTACTTTCAATGTTTTAGCGAGACCCATCTTCAACTCTGCTAATCGGTCCAGGCCTGGACTGAGACTACAAAACAGCCTTCTTGCCTTCTTGACAGCCCAGGCGTTTTTCAAGGTTTTTTTTATGGTATGTGGAAACATATACTGTACAGGATATATGTGGTTTCAGTATTTGAAAAAAAGAGTAATAGTCTACGTCACAATAGAGTAACAAACATGTCACTACAGAGACTGACTGAGATGGCGACAGTACCAAAATTATTGTTGTTACAGGGATGAGAATGGTTGCGCTTTGGAAGGTGACACGGACACATGCTTCCACAGTCTAGCTTCAGCAGTGCATTTATTGTATGCACAGGTTACAAAAGGACATGCACAAAACAAGCATGTCGTTGTGACATGCTTGTTGTGTATAACGTGGTCACAGCAGAGAATATTTCTGTGTGTGTATGGACCATGTTACAGTGACGCCGTTTGCCGTGTTGTTGTCAAAACGGCTTACAGCCGCTGGAGGTGGGAACCTCTGTCCAGAGCGGCCGCTGCTGCCCCAGGTCAAAACGCTGCGGCCACAAAGGATGATGCGTAATCCCATTTTTTTTTTTTTTTACACGATTATTGAAAACATTTAATTATAATGCATTAATGCAATAATTTTGACAGCCCTAATTAATTATTTATAAATATATTGAAATACAAAAAATCAATTTTGAGAAAGACTTGAGACTGTTACTTGGTCTTTCCTTGTACATAAGGGCAAAGACTAGGATTTGCCTAATTTGGATAGTAGTAGCAGTAGAGGTAGTAGTAGTCGTAGTAGTAGTCGTAGTAGTAGTAGTAGCAGTAGTAGTAGCAGTAGTAGAAGTAGAGACAATAGTATTAGTGTTATTAGCAGTTGTGGAATTAGTAGACACATTGAGAATAATATTTGGATTAATTTAGTTTTAGTATTAGTATCAGTTCATGAAGAAAGAAAACTCCAGGAATCAGCCATTTATTTGAATAGTGCACTTTCACACAGGGGACTTCTGCAGCTCTGTCAAATAAGACATTGGTGTTAAACTGGCTCAGTGTAAATGAGATTAAGACGTATTATCAGATTGAGAATTATAACGCTGTGGGGACCCAGATGTGATTAGGTGCGAGTCCGTTAGTGCAGGTGAGGCCGTCAGAGCTCTTAGGACTCCTCACATGGGACTGGATGTGCATTACTGACAGTGAGAAATGGACTAATGAAACTCAATCTCTCTCTGCTCTGAAGAAGGAGAGAATCGAGGAGAGGAGGAGGGGCCCGAGGAAATGAAAACACTCACAAAATAACACAGATGGCAGAAAAGTGGAAAGGGATGAAGGGATATCAAACAGTTTATGATTAGCAAGTGACGTTATGCAACCCTTTATGGCTAAGTGTGCAAAAGCAGGGTACTTGTCTTTGTTCTACTTCAGCCTAGGAATTTTGAAATTTTACACATTTGTTTCTGTTTTGATGGCTTTCAACAGTACATTCCCACTGCTCTGTCATACTACACCATTGAATAGTCCACCATTCTGGTAAATAGTGTCAGTATATTAGCTTAATGAATGAAAGAAAAAAAAGAAAGGTTGATGATTGTTGGCTATGGCATCAAAAGGGATGAACAAACAAAGTGAACAATATTTTCCAAACAGGGAACTTGTATGTACTTGAATGCAATGAATGTAATCTGTAATTTAATAAAAAACGCAATCATTTTGTGCAGCGTTTTTTGTTTTTTTTTACGTTCAAAAAATGCTTCATATTATTCATTCAATCCATACAGTGGCGGTAAACAACATCTACTATAGCCAAAGCTGCCCTCTGATCACCAATCATTCAAACACACACACACACACACACACACACACAAACACACTCTGGGTGAAGTGTCCAGCATGAGGACAAAATGACAACCTTTCAGTGTGGGGCCTCAGCTGCACCTGGTGTTCCCAGAGGTCTCCCATCAGTGACTCCCATCTGAAACAGTGACTGAGACTTGGGTAATCATTACTTTCCGATTTGAGCTAAATTACAAAAAGGCAGATTCAAGAGCCACCATCCAATTATTCATACTAGTCCATGTACACACTCATTTCAAACCTTTTTCTTTCACCCGTCATCATCAACAATTAGATCAAGTATTTACACATCAAAGAAATCCCCAAATTGGTCAAACTTAAGACAGAAATAATACTTCTTGGTTTAATTGTGTTTTTTGCCCTGTAATTATCTGAGATTAGTTTGGGTGTGTGTCTCACCTTTGTTGACTTCCTTCAGACCCCGAGGGCAGAATATTTGACGTTTTCAAAAGTACTCTGTGTGATTGGCAAAGCATTTGTTCCTGCCTGATCTTCATGAAGCTGCCATTGCTTGCCCAGAATCTCCTGTGGAACTCAAAAGCGTTTATAATAATGTGCGTGGAATTCCGTGCAAAGAAAATGTAAGTTGATCAAAAAATAAACACAAATTGACTTAAAATAAATTGTCTGTGTTTTAATACAACCACAACAATGTATTTGTAATTTTATCAGAATTGTGCATAACTTTACTTTCACTTAACAGTTCTCTGTTACGTGTGTGTGTGTTTGTGAACATTTCTATATAACATCTTTATGTTTGTGGCAAAGGTAGGTTGCTCACCCATCATCTGTACTTCAGTCGGCGGGTTTTCCAGCCGTTTCGTTCTTATCCAAAAAACTTTTTTTAAACAATGAAATCCCAACCTTCCATTGTTTTGAAAAATCCCTGTGCTAAGAGCTTACACAAACTTTATGTTTATAGTTGTAAACATGACAAAATGTTCAATTTCAGTTCTTTCTGGCTGTAAAATAAACTATTATAATATGGAAAAAATAGCTTTAAATAAAATAAAATTAATTAACAAAACATTTATATTTTTTTGTATTGCCAAAAATCACAACAGCTGTTTTGAGGGCGACTGTAACAGTAATCGCCATTTCCCAACAGCAGACTTGAGACGAGTCATCAGGTCCAGGGACTCCAGCTTTTTAAGTCCCATCAGTGCGTTCAGTAAGAGGGACAACGGGTGAATAGCAATGGACAGACTACTTTTAAAACATCAAGTCAAACTGGCAGAGAAGAAGAGTTTTATTCTTTCTGAATCATGTCCTCCTGGATGGATGCGATGAATGGTAGTAAAAGTGTACACGGTTTATAAATGAAACTGGGGAAGTGAAGTTGCATGAACATTTATGTGTCCAAGGCCATTGATTATACTTTGAACTTGATCGCACATTCCCTTACAATATCGCTAAAAAAATGTTTTAATTTTCTAGGTGGAAAAGCCATGTACAAAGAGACAGGTAAAACCAACAGTGCATACTTTAACTCATTGAATTTAAGTGATTAACTTTTTGGTGAATGAAATGTTCAAATCTTTTTCTTTATGATTTATCTCTTGCAAAAAATGTATTTGCAAATCCGTTGAACAGCTGTAAAAATCAACAGAAAAATCAAGTGCTGAGTCACCACATATCAAAATCCTGTGAAGGTAATGTCGGAGACCATGACTTGTCTATTGACAGATTTCTAAAGCGCTTTAAGTCCAAAATGAAAAGGAAAGTGATGTAACTGCGCCGCCTGACAAGCTCCTAGTTTCAAAGGAAAGAAAAATGGAAGAAAAACTATATTGAACTGGCTCCTCTATAATGGACTTTTTCACCTCTCTGCAGCCGCGGTACCTGGGCTTATCTGTGCCCTTGTCCACGTATAATTGTGCTTTTCAGACTGGTTTTACATTAAAACCTGCACGTATAGATTAGCATATTCCAATCTGAACATATTTAAGTGGATAATAATTAAAAGAGTCTTTGTAACTGGACCAAAGCTGATTGGACAAAGAACACATGGGTCAGGCAGCATACAGTCTGACTAATCAAGTGGCTTTCACATAGTGTTCTTTACTAACTTACTATTTTTGTTTATTTACACTTGCTTTTATACATTATTGTTATCACCACAATGTCCCTCCATAAGGCATTAAATATTGATTATTGATCATTTCATTATTAATGTACCATCAACCTTAATTCTCAATGGATCTAACCTATGCAGTTTCTTCATGTTGATGGAACCCTAAGCCTCATGCAGGACTTGATCAACTTCAACATTGCTCGGAAAATGTTCAGGGTTACATCTGAAAAATCTCGGTCACATTCAAAATTGTATGTGAGTGGAGTCTGCTTTGTCTATTTGTTTTTTGTCATTATGTACATATACTGTATATGTTTAATTATTAAATACAATAACTTTAACAATGCTACTAGGCTTTTAAATGAATCAATAAAAGTTCTAACTACAGCTAAATGGATTCTCTGTATTAGAACTGCTATTACCATAGGTTGGAATTTTGTTTTCTCTTTGGGACAACTGGACCTGGTTAGCCAAGCTCACAGATGCCAGATGTTTCCTTTGGCCTGCATTAAGGACACATGTGGATTTGAAAAGAGTGCGCCCCGTTCTTGCCTGAGAAGCATCCTCACCTCCTCTGCACTGTCTTCCTTCCTAAAGCCACTTCCTGCTTTAAGTGTTGTTTGCTCTGTGCCCACTCTCTCCTCCTACCTCCTTGGCACACTTCCTCTGGCCTCCCGCTGCGTGTGAGTGAGTCTGAACACGAAATATTGGTGTTTGCATAAAAACGGTCTCGCTTGATCCTAATTACATAAGTGCATGCTATAGGATTACAATGGGAGAGCAGCACAGCATGTCTTCACCCTCATTATGTAGTCTGTCACAACTGAGAGGAAATGTAAAGATTTGTGTTTAGGAATTACAGTCACTTCTTATGTAAAGAGTTCAATCCCTGGTAAGGCACGATATCGTAGGTTGTGGTATGTCTTCATTCTAACAGGAACCATGTACAGTGTTACAAGAAAAGATGCCTTAAAGCTGCATTACCTCACTTTATTTTTGTTTTCATTACAAAAATTCAATCCATATCCATGCAATGCATTGGGATATACGTCCATTTGAAGATTAAGTAGCGCAGATTTGTGCTGGCGTGTCATTTTATTTTAGATTGAGTTTTTGTGCAACAAGGAAGGGGGGGATAGCTCAGTGCGGGGAGGGCGTGCAGAAGAGCGAGGCCAGCGCTCACATTCGAAAATTTCACGTGAGTTTGTGATATTTTGTGAAGCAGCCCTAAGTAAGTTAAGTTAAGGTCAGGTAATTGCTGAACTGCAAATTCAATTTGGAGAGACGAGAAACAGGAAGTTGAGTATTTTATGAAAGGAGGTTTGGCGCCCTAGGTCCCGGTGCGGCCTTCGGATCGGAAAGGCTCCTGCGATGAGCGCGCACAATCCCCCGGGACCTAGGCACTGGTGGCGGCATTTGGCAGCGGGAAGAAAATTGAAGGCAGGTTGGAGGCAGGGTGAAGAGGAGGAGGAGGGGAGGCGGTGGTTGCGAGGCTTCAGGAGGCCGGTAGTGGGAGTTGCTCCGTTTTTATGCGGCTGCGAGTCGGTACAGATGATTGGAAGGGGGCGTCTGCTGAGCGATAGGCTGGGGATGAGAGCCGGCCTGGAGGGGGTAAATTTGGTTAACGTCTACCAAATTGAATTTTCGCTGGCTGCATTTCAATTTGGAGAGACGAGAAACAGGAAGTTGAGTATTTTATGAAAGGAGGTTTGGCGCCCTAGGTCCCGGTGCGGCCTTCGGATCGGAAAGGCTCCTGCGATGAGCGCGCACAATCCCCAAAAAGGCTGCGTGTTGATGGAGTTTTCGAAGCCTGGTTTGGAGGGGACAGACGTCGTGACTACTCTATTCTGTGACCGCTATCGCTAAGCTGTGACCGCTATCGCTATGCTGTGACCGCTATCGCTAAGCTGTGACCGCTATCGCTATTCTGTGAACGCTATCGCTAAGCTGTGACCGCTATCGCTATGCTGTGACCGCTATCGCTATGCTGTGACCGCTATCGCTATATGCTGTGACCGCTATCGCTATATGCTGTGACCGCTATCGCTATATGCTGTGACCGCTATCGCTATATGCTGTGACCGCTATCGCTATGCTGTGACCGCCAGCGCAATGCTGCTAACCATTTTTTGCTATATGCTGTGACCGCTATTACTATATGCTGTGACCGCTATCGCTATATGCTGTGACCGCTATCGCTATATGCTGTGACCGCTATCGCTATATGCTGTGACCGCTATCGCTATATGCTGTGACCGCTATCTACTGTGATCAATACTTGCGGATACTCGGCTGCTGGCGGCGCCTATCCGGAAGGAGTGAGCTGCGTAGAGATGGGGAGACAGGTTACAAAGCAGCAGTACGGACTTTAGTTGGGCTCTGAACCCGTTGGATGACGTTGGGAGGTGATCGGGGGTGAGAAATAACGGTCCGTTGAGATCTCCTTTCCGAGAGCGGAGGCGAGTGTAATGCATCGTGGGTTATTTTTGCGCGCTGGGAACGTGAGCGTTCGCATCACGTTCCGTCAGACGCTGCGGCAGCGGAGAGTGTTTGAGAAGTGCGTGCCGCCACCAGAATCTTATTGCTTCACTTACTTTGCTTCGTATTGCTTTGCTGGGAGCTTGCGAGGAAGCCAGTAGGCGTTGTGCAGCCAGGATGGCGGACGCGTCTGGGCTGATGTAGGCGGAGAAAGCCGAAGAGGACCAGCACCCCAGCTGTTGGAGAGGTGGGGGAGCCCCAGCGAGGCCGCGCGCGTGGCAGCGCCTATCCTGAAGGAGTGGGCTGTATAGAGCTGGGGAGACAAATTGCAGAAGAGCAGTAGGGATCTTAGTTGAGCTCTGAACCAGGTTGCTGTCATGGGAAGGTTGTCTGGAGAGAGATGTGTCGGAGCGAGCTATTATTATGTTGCAGGCGCCTTGGTCTTTGAATGTTTGAGATGAAGGTTGAAAGGGTCAGGGGACATTATGTTGGGTGAAAAAGAGCGACCTTTGTGTGATGCTTCCACTACGTCGAGATTATCGCGCATGACAGAGATCCTCTTTCTCTGCCACGTGTGATTCCACGGCGCGCAGGCCACGACCACTGGGAATATCTCGTGTAGGGCAGAGGAGATGCTCCGGTGGAAGTAGCGGCCACGGCCCGGCAACCCAATGGTCCTGGAAGAATCCCCCAAAACCCACAGAAGGGGCACGTCCGTGAAGAAGCGGAGACCTGTAGGGGCAGAGACATGTCGGAGAGGGCCATTGATGTTGCAGGCGCCCTTACGCTTAGAATCTTGGGTCGGAGAGTAGATAATCAGGATAGTAGGATGGTCGGGAAGCCGCGTCTCGGACCGCATGAAGGTTGAGCGAGCAGTAGTGGACGCTTATGCAGAGAAGTCATAGAAGGCGAGCAGGAAGATGCTGCGAGGAGGGCAGACATGTACTTGGAAGACGAGCCAGAGTTCAGTGCCGCTCAGAGCCGCTGCAGGATGGGCAGCACGATGGGGGAGCCTGCGATCAGAAGAGTGAAGAATACAGGTATGGATGCCTTTGATTAGGAGTCCGATTGACGGCTCAGCGCAGCTACTCGGCCGGCTGCATCTGATAGAATCAGAAGATTAGGTAGAGAGATGAAGCATAACCGCCGAAGCGACCCTGGGAGCATAGGTACGAGGCCAGCGCGGCGCGGCATACTAGCCGGGCAGCATCCATTAGAAACAGGATAAGCTTCTGAGAGAGTGGGTTGCAGCAGTAGCGGTAGCAGCAGCGGCAGCAGCAGTACCTCAGATAATAACACGATAACCTGTATCAAGCCGCGGCAGCAGCAGCAGCAGCAGCAGCAGTAGCAGCATCCTTAGAGATTACAGTAATAATCCTGTATCAAGCCACAGCAGTAGAATGTTGTCGTAGCTGATCAGTGTTTCAGTAAAAGAGATGCAAGTGAAGAGAGATGGCAAGTAAATGAAGCAGCAGTAGTAGCGCAGTAGCAGTATGGAGCAGCAGCAGCAGCAGTAGTAGCCGTATGAAGCAGCAGCAGCAGTAGCAGCAGCAGCAGCTGCAGCGTCCGTAGATAATAACAGCAATGATCCTGTATCAAAGCCACGGCAGTAGAATGTTGTTGTAGCTGTTCAGTGTGAGGGATTTCAACAGGTTTTTTACGGTCCAAATGATTTAACAGGTTTTACGGTCCAAGTGAGGGATTAACTGAGCCCGCAGTCCAAGTGAGGAGTTTAAACTATTTTTTTTATTATTTTTTTATTTTATTTTATTTTTTATTTTTTTTTTAAATTTTATTCATTTATTTTATTTATATTTATTTATATTTATATGTATTTATTTATTCATTTATTTATTTTTAAAATATAGCGTTCCAGATATAGGCAGTACCATATATGCAGTTCCATGTACTGCATAACAGTTCCAGGTATAACCGTACCATATGAGCAGTTCCAATATAGCGGTTCCATATATAAGCAGTTCCATATGAAGCAGTTCCAGATACGGTACAACAGTTCCAGATATAAGTAGTTCCAGATATAAGCATTTCCAGCTATAAGCATTTCCAGATATAAGCATTTCCAGATATAGGCATTTCCAGATATAACAGTTCCGTGAGGGATTAACCTGAGAGCTCACAGACCAATGTAAGGGATTCATTTTGGGAGCCGCAGTCCGAGAGAGATTTAAACAGCGCTTGCAGTCCAAAGAGAGGGATTTAAACAGAGCTCGTAGTCCAGGGAGGGATTTAAACAGAGCCTGCAGGCCAAAGTGAAGGATTAAAACTGAGAGCATGCGGTCCAATGTGAGGGATTTAAACAGCGCTTGCAGTCCAGAGAGGGATTTAAACAGAGCCTGCAGGCCAAAGTGAGGGATTAAAACTGAGAGCATGCGGTCCAATGAGAGGGATTAAAACTGAGGTCTTGCAGTCCAATGTGAGGGATTAAACGGAGCTTGCAGTCAGAGTGAAGATTTAACGGAGCTTGGTTAAAGAGAGCCTGCAGACCAATGCGAGGGCTTTAAACTGAAGCCTGCCCACCAGCACGGGGCCAACTGAGCCTGCAGTACAAAGCGAGGGGAATAAACCGTCCGCGGATCTCATACTTACCCACAGCGCCAGAAGACAAGGGACAACACGACGGGACCACACCGTACCGGCACAAGGAGGCAGGGATGCGCACGGCTCCCACCGCACCGGGCTAGACCGGCCGTATGCAGCAGCAGGCCGCGACGAGACAAGCAGCGGCAAACCCGCGGAAAGAGCCCGCAAAGGAGGAGAGCGGCAAAGACCCACGGACCACAGCACGAGACCCGCAGCAGGTGCAGCCACAGGAGGAGCAGACCACAACGCAGCAAGACAGAGGACAGCAGGGACACGCACGAGTAAGCGTGAGTAGACAAAAGCGATTCCTCCAGAACGATTCTTTGCGAGGCTGCAGGAGCTTGCGAGGCTTCAGGAGGCCGGTAGTGGGAGTTGCTCCGTTTTTATGCGGCTGCGAGTCGGTACAGATGATTGGAAGGGGGCGTCTGCTGAGCGATAGGTTGGGGATGAGAGCCGGCCTGGAGGGGGTAAATTTGGTTAACGTCTACCAAATTGAATTTTCGCGGGCTGCATTTCCCAACTATTGTCCCCAGGAATGTTGATGTTAATGTAATGAAAACTGAAACTAAATGCTTGTTGGTATATGGCATGTAAAATAAAACAAAGATGACCCTTTTTTTTTTTAAAATCTGCTTTTGGCTTGTGCGTACTTGTGTCTTTCTAGTAACCTCATGTGCAATTGTCAAGTGTGTGCAAATGTTTTAAATGTATAAGTGATCATCTTTGTTGGCAGTGTGTTCCATTGACTCTGGAACAGTCAGATCCGTCAGATAATGTCCCGCTCTCTGGAACGCAGCATTCTCCTCTTCACTTACAGTAGATTCTGTGGATGGAGTCATTTTTATTGAGAGCAGAGCAAGTGCTGCTGTTTCATTTACGACTATTTAAAAAGTAAGCAAACATTGGGAAGTTTAAAATGTAATAATCATCTGCTATAGGACAAAAATATATGGCCTTAGTTTTTTTGACCATGGATTTTGAGCACACAATTAAAACGAGAGGCCTTTAGTCAGTTTAGCCCTACATGTGGGAAGCTATAAAATACACGGTGTTATAAGACATTAGATACAATTGGGGAGTTTTTTCATGAATTTTAGCGTTGAATCCAAGGGTATATACAGTATATCAACATTTGTTTTGATGAATTGCACATTTATCATGTGGCTAATGCTTTATCTGTATTTCAATTGAGGTAGTTTTGAGTCAGCTAGTCAACTTTTTTCCTGTTGGGATAATTTTTTACCACAAACCAACAGGGGGGTGTACATGATGACAACGATTTGATTCTCTGAACTTTTGTCGGTGAATCAACAGCTGTGTAAATTACCCTGAGACGACTGTTTCTGTATTGTGATATAGGGCTATACAAAAATACATTGAATTGAATTTGAAGTAACGGAGGGGACGTCGTTGAAGTAAATACTGAACAGCAGTGGCCCCAATAAAGAGATTGTGCAACTCCTATGGTGTGTGTGATTGTTTAAGATTATATACTGTAAACTGTCTGCAACTGAGATATGACGGGGGCAAAGAAACAATACATTTTATTTGATTGATAACTACAGTGAATAGCGACACACATTGCACTCAAAACACAATTAATAGACAATAATTCTCAATTCAATTCATTTTTAAAAGCCCTTATTGACAACAGTAAAGTCTCGGAGGACTTTACAAAGCTGTTGAATCACAAACACAGATATGCAAGGAGCAAGAGCAAATTTTGCTCAAATTATCTACAAGACATAAAGGATGAAATAAACACTACACATTCCAAAAATAAATGATTCCAGTCTAAACCCATACCTTATCCCGACTCTTTCTATGTATTAGGCCTCTCCTGCTTTACAGTATTAAAACATATGTAGCAGATAATCATTCACACGTATGTTTCCATGATTTAAATTGTAAATGCACGAGTTTTACCAAATAAACCCGTGTCTAATTATGAAGCATTGAAGCACCTTTCTGTCTCCAGTGGTGATGTTTTGCCCAGATCTGCCTCTCGGCCTGTTTTCTTCATTTAACCCTGTAATGATTGTGCATTTGCAGCTTGCTGTGGGGCACCTGCTTGCATGTGGAATAGTAAATATATAATGAGGTGGAGGAAGAGTGACGTGATCCTTGCCTTTTCCAGCCACTTTGCTGCTCAACCCGCGACCCACAAGGTTAATCACATCATTTGCATGCTGTTGGGGCTCGCTGCGGACTCACTCTTCTTTTTTTCTCCCAGCAGGCTTTGGGGAAGGATGAAAAAAAGGGGTTTTGAGAGCTTGCAGTGATCTTCTGCAGAGTGTCATGTATTGTGGATGTGTGAGTCAGTGGCTGAGAATGAGGAGTCGGAAAGAACGGAGAACAAAGAGATCTGACTCATACAGGGAGTGACCATTGACTGAAGGAACATATTTTTCTCACCATATTATCCCTGAGTGTTACAAATGAAGAGATTGGCTTTCCACAAGTTCTAAAGAACACTTTGAATAAACCATGGTTTATAAAACATGTCAATGTCGACACAACTGTGAATTCAACTGAATGAAGTTGAAGCATATTATTATGGGGGAAATGCACAAATCCAAAATCCAAAAGCTGTGATTGCATGGAGATTTCCATTTCAAGTTGTTCAAGCTGTAAATTGCAATGGGCCATTCAACTCAAACATTAAATTCCAAGTAAGTTGTAAGTATGTAATCTTTATTTTGACAGTAAGTCACAAAGCACTTTACGGTTGTTGTAGGCATTTGTCTCTCACTTCACACAGAGATGGGAGTGGAGTTGGCATACAGAAGGCGCATAGTAGACTTATTGTACATGTTTTAGAGGTAGGGGAAACCGGAGCACCCGGAGGAAACCTACGTGGACACAGGGAGAACATACAAACTTCATGCAGAGAGGCCTAGAGGTGGAATCAAACTCAGAACCTTCTTGCTGTGAAGCACTGCGCCAATTTAAAATCTTGATTGCAGAGTTTCAATTAGTGTAGAACCACTATCTGAAGTTGAAGTTTTAGGTTTAGCCCCAATTTGTATACATAACATCACTGATCCGGTTGCAAAGTGTAATTTTTTATCTATTTTAGAACCTTGCACTCAACCACTATTAAGATTTAAAATTCACTAAATATAAAGTAATGAACCATGATGTCTTTGATTAACCCTACATGGTTTTATTTAAATAAACCTCTATTATGTATGGCAGATTAATTAAGTTTTCAAATGATGATGGTGAAAAGAGTTTGAGATATTCTTGATATCCGGTCCATTAGTCACTCCACAATACAGTTTTAGCTCAGAGATTTGATTCTAACCTTCAAGATGCGTCACCATGCGTCATACATACGCAGATCTTCACTTTCAGACTGAATGAACTTCTGCAATGTTTGACTGAGGTAATTGTTTCCAGTTTACATCTAAGTGTGGCAAAGACCAATATATCTTGTCCTTTGCTATCTTGTAATGCAAAGAAAACGTAAGCACTTTCAGAGTTAAAGTTTTCTTTTCATTGCAGTTTATTGTTAGAGAACGAAGTTATAATCTGTGTGGTTGACTTTATTTTTCTTTAGCCTTATGTTCGTTACAAACCACAGTACACTGACACAATTTTGCCGTGTTAAGCCTGATGCAGCCGAGGAGAGAATGACATCAACACATTAACCATAGAAATTAATACATTTACAGTTTATGAAATAAATAATAATAGTTGCCATACTTGCATGTGAGCGCCAGATCCCGTCAGACCTCTGAGGCTAAGCAGGGCAGAGCCTAGTACTGAAACTAAAGCCTGGTTCACACGAGACGATTTTAAAATTGTCGGCCGATTTTTCTCCGTGTTAGACCCCACACGGGGAGATTAAAAATCCTGCATCTAACCACTTTGGTCGTGCAGTGTGTGGTGCGTAGCCACACGGCAAGATCACGCAAGCCACAAACATCACACACGAACCGACACCCCCCCCCGAGCATTCCCAGGTCAGACGGAAATCTCACAAAATCTCTCGAGATCAAGCGTGACTTCAGAGTAAACAGTCATGGCGGACGAAGAGGATGCAGTGGCGATAGTGTGCAGTTTGTTGTTAACAGAGAAGACACGTAATCCAAAGAAAAGGCAATGGTCAAAGCCATGCTGCTGTGTTTTGGTTTTTTTCCAGTGTTTCCGCACCGGCTTGTCACCTCGTCTTCTTATTGGCTACACGCCGTAGTCATGGCAACGCGCTCGCTTGTCCTCGGAGGACACCACACACGACAAGAAATCGGGCCAAAACAATCCAACATGTTGGATATCCCCGATTTGAGATCGGGAGCAGTCCCGATGTCCTTCCGACACACCACACACGGCAGGATAATCTGTAAGATTTTGTTACGGAAATCGGAGCGTTTCTTAAGATTGTCGTAAGGGGTAAATCGGGTCTAAATCGGCCTAAATATCATGCCGTGTGAACCAGGCTTTAGATTCCATCCATCCATTTTCTTCACCTTAATCCATTTCTGGGTCGGGGGGGTGGCAGTCAAAGCTGCACCCAGTCACAGAGCACCAGCCCCTCACTGATCCTCTTGGTGAGTCCACAGGAGCTGAGATCTTTCAGTGGGGGCTTCAGGCAAAGTGGGGTTAAGTGTCTTGCCCAAGGACACAACGACAGCAGTCATCAGTGGGAGTCGTGAAGTAGGTCTTGAGGTGGGCTCGAACCCACGACCTTCAGGCTCAAAGGCCAATGCTCTACCAACTGAGCTACTGTCGCCCCAGAAACTAAGATTGTTGTGTCTTTATAAGTAATGTAGGGAAAGTGTTGGTGGTCAGAGGGGTCAATGGTCCAAAAAAGCTTGATTTAAAACCAATGCATTATTATTTCTAGTGATCTTCTGAGACTGAGCTGGAAGTCTTGCCGTTATGTTTCAGCAGAACATCTTAGAATGTCGTGTTTATGGTTAATGCAATGTCTGAACAAATCCACACTAAACCATAAGTTCATGCACTATTTGAAATCAAAGCGGTTTTTCACAATTCAAGATGTGGTTCCATTATTTCACCTCAAAAATGTCATTCTTGTCAGTTGAAAGTACTTAAAGCCATAAGAATGTCATTTTATTGAAGCAAATCCTAATAAATAAAGTCGTTCAAGATGTGCAGCTCTAAAGTTCAAGCTACATTGTAAATGTTTTGTATAAAGGTTTGAGTGAATAAAATACACATGTTGGTGACTTGCTTTATGTAAAATAAATACTATTTAGGAGGCACAGTTATCAAGAAACTATAACAATGCAATGGGCTATAGATGTGAACAAGCAAGATGCCGCGTTAATGTGGTGGTCTCTGAATGCTGAAACAATAATGTTGAACAATAAACATGAAACAAATTGAGGAGTGTTAAAGCGTTGTATCAAACAGATTTGCATTCCAAACAAACAATACAATTTCTATGATAACAAATGTATGGAGGGACCTTGTCAGGAAACTTGTGCAATGCAACTTTAAAGATGGAGAACCTAACTTTCAAACATAACATGTAATTATAAAATGTGCTTCCATCTCTCGTGTTTGGCCTCTGTCCCACATTTCAAATCAGCCCAAAGAGACAAATAGGGCTCTTTTTTTTATGAGAACATGTTGTTGACAGGATTTTGTCAACAACAGGAACCCTACCTTTAAGCTCATTGATATCCCCACGCTGAAACAGAAAAATGCATGTATGTTGAACTGATTTGCATTGTTTGATACTGATTTATTAATTAAATAAGTGAGCAATTCAAAGTGAACCTAAGATGAATACAAAAATCTCTTTGCATGATGATAGATCAAATTATCCGGCAGTGAATCTCATTTAAAGTGAGTTAGTCAAATTGATCCGTCGGACTGTTTATCCTGCTACGTTTATTTAACCTTTAAAATAGTATGAGGGCTCAGAAGGTTAAGTATAACCAATCCACCCTGCAGCTTTAAGCCTGCCACTCCACTTCACTAATCCCCCAAATCTGTGCAAAGTCTGGGCCCAAAACTAACAACAATCTGGTCTCCTTGACAGCGATCCTGGTTCTGCTCAGCCCTCCTGCCTACTATTACCAGAACATACAAATGAATCAGCCTTTCCAGTGTGGTTGCAGGCTGAGTCATTGTCTAAATAAATAGAAAGGCTGTTATTGCAAATGTGGTGGCTACGTTAGCAGTTTGCGAGGAGATGCTAGCTTCCAGTCATTTCCTTCTTAATTGCCTGCTCTCTGTGTTTCGAGTGGAGGTTTTTTTTATTTCTTTGCAGTCAGAGTAAAGGGAAAAGTGTTATGTAACCCAAGCCGACGCGGTTTTGCAGTCCTCAAAAGAAAATATATATTTATGCTGATTTATCATTGTTTCCTTATGATTCATGTTTAATTACTGACTATCAAGAATAACTTTGGCTGCACTGGCCCACCCATAAGGAACAACTTGCAATCAACGACAGTAAAGTACAGTGGAGAGAAAGGGCAGGGCAGCGTTGGACTATAAATATACCATTATACAAAAATGTTTCATGAATTACTTTTATTAATCTGTTTTTGCAATGTTTACTGAGATTTCTGCTCCTATAAAAATGCATGATGGTCCTCAGAAGTGACACGCCATGTTGAGTAATCAACTGTTGAGAGTTCATGTAGTTTAGAATGTGCTTATCTGTTAAAGTTGTAAAATTGTGGATATTATCGGGAGAATTAATTAAAAAGTGTTCAATTTAAACATTTTCACTTTAAATGATTGTAAAGCAAAACATTGGCTCATACAAACTTCATGAATAGTTCAAATAAACTCTTGCATATGTTTTGTAATGTAATGTAGTGATAATGTGTGAGGTGGAATAGGGGAGATCATTTGAATTATGTTGAAAAGGTTTTGACAAATATAAGACATTTGGACTGTACTGTGTATGACTACTTCCTGATGAAACAGTGCTCAACATCATGTTTTAAAGACAAAAGTCCATTGTTTTTGAATAATCTTTTACACATGTTCATTGTAATGCTGTGCCTTCAGCAATCAAACAGGTTTCACCTCAGTCCTGGTCGTCCATAGGGACGTCCACAGGGACGACCTGGACTGGTTTTCCAGGTTTCTCTTATTTTTCTCCCGCATTGGAGATATACTTTTATTTTATTTTTTCTATTATGATCTATTTGAGTGATCTTCTAACCTATCCATCTGTCCATCCATCCATTTTCTTCCCAAAATACCCATTTCTGGGTCAGGGGGGTGTCACTCAGAACTGCAGCAAATTCACAGAGCACTCACTGATCCTCCTGCAGGTGGTAAGTCCACAGGAGGATGGCTGACAAAGGCTATGCATTCAGTGACAGCATAGCCTTGATCTTCTAATCTGCTGATAGAAAATCGAATATTCTTTAAGACCCTCAAGGCAACTGTTGTTCAGATGTTGAGCTATAGAAAAACAAAATACATTTTACAAACCAATGTTCTTAATGTAATACTGTCCTTGAAACTACTCTGCACAGGATTGATGAGGTGGGCCACTTAAATATTTGAGAAGAAAGAACCTTGTGGAAATCATATCTTATGAAATATGAAGAAATATCAACCTTACAATGGTAGTGATTGTATTTTAGTGAGAATACATTTATTAAACCTAAACCGTTGTATTTTTCTCTCCCACATAGGTCAGTGAGTTGGTTGTCATAGCTTTATGCTTTATGGGCGGCACGGTGGCTGAGTGGATAGCACTCTCGCCTCTCAGCAAGAAGGTCCTGGGTTCGAATCCCGGTTGGACCAGGGCCTTTCTGAGTGGAGTTTGCATGTTCTCCCCGTGTCTGCGTAGGTTTCCTCCGGGTGCTCCGGTTTCCCCTACCACTAAAAATATGTACAATAGGTCTGGCATGTGCCTCCTGTACTGGCCCCACTCCCAAAAATAACAATTGTAAACCGCTTTGAGACTCCGATGTGCAGTGAAAAGGCGGTATATAAATAAAGATTACTTACTACTTACTTACTTAAGCTTGAACCTACATTATCACCAGTGTGCAAGCTCCTCTCACACTGACCACTTCATAGGTCACGGTCATGTGACGACACCGTCGGCCATTTTGGCTCCTCAGTGTCATATTTGTAACAGGAACCACAGCGGTGACTCAGGAGTTCCCCCTCTCCTCACGGCAGGTGACCATGATTCGTCAGGCCCCAGAGCCACGTGGAAAAGGAGGAGCCAGCAGGTGGCAGCGGGAGGAAGATTTGTGTGTGAGCGAATGGCATCAGAATCAGCTGAAGAAGAGGCTGATGCAGTCACAGCGGGGTGACAGATCTGGCACTGCGTGGCATCTCACACCTCTCCGCCTGCACTGACCCACATACAACCTGTGCAGTGGTGTCCAAACCTATTTAGACCAAGACAGACAGAAATATACCAGCAGCTTTCACAAATCTGCAACTGTGTCAAAGGAAAGATCAGAGGATATTCAACACAACTACTGTGTTCTTGTCTTCAAACCTGTTTGTACTGAAGAATAGTTCTATAGAATATTATATGCTCTATTTTTGTATAGCTCTAAAGCACAACATTAGTGATCAAAAAACCAACAACAGATCAGAAACTCAAACAGTTGAACCACAGGATATACAATGATAACAAACATATTGGAGCCAATGTTCGTACATGTTAATAAATATCCTTAAATGTCCTGGCTCATCATCACTTTGTCCACTCGTCCTTAGACCTTCCTGCATCTACAAGAAACAACTAAAAGACTCAGTTGGAAAAAGAGAAACATTGCGGAGGTGTTCCTATTTTTTTATGTATGCATTATTTCTATGAGTGATACAGTTGTCCTGATGTATTGAATATCAACAAAAGAGAAGTAAACCACTCAATAAAATGGCGACCACAAGTTCACAATAATATTCTGGACCTTCAGACTGACAGCCTTTTAGATTATTTTTGTGATGTCAACAGGACAAAATCAAACCCGTTTGAAAAAGAAAACATAAAAAAGTCCATTCCTTGAAGTGAATTAAACAAAGCAAGGAGACGTCCAGGGCAACAACACGGTGGCGTACACATCCAAAAGGTTGCGCTGTGAACTTTTAAACATCATAAACTGATTTTATTAAAGTCTGGTTTATCTAGCTCAGCTCTTTATAACTTTATTTCAAAAGGAAAGAATTTCATTTGCAAAACGCTTTCTGCTTGTCCGCCGCTCTTTTCAATGCATTTCAGCTCAGTCACTAGAGACCTTGGTAATGCTCTGGCTCCAGTTTCAGGAGTTGTCAATATGACTGCCATAGATTCAGTCTGGCAGGGGTTCCTGTACATTTTGTATTATACTTGAACTCTGTCTCCCTTTAACATAATACATCTGCTGCTGCTCTGTGCTAAACTATAGGAGGCTCATCATTTTTCCCTCTTACATAACATCTGCAAAGAAGGAATCTTAGCGTTCCTGGCCCTGCTCCAATGACCAGCTGTTGAGTCCTTACTGGGAACAAGAATTAATAACTTGCCCACCTCCCTGAGTAATTCCTGCTAAATTTCCCTTCTGCAAAGCAACCAAACCCCCAGAAGTTCAGACATGGAGCAATAATTAGGTATGGCGCGCTGAGAGACTGGCCCGCACCAGCCTGGGCCCACGCCTGTCCCAGAGCTGCTGTATTCATTAAGATCTGTGCTTTTGTAATCACATGTAACCCCAGCGGCCGCGCACCAATTCTCCACACATCCTCCTATCTCCCCCGTCTGCTCCACTCCACCTGCACCTCCAGCTCCAGCACTCTTAATAAAAGTAGATAAAACCGGGCCAATACCACGACAGGGAAGTGGGGACAGCGAGGAGTGTTTACGCTTGAAAGAATTCTATTATATTATGTGTTTGGGCTCCAGAAACTATAAATGGCAGTATGAATTCACAAATAAAACTTTGCTCGCAAATAGTGTTGGTTTATATTCTGATAATCATGACGAGATGTGTGTTATTGTGAATAAACAGTTCAAACACAAGAAATGTAATTATAAAAACACATTTGTCCATTGGTAAGTAATCTTTATTTATATACCGCCTTTCACAGACCAGAGTCACAAAGCGGTTTACAATTGTTATTTTTGGGCATTTACCCTCTCACTCCACACAGAGATGGGAGCGGGGTCGCCAGTACTGGAGGCACATGCCAGACCTATTGTACATGTTTTTAGTGGTAGGGGAAACCGGAGTACCCGGACACAGGGAGAACATGCAAACTCCACTCAGAAAGGCCCTGCTCCGACCGGGATTCAAACCCAGGACCTTCTTGCTGAGAAGCGAGAGTGCTATCCACTCAGCCACTCGTGCCGTCCATGATCAATGTCCATAAATGATCCTCTATAAGTAAATAAGTGAGTACACTTTATTTATATCACACCTTTCACATTCCAGAGAATCAGAATCAGAATCAGAATCATTTTTATTGCCACGTAAGTAACAGGAGGTCACAGACTAGGTTATTGCTTTGGCTCAGTGCAACAGTCAAAAAGAGATAATAAAAATAAGAATAAAAAACACTTCTAAAGAATAAATTTAAATTTAAAATAGAGTTACAGTTACTATTTACAATATACAAGTGCACATGGTGCACACAATGTAAGGTGACAGCAGTACAGTGAAGTAAAGTGACGTATGATGGGCAGTAAAGTGACTTTATAAAGGGCGGGGGGACAGGTTAAGAAGTGTTCAAGAGTCCAACAGCAGAGGGGAAGAAACTGTTCTTGTGGCGGGAGGTTCTAGTCCTGATGGACCGCAGCCTCCTGCCTGAGGGGAGTGGTTGGAATAGTCCATGTGCAGGGTGAGAGGGGTCGGCTGTGATACGACCAGCCCGGCCTCGAGCTCGGGCGACGTACAGGTCCTGCAGCGATGGAAGGCTGCGGCCGATCACTTCCTCTGCAGAGCGCACAATGCGCTGTAGTCTCTGTTTGTCCCTGACTGTGGCTCCAGCGAACCACACGGTGATGGAGGAGGTGAGGATGGACTCGATGATGGCCGTGTAGAACTGCACCAACATCTGTGCAGGCAGCTTGGCTTTCCTGAGCTGCCGCAGGAAGTACATCCTCTGCTGGGCCTTCTTGATGAGGGAGCTGATGGTCGGCTCCCACTTGAGGTCCTGGGTGATGGTGGTGCCCAGGAAACGGAAGGACTCCACAGAGGTGATGGGGGAGTCCATCACGGAGGGTGGGGGCGGGGGGACAGTGCTCTTCCTGAAGTCCACAATCATCTCCACTGTCTTCTGGGCGTACAGCTCCAGGTTGTTACCACTGCACCAGGACACCAGCCGGTCCACCTCCCTCCTGTAGGCGGACTCATCGTTGTTGGAGATGAGTCCAATGAGGGTGGTGTCGTCCGCGAACTTGATCAGCTTCACGGAGTCGTGGCTGGAGGTGCAGTGGTTGGTGTACAGGGAGAAGAGCAGGGGAGAAAGAACACAGCCCTGTGGGGCTCCTGTATTTATAATCCGAGGGTACGAGACATTCTTCCCCAGACGCACTCGCTGCTTCCTGTCCGTCAGGAAGTCAGTGATCCACCTGCAGGTGGAATCGGGCACGTTGAGCTGGGAGAGCTTGTCCTGGAGCAGGGATGGCAGGATTGTGTTGAAGGCAGAGCTGAAGTCCACGAACAGGACCCTGGCGTAGGTCCCCGGGGAGTCCAGGTGCTGTAGGATGTGGTGGAGGGCCAGGTTAATGGCGTCGTCTACAGATCTGTTGGCTCTGTAGGCGAACTGCAGGGGGTCCAGGAGGGGGGAGGTGAGGGACTTGAGATGGGAGAGAACCAGGCGTTCAAATGACTTCATGACGACAGTGTAACATGTACAATGTTACATTAATAGTAACACTAGAAAATAGAATACTAAAGACAAGAATAATAACAACAACAGGCTAGAATCAGGTTCTCTAGGTTCAGCTCGGAGGAAAAATGGGCTGCTCAATGAACCACACAACAAATATATTGAGCTCAGTTGTGTTTAGTTATTGTACAGTGAAGTCATATATACATTATTTACAATTTGTGCACAGTTCATTATGTTCCATTTCATCCATAAGAGTCCATTTCATGTAATCCAATTTCCAAGGATAAAAGCAGGTTCTTGTGAAAGATTTAGTCCACAGTCTCAGTTCACATTCACACACGGGTTGGGGTGTGAGTGTAGTGTGTGTGTGGGGAGCGGCTGCAGCGCCTCCTACCGCACTAGCAGAGTCAATGGTACAGTCTTTGTCGTCTTTTCCAGACTTAGCTCGCCATCCAGAATAGGAACCTGGCCTGTGCGTACAGACAGGACCAGCCATAAGTGACACAATTTATCAAGCATCACAATTCATAACTAACAAACAATATATCATTCATAGATTTCATTTCATCATCATATCATTAAAATCACTATTAAACCAAGTACAATAATCATTGCAATCAATAACACGTATTAACAGTGATAGGAGCGATCCAACTGGCGCCAGCACCAATATGAATACGCTCATACAGTTGAATGGGCGTTAGCATTTAGCATGTTAGCTCCGCATGTAAACAAATGCACACTCACCAGTTCTCTGTATATTTTGGCAGATCAAAATAATGCACAGCCCTTCCGCAGTTGGCAAGAGGCGTCTGCAATGTTGGAGGCATAACAGTGACCCTTATACTTCCATAATTAGCGTAAATAATGGTTTAGATGCCTACCTGCAACAGCTCTAGCACTCGAGTCCCACACGGCTAATACTAGATGGCGGCGGCCATCTTTAAACCCACGACTAGCCCAAGTCTCGCACAGATGCTGAAATATCGCGAGAATTGCGGAGGGAAGGAAAATACTCTGAAAAATTAACCGGGTTACACCCTCCCCCATTTTGGAATATGCGCGACCCGGTGCATGAGACTATACAAAATTACGGTCTAGGGACTGAGTCTGCTGCAGCGGCGCGACTAAGTGCCTCAGTACAAACAGTTGACAAGCTGTGTAGTAGGGTTTGAACAACTGAGATTAAGGGATTCCCCAATGCGGAATACCTAAGACGTAGTGGCGGGTGACAATTGCGACACGAACGTCTTGGCCCTATATCCCCCTCTGGTAACTGCGACTGAACCAGCTCAGGAACCTCAGCTTCAAGCTCCTGTAATGCTTCAGCAACAGGTGGGTGTTCTTCAGACATGATAGTAAGTTCTCCTCTTTCCACAGGTGGGTCGACAGGATCGGGTAAGTTACTTTCAGATTTGGACTGGTCAGTTTCGTTTACAGGCACATCTTCCACTGCTACCTCGGGAGGATCGGACTCAGCGGAGCTGGACATTGACGGATCTTCAGCGGCTGGGACCCGCTGGGACTCCGGAACAGCTGAAAAGTGTTCAGTTGAGCTTTGACGCAGGGAAGTTTGTGAATCAACTGCACGAGTCTCTGGTATATGCTCAATTTCACGGGTCTCTTCCACATGGAGGGTCACTGGAAATGTAGGAGAGTGGTGAATAATTATGGACTGAGCATCATCTTCACTCTCGCTCTCCATGACCGGATCAGCATGTTGATTCTGGCTGCGAGTGTGGGGTCTTCTAGCGAGAGAAGGTTCTGGGTCCTCAACACAGGTTGGCAGAAACCCACATGGCAGGAGAAGATCGCGGTGTAGTGTGCGAGTAGGTCCATCTCGGGTCTCTGGTTTCACAACATAAACTGGAAGATCACCGGTACGATGGATAACCACATACACCTCCTGCTCCCACTTATCCTCGAGCTTGTGCTTCCCACGGATTCTGACATTCCGGACAAGCACACGGTCACCAGCTTCCAAGCTTGCAGGTTTTACACGGCGGTCAAAGCGATTTTTGTTACGTTGAGCGGATTTTTGGGCATTCTGAGATGCAAGCTTGTAACTCTCTTCAAGTCGTGCTCTGAGGCTCTTCACATACTGGGAGTGCGAAGGAGATTGTGATTCCCTCACCGCTAAGCCAAAAGCCAGATCGACTGGGAGCCTCGGTGACCGTCCAAACAAAAGTTCATAGGGTGTGAACCCTGTCACCTCATTTTTTGTGCAATTATATGCATGAACAAGAGGTTTGACGTAGTCTTTCCACTTAGACTTTTGCTTTTTCTCAAGTGTACCCAGCATGCTTAAAAGGGTCCGATTAAACCGTTCGACCGGATTGCCCCTAGGATGGTACGGGGTAGTTCGAGTCTTCTTAATCCCGGCCACCTCACAAAGTTCCTTAATTAGTCGCGATTCAAAATCGGGTCCTTGATCCGAATGTAGACGCTCAGGAATACCATAGTAGACCATAAAATCACTCCACAAACACTTTGCTACAGTTTTCGCCTTCTGATTCGCAGTTGGAATAGCGACAGCACATTTGGTGAAGTGATCAGTCATCACTAAAATGTCTTTTGTATTGCTGCTATCTGGCTCAATAGAAAGAAAGTCAATACATAGAAGTTCCAAAGGACGATTTGTTTGGATATTTACCAATGGAGCTGCTCGTTCAGGTGGGGTTTTGCGTCGCACACACCGGCCACATGATTGAATGAAGTGCTCCACATCACTTGCCATCTTTGGCCAGAAAAACCGTTGCCGCACCAAATCCAGAGTCCGTTCTATCCCCATGTGCCCCATGTCGCTATGGAGACTTTTCAGAACGGTAGAACGCAGGGCAGGAGGTAGGACAAGTTGAAGGACCACTGTATCGTCTTCTTGTCTCCTCCTATACAGAACATCATCATCCAACGCCAAGCGATTCCACTCCCGTAACAGCAGGGGAAGTTCTGGAAGTTCTTCCCGAAGAGCAGGGAGGATTCTCTCACCAGTTTCCAGTTGGCGGATGACTTCTCGGATTGCGGGGTCGGCACTCTGTTCTTCCCTCAAATCTGTGTGTGTCATAGAGGGAAGTACAGGTAAGCCGTGCAACTCTTCATTGGCAAACTCTGATGGAATAGCTTCAGCAGAGACTGTCATGGATTCAACCAGAGTGACATCGGACTGGGGAGAAGCTCTAGCAAGACTGCTCTGACAGATGGCATTAACAATGTCAGGACATATCTCTGCAGCTTCATCCGGGACTGACAATTGCTCAGCCAGATGGTGAATGAGATCCCACTCTTGTTTAGATTGTGGGTCTTCCGCAACCTCATCATGGCAACGTCTGGAAAGAGCATCGGCATCGTGATTATGTTTTCCGGCACGGTATTGCATTTTAAAAGAGTAAGTGGACAATGCTGCTAACCATCGATGACTTGTGGCATCTAGTTTGGCTGATGTTAAAACATAAGTAAGAGGATTGTTATCTGTAACCACAGTGAAGTTTGTTCCATACAGATAATCATGGAATTTTTCCGTAACACTCCATTTCAAGCGCGAGAAACTCGAGTTTGTGGGCCGGGTATCGAGACTCACTTTGCGACAGGCCTCTGCTTGCATAGGCGATCACCCGCAGCTGATTCTCTTGCTCTTGATACAGGACGGCTCCCAAACCAGTCGTACTGGCATCTGTGTGCAAGATATATGGTAACTTTGGATTTGCAAAACCAAGAACTGGCGCAGATGTTAGCTTCTCAATCACAACATAGAAAGAAGTTTGACATTCTTCAGTCCATCTGTCTCCAAATGACTGCTTTGGATCAAGATACTTCACAAGTGTACTCTTATCTTTAGTGGACTTATGTACTGGTGCATAGCCACGAGTGAGAGCATTAAGTGGTTTGACTAGGGTGGCGTAGTTTCTGATGAACCTCCGATAGTATCCTGCAAACCCGAGGAAGGATCTCAGCTCCTTCAAGTTTCGGGGAACCGGCCAGGATTTGAGCGAGGATAACTTCTCGGGGTCGGTCTCAACACCCTTCTCGGACACCACATGCCCGAGGTAACGCACACTGGACTGGAAAAATTTGCATTTTTCAGGGGACAGTTTTAGTCCAAACTTCTTGAGACGCTCGAGGACTTGCACCAGCCGCTTCTCGTGCTCTTCCAAAGTGCCCGAGAAGACGATTATGTCATCGAGAAACACCAGTACCTCTTTCAGATTTAAATCTCCCATACACTTCTCCATGAGTCTCTGGAACGTACTGGGAGCGTTGGTTACCCCTTGGGGCATCCGATTCCATTCCCAGAACCCCAGCGGTGTAACGAAAGCGGTTTTGGCCTTGTCTGCTTCATCCATCTGGATCTGGTAATACCCAGATTTCAGGTCCAAGACGGTAAACCATTTGGAGCCACTTAGAGCCGAGAACGACTCTTCGGGGTTTGGTAAAGCATAGGAATCTTTCACGGTTGCAAGATTTAGCTTCCGATAATCAATGCAGAGTCGTACATTGCCATTCTTCTTCCGGACCACCACAATCGGAGACGCGAAAGGAGACTCTGACTCTCGAATAACACCAGCGTTGAGGAGGTCTCGCAAATGTCTACGGACAGCTTCGATGTCTCGAGGATGTATTGGCCTGGCCCGTTGTTTGATAGGCGTCTCATCATGAAGCTTGATAGTATGTTTTACTCTGTCCGTGCAGCCGAAATCCAGGTCGTCATGAGAAAAGACTTCAGGCATTTCATTTAACTTGGCTGTTACTCGCTCCTTCCAGTCTGCTGGGATTGGAGAATCATCAAAATTGAACTTCAAAGTGCCCCTCTGACATGTAGCTGGAATGTTTGGTGCGTTTACAGTTGGTGCGGCAACGGTTTGTTGATACAAAATGGTTGGAGAAGCGGCAATATCTGCGATGACTGTCATTGGAGGGATGAGAGTATCTTGTTCTGACTCATTTTGGACAACAACAGGTACCTTGTATGGTGCATGGATTGGAACCGTGACTAGGCAACTCTGAATGCACAAGCCGCCCGGAAGTGGTGATGTAGGGTGTTCCACTACAGCCCAATGGACGGCACAAGGATGTTCTCCTCTGGCAACGCCCTCCAGGACAATTGTCTGACCAGCTGGGACTAAAACCGGTGCCTGACTCAGCAACCTCACAGTCCCAACGGCACCTTCTTGTGTCTGTTGGTGGTTGAGTTGTAGGAGCTTCAGGACTGCGCAGTAGCCTTGAGCAGCTGGCTGGAAGTTCGAAGAGTCACCGGAGAGGTACTGCTCATATAAGGGTTCCAGAGTATTCATGCCGATCAAAACCGATGAAAGACCGTCAGGGTGAATGTCCGGCACAACCAGGGCGAGCGTTGGGACATCAATTTCTTCCCCCAAAAAGTCTCTTGGGAAAGTGATCGTCAACTCCACGTAGCCCAAGTAAGGCACAGACTGGCCTGCGGCTCCCTCCACCTGGAGTAAATTGTCAAGGGGTTTCACCGGTTGGTCACTAAGGGTCTGGTTGTAAAACGACACTGGGACAGTGGTCACCTGTGACCCAGTATCCAAGAGACAATGCTGGTCTCGTCCAGAAATGGTAACAATGGCAGAACATTTTGAACCAATCAACCCCTTTGGAAGCTTATGGGGTAAGCTTTGAGACGTTGACAATTCAGCACACTTAACAGTCTTTTTTCCTTTATTGGGACAGCTTTGGTCCCGCGTGGCTTCCATCTGTCCCACAACAGAAGCCGGACTTAGTTTAAAGTGCTGGAATAAGTGTTGGTTGACTGCCTTCTGGAAAACTGTTTCTTCTTCTGTGCAACCAGCGTTGAATTAGGCTCATTTTCACATTGTGGACGGATATGGCCATCTTCGCCGCATCGAAAACAAAAACCAGGTTTTGGCTGAGAGACTGTAGATCTGCGGGGCTGCTGTGCTGTAGCTCTGTCCTTGACTTGCGGCCTAGAGGGAGAGTTCAAATGGCTAGCAGTTAGCATGTTTAACTGGCGTTGAATGTCAGCCATTTGTTCCGCTAATTTCTGTGTGATGCTAGTTAAAGCAGCAACGGCCCCTCCATCACCCGGGTCAGAACGAGCAACTTGAGCATGAGCAGTGACTTTTGGACGGGTGGACCCAAGATGCTGCTTCATTCGCACCGATTTAGCAGCTTCTCTGTCCTCTTCAGTCCGCAAAAGAAGTAGCAGCTCCGCAAAAGTGGGTGGTTGGGATTTCCTCTGTTTAAGCTGGAGCTCAGCTATCAAATTGTTATCCCAGCATCCACGACAAAACTGGTTTAACAGATGGCGATTGATCTCAGAGTCTATAACGCCTCCCCTCTTCAGAGCAGAGTTTAGGGCCACTTGGAGACGTTGAAGGTAAGCAGATGCCTTCTCACCACTGTCCTGGAACGTGTCCATAAATTTGGCAAAAAGTTCATCTCCATCCTGAACAGTTCCGAATGCAGAGTCAAGCGTATCCAAATAAGCAGTGGGCATGGCTTCAGGGTTCAAATGCTTCACAACATCTGCGGCGGGAGGAAGGAGACTCTCCACTATCCTCCGGGAGCGCTGGAGATCAGACACAGATGGATCCCTCAACATCAGTTCCACTCCGGATCTCCAGGTCTCGTAGTCCGTCTCGTGAGCCGGTCTGGGAATACGTCCTGAGAATGCTCTGAGCCGCTGATGGTGCACTGCGCCTTCTTCATTTTTCACAATATGTTCAACCACATATCTCTGGACCTCCGGTGGATGAACATCGATGCTGGACATTGTGCGGTGGATCTCTGGTTGTGGTCTGGTGGCAGTTGAAGCAGTGGCTGCTGAAGAGGTGCTTGGAGTAGCGTTATGGACAGCTGGCTCTGTGTCATCAGCCTCCACTTCCCCTGCATTTGGGTTAAGCTCAGAGATGGATAATCCAATTTGAGACATTGTGTGTTTAAGAACATCTGTATAGTTTACACCAGTAGCTCTAGCCATACTTTGCAGCTCAGCCAGATATGACATAGTTTTAATTTTTGCAAAGTGCTCAGAATAAACCGCTGAGAGCTCGCATATGCTAAAAGTATCATCAGTTTTAGCTGTAACGAAGGTGTAGGGCAGTAACGGTTGCAACTTTAGCATAGCAATGCTACTTGAAAATTCAACAACAAGCGCGCCCTTAAATGTGGACTCCGGTTCTGACACAATTAACTTTTTCGCAACGGGACCATATTTTTCCAAGAAACTAATAATTTCGTCCTCTGCAGTCTCTGTTATGCCCTCAACAACAACTGCGTAAGGGATTTTGATTCCATGTTTCACAAATATGTCCATTTTGAATGTTTGTAACAAATTAATTCAAATGACACAGTAGTAAATGTACATCAACAACCCAATTCCTCCTGGCTAGCTGGCCACTTTATGTAACATGTACAATGTTACATTAATAGTAACACTAGAAAATAGAATACTAAAGACAAGAATAATAACAACAACAGGCTAGAATCAGGTTCTCTAGGTTCAGCTCGGAGGAAAAATGGGCTGCTCAATGAACCACACAACAAATATATTGAGCTCAGTTGTGTTTAGTTATTGTACAGTGAAGTCATATATACATTATTTACAATTTGTGCACAGTTCATTATGTTCCATTTCATCCATAAGAGTCCATTTCATGTAATCCAATTTCCAAGGATAAAAGCAGGTTCTTGTGAAAGATTTAGTCCACAGTCTCAGTTCACATTCACACACGGGTTGGGTGTGAGTGTAGTGTGTGTGTGGGGAGCGGCTGCAGCGCCTCCTACCGCACTAGCAGAGTCAATGGTACAGTCTTTGTCGTCTTTTCCAGACTTAGCTCGCCATCCAGAATAGGAACCTGGCCTGTGCGTACAGACAGGACCAGCCATAAGTGACACAATTTATCAAGCATCACAATTCATAACTAACAAACAATATATCATTCATAGATTTCATTTCATCATCATATCATTAAAATCACTATTAAACCAAGTACAATAATCATTGCAATCAATAACACGTATTAACAGTGATAGGAGCGATCCAACTGGCGCCAGCACCAATATGAATACGCTCATACAGTTGAATGGGCGTTAGCATTTAGCATGTTAGCTCCGCATGTAAACAAATGCACACTCACCAGTTCTCTGTATATTTTGGCAGATCAAAATAATGCACAGCCCTTCCGCAGTTGGCAAGAGGCGTCTGCAATGTTGGAGGCATAACAGTGACCCTTATACTTCCATAATTAGCGTAAATAATGGTTTAGATGCCTACCTGCAACAGCTCTAGCACTCGAGTCCCACGGCTAATACTAGATGGCGGCGGCCATCTTTAAACCCACGACTAGCCCAAGTCTCGCACAGATGCTGAAATATCGCGAGAATTGCGGAGGGAAGGAAAATACTCTGAAAAATTAACCGGGTTACAACAGACGTAAGTGCTACAGGTCTGTAGTCATTGAGTCCTGTGATCCTGGGCTTCTTCGGGACGGGGACAATGATGGAGGATTTGAAGCAGGCCGGGACATGGCAGGACTGCAGAGAGGTGTTGAAAATGTCCGTGAACACAGGAGTAAGCTCACTGGCGCAGTGTCTCAGAGTGGCCGGAGACACGTGGTCCGGGCCAGGAGCTTTGCGGGGGTGCAGCCTCAAGAAGAGTTGTTTAATCTCTTTAGCGGCTATTGTTAGGCTGGGGGCAGGGCTGATGGGTGGGTCGTTAGAGTAGTGGGGGGTGGGGGAGGGAGAGGTGTCAGGGGCAGCATCAAAGCGTCTGAAAAATAAGTTCAGATCGTCAGCTAGCTTGTGGTCGTCAGCGCAGGGGGGGGCTTGGGTTTGTAGTTGGTGATCTCCCGTAGGCCCCTCCAGACAGAAGCAGTATCGTTGTTACCAAACTGCTCCTGTAGTCGTTCTCTGTGCCGGGACTTGGCTGCTTTCAGTTCTCTCCTGAACTGATATTTAGCTGCTTTGTAGCCGCTGCGGTCCCCCTTCCTGAAAGCAGACTCCTTTGCTTTCCTGAGCTGCCGGAGTTTAGCAGTGAACCAGGGTTTGTCGTTGTTATAGATGACCCTGGTCCTTGTTGGAATGATGCTATCCTCACAGAAGTGAATGTCTGACGTCACAGTGTCCGTATATTCATCCAAACTGTCTGTGGCAGCTCTGAAAAGGTCCCAGTCTGTAGATTCCATGCATGCGCGCAGCTCTTCCACAGCTTCATCAGAGTCACAAAGCACTTCACATTTTTTTGTTTGTTTTTTTTTTTACTTGTTTTTTTTTTACTTTTCATAGAGATGGGAGCAGGGTTGCCATGCAGGAGGAGCAAATTCCTCTCTTTGTACACTTTATTTTTACGTATGCATGCTTTTGACCCATCTTTCTAGACCACTAGGTCAACCTCTGGGTCAGGACTAACCTTGCTGAAGGATTTTACCTATGGTGCATAGTTCTGTCCTTCTACCCAGCAGCCACACCACCTCTGCTGTGACCTGTCATGCTCCACCCAGCTTTTGAAATTATGTATTTATTGTTAAATGGATGGATGTGTTTTTTCTGCTGGACACCTGAATTCCTCCTACAGGGAACAATATATATGTATATATAAAATCCACAGGAAATTTGAGCTTGAATACAACATTTCCTTGAACATACATGTGCTGTATTTTCCTTAATATCTCATTTTGCAACTATTCTATCTTTAGATCCATTAACTCCATGACAGTTGCAGTGTTTTTCCTCCACTCTCTCTGTAGAACCGCCTGCTGAAGAAACCACCTCGCAGTTAAAAGGAAACTCAAGTGTTACTGATGCACTGGTATGCGCTCTAAAAAACCCATACATCCACTTTAGTCTCGGCGTACCAGTAAATAAAAGGTTTCTCCGACTGTCAGCGCGTTTACATTACACAGTCCCAACGTGCCGAGTGAAAAGCCCTGGAGTCATTTCAATCCAGACGCGAACTCAACGCATGGAAGACTTAATGCCTGAGTATTAATTGCTTGAAGCTGTGGAGTAGCGTTGGCAGAACAATCGCCTCCGAAGACAGAAGCATATGTGGTCGTCAGATTTATGCTCACTAAAGAAAGCATAGGGGAAAACAAGAGAGGGAGTGGGGGCCTGTCAGGTAATTGTTTATAGCTAATGATGTCACATGAGGAGGTTCTGGGGAAGAATGTGCACTGTACAACTGCTACTGTCTCATGTTACTGATTATTTTACTATATTACTTATTTATTTATTATGGATTTCACCCCATTCTTTTCAATCCAATTCACTTCAATGTTTCTTGTGTAGCCCTAAATTACAAAAGTAGTTATCTTGGAGGACTTAATAAAACACAGATCAGAGACTCAATCAGTTCAAGTTTAGCACCCCAAAAAAATATTTTGGGAGAATTTCTCAGAACTCCATTGGTAGTGGAGTTCTGGTAGTTCCATAATTTTGGGAGTCCTGATGTTTTTTATAAACAAACACAGAAACACATTTTTGCATTTTTGCACGGCCGCGTTATATTTGACAGTGCACATATGCATGAGGTGAGTGTTTGGGTGCAGTTGCAGAGGAGGCTTCATTTGCATGGGATTGATGCAGCTCTGTGTCTGAGCTCCTTGTGCTGTGAAGCATGTGTGTGTATACGTGTGTGTGCGTGTATAAGTATATGCGTATATGTGTGTGTGTGTGTGTGTGTGAAGTACAATGCCGTCCCAGCGTGGCGCTCAGATCACTCGCCACATTGCTCTCTGGATGTTTTGTAGAAGCAGATCCAAAGTGGGTGTGTTTGAATACTATATTCCACATCCAGTCAAATGCTATAGATGTGCAGAAGCCACTCTGAGACAATGGCTTTGATGGAGCTGTGTTTGCACTGGGAACTCTTGACCTAAATAAACCACATTCTATAGAGTCAAACATAGGAAAACAGACAACACTCGTTTCATTTTGTTGTACTTTTTTGCTCTTGCTGGGGAGCTATGTTGCTATTTATAAGCATTTGCTACCATTGTAAAGAGCCAATTTGGCACGGATATAACATTAAAACATTTTACACTGTAACAAACATTTTAATAATGGGGACATAACTTTCTTCTTTAAAAAAATAACTTATTGTTTCCTGTTTCCATAATCATTATTTACAAATTGATGCTTTGAGCTGAGCAGAAGTGGTGCTCTCTCTTAAAGTTTTCTGTTTGAAAAAACTTGATATTGATGTGACAAAGGCCGAAACAACATGCAGCAACATGTGAAACTGTCCAACTGTTGGGGTTTGAAAGTTAGATACCACTGCTTTAAAAAACACAAATGCTTTTCTTCTCATTGTAATAAGGCATAAAGAAGGGATTGTTTAATTTTCAGTAAGAAATATTGTATTTTGTAACAGTCTTTTTTCAAAACTTATTCAGATCTTATTCTGATTTGCTTGACTGGAAGTTTGTGCTGTAGCTGGAGAACTGTAAAGGCAAATGGTCTTCATGCAGACTTGGTGCCAGTTCAGTGGTCTGCTAAAAAGCTGAATATAATTTAATGGTTTGGAAGACTTGTGAGGAATGAGAGGGTGGTCTCTGGTTTCTCGTGTTGAAGTCTTAAAAATGTTAAGTATGTGCCAATTGAAAAGAACTACAGCGCATAAAACACGGCATTTCACATGTCGCCCTTCATACCCTACTGACCTGAACTTGTTTTTTCATTGAGAGCTTTTCCCCACAGTTTAACAAGGCAATGTGTGTCTTTCTTGATTAATGATAATTTGCAAAATGTTGCTCCTGGTCTGGTCCGTATTGAATGTCGGAGAGTGACACAGCAGCAAGAACATCAGGCTTACTTTAGGTGAAGGTGTAGCAAAAAGAAAAACATATGATTCAATTAGATTAACCCGGCCGATCCCAAAGTCTGGAGCACCATGGCCTTCCACCAATCGTAAGATCCCTCTGGACCCCCAGTATCAAATCTCACACCAGGGAATTGGCCGATGTAATGGGTTTCCAATTACATTTAATCCAAAACACATACAAAAAAATCAGTAATTGTGTTATAATTACAATCAAAAACCTATCAATGGGGCCCTGCTCTGTACTACAATGTTTTTATAATGTAAAATATATTTTCTTTTTTCTGTTCACATACAGTGAGTTTGCATCAATACATATTAGTATTAGTAATATCCATGCGCTATAGCCAGCTGCTCTCACTGATTTAAAAAAGGACCTCGCTGCATCTAACCTCCTTATCAGTGAGACTTTCCTCCATGTTGCCACAGCTCCCCCCACCAGGGTTTAGACCTCGGGGGTGTTCCATCTTCACATCTCCACTTAAATTCTTTCCTGCTGGGGTCCAAGTACCACAAGTCACGTACCGCGTTTGTCAATAAAAACTATTCCATAATTCTACATGCCTGTCAGGTCCTGTCTGCCAACCATCAGCCACCACTGTACGTCATGGAAATGTTGCTCAATAAATATGTGTCTAATATAGTATTTGTATATATATTCACGACTAATGTAAAGACATCCATGTTAGTACCATATGAACCAACCAAGACTATGAGGAGCACTGGGACTGGCCTCCTACTGGGACTCGGATTGTCACAAGGACAAGAAGGCAGCATTTTAGATGTCCATCCATCCATCCATTTTCTACCCTTTAATCCATTTCTGGGTCAGGGGGGTGGCAGTCAGAGATGCCACCCAAGTCTCATAGCACCAGCCCCTCACTGACCCTCTGCAGGTGGTGAGTCCACAGGAGGACGGCTGCTCTCTGACTGTGAGCATAGCCTTGATCTTTCAGTGGGGGCTTTGGGCAAAGTGGGGTTAAGTGTCTTGCCCAAGGACACAACCACAGCAGTCATCAGTGGGAGTCGATGGAGAAGGTGCAGAGGTGGGTGCAGGTGCAGAGGTTCCCACCTCTGCATTTTAGATGTATGCAGCTAAAATCTGGAACAGTGAGAGACAGGCTTCTTCTCTGACAATGTTAAAATCCTGATTAAAAGCAGTTCTGTTTAGCTGTGCATACAACTGAAGGATTGCATCTTCAGCATTGAGCATTTATGATTTAAATGCCTTGTGTGATTTCTTTCTATCTTGTTTTGTTAAGCCCTTTGAGTTGTCTTGCCTAAATAACGGTGGCGCTAAATTGAGGCAGTGAACGTGTCGTAGTATTTCTTGCGTCTTCCACATCTCTGCTGCGGAAGGGCAAACTGTTCGTTATATTTGTCTTCTTTTTCACGACTTTGGCCGACCCCGCTGCAGCGTCCCTCTGCAGGAAGCAGGGAGCCTTGTAAATTAGGTTAAGATACTGTGCGAAACACTGCCTCATGCCATAATGCTGTATCCACATCGACAGCTGCCAATACAATTCATGACATCCACATCAGGCCGTGGACTGGAGCGAACAGCCCTGTCAGCCGTGTGCTCTGGGAACGGAGGAGGGGAAGAGAGGCAGATGGAGGAGAGAGTGAAGAGGAAAGAGACATCCACATATCCCGAAGCTGGAGACTGGAGTGAACAGACCTGGCAGACACACACATGAGAGGAGAAGAAGAAGACATGCAACCACAGCAATAAGACACAGGACACATGATGCTAATATATCTGTACTAAGTGCCAAGTTCCGTCCTCAAAAAACAGACTTGGATTAGCTCCATCCATTCAAACATCAGAAACTTTTGTACACACCAGGCTTAGCACTCGGGCCCTTTTGACTAACATGCTCCAATCTCAAACTCTCTCCAAAAAAATCCTGCATTAGTGAGTAAGTAAGTAATGTTTATTCATGAAGCTAATATTGCAGAAATCATTTTAATCATTCACGTGATGACTGAAGCGAGACGCCGAACACACTGGTGCATCAAAGCCTCCAACCAACACCATCCATTCACTGTTTTTGATTGAAGGGGAAAAACCGGAGCACCCAGAGGAACCTACTGTATACAGACACAGGGAAAACATGCAAACTCCACTCAGGAAGGCCCTGTTCCGACCGGGATTCGAACCCAGATCCTTTTTGTTGAGAAGATGGGGTGCTCTCCACTGCATTAGAGCGTCAGACAAATCTCAAATAATTGACGACTGAATGTGCAGTACACTCAACTATTTTGTGTGTGTTACTGCACTTTCATGTTTTTCGCAAAATATGCACACTACTGCTTTTCAAATGCGTTGCTGCAATCCTGGCCCAACTCTGGTATAGAATTTGAATAAAGTTGCGGCCGTTTTTCCGTGTTTTCCTCCTCATCCTGACGAACTCTGTCAATAGTTGCTGGTCATGTATATTAGGAATTTTCTAAAAGATATCTTCTCTCTACCAGATTTTAACATTGTAAACACATGGAATTACAAAAAAATAGCTTGAGAATACAAAAAAAAATATAATTTTAAGATTTTTTTTTTGTGTCTTTGAAACTAGCAATAATAGGACAACAGAAACATTATATACTTAATGATGGTTTCAAAAATGCAATGAAGCAAGTCATGGTAATGTTCCACAAAAACAGAAACAGATTGCGACAGAAACAGATTAGCTCAGTTGGTAGAGCATTGGCCTTTGGGTCTGAAGGTTGTGGGTTCCGACCAACCATGAGACCTACTTCATGATTCTTGGTGTTGTGTCCTTGGGAAAGACACTTAACCCCACACTGCCTGAAGCCCCCGCTGAAAGATCAAGGCTCCTGTGGATTGACCGCCTGCAGGAGGATCAGTGAGGGGCTGGTGCTACGATTGGGTGCAGCTGACTGCCACTCCCCCGACAAAGACATGGATTAAGGGGAAGAAAATGGATAAATGGATGGATGGATAGATTTGAATTTTACTATTAGAAAATGCTTATTTGAAGCTTACAATTTGACCTAACCTACAGAGATTAATACAATCAGAAACACAGCGGTAGGGATTCATGGTGGGTGAAAGCAGGCATTTCTTGAGCATTTTAGCCTCAAATTCAGATTGGATTGGAATGGATTTCTGGTCTGATGCACACTGGAAGACTTTTACTGTATTCCAATGTGGTTTTATGAATGTTATTCTTATTTCATCTCATCTTACATGTGCCCAGAAAACTGTTCCATCGTATTGAACAAAATCAGCTGCCTTCTGTGTGGGGGGCTTTCCTGATTATTTTCTTTTTGTCTGTGTGGTCCTCCAGAAAAGAAGCACATCCCCCAACCATATTAAGCAAATTGATTGACGCTTTTTTTATACATTAGTTGTATTCTGAGCCATTCTTGGATATAAATAGCAAAATGAAACATGATAAGTCTATAAATCCTGAGTGTAAAGCCGCTAGCATGTTATATATTCTAGGTACATGTCTAATGCCAGTGTGTCCTTTAGTGCATCCTGACTCGGCTGCTTTCCCCCGAGGCCTTTTGCGACCCACTTTTACATATCTCACCCACCTGTCCGTCTCGTCCGCCCTGGGGCAAGCGCACACATACACAATATATACTAGTGCGCGGGCAAGGAGCAGAGGCTTAACCAAATCTCACGCAGCTTTGGCCTGAAAAATCACTCTCCGAGCTGCGGAATATATCCCACTTCCACCCCCACCTTTAGTCCCTCTTCTCCCACCCAGCCAGAGGTGAATTTCCACGGCTTTTTACAGAGGCTCTTTGAATTTCGGTGAGAACAATCAGGCTACACGGCGGAGGCAATACGTACGGTGAGAGAGAGGGGACATTCACATTCATGTATGTAGATGGCCGTGCACTGCTTTTTCATATTTATCGACTGGACTGTGTTTCTTAATGTATTGACCCATAGACTACACACTGGTGAGTCATTTCCATTTCATGCATACAGGGTCCCGCAAAACTACACAGAGACATACAGTGTGCTTGTGCTATATATTCAGTCATGCCATGTTCTATATGTCACATGAGGATATATTTGTAAGAAGAAAGAAGGTTACATGCATCATACTGAACTGTACGTCTGTAAACGTATGTCTTGCCTTGCCATAGCATTGTATAACTGCACCATACAGCAGGACTCAAGGGCAGAAAAGTGTAAAATTACAGTATGTCAGATATAGTACATTCAACGTTTGGGCCACAACCAAAAGTGTTCAATCCAAAAGCTATAGACGCCATGCTCACTTCTAAACACACACAAGTAATAGTGTCTCTGATGAAATCTCTTAACCATTACTCTTTCTTCCATTGTCTCATACACTTGTTAATTCACACATGATGAATGCATTTCTAACCTGTAAGTTGATCCCACACAGGTGACAGGAGCAGCCTTCTGATTTATAGAGGCCGTCATATGCATTCATTCGTAATTGTTTATGCCTAATTATTATCTCAGCATTTAATGAAAAGTGTAATTTATCCTGTTAGGCTGTATTTAATCAATGTAGCAGCGGATCAGTATCGCACATCGGGCTCATTTACAAAACAACGCTGTCTTATCTCCCAATCAGCAGGCGTTTAAACACAGGGATTAATCCTTGTCATGTTACTCTCCACTGATTGTTTGTAAAGAGTGATTAGTCTAAAGAGCTGCAGGTAGAAAGCTTCTACTGAAAGGTATATGTTACACCAAATCTATTTTATTATATTTCAGAGGCAGGGCTGAACACAAGATCTGTCTCTGTCTGCTTTAAGTCTTGCTCTGGTGGTGAAGTTTTGCCAGGGCTGCTTTAGTCCTGCTAGTATACCACTCACTTCATACAATACTATACTATAAATCTATCAAATCCAATGCTTTTTTTAGTTTCTATTCCATCGTCACAAATTGGCCTGGGTCGTTTTTAGCTCTATCCATGTTAATATCAGGCAGAGGTGTGGACTCGAGTCATGTGACTTGGACTCGAGTCAGACTCGAGTCATGATTTTGGTGACTTTAGACTCGACTTGACCAAATATAAAAAGACTTGCAACTCGACTTGGACTTTAACATCAATGACTCTGACTTTCACTTGGACTTGCGCCAATTGACTTGTAAAGACTTGCGTAACCCGGGCCATTTTTACCTTTCTCCGCATCTCTCTTTCTATCTATGCCGTCTCTGAAGAAACAAAGCCTCGCGGTAGTTGTAGCGCTCGCGAGAGAGTTCGAACGTGAGTTCCCCGCAGTTCGCGCAGCAACACTTCCCTAAACAAGCGGACTGCATTCACCGGTGGGTGTGTTGTCTAGGGGAGCTGGAAATGAGCGAGCTGCAGGTATTTATCGCGACCTAACGTCATATTTTGTTCTACAAACCGTAATTGATATGCTTTCACTACAGGCGCCTCATACAATTGAATCGACGCAGTTGTCACACTGTGTGCCGTGTTTTAAAGAGGAACTGGTGAGTCAAACTAGCGCTAGCCTGCGCTGCTCTGTTGGCTCTTTCTTATATTTTTCTGTGTGGGCGCCGAGGCCTATTATTATGAGTATGTTTTTGCTGTGCTCCTCCTGCTAAAGTTTGCATACATTAGATAGTTGTTTTGATTATGTGCACTAAGCTAGATTAATATTTGCACTATTGTTTATGGTGCATTGATATGAGAATCAGTGCTTTGACTGATTGAATTAATTTATATGAGACATTTTATTATGTAATGATATATTGGTAATTATGAGATATTGCTAATGCTGGTCCAGTTGATGGCGAGCTGCCCCAGGTCCAAAGCCTAGACCCCTCATACTACCCCTATTCTACAGTAGGACATTTGGAACAATAACCACTACGGACATTAAACTGATTATATAGATACAGGTCCTAGCCCAATACTCATATTCATATATGCTGCACTTGCTACTTCCCATTAAAAACCCCAAAGATAAAAAGTATGTTGACACGGACTGCTCTGATTTTATGTGTGGTCTGTGCATGTGTAACTGAGCCTGCATCTGGCACAACATCCAATTAGATCACGTAGATAGTTTTGATTTATCAGCAGCCAACGACATGGAACAAACTGTTAGTCCATGGGTCAGAGACCAACGAGAATGCACCAGCAAAATGATTCCTAACATTATTTTGTTTGCCTACAAAAGTACGTGGAGACCAACAAGAAACAAATCGCGGTCAAAAAGACTCGAGAGGACTCGAAAGTCAAACCGTAGGACTTGGGACTGACTTGAGATTTGTTGGCCTTTGACTTGGACTCGACTCGGGACTTGCCTGTCTTGACTCGTGACTTGACTCGGGACTTGAGGGCAATGAATTGAGACTGACTTGTGACTTGCTAAACAATGACTTTGTCCCACCTCTGATATCAGGAACTACTGGCCTGGTCTGTACACATTCTGTACATTAATACGTCTTAGAATATGGCACCATTGTCTGCTTTCTTCCTGTAGAGATGGAAAGTATTGCAGAATACAGCTATCTACTGTTTATCCATATAGGTTCATATTCTATAACATGAAAAGTCATTAATGCTCTCAAGGACATCAGGGACAATATCAGCACAACACATGGGGAGATTCGTTGTGCTTTCTTTGTTTCTTTTTTCTTACAACGGTCGACTGCAGTAAAATGAGAAAAGGGCAAAACACATTTACACAATTGAGCATACATCAATTCATATTAATTACTCTTTATTACAGACTGCTATCTATTTTTTGTACTGATCAACATTTATTCAACCTTGTTATTCTCACTGGGATTTCAGAATATTTCTCCTGGCCTGGCCCCAGAGAGAGAGAGGAGATTTAGAATATTGGTCCAATATAAAAGAGATAGACACAAAAGGCATGTTCCAACAACCCATGATATTATACTGAGACTTCTGACAACAAATCACATATTTTTGATATTTAATTCTGTTTATACCTGTTTTATATCTGCTGTTAAAGGTTCCATGTGGCGCTATTCGACTTCTCTTTGTTTTAAACGTCAAGTGCTATTTGCCCAAAGTAGTTTTTCATTCATTAAAACCTGGTACATGGGACTTCTTTAGACATGTTTATCTGGTACAGTCAGTGTTCTCTCAGGGTGAATTTAAATATTTTCAGTGTTTTGTTCCCATATTAAGTCTAGTTTCTTCTTGCTCTGCTTCGGTTCTGAAATGGGCCTGATGCTGAGTATAGTGAAGTGTCTCCGCTGTCCTCTCCATCGCGGCCGCCGTCTGTACTGGTGGGGTCAGAAGTTAATGAAATTCCTGTGTTGAGTTAAATAGTCATTTAGTTAATATACCGCGCTCCGCACACAGCCTCCATAAATCATCCTAATTTAATAAATGCAGGAATAATCGTGACTGGTCCGGAGAAGAGTCCACTCCCAGAACTCATCCCTCTCACATCGTCACGGCTCAAAAACACAAAGATGTCGGATAGGATTTAGACACAGATGCATCAAACACAAGTGGGTCAAACAAACCTCCTTCAAGAGCAGCCCCCAAATCTAACGGGACAGTGTAAGACGTGAAAGGTGGACCATGCTTAAAATGTACCATAAACAAGCATCGTACTTTCAGCGTATATTGCTGTATATTGGTGACTGTAGGTATATTAAAGATGTTTTAAAATTGCCGTTCTATTTATAACAATTTTTTTTTCCATATTTCTCGCTCTCTCTATATATATATATTTATGTACTAATTCATTCATTCATTGACTTTATTAGTCAATTTCTGGGTCAGGGGGGTGGCAACCAGCGCTGCCACCCAACACTCAAACCACCAGTCCCTCTCTGATCCTCTGGCAGGTGCTGAGTTCACAGATATCCCAGGATCACAGGACTCAATGACTACAGACCTGTGGCACTTAGGTCTGTCGTCATGAAGTCATTTGAGCGCCTGGTTCTCTCCCATCTCAAGTCCCTCACCTCCCCCCTCCTGGACCCCCTGCAGTTCGCCTACAGAGCCAACAGATCTGTAGACGACGCCATTAACCTGGCCCTCCACCACATCCTACAGCACCTGGACTCCCCGGGGACCTACGCCAGGGTCCTGTTCGTGGACTTCAGCTCTGCCTTCAACACGATCCTGCCATCCCTGCTCCAGGACAAGCTCTCCCAGCTCAACGTGCCCGATTCCACCTGCAGGTGGATCACTGACTTCCCGACAGATAGGAAGCAGCGAGTGCGTCTGGGGAAGAATGTCTCGGACTCTCAGATTATAAATACAGGAGCCCCACAGGGCTGTGTTCTTTCTCCCCTGCTCTTCTCCCTGTACACCAACCACTGCACCTCCAGCCACGACTCCGTGAAGCTGATCAAGTTCGCGGACGACACCACCCTCATTGGACTCATCTCCAACAACGATGAGTCCGCCTACAGGAGGGAGGTGGACCGGCTGGTGTCCTGGTGCAGTGGTAACAACCTGGAGCTGAACGCCCAGAAGACAGTGGAGATGATTGTGGACTTCAGGAAGAGCACTGTCCCCCCGCGCCCATCAGTCCATCACGTCCCCTCCGTGATGGACTTCCCCATCACCTCTGTGGAGTCCGATCGTTTCCTGGGCACCACCATCACCCAGGACCTCAAGTGGGAGCCATCATCACGGCCATCATCGAGTCCATCCTCACCTCCTCCATCACTGTGTGGTTCGCTGGAGCCACAGTCATGGACAAGCAGAGACTAAAGCGCATTGTGCGCTCTGCAGAGCTCTTTTACTTACGTGGCAATAAAAATGATTCGGATTCTGATTCTGAAAGATGGCTAATGCTCCATCAGCTTTGGTGTTTCAGTGGGGCAGAGTGAGGTTAAGTGTCTTGCCCAAGGACACAAGTAGGTGTAAGAGTATTGACAAAGAGGCCAATGCTCTACCAACCTAGCTGTCGCCAAAATTAAAACCAAGTACAATGGAAATATCCTGGTTCAGTCCTGCTTCAGCCCTGCATCGGTCCTGCTATTGCAGAATGCAGACAGAGCTGATTTGAAGATAAGTTAACTGTTGCCAATTTCCTTGTATGGGTATTATTCCAGCAGTGTTAGCTTTGTATCATAACAGAGGCAGAAGTGTTGCTAACATGGTTGCTGGGGCAAACAGGAGTTTCCCCCCATCT
The DNA here is from genome assembly GCA_964034765.1 of Knipowitschia caucasica. NCBI lineage: Eukaryota > Metazoa > Chordata > Actinopteri > Gobiiformes > Gobiidae > Knipowitschia > Knipowitschia caucasica. The sequence goes on from OZ035843.1 coordinate 8,284,571, forward strand.
GATTGGTCTGTACTTTGTGACTCATATCTGGATTTACAAAGTCAATATCAAAATAAAATCCCCAGGATCAGAGGATCACAGATTTGTTAAGGCCAAGATTGAGTGTGAAACACTAAGATATAGGAGTTTATTTTTCTATGTAAGTCAAGAGAAGCCAGAGAAAGAGGGAGAAAGACCTTTGTCCATTGAGCCTGTGTGTTGGCATTGACCATCTACTGTATATAGAATCTATGTCCTCCTCTCACTTCAATCCTGTCTTTATTATACCAACAATATCTCCTTGCATTATTGTCAACGCTTATGAAATTGTCAATGATTCAAGTAAGGGCTCAACCCCAAAAGAGTAAACATGGCCCTGAACTGCATGACCTGTATAATGTATAGACGGATATAGGTTTTAACGTCTTTATCATGTTTCTTTATTGATTTATGCATTCATTTTGCAGATTCCTCCTTGGCTAACCCCTATACAGGATCAGTACATTGGTTCTTCACTCCTTGTGCCATAATTATTATTATCCTTGTGTTTGAAATGGAAACTGATAATTGCTTTACTAAACACAATCATCAAATTAGTTATGTGCTGTGTGAACAACTTTCTTATTCTTAAGTACAGAACATTGTGCCTTGACAATCATTTTGTCAATAGCTTTTCCCGAGGTCCAACCTCAATTTTAACAGATGCCAGTGAAAAACTCCCATCTCCAATCTGCCAAAAAATGTTGGACAAATTACCACATTATAGGCATAAGCCAGGATGTATATTTTAAAAGTGTCTCTGTGCTTTCAGTAGGAGGCATAATGAAGTGAAAGAGGCGTTTTATGAATCCCTGGTGGATATCGTTTTGTTTTATCCAAGGGGAACAGAAATACGGCTGTTGCCAAGTGGAATTTATGGCTTTTACAAACACGACTCAGCATGGACCCTTTTTGAAAAATTTCCAAAGAAAAGTGTTTTGCAATTGAAACACAATCTCCAGCTGACTGCAACAGAAAGAATAAATACATGTTGACTTTGACACCAGCGAATGTCTTTGTAGTTTGGTTTTGCACGTCTTAATGGGTAAAATATGCAATCGTCACACAAACCAACAGGAATATTTCTTTCTGTAGTGATTATTCCCTATAGTCAAAACTGGTTAATTGAATGTATTGAATGATTTAAGTATAAATTTAGCATTTTGAGGTCTGATGTGTACATAGAATATTAGGCCTTGTTATCAAACATGTTATGTTTGTATAGCCCTAAATCAAAACAGCGGTCATCTTGGAAGACTTTACAAAGCTGCTGATTCACCAACAACAAATAAGCAAGTAGTTCGAACTCAGAAAATTCAACAAACACATCAAGCGAATAGTCCATAGGGCTCATGATGACCATTGTCCATAAATGTTAATACATGTCCATAACAAAGGAAGGTTTCTCACCCATCATCTACTTCTTAGCAGGTTTTCCCGACGTTTCGTCCTCAATCCAAAGGACTTCTTCAGGGAATTAATTCTCAGAATTAAATACAGACATTAGATTGTTTATGAGTTAGTATCAGGATTAGGGTGTGGCTAACCACACCCATAGGTTATAAATCTCCAAGGCGCGGTCTGAGAATTCATTCCCTGAAGAAGTCCTTTGGATTGAGGACAAAACGTCGGGAAAACCTAGCACAGATCAAAGTACAGATGATGGGTGAGAAACCTTTCTTTGCCTTGACTAATCCCTGTACGACTGAGGGCTTACACAAACCTACATGTCCATAAATGTCCTTAAATGTAGAATGTTGTGATTATGTTTGTTTGACAATCCCTGCATGCATTTGTGATGGGGTCACAAAGCTCACTGATGGTCAGTGAAAAGTAGGATATAGCATTTTTTGACAAATAATAATGAATGACAATTGACATGATACAATACATTATTTTAAATGGATGAACCAGTTAAACGTCCACTTCAGTTACAGATGGAAAAGTGTTTGTCGTGACCTGATCCTTGCAGATTGCTGCACTTTTAAGCAAAAGCTCGTTTTGATCACTTCTTTCTGATGATATGTAACCAAAGACGTCTCTTGCTGTCCTTGAGAGCACAGTGAGTCAACAAAATTCAATCAAAGTTTTGAGTCTATTTGCTCTTATGGAAGTGGTTTGAATAGACGCACAACAAAACACAGACGCGTCCTCTTTCTGCAGGATGACGAAGGTAGAGATTTGCTCTCCTCTACTTTACTTTGAATGTTTCACACACTTCCTGGCATTAACTGTTGGTGTATCTGTTTTCCAATACAGGTGAGAAACAAAAAACAAAAAACGAATGCATTTGGATTGTGATTGGGGTCTATTTACAGATATGACTTGGCCAGATGGCACAGTGATTGGTATCTAAAAGATGTGGTAACTATTATTCTCCATAAATAATCCATGCTGTTTGCCCAAGAAGAAATAATCTTATAAATGTAAAAGGTCGTGAACTAATCAGCCTTCTCATGTTTAGCTCTCACTCTGGGCACCACCAGGAGGCCAGTCCCTGTGCTCCTCAGAGTCCCAGCATGAGGCCAATCCTTACGCTCTTCAAAGTTTGAGTTGTTTTAAACTTTCCATTTTCATTAAATTGTGCTACCTGCAGATTTGGATGGTGTTTCTTTCACTGATCAAAGTCCCAGACCTTCCCTGACTCATATAATCTCTGTTGATGTTGTGGTCACAGTCGCGAAGCCAAAGCCGTTCCACTGCTGAACAGGTCTCTGTGGCAGAAACAAAACGCCCACAAAGATCCACCAGGGGAGCATCCTGCACCAAGACCAATCAATGAAACGCTTTTGACTTTCACAAATGCCAAAATGCCAGCAAGTATACAGCAAAGCAGCCGTTCTCCACGCCCTATCACCGCCAGCTAATTCTTTGTGACATTTCCGGGCGGTTTCCTTGTCGCTATGTAAATGCCTCGCTACTATCTGATTCCGACAAATGTCATTCATGAGTTAGACGACCACTGGACAGGCGGAGGTATTGTTTGGGACTTTTTATCTCGTCTGGTGGACGGAAATCTGCAACGGTGAAATGAGCTTGCGATGCCGGCCATGTTTTGTCTCGCCATTCAAAATACGTTATTCTGAAAAGAAAGGACTTTTTGTCATAATTTTAGACAAAGAGAGAATTCTTTATGTTGCCATGAAATCGGAAAATATTTGAGAGTTTAAAGTGTAATTGTACAGTGAAAATGTTTCTTGTACACAGTGATACGGTGGTGCAGTGGTTAGCGTATGAAGGTTAGCTGAAGGTTTTGTCCAGGTGCTCCGGTCTCCATATCGACAAAAAACATTTACAACAGAAATGAATGTAATGAGAGAGGGAATGGATTGGGATGGTCAGGGTCTTTCGATGCGTCTTAGAAAGGTTGTGTCGAGCATCTCAACATAAATGTTATTTTAAAATTGTATTTTTTGATTAAATTTTACAGTAGGAATTTTGATTATTTTAAGCAACAGACATTTTATACTTGCTTCTTTTTTTGCTACTGTTTTAGATCAGGGGTCTCCAACCTCTTCAATTGGAGAGATACTTTTATATAACAGAAATGGCACCAAGCTACTTCTTTAGCAATCATTATATAATTGTAGGCTACATAACAACTACACAAAATCACGGGGAACACACCCAGTGAAACATATATTTAAATTAGTTTCCGAAGTGAATCATTCAGGATCATGTATTGAATTCTTGAATCATTTGGCGAGCTACCTCAAAGGGTTAACGAGCTACTGGTAGCTCCCGAGCCACAGGTTGGAGACCCCTGTTATAGATGTTATACTTGCTTCTTTAATATGCTGCAGAGATTTTATTTTATTACAGTATAGAGTTATTGTTCTTCATAAAATCGTCATTTTACTGTTCTGTAACTGGTGATCCAACACTGATATTTCCCCACTGAGGGACAACTAAATTATCTCTGAATTGTATTTGGCGTTTTAAATCCCAGACCCTTCACTCATTCGTGGTTTGAAATATATTTGAATGATATATTTCATTATTTATTGTTAGAAAAACAGGTGCCCCAGCTTTGATGCGTGTATAGAATTAACCAAACAACAAGAGATAGTCTCTCTATGTTCTAGTTCAGATCCAGGTCACAGCTCTCTCTCCTGAGCCCGGCCGCCTGTTGCACTTTCCCTTACCTCCCTGGAACATCGCTGCTCTTTTCTTTGTGCTGGATCTCGTGGAGGAGTTCAAAGCTTGCAGTCCTAGCAGCGTGTGTCCTCCTCCACGTTGGTACAAGCTGTCGGAGTGTTCTGCTGCCGGGCGCGTCAATTCAGCAGAGATCTGAGCTTCCCAGGTCGTCCCGCAGCCAGCCGGGGATCTGCAGCTTTAGCTATTGTTACAAATGGGAAACGAAGAAAGAAGTGTTCTAAGTGTGTGCTGCTACTACTAAGTTACACGGCTGCAAGAAGAACAATCTCTCCGGTAGTTTCATTCTTTTGCGCTCTGAGTTGTACATTTCTGTTCAAGCTGATCCAGGAATCCAGGCAGTGTTTTTGATTTGATTTTGATATTTTTTGGGGCTGATTCCCACTTGTACTTTTACATCGTCTCTTGCTCTCTCCAAAATTATGTTATTTGGCAAAACCTTTGTCATTACTATCTTTGTAAATAATATAGAGAAAGTGAAATGTATAATTTAACCACGTTTGTCTGTGTGTCTACTCTAGTCTCAAGTCTATTTTCACCAAAAAACTGAAAAATGAATTATTGAGAAAAAAGACGGTATGAAAGCAGATGGACTCCCTGTGAGGTAAAATTACTGGATTGTTTATATTCATTTCAGGCAAAAAAACATATATAATTTAAGTTTAATCTTATTTAAAGATATTTGGAGTTCATGTCACCAGGGGGCGCAATGCCCCAACTAGATCTTTAAAACCAATGGTCCAAGGGGAGTGGCTCTATCAAAACAATACACCGGGGTTGAAAAATTAACAATTTATTACAATATATAATGTTTAAAATGTCACTAAAAAGGCTACACTAAAAATCCAAAGATGAATCCCTCTAAAAACTGAATAGTCCAATATAGATCCAAGTGGGCGCTTGGGGTGGTGGTCCGGTCCCAGGGCACGTCCCGGAGGCCTATGGAGGGTCAAACAGGGCGGCAGTCAATACACCGGGTTACAGGAGCCTGAGCGTTGCTTGGCTCTCCACAAGACGCTCTCAGTGAAAATGTGCAACACTTAGCTGAGAGGAGGGGGATGGCGAACTCTCCCCCTCCGCTTCTCCACAGCGCGTCCTCTCAGCTTCTCCCACGCTGGTCGCAGTGCCTGGGACAGAGGGCAGACCGGCCGTCAATCTCCCAGGTCAGTGACAGGAATAATATACCCCAGTACTGCGCAGTCAGGCTTTGGCATACAGACACACACAGCACAAAAAAAAACCACACGTAGCCCTGCCTGCACAGCGGAACAAAACGGGTACTTAGCTGGGAGGAGGGGGTTCGTTACACTCTCCCCCTCCGCGATTCCCACGGTGCGTCCTGCCACTGGCCACTCGATGTCCGTCTCACAGCGCTGCTCCGTCGTGCCCAAGTGCTGCCTCCCGCTTGTCCAGTTCTCCGCACCCTGCTCTGCTGCTCCGCTCTCCACACCTGCTTTTCTCTCAATCACGCACACCTGTCCCTGATATCCCAATTCCAGTGGGCCGGGTCACAGTCATTCACAAACACGCAACCACTCACACACACGCACGCACACTCACGCACGCTCACGCACGCTCACGCACGCTGTCAAGTTGCCCCGTGACACCCTCCCCCTCCAAACTGTTCTAGTCCCTAGAACACACATACAAGGGTCAGTTCAGGTATCTTTGGGGCCGAGCCCCCAAATTGGCTCTCTGGGACCTCCTCGGCTCTGGCGGTGGTACAGGTCCCTCCTCGACGACTTCCCCCACAGGTAGCAAAAGCCCCCACATTGATGCCGGAGGCTCACTTGAGGGCGCTGTTGTAGCCTCCGGGGCGGTGTAGTAGAGGCATGGCCGGAGATTGTTGCGATGAATCACCCGTTCAGGGCCATCCTTACCCTCCGGGCGAATTTTGTAGACTGGGCGCTCTGGGTGGAGCCTACAAACTATAACAAAGGGTCTTTTCTCCCAGCGATCACTTAGTTTCCCTGCCTGGCGCCTGCGGTGGTCACGCACCAGAACTCGCTCTCCAGGCAAGAGCGGGACTTCTTTGGCAGAACGATCATAAAGCCTCTTACTTTTCTGTCCAGCCTGTTTGAGGCAATCAAATGTTCTCTTATAGGCATAAGCCAGCTGCTCCTGATGCTTTGCTACCCAGTCTGTAGTGTCCATGGGAACCTGTACTCTCATACCTCCAGACAACAAATCTACTGGAGTCCTCATATGCCGACCGAACATCAAAAAGGCGGGTGCATAGCCTGTCGATGCATGGACAGTGTTATTATAGGCCTGGATTAATCCAGGCAGATACTCTGCCCACCTTTGATGTTTTTCTACCTCTAGGGTACCCAGGAGATTTAGCACTGTCTGGTTGAGCCGTTCGCAGGCCCCGTTCCCCATTGGGTGATATGGAGTGGTTCGACTCTTGCGGCACCCATACACCTGACAGAGTTCATGTACCAGCCTAGACTCAAAGTCGGCCCCTTGGTCGGAGTGCAGTACTTCTGGGCAACCGAACGGCTGGATTACATACTTCCAGAGGACACGTGCGGTCGTGAGGGCCGTTTGATCCAGTGTGGGTACTGCCCATGCAAACTTGGTGAACAAATCGGTCATAACAAGAATGTTTTGATACCTATCAACTGGACGGCTCAATGTGAGAAAATCTAAGGCCACAATCTGCATCGGGGCCCCTGCAACAAGATTCACTAAAGGCGCTCTACCTGGGGGTCCGGGCTTGTGTAATACACAACGCGGGCAAGCTTGTAGCCAGGTGTCGATTGTGTCCTCCATTCGGGGCCAGTAAAAACTCCTTCGCAGCAGACTCAGGGATCTCTCTAGCCCTGGGTGTCCCATCTGCTCATGATACAAGGCCCACAAGGTCTGTGCTTGCGATGCTGGAACAACAATCTGGTGAAGAGTCTCTAAAGTTTTTGAGTCTTGGACAATCCTACATATGACCCCATCTTTCAGTCTTAGTTTTTCCCAGTGTCTTAGCAGGGTCTTGGCTGGTTGCCCTAAGGCTCGTCTTTCTAAGGCACTTGGAAGCATACCTCTCTCGATGTGAAGCTTGATTTTACGCAGATCCGGATCTTCAGCTTGAAGGCTTCTCCATCGCGCCACGTCCCATCCCAAACTGCCACCTATGGTTGGGGTAATGGCGGTCTCTACCACTCCCACAAGCTGGTCCGGGTCACCTAGGGCCTGGTTTGGAGTGTCAGTGGGGAATCTAGATAGAACGTCAGCATTAGTATTTTCTTTTCCTGGGCGGTATCTAATAGAATAGTCAAAGTTAGCCAACTGGGCAACCCACCTCTGCTCTACAGCCCCCAGCTTTGCAGTTTGTAGGTGTACCAGTGGGTTGTTATCAGTTACTACGGAAAACTTTGCACCCCAAAGGTAGTCCTTGAACTTTTCTACCACTGCCCATTTCATAGCGAGGAGCTCCAGTTTGAACGAACTATAATTGGAGTCATTTCGTTCTGCTGGATGTAGGCTTCTACTAGCATATGCAATTACACGTTCAACCCCACCCTGTTCTTGAGCCAGTACAGCCCCAAGCCCTGTGTTGCTCGCGTCGGTATATAGAGTGAATGGCAGTGTATAATCAGCATAAGCCAGAATAGGGGCCTGCACCAGTTCCCTCTTTAGCTGTTGAAAGGCCACCTCGCATTGTTCATTCCACTCAATAGGAGGGGAATGCCGCCCTCTGGGGCGACTGGTGCCAATCAAAAGTCCGTTAAGGGGCTTAGCAATCTTTGAAAAGTCTTTTATAAAGCGCCTATAATAACCCAAGAAACCAAGAAATGAACGGACCTGCCTAACAGTAGCAGGCGGCTGCCAATCTGCTACGGCTGCGACTTTCTCTGGGTCAGGTGAAACCCCTTGGCCACTGACTACATGTCCCAGAAACTTTACCTGTTTCTGGAACAGCTGGCACTTCTCGGGACGGAGTTTAAGGCCATAATAGCCCAGAGACCGAAACACTGACTCCAAATGCTGAAGGTGTTCTGTGAAGCTTCTAGAATAGACAATCACATCATCAAGGTATACCATTGCCGACTCTGCTAACTGATCACCCAAGCACCGCTGCATCAGTCTTTGAAAGGTTGCAGGTGCATTACATAGCCCAAAGGGCATCCTTTCAAATTCAAATAAGCCAAACGGGGTAGTGAAGGCAGTTTTCTCTCTGTCTCCCTCTGCTACCTCCACTTGCCAATAACCACTGGCTAGATCTAGTGTGGAATACCACTCTGCTCTAGTCAGGCTGGTTAAAGAGTCCTCAATCCTAGGGAGTGGGTGTGCATCTTTGTGTGTTACACTATTCAGCCTACGATAATCTACACAAAACCGCCACGCTCCATTCTTCTTTTGAACTAGGACAATGGGGGCGGCCCAGGGGCTGCAGCTTTCCCGAATTACCCCCCCGGCTAACATGTCTTTCAAGAGGCTACGCATTTCTTTGTAAATGGTTGGGGGTACTGACCTATACCTCTCGCGAATAGGATTTGCATCACCTGTTGTTATGGTGTGTTTCACAGCACTCGTCCGCCCATAGTCCTCTTCGTGGGTAGAGAAGACATGCCGCCATCGATTTAGCAGCTCGTCCAACTTCCCCTGTTCCTCCTCCGTCAGTCCATCTCCCCCAGGGACAGGAACAGCAGGGCTTACGTTGGTTGATTCTGGTTTGGGAGCAGCATCGACCAGGCGGACTTCCACGACTCCGGGATCCACCTCCACCAAGGACAGCTCCTTACCGTCCCTAATGCTGTCGGGGTCGATAGCTGTAACTGTCGCCAGCCTCTGGAACCTGCTCAGCTGAACCGCGTAAGGATGAATATTCCTGAGCCGCACAGGAATACGGCCCTTTCCCACAGTCACCAGGGCTCTTGCCACCTCGACCCCTCCGTTTTCCCCAAGGGGTTCTACTAGTGCCTCACATTGCCAATGTTGGGACGATAGAGGAATTTTGGCCCAAAGAGTCATTTCGCTCTGTGCAGGGATGGTAACAGGGGTGCGGCTGGCTAACCTTGCCGTTGCTTTCCATGGGTCGGCAGAAGAGACCGTGCGTATGCGTTGGCAGTCCGCAAACACAGAGTGCCACTCTCGACCCAGCAGCGGTTTTGACTGTTTGGAGGACACCTGGCATTTGTTAAAAAGCTCTTCCCAACAGTCCGCAATTACATTCATTCCAAGGATTGCTTTATCGGCTCCCACACAACTGTCCTTAGCAACTACAATGCCGCGCGCTGGCACCCGGACCCCCTGCACCACAAAGTCTGCCACTAGGTAACCCACCCACGGAATGTTTAGCCCATTAGCAGCCCTCAGCGTCAACCAGGGTAGTTCCTTACTACCTCTAAGCTTTTCACCCCCGAGGAGGTTCCTGCAGACACTCTCGCTAAACAAAGTTACCTGCGAACCGGTGTCTACCAAACACGTAACATTTACTCCGTCTACTTCTACCTCCACCAGGGGGCAATTTCCCGTAAGTTTAGCCTTAGGGTTCTCTTCACTCGGGTCGCAAAAAGGGGGTCCGGACACTTGACCCGCAGTGGCCGGGGAACTTAAAAATCCTGACCAGATGCCTTTAACGGACACCTACGACCAATATGACCGGTTTGTTCACACAAGTTACATATAGGGCGGCCTTGGGGGTCCCACTTGAATCTAGCATTGGGGGATCTTTGTCTCGGGCTATTTCTCTGCCTGGGAGCAATAAATGGAGGGGCTGCTCCCTTTAACTCTTCGATAAGAGTCGCAGCTACTGCAGACATTTGCTCTTTCACGTCCTTCATAATTTCAGCTCGCAATTGTTGTTTCCAGTCGGTCACATGCGAACTCGTGGATGGTGTTCTACTCACCACTAAGCAGTCATGTGGAGGCCATTGTTCTGCCTGCTCCTCCTCTATGGCCAGAGCCTCTGTTTTCACCTCGTCGAAGGTGAGTGCAGGCCTTTTTCGCACCTGCCGTCTCAGTTCCTGGCGGATGGGGCCATCCTTGAGGCCCATAACGAACTGGTCTCTCAACATTAAGTCCCCTTGTTCAAAGCCCATGGCATCCTTCTGCTTCAACCTGGAAAAGAGTTCACGCAATCGTAATGAAAAAGCTCTCAAGGTCTGGTTGGGCTCTTGTCTGCAATTGAAGAACTGAGTCCTCAATGTGGAAACATGTGTGTTGTCCCCATACAGGGCAGACAATATACCAAAGATCTTAGCGGGTGTATTTCTTTCAGTGCGGTCTAGGGTGAGAACTTCTCGTTTGGCCTCTCCGTCCAAAAGTCCAAAAATAAAGTCTGCTTTTTGAGAGTCCCCCATCGGTTGGAATGTGAGCATAGTCTCTACTTGGCTCCTCCATTCTCCAAACTTAATAGACGATTCAGCCCCACTAAATTTAGACGCCCAAGGTCCCCCCATAAAGAAGGGCATCATCATAACAGGCTGTGCACCTGACCGATTTTCCTCTGTTGGCATATTGATTTAATAGAGGCTCAACCCAAAGGACCAAATCCTGTCAGCAACGCCAAATTCTGTCACCAGGGGGCGCAATGCCCCAACTAGATCTTTAAAACCAATGGTCCAAGGGGAGTGGCTCTATCAAAACAATACACCGGGGTTGAAAAATTAACAATTTATTACAATATATAATGTTTAAAATGTCACTAAAAAGGCTACACTAAAAATCCAAAGATGAATCCCTCTAAAAACTGAATAGTCCAATATAGATCCAAGTGGGCGCTTGGGGTGGTGGTCCGGTCCCAGGGCACGTCCCGGAGGCCTATGGAGGGTCAAACAGGGCGGCAGTCAATACACCGGGTTACAGGAGCCTGAGCGTTGCTTGGCTCTCCACAAGACGCTCTCAGTGAAAATGTGCAACACTTAGCTGAGAGGAGGGGGATGGCGAACTCTCCCCCTCCGCTTCTCCACAGCGCGTCCTCTCAGCTTCTCCCACGCTGGTCGCAGTGCCTGGGACAGAGGGCAGACCGGCCGTCAATCTCCCAGGTCAGTGACAGGAATAATATACCCCAGTACTGCGCAGTCAGGCTTTGGCATACAGACACACACAGCACAAAAAAAAACCACACGTAGCCCTGCCTGCACAGCGGAACAAAACGGGTACTTAGCTGGGAGGAGGGGGTTCGTTACACTCTCCCCCTCCGCGATTCCCACGGTGCGTCCTGCCACTGGCCACTCGATGTCCGTCTCACAGCGCTGCTCCGTCGTGCCCAAGTGCTGCCTCCCGCTTGTCCAGTTCTCCGCACCCTGCTCTGCTGCTCCGCTCTCCACACCTGCTTTCCTCTCAATCACGCACACCTGTCCCTGATATCCCAATTCCAGTGGGCCGGGTCACAGTCATTCACAAACACGCAACCACTCACACACACGCACGCACACTCACGCACGCTCACGCACGCTCACGCACGCTGTCAAGTTGCCCCGTGACATTCAGACTTGAGAAATACAGTAAGTTATATTTTGTGTTTGTGTTTAAGAAATCAAGGCTGAAAGCATTTGTTTTAGTAGCTCTGTAATATTTTTTATGGTGAAATCTTCCCTCTCTTTCTCTCTCTATCAGTCTCACTCTCTCCCTCTATCAGTCTTTCTCTGGTCTTTGCCTGTCTTTCTATCTACCTCTGTATCTCTGTCTGTCTCTCTTGTCTGTCTCTCCATCTGTCTCTCTGTGCGTCCCTCGGTCAGTCTCTGTGTTTTTCCTTCTGTCAGTCTCTGGGTCTGTCTCTCTGGCTGTCTCTTTGTCTATCTCTCTCTGTCAGTCTGTCGCTCCATCTGTCTGTCTGTCCGTCCCTTTGTCTGTCTCTCAGTTGGTTTCTCCATCTGTCTCTCTGTCTGTCTCGCTGTCTCTCTGTCTGTCTGTATCTCTGTCTGTCCATCTGTCTCTCTGTTTGTCTCTCTGTCTGTCTCTCCGTCTATCTCTATGTCTGTCTCTCTGTCTGTCTTTCTGTCTCTCCATTTGTCTCTGTCCGTCTCTCCATCTGTCTGTCTCTCCATCTATCTCTCTCTGTCTCTCCATTTGTCTCTCTGTCGGTCTCTCTGTCTGTTTCTCCATCTGTCTCTCTGTCTGTCTCGCCGTCTGTTCCTCCGTTGGTGTCTGTCTGTCTCTCCATCTGTCTGTCCATCTGTCTCTCTGTCTGTTTTTCCATATGTCTCTCTGTCTGTCTCTCCATCTGTCTCTCTGTCTGTCTGTCCATCTGTCTCTATGTCTGTCTCTCTGCCCGTCTCTCTGTTCGTCTCCCCATCTGTCTCTCTGTATGTCTCTCCATCTGTCTCGCTGTCTGTCTCTCCCTCTGTCTGTCTCTCCATCTATCTCTCTCTGTCTCTCCATTTGTCTCTCTTTCCGTCTCCTCTCTTTCACTGTGGCCAGAGCAGCGTTTGTCATATCCATGTAAGGAGCAGAAAACTTCTCCGTATGCTGCTGTGAATGGCAATGGAACTGGCAACGAAACAACCCTGGAGGGCTAATTAATTTTCAATGCTGACAATCTGACAATATGCACTGCTAACCTTTCCAAAATGATGATATAAAATACTCATATGGGATACAGACAGCATAGGAGCTATTAATACAAATACTGTACGTGGCAATACTTTCAAACCAAAATCAAATTCATAAAACCAGCTTTCTAAACAGTTTGGTTCCATCAGTTTATTTTGTTTATGCTCGCAATATAATATTGTGGTCAGATTTGTCTACACTTTTACGAGACTCAGACATTCTCAAGTCAATGCAACAACTGATGAAATTATGAAAAATGAATTATGATGATGTAAACAGGAATAAGGCATAACCACAAGTAGTTAGGTATATAGCATTTTTCACAGACAGTGACACACAGATAAAATGCACATTTGTAATAACATTTACAGAGTTTTACAATTGGTGTGTGCATTTTTCCTTTCACTCTGCACAGAGATGGAAGTGAGTTCATTTGCAAAAACAGATAATTCCATTTGAGTTCCACATGCTTTGATTGGATAAGAAGAAATTTTAAACATTTTAAATATTTTCAAATGGCACTTATCTATTTTTGCAAATTAGCTATATTCTCAGTGGTAGGTTCACCAGAAAACCTGCACAGGGAGAACATGCAAACTCCACACAGAAAGCCGAGGACCTTCTAGCTGTGAGGAACATGTGCCAACCACTGCAGCACTGAGCCGGCCGACACGCATGTAATGGATCAGACCGTGGTATTATCACTTAGTTTCTGATTAGAGATTGTTCAACACACAAACATTTACCATATCACAATATTTTTCATCTGAAAGCCAGATTTGAACAAAAGCCAACCTTGGATCATGGGGGATGACAGAAAACCAGTCTAAACCAGTTTAAACTGTAACAAGTAGTTATCTCAACTAGGGCCATTGCAGGTCTGAACAAGAACCAAGCCAGTACTGTTAACAGCCTCCAAATAGGAATAATGGGAGATATGGGAATGATGCAATACAGGATTAAACAATGAGAAAAGTGGTTTATTTACAGTTATGTGGTATTAACGCCAAGTGAAGAGCTGTTATGTAAGATTGAGCAGTGGCATGTGTTCAAGATGCAAGAGCAGAAATGGAGACTCCAGTTTTCTGCTGCAACGTGTAAAGTGTATTGACCAGGCTTGCACTGCCCCCTGGTGGACGCAAACCAAAGTAATATATTCTCCTTAATTCAGCTGCGAGGCCAAGCAGACACAGTATTTATAACCAGGCCCCAAGCCAACTGTGAGTTACACTTAATTGTTTCATATTCAGCAGATTGCAGGCAGACTTGTATGCAGAGAGCCAAGATTATTCAGCTGTCCACATTTTAGATATATAGTTTTGTACTGGACGTGCCAGTTCTCCTGCAGTCTCGAAAAGTCTTGCTTTTAGATGTATCCTTATATAATATTGCAATAAAGTTACTGTTCACTATATACTTGTTCATATTTGTTTTATTTGTATACCACTGTGCCTACCCAAGAAAACAAATCGCAAAAGGCTTTCAAATCATAAATCACAGTACGTAAAAAAGAGTGAATTTTTATTCTCCCAGTTGTTTGCACAGCTAAACAGTCTTCAACCTGGATTTAAACAATACCAGAGTAGAGGCTCGTCACACATTTTCAGGAGGACTGTTCCAGATGTTAACTACATAAATCTGAAAGGCTGCATCTCCATGTTTAGTCCTGACAAGAGGCAAAAAGATTGCAGGAACAGTTCATCCGGACTGTTTATGGAGTGAATGAATAATAGGTAAGTACAATTCAATGTCGTTATTCATCATATGATATTAATCTACAGTTTCACAAGTGTAACTTGGAAAATCATTGAAAAGATCATTTATTTCTGTAGTTCAACTTACAATTTGAAAGCAATTCATGGTATAGACTTATTACATGCACAGTGACATATTTAAGCCCTTTTGGTGTAATAAGTTCGATGATCATGCCTCAAACTTATAACATAGAAGTTAGTTATAATTGGTGGGACAACATTTCTGAGCTTTGAGGTTTTCACAAGTTGGGAGCCAATTATCAACACTATAAAAAAAAAAATGCTTGACAAATCTCACTTTTCTGTGAGTATCCTGCATGAGGTTCACACTGTAAGTTGAATTAAAGAAGTAAATAGACTTTTGAACCATGAAAAGGTCCATGTGGATGTGAAGCTCAAGCGCAAATTCGTTCTCACGCCGCCACACCGACATTGAGCGCCTGTGCTCAACATCAGTCTAAGCTGCTCAGTAACACACCTGAGCTCATCATCACTTCATGGCTGCATTTAAACAGAGTCTCTCAGTTCTCTGCAGCTCAAGGAGCTGTTCGAGCAGCAACCCACCTCCTCCCCGCTCATGCCCCGCTTCTAGGCCCCCGAGGGGTCGCAAGCTGATAAAATCCATTCTGCATTTGCCATGCAGTAATTCTGCCGGAGTCTAATGGCCAATCTCATCAATAATTACAATAGTACTCAATCTGCTGGTGTATCGTGACAATAAATATTCTAATGCAATCTTTGTCTCAAGACTTTCCAGATTGAATTCCATCTGTCCATCTGCCAAAATACCTGTGCCACTCTGCATGTCATATCCTCCAAGTGTCACTGAGCAAGTAAGAGACAAAGTGAAGAAGATTGGCCACTTCTCTCCGGCAGCTTAGATTCAGGCGTCTTGTAGAGCTTTTGTAAGTACAGTTTGCATAATAGGTCATTTTTAAATTGCCTTTGACATCCCTTTTATATCTACATTAAGCTGTGAAAAAAATAATATAATAATATTTAATGAGTGCATTTTATTCCTTTGGTTAATTAAATAGGACAATAGATGGTGAAATACCCCTGAGCAAAGTAATCATTTCACTTTATAGAGCCTGGTTTAGATCATTGTTACTTTTACTTTACTGACAAATACTTCCTAAATCTTCTTCCTCCCCTATAGCAGAGTTTTCATTGCAGCCGGGTGATTGTTCTGCCTGGTAACCCTCCACAATATTTATTAGTCCATCCAGGTATCTTCACGCATTTCTGATCTTTCGACCTCGGCGTCCTCACATACAGCGCTGCTATAAAAACTGCTAATGGCCGCTTGTAACGCTAAAGTGAACGCTATAACAGATGGTGAATCATATGCTACTACAAGGGCACCATGACACCAGCCCTGAGCAGCAAATTATACTGATTTAAAGCTGTGTAGTGTCATCACATGGGGAGAGGCCAGTGTAAACCTATGCCAGGCCGCTGACCTCACATGTTCTGTTATGTAGATACTGTATTTCCTCAATATAAGGTGGGCGAGCAGAGGGTTCCAAAAGTGACAAGTGTGTGTGGAAGATTGGACATGTTTCTGATGTAAATTTAATTCAATGCATACGTTCTTTTTTTTTTGTTAATCTCCCATTTGAGTTAAAATGTGAGATGAAATATGTTGGTCAATGAGAATTCTCCACATTCATTGTATAGTCAGTAATCCCAACCAGTGTGTTATGTTTTGCAGGTCATACAGAAGATAGTGTACAAATGTGCTAGTGTGATAGTACGATAGACAAAAAGCTGTCAGATTTCATAATGATTTGTATTCTAATTATTGAAACTAGAAGAATGCATGATCTGCACACTAACAATACAGTTTTCAGTAGTAGAGCAGAGTTAAGGACCTGGAAGAAACCTACACGGACATGGGGAAAACATGCAAACTCCACACAGAAAGGCCTCACCTGGCCCTGGAATCGAACCCAGAACCTTCTTGCAGTGCAGCACAGGATTCATCATTGTTTAATCCTTACATCAACTGTACGTGTTTGTCTTTCTACAGGCCCTGCATGGCCTTCTTCTACCCACCGAGAATGCACTATAGGCACCCGGCATCCTGCGTCATTCCATTAAACATACCTAGAATGAGTCTGGTGTGTGTGTGAATGGTTGGTGGTGGTCGGAGGGGCCGATGGCACATACTGGTTGCCTCGCTTCTGTCAGTGTGCCTCAGGGCAGCTGTGGTCACAGTAACAGTTTATCACCACCGTGTATGGAGTGACATACACTTTTGTAAGTATACATTACATACTTTTGTAAGCTGTGCATACAACTGAGGGATTTTATGTTTCCTTTTACTGTCTGTGATTATTTAGGATTTTAATGCTATCTTGTTCAGCACTTTGAGTTGCCTTATGTGTATATACAAATAAACTTGCCTTGCCTTGCCTTGCCTATACCCCAGCTTTACAGTAACTGTCAAACATGCAACTATGTGATAAAATCCATGTTTGGTTTTGTCATTAGATTTTCATCTGCATGTTTTTTAAGGTTTCCGTCACACCCGAAGTGAAAAAGAGAGGCCTACACTCAACCAATCAGCTCCTCGCCCAAAACTTCCAATAGTGACTCACAGGGCTCCATTATGGTTTCTAACATAATTGAAGACAGTCTGATATATTCGCAACTTTTTACTTTAAAATACTTTTACTGTTGGGACTAATACATTGCAGTCATTACAAAACTTAACCCAATTCCAATTTTTTGCGATACTTCCTCCCCCCGATCTGACCAGAAACACGGCTCATCCTCATGAATATAATCTACATTTATTTGTATTAATCCTGCTATATTGGGAAAACTTTCAGACAAAGCTTCACTATCTTAAAGTAGAACTGAGCCAGTGGTCTTTGCAACTGCAGTAGTGTATAAAATTAGAATACATTTTTGCCATATCGTCTTACATGCAAAGCTACCAATCCTTAATGATTTTATCCGTCTTCAATGATCCAACGAGCATTTGTTCGTTCTCGAGCTGTAGACTGTTATCACAAACCATTTAAATGATATTATCAACAATCGCACATCAAACCATTCTAAGCAGCTCTCTCTCTGTGTTTTGTTCTCCAGTCTCCACAACCATGACCGTGTTATTAGCGAGCCGTAAACACAACTCAAGGGTTTGTTTACGTTTTATTGTATTTGTCGGGCATTTAAGCACGGAAGCTTTTATTTTATGAGGTCAAGCTGGTAAAACGTCCGCATTTAAATTCTCCAAAACAGTAACCCCCAGCTTTATTGTCTCTTCAAATATTCATCTGTCTCTCTGCCACCATTTCATTTTAATTTAGATTCACCAATGATTTTATTCCGTCTTTTATGGGCTGGTTGATGCTGTCTGATGGATCCAGTGATATATTTAATTAGCAGATTATAAACATCAGACCAAAAGATAATTGTCAGACATTAACTGTGGTTCTTTCTTCATTAAATGAGCTTGCAGTCATTTGTCGCCATATGTCAAGTAGAAATATTGAATTTATTGTTACGCCAATTGCAATCTGTTTCTGTTATCATACGTCTGTGCCTGAGGAGATTATTTTACTGTTGGAACAAAACACATACAATTAGATTTAACTAAAAGTCTAAAGTTTGGTGTAAATCCATGATGGTACCCAACTTTCTGTGGTACCTAACCTTAAAGAGTTGATGGTGATGTTGTGGTCTGATTTGTTCACAAAATGCTCCATTTGTTTGTCCCAACTTTTTTCTGTTGGGACACACAAAATGTATTATAACAAGAAAACAAACCCCAGCTTTAAGTTTAAGGAAAAGGTTAGAAACAGACTTTTCTTTGTTGCCATTGTAAGAAGCAAGAAGTCACAAACTAGGAATTTGCTTTGGTATATGATGCAAACAAGTTATAAAAAAGTGAACATCCATCCATCCATCCATTTTCTTCCGCTTCATCCGTTGCCGGGTCGCGGGGGCAGCAGTCTAAGCAGAGACGCCCAGACTTCCCTATCCACACACATTTCCTCCAGCTCGTCCGGGGGGACCCCAAGGCGTTCCCAGGCCAGCTCATAGACATAGTCCCTCCAGCGTGTCCTGGGTCTTCCCCGGGGCCTCCTCCCGGTGGGACGTGCCCGGAACACCTCCCCAGGGAGGCGTCCAGGAGGCATCCGGAACAGATGCCCGAGCCACCACAACTGGTTCCTCTCGACGTGAAGAAGCAGCGGCATCTACTCCGAGCTCCTCCCGTATGACTGAGCTTCTCACCCTATCTCTAAGGGAGCGCCCGGCCACTCTGCGGAGGAAGCTCATTTCGACCGCTTGTATCCGCGATCTCGTTCTTTCGGTCATTACCCAAAGCTCATGACCATAGGTGAGGGAGGGAACGAAGATTGACCGGTAAATTGAGAGCTTTGCCTTTCGGCTCAACTCCCTCTTTTCCATGACGGTAAAGAGGGAGTAAAAAAGTAAGTAAAGTAAAGTAAAGTAAAAAAGTAAACAAAAATAGATTTCAAAAATTCCTTAAATCTTGACACAATTCCAATAAAGTGGAACCCAACAACACGCCAGACTTTTCTTTCCAGGTTATGTTACATACTTGTGAATGTATAATTTGAAGTGTAGTGTCATGTTTTTCTTTGACATACTGCAAATATGACCATATAGGACACAAGTGGATGAGGAAGAGTGAAACATTGCACCAGTAAAATTATTATTAAATATGATTTCACTCTTTAGCTGCAATCAGGGTGAATCTATACCTGGCAGTAAAAGCAACTTACATAAGACTTTGTACTTGCAATTGGCCCCTTACCAAAAAGTTCTTGGAAAGTAATTAGTAATTTATATCTATACCATTTTATGCTAATTTCAGATATGTTGTACTTAATTCTTGCTTCACTTCTTCATTTTGCTAAAGTTGGAGATTTAAAATTTGTTAGAGATTTTTTGCTATTGTATTTAGTATAAAGTAATTGTTCATTTATTTCTTGTGTTGTGTGATCCTCATTCCTACTGTTATGTAACCTGTGATGCAACACTGAAATTTCCCCACTGTGGGACAAATAAAGGATGTCTTAATGTATTTTAGTGCCAATCAAATACAGTTTCACTCCGTCCTTGAGCAAATCTTTTCAGATTTAAAAACAAGACAGAAGATTGTAGCTTGAGGAATACAAGATTTTGGCTGTGCCCGAGTTCTCTCACGTCTGAAGCTGCTTGTCAGTGTCCGCTGCGGCAGTACTGCGGGGGAGAGGGGACAAAATGAACAAAACTCACAACAGGACAACAGGGTGAAGGAGAGGAAGTAGCTCTCTCTAATGATGCTTCTTGTCTGGACTCCGTAGATGTCCCACTGACAGCAGCCGAACACTAGACACCTTTTACACCTGCGTCGAAGTCGATATAATGAGGGAAGTCGACATGTATATTCACAGAGGTTTCTGGGGTTATTCAAAGAGCAAATTCAAGTCAAAAAACATTGCAAAACATTGATATATCTGGCTGTAATGACTAATGCGTTCTCTGAATCAAGCACTTTGAGTTGGTCTTAGTATGTACAGTATGAAAGGTGCAGATAAACTTACTTTTCCTCTTATTGAGCGACAGTAGCAGTAGTAGTTTATTTTCTTCGGCCAATATGTACACCAGATCTCAGGTCCCACGGTTACAGAGCCTGACCGAAAGGGGTTTAGGCTGCAGTAAAAACGTATACTGCCAAACCCTATAACAATGGGAAAATACGTCCAAAGATGACAAATTATACAGTACCTCATATACTGTACCAACGATGGTAACATAATAAAATTTATATTAGACATGATCAAAATTATAAATGACACAATATACAGTTTCTCATGTACCAACAATGGTAACATAAAGCACAAAAACTTAAACTTAAAAAAATCAAAATTATGTTTTCATGATCCAAATTATAGATGTCTTAGTATTACTCTTCTGCCCTGGGTTTCTGTAAAAGATCAGTTCCTCTGAGTAAGTAATGTTTATTTATATAGCACATTATACAGACCAAGGTCACCCAAAGCGCTTTACAACGTTCAGAGTTCAGGTATTGTTCCAATCATTCCACACACAGTGATGAGGGACCCAGGACCTTCTTGCTGAGAAGTACTATCCACTCAGCCACCGTGCCGCCCACAGGCTGTATTCTCTAGTACGAGACATCTCTTGTAAACAGTGACGAAGCATGAAGTTGTGAGCCTTGTACAACACAGCTGCTGTGTAAACATCAACAAGATTATACAATTTTAGGATATTATGTCTAATAAATAGTTGATTTGTTGGGTCAAGGTATTCTGCATGACTGATCACTCTAGTTGCTTTCTTTTGTAAGACAAAGATTAGATAAAGTAAGAAAGGTTTTATACTAGTTTTGTTCGTATTCCCCTCATATTTTCTACACAGGTGTACAGCCATTTGGAATCTGCCCATGTCTGTGGCACATACATTTTAACTGAGAAAATAAGCGTTGCTACATCTGTTAATATTTACAGTCTATGGTTCAAACAGATTCTATGATCAGTGTTGATGAATGTTGTCTTGCCCTGTTGTAATTTAGGGCAAGACACAAATGGAAATTGAATTGAACGTAATTTGTTAGTTTGTGGTTTCACGCTTTGAAAGTTATATACCCAAGCTTGGCCTTCACTCATAATTTATGTTGTGTGCTAATAATGCTGTCGCTTAAAACATTATTAGCATGGAGACAAGTTTTTGATCTCTCACTGTGGGTATAAATTTGGATATGTCAGATAATCAATCAGGGCATATTAAAACTATGAGCCCGTTTTCCCCATTTATGGTCCCTTCAGCGAACCTCAGCTGTTTTACCATTTATTCTCCTGCCTTGAAGTCAATGAAGTGTCCCTCTTTATCTATTGTGTTATCTTGCATTCAATCAGGCAGACAACTTTGTTAGGGAGATGTATTTACCTTGACATGTTTGGCTGCTCAGCCTGAGGCATCTCTACCAAAGCTGTCATCCTAAATGAAAGCAATATACACATAACTGAAGACATAAATCATGTTATCACAGTGCATACCAGTTTGTCCTTTGTATTTGACCCTTTCTTATACCGATACTGCAAACTGTCAGTGTCAGGAGCAAAGGACAACCTCAGTAATGCAGGAGCCAGTATCTTAAAGCTTTGGTACTTAACTTTCAAACCAGAAATAGTTCTTTACTGTGCTAAGGTTCCATCCATCCATCCATTTTCCTTCCCCTTAATACATTTTTGGGTCAGGGGGGGTGGCAGTCAGAGCTGCACCCGGTATACAGAGCATCAGATTAAAGTTAGAGATTTTAAACTTGCTTCTTTATTACGCTAAAGTTACAGATTCTATGTTATTGAGTTATTTGTCACAGTATCTTGTGTTGTGTGCCTCTCATTCCTACTGATCTGTGACTGGTGATGCAACAATTATATTTCCCTGTTGCAGAAGAATAAAGGATAATTTAAACATCTAGGTATAGCATGACTGTATTGGTGGAGCTGAAGTTGGTTGGATGACACTGTCAATGTGCCTCAATGGCAACATTGTGTTAGCAGCAGAAGGGCCACATAAAATGACACAGAGAGAAACTATAAGGTATTCACAGGTATTCAAAGCCTATAGGATTTTTTTATATAGCTGTTGCCCAGACCCTCCTCCAGCGTCATGGAGTAAGATGAAGTGGGCATGGAACAATATCCTTGATGAGGACAGCAGTAACTGATGCCAGCAGGTTCGACAACCTCAACCACTGGCCCTGCAACAGCGGTAGTAAGTATAAGTGATGCATGTTCTGTGTTGGACACTCGGATCTTCATGTATCATACTGCATCATACTGAGCATGTATAGGGCAGAATGCATTTATATAACATGGATATCTACAGTAAACTTTCTTGAAATTACCCTTGGCATCAATCTTTTTTATTTATTTTTCAGCTGTTGGGAAAAAGAAAAGCCTATAGAACGTATCTGTAGGCTACTGACATTTCTTTCGATTGCCGATTGGAAATTTCATCCATCCATCCATCCATTTTCTTCCCCTTAATCCATTTCTGGGTCGGGGGAGTGGCAGTCAGAGCTGCACCCAGTACACAGAGCACCAGCCCCTCACTGATCCTCCTGCAGGTGGTGAGTCCACAGGAGCTGAGATCTTCCAGCGGGGGCTCCAGGCAAAGTGGAGTTAAGTGTCTTGCCCAAGGACACAATGACAGCAGACATCAGTGGGAGTCAAAGTGGAAATTTCATGTTTTGAAAATATTTGTTTGTGAAAAAAGATAGGTATCCCAGCTTTAAGTCTATCTAGCTTGACATATTCAACAGATTTTATCATCAAAAAATACAACAACGACAAGTATTTTACAGAGAATTCCAACATGATCCCGTATGCTTCCCCATCTCTCCTCCTCATTAACCTGGACCTGTTCCCTTCTACCCAGGACCTCCATGGCGTCTCCTCTTGTTGCAGTTTTTCTTCCCCGGCTCGTAGCATCAGCGCACAGGCTCTGACAACCGCTAAGTCCCTCATTATCCGGCGTGAGAGAGTCCGGAGACAAACACAGGGAAGGCTGCAGCCGAGACAGCAGCACAGCACAAATTGCCTCATGGAGCTCATTGAAATGCAAGCGGCGGGGTCCACACTGTGGTGGGAGGATGCAAGTTAGCACTGGGAATGCTGCAGGGATATGAGAAGATAAGAAGAAAGGGGTTAGAGGGCTATTTCTAATCCAACGTGTCACTGGAAGGGATATATATGGGTGACATCTGACATCTAGTCATAGGGAGAGGGATGTCCCATAGCTGTGACTGACTACAACAGCACATATGTGGCGATAATTAGGAGAAAGATGGACAGAATGGTAGGGACAAGTAATGGCAGTATACGCTTGTTGGTGGGATCCAGTCAAGCAAACAAATCTGTGAAAGCTATAGTTTCAGTTTTGAATAGATCAATTGAATATTTGCTTTCATTGGCACTTATACAACAAAATGCAAGGAAAAGATTGCATTAAAATTATATGTATTGGCATGTTTTTTATTAGTAATTTGTAGCTGTATGATTTGACAATTAGACCCGGCAGACACATGATGAGGTACTAATATCTATTGCGTTTATACATTTGGCAATTAAACCCTGGGAAAAATATGGCAAGGAAATATGAGCTTGCAATCCCCCCCAGGGTTAAGGAAGCTGAGCCGATAACATGACGATACTCCACTGAAGATGTGGTGACGAGGAGGAGGTGGGTTGCTGCAGTAGCTTGATGCTGCAGGATGGAGACCCTCTGTTTAACGTAGCCGTGAAGTGACGATGATGAGTACAGGGGCAGGTGTTTAGAGGGAGGACACAGTGGGCACCAATTATTGTGGTGACTATTTAACTTAATCCTCTAACAAAAATTGAGCAGAAGAACATTACTAAATGTTGAATTATTACTGTTACATCAATATTCATAGTGACAATTCACACAGTGGCCTTTGTGATACATCTGTCTGAGTGAAAGCCTGGATGGACTCCACAAATGTCAATCTAATAATATAGTAAGTAAGTAAGTAAGTAAGCTTTATTTATATACCGCCTTTCACAGACCAGAGTCACAAAGCGGTTTACAATTGTTATTTTTTGGGCACTTGTCCTCTCACTCCACACAGAGATGGGAGCGAGGTCGCCGAACAGGAGGCGCATGCCAGACCTATTGTACATATTTTTAGTGGTAGGGGAAACCGGAGTACCCGGAGGAAACCTACGCAGGCACGGGGAGAACATGCAAACTCCACTCAGAAAGGCCCTGGTCCGGCCGGGATTCGAACCCAGGACCTTCTTGCTGAGAGGCAAGAGTGCTATCCACTCAGCCACCGTATAACATGATGTCCCCCTGGTGGTCACATATAGACACTAAACCCTGTATATTTTTGTAATTCCCTATCTCTGCATATATTGAAAAAATAATTAAAGCACATTTGCATGATTTTAAAGCTGTCGGCCATAAACAGCTGATCTGTGTGTGTATCCTGTGGTTGAAGACTTTCGTCTCGACCAGACACATGTTGGACTGTGGTCACAGCTGTAGCATAAGCTTCATGAAACTGGATTAAAGCAGATGTGTGTCTGATAATAGGCTTACATCGATGCTTTGACTCTGGACTGTGAGATGTTCATGTTAAACCCATTAGGATCAGGATGTACAGACAGGCAACAGGCCAAAAGGCATCATGCAGTGACAGTGCTGGGACAGAGGAGAGGGATTTAGGATTACAGACCTCCGAGACGCAGATGCAGCAGAACTAATCAAACTATTGTGAATGTAACCTACACTGCAGCGGTTGGGCTAGACACAAACCCAGGGCTAAGCAATTAAAACAGGAAGAAGAGAAATACTCGTTGAAAACAAGGGGGGTGACGTTTATTTTGCCTATATAGTACTTAATGTAACCTTTATTTGCCATTGGCACTTGAATTACAAACTAAAAATGTCATGTGACTGGTGTAATTTGTGGAACCACGATTTCCTTCTGGACCTAGGTCATATTATGTGGCCCTGTTGCTTGCTAATCCAAAGTAGCTTTTGAGATCATAAACTTCACAGAACCATTCAGCCATTTTCAGATGTAAAACTCAGAAACTCCTGTATCCAGGTGTCCGGAATAGATGCCCGAGCCACCTAATCTGGTTCCTCTCGACGTGGAGAAGCAGCGGCTCTACTCCAAGCTCCTCCCGTGGGATTGAGCTCCCCCCCCCCATCTCTAAGGAAGCACCCAGCCACTCGACCGCTTGCATCCGAGATCTCGTCCCTGGAAAAACACACACTGCTAAAACACACACAGCAGAAAACACACCCTGCAAAAATATCACTGTAAAAACACACATTGGAAAAATACGCACTGGAAATACACACACTGCAAAAAACACACACTGGAAATATACACACTGGAAATATACACACTGGAAATACAGACACTGCAAAAACACACTGTAAAAAGACACTGGAAACACACTCACTGGAAAAACCCACGCTGCAAAAACACACTCTTGAAAACACAAACTGAATAAAACACACTGCAAAAACACACACTGCAAAAATATACATTACAAAAACAAACACCGCAAAAACACACACTGCAAAAATAAACACTGCAATAACACACACTGCAAAAAACACACACTGCAAGAACACATGCTTCAAAAGCACGCAATGTAAACACACACTGGAAAAACCACGCTGCAAAAACACATACTGCAAAAATAAACACTGCAATAACAAACACTGCAAAACACACACTGCAAACACACACTGCAAAAACACTCACTGCAAAAACAGGCACAGCAAAAAAAAAAAGGAAAAAAAACACACACTGCAAAAACACATGCTTCAAAAGCACGCAATGTAAACACGCACTGGAAAAATACACACTGCAAAAACAGACACTGGAAAAAAACACACGCTGAAAAAACATACACTGGAAAAACACACACTGCAAAAACATGCGCTGCAAAAACATGCACTGTAAAAACACACTGCAAAAACATGCTCTGCAAAAACACAAAATGCAACAACATACACTGGAAAAACACGCATTGCAAAAGCATGCTGGAAAACACACACTGCAAAACACACACTGCAAAAACATGCGCTGCAAAAACATGCACTGTAAAAACACACTGCAAAAACATGCTCTGCAAAAACACAAAATGCAACAACATACACTGGAAAAACACGCACTGCAAAAGCATGCTGGAAAACACACACTGCAAAAGCATGCTGGAACACACACACTGCAAAAAGGCACACTGGAAAAAAAAAGGCTAACATGTGTTTGACAAAATGTCCAAACAATACTAAAAATGATCAAACTGTACAGTTCACATGTCAGAATAGGAGCATGTTGAAGACCGAGTCTTATCGTTCATGCCCCTAAAAACAAAACACTTCAAGTTTTTTGATGAGCGCCTAGAAAAAAAATACAATATACACACGTTTAGTTATATAAAATATACACACGTTTAGTTATATACAATATACACACGTTTAGCTATATACAATATAGTTCATGTGACTTTTCCAATTAAGTTTATTATCTATAATTTGACTCCCAAAAATTTTTTTTTTTTTTCAATAGTTGTATTTCCGGTAATAATTTATTTCTGCTCTGAATGTTTTCTAGTTATGAAAATCATACATTTAGTTTTTTTCCAATTTAGATATAAATAATTGCTATCAAACCATGTTATTAGTAATTTTCAGCCGTTTCCACGCGGAAAGCCTTGAGTTCTTGGAGTAAATCAGCCATGCCAAACGCTGCGTCACCGCCTTCTTGTTCATTTGTCACTTTACTCTTTTCTGGAGTTGGACAGGCAGTTTCTGTATCATTTCGGGGTTTACCTCTGGGCTTTGTCATAATTACTTTAAAGAGAACAAGTTTACAACTGAAAGTATTGTAGAAAATCTCAGAAATTAATGATCAGATTGCAGAGCTCTCACAGGCCGTGCACATCTTTGACTGAGGAGACAGTAGTGCCTGTGGTGATCGGTGCACTCCCAGTTTGGAAAATACACACTGCAAAACAAGCACTCCAAAAACACACACTGCAAAAAAATGCACTGGAAAAGACACGTACTGGTCACAACACACATGCTGTAAAAACATGCACTGTAAAAACACACATGCTGCAAAAACATACACTGCAAAAATATACACTGCAAAAAACATACACTGCAAAAACACACAATATTTGCACAGACGATTTACACTGCAACCTATTTCTCTTTTGGATGAAAGCAGTTTGATTGAAAAATATCTGCACAGATGACATTTACATAATCCTCTCAGATGATCAGTGATGTTTAATGATTAGAATTGTGCAGAGTGATGTTTCTTTCATTGTAAGCAACAGAAAGTATATGTTGCAATAAAATAATAAAACTAAATTTGTATTACCACATATATGATTATACAAAATGCTGTTATAATAAAGCTGATTCAAGCAATTTAGAAGCATACACAATTATTAAAACTCCCCCCCAACGTAGTATTTTATGTTACTTTATTTTTATATATTGTCTTATATACTTTGGGCCATAACAAGTTGATACCGTGCCCACTCTGGTCTAAGGGGCAAAAAAACCCTTTTGTGATCCAAAACTATATTTTTTACATACTTGTAAGTGACCTGTGAGTCACTATTTGACGTTTTGTGCCGAGCTCCATTTCTGTGATAAAGGCATGCATGTAAAAACCAGTGGTTGAAGCAATTATTACATCATTCAATGTGTGCGTGGTTCTATCATTTGGTACCACAGCTTTAGCTATAGTCGTTTGAGTACATCTATGAACGTCCACTAGATGTCAGCATTGCCTCACAACTGATGCATAACTCTGCTTGAACTGTCATGCAATTGAACTAAACAGACATTAACAGGAAAGCAGAACTAACAAAAAAACAAACTAAAATGTATTACATTGAGTATAATATGAATTTTTTTAGCCTTGTAGAATATGGCTCCAGAGTTTAAAATGAAGAGATCCTTAATTCGTCCCACAGTGGGGAAATGTCAGTGTTGTATCAGAACAGGAGTGAGGAGGAAAACTAACTAATAATAATAACTAATTAAATAAAATAAAACCTCTAACGTCAGCATAATAGGGAATTAAATATAACATTTCTAACTTTAATATTATAAAGAAGCAACGACTGGCTTGATTTTCTTTGGACACTAAAATATAGCCATTAATTGAAATTATCCTTCTCTATGTCCTCCAAATATGAATCACAGTCTATCTCATGCCAAAAACTATACACACATCTCAAGCCGAGACCTGAATGCTGTTATTCTTTCCCTTTCACAAAACCATGTGGAAAATGCAGTTATCCTGTATTAGCAGCAGTGACAGTAGTTACAGAGGGTAGCGTGTGTGGTCAGGGGCAGATGAGTGATGTATTGGGAATGTTGGCGCCGCCTTTGATTGAATGAAATGTGGTCTGAAGTGATCTGATAAGCACTAGGCGTGGACCGCGTGCACCAGACTCTACTCATGCATGCTCCCTCTAAATAACACACGAGGAAGTGGAGATTTCTTTTCAAGTGGAAGGAGCTGCAAGAATATGGAGAAAGATGGTTGTTGAAGCCTGTTATTTGGTTGCATGGGCAGAGGCAGAATCTCGTGGAGGTTGGTTTTATTATGATAACTTATGTGAAATCATTGTTGGTTTTTATCAAACATTTATATGCTGTTATTTGACCTCAATAAGTGCATTTCAGTTGTCATCAGCTGTGCCCAAAAACAAAACATTCAGTAGTCAAACATTGCAAATGAATTGAATTGAGTTCCAACGCAATTGTACGATACACACTCTAACTTTTTTAACTCTGAATGAAGCATTTTCATTTGTAACACTTAATAATAGTTAAACAAAAGTCACAAAAGTATAACTCATCAATTATGTTATAATAAAAAGAATGGCCAAAAAATATGGAACCAAATCACCTCGGTTTAATGTGGGGAGTTTAAAAATATGTATGAGTGAATGTGGCATTTTGTTCTGTGAAGTTGTGTGTTTATGGACAGCATACGTGGCCAACCAAACTCTTTTTAGATATCTCTGCAAAAACGTTCTCTAGAAATTTGTTTCAGTCAAATGTATAAACAATCCCATATCCACTGATCTTTCAGGATTAGTATTTGATTAATCAAAACAATAATATGACTTCTTAAGTAATCACTAATTACAGCCTATTGACTGTTCATATTATTGTATTCATATGCTTGTGTAGTAAAATTGTTTACTTTGTGGATGATAGGAAACCTTATGTACCGATTGACTGTCGGTACTTGGCAAGATGTCATAGCTTAAGGAAAAAAAGCCTGCATTCTTATCTTAGATGCAGTTTACAATATAACAAAGAAAAGAAAAGAAACTAAAAAGCAGCGTTCATTTGCGTTGCTGAACTTCATGGATCTATGGTCTCTCTTCAAGTAGATCATTTGAACTCTAAACTGCCGGCTCCGACCTGCAGATGAACAAATCACTGTCATTGCATTAGATATAGGAGCTGGGAGTGAGCGGGTGAGTTGTTCTAAATATAAATTCAAGCTGAGGTCCATAATAAATCTAAATGTGATGTTTGTGTTTGTGACAGATTGAGGCATGAACCAAAGATTTAAATCAAAAGGAGATTATTAGGAACATATGTGCGAGAGTAAACATCCATAAATGGTTTTCAGTTCCACCGCTAACCTCAGTAACATTTTTCCATTTCGAGGCGGGCACTTTGACATGTCACTCATAGCAACAAAAAAGAACATGTGATAGCCAATAAGAAGACCTCAGTGAAGGGAATGGTCATAATGCGCTGGTGGTGCCCACAAACTTGCCGTTTCATACACTCGGCTTTGCATTTTCCTCCACAAATGATAGTGTGCAAGAATATGGCTAAGATATGCTTCGGTTGGTTTTCCTTCACCTTGCCAAGGTTTTTTTTGCATGTCTGTTTGAAGAATCATGAAGAGGAAAGTTGTATCAACAACTGAAAGCATGTTCTTGCACATGTTTCTTTGATCATGTGGCTTATATGATCTGGAGAAATGTCTCATTCATTAATCCTCTATAGCAGGCCTATTCAATTTGCAGCCCAGGAGAAAAATCAGGTTGTCTATAATATGCCAACAGCCTACTGTCAAAACACACACCAAATATAAATGTCATTGTGCACATTATTGTTTAACCCTGTAGCCCCCTTGATCACAAATATCCAACATTTTTGGTAAAATGCATGAACAAATGTGTGTACCCAAGAACCTGAAGAAGCAAATAATAATAATGATAATACATCTTACTATAATTTATAAATCACTAATACATATACATTTATAAAGCATAATCCTCATCAGTCATAATAAAACAAAGTCAAAATAATTAAGATTAGATACAGAAAAACAAAGCAGATATAGGGAGCAAAAGAGGAAATAAAAAATAATGATAAAGTGAAAGTGCGAAATACAAGAGGTAAAATATGCTCCATTGCCAAACCGGGTTATTGAATGCTTTCCAAAAAGAGTACCGATCATTTTTTTCATCAAATATTTTTATGACTGGGTTACGGTGCTAAATTAAATCTGTGATGTCAAACAAACAAGGGAGCATCTGTCTTTGAAAAACCATGGCCCACATATCGGCAATTTCACTTTACATATAGAAAAACAAATTTACCTGTTGAATATGGTCGAAATATTGCACTTGTCACTTGTAATTAATATTGTGCCATTTGGAGTTTTGTTAGTCAGAATGAATCCAAATGTGCACCCTTTTCTCGTAAGCTTGTGTTAAACAAGTCTGACCTTTTTTCAAGGACCGAGTATTTCTCCTAAGTGTTGGTCAGCAAACACAGTCTGTAGCACCAAACTGTCATTCTTAGTGGATCTCACACGGCTACACGAAAACTGAACCATCTCCAGCCGGTTCCCACAGCTCAGAAGGCACATTATCTGGAATATTGCAATTTCACACTCAGGCTATGGGGAATTTTTCATCCAATTTTATGCTCTCCATCAGGGTCATGAAGTAGTAGTAATTATCCTGATTTGCCTCTGTGAGAAAAGGATTTTGACATGGACAAAAATACATGTTTATCAGTGTGATCTGTTGACATCTTGGTGGGAAATGCCAAGAATGTATTTGGGATTTTCTCTTGTTTTAGGTCAAAGCTGAAGTTTAGGTTGCTGAGAGGCCGATAGCAACAAATACTCGCTTTGTGTACCAGATTCAGAGTTGTGTTTACTTGAGGGGTGTACCCAAAGAACGGGCAAAGGAGATTTCTTTTTTCCAAGAATGTTCAGCAGGATAGAAACTCACAGGTCACAAGTCAAAAGACATGACTTGCAAGCTAAACAGTTCAGATTGTTAGAGCTGATGAGGTCTCTGATTTTCAAAGAGTGAGGGACTTTTTGAATACATACTGTACATGTGTCATTCTGTAACAAACTCTGACCTCTGACAGACACAGATAAATACTGTAATAGAATTATGTTTATTAAGTTACGTTTGAAAGAAGTAAATTGGTTGCCGCATGATTGGCACTTAAAGGCAGAATGTTGAATGAAGTATTGAGGAGTGAACTGAAATTGAGATTATGAAAATGTTATGAAAATGTTCAAGCTGATGTGATGAGCCAAAGATTTGGAGAAATGTCCCTCTATTGAGGTGGTGATGACATGGGGAGGAAGAAGGTTGTGGCAGGGGCTGAACATGTAAAATAAGCACAAGTATTCCAGACATGTTCCAGCAGAAGTCGATTGCCGATATGCAGAGGCACAGGTGTGTGATTGTGAAACAGGCTAGAGTGGGGTCAGGTGAGATAGAGCCCACAGGAGAATGGACCAAACCAGTCTTCCGGTCATGTTAGTTTGACTGGCATTCACATGCCTGAAGGTTTGGAACCAAGCTAGCTCTCAGCCAGTGTGCAGCAGCCAAAGAAAAGAGTCCTGCCTGTACAATACAATCTGTAAACAAATGATGCAGACTTACCTTATGAGAAAACAAAGAATATATAACCAAACATTCATGCATTTCCAACAAGAACCTGGCAAGTTGTTGAATAGAATTTGTAAGATTGTAAAAATGTGTTTTGTCTTGTTGAGTTAAAATGTTTTTGTGGTTCTTTTGAAAGACAAGTTATTTGTATCACTGAATCAACACCCCTCCAACACAATGTATGAAATCCAAGTGGTGTTAAAAATCATACATTGGGGAAACAAGACGCACATTCTACTCAGATAAATAAGCATGAAAAAGCAAGAAGAACAGGAGACAGCGGGTAAAATCAGGACAACCTCAGTCCTGCACAGCATGGCCTTGGTCCTCGTTCTGCAGCTTGAGTCCTGAATCTATAGCCCGTCTGTCTCTGTGGAGCGGATCCCTCAGTCAATGTGGACCTCCCTAGGTTTCTCACTTTTCTCCCACTGGGGTTTAGAGTTTTTCCTTGCCAATGCAGGAGGGTCTGTAATTCTGTTAGTGGGTCTAACAAAAAGGACTTTGGTGATGATCCTTGACACTCAAAAATTCTATAACAGATATTGGTCAACTCCCCCAATGGACCAATACCTATGTGTTCAATATTTTAAGTTTGATGTTTGAAATGCTTGATTCTCTGATCTGTGTTGGCGTTTTTTTAGTCCTCTGAGATAACTGCAGTTGTGATTTAGGGCTATACAAGAATACATTGAAAAGAATTGAATATGGCCGCGAAGGGAAACAGTCGAAATAATAGTAGTTCTTTTGATTTACTTTTGAGTGTCATGTTAAGAGCATGGTGTGTTCAAAGCAAGCAGAGGACAAGCTAATATTTGAAGATATTACTTTATTAATATTATTGTTAAAATAGATGTAAAAATAAAGCTGGTCCCACAGAGTAATCTTTTTCTTGACAAATGGTTTAAATGTGTATGATTTGTTTCACATTCACAACATCATAATTAGGTACAAGCGTAACATGCTTGGGTCTTTACTATGTATTATTGTAAACTTCCAAATGCAGATTTTATTTTTAGCAGTACGTCACCATCACCACTCAGCGTCAAACCATATTAATGCTGAAATCTCCCTTTACCCTCGTGCCCTTCTCCAGCGTCACTTTTGGTTTCCATCTGAACTATGTGACAAACCATTGCAGCCTAGAAATGAAAGGTTAGCAGCATAATTACATGAACCGCGACACTGCAAACTCCCTGTCATGCATCAAATTCACTTTTCCAAACACATGGCCGACATCATAACAGCCCATAGAGCTAATGGTGCTGAGGGAGAAGGTGCCATCCATCGTAACATGACACTTATAGCATTCAGATCAGTGGAGCAGAAGAGGGATGGAGCCAAATGAAGTGGTCTGGCCTTTTGAAGTGGCACCTCCCACAGTTCATGGCCACTGTCTCATCTGAGGCTTTTAACTAAATCATTGCGTGTGCTTTTGTAGCATAGGCCACAGAGGGTGTAAGGAAAAACTCAAAAGTGAAATATATAGCTTGGCTACAGTAAATCAACATACACTAAAGGCTAATCGCTGATCTCAGATTATACAAATTGAGAATATATTATATAAGTAATTAAGTTATCCCAATTTTAAAATCAGAAGATTGACACTGTTTCAACAATTATCGGGCTGTCTCCATTTTGCCAGTTTGAAAAAAATATATACTGGAACAAATCTGACTGCTCACATCAAAGGACCTCAGTCTTCTCAATAAGATAAGATAAGATAGTAGTTGTATTTGAATTTGTTAGCATCAAGTTTTAGAACTCACATACTTGAATATGTTTAATTCTTCTAAAGGTCCCAATGTCGTCCGCGTAGGAAAATCGTGTCCTTTGCGTTTGACCCATCCTGCAATGCTACTAAGCTTTGTCAGGAATTCCAGAGCTGGAGGGTTTAACGTAGTGCTTGTTTGAGGGAAAACCGGAGAACCTGTAGGAAACACTTCTACAGGAGAAACATGCTAACTCTTTGGGCTGTTACAACTCTATCTTCTACCTTGTCATCAAATTCACAAGTAAAAGGAAGATGCCTTATGCACTTTATATCCCGATGCTAGAGGCAAATAGTGCATTTAGAAGCTATCTCTAATTGAGTATTATCAACCAATAATCCTGCTTGTATTCAGTGAACAAACAAAGGGGTCAGTGAGTCCTGTTGGAGCTGTGTTTGTGTGTAGAGCAAAGTGAATAGGGAGTTAACATGTGACTGCTGTTTCCCGTAAGCAGCAGCAGCGGTGGGTGGTTCTGTCCGTTTTAGACCCAAGGCCCTACTCCTCACCAGAATTTAGGTGGTATTTTATTATTTCAGTTCAGCCTGTCCATTCACAAGCTACAATTACTCCCTTACATATATTTTTCTCTTTTTTTTCAAATTACATATTCTGGAGGATTGGGTTTCCCTGCCATGTATTTTAACTCATTCTATTTTCAGACATCTTTCTCTGTTATTACTTTTCATTTTGGGTCTATAGTTCCTTTAATCTCTGTGTTATGATCTCCAGTTTTGATGTTTTGTCTGTAACAGTTCAAAATATAAATTAATCTAAGAGCATTGGAGGATGTATGTGAGGGCGGTGGCATTTGAGGTGAATAGTTCAATACAGGTGAGGTCAAAATTAAAGTTGTTTATGATACAGAATTGTATTAGTATATAACTGCATTGACATACAGTATATAGTACACAATACAATACAATTTATTCTTGTATAGCCCTAGGTCACAACAGATATAGATTCAGATTCAGATTCAGTTTATTTGCCATTTGCAGTAAAAAAAACCCACATTGGAATACATTAGCAAAAAGTCTCCAGTGTGCACAGACAAATACAGACATAAAACAACATTAAAAGACAGAAATAAAACAAATAAAACACTAAACAAATGTCACTGTGAAATTGATCGACTAAAACAGTTCAAAACAAGTGAAAATCATTAAAGTGCTCTGTTCACACTGATAACAGCTTGTGGATAAAAACTGTTAGCGTAACGAGATGTCCTGCATCTCAGAGAGCGATATCTTCTGTCAGAGGGAAGAAGCTGGAACATGGCTTAACCAGGGTGGCCAGAAGAGTCATTAACAATCCTAAGAGCTTTGTTTAAAAGTCTGGATTTATAAAGAACCTCCAGAACAGGAAGCTCACAGCCCACGGTCCTCTTTGCAGAGCGGAGCACCTTGTTTAAAGCTCTCTTTTCTTTATCTGTGATGTTTCCAAACCACACAGACACAGAAGGCAAGGCAAGGCAAGTTTATTTATATAGCACAATTCATACACAAGGCAATTCAAAGTGCTGAACAAAACAAGAAAGCATTAAAATCATAAATAATCACAGAACATTAAAAAGAAAGATAAAAATATAAAATCCCTCAGTTGTATGCACAGCTAAACAGAACTGTCTTTAACCTGGTTTTAAACATTGTCAGAGAGGAGGCCTGTCTCACATCTTCAGGAAGACTGTTCCAGATTTTAGCAGCATGAATCTGAAAAGCAGCCTCCCCATGTTTAG
The DNA here is from genome assembly GCA_964034765.1 of Knipowitschia caucasica. Classification (NCBI taxonomy): domain Eukaryota; kingdom Metazoa; phylum Chordata; class Actinopteri; order Gobiiformes; family Gobiidae; genus Knipowitschia; species Knipowitschia caucasica. Next base: position 8,320,011 of record OZ035843.1, read on the forward strand.
TTCTGACTCTGGGCACTAACAGGAGTCCAGTCCCTGTGCTCCTCAGAGTCCGGGCTGGTTCATATGGGACTAACATGTCGCTAATATATTTGGGTGCGAGGCCATGGAGAGATTTGTACACAAGCAGAGCTGTTTTAAAGTCTATTCTCTGAGCCACAGGAAGCCAGTGCAGAGACCTGAGAACTGGACTAATGTGGTCGTACTTCCTGGTTCTAGTCAGGACTCGAGCTGCTGCATTTTGAATGTACTGCAGCTGTTTTACAGCCTGTTTGGACAGACCTGTGAGCAGGCCATTGCAGTAGTCTAACCTACTGGAGACAAATGCATGGATAAGAATCTCCAGGTCTGCTTTAGACACTATGTCTGCTTTAGACACTATTTAGCTGAAGGAAGTTGTTTTGCATCCACTCACTGATCTGTTGGATACAGTGAAGGAGTGAGTCCACTGGTCCATGTTCTCCTGCAGTCAGTGAGACATAGATCTGAGTGTCGTCTGCATAGTTATGATAGGAAACTTCGCTTAACTGACCTAACGGCAGCATGTAGAGATGGAACAGAAGAGGTCCCAGGATCGACCCCTGTGGTACTCCACAGGTCAGGGCCATATGATCTGAGACACAGTTTCCAATCTCCACAAAGTACTTCCTGTCCTCAAGGTAAGACCTAAACCAACTTAGGGCGGTGACAGCAACGCCAACCCAGTCCTCTAGTTTCTGTAAGAGGATCTCATGGTCGACAGTGTCAAAGGCAGCACTTAGATCTAACAAGATTAAGATTGAGACTTTGCCTGCGTCAGTGTTCAGCCGGATATTGTTTGTAACCTTAACAAGAGCAGTCTCAGTGCTGTGGTGGGGTCTAAAGCCGGACTGAAACATATCAAATGAGTTGTTGATTATAAGAAATCTAGTAAGCTGTAGGTAGACAACTTTTTCAAGGACTTTCCCCATAAATGGCAGATTTGAGATGGGACGATAGTTGTTAAGTACCGTAGCATCGAGACTGCTCTTTTTTAGCAGGGGCCTGATGACTGCAGTTTTCAGGGCCTTTGGGAATATTCCAGAATGAAGGGACATGTTTACTATCTGTGTGAGTGAAGGTAACAGACTGCTCAGAACAGACTTCAGAAATCTAGTGGGTAGTACATCCAAGCTGCATGTGGAGGAGCTCAAACTGGAGATTATCTCATGGACAGTTTTATCATTTACAGGTGCAAAGTGAGTTAGCTCAGAGAGCCTTTCTGGCTGTTGGATGGTTATCTGTGGATTGGAGACAATGGCGTTTTTGATGCCTTGAACCTTGTCATTGAAAAAATTAGCAAACTCATTGCATTTACGTTTGGAAGTAAGCTCTAATGGCATTTGAACAGGGGGGTTTGTTAATCTATTAACTGTTGAGAACAGAACACGCAGATTGTTGCTGCAGCCTTCAATCATTTCAGAAAAATACCTTTCTCTCGTACTACGTAGCACCCGGTTAAACTCGCACAACTTATCTTTTTTTTTTTTTGTGATCAATTTTTTATTATTATTTTCAAGGAGAGTGCAGGGATGAGTACAGCTCACACCCCCAAAAAAAAAACCATCAAAAAAAAAAAAAAAAAAAACAAAATGACAAAACAAAAAATACAAACAAATAAAAACAAAATAAAAACAAATTGAAATAATAATTGAAAAGTAATAATAATAATAAAATAATAAATAATATAAAATAACCATACATTTTCCAGGAAGTATTAGAATACCACCTATTGAAGCTTTTAGTAGCTTGAATACGTACAATTTAATAAAACAGTACTGGGAAGGAGATTAAATTAGTGTGTAAAACAATGACAACAGAGAGAAACAAAAGGGAGCAAGGCAAACCTCATCCCCCACCCCCTACCACCCGCCCCCTAGGACCCGAACCCTCCGCCCCCCCCAAAACCCCCCAACCACCCCGGCCCCGACCTTATGCAGTATGTTAGTCGTCGATATCCAGGTAGCAATAAGTTATTCCTTCTGCCATGAGAAGCCCTACACCAATTTACTCAGTGCTTGGATAATGGTGGAAAGTACTTTGTCCCAGTATTGTATGTTAGTTGGTTTTGCATGATGCATTTGTGAGACCCATTGTTCTAGTTTTACAATATCAACGAAGTCTCTAAGCCACTTTCTCGTGTTGACAAACTGTGGTGTCTTCCATCTGCAAGCAAGTATACGCTTAGCTGCTGTAAGACCAGCCAACCATACACGTTTTTCCATTATATTAAAACCGAGAGTGGAGCTGTCATTGAGAAGTAAAACTTCAGGAGTGCAGGGGATATCCTTCAATAACAAATCGGATAATAGTTTACAGACAGATATCCAGAAATTTTTAACCTCTGGGCAATCCCAAACCATATGGAGCACAACTTATCTTTGAAGATCTCGTAATCAACCTGGAGGTTGAACTTGCGCCACTTCCGCTCGGCCCTCCGGCACTTTCTCTTTTGTGCCCTGACCAAGTCTGCTTTAGCCCACGCCGCCTTCTGCTTATTTTTCACTATTTTAACCTTCACAGGGGCAACGGTGTCCAGAACATTCAAAACACTAGAGGTGACAGAGTTAAACAGTTCATCTACAGTAGAATACGATGCATTCTCAAAGTTTATCATTCCCATAAATAGTTCACTCGTATTTTCATTTATGTGTCTTCTTTGTACAGTTGCAGAGTCCACTGGTGGTTTGTTAGTGAAACACATGCCAAAAAAAACACAGAAATGATCCGAAAGAGCAACATCGACCACGTTTACATTTGAAATATTCACCCCCTTAGTAACTAACAGATCTAGAGTGTGCCCTCTGCTGTGGGTGGGGCCACTTACGTGCTGAGTGGGATCAAAGGATTTAAGTACAGAACTCAGCTCATTTGCATTTCTGTCATCAACATTATCCACATGAATATTAAAATCACCTGTAATAACCAAACTATCAAAATCTGTGCATACAACTGAAAGCAACTCGGTGAAATTATCAATAAAACTGTGACATGACTGCGGTGGCTTGTATAGGACAATGAAGAGTATTGGAGGAGATTGTTTTTGTTGTATTTTAAAAGACCCATATTCAACTGACGAAAACTTCCCAAGAGACATTCTATGGGAGACAAAGTGGTCTCTAAAAATGGCAGCTAAGCCTCCTCCTTTTTTGTTTTCCCGTCTTTCAGATTCAAACTTGAAATTTGGTGGTGATGCTTCTATTAAAACTGCATTTCCTGAATTTTGGTCAAGCCAAGTTTCAGCCATGAACATAAGATCAAGATTATGAGAACACATACAATTATTGATTAAAAAAGACTTGTTACAAAGAGATCTGACATTAAGCGTAGCAAGTTTCAAAGTTTCAGTATCAGTGGTTGTGGTCGGCTGATTCTTACACGGAACAAGAATTAGATTTTCCAGATTAGATTGATTAACTCCAGATGTTTTTCTGTAATGTACTCTTTGTGTTATCACTAAGGGAATGGCACAGGTGGCTTCATGACAGGGCCCCAGCCGGGTCTCTCCTCTAACTAGACTGCCAGTGGCTGCGAAGCAGAGACCCTGTGCATCCTAGTGTTTAGAGAGAAGAGGGGAAGGGGAAGGCGGGGGAGGAGGATGGAGAGGTGGGTGGCTTTTGGGTGTTGAACGAGGGGGGCAGGGAGGTGGAGGGGTTTTCAGAACCAACAAGTAAACTCTCAATGGTGCAGCGATAAAAGTTAAGCAGAATCTTAGAGTTAGTGGTAAATTCTCTAAATTTACGCAGAAAGTACAGACGCTGACGAGCTTTCTTAACGACTCGGTCAGTGTTTTTAACCCATTTCAGGTCGTTAGACAGAGTTAAACCCAGAAACTTACACTCCTCTACGATCTGCACCTGGGAGTTGTCGATTACGACAGGCAAATGAGAACTATTGCGACTGAAGTCCTAGACCAGTTCACATGTTTTCGATGCGTTCAACTGGAGGTTGTTAGTTTTACTCCACTGAACCACATTTTGTATCTCTGCTCTATAAGAGGATTCATCATTGTTACTGATGAGACCGATGATGGTGGTGTCATCAGCATATTTGATCATATAGTAGGTCCTCACAATGTATTCCACAGTTTATCATCACATTCAAAACTTCCTGGTTTGAAGCGGTTAAAACGCATGGTCTGCAATACAGAACATGCAAACCCAACCGAGGTCTGAATAACTGAAAACATAATAATGGATAAATCAAGTTGCATTGAAAAGTGAACCGCTTGCTGGACTTTCGAATGAAATTACTAATGTAAAGGTAAAAAGTGTTTCCTGTTCCGAACTCACTGTGCAATAAATTTTGCACATGAACATCAACTTTTTCAGATGGAATAGTAAAGATTACCACCCAATCAGGTCTCAGCCTAATACATTGAGTCACATTAAGTTTCAATTCATTTTTAATATGCCAACTTGATCCCACATGTTTTGCGTCGGTGTCCAAATATCCTTAACTAATATCAGAAAGTGCAATATAGAACCACATGCGTCACTATCCATTTACTGAGTCACTGTGTCCCAGAGCCTCATGCTGCTAACTAACAGATGTAAGCATACTGCTGCTAACATGTACAGATGCTAAATGTATAACTACATATTGCTTGCACGAGAATACATAATACCATATACTTGCCTCTTATTTTGCCAAATGTAATGTAATGTTTTTCTATTATATACCTTATGTTCACACTGATGTCTGCTGCCGTTGTGTCCTTGGGCAAGACACTTTACCCCACATTGCCTGAAGCCCCCGCTGAAAGACCAAGGCCATCTAGTCAATGGGCAGGAGGATCAGCGAGGGACTGGTGCAATGAGACTTGGGTGGCAGCTCCGATTGCCACCCTCCCCACCCAGAAATGGATTTATAAATGGGAAGACAATGACGTGACATGACATATACAGTATATTATGTTCATGATAGAGATCTTATACTTGTTTCTTTGATACTGAAATTGGAGATTGTGTTTCATTCTAAATAGTTTAGTTTGTGTTAAGTTATTATCCTCATTCCTACTGTTCTGTAACTTGTGATGCAACACTGAAATTTCCCCGCTGTGGGACAAATTAATCTTAATCTTATATGCCTAAATCACAGCAGCAGTTGTCTCAGAGTAATAGGGATTAGAGAATCAAATGCAATCATTTTCTTTACAGTAAAATAACAAACCAATTGGTCCATAGGGAGAAGGATGGCCAATGTATATACATGTTCTTCAATGACCTCAGATCCTCCTGCATTGGGACAACTCAAAAAACCCAACTCACCTGATTCTTTCACATAATTTTGCTTTTACAAGACTTCCTCGGCGGAAAGAAACAACCCAAAAAATATATATTAAAAAAAAACTTACCTTGGCCACTCAAAGCATCCTCATTACAGAGATATGCTATAATTTGTAGCGTTTTGCTACTTCGTCTCCCAGTTTGATTACATTTTACTGTCCTAAATCTTATATTCATGTATTCACACCGTAGCCAGCAATGACACTTTCACAAACTTACTTCCTATGCCATTATAGGCATTTTTGTGCAGTTTGTGGATTCATATTTTCAGCAAATTCTAAGATTTGTCTAAGCTGCTGCTGCTGCAAGTTGTAGCAAAACATTATAAACCAGTGAAAGTTGAACAGCATTTCGAAATGCCCTGCGAAAACAAACAGCGGACAACTCTTTAATTTCGATCCCAAACTTCGCGAACTTCGCTGGCTTGTGTCTGAAAGGGGAGCTTTTCAGAGCCCAGTGTAAACCCAGTATTACAGGCAGCAATACCACAAAACAGTGCAGCGGCTACTGTGCCAATCCAAACACAAGGAGCCCATAGTAATAGAGCAGTTCTAAATGTGGGACTGGTCTTTGTGGACGGAGATGCATGCGCAGAGGGAGGACCACTGCAGCCCTGAGGTTTACTCTCCAAAGATATGAACCACCGCAGACCCTGACAGAGGAGGAGAAAGTGGTGAAGTTAGAATGTGATGCAATAGTTGAGAGATTGTTGAGTTTAGAGTGGCTATAATGGACAGTAGGGTCTATGGTGGACACGTGTTTTCTTTGGTAGTCTAAGGTTAATGGTATTTGTTCACAATAGGGAAGAGCTTAAAAAATGCTGTCCCAAAAGCTGGCTAAAGTGTATCTTGTCAGTTGAAATACAAATTCGACTTGGTCTCTTCAGCTCTCGTCTCTAAAAAATTTCACTCTGGTATTTTTTAAAGATATATAAATTGATCAGTCATTTGACCAGGAGTGACATAGAAGAACAACATACAAGTTTTCAGTGTGGATACAATTACAGTAGTCTCCCATCCAAAAAGTAATCTTCCCATCTGAAAAAAAATGTATCTTAAAATTGTGAATTAAAGGTTCCCTAGATTAGAATATGACTTGATGGGAGTGAAAATATGTATTTTTGTATTTTTTGACATGTAAATGTCCTTCTAATTATGGTAGAGTTGTGTATTGAAAAATGAAAAGAACTGCAGAGACATACAAAGCGAGTGCATACATTTGAAGGACTGCACTTAATACAATTGGGTGAGAAATGGAGCAAATGAAGACAAATTAGGCCTGGGGACCTTGTTGATCAGATTTGTTCCTTGGACGGAGCATTCTCAGCATTGTTAGAAAACAGCTTTCACATGACAAGTATCTGCTGCTGCAGCTAACACAATTACACAGACATTACACAAATCGGGTTAAACGTGGACACTTCCAAGTACTAACATAATGCTCTCATTTTATTTTTCTAAATTGGTCGATTACTCGGCTGAGCAAGATGGATTTATCTATAATCAAAAATGTGTGGACTTTAATTGTGCGTTTGTAAAAAAATAACATAATTCATTTCCAATGAAAAAAATGAATAATCACAAGTGGGTGCAACACCGACAGGTTATGTTTGGACTACACACTGTTTACTTTATCTGTGTTTTATTGTTTTGTGTATCATATCAATGTTCATGTGTTTTCTTTCTTTTCTAATTCTTAATAGTAGCTGAAAGACATGTATGACTTTGTTATTGTTGTGTCTGTGTAGCACTTTGGAAACTTATTTTATAATGTAGTCCTTATCTAATCAAAAAACACAATTTATCAATAAATCAGAAGATAATTTTCAAATAATTACCATCCCATACACATTGTGCAATATACACATAGTATTTTGTAATACATACACAAATGTATTCGTATTGATGAATTTAGTTTGGTATTGGCCTGAAAACACATACCACCATCAGAGGGCGCCAAACCACAGCAAAAGTTGTTCACCAAATGGCAAAACAAAGTCTCCTTTATAATGCGGAGGCTAAATGAGTTTGTGAAGTTAACTCATCTCCCACTAAAGCAGGGCGGTCTTTCGTGTCAACTTGAAGCTGTTTAACCAACTGGTAAAACATGAACTGCAGAGTGAACTGTTTATGAGCAAGACACCTTCAGCAAAGTTTATCATCATTCATGGTTGTATGCGATTAAAATGGCAACGCAAGTGTCCAAACATTTGTAATAACAAAATCATTTCTGTTTGGCTGTATAGCTTTTCTGAAAAGATTTCCGGAGAAATTTCCAGAAAAAGTTACAATAAAACCTCCTCTTAATGAGTGATATAAATGGTAAGTATAACAGAAAAAGTCAAAAAGTTTTGACAACCATAAATGTACCCAAGCAGTGGTCACGCTCCCAAAATGAAAAGCCGTCACATTACTGCTTTGGGAGTTTTGTATTAACACATATTGATTTTATCTCTGTTTTTCACATGTATCAACAAACATCTCACCTCTTCACCCAAAGAGTCATATAGTGACTCACAAGGCTCTGTATACGTGTGTTATTGAACATTTTGAAAAGGACTCAATTTGAACGTTACAAACAGAAAAGTAATGACTTTCAAAAATGCCCGGTAAATGCCTTAATGAACCTTTAAATCCAAGTATTTAATGCTTATTGTTTAGCTTCTTTAGTCTGTGCCTCCTGTGGTAAAGATATAGTGAAAGATATTACCACTGTATTGAAGTTGGTTTTGTGGCCAAATGGTTTTCAATCAGGTTTCCCTGTTTTTCTCAGTTCTTTTGTTACTTTTATTTTTTCCATAAAATCTAACAATTTGTCAAAACAAAACAGCCCCTTTCATCTTCTATTGACTGTAAAATGCTTTTGTTGTGACCAATTTATGTCCACATTTTAAAATGCATTGTTTCAAGTCTCACAAAAGAAATTCCTGATTCTGAAAACAAGGAAAACAGTTTTTGTCATATACAAACTGTGTAGAGTTGTATAAATGCAGATCTTTTAAAAGTTTGATTATAGTGTAATGTGAATGTATCTTCGCTGGCCTGGTTATTAACGCCTTGTTCTTTCTGTGAAGGAACTGAAGGTACTGGATAAAGTGGGAGAAGATGGATAGAAAACTATTTAGGTAAAGGTAATTTTAGTTGTCAAAGTTAAATATTGCCATCAATTTCTTGCAGCCCTAAAAGCTCCATTTCAAACTCCCAAATGGTTAAATATGGACTGAATTGAGAATGCCCAATTTTTAAACCTTACAAAAATAGACTTGCTGATAATTGGTCCTGGCTGTAACGGACCCCAAAAGCACGAGTGTATAAAAGAGATATATTTTCCGGTTGCCGTGTTTTCCTCAAATTTCTCACTCGAGTGGCCACACATAAATTGAAACAAATCCATAATCCAGGTTGGATCAGGTCCTCTTTTCTGCACCGGGACCAGGGCCGAATTGATTTGTGGTTTGAATAATTGAGCGGCTTAGCAAACATGCGGAGGAAACACAACCGCTACGCACTCTCCAAAATTGGACATCAAATTGGCAAAGAGACAGGCGAGTGCAATAAATGAGGACTTTGGGGCTTTTTGGTTTTAATGTGGATTTTGTTATAGTCAGTGTCAAATTTTCGGCTTCTTCTGTCAGCCATTTTTAGACGTCATTATCGTAGCAATGAGAATGTCCACTGATTGCCACTTTAATTACATATTGACCTGCCCTATAAGTACATAACTTTGCACTATATACCTTGAAAGATTTCTATTGAAGCAGTTTTACCTCCAAATCATTGAGATACTATTATACTTATGTGCAATTATAGAAATCCAATCGACATATCAATACAGTTCTTCATCAGGGTGAGCAATTCTTGATTGCTATTGTTTTTAGATTATTATCCAAAGTACATGAAATTAGCAACTTTGTAAAAATTCATGATTTATTTGTCAAATCTGTGTAACATTTAGCAGGTCAAAATTCTGGCCATTCAGAAAACAAGATCCAACAATTTGAACTGCAGCAGAAAAAATATAGTCTCATTCGAAGCTATATTAGCAAGAAAGAAAAAGATAATCACATTTCCATAAGGTGTCTTGAAATGGATGAACAAAAATAATTTGTCACGCCAAATGATTATTGAGTGAATTATTAACATCATACAACATCTACTTGAGTAAAAGTGATTTAAATTAGGTTGTTGCACTCCATGTCTCAGGTAGTCACAGTATTATAGAAAAAAACAGAATTTGATTTGGTGCTAACAAGCTAACAAGAGATGAGCCAAGCCCCAGGTCTCCCCGGTGGAGGCCCATTCAAGTCAATGGCCTGTGCTCATTGGTGCAAGCTAAGAGTTGGCCACCCTAAAAATTTAGTAGAAGTCTGTTGCGTTTTGACCATAGTTCTGGTCGGGTGAACTTGAGTTTAGAATAAGAAAACGAGTTTCTTAAATGCCCCCAAACTCCAATCTGTGTGAAAGGTTCTGTATCAGCTGAAGACGAGGAGGTTTTGTTAATATTAGGTGGAAACATTTCTAGCCCATGAACATTTGGGATGCAATGCAAGAGGTGTCCTTTAGGCGTGTATACTAGGGAGGGGGCTTTGGCAATACAGATATTTAACAAGATGCATAGGGAAAGCATGTATACAGCACAGATCCTGCTTTTTTACATCAAGAGATTCATTTAAAACATTGCTTCTCTGGCCATTGTGTAAGAAATGGATGTCTTTTAGCCTAATTATTTTTCACATATTAGTACACACTATCCACCCGAAAACCACAATGAGTGAATGAACATTGCTACTGTTGATAAATGCAGTAAATCATGAATTGTGTCCAACTCACTCTCTGTTGCTGGTTATAGACTTTAGATTTAGAGCAGGTCTAATGTAACTCGCAGCTTACCTCTGAGCACTTTCCCAGGCAACCGCCCTCTCCACTCCTGCAGGGACTTATTAAAAAAACATATTATTTTTCCAACTGGACGTAAAAGTACAGGGAACAGTTTGTGCACCTGGATGTGTTGTGGTCGCTGTGGTTGTTAGGGCACGGCTCTGTTATGAAGAGGTTCAATGTGTGAAGAAACAAAACACTTTTACTTCTTTGTCATCAAATAAATACATCATATTCATTGCAGATCATGTTGAAGACTATTATTGGAACTCATTGTGGCAATTCCTGCAAAATAGAAAAAGTATCTCATTTAAAGAAAATTCTCCTCAACCTTAAAATATGTATTTATTTATGTGTCTTAACATTTGATGGACATATGACAACCTTAAAACAACTCTGTCACATTATGCATATTAGTGGTGGGGAAAAAAATCAATTCTGTTCAGTATCCCGATAATTCGTGCACACAATTCACGTCAACAAAGTAGTATTGTAATGTTTATTACATAATTATTTGATTTAAATTTTTCTCCTGTTCACTCTGATAATTTACGTTTCAGGGTTATGTTACTCTAGTATGTATTCTTATTGTGACTCTAATGGTACATGCTTCCCAATGCATAGGTACCATTTTTTTACACCCATCTCTGCTGGGTGTAGAAAAGCAATCTCTCCTTTTAAATAATAACTTGAGAAAAACAATCACTAAAAATAAACACTACTTAATTAACAATATTTTCTGTTTTGTGTTTCTGTTACGTTTTAGGACCACTGCACTTGTGACCTGGCTTCCCAAAGTCTCATAAGTTATTGCATGTTTGTAATACTTTCCCTTCCCTCGAATACCCCAACTTGCTTTTCAGTACATACAGTATATTTCTGAGTTCCCCTGACAAACTCTGACTCAGTTTTCCCTCCATTCGTCACTCCTCCATCTCGGTATAAGTGCATTTTGTCCACACAACTGTCGTGACGTTCTCATTGAGAGGGTGACATGTATCGCAGCTGCAAAGAGCTCCTAAAACCTCGCACGAACCCTAAATATGAAAAACATCTGTCCACCCGCAACCCGATCCGCCGTGTAGCAGTTGGTCTATATGCACGCCTGCTTTAAACTGCTCTTACCGAGACTTAATGGGGGATTAGTTTAACAAAAAGTCATTCACAACCATAACGAAAGTCAGGAAATGAGGACTCAAGTGTACATGCATTAGCTGTGTGTAAACGCTGGCCATAGTGAGGCTTGGCATGGACTCAGCCTGATGCATTGTCCGAGCTGGAAGCGGAGAAGGCTTTCTTGGAACAACAGGTGCAATATTTCCATTCTGAAGTTATGGCAACAGAACAAGTGTTTGTTTGGATAACAGTTATGCATAATATGTAGCCTATATGATGCAAGGATATAGGAGTGACACATTCTTACTTCGGCTCCTCTCCTCAGATATTTTATTTCAATTTGATTCAATTTACTTATGTATTGCCCCACATCACAAAAGTAGTCTTGGAGGACTTTACACTGCTTTACACTGCTTTCAAAAAAGATCAGAGAATCAAACAGTTTAAACACAAGAATTGCAATGATAAAGAAAACATAGGATGATTGATCCATAAGAGGCACATGACCAATGTCCATAAATGTTGATAAAGACCATAGATGTCGCTGAATGTTGAGCATCCTGGATCATCACTACTGTACTTAAACCCTTCTGCTCTAGCTTTTAACCGAAATATTCAAAGCTCCCCACAACACACATCCATGGAATAATGCCAATCATATTTTAAAAACATATATAAAACTAATAATAACAATACATGAGAAAATGTTTGTACATTGGTTACTGCATGATTAGATGGCATCGATTGAACATGGCAAACGATTATTATGACATTTAGTATGGGAAACTGACAAGAAAAAACATGAAAATGTTGCAAATGGGGCTCAGACACTGACGCTGAAGTGATGAGCTGAGAGTGATGTCCCACTGCTGATGTGGTGATTGGGAAGAGGCGAGTTGCTGCACGTGCTGTAAGCTTTACCTGCAAAATTATATTAAAACTGCTTAAATGCAGCAGGTGAAGCAGATGCTGATTAGCAAAAGCAGGTGATAGTGACCACTGGAGATATTCTTCCTCCTTCATTTTAGCTCTAGGACTTGTTGCTTAGCCAACTGAGGTCTCTAGCTGGTCTCCAATCTAGAACATTTGATGCCATCCTGTGGAACATTCTGTACAAAAACATTTTCAAAGAGAGGACTCTCCACCTGGATTATAGTGGTCCGCTCCTATAAAAGTTTTGTTACTGTCAGGGCACCCAGCTAAATATATGTTGTTCAAGCTAGTTTATGCTTGAACAAGAATCCTCCCTTACTTTTCCTTTCCTCTGTAGTGATTAAGAATACCTTTTTTTTACATAAAATTACATGAGCTCTGCAAATAATGACTATTCATCTCAAGAAGGTATAGAGGAGGATTTTACCAAATTTTAAGTAAGAATTGCCCTCTCCACTTTTTGAACAAAACTCTTTGGTAATGGGAAGGAGCAATATTCCTGATATTAAACCCGGAAGTAGAAAATCCTCCTACATACCTTTGTTACTTGGATACATTTGAAAAAGCTTTTCAAAATTCCCAAAAGATTAAATACATCCTTGTCCTATAAATATACATAGAGAGAGGAGCGAGACTATTCTTAACAATCTCACCAAACAAAGGCTCCTCTTAAGCCTTGACATTCCTATTTTACATCCTCCATTCACTTTTACTGTCTGTCTTTCGGAAGCGCTGACAGATGAATTAAAACATTTTTCAAGAGTGGAAGTTATGCAACGTTGTAAAAGGAAAAGAAAAAAGTGAAAAATCTGCCCATCTGTCTCTGTTTCCTGCTCCAAGCCACAACACCATCCACAAATCACACACCGATTTTTTTGTATCAAGAGCAGCTCCCGGTTCCTGCTTCCTCTGCTGTGGTGAGGTGACGGGGCGGCCATATTGGGAAGGTAATAAAAGTGATTAAAAAAGTTCTAGTCTTATAGGTTCTTCAGCAAAAAATATGGCTACTATTAAAAGTGACTGCTATCATTCACTTTATCATTCACTAATAAATGAAAAAACTTCATACTTGTTTCTGTTGTTGCCACCTTCAAAGTAAGTATGTGTAAATATAAGGAGTAAAAAGTACAGGTAATATTGTTTAAATGTAAGGAGCAGAAAAAAAAAAAGTAAATTGTTGATCCCAAGAAAATCATACAAATTCCTGTCCGCCTGTGCAAGGTATGGACACCAGAGCTGAGGTGGAGGGTGTGCTTTGAGCGTGAGCGACGTGAGACCATGGCTTCTGCGGTTGAAAGAAAACATTGCTCTTATTTTACTGTCGCCAGATTTGGTTTCAGCCCAGAAAATGTCAAGTCATGAACACCCAGGTCACATGCAGCAGAGGTGGAAGGGTAGAGGTGCAGCAAGGTATGCAAGGGTGGGGAGTAATCTATCAAATTACACTTCGGAGGAATAAGTAAGCATGTACAATATATATCAAAAGTAAAATTATCATAGGCTTTAGACATAACCAGCCCTTCAGCAGCCACATGCCCCATAGAAGCCGAGGAACACATTTAGCTCCACCGGGTCTAGCTCAAATTAATTAAGAATATATTCATTATGGAGCCTTATCTTGAAAACTTAAGCTGTCAGGGGACTGATCTTAAATGTATGGTTTTGAGACATAATAGTTGTTTTTCATTATGTAGGTATGTAAAGTCTTCATCCAACCACTTGACAAAACCTTTTAACCTTAAAAACCTTATGACCGTACAAAACCTTTCACATACATCAACTTAAACCTTATATCTGTGTTTAAGTTGATGTATGTGAAAATCTAATATTGCAACTCCAGACATAGATAATAAGAATTGACCTCACCAATGCTGGATGCAGTTGGGTTGCAGAGTTATGCAAGTGAAAAGAGACCAATCTCACTTGTTATATACAATACTTGTCGGCTGCTAACAACTCCCACTCCTAATATAAAGTTGTCTGGCTATACACCAAGCCACAATTGTCTTCCGTGATATTGAATGCTATTGTTTCATTATTAAAAAAAAACATGTGCACTCTAATTTGTGTCCGTAACAAACTACCAAGTCTGGCTTAAGGCCTATAGTGATTTATGAACTTGCTTCATGTGTAAAACTAAACCTTTATAACCACTTACCAACAAATTAAAATTACTGTCCTTCTAAGTTGATTACTTTCTCCTGGCCGAGTGACTGTATGAAGGTCAATGCTGTGGCTTGACATTTTCATAGCATCATAAATGAATTCTCCGTCTTTTTGGTTTCCCAGACCTGACCAATGCCAGCGTCACTCTCATAAAATCCGCTGCTTCCTCCCAGTTCCAAAACACATTCAACATAACGTTCAGTTAGTGTTCAAAAGTCCAGGTCAGCACTCCCGACACCTTATTACAGACTCCCAGCTGCCGCCACTGGCTCTGACTCTGCTATTCATTCACATGGCACATTACTTATTACTGCAATTAACCTATAGCAATGGAAAAAACAACTTCAGTCGACTTTTAGAGGCTGTGGATTGACCTGGGCCATCGCCAAATAATTTCACATTCACCATTTCAAAGTTTCAACTTGGGTGGAACATAAAAAGTGATATAAAATCTGTAATATATTTGGCTTTTTGTGTTCATTGGATTCATTTTTATTTGAGTAGTGGACTCAGTGAACAAAGGTTTAAACAATATATAGTATGTGATAATGATACATTTGTAATTGTACTGTTTATTTTCTTTTGTAATCCTATTTTGTAGACAGCATTGTGTTTGGGTTGAATTTAATATTTTTGTCAAGCAGCTGGAGTATGGATTAGGGAGAAAGCAGAAGCAACTGGATATTTCAAATAAGAAAAACTCTTCACCCGGATACCATGTCTGAGACGAAGATGTGTAGAGAGTGAAAAGATGTCACTGTTAATTCACAGAAGCAGATAAACCTAAATGTTCTTTTAAATGATAGATTTAATGTGAGCAATGCATCAAATGGTGTATTGGAGAAAAGACTTACATTTTACATTTGTCTTCCAATCTTTTCCAATTTTTTCATTAATCAGGTTAAAAAAAATAACGCGATTAACGCATGCCCATGCATCCCATAATAACACTCAGAATGCCACGTACACATGCGTGTGTGTGATAGTGACGGAGCAGGTAGGACCTCTGGGAATTCAAGTTTTAAAAGAATACACGCGTTTCCTGTATGAACTCTGCGAGCTGCGAGCGCTCTGGACAGCGGTTCCCACCTCCAGCAGCTGTGATCACGGCAAACGGTGTTCTGTCGAGTTGCTCTGCCCGTCGAGATGATCTGGCTCAGCTGTTAATGATGTAATGCAAACCTGCGCGTCTCACGGCAGCAGAAGCAATCCATGATGGCGGACATGTAGTCCGCGAATTGCTTTAAAAGTTAAATACAAACGAATTAAGACACGGATGTCACTTTTAATGAAATTTGAGGCGGGATGTTGATGGTTCTGCGTTGTAATTTGTGTGTTTTAAGAGTAAGAGTTTCGTGTAAAGTTTGTTTTAAGCAGTCCACTGCTCCTGTGAAACCACACTGCTGCTGTGTGATCGCAGTCCCTGAGTGGACCGCTGCATACGTCAGGACCATGACGCGTCCTGTGACTGGTCTGTCGGGTTGATAATGGAAATAATACATTCAATTTTAAGCATGTATCATACTGTATTCAATATGATTAACAATAGTGTGTTCAAACAAAATATTTAATTCGATCGAGTTTTTTCCCTATTCTGGCGGGTTTCTGCGCATGCGCACGTCATATTTTGGCACACTAGCAGTGTAGTTTCACAGGAGCAGTGGACTGCTTAAAACAAACTTTACACAAAACTCTTACTCTAAAAACCCACATATCACAACGCGGAACCATCTCGCCTCAAACTGCATACATTCGTGTCTTAATTCGTTCGTATTTAACTTTTAAAGGGGACATATCATGAAAAATCCACTTTTTGTGCCTTAAATGCCTTATGTTGTGTAGTTGGAGCCTCTAGAAGTGCAAAAAAGTTGAAATCAGTCTCTTCATGGGTTGCAGAGAACACTTCATATTCTGTTTAGGTAAGATTTTTCAACCCGTTCTGATTTTGCCATTCTCTATTACGTGTTTAGAATTATTACGTCACAGTATTTGCAGCGAGACTGCTATATAAGGGCATGGGCGTCTAACAAAACACTTCGGCCCAGCCCTCCTCCGCTGTGCATCACTTAGGCCCTGTCCACACGAAGTCAAGCTCAGGCCTAAACGCAAAAATCAATCCAGTGTATCGTCCATACGAGGCCGGCGTTTTGGGGGGGTGTAAACGAACATTTTTGAAACTAGGTCCCAGAGTGGAAAGATTTGAAAACTCCGTATATGCCGCTCCGTGGTTACTGCCTCTCCGCAATGTATCTGAGACGCTTGCGTCATCGCCCCGCCTCTTGTTAAAGCACGCATGCGCCGCACTCAGAAAATAATGACAACAACAATGTAGCTTGTTGGTTTTGTAATCCAGTGTGACCCGAAGCAACAGTTCAACCTCATCGTCCGTCCATACTAATGTAGTACCAGCTCGCCCACTCGCCATGTTGTCTGTTTACAAAATTCCGCGCATGCCCACGGAAGTTTGGGCTTGATCCCGTCATTGCGTCACAGCGCCACCAACAGGTCTGGCATAGTTTCACAGCGTTTTCAGGCATATTGACTACATTCATATGGACGCACACATTTACTGAGCTAACTCCGTGTTTACAGAAAAAGTTTCTGAAATTATAAGCGTTTTGTCTTCGTGTGGATATAGCCTTAATTTGTAGTCCAAGCTCAAGGATGCCAGCGAACAGGGCTGGACTGGCCATCGGGTGTACCGGGCAATGCCCAAAGGGCCGATGCCCATATTTGGGCCGGTCTGTCTGCCTCATACAAAACACATGTTTATGAGAAGTGTAAATCCGTTGAGAATTGTTCGAGTGGGGCGCGCATATCCGCGGGGCACCTGCTGTATGTACTCGAACGGGATTCCGCCACCTCAGCGGCCGCAGTGTTCCGGGGCATCTGCGGCCGCTTTGTAATGAGCAGCTTCCGCGTCCAGCGGCTGCGAGAGGCTGTGAGCGTCCAGCCGCTTGCAGCCGCTCCACAGTGTGTGGCTGAGCGCGCAGCCTCAACGTGGCCATGTACCCAACCCCATAAACGCGCACAGGACCATGCGTGTCTTTGAGTAATCTGTGCACCCAATAAATACACTGCTGCAGGAAACAGTCCGCGTCTTCCCTCTCCTCTCGAAGCGCGATTAAACGCCCTAAATAAAGCTCTGATACCTACATTTTGCATTGCATTAAAAGTTCATGTTTGAGCCCAAAAGTAATATGTTGTGAACAAATTAAACAGATTTAGAGCCAGCAAATGGCTGACAATATGCATTTCAGTCTTTTTTGACCAATTCTCATCCTTGTAACAAACAATAGTGTTGTCTGTGTCCACCTCCCTCACTCTGAGACATGTTCATTACCCTCTTGTAATGTAGACTATTGCATTTTATTTTATTGTTGAAACTGCACATATCCTGATCCTCTACAGTATTTGCTTCCATATACTGTATAAACTAGGAGTCGGCAACCTGCGGCTCCGGAGGCGCATGCGTCTCTTTCCTTCTGTATACTGAAAAACGTTCTTCACGTTTTTAAAAGCTGTAAAATTGTGCATAAGTAATATTCAATTTTAAATTTTCTGTCAACGTGTCTGTCAAACCGGCGTGTGATCATCATAGACTGTGCGCATGGATCCCAAAGCTAAAAAGAGAAGAGTCGATTATAAGACTGGACTAAGAATGAAAATTTGCATTTGCTTTCAGTCAATGAGGAAGGCCTGCTTCATGTTTGCGATGTAATGAGAAGTTGAGATAATTGTATCTGTGCTTAGAAACTACAAAAATGGCCGCTCGGGGTGGAGTTGAACCTGTGTCACCTGGATGGGGCGTGGTCAAAAGCGCTTCATTTGCATTTAAAGAGACAGCACCAAAACAGGTTGCTCTCAGACGCACCTCAGAACAGGTGTAGAAGAAAGGCCCGTGGAGCTACAAATAATGAGACTCAGACCCAGGCATTGCAGTTACGTTTTATGTAGGCCACAAATTAATGATTTAGATGTAAAAATCAATTATTTGAAAACACGATATGTCCACTTTAAAGCAATTCGCGGACTACATGTCCGCCATCTTGGATTGCTTTGGCTACCGTGAGTCACAGCCTATGTCTATGCGTGAGACGCGCAGCGCAGGTTTGCATTACATCATTAACAGCTGAGCTAGATCATCTCGACGGGCAGACCAACTCGACAGAACAACGGCACCGCGAAACATGATCATATCCAAGACCATACATGGACAGAACTGTCCTCTGCTTGTAGTGTACGTGTCTTTGCGTAACGGGTGCACAGAATATATACAGCGCAGAAGCTGGACTGTCTGCTCCCAAAGCACATTCGCTAAATTAAAGCTGGGGTACCTAATTTTCCCTCCCACTACCAGTTCATGTTGATTGTGCCAAAAAAGTAATGGTGTGAGCAAATCAAACAGATCTAATGACATTCTGCATTTCAGACTATTTTGAAATGTCCCTCATCTGTAACAAACAATAGTTTTGGTCTGAGTCTAAACAGAAAGACAGAATGTTAATAATGTTAATGCCATTTTATGTGGATTTATTGTTATAATAAACAAATACTATACATACAGTATGTACACTATGTTGGCATTACATTTTTCCATTCAAACAACCATTTACAGAAAAATATGGCATCATTTTGTCGATTTGTCGTAATTTTTAAGCTGTAATTAACTCGATTAAAACTTTTAATCGCTTGACAGCCCTATCCATTATTAAACTTACTTACATTGAAATAAAATATTTTTTTTGAAATTATAAGTCACACCACCTACATTTTAAAACAAATATGTTGTCCACAAATAGGCTGTACTTGAATATAAGCCGCAGGTTTGCATGTTTATTGTAGCAGAGAAACAACTGTTTTAACTGGCTACAAGATGATTTAATGAGGTGTTTAACAGCTTAACTTTTAGATTCCATGCCAGTACTCATTCACCAGTCTATTTGGACAATACACGAGTGACAATACACAAGTTTTGTAGCTACTAAAACGAAATGAGTCCATAAACTCTGCTCTGAGAACTCTATAAAAATAAAAATACACAAATGAGCTGCATACCTATAAGCTGCAGGTTTCAATTCACTTGTGCCTCGTGGTGCGGAATTGAATGGAAACAACGTATTCAAATAGAACGGCTGATAACATGACAACTTTTAATTTAATGAAATAACTCATAACCCTAAAGCACTCAATGGCCTCTTTAGTTAAATCTACAAAACTGTTTTAATGTTCCCAAACACACTACCTCTTTCCAGTTCTCAGACTTCTTTCTTCTCAGCTCTCCCTGATGTTCAGCAGTTTGTATTTTCTTTACTAATTGTGGCACTTGAAGCGGGACTCCTTGATTCAGTCTTAAAACACAGAGGAAGAATGGCCAATCTCACCTCTCACTATTCCACACTGGACAAATGGATCAAATTCAAGTTTGGCTCACGTCATGGCACCGCTTAATTACCTTCTCAGGTTTGCGTCACTATTTCCTCCACCGGGTTTGAGTCAACAAAATGGAAATTCTCATACAAACATCATGGCCAATTTCTTTGACGGTAGTGTAGGTTGGAAACGGACCATGGCCTCTCCGGTTTCACTGGATCGGTGCAAAACAGAGACTCCTAATTGCGGTGTTTACTCAGCAGTGACACAGGCAGCCCCAAAAACCTTTTTTATTTTTTTTACTTTGCGTGACTTTAGTGGTGGAAAATAAATCAACAGTACACAGCCACTTCATAAAACTGCTCTGAAGCGATGTCAAGTTGAAAGCGACCTGCATTCTGTGGAAAAGAAGACCCTCTCTTCACCTCTTTTTGCTATGGCGTCTTTGAAGAGGGAGCGATTAGCCCTTTCTGCTCCTTTTAGCACCTAATTGTTTTTTGCTTGCTTTTGGTGACTGTAGATATGGAATACTATGCACTTACTATTGACATGTACGCATACAGTATACGCATACATCATAATTGGATATAATAAACACATATATTTACTGTGTGTAGCTAAAAATGTAAGCATAAACTGCACGTTATTCACCCCACCACTGTGTCAGGGAACTCATGAACATTAAAGCCCAGGCAGAAAACGTATTTTTTGGATAAATATTACTTAAATAACTATATACAGTATATTTAAATACTATAATAACGTTTTGTAAACCAATCAGACCAGAACCTACAGTCTTCAGCTTCTTACAACACATGAGCTGATGAATTAAATGTCTTTGAGGGTCCAAAAAAAAGTGAAAATGTATTATTATTAACATACAAAGAGAAATAGCCTGTGAGTTATGTTAAACACTTTGGGATAAGAGATGACTTTGGGCTGAATCAGGGTGGTCATCTCTGTTTCGCTGTCTGAAAAATATTATGTAAAGATGTGTCAAAAATACATGTAAAAACTAGTAATGGAAAAAGTCATGAGAGTGAGAGACTAACTTATGGATTGTACTATCGTGCTATGCAAAAGTTTTAGCACCCTTATCAGTGATTTTTTTCTTTTGTGGTTGCCTACATTAATGCAAATGCCTAATTTGGTTTCAATAATTCTTGCACACTTTCTGAGAAGGATTACAAATTTTATTTCACTTCTCAAACATATCAAGGCAAGTTTATTTGTATAGCACAATTCATACATAAGGTACATAAGTGCTGAACAAAACGAGATAGAAGTATGCTGGGAGAAGTATGGTAACTTGAGCACTATCCTCTCCTTCCTACTTTACCTGTTTAGCATTATGAGGATTTTGACTGTAGTTCGTTCATTGCTATTCACCCGTTGTCCCATTGTCTGTTTCATGGTTTGATGACGGGACCTCTGAGCCTGGCCTCCTCCATCTACACCTGCAAACTGCCCTGCCCGACCCGCCTGGGAGTGCTTCAGTTCTGCACCGGACCTGTCCACGTTCAGCGGCCACTGGTCCACGTTCTGTAGCTAGCTTAGGTCCTAGATCATTAGCCTGTCCGTCCGGAGGAGCGGATCCCTTTCTCAAATGGGTCTCCCTCCCTGTGGGTTTCCCTAGTTCTCCCCAAGGTTTCTCACTTTTTCCCACTGGGTTTTTTAAGAGTTTTTCCTTGTCGATGCAGGAGGGTCTTGTTGGACAGTTAGTGTCCAACAGAAAGGATTGGTGATGATCAGGACACTTTAGCATTCTACAACATGTATGGACATTTTCTTCTATGTGTGCTTTATATTTTTCATGTGTTTTAACTGTTGATTCTCTGACCTGTGTTGGTGATTTCAATGGTTTTGTATTAAGACCTCTGAGATGACTTCTGTTGTGACCTAGGGCTATACAAGAATAAATTGTATTGTATAGACACATTCACATCTTCAGGAAGATTGCTCCAGATTTTAGAAGCATAAATCTGAACTACACCTGCTCATGTTTAGTTCTGACTCTGGACATCAGCAGGAGGCCAGTCCCAGAGTCTGAGTTGGTTCATACGGCACCAAGGCCATGGAGAGCCTTGTATCAAGCAGAGCTGTTTTAAAGTCTATTCTCTGAGCCACAGGAAGCCAGTGCAAAGACCTGAGAACTGGACTAATGTGATCGTACTTTCTGGGTTTATTCAAGACTCTAGCTGCAGAATTTTGAATATACTGCAGCTGTTTTACAGTCCGTTTGAGGAGGCCATCTGAGCAGGCCAATACAGTAGTCTAACCCACTGGAGACAAATGCATGGATAAGAATCTCCAAGTCTGCTTTAGACTAAACAATGTTTTTGATCCTGGCAATGTTTTTAGGAGGTAAAAAGCTGCTGATGTAACTGATAAGATTTGGCGATTGAAATTCAAGTCTGAGTCCAGTATTAACCCTATTTTTATGACCTGATTTCAAGGTTTTAGGGAGAGAGACTGGAGGTGAGAGATGACACTCTCTCTCTTTGTTTCTGGGGACCAGAGACAACATTTTTGTTTTTGTCAGTGTTTAGCTAAAGGAAGTGGTTTTGCATCCACTCACTGTGTTTGCCTCCTATGAGCTACTGTATATTCAACTGAAATTTCTTATCCAAACAACCAATTATTTATAAAGGAACATCGTAACAATTGATTGGGGTGTCCAAACTTTTCATGCCTCCGTAATACATTTTAAGTTACAGTAGATACCCCTGCTTTGAATCCATCATGAATGCAATGATCATGCACAAGAACCTCAGGGATAAACACAAAAGCATCAATGAAGTATAATGTATCGTATAATGTAATGGATTTTTGCAAACAACATAAAGCAAAGAGTGGACCTAGTATGTGAAGTCTTATGAGCCAGTTCACTTCTCCTCTATGTAAATCATAAATCGACTCTTGATCCCAATAGGCAAATTAGCATCTGGGTTTTTGTACTAAATCCATATGCATGTGAACACTTGTGTATTTAAAATGCTAATTGAATCCATTAAATGTTCCACTTATCAGCTCATTATACCAGTTAAACCTTATAATGGGTCATTATGGAGAGCAGGCCTGGAGACTGCTCTTAAATACAGTTTTATCAAGTCCTGTGCGTCCTACAGAGAAGCACCCGAGGGAGAAGCGCCGGTGTGAAGTGTCCCGCGGGTCTGCAATCGCCCACAGGGAAAGTCTGAGTGATGGAGAGTAACTGCCAATTACAGTCAGGGCGGCGGAGAGGATCTGAGGCTGGAAGGTCTGTCCCAGGGGGAGGCCACGGACCACCAAGGACAGAGAGTGTGAGTCTAGTATCATAGTTATCACATAGCATTTAAACAGTCACTTTTATTATAGAAATATGAATGTTGTTTTAGTTAAGATCGTTTTTTGTGCTTATGGACTTGAAAATAAATTGAAAATTTAAATTTTGTTGTGTCTAATTGTCATAATTATCAACATGTTATTCAAAACTGTGTATGAGCAATGAAAAGAAACGCTCACAAATATAGTGGGCAGGCCTTTGTGTGTGGAGTTTGCATGTTCTCCCTGTGTCGGCGATTGGGGGCTTTGATGCACCAGTGTGTTCGGCGTCTCACTTTTTTCATCAACCGTGAGTTAAGTGAATGGAAAAACTATCTGAACTCTGAACATCATAAAGTGTTTTGGGTGACCTTGGTCTGTAAATTGTACTATATAAATAAAAATAACACTGAAAATGGTAAATAACATTAAAGGACAACTAAGCAACAAATAAACATGATTACAATTATAAATGGCCAATGTTTTGACACTTTAGTGCAAACAGAATAAAATATCACTTTTTTGCCTTAAATCATCTTTGTGGCGCCCTCTCTACATTGTGTAGTGTGACATTCCTTTGTGCAGTGTGACCTCTGTTCCTTTGCGCCTGTGAAAAGCTGTCATGCCTCACACATGACCCCGTAGCGAGTTGCAGTATTAATCACAAGGCACATTATTGTCAAGTGCATTATGTTGAAAATCAATGTGTACAATATTTTCTTTTCATATTATTTTGACTAATCACGTGATATTGGACCATTTCCAGTGGCACACTAAACAACATCTAAAGGCACACTAACTGCTCACAGCCCAGTGGTTGAAAAACAGTGGGATAGATTAAAATGTTAATTTAATTTTAATTATTAATTTGTACTTTATTAGAATAAAAAATTGGGGTTAACAGTTTATTATTTTCTAAATGATGTTCATAACTGGATACCTTTCTCACACAAACAATACTATAACACTATACATTTTTTAAGAAAAAAAAAATCCAAACCAGAACATATGTCATATTATTAAAAAGTGCTGATCTTTTCAAAGTGGATTTTTCCCTATAACCAGTGAGTGGCTAACATGGTCCACACAGATGGTGCAGTGGTAGAACTGTGCATAAGGTTATAAGTCATGGACACGACTTCCAGTTATGGAAACACATTGAACAACACAACATTTTAAACCAACAGTATCTCATGAGGTCAATCTTGAGGTTGAAAAAAATGTGTAGCCTAAAGGCAGCTGTCACAATGAGCCAGTGTGGAGCATGAGATGCCAGATGACGTCACAGATTGAGCTGTCAAGTTTAAGCATGTGATAGAGGAATAAAAAAACACTTTAAGAAGAGTTTAGTAGATCGCCATGCTCCTTAATATAAAATCTGTGTCTAATGTCAAATGGGAACTATGGAGACCTTTTGGGTCTCATGACCACCCGTTAAAAAAGGGTTTGGGATATTGTGATATGTAACATTTTAGGTATTGTATCTCTCTCCGTATGACGTTACAAAAAATGCTTTTAAGATTACAGGGGTCAGTACTTGAAAAAAGTATTAATTGGTTGCACCATGAGATCTGAATCTAAATGAGACCTGTAGTCTCCACAGCTTCTGTGGGTTGGGGATGACTGTTTTCGTATACACAAACAGAACACGCACAAACATGAAACCATCGGGAAACGGGAAAAAAATGTGGGGAAAAATTGTGAGGAACCTTGGGGAGGCTCCTGTTGAGAGGGATCTGCTCCCACGGACAAACAGGCTCTAGATCCAGGACTAAGGCAGTAGATCCAGGGCCGAGGCTGTTGATCAAAGACTTATGATGTAGATCCAGAACTGAGGTTGTTCAGTGCAGGATGAAGAGGCTCCCAGGCGTGGAGGGGATGCAGCTCATGGGCCCGGGCCCAGTAAAGTCAATCAGCAGAATGACCAGGTACAGCAGAAGAATGGAAAGATCAATAGCCCTCATTTTCAAAACTGAGTGACCCCAGGCACCCTTTGTAATAATCTGTCACTTCCATGTCCCCGCATCAGCGTTCGGAAACAGGAAATCTATAGCAGAGTGTCACTTTACGTCTACATCCCTCATCCCAACAATCATGTCCAACTTCCTTTTGACCAGGGGTGTCATTCATACGGCCCGCGGGCCGGAACCGGCCCGCCAAGAGATTTGACACGGCCCGTGGCTCATTTATGTAAAAATATAATAAAGTTACATTTTAAAAAGCCGCTCCGCGACGCGAGGCTCCGCGACGCCGCAGCGCCGCGCTCAGGGGTGAGTCCAGTGCGTCTGTAGTGGCTCCACCAGAGCGGTGCTGAAGGAATAACATCTTAAACTACAAGACTCGGCGAAAAATACGGCACTTTGAGCGAAGAATTGAGAAAACAGAAGATAAACCTGTCTGGCCCTGAAGACACAGCAGTCTGTTTGTGCCCAGAGCGAGAGGTTAGTTCTGCTGCTGTAAAGGGAAGCCACCTGTGCTAACAACATTAGCATTAGCATCGCAGCCGCACAGTGAGAGAGAGTTTGTTAAAACTCTCACAGGCTGCAGACATGGTCTGAGAAACCACTCGCTTTTACCAACATGTTGCCATTGATAAGAGACTGATGTTACTGATGTCACATATTCATTTGTGGTGTTACTGAAACTATCAGAGGAGTTTTGAGCGCTGCTGCTGGTGCTGCTGCTGGTTCTGCTGTTGTTGCTGGTGTGTTGGACAGTGTGGACGGGTACCGATGGTAAAAACAGGTGTAGTGACAAAGCTGCAAATGGAGGTGATGATTTTTGGACATTTGACTGTATTTTACACAGAGACACTGCTGCAGTCGTTAAGAATGGATCACGTTATGGAAGTTGTTTTATTCATTTCAACTGAATCATGGTCAGTTTGATGCTTTCTCGGTGATAATAACATAACCACGGACCTGACCACACTGAAGATGGTTAATGTGATAATAACATAACCATGGACCGTACCACACTGAAGATGGTTAATGTGATAATAACATAACCATGGACCTTACCACACTGAAGATGGTTAATGTGATAATAACATAACCATGGACCTTACCACACTGAAGATGGTTAATGTGATAATAACATAACCATGGACCTTACCACACTGAAGATGGTTAATGTGATAATAACATAACCATGGACCTTACCACACTGAAGATTGTTAATGTGATAATAACATAACCATGGACCTTACCGCACTGAAGATGGTTAATGTGATAATAACATAACCATGGACCTTACCATACTGAAGATGGTTAATGTGATAATAACATAACCATGGACCGTACCACACTGAAGATGGTTAATATGATAATAACATAACCATGGACCTTACCACACTGAAGATGGTTAATGTGATAATAACATAACCATGGACCTTACCATACTGAAGATGGTTAATGTGATATGTCGTGGGAGTTTCTATCCACAGTAAGGAAAAAGCTGGAAAGGTATTTGTCTTAATCAGGAGCGTAAGTTTATTATAACATTAGAGACTGGGACCTGGAGAACCCAGGTTCGATTCTTGTCTGAAGCACATCTTTTGGTTGCTTGTGGCAAAATTGTTTTTTCATTAAACAATTATTATATAACATCTTGTCTTTAATGTCTGAAAAAATCGAGGTGAAAGGTTGAGGTTTCTATCGAGGTTTCTATTGAATGCTATTTCTTTCTTTATAATCTTTATCTTTATAATACGAATTGCATTAACGTATATATTTAAAATAATTATGTATTGTCTATAGAATTCTATTCTAAAAAAAGGTCTTGTTATGACTCTCAAATCATTAATGACAAAACAAAGACTAAAACGAGGATTTATATAGGGATGGCTTTGAACAATTGAGTCAGTGTCTATGATCGTGTGAACCCCTGGTCTAGTGGTCTAAGCTGTGTGCTTATGATGCAGGAACCTGGGTTCGATCCCGCGCTATATATTTTTGTATTTATTGCATGTTATCACATTCTATGACAGATTGCTCTAAAAACGGTAAAAGATGAAGGTCAAGACGTTTTTTTTCCAGATTATAGCTTAAATGTAAAAATAATCATTTAAGACCACATGTACCCCAATTAAAATAATGTTAGTCTCTTTTTGATGTGGAACTTTTACATGTTTGTCTAAAAAATAGGGAATAAATAAAATTGAAAGGTGATATCCTCTTGAGCAAACCCTGATGTTGATACGCTGAAGAAATACGTTCCAACATCCATTCTTCCCACTCCTATTTTGGACATCAATTGCTTATTTATTTTGCATAAACTATGTATAATTACATTGCTTTTATTTTGTTTTTGTTTTTTATCTCAAATGTCCAAATAATAATAATAAAAAAACATTAATCAAAACATTCATTCAGCATTAGCACGGCTGTCATGGCAATGTGAATGGAGACGGACAAACAACTGATAAAATAATTCCCTGTGTTTGCTGCTGGATTTGGTGTGAATCTGGCAACCAGTCAGGGAGAGTGGGAGAGGACTACAAAATATTGACTATGACTGCAGTACCACTTTTGGCCAGATTTTTACATATTGTTCCTTTAAGTCATCTTTTTTTTGAGAAAAGTGAAAAGTGTGATTTTTGTCTCTTTTCGGCCCTGTATATTACTGTGAAACTTCTGGGATTCGGCTGTTGACGGTAGTTTGTTGTCCCCTCCTCCCTCCTCCACAGGAGGCTTTAACATGTAAATGACAATGCTGTGAGCTATACAAATGCTAATCAACAAGTTCTAGTGTTAAGATGTGCGAGGCGAGCCTGGCCTGACTGCGCTCTCCTCCTCCTAAAAAAAGATTAGAACGCAACAGTTTAGTAATAATGTGTGTATAAAAATAAAAAATATTGAAATTATGACTTTAAACAAAAAGTAGTCTTCTGTTCTCTAGATGTTACAGACAAGGCCCGCATCCTCCACCACCTGAAGAAGATGACAAAGTCTGGGATCGCGTCTTAAATTCAGACAGAAGACATGTTTTATTGTCGATGGTAGAGACAGCACGAACAACAAAATGCAAGTGTATTATACAGAGCGGAGGCATGGAGACCTCCAATCAGCAGCTTCCACGGTGCCATGTAGCTTGGCCTTCAGATAGACAAAACAAGGGAAAAGTACAGGCTTCTGCACATTGATAGAATGATGAGTTTAACTTTAACAAAAGTTGTTTAAAAGTGTTATGAAATCTCACATTCCCCCCTCTGGTCACACATTCACCTGTGACCATCAGGATCGATAAACAGCAACATAACATCATAACTCAATACTTTAAAAACTCAAACTCGGTACTTCACTCGGTACTTCAAAAAACTCAGAACTCGGAATACTTCAAAAACTCAGAAAACTCATAAAACATGTTCAGATCTTTCATAAAACTTGTCAACAATCTTCAGTAAAATACCAAACTTCATCAGTCGATGTGGTTCCAGATATTGCTTTGAAAAACAGTCTCTCCCACTTCTCTGTTGGTTTCTTCAGGCTGCATTTGTGTCGAGCCATGAATTCTTCTGTGACGTGTCTTTCAATCACACGTTTCAGCTTCAGTGTCCAGATTCAGCAATTCAATTCAGTCCAAATTATGTCCAAATTGTGTAATCCAATTGTTCCAAATGATGTCCATGCAAAAGAGGACGATGGTGTTGTCCATGTCTCAGCAGCTCACAGCCGGAGTGGAATCAGGGGCTGTGCAGATTGTCCAAGTGTGCTGGTCCAGACGCATGGTTTCTCTTGAGGTTTCTCAGTTTGGCTTTAAAAAAAAAAACACATTTTTGTGTAAAAAAAAAGTAGTCTTCTGTTCTCTAGATGTTACAGACAATGCCCGCATTCTCCACCACCTGAAGAAGATGACAAAGTCTGGGATCGCGTCTTAAATTCAGACAGAAGACATGTTTTATTGTCGATGGTAGAGACAGCACGAACAACAGATACAACAGAATACAAGTGTATTATACAGAGCGGAGGCATGGAGACCTCCAATCAGCAGCTTCCACGTTGTGCTTGTAGCTTGGCCTTCAGATAGACAAAACAAGGGAAAAGTACTGGCTTCTGCACATTGATAGAATGATGAGTTTAACTTTAACAAAAGTTGCTTAATACCATAGATGATACACACTATGCTAGGTTGGCTGCTAACATTTGCATGTATTGATTTGCAAATTTAGGTAATGACTTATAACAGCAGGGGCCTGGGGTGGCCTTTGTTTATTCGTGCGGGGGAGGGAGAGCTCCAAGAGAGTACTACAGTAGTCCACAGATACAGTACACATGTGGACAATGCAGAAGAGATGCCATGGCAGTGTGTCCCCTGAGAATGCACAGTATATATTTTGTAATCAGTTTGTGCATTTCTCAGAACAATTAGTGCAATCGGCAAAACCTCATGGATAACTTGCTAAAAAGTCACTTCCTCAAAATGAACTTAATTCCTCAAAAGAAAGTCTTCATGTCAATGAAACGGTCTGTGTCTGTGTCCTGACATCAGTGTTTATGAACAACAGTCAAATGATTTAGTCATGTTTTCATTGTGACTGTATTTAGTGAGATATATATGTATGTACTGTATGTCTTTTCACATATTTACTGCATATGCTCTTTGCAATTCTACAGCCTTGTGCAACAAAAATAGCACACATACAGTATTTACGTAGAACAAACATACATAACTCAATACTTAAACTCGGTACTTCACTCGGTACTTCAAAAAACTCAGAAAACTCGTAAAACATTTTCAGATCTTTCATAAAACTTGTCAACAATCTTCAGTAAAATACCAAACTTCATCAGTCAATGGTTCTCAGATATTGCTTTGAAAACAGTCTCTCCCACTTCTCCGTGTTGATTTCTTCAGGCTGCATTTGTGTCAAGCCATGAATTCTTCTGTGACGTGTCTTTCAATCGCACGTTTCAGCTTTAGTGTCCAGATTCAGTAATTCAATTCAGTCCAAATTATGTCCAAATTCAGAAATCCAGATTGTTCCAAATGATGTCCAAATTCAGAAATCCAGATTGTTCCAAATGATGTCCAAATTTTGTAATCCAATTGTTCCAAGCTGTTTGAGTCAAATAACGTTCAGCGTTATATTACCAATAGTTTCTCTTTCCATAACGATATTCTCTCTTTTTGGAAAGATCACCACCAACGTGATGCAAAAGTTTACGTTATACACTGAAAAAAAAATCGTGATTAACATTTACTTAAAAAAATCCTCGTAAGTATTTGCACGAAGATATAATTAAAGATTACTACTATAAATCAAGTAAAACTTTTTATTTCATCAAGTATAATCTGAATGTTATTTGTAAGTAAACCTTACTTAACAAATGATTTTTTTTACTTGATCACATAAAATAATCAAGTAAGGTTTATGTGATTTTTTTTAGGTTATTTATGTGTGAAATAGATATACTGAGTAACCATTATGTGTACAGATCATTTACAATAATGGATAACTTGAATAAATGTTATTTATATTTTATCAGTATATTTCATATCATTGCAATAATACTTATTAAGTACTATATGTGTGTAACAATTACATTATTATTGAATTAATAAGAAAAAACAATATGCAAATATCAACATTTAACAACCTGTTTTATTGACAAACTTTTAAGTTCACACATCAACAATGAAAACTAAAAGATGAACTAAAGCTGACCTTAAAAGCAGAACACATGACAACAGAAAACTTAATTATCACAAAAAGGATGCAATGGGAATGGTATAGAGATAGGCCATTGATTTTCTATAATTAAATGTCATTAGCTTAGATGAGATGATGCACCTGCCTGGTCTTTGAGCCTCTGTTCAGCTAAAGACCAGGATGTTGTAGCATTAGCCTCTCGCAGTAAATCTCAATGGCTCCAGACCGAGGTAATTTTAGAAGTGGCCGAGCTCTTTCACATTTTCCCTAATTAAAAACACTGTTACATGAGGAGTTACTAGATTCAAGAATAGTCAATTAATTTAACATGTCCATGTTTTAATGACTAATTTTCATATTCTAGTCTAAGCTAGAGTCTAAGCTAAAGTAACAACATCAAATTATATAAAATCTGTGGCCTTTTCTCTTATGCTGAACAAAATTGCTTCTCTTATGTTTTGGACAGTAGCTTGACTTTCAGTGTTTGTATTTTCGGGGATGGCTTAAATGCATCTAAATGTAAGAAAATCTTCTGAAATACTTCGAAGGTGTATCGTAGTGTTGTAGGATAAGCAAGATTGAGGGAATATATTAGACCCATTAGCAGTGCACATGCCTTTGCAGTATTTCCACATCCAGTCACAATCTCCTTGCTGTCGAGAACAATAGAGACATCCACAGGTTCTTCATCAGAGGAAGAACAAACGACCAGGATCTTCATTTTGTGCCGGTGTTCTGCCGAGTTGTAACGCTCTGCCAAAAAGTGACGCTTATGTAATGCTCAGCTGTTAATGATGTAATGCAAACCTGCGCGCATGCGCGTCTCACGGCAGCCGAAACAACCAAGATGGCGGACAGAAAGTCCCGTGAATTCCTTTAAAAGTTATAATACGAACGAAATAAGACACGAATGTCACTTTTAATGCAATTTTGAGGCGAGATGTTGATGGTTCCGTGTTGGCACATGTGGGTTTAAGAGTCAAACTTTCGGGTAAAGTTTAGTTTAAGCAGTCAACTGCACCTATGAAACCACTATGCTTATGTTATGATAGCAGTCCTGGCAGCTGACGTAGGCTGATGAAGCGTCCTGTGGCAACTCTACAGCTTACAACTGGATGAATGTTGATAATGGAAATAATAAATTTAATTTAATGCAGCGATCACCTGCAGCAGCACAGCTTGTGGACTGCACACTTTTCTGTCAGTTCAGTTAATAATTTTCATGGGATGAATTCGAAGTTGCAAAAAAAAAAAATATGGCCATTTGGATATATAGTGCAACTTTTACTGTCAAGACTCTGCTGCAGCTGATCCATGACAACAACCACAGGATTATTATCACCAGTAACCACAGAGATTACATGCCATGGCCATGTTGTCCTTTGAAATGTAATTCATTCGTGGATTGATGAATTTTGACTAGTTTCCCAGATGAAAGATCGGGTGCATCCTTTCTATTAAAGAAATGAACAACACTGGTGAGTAACATTTAAATTGGAACCAATCAAAGGTTTTTTCATGGGTTTTATGTTAGGTTGTGCATAAAAAATGGGCTGTGGTATTGAATTGAATTTGTGTAGATTTTCCTGCTGAAGGATGTAAAGTTCCCGCATTGATGTCAAGCTTTAAATACAAGAGAAAAAACGTTTGTAGTTTTTTTGTGTGGATCAATCAGTCTGTAGGCTGTAAACTAAGTGTATTTTTAGAAATGTAGGAATTGTATTGACTTTGATTGGTTAGGCCCAACCAGGGACAGGAGTTGTGAATTGGCATCTGCTATAAACTACATTCATCACATCAGCTGCAAGCTTTGTTTATGACTGTGTCTGCATTGTCCCTGTCAAATAAATATATTGATAATGTTGAAAGAGCGTGGAGACTTCATTTTCAGAAATCAATTCATTTGCAGGTGCAAATGCTCTCGTCGTCACACCATGAAACAGACAAAGGGACAAAACATTTCAGTACACTACGCAAACAGCAAATTACAATAATTAACATGTGTCCAATTCCACAGGAGTCTCAGATTTGTGGAGTTGGTTAGCTGGTGCTCGGGACGACTGGGAGCCAGGTCATTCCTGCATGTGATGTGCTCAGGATACGCGAAGAGTTCACAGATCCTGAAGGCCAGTGCGTTGGCTTTCTGTCCTGGTCAGCCTCTGTAATAATATATTATTAAGTTATTGTACTGTAATGTTTGTACAGTATTATTTCTTTACCAAGTGTTGGCTTTGCTGTTTTGCTTTCCTTTGTTGTACTTTGGGTTGGAACTTTGAATAAAGACTGCCCCTTTGAAGAATCTTGCCCACGTTTGACATTTTCATTCAAGTGCATTCCTGCCCAAAAAAAGCCTGCAAAAAAAAGTTTCAATGTTAACAGGATTTGTATTCTTAATTATTACAAAGAATAACGCTTCAGCTGTGATGTCTGGTGCTCGGAGACGGGTTTCTGCACATCTTTAGGCAATCAGTTGTTCATTTAGCTCTTCTTTGTACAATGGGGCATACCCTGAGAAAACAATGAATTTGGTTACAAGAGAAATGTTTTGACTTGCGTGTGACAATCAGTGACACTATAGTCCGCTTCAAGACTTTTTCCATGTAAAAACTCCCTCCTACCTCATTGCTCTAAGGAAACACAAAAGTTTTAATTTATAATGAAAATACAATAAATTGTAATATTTACTACTAGACATACCTGTTCTGTTTGTATGTCAAGCGCCTTCTCACTCTCAAGTTCCATTGGTGTGTAGCTGTCACATTTGGCAGTGTCCTAAAAGCATTGGAAAAACGTTAGATGCAAAGTAACAAATATTACTGACATTACTATCCCTACCTGGTGAATCTGCTATTTTTCCCTTCTTCAAATCCTCCAAAAGCTTTGATTGGTGGGTCAAGAAAGTGCCATGATTGTCTCCTAAATAAAATAAGGTATAATTTGTCCCACAGTGGGAAAATGTGATTGTTACAGTATTTACTTACTACTTATTTACAGACGAGATGACATGTACAGGCTCAGCAGTTCTCACAGTACAGTCTGACAGCGGCAGGAAGGAAAGACCTGTGCAACCTCTTCTTCACACATAGAGGATGAATAGCTCTCACTGAAGCTGCTCTCCAGAGCAGAGTGTCCTGCAGGGGGTGACAGTCATGGTCCCCCACCTGCTGCACTGGGAACAGCCCATGACTGAGCTGAACTTACTGATGACCTTGTCCAGCTTCTTCCCCCTCTGTGTAACCCAACAATTGAACAAATGGAACTTACAGGATAATCTACAGGCACCTCTGAGGGGAACACAGCCTCCCGCCCATACATCAACTGGAATGGGGTGTGTTTGGTTGAGATGTGCACCTTTGACCTCAAAGAGAACAGTGTGGCATCAAGGAATGTGTCCCAGTTGTTCTGCTGCTCATTCACCAACTTCATCAAAGCTCTGAGAAAGACATTCCGAACATTGTTTAAATGGGGGAAATTAAAACATGTAGGGTTTGCCATCAGTCATATATTTAATGTGTGCTTCACATGATTAAATTATACATATCTTTCTTGCCTCTTGATGTTGTGGTTGGTCTTTTCGTCCAACCCATTAGTCTGTGGGTGGTACGCAGCGGTGACGCTTCTCTCAATGCCCAGCAGAGAGCACAGAGAATCATTGAGCTAAAACAATGAAAATTAAATGAATAAGAAAGTATGAACAAAAAAAAGTAACAACTACAAAAAGCAATATTCACCTCATTTACAAAATCCCGCCCTTGATCTGACAGGATCCGTTTCGGGCACCCATGCCTGTATATTATAGAGCAAAGTCTTTGCCCAACCTCCGCAGCCGTCTTGGTTTTCAATAGGAAAGCCTCTACCCACTTTGAAAAAATAATCAGTGGCTGTAAATATGTACTGATAGCCATCAGTAGTTTTGGGGAAGGGCCCAGTTAGGTCAATCCCCAGCAGCTCCCAAACAGCAGACACCTAACATGCCAACAGGATTGTAATGCATAAATGTACATTGGTGGTTGAATAGTAACAATACAATTACCTTTATTGTTTGGAGTGGTGCAACTGTACCCAGAGTCTTTCCCTCACGTTGACATTGGTCACACTCAGCAATCTTAAAACGAACAGGCTTTAGGGAAGGGAATTGTACAGACAAATAATATCACATACCCAATTGTCAATCATCACAGTCATGCCACGCCAGTAAAACCTGGAACAAATGGCATGTCGGGTTTTTTTCATCCCAGTGTGGCCTCCCATGGGCGTAGCATGAAACTCTTGAAATAGTTTCTGCGCCTCATGTCTGGTTTTAATGGCTCTTCTTTTGCCATAGAACAGCTCACCATCTATAAAAAATAATTTATATGAAAACAACAGAAGAAGAATAAGACATGTATAACCATACTAGCAAATGCATTATTACCCTTTACTGTAAACTTAAGGGAGTACTTCCTCCAGTTGTCTCTTTGAAATTTATTCATTCCCTCAGGATAAATATTCTCTGTGAGGAGGAGAAACATTTCATCCCATTTATGCTCCATTTTGATTATTAATCAAAAGTAGATGTAAATGAGGAAGTGAACAAAAAGTGCAAGGATGGGTCTGGGGAGAGAAAGAGAAAACGTTGTTACATGACTACCAAATAATAACATCAAAAACAGATCAAAACCCACACTAAAATATCTTACTTGAAAAATGATGGAAATCTCTGAATTTGTATAAGTATTGAATTCCTTTCACCATTAGATATCGAAAGATAAAGGCTCAAGGATGGGTCTGGGGAGAAAAAGGGAAGACGTTGTTAAATGACTACCAAGTAATAACGTCAAATACTGTTTGAAAAAAACCCACACAAA
The DNA here is from genome assembly GCA_964034765.1 of Knipowitschia caucasica. Lineage (NCBI taxonomy): Eukaryota > Metazoa > Chordata > Actinopteri > Gobiiformes > Gobiidae > Knipowitschia > Knipowitschia caucasica. The sequence goes on from OZ035843.1 coordinate 8,355,580, forward strand.
ATTATCATATTTAAATTATGGAAATCTCTGACTTTGTATTGGTATTAAATTACTTTAACCATTAAAAATCAAGAGATAAGACCATATGTAAAATTATTAATAATGAGGCTACATGCATGAGAACCCACACACATAAATGAAAAGTAATTTCTCTTTTCTACTAGTACATAATGTTACTATCTTTCCACGAGCAAATATGAGAAACTTTAATACATTTCTGGAGGGATTATGACCACGTATTCATTCATGCATTACGCGTGTACGTAACATTTTCCCCAAAATCTAATTTCGAACCCAGGAGTTGGTACAAAGTTGAATAAGTAATTTCATATTGTATAGAATTTAGTAGCGTCCGTGAGGTCAGTGCTTGCACCATTAAGTGCTTGCACCATTAAGTGCTTGCACCATTAAGTCCAAATCAACGCGCTCGGTTGCTTCAAGGAAAACGCGGTCAAACTTATGGGTCAAACTTAATAATATCCCTATGCATGCACTTCACTGAAAAAGTACTATATATTTAAAATGAATCACTGTTGGTAGCGTTACATAGCATGTTGGTCCATCTCACACGCCAGCTGTAAACGACTTTTACTAAAAAGTCGTTTACACAGCGTTTGTTTCACTACATATCGATGTATCTAAGCCCCTATCAAAGGATGAATTTCGCTGATAGAACGTTAAAACAATCGAAATATATGCCATTTGAAAACGGAGAGCCATACTCACGTGTGTTTTCAGCTTCGGGTAGAAGAGAAAACAAGTCTGTAACATTACATTACTTGTGATTAATTTCACAATGTTCACATAATTATTATTTAATTGTCTAAATTCACAAATAATTCATACAATTTTAGTTGCACGGGGGAACATAAATGCTTTGGGATATATTTTCAGTCTCCAAACGAAAAAAACGGAAAGACGTATCTACTTGTTAAGCAATAATAACTAAGTATCAGCCATGTTTAGTGGAGTGCATAGCGATATAAGAAAGACAGTCATGAAAGTAATGAAAACTGGCCTCAGAAGAAGCTACGCTACAACATTAACTACGCTATGAATCAAATCACGCGCAGCGTCGTTTGTACATACCGAAGCACGCAGTCCTCTGTACACAGCCCAGATTTACGTTTGAGAAACGAGACCAAACTCTTTGCTAAATAAAGCACAGGCATGCCTGTGCTTGTTGTTGTTTGAGGAGGACACGTGACAAAGCAAAAGCATGATGGGAACTGTAGTATTTGACGCGATTAGCAGGAGGGGGCCAGTCCCTGTGCTCCTCAGAGTCTTAGCTGGAGGCCAGTCCCTGTGGCTCCTCAGGTCCCAGCAGGAGCCAGTTCGCCTGTGCTCCTCAGTCCTTAGCAGGAGGCCATCCCCTGTGCTCCTCAGAGTCCCAGCAGGGAGCCAGTCCCTGTGCTCCTCAGAGTCCCAGCAGGATGCCAGTCCCCTGTGCTCCTCAGAGTCACAGCAGGAGGCCAGTCCCTGTGCTCCTCAGATTCCCAAGTGGTTCTTATAAGCATTAACATTTGGTGCGAGGACCCTTCAAGTCTGTGGTCTCTTTTTTCAAAGCTCATGTAAAAATCTAATACTTTTTCTGTCTGAGCCCAAAGGTCAAATAGTGACTCACAGGGACTGGTGGAATCACGTCACACAATGACCTGGGAGATGACGTCGGGATTTATCCCAATAAACACATTTCTCACACTTTTTCTATCGGCGACAAAAAACATTTCAGTCTCGAAACAAAACTTTTAGGTTCAGCAGCTTTAAGTTCTAAGAAATAATGTTTAAAACTGTTTTTGCATCACCAACACGTCCTAATTCTATGGTTATTTAGCCTCTCAAAGGACTTTACCAAGTTGTCGATACGTCGACACGGATCAGAAAATCAAACTGACACAGTGGTCTCTCTCTGGTCTCTCGTCTGGTTCTCTCGCTGGTCTCTATTCTGGTCTCTCTCTGGTCTCGTCGCTGGTCTCTCTCTGGTCCTCCTCGTCGGTCTCTCTCTGGTCTCTCTCTTCTGTCTCTTCTCTCTCGTGGTCTCTCTCTGGTACTCTCTCTGGTCTCTCTCTGGTCTCTCTCCCTGGTCTCTCTCTCTGGTCTCTCTCTCTGTGTCTCTCTGCGTGTCCTCTCTGGTCTCTCCCTCATGGTCTCTCTGTCTCTCTCTGGTCTCTCTCTGGTCTCTCTGGGCTCTCTCTCTGATGTCTCTCCTGGTGTCTCCTCTGGTCACTCTCTCTGGCCTCTCTCAGGTCTCTCTCCTTGTCTCTCTGGCCTCTCGCTCTGGTCCTCTCTGGTCCTCTCTCTGGTCTCTCTCAACTGGTCCTCCTCTTGAGGCCTCCTCTCTCTGCCTCTCTCTGTCTCTTCTCGGGTCTCCTCACTGTCTCTCTCTCTGGTCTCACTCTCTGGTCTCTCTCTGGTCTCTCTCTGGTCTCTCTCTGGCTCTCTCTCTCGGGCCTCATCCTCTGCCTCTCTCTGGCCTCTCTCTGTCTTCTCTCGTGGTTCCCCCCCCCCACCCTCTCTCGGTCTCCATCTCTGGACTCTCGTCTCTGGTCCTCTCTCTGGTCCTCTCTGGTCTCCTCTGGTCTAAACATGCAAAATGTAATTCTCACCTCAACAACCATCTTAACATGAAAAACATCAAATATCAGATATAGTTTCAAATGAAGTTCAGTTCGAATCTCTTTAACATTTCAGTTTTTATTTGTATAGAATTGTATGAAATAAACTTTTAGTCACAGGTAACAAAAACTCTGAGCCGTGTTATACCTTTTACTTTCACTTTCAAAGGCTCATAATCTCACCTTTTCCCGCGTGGCCCGGTTTTCAAACCTTCTGCTTTGCTAGTATTATTTTTATATGCTGTTTTTTGACGACTGAATGGAAGGAATCTCACCGTTTCTCCATGGTTACCGACTTGAATAAACGTCATTTAAAACAAAGTCTCCTCCTCCCTCTCTCCGATGCAGATTAAAGGGAAATGTCTGGGAGTTTTTGATATATCATTTTTACTACCATTTTCTGCTGATAACCAGAAAGCCTTGTTCTCATGTTGGGTTTTTTGTGCGACAGGATCCTTGGGTTGTGTCTTCTCCTAAGATTGTGTTTTCTTTCTAAGAGATCATTAGTGACGGTTTCTCTGAACGGCGGCTGGCGCGTGTTATTCGAAGTGTCCACAAAGTCCGTATCTCACTTGCATAAAGTCATTTTTTAAATAAGATGGTTGTTTTTGTGGTTTCTGTGCTGACGTGTCAAGGGGCGGGTCTAGCTATGATGTCACAGATCGGAAGAGATTCGACCGAGCGTTCTGTGATGGCCAGAGCAGAACATAGAGTGAAAAGGATGAGAAATAGTCTAAAAATGCTGAATTAGCAAAACATGTGTCTTACTTTGGGATTAGATCGATTGTAAGAGTTTTAAGACTTTTTCAAGTGTATCTGTCTGCGCCTGCAGTACTAATGCTGTCGAGGAGTGGGCGTGTCGGGTTAGTGACGTCACTACTCGACACCGCCAACGATCTCCGCGTGTATGACATGGATCAATTATAATACGGGTATGAGTATAGTAGATGAGATACTATCTATGCCAATGAATTTATGCGCAATAATGAATTTTAATGGCGCATGCATTGTCTATATTATTTATTGGGGGAAAATGGACGAATTTTGTAAATATCAAGTAGTAAATTTGCCTACAAAAGCTGCCATTACTTCAGACTTCAATCAATAGGGATTTGAAGCAGCTCAGGACAAAAGTTAATGAGATCAAATACTGCCAGTGCTTATGTCTATCATTAGTACATTCATTTATAAAATGGGCCAATGGGTTGGTGGCTCAAATCCTGGCTGCCCCAATTGCAGTCTGGGTCTGCTTCTTGAGCAATGCCCTTCACCCCACAGTGGACATAGTGAGAGACTGCCTTGGGGGTGGCCAATAGCACAGATTAGTAGCCTGGCATCCTCCAACCCTGCTTGTGACACACTGTGTGAATAAACGAAGTAAAGAAGAGGTGGCGATTTGAGAAACTTGTCACACAGAGTGAAAAGTACATTACAATGTTAAAGTATATTATTACCCCACCACCTAACCACCACACCACTCCTACAACCCATGGTCTCCCAACCCAAAAAAATTACTGATCATAAAGAGAACATGGCCATAAACATTTTTTGGTGCCCAACTGTGGCCCCTTTTGGGCACAAGCCGACATTCATTACTATTGTGTTTTGTCAAATTTGTATGTAAAAGAGGGAGATTAAACAAAAAGAACAAATTGTTTCTGGGCATTTATGTACATGCTTTTTTATGAATTTGTGTTATTCTGAATGCTCAGAAATGTAGACACTGAATAAGTTCAACCCAAAACAAATTCTCTTTATTATAATCATGAGGAGAAAGGCTTCAGAGGAGCAGGCGCCAAGCTCCATCTCTCTAGGAAAGCTTTCAGCCTCCTCCTGCTGCCTCCTCTGTAAATGCTCACCAGATCATTTGCAATCATTTAAACTCACAGTCCATAAAGAACAATCACAGATTAGATTGGTGCAGTGCCACAGTGAAATATTCCATCAATATATAAATTTAATCATACCATGGTTCATAGCATACTTTGGCCCCTTTATGAATTTTTCCAATTGTCCTCTCTGAGGAGCAGGTGAAATGGCCTCGCCAGAGTGTGAACTGTCAACCTAGATAAGAGTAAACAATGTGTTACATTCAACAACAACAGTTCACAAAACCAAAGCAACTGCCCAAAAGGTTTGTGTCCGGGTAACATAATTGTCAGTGACTTGTCACTTATGACTTTATGTCTCTGACATCAACAATGTTGCAATGCAGGAGTTTTTTAGTACAGGGTACGTCCAGAGAAACATGACCATGACATGTTTATGTTTGAGGGGGGGTTCAGTGTTTTATGCCATCACTTTCATTACAATACGTCCCCCTGTGCCGCCTGGTGGCCTCGGGCCGACTAATGTAAAACAAGACATTTATATAAAGCGATGCTATACTTTTCCGGTAAGAGCGTGTAGAACCAATCAGAAAGGAAGGGGAGGGAGCTTGGGTTGTTTTTTTTTTTCAAATCAGTACCGTCGCTGTCCTCTCTTTCCTGACAAACTCTAGACAATCACTTTAAAGAACAAATGTTACAATAGTGCACAACACCAGGAATTTCGGAAGTAAAACATCAGCTCCATGACAAACAGATGCCTATCAAGGGTTTGGCAAGCGTGTGTGACATTTGTGCATCTCCGCCATGTTTTAAAACAGGTTTACCACACGTGAGCGAGTTCCCCTGCTTCAGCACTGGAGCATGATTCCCCATCACTGACAATAAGTCGGATGCCAACTGAAGCAACATAGAAACACCATATGTGCAACACTCAGAAACACAAATATCTTTGAACATCATCCAAATAACTATGGTCAGTGGACTTCTGTAACTGTGATAGGAAACATCGTGAGCTACATCACATAATTGCCTAACTAATTCTCCACTGTTCTTGAAAACATGTAAAGAGGTTATGTTTTCTCCTTATTACCATTTTACCGATGCAAAATGACTTGGGCAATATTATATTGTATATATTAAACATGTAGCCGTATTATACTATGTACGCTGACATGTCGATGGCAACTGGACTCTTAGAAGAAACCCAACAAATTGCTTTCTCATGCGAAAGTATTAGTTCACCTTCTAAAAAAACATTCTAGTCAGGGTGATGTGCATTTATTCATTAATACACTGTAACTGGAGGGACGAGCCTAAAATAAATAAATACACGTTGTTGGTTGACACTTACTTTTGCGTCACGGTCTGCCATGGCTCTTCTTCTTACAACGGATATACTTTGCAGAATTCAAGTGGATTCCAAATTCATGTAGTGAGGCGTGACCGGGTAGAGACGTCACTACCCTGACACGCCTACTACCGGACACGACACAAGGCCTCGTACTGCAAGCCGCAGACATACCCTTCTCGGTTCCCTTCGCTGCGCCCCAGAGCCTTTCCTCAGTATGGACATGGAGGTAATTTGCAGGCCCGTCCCAAGGGGGGTGCGAGGGCCCCTGTCGAACTCGAAACGCGAGGCGCCCGCCCTGACACATTTTTTCACCAAACACAAGCAAACTTTTTCCCAGATCTGAGAAAGTTTTTTCCTGTTTATAATCTTGACATTAATCAGCACCACCTCGCGCCGGTGCTTGACGAGATCAGCACGCGCGGTAACCGAGTGTCTTCGCTCCTATGCAGCGTTTGGCGCGCGCACGTACACACGCACACACACTCTACGTGCAATATTGGTCGCGTATTTTTGGTAGCTGACTTGTCTCTTTCGTCCTGTTGCAAAATGTAGGAGCAACACAAAAGATTACCAAAGGAGTCTTTATCTTCAATAGTCTTAGATTTGGGCAAAATGCGCCAAAATGGCATATGAGGCGGAAGTCCAATATTATTATTTTCTCATCAAATAAAACGTTTTTTGCCATGCCTCCACCACTCTGACACACATACACGCCTCCTCCTCCACACTGACAACAACAAAATACTCTCAACCTCCTCCTCCACACCTCTGAAACCACAATAACAAAAAAACACTCCAGCTAGCTAAACTAGACATACAGTGTGTTTGCTAATGCTTTATAAAAATATGTTTTTGATGTGGATATTCGGACGTAAACATTGGCAATAGCGCGCTCACATTACACACCTGTCACAACGCAGAACCGCTGATCCCCTCCCACCTCCTCTGCTCACAAACACAAAGTGGGTCTGCTCCTCTGCTCACAAACACTGAATCACTGCTTCCTCCTTCCTTCCTCCTCTCCTCTCCTCTGCTCACACAAAGGGGTCTGCTCCGCTGCTCACACCTGTATCACTGCTCCTCCTCCTCCTCCGCCGCCTCCTCCATCGCTCAGCGGCGGGGACACATCATAAAACAAAACAATCCCGACACCACAAAGGGGTCTGCTCCTCTGCCACTACTCTGTCTCACTGCTCCTCAACTCCTCGCGAGTATCTATCTCTCCTACACTGCGGATCATTCCCTACTTCTTTGTATCTCACATCAGACACTGCTAAAGTTATCTGACAGTTTTTTCGGAGGAAACCCGTCGCATACCACGCTGCCCGCGCGCTGCCTGTTTTACAAATCGCTTTTGGTGAAAATTTGACTTTACTTGTAAAAATGTTCTTTTGAATCAAACGAAATCAAAGAGGTCCAGAGAAGGGGTTTTAGGTTCCAAATTTTGGAGTGCAGTCTGGCCCTGTGGGGACGCCTGACTAGTGTATTTATAAAATAAAATTAAAAGGAAGGAAGATTGCTAGGGCCCCTGAGTGGTGCGAGCCCTGTGCGACGTGCACAGTCGCAACAGCCCTTTTAGGACGAGGCCTGATTTTTGGGAGAGGGGTTTAATCAAGAGAGGGCAGTATATTATTTTCTAACTTCAAACAAAAATGATAAATAGACTGAACTAATGTCCAAGAGGCATGGAGTATAACACTCCCCGATTCAGGTAGGTGGCAGGTATACGGCAATATTGATTCTTAGCCCGCCATTAAAGAAACAGAAGCAGCCTCCATCATCTGCGCATGCGCCTCGCTCAGTCTTTGTCCTACGTCCTGAGGAGGTGGTCACGTTTTTACACTCTACATGAATTCGTTTTAATAATTAGAAAACTGTGAATAACCAAATTAAAATGTTATATATGTTGTTTACAATGCAAATGTAACAAGTCAGTAGCCTTTTGGAATCCATGTTTTAAGTCTGTAGTTTACAGTGAGGGAAGACGGAATGGTTAAGTGTGCAGGCCTTAAGCCTAGTGTTTCTTCTACTGTAGGGTTTATGTGATAGGTGTTTAGTATATACTCTTCTGCTAAAACCTGACAAGAGTTTATATGGATTCATTTTATAAGTCATTTCAACTGTGATGGCGGTGAATTAAAAGTACACAGTTTCTTTTGGAAACATAGTTTATTTTAACACACAATTTTTCAGCACAAACAGCAAAACAAAAATATGGGTAATACAATAAGAGTTATATATGTTAGATATAAGTTATATATATGTTAGATATAAGTTATCATAAGTTAGATAGTCCACAGTCTCCTGTAAATCAGGCTCTGAGCCCAAACTGCCTTTTGTCCTTCGAAGCACAAAGCTCTCTGCTCCCATAGTGCCTCGTCCATACTCCTGCTGCAGCCGCTCGCGTGCTTCCCTTCCAATACACACACACGGACCAATCACAGCGTGACTTCCTTGCGGCGACCCTTAAAGGAGCAATATGTAAAAATCTGGCCATCGGTGTACGCAGTCACAGTCAATATTTTGTAGTCCTCTCTCACTCTCCCTGACTCAGGTGCCAGATTCACACCAAATTACCCGCAGCAAACACAGGAATTAATTTATCATTGTGGTTTGTCCTCTCCATTCACATTGCCAGACAGCCGTGCTAATGCTGACATGAATGTTTTGATTAATGTTATATTATTATAGTTGGGGGAAGTGTGGCATTTGAGATAAAAAACAAAAAAAACAAAATAAAAGCAATGTAATTATACATAGTTTTATGCAAAATAACTAAGCAATTGATGTTCAAAAGTAGGATTGGGGAAGAATGGATGTTGGAACGATTTCTTCAAGCGTAATCAACATCAGGGTTTGCTCAAGAGGATATCACATTTACATTTTATTTATTTTCCCTAACATGTAAAAGCCCACATCAAAAAGAGACTAACATTATTTTAATGGGGTACATGTGGTCTTAAATATTATTTTTACAATTAAGCTATAATCGCAAAAAACGTCTTGACCTGTCATCTTTTAACTTTTAATAGAGCAATCTGTCATCAGATGTGATAACATGCAAAAATAACAAAAAGACAGAGCCCGGGATCGAACCCGGGTTCCTGCATCGTAAGCGCCAGGTTGAGACCACTAGAGGTCTAGTGGTTCCCAAAGTGGGGGTCCTGACCCCTCCGGGGGGTCCGCGGGAGACCCCTGGGGGGGGTCGCAAGATGATTTCCACACAAAAAAGACTATAATATTAATTTTAATAACGTTAGTAATTTTTGGTCCCAGTCATTGCAGCGTCAATCAAATCATCACAGTAACAACACTCCACATGCGCAGCGACAAAGCGTGTCCTGCTGTTGTTCGCTAAAACTAAAGGTGTTTGGAGGCTACAAAATAAATAATACCTGCATGAAAAATGACACGTGGTTTAATATCTACAACAGAAAAACCCGGAGGGGGAGAATAAGCACTTGTATCGGGGCTGATAGTGCGAAGAGAGGGAGAGAGGTGCAGAGGAGGGAGAAGAGGGCAGAGGAGGAGAGAGGGCAGAGGAGGGAGGGCAGAGGAAGAAGAGGCAGAGAGGGAAGGGAGGAGTGGAGGGCCAGAGGAAGGAAGAGGGCAGAGGAGGGAGGGAGACAGAGGAAGGGAGGGAGGGAGAGAGGGCCGCGGGGAGGGCGAGCGGAGGGAGGGAGGGCCAGGGCAGGAGGGCAGAGAGGGAAGCGGAGGAGAGAGGGCAGCGGAGGGAGGAGAGGGCAGAGGAGGAGAGGGAGGACAGAGGAGGAGAGAGGGCGAAGAGGAGGGAGAGAGGGCAGCGTAGAACAGCGCGTTAAAGAGGCCCGGCTTTCCGGAGTCAGCGGTAAAAGGTCCCCGCACATTAAAGCGGGTGGCCGCTTTCTGCGTTACTTTATGCGGTTCAACCCGCGGCTTCTCCTTTCCAAAGTTACTGTCTGTAAAGGGCATAAACTGGGCCAGCGAGTGACCGCTTTTACTTGCGTCACCTCTTTACCTTTGACTCCGAAAAGCCGGACCTCTTTAACCGCGCTGTTCTCCGGGCTGCCCTCTCTCCCTCTCTGCCCTCTCTCCCTCCACTGTCCTCCCTCAATCCCTCCTCTGCCCTCTCTCCCTCCGCTGCCCTCTCTCCCTCCGGCTGCCCTCTCTCCCTCCTCTGCCCTCCTCCCTCCGCTGCCCTCCCTCCGCTGCCCTCTCTCCCTCCCATCCTTCCTCTTTCCTCCCTCCCTCCTCTGCCCATCTCTCCCTCCTCTGCCCTCCCCTCCTCCTCCCTCCTCTCTGCCCTCTCATCCCTCCTCTGCCACCCTCCTCGCCTCTCTCCCTCGCTCGTGCCCTCTCTCCGTCCTCTGCCCTCTCTCCTCACTTCGCACCATCAGCCCCCACCTGATACAAGTGACTTTTCCCTCCCCCCTCGTCCGGTTTTTTGTTGTAGATATTAACCACGTTTCATTTTAAAGCAGGTATTATTTATTGTACGCCTCCAAACACCTCTTAGTTTTAGCAAACAACAGCAGGGACTGATAACGCTTTGTCGCTGCGCAAGTAGCGTGGTTTACGTGATGAAATTTTTGATTGACGCTGCCAATGACTCGGGAGAATAATTACTAACGTTCTAACAATATTTTATAGTCTTTTTTGTGTGGAAATATCTGCGACCCCCAGGGGTTCCCGCGACCCCCCGGGTGGGTCCAAGAACCCCCACTTTTGGAACCACTAGACTCTAGTGTCTAAACTGTGCGCGTTACGATGCAGGAAGCCCGGGTTTCGATCCGGGCTAAGTCTTTTGTATTTATTGCATGTTATACCCATTCTATGACAGATTGCTCTAAAAACTAAAAGATGAAGGGTCTAGACGTTTTTTTGCAGATTATAGCTTAATTGTAAAATAATCATTTAAGACCACATGTAACCCCAATTAAAATAATGTGTAGTCCTCTTTTGATTGGGACTTTTTACATGTTAGGGAATAAATAAAATGTAAAGTGAGATCCTCTTTAGCCAACCCTGATGTTGAAACGCTGAAGAAAATACGTTCCAACATCCATTCTTCCACTCCTATTTTTGAACATCAATTGCTTATTTATTTGGCATAAACTATGTATAATTACATTCTTTTATTTGTTTTTTGAGTTTTTTATTCTCAAATTCCAAAATAGATAATAATAAAAAAACATTAATCAAAACATTCATTCAGCAATTAGCACGGCTTGTCATGGACAATGTGAATGGAGACGACAAACAACTGATAAAATCATTCCTGTGTTTTTGCTGCTGGATTTGAGGTGTGAATCTGGCAACCTGAGTCAGGGAGAGTGAGAGAGGACTACAAAATATTGACTGTGACTGCAGTACACCTTGCCAGATTTTACATATTTGCACCTTTTAGGTCGCCGCAAGAATCCGCTGTGATTGGTCCGTGTGTTGTTATTGGAAGGAGCACGACGGCCTGCAGCAGGAGCAAAGGACGAGGCACTATGGAGGCAGAGAGCTTTGGGTGCTTCGAAGGAAAAGCATTTGGGCTCAGAGCCTGATATACAGGAGACTGTGGACTATCACAACATATATATAAATACTTATATCTAACATATATAAAACTTAATATCAAACATATATCCACTCTATTGTATTACCACTATTATTGTATTGCTGTCTGTGCTGAAAACTGGTTTTAATAATAACTATGTACCAACAAAACTGTGTCTTTATTCACCGCAATCACAGTTGAAATGACTTTTATAAAAATAAGAATCCATAAAAACTATTGTCCAGGATTTAGCAGACTGAGTAATACAAACACTATCACCTTAAACCTACAGTAGAAACCACTAGGCTTAAGGCCTGCACACTTAAACATTCGTCTTCCCATCACTGTAAACTACAGACTTAAAACATGATTCAAAAGGCTCTGACTTGTACATTTGCATTTGTAACAACATAAATAACATTTTAATGTGGATATCAAAGGTTTTCTATTATAAAAACCGAAATCAAGTAGAGTGTAAAAACGTGACCCACCCTCAACGCTCGACAAAGACTGAGCGAGGCACATGCGCAGACTGATGTGGAGCTGCCTTCTGTTTCTTTAATGGCGGGCTAAGAAATCAATATTGCCGTATACTGCCACCTACTAATCGGAGTGTTATACTCCATGCCTTGGCCCAATGTTACATTCTATTTATCATTTTTGTTGAAGTTAGAAAAAAAATAATGCCCTCTCTTGATTAAACACCTCTCCCAAAATCAGGGGCCGTCCTAAGGGGCTGTGCGACCCTGTGCCGCGCACAGGGCCTCGCACCCCTCAGGGCCGCGCAATTCTACCTTCTTTATTTATTTATAAATACACTGTTCAAGGGTCCCCAAACGGGCAAGGACTGCACTCAAAATTTGGAACCCAAAACCCCTTTCTCTGGACCTCTATATTTCGTTTTGATCAAAAGAACATTTTACAAGTAAAGTCAAATTTTCACCAAACGCGATTTGTAAACAGGCAGGCGCGCGGCGCAGCTATGTATGCAACGTCCTCCGAAAAAACTGTCAATAACTTGAGCAGTGTCTGAGTGAGATACAGAAGAAAGTAACGGGAATGATCGCAGTGTAGGAGAGGAGGGATCAACTCGCGGAGAGGAGCCAGTGAGACAGGTGTAGCAGAGGAGCAGACCCCCTTTGTGTGAGCCAGAGGAGGAGGAGGAGGAGAGGAAGGAGAGCAAGTGCTACAGGTGTTAGCAGAGGAGCCGACCCCTTTGTGTGACAGAGGAGGAGGAGGAGGAGGATGAGGAGACATGATACAGGTGTGAGCTGAGGAGCAGACCCTTTGTGTGGAGCAGAGGAGGAGGAGGAGGATCAGCGGTGGTGACAGGTGTGTGAGCGCTGCTATTGCGCAATGTTTATCCGAATATCCGCAATCAAACAACATATTTTTAAAAGCATTAGAAAACACACTGTATGTCCTAGCTTTAGCTAGCTGGAGTGTTTCTTGTTGTGGTGCAGAGTGTGTGGCGGAGGAGGTAAGAGTATTTGTTGTTGTCAGTGTGAGGAGGAGGAGTGTAAGTTGTCAGAGGTGTGGAGGCATGGCCAAAAACGTTATTTGATGAGAAAATAATAAATTGACTTCCGCCACATAGCCATTTTGGCTCTATTTGGCCCAAATCCTAACATATTAGAAGAAAAAGACTCCTTGGTTCAATCTTTTTGGAGTTGCTCTACCATTTGCCACAGGGACGAAAGAGACATTCAGCTAAAAAGACCGCGCCAATATTGGCACTAGAGTGTAGTGCGTGTGTACGTGCGCGCGCCAAACGCTGCATAGACGAAGACACTCGGTTACGCGCGTGCTGATCTCGTCAAGCACCGGCGCGAGTGTGCTGAATTCATGTCAAAGATTATAACAGGAAAAACTTTCTCAGAATCTGGGAAAAAAGTGTCAGGGCAGGGCCTCGCGTATCGAGTTCGCATCAGGCCTCGCACCCCCCCTTGGAAACGGCCTGCCCAATAATACCCTCCATGCACACTAGAGGAAGGCTCAGGGGCGCAGCGAAGGAACGAGAAGGGTCCCCTGTCTGCGGCTTGCAGTACGGAGGCGTGTCGAGTAGGTAGCGGTCGGGTAGTGACTCACTACCCGAACCCGCCTCCTACATGAATTTTGAATCCACTTGAACTTCTGCAAGTAAATCGTTGATGAGAAGACATGGCAGACCGTACGCAAACAGTAATGTCAACCAACAACGTTTTATTTATTTTAGGCCGTTCCCCTCCAGTTACCAGTGTATGAATGATAAATGCACATCAACCTGACTAGAAATGTTTTTTAGAAGTGAAGTCTAATCATAGCAGAGAAAGCAATTTGTATGGGTTTTTCTTCTAAGAGTCCATGTGCATCGACATGTCAGTACATATAAAAAGGGTACATAGTATAATATAACAATATAATATTGCCCAAGTCATTTGCATCGTTAAAATGGTAATAAGAGAAAAACATAACTCTTTACATGGTTTTCCAAGAACAGTGGAGAAATTAGTTATGCAATTATGTGATGTAGCTCACGATGTTTCCTATTCACCAGTTACAGAAGTCACTGACCATAGTTATTGGATGATGTTCCAAGAATTTGTGTTTCCTGATGTGCACATATGGATGGTTTATGTCCTGCTTTCAGTGCATCCGACTATTGTCATGATCGGGAATCATGCCCCAAGTGCTGTAGCAGGGGAACACGCTCACGAGTGTAACCTGTTTAAAACATGGCGGAGAAGCACAAATGCTCACACACTCAAACCCTTGAAAGGGCATCTGTTTGTCATGGAGCTATGTTTTTAAAACTTACGAATCCAGGTGTTGTGCAATATTGTACATTTGTTCTTAAAAGTATTGTCTAGAGTTTGTCAGAAAGAGAGACAGAGAGGTAACTTGAATTAAAAAAAAAACAACCCAAGCGCCTCCCCCTTCCTTTCGGATTGTCAACAACGCTCCTTACCGAAGTATAGCATGATTTATATAATTTTTGTTTTACATTAGTTAGGCCCGAAGCGCCACCAGGCTGGCACGGACTATTGTATTGAAAGTGTGCATAAAACACTGAATCCCCCCTCAAAACATAAACATTTCATGGTACATGTTTCCTGGACGTACACTGTACTAAAAACTCTGCTTGCAACATTGTTTGATGTACAGAGACCATGAAGTCCATAAGTGCAGTCACTGAACAAGATACTTAAACCCGGACACAATCCCTTTTAGGGCTGCCTGTGGTTTTGTGAAGCTGTTGTTGTTGAATGTAAACACATTTACTCTTATCTAGGTGACAGTTCACACTCTGGCCGAGCATTTCACCGCCCAGCAAAGAGCAATTGAAAAAATTCATAAAGAGGGCCAAAGTATGACCATGGTAAGATTAATTTGAAATATTGATGGACATATTTCACTGTGCACGGCACAATCAATCTTGATTGTTCTTTAAGGACAGTGAGTTTTTATAAAAATGATTGCAAATGAGATCTGGTGAGGCATTTACAAGGAGGCATCAGGGAGCTGAAAGCTTTCCAGAGAGATGTGGAGATTGGCGCTCACCTCTGAAGCCTTTGCCTCTCAGATTATAATAAAAGAGAAATTGTTTTGTGTTGAATTATCAGTGTCTACATTTCAGAGACCTTCAGATAACACAAATTCATAAAAAGCATGTACAAAAAATGCCAGAAAAACATTTGTTCTTTTTTTTAATCTCCCCTCTTCCTACATACAAATTGACAAAACACAATAGTAATGAATGTCTGCTGTGTCCGCCAAAAGGCCAATGTTGGGCACAAAAATGTTATGGCATGTTCTCTTTATGATCAGAATGTGGAGACCTATGGTGTAGGAGTGTGTGGTGGTGTGGTGGTGTAATAATATCTTTAACTTGTAATGTACTTTTCAAACCTGTGTTGACAAGTTTCTCAAAACGGGCCACACTACTTTATTCATTGATTCCACACAGTGTGTCACAGCTGGGTGGCGGATGCAGGCTACTAATCTGTGCTATTGGCCACCACCAAGCAGTCTCTCACTATGTCCACACTGTGGGTGAAGTGCATTGCTCAAGAACATACCAGACTGGGGCACTGGGGCAGACCAAGGATTTGAGGCCACCAACCATGGCCCTTCTATAAATTGAATGTATAAAACACATTATGACATAACACTGGCATATTTGACCATAACTTTTGTCCTGAGCTGCTTCAAATCCCTATTGATTGATAGTTCTAAGTAATGGCAGCTTGTAAGGCAAATTTGATCTACTTTGATATTTACAAATATCGTCCATTTTTCCCCCAAATAAATAATATTGACAATTAACAATGCGCCATAAACTTCATTATTTGCGCATAATTCATTGGGCATAGATAGTACTCACTACTACTCATACCCTATTATAAATAGATCCATGCGCATACACGCGGAGTGGCGCGTGTCGAGTAGTGACGTCACTATCCCGACACCCCACTACTCGACACGCCTCCGTACTGCAGCCGCAGACAGATACACTTGAAAAAGTCTTAAAACCTCGTAAATCGATCTAATCCCAAATTAGGGGGGAGACACATGTTTTGCCTACATTACAGCATTTTTAGACTATTTTCTCATCACTTTTCACTCTATGTTTCTGCACTGCCCTCACAGAACGCTCCCGGGTCGGAACTCTCCGATCTGTGACATCATAGCTAGACCCCTCCCCTTGTCAATCACACAAACCACAAAAACAACCCAATATTATGTTTAAAAAAATGACTTTATGCCAAGTGAGAATACGGACATTGTGACACATTCGTAACAGCGCAGCCGTACAGAGAACCGGCAATAATGATCTTTAGAAAGAAACACAATCCAAGAAGAAGAACACAACCAGATTCCTGCGCCCAAACCCCCACATGAGAGCAAGGCTTTCCTGGTTATCACAAAAAATGAGTCAAATATATTATCAAAAACTCCCAGACATTTACCCTTTAATCTGCATCGTAGAAGGGAGGAGGAGACTTTTGTTAAAATGACGTATATTCAAAGTGGTAACCATGGAACCGTGAAGATCCTGCCATTCAGTCCGTCAAAAACAGCATATAACAATATACAGCAATGCAGAGGTTTGAACCGGGCCAGCGCGGAAAAGGTGAGATTATGAGCCTTTGAAAGGAAAGTAAAAGTATAACACGGCTCAGTGCTTATGTAACCTGTCTAAAATTTATTCATACAATTTAGACAAAATAAAAACTGGAAATGATAAATGAGATTCGAACTGAACTCAATTTGAAACTAATCTGTATTTGATTTTTTATGTAGGATGTTGTTTAGGATGAGAATTACTATTTCATCTGTTTAGACCAAGAGAGACCAGAAGACGCAAGAGGAGACCAGAGAGAGAGACCAGAGAGAGACCAGAGAGAGACCAGAGAGAGACCAGAGAGAGCGCAGAGAGAGGCCAGAGAGAGGCCAGAGAGAGAGCCAAGAGAGACCAGAGAGAGACAGAAGAGACCAGAGAGTGAGACCAGCTGAGAGAGGCCAGAGAGAGACCAGAGAGAGACCAGATAGAGGCCAGAGAGAGAGGCCAGAGAGAGACCAAGAGAGACCAGAGAGAGACGCAGAGAGAGACCAGAGAGAGAGGCCAGAGAGACCAGAGAGAGGACCAGAGAGAGGCCAGAGAGCAGGGGGGGGGGGGGGAGGAGGAGACCAGAGAGGACACCACGAAGACATCAGAGAGAGGAGCCCAGAGATGACCAGAGAGAGACCAGAAGAGACCAGAGAGGAACCAGAGAGAGAGACCAGAGAGACACTCAGAGAGACACCAAGGAGAGAGAGACCAGAGCGATGACCAGGAGAGAGACCAGAGAGAGACCAGAGGAGGGGGCGAACCGAGGGGGGGAGGGG
Organism: Knipowitschia caucasica; assembly: GCA_964034765.1. Lineage (NCBI taxonomy): Eukaryota > Metazoa > Chordata > Actinopteri > Gobiiformes > Gobiidae > Knipowitschia > Knipowitschia caucasica. Next base: position 8,372,767 of record OZ035843.1, read on the forward strand.
GGAAACCAGAGAGAGACCAGAGAGGAGACCAGAGAGAGAGACCAGAGAGAGACCAGAGAGAGATACCAGAGAGAGACAGAGTAGGAGACCAGAGAGAGACCAGAAAGAGACCAGAGAGAGACAGAGAGAGACCAAGAAGAACCACTGTGCTGTTTGATTGTCTGATCCGTTCGACGAATCGACAACTATGTAATGTTCCTTTGACGAGGCCTAAAAACATAGAATAGAAGTGTTGTGATAAAAACAGTTAAACATAATTTATTAGAAACTTAAAGCTGCTGAACCTAAAGTTTTGTTTCGAGACTGAAATGTTTTTTGTCGCGATAGAAAAAGTGTGAGAAATGTGTTTATTGTGGATAAATCCACGTCATCTCCCCAGTCATTGTGCTGACGTGATCCAAAGTCCCTGTGAGGTCACTATTTGACCCTTATGGGCTCAGACAGAATAAGTCATTAGATTTTACATGAGCTTTTGAAATAGAGACCACAGCTTTAAGTCTCGCACCAAATGTTCAATAGCTATAAGAACCACGTGGAACTCTGAGGAGCACAGGGACTGGCCTCCTTGCTGTGGACATCTGAGGAGCACAGGGAGCTGGCCGTCCGTGCTGGGACTCTGAGGAGCCCAGGTTACTGGCCTCCTGCTGGGACTCTGAGGAGCACAGGGACTGGCCTCCTGCTAAGACGAGGAGCACAGGGATCTGGCCTCCTGCTGGACTGAGGAGCACAGGGACCTGGCCTCCCTTGCTAATGACTCTGAGAGCACAGGGACTTGCCTCCTGGCTAAGACTCTGAGGAGCACAGGGACTGGCCTCCTGCTGGACTGCTGATGAGCAAGGGACTGGCCTCCTGCTAAGACTGAGGAGCAACAGGACTGCCTCCGGTACCTGCTGGGACCTCTGATGAGGCACAGGGACGGCCTGCCTCTGGGACTGAGGAGGCACAGGGACTGGTCTCCTGCTGGGACTGAGTGAGCACAGGGACTGGTCTCCTCTGGGACTTGAGGAGCACAGGGACTGGCCTCCTGCTAAGACTCTGAGGAGCACAGGATGGGCCTCCTGCTGGGACTCCCTGTGGAGCACCGGGACTGGCCTCCCTGCAGGGACTGAGGAGCAACATGTACTGGCCTCCTGCTGGGCACTCTGAGAGCACAAGGGACTAGGCCTCCTGCTGGGACTGAGAGCACAGGGATCTGGTCTCCTGCAGGACTGAGGAGCATACAGGGACTGGTCCTCCGCGCGGACTCTGAAGGACACAGGGACTGGCCTCCTGCTGTGACTGAGGAGCACAGGACTGGCCTCCTGCTGGGACACTGAGGAGCACAGGGACTGGCCTCCTGCTGGACGCTGGGAGCACAGGGACTGGCCTCCTGCTGGGACTCTGAGGAGCACAGGGACTGGTCCTCCTGCAGGTCCCAGAGTCAGGACTAAAAACATGGAGGCAGTGTTTCAGATTATGCAGCTAAAAACAGTCTTCCAGAAAACGGAGACGGCAATATTCAACAATCCATGTTAAAACAGATTTAATCGCTTGACTTTCTGATTAAAGCCTTGTCTTGTGAGTTTTGCCGTGTGTGGACTGTGCGTATACCAATAACCTTGCCTAAGTGCTAAAGGGTTATGAACCTATGACATAAGTGGACTTTCCGCGTGGCCTCGCACCAGCATTTTTGTGTTACAATTTGAGTAAACTCTCTGAACCAACATACCGACAGAATATAAATAACATATGTACCTGTAGATACGGATACAGGTGTAAAAAATAAAAGATACAGAATAACATACAGGTGAAAAGAACCATGAACAGAACCTGAACAGAACCCATGAACAGAACCATGAACACGCTCAAGCAGAGGAGTCATTCTGTTGTCCGTCTAAAAACAACAAAGTTCACTAACCTGGTCTCTCCCCTGGTCTCTCAGCCCTGATCTCCTCCCTGGTCTCTCCCCTGGTCTCCTCCACCTGGTTCTCTCACCCTGGTCTCTCCCCTGGTCTCTCCCCTGGTCTATACCATATCAATCCAAACGGGGGGGAAAACAAAAGATGCAACGTGATTTCCTGTGGGACGACAGTAAATGGCGTCTTGTGCCACGAGAAGCATTCCACGTCCCCCAGCAACAAACTGGCTTTCTTCTTCAACCAAGTAACCTTTTCTCAGGACGGGACGCAGCCAATCAGAGTGAAGGGCAGTCACGGCCAGACACCGGAGCAGCTGCCGTCCATGTGGACTGGAACTCTTTGGGACCAGATTGTGAACTTTGTATGTTTTTAGGACGGACACAGAATACTTCCTCTGCCTGAGCGAGTTCAATGGTTCTGTTCATCGTTCTGTTCATGGTTCTGTTCATGGTTCTGTATCACCTGTATGTATTCCGGTATTCTTGTTTATTTTTTACTCACCTGTATACCGTCATCTACATGTACATATTTATTCTTTATTCTGGTCGTTTGATGTTCAGAAGTTTACCTCAAATTGTAACACTAAAGATGCTGTGCGAGCCACGCGGAAAAAGTCCACTGAGGTCATATGGTTCATAACCCTTAGCATTAGGCCAAGGTTATTGGTATAGCACAGTCCACACACGGCAACTCACAAGACAGGCTTTAACTCAGAAATTCAGATTAAATCTGATTTTTAACCTGGAATTGCATATTGCCCCCTGCTCAACGTTTTCTGGAAGAACTGTTTGTTTTAGCTGCATAAACTGAAACACTGCCTCCCCATGTTTAGTCCTGACCTGGACCACAGGAGACCAGGTCCTGTGCTTCTAACTACCTACAGAGTCCCCAGCAGGAGGCCAGTCCTGTGCTCCTCAAGGGTCCCAGCAGGAGGCCAGTCCCTGTGCTCCTCAGAGTCCCAGCAGGAGTCCAGTCCCTGGCCCTCAGCCCCATCAGAGCACAGTCCCTGTGCTCCCTCAGAGTCCCAGCAGGAGACCTTCCCTGTTCTCCTCAGTCCAGCAGGAGAACCAGTCCCCTGTGCTCACACAGGTCCCATCAGCAGGAGGCCAGGTCCCTGTGCTCCTCCGAAGTCCCAGCAGGAGGCCAGTCCCTGTGGCTCCCTCAGTCCAGCAGGAAGGCCATCCCTGTGCCTCCTCAGAGTCCAGGCAGAGGCCATCCCTGTGTCCTCAGGAGTCTTAGCAGGAGGCCAGTCCCTGTGCTCCTCAAGTCCAGCAGAGACACCCAGTCCCTGTGCTGACCTCAGTCCCAGCAGGAGACCAGATCCCCTGTGGCTCCTCAGTCCCAAGCAGGAGGCCATCCCTGTGCCATCAAGTCCCCAGCAGGAGGCCAGTCCTGTGCTCCTCAGTCTATAGCAGGAGGCCATCCTGTGCGCCTCAGAGTCCCAGCAGGAGAGACCATCCCTGTGCTCCTCAGAGATCTTAGCAGGAGCCAGTCCCTGTGCTCCTCAGAGTCTTTGCAGGAGGCCAGTCCCTGTGCTCCTCAGTCCCACAGGAGGCCAGTCCCCCTGTGCTCCTCAGTCCTTAGCAGGAGGCCAGTCCCTGGTGGCTCGGCTCATAGTCCCCACAGGAGCCATCCCTGGTGCCCTCAGAGTCCCAGCAGAGGCCCGTCCTCTGTCTCCTCAGAGTCCACAGCAGGAGGCCAGTCCCTGGTGCTCCTTCAGAGTTCCACTGGGTTCTTATGCATTAACATTTGGTGCGAGACTTAAAGCTGTGGTCGTCTATTTTCAAAGCTCATGTAAAAATCTAAGACTTATTTCTGTCTGAGCCCAAAGGTCAAATATGACTCACAGGACTGTTGGATCCCGTCACACAATGACCTGCGGGAGATGACGTCGATTTATCCACAATAAACCACATTCTCGACACTTTTTCTAATCGCGACAACAACATTTCATCTCGAAACAAAACTTAGTTCCCGCTATTAAGTTTCAAATAAATAATGTTTAACTTTTTTCATCACAACAATTCTATTCACTATGATTTTTTTTTTTTTTTTTTTTTTTTTTTTTTTTGTTTTTTTTTTTTTTTTTTTTTTTTTTTTTTTATTTTTTTTTTTTTCTTTTTTTTTTTATTTTTTTTTTAAGCCTCGTCATACGGCATTACCAAGTTGTCGATTCGTCGACCAGAGCACCGGACAAAAATCAAAACAGACACGAGTGGTCTCTCTCTGGTCTCCTCTCTGGTCTCTCCTCTGGCTCGTTTCTGGTCTCTCTCTGGTCCTCTCTCTGGTCTCTCTCATGGTCTCTCTCCTGGTGCTCTCTCGGGTCTCTCTCTCTGTCTCTCTCTCTGGTCTCTCTCTGGTCTCTCCTCTGGACTCACTCTGGTCTCTCTCCTGGTCTCGCTCTCTGGTCTCTCTCATCTGTGTCTCTCTGGTGTCTCTCTGGTCTCTCTCTCTGGTCATCCTCTGGTCCTCTCTCTGGTCTCGTCTCGGTCCTCTCCTGGGCTCTCTCTCTGAATGCGCTCTCTGGTGGCTCTCTGGTCTCTCTCTCTGGCCTCTCTCTGGTTCCTCTCTCTGGTCTCTCGTGGCCTCTCCCTCTGGTCTCTCTCTGTCTCTCTCTGGTCTCTCTTCTGTCTCTCTCTGGCCGCTCTCTCTGGCCTCTCTCTGTACGCTCTCTCTGGTCTCTCTCTGTGTTCCTCTCTCTCTGGTCTCACTCTCTGGTCTCTCTCTGGTCTCTCTCTGGTCTCTCTCTGCCTCTCTCTCTGGCCTCGTCTCTGGCCTCGCTCTGGCCTCCTTCTCTGGTCTCCTCTCTGGTCTCTCTCTGGTCTCTCTCCGTGTCTCTCTCTCTGGTCTCTCTCTGGTCTCTCTGGCTCGTCTCTGTCCTAAAACAGTGAAAATAGTAAGTTCTCACCTAAGACAACATCTTAACATAAAAAACATCAAATATCAATATCGATTTCAAATGAGTTCATTCGAATCTCATTTAACATTCAGTTTTTATTTGTATAAATTGTATGAAATAAACTTTTAGCACAGGTACAAAAAAGCCAGAGCGTGTATAGCTTTCTTTCACTTTCAAAGGCTCATAATCGCACCTTTTCCCCGCGTGGCCCGGTTTTCAAACCTCTGCTTGCTGTAATTTTAATATGCTGTTTTTTGACGACTGAATGAAGGATTCAAACGTTTCCATGGTTACCACTTTGAATAACGTACATTTTAAACAAAGTCTCCTCCTCCACTCTACGATGCAGGATTAAAGAAATGTCTGTGATTCTTTTGATATAATTTTTACTCCATTTCTGGCTGACTATCCAGGAAAGCCTTGTTCTCATGTTGGGTTGTGCGACAGGATCCTTGGTTGTGTTTCTTCTCTAGATTGTGTTTCTTTCAAAGATCATTATTGACGTTCTCTCTGTACGGCAGCGCTGTTACAACGTTCCACAAGTCCGTATTCTCACTTGGCATAAAGCATTTTTTAAATAAACTAGTGGTTGTTTTTGTGGTTTGTAGCTGATTGACAAGGGGGCGGGGTCTAGCTATGATGTCACAGATCGGAAGATTCCGACCAACGGACGTTCTGTGAGGGCCATAAAGCCGACCATAGAGTGAAAAGTTGATGAGAAAATCGTCTAAAACTGCTGAAATTAGGCAAAACATTGTCTTAATAATTTGGGATTAGATCGATTTAAAGTTTTAAGACTTTTCAAGTGTATCTGTCGGCGCCTGCGATAACGGAGGCGTGTTCGAGTAGTGGTCTGTCGTAGTGACGTCAACTACTCGCCACGCCCACTCTCGTGTAATGAGCATGGGATCTATTATAATACGGGTATGAGTAGTAGTGAGTACAATCTATGCCCAATGAATTATGCGCAATAAATGAATTTTTATGGCGCATGTCATCTGTCAATATTATTCTAATGGGGAAATGGACGATTTTGTAAATATCAAGTATAATTTTGCCTACAAAAGCCTGCCATTACTTCAGACATCAAAATCAATAGGGATTTGAAGCAGCTCAGGACAAACGTTTAATAGAGTCAAATAATGCCAGTGCTGTATGTCTAATGTGGTACATTCATTTATAAAAGGGGCCTATGGTTGGTGGCTCAAAATCCTGGCTGCCCCAAGTGCAGTCTAGGTATGTTCTTGAGCAATCTGCACTTCACCCACATGTGTGACATAGTGAGAGACTGCATGGTGGTGGCCAATAGCACAGATTAGTAGCCTGGCATCCTCCAACCCACTGTGACACACGTGTGGAAATAAATGAAGAAAGTAGTGTGGCGTTTTGAGAACTTGTCACACATGAGGCACAACCCACCAGGATTGAAAAGTACAATACAAGTTAAAAGATATTATTACACCACCACCCACCACCACACACTCCTACAATCCCATGGAGTCGCCACATTACTGATGCATAAAGAAGATACATCATAACATTTTTGTGCCCAACTTTGGCCTTTGGGACAAGCAGACAGTCATTACAATTGTGTTTGTGTCCAAATTTGTATGTAGAAGAGGGAGATTAAACAAAAAGCACAAAATGTGTTTCTGGCATTTTATGTACAATGGCTTATTTTTATCGATTTGTGTTATCTGAATGGCTCTGAAATGTAACCACTGAATAGGATATTCAACACAAAACAAAATCTCTTTTATTATAATCATGAGAGAAAAGCTCAGAGGAAGAGAAGCGCCAATCTCCATTCTCTTGAAAGCTTTCAGCCTCCTGGCTGCCTCCTCTGTAAAATGCCTCACCATATCATTTGCAATCATTTGAAACTCACTGTCCATGAAATGAACAAGCACAGATTAGATTGTGCAGTGGCACAGTGAAATACTGCCTATCAATATTTAAATAATCTTACCATGGTTCACTCGACTTTGGCCCCTTTATGAATTTTAATTGGCCCTCTTGCAGAGGGCAGGTGAAATGCCTCGGCCAGAGTGTGAACTGTCACCTAGATAAGAGTAAAATGTGTTTACATTCACAACAACAGTTCACAAAACCAAATGCAGCCCTAAAAGGTGTTTGTGTCCGTTTAATATAATGTCAGTGACTTGCAGCTTGATGACTTTATGGTCCTCTGTACATCAACAATGTTTCAATGCAGAGTTTTAGTACAGTGTACGTCCAGGAATCATGTACCATGACATGATTATGTTTGAGGGGTTTCAGTGTTTTATGCACACTTTCCATTACAATAGTCCCAGTGGCCAGCCTGGTGGCGCTCGGGCCTAACTAATGTAAAACAAACAATTTAAAAAAAAATCAAACTTTAAAAAAAAATGTTTCATGGCTATACTTCCGGTAAGAAGCGTGTAGACCAATACCAGAAAGGGAAGGGGAGGGAGCTTGGGTTTGTTTTTTTTTTTCAAATCAAGTACCTCTCTGTCTCATCTTTCCTGACAAACTCTAGACAATCACTTTAAAGAACAAATGTACAATATTGCACAACTCCCTGGATTCGGAAGTTAAAACATAAGCTCCGTGACAAACAGGATGCCCTTTCAAGGGTTTTGCACAGTGTGAGCATTTGTGCTCTCCGCCAATGTTTTAAAACAGGTACACACGTGAGCGTGTTCCCCTGCTTCAGCACTGGAGCATTATTCCCATCACTGACAATGAGTCGATGCAACTGAAAAGCAGACGTAAACATCCATTTGATGCACACTCAGAAACACAAATATCTTTTGGAACATGTCATCCATAACTATGGTCAGTGAACTTCATGTAACTAGTTATAGGAAACATCGTGAGCTACATCACAAAATGCCTAACTAATTCCCAACTGTCTTGGAAAAACCTTAAGGGAGTATTTTTTCATCCTATTACCATTTTAAAAACGATGGCAAAATACATGGCAATATTAATATTGTATATACTTAGACTATGTACCTATTATACTATGTACCTGACATGTCATGGCATACATGGACTCTTAGAAAAACCCATACAAATTGCTTTCACTGCAATGTATTAGTGCACTTCTTAAAAAACATTTCTATCAGGGTAGGATGTGCATTTAATTCATTAATACACTGTAACTGGAGGGACGGCCTAAAAATAAAATAAAACACTTGTTGGTTGGAACACTTACTTGTTTGCGTACGTCTGGCCAGGTCTTATCTTCAACGGATATACTTGCTAAGTTCAAGTGGATTCAAAAATTCATGTATAGCGTGTCGGTAGTGACGTCCACTACCCGACACGCCTACTACTCGACACGCCCCGTACTGGCAAGCCGCAGACAGACCCTTCTCGAGTTTCTTCGCTGCGCCCAGAGCCTTCCACAGTAGTGAGCATGGAGGGTATTTTGGGCAGGCCCGTCCCAAGGGGGTGGCGAGGCCCTGTGCGAACCTCGAAACGCGAGGCCCCTCGCCCTGACCACCTTTTTCCAATCTGAGGAAAGTTTTTCCCTGTTATAATCTTTGACAGAATCCAGCAACCACCCGCGCGGTGCTTGACGAGATTCAGCACGCGCGGTAACCGAGTGTCTTCGCTCCTAGCAGCGTTTGGCGCGCTGCACGTACACACCGACAACGCACACACACTCTACGTTTGCAATATTGGTCGCGGTCTTTTTGGAGCTGACCTGACTCTTCGTCCGTGGCAAAATGTAGAGAGCAAACTCAAAAGAGTTGAACCAAAAGGAGTCTTTCTTCTAATAGTTAGATTTGGGCAAAATGCGGCCGAAAATGGCTAAGATGCGTTAGTCAATATTATCTATTTTTCTCATCAAATACGTTTTTGCCATGCCTCCACACACCTGACAACATACACTCCGTCCGCCTCCCACACGACAAACAACAAAATAGCTCTTCACCTCCTCCTCCACACACTCTGACCACAACAAAAACACTCAGCTAGCTAAAGCTAGACATGACACTGTGTTTGCTAATGCTTTTAAAAATATGTTTTTGGATGTGGATATTCGACTAAAACATAGGCAAATAGCACGCTCACACACCTGTCACAGAACAAAAAAAAAGATAAAACCGCGACAACCACCCCTCCGCTGATCCTCCTCCTCCCTCCTCTGCTCACCCAAAGGACTGCTCCTCTGCTCACACCTGTTATCACGCTCCTCCTCCTCCTCCTCCTCCTCCTCCTCTGCTCACCACAAAGGGTCTGCTCCTCTGCTCACAACACTGTATCACTGCTCCTCCCCTCCTCCCTCCTCCTCCTCCCCAGCTCACACAAAGGGGTCTGCTCTCTCTCACACCTGTCTCAACTGCTCCTCCTCCGCGAGTATCCAGTCTCTCCCTACACTGGCGATCCTGGTCCCGTTTACTTCTTGTATCTCAAAACTCAGACCCTGCTAAAATTATCTGACAGTTTTTTTCGGAAGGACACCGTTTGCATCACATAGCTGCCCCCGCGCGGCGGCCTGCCTGTTTACAAAGTCGCATTTGGTGAAAATTTGCTTTACTTAAAAATGTTCTTTGATCAAAACGAAATCAAAGAGTCCAGAGAAAGGGTTTAGGGTTCCCAAATTTTGGAGTGCAGTCTGCCCTTTGGGTTACCCTTGAACTAGTGTTTTTATAAAAATAAAAATAAAAGGAACGGAGATTTGGCGAGGCCCCTGTGTGGTGCGAGGCCTGTGCGACGGCACAGGTCGCACAAGCCCTTAGGACGGGCCTGATTTTGGGAAGGGGTTATAACAAGAGAGGGCATTATTTATTTCGTAACTTCAACAAAAATGATAAATAACTGTACATTGGTCAAAGGCATGGAGTATAACACTCCGATTCAGGTAGTTGGCATAATACGGCTTAGATTGATTCTTAGCCCCCATTAAAGAAACACAAGCAGCCTCCATCAGTCTGCGCTTGCGCCTCGCTCAGATCTTTGCTAGCGTCCTGAGGAGGTGGGTCACGTTTTTTTTACACTCAACATGATTTCGGTTATTTAATAATTAGAAAACTTTGAATATCCAAATTAAAATGTTATTTTATGTTGTTACAAATCCAAATGTACAAGTCAGAGCCTTTGAATCCATGTTTTAAGTCTGTAGTATTACAGTGATGGGAAGCCGGAAGTTTAAGTGTGGCAGGCCTTTAACCTTAGAGTTTCTACTGTAGGTTTTATGAGATAGTGTTAGTATTACTCTGTCCTGCTAAATCCTGACAATAGTTTTATGGGATTCTTTTTTTTATAAGTACATTTCAAACTGTGATGCGGTGAATAAAGACACAGTTCTTGTTGGAAATCATAGTTATTATTAACAGTTTTCAGGCACAAACAGCAAAACAATAATAAGTGTAATAACAATACGAGTGTATATATGTTAGATATAAGTTATATATATGTTAGATTATATGTTATATATATGTTTAGACTAGTCCCACAGTCCTCCTGTATTCAGCTCTGAGCCCAAACTGCTTTTCCTTCCGAAGCACAAAGCTCTCTGCTTCCATAGGCCCTCGTCCATAGCTCCTCAGCAGTGCCGCTCCGTGCTTCCTTCCGAATACACACACACGGACCAATCACAGCGGTGCTTCCTTGCGGCGTACCCTTAAGGAGCAATATGTAAAAATCTGGCCAAAGTGGTACTGCAAGACACAGTCAGATATTTTGTAGTCCTCTCTCACTCTCCCTGACTCAGTTGCCTGAAATTCACACCAATCCAGCAGCAAACACAGGGAATTATTTTATCAGTTGTTTGTCCGTCTCCATTCACATTGCCATGACAAGCCGTCTAATGCTGGAATGACTGTTTTTGATTAATGTTTTTTTTATTATTATTATTTGGACATTTGAGATAAATACCAAAACAAAATAAAAGCAATGTAAATTATACATTTTATGCAAAATAAATTAGCAATTGATGTTCCAAGATAGAGGTGGGAAGAAATGGATGTTGGAACGTATTTCTTCAGACGTATCAAACATCAGGGTTTGCTCAAGAGTGATATCACCTTTACATTTTATTTTAATTCCCTAACATGTAAAAGTCCCAATCAAAAAGAGACTAACCATTAGTTTATTGGGGTACATGGGTCTTAAATGATTATTTTTACAATTACCTATAATCTGCAAAAAAAAAACACGTCTTGACCCTTCATCTTTTACCGTTTTTAGAGCATCAGTCATAGAAATGTGATAACATCAATAAAATACAAAAAGACATAGCCCGGAACGAACCCGGGTTCCTGCACTCTAAGCGCACCATTAGACCACTAGAGTCTAGTGGTTCCACAAAGTGGGGGTCCTGACCCCCCGGGGGGTCGCGGAACCCCTGGGGGGTCGGCAAAGATGATTTCCACACAAAACAGTCTATAATATATTTTAAATCAACGTTAGTATTTTGTCCAGTCATTGCAGCGTCAATCAAAATCACACGTAACACAGCTCACGATCCAGCGACAAAGCGTGTCCTGCCTAGTTGTTTGCTAAAACCTAAAGGTGTTTGAGGCTACAAATAAATATTTACCTGCCTTTAAAATGAAACGTGGTTAATATCTACAACAGAAAAACCCGGATGGGGTGAAAAGTCACATGTATCAGGGCTGATGGTTGCGAAGAGAGGAGAGAGGGCAGAGGAGGAGAAGGGCAGAGGAGGGCGAGAGGGCAGAGGAGGGAGGCAGAAGGAGGGACGAGAGGGCAGAGGAGGGAGGGACGGGAGGGAGGGCAAGGAGGGAGAGAGGCAGAGGAGGGAGGGCGGACAGCAGGCAAGGAGGGAGGGGAGTAGAGAGGCCAGCGGAGGAGGGCAAGCGGTGGGAAGGGAGGGAGCAGAGGGGCGGGAGAGAGGGCAGCGGGAGGGAGAGGGGCAGAGCGGAGGGAGAGAGGGCAGAGGAGGGAGAGGAGGACAGAGGAGGGAGAGAGGGCAGCGGAGGGAGAGAGGGCAGCGGTAGAACAGCGGCGTTAAAGAGGCCCCGGCTTTCCGGATTCCAGGCGGTAAAGAGGTCCCGCACATTAAAGCGGGTGGCCGCTTTCTGCTGTTACATTATGCGGTTTCATCCCCGCGGCTTCTCTTTCCAAAGTTACTGTCAGTAAAGGCATAAACCGGCCACCCGGCTTTTAATGTTGCGGACCTCTCTTTTACTTTGACTCCGAAAAGCGGCCTCTTTTAAACGCGCTGTTCTAACAAACCGCTGCCCTCTCTCCCTCCATCTGCCCTCTTCTCCCCCTCGTCCTCGCCCCCCCTCCTCAGCCCTCTCTCCCTCCGCTGCCCTCTCTCCCTCCGCTCCCTCTCTCCCTCCTCTGCCCTCCTCCCTCCGCTGCACCACGCCCTCCGCTGCCCTCCTCTCCCTCCCTCCTTCCTCTGTCCTCCCCCCATCCTCTGCCCTCTCTCCCTCCTCTGCCCTCCCTCCCTCCTCCCTCCCTCCTCTGCCCTCTCTCCCAGTCCTCATGCCTCCCTCCTCGCCCTACATCTCCCTCCTCCTTGCCCTCTCTCCCTCCTCGCCGCTCCCACTCCCTCCTTCGGCACGCTACAGCCCCTGAATACAATTGACTTTTCTCCCCCACCGGGTTTTTCCTGTTGTAGATTATAATAACCACGTTTCATTTAAAGCAGTATGTATTTATTTGTAGCCTCCAAACACCTTTAGTTTTAGCAAACAACAGCAGGACCGCTTTGTCGCTGCGCATGTGAGCTGTGTTACGTGATGATTTTGATGACGCTCGCAATGACTCGGACAAAATTTACTAAACGTTATTAAAATATATTCTAGTCTTTTTTGTGTGGAAATCATCTTGCGACCCCCCCAGGGGTTCCCGCGACCCCCCGTGGGGGTCATGACCCCCACTTTGGAACCACTAGACTCTAGGTGGTCTAAACTGTGCGCTTACGATGAGGGAACCCCGTTCGATCCGGCTAGTCTTTTTGTATTTATTGCATGTCTATCACCATTCTATGACAGATTGCTCTAAAAAACGGTAAAAGATGAAGGTCAAGAGACGTTTTTGCCAGATTATGACTTAATTGTAAAAATAATCAGTTTAAGACAATGACCCAATTAAAATAATGTTTAGTCTCTTTGTTGATGGGGACTTTTTTACATTTTAGGGAATAATAAAATGAAAGGTGATATCCTCTTGAGCAACCTGTATGTTGATACGCTTAAGAAATACGGTCCAACATCCATTCTTCCCACACCTATTTTGAAACATCAATTGCTTATTTATTTTGCATAAACTATGTAAAGTTACATTGCTTTTTATTTTGTGTTGTTTTTACTCAAATGTCCAAATATTAATAATACAAAAACATAATCAAAACATTCATTCAGCATTAGCACGACCCGCTGTCATGGCTATGTGAATGGAGACGGACACACAACTGATAAAATAATTTCCCTGTGTTGCTGCTGGATTTGGTGTGAGATCAGCAACCTGAGTCAGGGTGGAGAGTGAGGAGGACTACAAAATATTGTACTTTGACTGCAAGAACCACCTTTGGCCAGATTTTTACATATTGCTTCCTATTAAGGGTCCGCCGCAAGGAAGCTCCGCAGTGATGGTCCCGTGTGTGTGTATTGAAGAAAGCACAGGAGCGGCTGCAGCAGGAGCATGGACGAGGCACTAATGGAGCAAGAGCTTTGTGCTTCGAAGAATAGCAGTTTGGAGCTCGAGAGCCTGAATACAGGAACTGTGGACTATCTAACATATATATAACTTATATCTACCATATATATAACTTATATCTACACATATATACACTCCGTATTGTATTTCCACTATGATTGTTTTGCTGTTTGTGCTGAAAAACAGTTTAAAATAATAAACTATGATTCCAACAAGAACTGTGTCTTTATTCAACGCTCACAGGTTTGAAATGACTTATAAAATAATGAAGCCATAAAACTATGGTCAGGATTTAGCAGACAGAGTAATACTAACACTATCAAATAAACCTACAGTAGACACACTAGGCTTAAGGCCTGCACACTCACTTAAACATTCCGTCTTCCCATCCCTGTAAACTAACAGACTTAAAACATGGATTCAAAAGGCTCTGACTTGTACATTGCATATTGTAACCACATAAATAACATTTTAATTTGGATATGTCAACAGTTTTCTAATTATTAAAACCGAAATCATGTAGAGTGTAAAAAACGTGTACCACCTCCTCAACGCTATGACAAAGACTGAGCGAGGCGCATCGCGCAGACTGATGGAGCTGCTTCTGTTTCTTTAATGGCGGGTAAGAATCAATATTGCCGTATACTGCCAACCTACTGAATCGGAGGGGTTTATACTCCATGCCTTTGGTCCAATGATACAGTCTATTTATCATTTTTGTTGAAGTTAGTAAAATAAAATAATGCCCTCTCTTGATTAAACCCTCTCCCAAATCAGCCCGTCCTAAGGGCTGTGCGCGACTGTGGGTTGCCGGCCACAGGGCCTCTGCACTCACACAGGGGCCCGCAATCTTCCTTCCGTTTATTTTAATTATTATAAATACAACACTAGTTCAAGGGTCCCCAAAGGGCAGACTGCACTCCAAATTTGGAACCCTAAACCCCTTTCTCTTGAGACCCTCTTTGATTTTCGCTTTGATCAAAAGAACATTTTTTACAAGTAAGTCAAAACTCGAACCTGGATCACTGGAACAAAAGGTCTAAGCCTTAACCATTGGGCCACCATTATACACTGAAGAGACTGTGGAGGAAAACGGTGTGAATCCAGGAAGTTTTGCATCACACAAAAACTTTTGTCCGCTGTCTCAATTTTTCAAAGGCGTCCCGATATAAATCCTCGTTTTAGTCTTTGTTTTGTCATGAATGATTTGAGAGTCATAACAAGACCTTTTTTAGTTCTGCAGCCACATGTTATCTTACCAGTGAGATTAGCCGTGAGGAGTTCTGGCAACCCGATCACGGACTTCCATGAAACTTCCTGATTGGCGCGTCGTAAAACTACATTTGATATTGAAATCTCGGCTGAACTACTGTTATCAGTTAAAGATGTATTTGAAAAGAGAATGATTTAATGATACCTTTTGAAATATTGGGGCCATTTAATAAAATATTACATATTGCTACTTTGAATCTACCAAAGGCACTTCTGCTCATCTCATCTGGACAAATCCCAGAATAATCTGTCACATCCCTGCATCAGCGTTCAGAAACAGGAAGTCTATAGCAGTGTGTCACTTTACGTCTCCATCCCTCATACCAACAATCATGTCCATTTTCCTTTAGACCAATAAACAAGGAGAATGTCTCAACGTTTAGTTGCTTTCAATATATGTGCTTTGTTTATGTTTCAAGTCTGGTTTGAAGTTCTGAGTCTGTCAACAAAAACTATTTAGGCTGAGGCCATTCCCTTCTGTGTGTCTCATTATCGCTGCAGCTAGAGTTTGTGCTCTCTTTGTGTTCGAGGTTAAGCCCATGACAGTCCCATGAAAACCACTCACACTTTGTTGTCCCAGTTAAAGAAAGGCTTACGCTTTAACTGTTTTTAATTTTATGTCTGACTTTGGTTTAAAGACATTGCCTTGCTTGTAGAATTCTACAAGGATATGGACCTTTTTTCAACAACCGTAAGGGCCTGTTGATGGATAATGTTAAAATGTTGACATAAGTCAGTTTGCCAGCTTTATCATTGGCTGCTGCTGAAAGAATCACAGCTGCATATTCCCGGACAGATAAATGAGAGAAGCGATTCTTCGATGAATCTATATATATATATAGAAGTATCAAGGTAAGACAAAACAGCTAACTTAGCATTAGCTACAACACATGAAGCACTTACACATGTAATAAAGGCCTAATTTGTAATATTATTCGACATATGTATAGACTTTTATATTACATTAGAACTTCATGATTAGTGTTTGTCTATTTGTGAAAGCAAACATGTTAAATGTTCAGCTTGAGTTTTTGTGTCCCTGACAGATGCAAAACGTTCACATAGGATGGACAGCTCCGGTAAAGAGCTTAGACTAGCAACTTTGTCTGGTGGTTACGATTTCTCTTCTGCTGACTTTATATGATAGTTAAGTAATAACAAGTAATAACTATATGTCTGTCAATTGTGAAATCTCTTTTATCCACTGCAGTGGTTACCTCCTCAACCAACTCCATTACTGCCATGGATCAATTTGATCTCAAGCCATGTTGTTGCTCGTTTAGCAAGTTGTATTTATCAATAAAGTTATTTAATCGTGATATAAACTTTTTTTCAAAAATCTTTCAAAATTGTGGCAGTATTGAGATTGGCCTGTAGTTGCTAAATTGATGCTCGTCTCCACTTTAGCTTTTTCACTCTTAATTTAGTTTGGAAAGACACCATTTAGAAAAGAAAGATTACATATGTGGATGAAGGGAACAGCTATGTACTCAAAAATGGATTTGATCATGGACATATTTATCTCACAACAATCAGTTGATCTCTTAATTTGAAATTACTTTACAGTTTCTTGTATTTCATTTTCATACACAGGTGAAAGGAAGAGGGACTGAGTTGTTTTGAATGCTGCGTTCATCAAAGTATTTAGTTTCTCCCGGTTGATTAATTTTAATTTAGCAAGATTTGGTCCAACATTCAATAAAAAATTGTTAAATAGATCAGCTATTCCCTTATGATTATGTATGGTTCGGTTATCTACAATAAAATACTTCAGATATTCCTTTTTTTAATGATACTGTTTCATAATTTTCACATGCCCTGGATACTATGCTTATGTTGTAGTTATAGTTATGTTGTTGCTTATGCTTTAGTTATTTTTGAACGTTTAATATCTTTGTTCTGAGTCTTTGTTTCTGTGTTTTATACACATTGAATATAGGTAATGCTTCTTTCTTCATGGTTTTAATATTTTTTGTGATCCATGGTTTCACTTGTCTAGTGGAATTTTTAATTTGTTTTTTTCTTCTAATTGGACATGGTTTATCAAAGAGTGTCAGAAAGATGTTTAAGAATATGTCATATGCTTCATCTGGGTCAGTAGATGCACCTGACTCCAGTCCAAGCCACGGCAATCCAAGATGGCGACCTATTCCAATCATGGGGACCAAAAGATTAGCAGAACTCGTGCATATCTGGGCATCGTCTGGTCCTCCCGGTTCTGCGCAGTGGACGAGCTCCCATATTGTGTGTTGCCAAATACGTGTGTGGCTCACCTGCAGATGAGGTCAAGCTGTTTTATTTCACGTTGTGTTTTACGGGGAAATTTTCTGGATAGCCCATGTGAATTTATTCTTGTTTGGTCTGCACTACCTCGAGAAAGCCCGCGCACATGGGTCCTTGAGCTCCAAGCTATTGTAGTAACACCCTATCCAGATATTATAATAGATCCATGTTCCAGTCCCATACAAAGGACAGAGTGGACAGGTCTGTACCCAAATATAAGCTTTTTAAGAGCATAAGACAGTGCATGTGGATGTTAGTATGGATTTGAGTATGTGAATGTGTGTGTGTACTTTCTGTCTGTGTATATGCTCAAAAACAACTCGTCCTCAGTAAATAATGTATAAATCCACTTTCTACTTGCCTTTGCTCACTGAAAATCCCCCCTCAGTCCTGTGGGTCACATAAGGGGTCAGGGCGAGGCGTGTTATAAACGGCTGTATTTATGTCAGGATTCCTCTCCCATTCGTTTTCCCTCATCATTTATTCACTACATGTTTTTTTGCTCGTCAAGTTTTGGCCTTGCTCCTGGTGCCATCATGTCCTGGTCCGTGGTTCAGCATCTGGCAAGGCTAACCTGTATTAATATTTCAAATGAGGAAACCAACATGCCCCAATCCACAGCTTGATTGGTGTCTGTGTTGAGAAGTACGCAATGCATTGTTTATTATTTACGCAAGAAAATAAAATGTTTTGAGCAGTTGTCCGTCAATGTTGCTGGGTATTAATTGAACGGTTCTTTTCAGGGATGTGTAGCTGCAGGCAGAATGAAGTGGCACATGTGAAATTAATAAAACATTGTCCCGACCAAATATTTCCACTTGTAACCAGGATTATTTCTGTTTGTGAGATGTCAAATCTGGAAGTGTTTGAAAGACACGGGATGTAAACGAATCGATTCAATTAAAATCTGTTTGTTTTTTTATAGTTTTTTTGCTACAATCAATCCCTGTTAAAGAAGACAAAGAAGTACTTTTTTGAAATAAATCTGCAACATGATACAATCATATGAAAAGCAAGAACATACTTTAGCTTTGTATCCAGTTTATATTGATTGCACGTCTGGAAAAGTCTGTGGAAGAAGATTGACTTCACTGTGTCAAAGTCCAAAGAGATGCATTTGATCATCCACACATGGTTCATTATTATTATTTGGTCAACTATTTTCACATGAACGTAACAACTGCACACAGGGTTTGATGTGTTCATAAGGGCACACTAATGAATGCAGACACATCATCTCT
This sequence comes from Knipowitschia caucasica, assembly GCA_964034765.1. NCBI lineage: Eukaryota > Metazoa > Chordata > Actinopteri > Gobiiformes > Gobiidae > Knipowitschia > Knipowitschia caucasica. Next base: position 8,390,991 of record OZ035843.1, read on the forward strand.
TTAGACAAATCACACATTGTCATTGATGCAGTCTATTTGTAATATATCACATAATGCTCAGATTTCCTGTTCATATGTATTTGATTCTTTCACCAGTTTCACCCAAAGACTCATTTGACAGTATTCTCAGTCTGTTGAAGAACCGACATGCAAGTATGTGACATAAGTACTTACAGCTTTACTTATTGGTTTGACACAGCAATAGACCCTAAGATACTTGACATTGCATCATTAATTTACTTCATGCACAGTGGTGATACTTTTGTAGCCAAAGCCGCCCTGGGGCAGACTGATTGACGCAAGTCTGCTCCTCCGACAGCAATCAATAATGCTCACACTGGTAAGTGAAAGTGGTGCTTTGGGGTTACGGTTAGTCTTAGTATATCAGGGTTAGTTTCAGTGTATTAGGGTTAGTGAAAATTGATTAGGGTTAGGGTTAGTTGATAAGGGTTAAGTATAGCTTTAGTGTAGTACGGTTAGTTAATGACACATTAGTTTATACAATAAACTTTATCTGACAATGAAAGCAACTTATCTTCTATTTTATTTAATTTAATTCCAATCTAATTAGATCTTCTACATCTACACTACATCAGCCCCAATGTGGCACCTGGTGTTCTTGGTGGTCTCCCATCACAGCAGTGACCAGGCCATGCCCTGCTTGAGATCTGAGAAGGTGCAGGCAATGCTACACACTTTTTCCCATCTATTTTTAGTCAATATCTTTCAATTTTACAGTAGTATGTTCTTATGAGAGAACACAAGTCTCACATAATATTTACACATGTTTGCATCATACCAATAAGTACACACATGAAGTTGGTTGAATATCGGCTCAATCAGGGTGAGCACTATGGGATTAAAATAATATATAATTTATAGCCGTCCAGAATAGACTTTTATTTTTTATTCATTCTATTTATTCAGTTTGTTTGAGCTGGAAACATTCAAAGATTGCAGCAGTCTGATGCACCATAGTGCTTATAGCTCAAGCTAATTTCCATCTCTTCACCCTCAATGGGCTTTTAACACACATGTGACGTTGATGGATTGCAGGCTGACCCCTACACACAAATGGAAATGGATTTTGTGCATTTCCCTCCCATCGCTGACAACGGAGGAATCCCATACCTGTCCCTGCATGCCGGCCTGTTATCCCTGTAAAACCAAGTCCATTTGTCGGGAGACTCTATGACAGCTCGTATCAGGCTTCTCCTGTTTATTTTCCTCGGCTGGTCGTCTGAACGGAGCACTTATGGGAACGAGAGCTGTCGCCGCTCCAGCGTTGGTGGTCCCCTGGTGTAACACAGAAGTTTGTATATTGTGTTTTGAAGCAGGCCATGAGAAATTACATCCTTCTGAATCCCCCGGAGAATGCGTGTTAGGTATACGATAAGTGGGGCTGGTCATGCCACGCAGTGAAACTTCAAGGAAAATAATATCTTTCATAAATTATTCTAACATTGCATTGATAATTTTTTAATCTTTTTAAAATCTCAAAAACAAGTCTTAGTTTGTTATAGAATGGAAGAAGGCAGGAAAAGAAAAAGCATGTTGAATTAATCATGTAAATGAGTAGGACAAGTGTGGATGGTTTTTGATGACTTTTGACTTCAATAAAATAATGGAATTTTTGAGTTTATTTTGATAGTGAAATGGATGTTGCATTATGAAACTGGGCAGATTTTGGCTAAACAATTAGAATACAAAGATTTTCATTGTTTTAGAATTGGTCTCTATTGACGTGGGAGCAAGAAGATCCTGTGTTCGCTTCCACTTCCAGCCTCCTTTGCGGAGTTTCCATGTTTCCATGTGCTCCAGTTTCCCTACCTCTAAAAACCTGTGCAATACGATGGTCAGGGCCTTCAGTTATCCTTGTTTGTGGAGTGGAGGGAAACTGTACTGATACTGTGGACATTTTAAAATTGCTTTGTGTGGCCTCGGTCTCTGAACTATCTTTGAAAACTTTAGTACACCCAGGTACATCAGTGTGTTTTCAATGTTTATAGCACCCTCGTTGACACAGGTGGGGTCTTGACCAAACACGTCTTATTGACACTTTGATTATTAGGTTGTTGTTAGTGAGTCATTTTAAGACTATCTGCACCAGTGCCCTGCAATCAGTGCAAATCACCGTGTTTACCATTTCCTAGTTTAGCTCCTAAATTTATTTGAACAATCGTGGGGTGAGGGTCTGCCATCATTTAGCTGTCAGAGATGGATGGGATTGACATGGCCTGGAGTGACCTGGAGGGAACCCGCTGATGCTGTGTGTGGGCTGACTAATGAGGGTCAACAGGGCTCAAAGGCCATGGGGGAGGCTCCTGCTATGTCACAGTTTGTATGTTGCAATGGTATAATGGGAAAACTATCAATCTAAACACAAACAAATTATATGGTTATTCCTGGAAAGGAGAACTGATTCAACGGCAGTAAAATGCAAACACGAAGAGCCATGTTGAAAATTTGTGAGGAATAGGCTTATAGGAATATGTCCGAACCGATAACCTCCACACACAATGAGCAAGGGGCAACTTTTCTGATGCAGTGATAGCTTCATGGTGGCAAAAGTAAAATCACTCATTCAAGTACTAAAAGATTACGAAATTGTTTGGGGCTGATTAGCTAACTACAGATCTGTACAAGGTCTCCATTAATATGTAAAGTACCTTTTTAAACCTGGTGTAATTTGTATTCTAATTGCGCTTTGCGTTGTCTGAAACCACTGTGCCTTAGGCAGAAGTTATCCGGGAGCTCGTTAGCCTCTGTATGTCTTCAAACTCTGATGGGGATTATTGATGCATAGTTTTACTTCTCGAACCTGGAAGCTCCACCCACTTCCCAATTGACTATTCACCTCATAATTTAATTTGATTGGATTAATTGATACATGACAGTCGATAAAAAATAAACAATCTATAGTAGGACATTTGACACTTTGGAGACCTAGTATATTTTGTATGTCTTGGACATATGTGTTTATGAATTTGTCGATTTAAAAAAAAAAAAAAATTGATATTATTTCAAACTCTTTATACAGAAAGAACAGGTTGAATAAAGTTTATATCCAGCCTGACTAAAGCGTGTTTGTCCTTTCTTCACGTAATTATGTATTTAGTTGGACTGATATTTATGAAGGTTATTTTGTGTTTTTTATTATCAACACTTGTTTTTCCTTTTGAATTATATAAACTATAACAAAAAGTACATTGAATAAATTCAATGTTTTAAAATTAAGTGTCAAAATATTAAATGTTTTAAAATTCAGTGTCAAAATATTCCATGTTTTAAAATTCAGCATCAAAATATTCAATATTAAAATTCAGTATAAAAAAACTCAATGTGTTAAAGTTCAGTGTCCGAAAATTCAGTGTTGAAAAAAATTCAGTCCCAAAAAATTCTAATTTTAAAACATTGAATTTATTTACACTGAATACTTTTTTGTTAGAGTTTATATAATTCAAAAGCAAAAAAAATTGTTGATAATAAAAACAATTAATAACCTCCATAGATATTAAGGTGTCAGTCTGAGGTACATACCCTGGTGCCCTTTTCTAATTAGCTCCAAACACATTCTATACTTGCGCGTCCGTCTACTACGTGTGAGCAGCACCTCTAATCGTCCTTCCTCTTGGAGAGAAGGCCTTCATGTTCCCATCAGGCGGTCCGACGCTAACACAACACCAGCGTCTTCGGCTTGTTTTTCCATTTCCTAAGATGACGACGATAAGGGGCAGAGTGGCAGGCGGGAGGCATTTGAAACACAGCCTGTATTAGCCTCTCCACAGCATCTGCCAATCTTCCCAGTGTGCAGCCTTTATAAAAGTGATGTTTACATTCATTAGCACTTCTGAAATGTGTGGCCCTTTTCAGCACCACTCACACTCATTGACCAACACGCTAACAGTGCAAACAGATGCTATCGAGCTAAGAAAATATTTTTTCTGCCTTCCATTAGCGAGCCCCTGAGTTTGGTCAAGACTTTACTTATCAGAGTGGCATAAGCTGCAGGAAATATGATATGTTCAGGTCAAAAAGAGGGGAAGTTTGTTTACATTGTCAGTGTTATGTTCATGTACTTTTTGACAACTATCTCTACTTTACATTACTCTATCTTTCTAAGCTTTAAACATTTATCTAAAAGTAATACACACATTAAGACAGGACAGGAGATCGATGATTGGTGTTTCAGTCACATGTGTCAGTAGGTGAAATTAAAGAAAAAGGAGGACTGAAAACAAAGTGCAATTAAATAAAAATACAAAATAGCGGGTAACATTGAAGAACAAACATCGAGAACTAAAAGCAATCATAGAATAGACAATGGACGGACAACGAGTTGGGGACAGCCCAGGGTATATTAAATACACAGGGAGAGACAGGCAATAACATTAGGGGCGGGGCCAATAATCAATGGGACAGAAAGGAAAACTCAAAAAAGCAAGACAACAGATGGGGTAATAAAATAAGTTCAAAATAAAAGTCCACTCTATGACAATATGGTCTTTTGACAATAATCCGTACACCAGAAAAAGTGTAAATCAATGCTTTATTCTGTCATAATTTCATACTTTTCAAACCACAATAACAATATGGTTAGTTTTAGTGTTTACTTCTTCCAAGTCCTTTTCGAGCATTTGTAATTATTGTTATATTTTGTAAATGTACCCAAGTTGCTTGTCATTAATTTGTACTAATTATTTCTCTGCCCACTTACTTGCTTGAAATAAATAAATTATCCCACATAAACAGTTCTCTCCATCTACCTTAATGCTCTGCACTCTTTCACAGGAAGATCTGTGCTGAATTTCTCTGATCTGTTATACTGTATGTCATAGAGTTGCAGATATTGTTTTTGCTTTATTAATTGTAGCTCAAATGCAGAGATTGTATCCAAATGGCTTGCATTGGGGCGACAGTGGCTCAGTTGGTAGAGCATAGGCCTTTGAGCCTGAAGGTTGTGTGTTCGAATGTCCCACCATGAGACATTCTCCACTGATGTCTTCTGTCGTTGAGTCCTTGGGCAGGACACTTAACCCCACTTTGCCTGAAGCCCCCACTGAAAAAGTCAAGGCTGTACCATGGCTGACAGAAGCCATCCTCCTGTGGAGGGGTTGGTTATTTGGTGCAACAAGTAATATGAGCCAATATGAATGAAAAAGGTTATCATTGTATCATTGTTTTACTCTCAATCACATCAGAAGCTAACCACTGTATCAATAATCAGTATTTTCACTTTTATAAAGGCTGTACATGTTAGCGCTAGGGTCTTTAACTGTTTTGTCTGTTCATGCTGTGTGTCTCAACAGGAAGAGTCTTATGAAAGTAAAATGTTTTTAACGAATCAGGCTAAAGTCAGTGGTACTTTAGCCTGATTCATTAAAAAACATTTTCATCACTTTAGAATATTTTTAGTATTTTACGCTTTGGGCTAAGAGGTTGGTCCTCTGATTTTCAATATTGTGTCTGGAAAAAGCTTATCTAAAATGTCACAGAGAAAACTAGACGACAGATAAAAGGTTATAGTTTGAAAGTTCAATTCAGATTAATTTTATTTTCCATTTGCAGTAGAACCACATTGGAATACATTGCAAAAGCCCCCGGTGTAACAAGTACACAAATAAAAGAAGCTAAAGAAGTTCAAGCTTTTATGTACAGTAATTTGTGACTGTTTTGCTGGCTGCACACTTACACCCTTTCTAGACCCTTGCTTTGCCCAAAACCCCAATACCCCATTCCTCACATTCCTCTGCCGTCCCCTGGATCTGATGGGACAGGTTCAGTCATTAAGCCTTTCTGACACGAGTGATTATTGTCCCGTTTGGACCAATCTAGACACACCACCCTGCCTCTAGCCGATGGCTGCCGGGTGCCAAAAAGGGGGGCCAAGCACGGACCCGGGTCACCCCACGCCAAGCCCGGTTAGGCCCGTATTAGACTAATGAAACGTGTCGGGACGGGCAGCGCAGTGAGACGGCGCTCCTGGTGAGACTTCTGCATGGGTGGAGATGATCAAACGTGTTCAGAGCGGCCCACTGCGATGCCTTGTGTCACTCCATTAAACAGCGAGTATCAAGAGGCTTCACGCCACGCCAGGCAGGCGACAGTGAACGCCAACTTGACCTTGAACGGCTGCAGGCTTCTCCCCCCCGTGTGTCGGCCCAAAAAGTCAGCAGACGACTTCAAACACAAGGTGCACAGCATACGGTTCATGATGAGGAATTCTGCAATCGATCAATCAACACAATCTTTCAGATTTTGAATATGCATGTACTGTTTAAAGCTCGGGTACCTAACTTTCAAACCACAAACTAAGTGACTATGTAATATTAAATTACCTCAGACCCTTCTCATGTCCTCTACTCTCAATATGAGCTCCTCCCATCAGGTCGCCGCTACAGAGTACCAACTAGAAATACGAAACAATATCTAAACCGGTATAAGAACTCATTCCATCTGTAAACCTCCTGAATGCAGGCCATCGAGCAGAGCGGTGATGGTTTATGCCGGTGTTACCGTGTTGTGTTTCTATGTCTGTCTCATGTGTATTTTCAATGTAGCAGGCTGTGAGTCCAAGACAAATTTCCTACGGAACATAATAAATTAATCTTGAATCTTGAATTATTTCTAGTTTTCACATGCATGCCTTTTGCGCCTGTCACTATTTTAGTATTATTTATTTTTTTCCCGAGAGATACAGTAAGTGAAAAAGAGAGGACAGCTGTCACCCAGCCAATCAGCAAGATTCCAAAATGTAACACTTTATAATAATATGAAAACAATAAGCTGCTTTAAGACTTTTTCTTTTAGAAAAAAGCTGTTTTATTTATGAAACAAACACAAAACCAATAAACTGGTGTTAGAAAAATTACTACATTTCAAAAATAAAAACAATGACACAACAATCAAACCATTATTTCTTCTGTCATCAGACAAAGTTTACACTATTTTTTCGTCATGCATGGTCTCTATAATAACATTCTTACATTTTCTTGGTCCATTTAATCCATTATCCATCACCAGATTCCCTGTAACGTGTAAACCACGTTCACCGACTGGTGCAGAGAAAGCTGCATTCCATGAAAATGATCAAAGTTAATTTATAAGTAAAACAACTCTTTGGCGGTAGATCTGGAGAAATGATATATTTGCTTTTGGCTGTGTGTATTTGAAGTGCAGGACTCAGAGGATCAGATGGCAGACAGTGTGTGATCCCAGTGTCCCTTGGCCCGCTCCCACAAACAGGACTCACATGGGATAATTATGGGCTGGAATTGCGGTTAGCGGAACCTAATTAACAAAAGGCCTGTATTTTTAATTCTAGCATTTTGTTTTTCTTTGTAGGTTGATTGCCTGCTACAATGACCATAGATTTTGTAAAACTTGAATACACATTTTTAAGACTTAAACAATTCACAATGGATTTAGAAGAAGGTTTACATCATCTGCATTATGTTTTAAACCTTTAAAGGCAAACCATGTACATTTTGGCATCTAGCGTTGAGATCTTAAATTGGTGCGTGTGGTTTGCGATGTTGACACTTTGCTGCTATGACGCCGGACTATTTTTCTAAAAGATTGTTGTTCGGGTGTTTCTTTTACATAACTGTGGTCCTCCATTGTTCCTTCTTCAAACTTGAAAGCAACAATATCAGTAGCTGATGTGAAACGAAAAAACAATTCTTGCGTCCTTTTTGTTCCTTATCAGCCACTGTATTTCAAGATGGCGCATTGACACCGAGAGGACTTCTCTTCCATGGACATTTATGAGTGAAATTCTAAGCAATAAAAACCATAAAAAAACATGGTGGAGGTAAACATTTTAAAAAAGTTAGTTAACATGTTTTTTTTTTCATATGGAACAACCGTAAAAAATACAAAGGGTGGCTTTAAGTTTTGGCCCAAAATATAAAAATAATAATGTTTTTTGTTATAGTGGTCCTCTATCTCTTGTAAAATCACACTTCTGATGTGAAACATATGCTGAAGGGTAAAGGCACAAATACAATTCTGTTTTCTTGAATATTGGATTCTATACTGATTCATATTTTCTAATGGCATGGTTTAAATTTAATTTTGATTATAATTTGTAACTTCCTAACCCCTGTGTTTTCTTCTGCTTTCTATGTGATGCCCTGCCTAGCCTATTGTCTGTTTTTTTAATCATTCTGTTTCTAAACCCTATGTGTTCTTCTCTGTTCAGTCATTGTCAGTTCTAGGTCTTTTGACAGTTTTTTGACATCACCCTGTTTGGTTCAGTCTTGCGTTTTGGGTTTATTTTTCAAGGTAGGCCCCGGCTCTAATTATGAACTAAATGTATGCTTGTACATATGCTACGTGTATGACATATTTATCTTTTGGGAATATTGATAACTGTGTTAGAGGTCCAATAAAGCACTGCATTAGGGTGGATCGACAGCCCATCTCCTCCACTGTATTGATCCAGTAAAGACCACAAGGAGCTACGATTCGATACCATCGACACTTTCAGACAGTAACTTTAATGGTAACTCTAATGGTCCAGTGGGAGGAGGCAGCAGCAGTGACACAGTGTCAGATCGCAGTGTAAAATAGCGATCATAACTGGAGCAGGAAACCACGTGTCCCAGAGGAGGAGCCGAGAGCTTCTCCGGCTACAGCCAGTCTCCAGTGTCAAACGCATGCACATTCCCCTGTGCGGAAAAACGCTAACTACTCCACCATTACTGAAAGTGAGCCAAAAAAACAGGGATCACTTTCACGCACACCAGTGCCAGTTCAGGCAAAGGCCAGCTCCACCACCAGAGGCAGTGTGGGTGAGGAAGTAGACTATTCTTACACCTCCTCCATTGCCAAAGTATTCCATCGTTGTGTGGCATTTGTGGGGAGATTTCTCAACACACTACTAGAACTCCCATATGTCTCATGGCTGCTCCCGTTGAAATCAATGGAGTTCTGAAAAGATCAAAAAAATTAATTAACTTTTTTTAAACCAGTTTTATTAAAATTAGGAAATTATAAAGTTCTTTTTACAATAAATCAGTCTAAGTGCCAAAACCGGTTATTATTAACAATAAATAACAAAACCGCAAAAAACAGTTTTGTGAAAGGCTTCCAAACTGTACAATTTGACTGTTCTGGAAGTTTTAATGTAATGTATTGATGCTTTTACAGCTTGATTATCTTCCAAAATAGAATGAATACAACCGTATTTACACAAAATGCCAAACCCAAAGCCCTTAAGGCACAGGTGTCAAAGTCAAGGCCCGGGGGCCAGATCGGGCCGCGAGACCATTTCCAGTGGCCCCTGAGATTAATTTAAATTATTACATTAAATAGCAGCATTGATGGAAATAGGCGACAATGGCATGTTATCCATTACAAATTTTCTCCAGAAAACAACCATAACATTTAATTCCATAAGAAATGTTAAACCAACATGTAATTAGAAGTTAGTATTGTTATGTTTTTTTACGAGTCTTCAATTACATTTCTTCTCAAAGATATGAAGGAGGATTTCCCCAATTTTCTTAGGACAGAACCGCCCTCTCCACTTTTTGAACAAATCTCTCTGGTCTTATTTGACGAGCACGAATCACCAGAATGATTGACAATTGGTAGTCCACAGTAACTGAACTAGTCTAATCAGAAAAGAATATCCAATCTAACTAATGTGAAACAAGTCATTTATATTGATACCTTCATATTATAAAAAAGTATAATAAATTAAACCCACCTCTTCTTTTGGCCCCTGACCAGCCCATTCATTTTTTATTCGGCCCTCAACCAAAATGAGTTTGACACCCCTGCCTTAAGGCGTCATAGTAGCAGAGTTGTTACATGATGACACTTTCTATACGGCAACCTGGCTTCCCACAAAATGTTCATTTTTGTGAATATACTCCTGCAGGGATTTTGAATGTGAAATAGATGTTTTAATATATTTTATTATTCAATTTAAACGAATGTAGTTTAGTAATTTAGTATATTTGACAATGCATCCCAGCTTCTGGGACTTCTATGTTCAACTGCTATGATGCTTAGAAACAAAGTTTGTGATACACTTTAATATTATTCCATAATTTCTATCAAAAGTTGATGAAAATCAAAGGATGCAGCACATTCAGTTCTCTGGTTTTTAAATCAGCTGCAGAAGGAGGTGGAATTAAGAAACTTAAGAATCCGAGCAGCGTTCTTCACTATAGCGGTCCAGGGCTCTGCAGGAATGCTCTGCACAAACATGTAGATGTCGGAGTGTGTTTACGAGCATGAAACTCAAACTAAAACTATTTCACATGTACACATTTAATATAAGCAATTATTTCAAACATTAGGCTGCTCCTGTAATAATGAAATGGGGTGATGCACCCAACAGAGTGCACAATAACTCTTAAATTACATTACATTTGTTTATGTATCTCTACATCACAGCAGCAGTCCCCAGAGAATCAGTTCAAACACAAGAAATACAGTAATTAATTAACAGACACATAGAAGCCATAGGTCTATAGGGAGCAGAGCGACCACTGGCATTAATGTTTATGATTGTACCGGATCAACGGTGTTCTTAGATTCACCTGTATCTGCAAGGAAACACTCAAAAACCCAGTGGGTAAAAGGTGAGAAACATTGAGACCCACATTGAGAGAGGGATCCGTTCCCACTGACGAACAGGTTGTAGATCCAAGACTCAGGCTGTAGCACAAGGATTGAGGCCACAGTGCAGAACTGAAGAGGCTCCCAGGCAGGGAGAGGGGTGCAGCCCACTGGTCTGGGCTAATAACTCAAAAGATTGGTGTAAGATGATTGTGTGTCCAACAGAAAGTCTTTCAAAGGTAACATTTTGTGAATGAATGAGATCACAGCATGCCTTCTTCTTAGGAGAAAACATGTTATCTTTTGCAGACTTTTAAGAAAGATCTGTGTGAGTTACTTTTGGGATAAAAGCTGATTGTCCGAGTGAGGGTGGTCTTTTATTTGTAGCTTTTCTGTCAGAAAAAGCTGATCTAACGTCCTGATGAAAGCCAATAATTATATAACTAAAGTTATAGAACCAAACTGTTTTGAGTGTGAAGAGATAGTTTGATAGCCAGATGAATGTGCATAGCTCAATTTTTGTGGTTTGAAAATCAGGTGGCCCAGTATTAACGATGAAGTTAATCTGTTCAGATATCTGTTCAGATATCGGAAAACTTGTGTGTGAACATATTTTTTACGGCTTGAATCATCATGTCTTTCTGATGCTCATCGAGGGAGACGTTGCTGATATCTTCCTTGGCTGGGCTCCTGTAACTGAAGCGTGGACACATGTTTTTGCTGAGGAGTTGAAAGATGGCACTCTGCTGCTTCCTCCGGCCCGTGTGGAGACATTAGTCTGATTTAGGCTCCCCTGCTCTCCTCTCCATCACACGCCGCCTGTTTTACGCATAAACCAGTGTCGTGGCTGGGGTTAGAATGGGCCGTGGAGAGCCGGCTTGTTTATTTTCACAAAACATTCCAGGAGCAATTCCCCGGTCTGCAGCTCAATCTCCTTCTGCCATTTTCCAGACTCCAGACGCTCAAGTGAACTCCCACAAGTCAGGGAGGACTTGGCCTGGTTCACACTTCCACCAGAGGAGCACTTGATAAGATCGGCTGTGCACTAGATAAATGGGAAATGTATGTGTGTCTGTTATTGAGTGGTACATGTTTATATAGCTATGACCAGTGCTATAAGAGATGTTTTAAAGACGACATGTAAGATACAGTATCAGTAAGCTAGCTAAATCAAAAATACAAAATTATTTACATTCTGCACTGTAAAACTTTGTTTGCATGGGTTTTGTCGTCCTTTGTTTGAAATAGTATCTCCAAAGTATCCAAAGTATATCCAAGAAGACAAACAGGCTTGGATATGTGCCAGATCTGTGGAGAGGGGATTGATGTGAATAGAAAAATCAATCTTGATATTCAAGGTATTTGATCAGAATAAAAATTGCTTAGAATTCCCTTTAGAACAAAGCATTCACTGAAGAAATGTAATATTGAGAGCTTGTCAAGGCTCAAAGATGTGTCAGACCAGACCTGGGCAATGTGCGGCCCAAGGGCAACATCAGGCCCAATTCACATTTCTATGAAGCTTGTTGCAGTGTGATGCTTGATTCCTGTTGGGTGAGGATTGGCAGCTGAGTACAACTGACTGATGCTGTTGCTGTGCTTTGATTGTTGGCAAATCAAAAACGTTGTAAATTCCACCAAAGCAGCAGCTGTTGTGATTTAGGCTCCTTTCTAAATCACAACAGCATGACCTCACGACCATCATTAATCCAATTGAATAATGCATTAAAATGATTCCGAGCAATTTTTCTCATGGAAGCAGCATTATGATGGTGGATATAAACCAAACCAGTGGTCTCCAACCTGCAGCTTGAGATCTACCTGTAGCTCACCAGCCTTTTTCAGGTAGCTCCACAAAAAGATTCAGGAGTTTGACACATGATCATAAATAATTAAATGTTATTGTTTTTTTATATGCTCATTATTGTAGGGTTTTATAGTAATATGTTGTGGTATGGAGTCAGGTCCAAGATTGTCTGCAGTTATTACAATTATATACTATTATATCCTGCATTTAACATGTTTGCACATTTCCTCTCTTTTTGCACAATCTTGAGTGTTTCCATCCATGCTAAATGTGACATGTAAATTTCTCCTTTGTGAGATAAAAAAAGCATATCTTATCGTATCTTATCTTATAAAAACTCCTATTTTTGTTTTGTAATATTAGCTCTCCAATCAAATGCCTCAGTTCTGCATTGCCAGGCCTCGGTCCTTGTTCTACTGCCTGAGTCCGTGAGAACGTGTGGGCCTTCCTGAGTTTTCTCACTATTCTCCCACTGGGTTTAAAAAAAGTTGTTCCTTGCAGATGCAGGCCGGTCTAATCACAGTGGCTATGATCCACAAGGCTTGACATTCAACGACATTTATAGACATTTATCAACCTTTATGGACATTGGTCATCCACCCTTTTTGAACCAATGGCTCTATTTGTTTATTAGTTTAAAATTAAATTTAACAAAACTTGTGGGTCAGAATACATCAACGTTGCAAAGCTCACCCGTATCCTCATGTTTGACTGCAGCAGAAACCAAATCCGTGTCTTTTGCTTGGCCTGCGCACAGATCTATATTTGGCTTCATGCGATCCGCTCTCCACGTGGCCGCGGAGGGTCGTAGGATCACACACAAATGTCACCGTAACGCGAGCGCTGGCCCCGCGTTGGGCTCCACCTGCTTTTACGGCCTGTAAGAGATCCCTGCGCTGACCCCGGGAAATGGAACCAAATTAGCCCCATATTTTGAGCGTGGCTTCTACTGTGTCAGGAGGACAGCGTTTCACAAGTTCCTCGAGCAACAGTGTGTGCTCTGAGGCAAATGTACGATGTTTTGAACGTGCAGGAAGAAAGTAGCTTAGAATTGATCTGATGCATGCATTTTTTGAAGCTATCAACATACTGTACATATTGGTTTAGATTGTATACATCAGCAACAACAAATAAAGTGAAATATATGTGCACATAATGTCTTTGAATCTCAGCATTATGATGTAGTAAAAGCTTTTTATAGATTGATTTTAAGTGATCCTGGTTGCATACATGTCGATCCATGGGTTTCATGTTTTTACTGTGATATGTTGTTAAAGCTGGGGTATCAAAAATAGTGTGATCTGGGACAGCTGTTTCTAGCACCAGTTTTCATGTGCATGTATTTTTTGGCTTTTTTGATCACATCTTTTAAAACAAATATTTAGACAGAAAAGTAAAAAAAAAAGAGAACCAATCAGCTCTGAGTCCAAACCCTAGTGACTGATTGGTCTGATTTGTTCTAATTGGACACTAACTCTCGTATTTTTAACATATTTACTTTCCTAAAAGTCATTAGAGGCCGAATATGAAATGCAACGGGTCTTTATCATACATTTGAATCATGAAGAATGCAATGGAAGAGTTCTTTCTGTTTTAAAAGTGTTTAAAAGTTCTATACTCTCCTAGTTCCAACACCTTTTCACTCCTCTTAATTTAGACTTAAAAGGGTTCTCTTGGTGAGGCTTATGGCTGGATGGAGCCCCCAGTTGTCCACACCACTCATGCTACCATCCACATCTGAAACAGTGCTGTAGATAGACCTTTGTACAGTACAGTTGTCAACCCTTGTGTGATAGTGTAAAAAATAATTGAAAATTTGACCAAAGATATACAGTATTATATGTATTATAGGTGATAAAACACAAGTGTTTTATCTTGCACTGAACGTTTTAAAAGACTGCTTGGTGAAGGATCTATTGTAAAATTACATTGTATCCTCACATTTCCAATATTTCTAAAAGCACTCCATGTCTCGTCACCCTGGACGATGAAGTCAGTGAAGCACTGTCATTGCATTTTCTGAAAGTTGTTCTTGCCGATCTCCAAAACAAGCCGTAGATATTCTTTGAGGAGCCTCTCTGATCATCCTCTTAAGCTATCTCACCCTTTACCACATCAAAATTTGTCCTCGCTGCCAACAAAGTTTGCTGTATGCTGATTTCAACAAATTATTAAGGTGTTCGAAGCCAGCGTCGCCCCAATCTCCTCACACACGCTCTCCAAACTCTGCCTAAAATGAAAAGTGCTACTTTGCATAAAAGTAAGGTCATTTCAAAATCCCGTCTCCTCAGGTTAAACAGCTAACGACTGTCTTCCTTCCTGATACAAATGGAGAACACATTGCTCGGGGCCTGCATGATGAGTTGCCAAGATGGAAAATAGAAGAAAAAATGTGTTATTTTCTGAATTTTTAAATAAAATTGTCCAATTTATAGTTAGTTGTCAAGCACTTTAAGGTGAGTGGAGCTGTGCAAGTGGCGGGCTCAGTAATGACGCAAGGATGAAGCAAGCGACAAACTGGTGCAGACTTGACTTGTGTGGTCTGTGTTGGGAGAACCAGGTCCAGACTGCAGCTGGAATCTGGTCTGGCTTTACATGTGCACAGATGGGACATGTGCACATGTTAAAATCAGATCAAATCTTGTCTTTAATTCTAAGGCTACTAGAAGTCCTAGAGCCATCATTTTGACTGCTCCGTTCAACCCATTTGAATTCTGAGAAAATACCCCAAAATGTTTAGTTAACTTTTTACTTAAATACAGCAAGAACAAGCCACTAAATGCTACCTGTAAATGGTGTGTTGCTATGGTAACTAGAACTTTTATTTCTCTGGTGGATCAAAAAGTGCTCTGGGATCTAGAACCTTTCACAAATGTGGCGTAATTATCAATCAATCAATCAAAGTTTATTTGTAGAGCGCCTTTCATACACAAGTTGGAATTATTCTTCCAACTTGACGGCTAAAAGCAGGAGGAGCTCTAGTGCTCGTGTGGGAAAGTGGACTTTTAAAAAGGACTTTTAACTGCTTTTATTTTTGTGATGTGTTTTGTGTGTTTTTATATTTTTAATGCATGGATTTTAATCAGTTCCTTGGACACTTCCCCTAATCACCCACACCTGCTTTTAATCAAGACCTTTTAATTGGGGGCGGGCACTGCAGGACAAGGAGAGAGAGAGACACAGAGAGAGAGAGACACAGAGAGAGAGGACACGGAGGACCAGAGGAGGAGGACGCGGGACCGGGCCAAGGACGAGGACGAGCACCGCCAGCCAGAGACCACGGTGCACTGAGGCCAGCGGGGGGAGCGGCACCGGTAAGGGGGGCGCGCATTGACAGCGCATGAAGGCGCGTGCGCGCCCGGGCTAGGCCCAACGACGACCGGGATGTGCCGGCTCTCCCCCGCGGGTGCCCGGTGCCGACCCGTGGTCGGCTAGTGGCTGGCGGAACTGCGGCCCGGTCCCGGGTGAGAAGAGCGGAGGACAGTGGGGACGGACTCTGGGCTTTTAATCATCTTTTATGGATCCCTTTTGTAAATATTTTATTAAATTTTATCCCCTTTTTATCCAGTTTCCCTTTTTATGATCACACCCCCTCAACAGACACTTTTAAACCTGTGACATTTTATGGCGTTGCTGGCAGGATTGAGGACTGGTGTGATCTTTTATTGGTTTTAGCCCCGTTTTTATTTTTTACTTTTTTATGCAATTCCTACCGCTGGACAGGAGATTGCCGTTGGGGACGCAGAGCAGAGGCCTTGCCCCAAAACGAGGAACATTGTTGGAGGCCCCGCGGATGGTTTTAATGGATGTATGGACTTGTTTTTAAGGAAACGTGGAGTGGTGCCCGCCGGAGAAACGGATGATTAAGCAGATGGATGGACTATGGTTTTAACGTAGCAGGGACTGCTTACGTTTAAGTTGGGGGGAATGTGGGAAAGTGGACTTTTAAAAAGGACTTTTAACTGCTTTTATTTTTGTGATGTGTTTTGTGTGTTTTTATATTTTTAATGCATGGATTTTAATCAGTTCCTTGGACACTTCCCCTAATCACCCACACCTGCTTTTAATCAAGACCTTTTAATTGGGGGCGGGCACTGCAGGACAAGGAGAGAGAGAGACACAGAGAGAGAGAGACACAGAGAGAGAGGACACGGAGGACCAGAGGAGGAGGACGCGGGACCGGGCCAAGGACGAGGACGAGCACCGCCAGCCAGAGACCACGGTGCACTGAGGCCAGCGGGGGAGCGGCACCGGTAAGGGGGGCGCGCATTGACAGCGCATGAAGGCGCGTGCGCGCCCGGGCTAGGCCCAACGACGACCGGGATGTGCCGGCTCTCCCCCGCGGGTGCCCGGTGCCGACCCGTGGTCGGCTAGTGGCTGGCGGAACTGCGGCCCGGTCCCGGGTGAGAAGAGCGGAGGACAGTGGGGACGGACTCTGGGCTTTTAATCATCTTTTATGGATCCCTTTTGTAAATATTTTATTAAATTTTATCCCCTTTTTATCCAGTTTCCCTTTTTATGATCACACCCCCTCAACAGACACTTTTAAACCTGTGACACTCGTACATATAAGGACATTTTTGCTACATTTATAAACACCGGTCAACTCCCTATAGACCAATGCCTTCTTTGTGTTTGTCAAATTTTCTGTGTTTGAACTGTCTGATTCTCTGATCTGTGTTGACGAATCAACAGTTTTGTGAAGTCCTCCGAAATAACTACTGTTGGGATTTAGGGCTTTACAAAAATATATTGAATTTAATGAGTAGTTCAAACGTGCAGCCTACAAAAAGACTACTGTAGATCGAGAGGCGTGTTAAATGAAGAGTCATATTGGGTGTTCAGTGTGTAAAGAAAGAACACCTTGTTTTTGGGTGAACGTTTTTGTGTTCGCAGAATGAGGTTGCACTGTGACAGAGCTGCAGTGTGAAAATTATTTTGTGGTCACGCCTTTGGTAACTGTCAAGGTTGTCTCTTGGTTCCTCTCTCTCTTTCCTTTAACTGTTACGAGTTATTATACAACTAAACATAATCTTTCACCTCTACTTTGTCATGTCCGCAGGTTTGACCACAGAGCAGCTAAATATATGTTACAGTTTAAGTGTATTACAGCTACCATCTGGAAACTCAAGCCGTGTTTTAAAGATTTACAACCCCTGTCGACATGCTGGCTGTCCGCATCTCCCAACAACGGAAAAGGCACATAATCAATGGCCTATTAAAGCATGTAGTGCCAACAGGAGGTGTCCAGGAAAAACAGTCCAGTCTGGAGGGGAGCTGGTAGGAAATGTTTGCTTTGACCAACCCCCTGGTGCAGAGAAAAAAGAGAGGTAGAGAAAGTGAGTTGTTGAAAAGCTTGAATAAGTTTGCTTGGCCCCAGGTGCACACAGGCCCCCGCTGACTCCTATTCAGAAGCACTTTGTTGGTGTGTCCGTTTGAAGGCCGAGTGGACAGCTAACTGGACCACTGCCTGGACTCTGGGACATTTTCTTGGAGAAGCTGGGGTTTGTCCCGCGACCTGCTTTTTCCTCACTGAAATTCAGTTTGTGCCTAATGAGCTGCAAAGTGCTTCAATAATGTAGAAAACACAGATGACTCAGAGTAATGGGAGATCAACTTTTTGAGCTTTCATTGCATTCTTGTCCATTACTTGGAATCTGGAATTCTGCTTGGTTTCTTTTGCACATTGTTAAATCATCTTGGCAGGTTCAGACAAAATACTCCATCTTTTGCTATGATCAGGTAATATTCCGTTGATATTCTCTGCATATCTCTCAAGAGTGGAAAACGAATGCCCTTTTTGTATAAAAACAATTCTAAACTGTAAATATTATAAATGCAAACTGTATTTAGGTAGAGTGGCTGAGTGGTTATTAAGGTCCCGGGTTAAATTCCTGGTAGTGAGGATAGCCTGACTCTCGTCAGACCGCTGTAGTTCCACCATGCTCTACCAGAGGCGTTTTGCTGAACTCCACACAAGGGTCTGGGATTGAGAGCAATACAAACTCCTCCAAGACAGCAAAAAATAATGAACCAATCAGGATCACCCATGTAATGAAAACTTGAGCCTTGTCCTACAGTGAAGGAATATTAGTTTGCAGTCTGGTATCTCAGCAAACAGTAAAGATTCAGCACTTAATTCACAAACAAACTCTGATCTTGTATTTTTCCAGTGATTTCCCTTAAGAACAAGAACAATAGCTTTATCATTAGAACCAACATTTCCACATTTGCAATACCTGCATTCCTCCATGAATGCAAGATCAAATATCTAAATTACACAGCTGGAATGTGAACATCATCGGTGTTGTAATATTGTACAGTCTAACTACTGGTGGTAGTGAGAATGATTTCATCAGCATCATCAACATGTATGTAACTTTAAGCTGGCGTACCACACTTATATCTTGTTTTCTTCCATACATGATCTCCTGTAAAAGTAACATCTTCATAGAAAACACTGTATTGTTACTGATCTAAAGATGGGAAAGGGGCCAAGCTACTGACAAAACAGTTTCGAGAGTGATGAAGTAATTAGATACATTTATTTGGTGGTTTGGAAGTTAGATATACCCTGGCTCTATACATCTCTAATAACTGATATTATTGAGACTAATAAAGGTTTATCTTAAATCACTCACGTATCGCCTTTTTATGTGTCTCTTTGTGCTCAGTATTAGTCCATACACATCCCAGATACTGATTATATTTCTGTGCGTACACCATCTCTGTAAATCACCCGGAGGCAACTTTGAGAACTTACTGTAAAAAACAAAATCCTGATTGAACATTGACACTCGACTTCATTGACAGGGACTTTGACAGGCGTCTCCCCATCCACATGTCAATAACCTTCTCGTCCGGCTTGTTTCGCATCGTCCCATAAATGTTTGACACGACAGGCTTGTTACCAGAGCACAATGTTATTTTTCACTTTTCTCACTTTCTCCAGTGCAACGTCTGTCACTGCCCCTTCAATAAATAATGCCACTTCCCATCATGCATCACACCTCATGACATAAATATCAAACTCTCTTCACTTGACGTGGTTTAATGAGGTTTCCGACATCCCTGACAGGTCGAAGCTGACTGAGGTGCAGCCCATGGTTTGGTGAAATTTTTGCTTTGCAATCAAAATTTTGAGTGTTCTCCCCCAATCCAAACTTCTATATAACTTGCACTGGTGGCTGATAAATATTATTCTGCATTTGACCTTAACCTAACCTTGTCTTAAATAGTAAATATTTATTTGTATTAAAGCACAATCCCTAAACAACGCTTTACAAAATAATAGATAATCCAAAATTAGCATAATTACAGCACAAGCATTAAAAAAAAATCCTTTTCAAATTCAGCTAAATAAGTTTTATACAATTGGATTTGAACATTGTTAGAGATTTTCAGTTCCAGATTTTAGCCAAATAAATCTCAAATGCTACCTTCTCATGTTTAGTCCTAAACCCGGGCACCTGCACAGGTCAGTCCCTGTGCTCCTCACAGTCCCAGTAGGAAGCCAGTCCCTGTGCTCCACAGAGTAGAGCTGCTTCAAAGTCTATTCTCTGAGCCACAGGAAGCCAGTGCAGAAACCTGAGACCAGGACTAATGTGAACTCTTGAGGGGAAAAAGTTATTTTCTAGGCTTGTAATGTACCACATTATGGCATGA
The DNA here is from genome assembly GCA_964034765.1 of Knipowitschia caucasica. Classification (NCBI taxonomy): domain Eukaryota; kingdom Metazoa; phylum Chordata; class Actinopteri; order Gobiiformes; family Gobiidae; genus Knipowitschia; species Knipowitschia caucasica. The sequence goes on from OZ035843.1 coordinate 8,411,038, forward strand.
TACATGTCTTCCTTTTCAGTGATTGTTTCTGCCACACAACTTCGTGGCAGAAACAACTTTGTTGAGGGGAATTTTCCAGGAGCTGTAACATGAATGCAACGATCACCTGCTTTTCAAAAAATTATAAACAAATAACAAACAATTTATAACAGGGATGTGGTATCAAAATGTCACATTATAGGAGAAGTTCAGCTAATTAACTTAGTTATTTCTGAGATAGGCAGAAAACTTACAGTTCGCAGGAACTATATTTTTTCTGTCATACCACAACAAGCAATGAGCAGGTTAGTAGGATGTCTGTCCCCACAACCTTTAACGTATTTTTTGCTGACTTGTTTGCACTGAATGTGTCTGTTTTAGCTAATTATTAGGTCTGTTGTGGATTTTTTTGTTTTAAAAAATGAAGTCTATGAAGTAGGATAAAGCTTTATGGACAAGTTTGACATGAGTTTTGTAAGAGAAATACATAGCCCTGAAAAGAGATTGAATAGTAAAAACTATAACAGAAATTAAAAAGGAAAAAATAGATGTAATTGTCAGGAACATTTTTGAAAAGCCAGGTCGCTGTAGTAATGTTGGAAATATCCCATCTCTAACAGTCTCTATATTATAATTATAACTTTTTTTCTTTTTTGACCTTGGGAGTTGCATGTAGTCATTCAATTCTTGAGGGGCCCACAAAGCTGATATTGGGCACGCACACACCAGCACAGAGATTCAGAAGAAACCGCTGCCAGGAGCGAGTGCCTCAGTAATGAATTCTAATTGGGACATTTCTGCTGGCGGACTATGGACGGGCGGTGTACATGTGTTTTTGAAGCCGCCTGAGCTCCATATGCCGCACAGAGGAGCACATCTGCGCCCGGGTGCCCAACCAGAAGTCCCTCGACTCCCAACACTTCAAGGAAAAAAGAGCGAGCGAGAAAAAGCGGAAAAGACACAGCCAGAATTATTATACCAGCCTGCATGCAACAAATACCCATGCTAATTACTTCACAATTGTATTAAAACAGCCATTATGTAGCAATTAAATGTGCGTAGCTCCAGAACAGGTTTATCCGTGACTAATTAAAAACAAGGGGAACCCCAGGCGCAGGCTTTCCCTAAGCTCCCCATGCAGCGGAGTGTTTGAGCCTGTCACTCACTGCCATTTGAAACATAATGATTCAACACACCTCAGCCAATAATGAGGCTCTTGATAAGATTAGTGTGACAGCGGTTAATGCGCAGTGTGGTTGGCATTAAAGGTATTATACATCTGCTATATTCCCACTCTGTCTCTATGGAGATCCTGTGTTTGTTTGATGGGTATACTTTCTATCCCTGATTTTTTTAGTGATACATGTTGGAAAGATTTTTAAAAGTTTATAGGTTGTTGCAACATTCCAAAAGAGATTCTTGTATCACAAATCTCTACTTTTGACCAAATGAACAGCTAGACTTCTAGTTTTAGTTTAAACCTAATGTATCTAATTCCTCGGCCAATCAACACAAAATAATGGTCACAAAAGTTCAACATGTTTTTCTAAATGTTCTTCTCATAAAAGTGGTGACAATATAAAAAAAAAAAAACATGCATGATGTTGGTCAGCAGACAAACAGATAAGGAAGTTGTGTGAATTTAAAAGGGGCATCTTCTTTTCTATACATGTATATTGCCTTCTGTCCCATGACTGTATGGTCACCTGCCCTCTAATATAAAAATAATCACACAATTCTCCCTATACTTTCTAATTCTCTGCTGATGACAGAAAACGAGTCAAAGATCTATCTTGTAGGACTGAATACAAAAGTAACCTTAAAGTATTAGGTTGTTCCATACCAGACAATATTATATTAGTGATGTTAATACCTTGACATGGAGTACTAAGACGTAAGTATTCGTCAAAATGTCAAGGTAATAACAACGCTAACCTAATATTGTCTGGTATAGAAGAACTTGACACTTTTAATTCTTACTAAACTTCAAAAGTGTCTATTTTATGACATTGTTTAAGCAGTAAAAAGGGTTTTTTGTCTTCTTTAAGCTTTGGAAATGTACAACTTTTTCTTTGTTCCCTCTTTTGATAAATGTACATTAAATGTGGGGTACCTTTCATCCAAACTACAAAAATAGAACCATATAATAACACTAATACTAATTCTAGTTTGGTTTTTATAGTGTTTTGTTTTGGATACATAAAGACACTTGGCATCATTGCAAAACAGTTTGGCATCACAGTTTGGCACTTCACAGCCGCAGCCGCCCCACTGTGACTCCTGGTGTGGTTGCGGTTAAAATCCATGTTTCCAGTTCCTCTCTCTCATAACAGTTTGGTTCTATCTATAGTTTCCACATGCATGTATTCGTTTGGGCCTCTGTCACATCTTTAGATCTGCCTTTTCAGACAGAAAAGTTAAAACTCTCACCAAGCCATTCAGATTATTTACTAAGCTAAAAATTGGTAGCGCAGCTATCATGGTGCACTGTGTAACTTTTGTGGCATGTGGGAGGCGCCTAGCTGCCACAATGTCAGGCGTTCCATCACTGGGCCATCAATTGGGTTCTTCTTGCTCTTACACAATTTTTTTGTTATTTTTATTCAGTCTGAGCAGATCCCTCTCAGAATGTAGTCCTCTCCAATGTTTCTCACTTTTCTCTCACTGGGTTTTTTAAAGTTTTTTAAAGGACAATGGTGATGATCCAAGACACTCAGAATTTATAGACATTTATATACATTTAATAAAATTTATGGAAATTGGTCATCTGCCCCTTATGGATCAGTGTTTTTGTATCAAGCATTTCCTGTGTGAATTGTTTTCATTCTCTGATCTGTGTTGGTGAATCGACAGCTTTGTAAAGTCCCCTGAGATAGCTACTGTTGCGATTAAAGGCTAAACAAAAAGGAATTGAATTGAATAATATTATTTCCCCTTTTTAAAAGATATCCTTTTTATCATGTATCAGTCCTGACTTTTTAATCTTTCTGAAGCATAAATAACTGATGTCACCTGTATCCCTCAAATGGCATTCATCATCTGTTCATGTTTTAGAACTGAAACATGGCAGCCCACTTTCAGGTTCTAATTATTTCAAAGTGTCCAACATAAAGAGGTCATTATCCCCAACATGGCACCCTTTGGCCTTTGGAAGTCCCAGGAAGCGCGTAATGTTAGCATATACATATTCTTTCACATATTTGAGCACTTAGCCCAGTCAAACATGCGCCACAAATGTTGCGTTTATGGGACCATCTGCAGCAGGTTTTAATGAAGGTCCATTTAGTGAGTTTTGGCGTTGGTCCAAAGAGACTGGAGCTGTTTCTGCTTCAAGCTTTGGGTCGAAGGAGGTGAGAGGAAAAGCGATCCGCATGCACACCGCCTTAATGTGCCGTGAAATGAAAAGGGAATTAATTGGACCCCAGTATAGAAAAGATTAACAGAGATGGATTACTGTTTTGGGGAAGATTTGAAATTATGTTTTGTCCAAGGATTTGCATAAACAGCTAAAATGCTCCAACAAAGACGCCAATGCTGCTTCTTCCTATTACAAAGCGAGAAGTAAATAGTTGGTTTAAAGAAAATATTTGCCAAGAATTTTGTGTGATTTGAATTTGAATTATTTATTAATTTCACTTTTTAATTGGGCCAAATACCAGTTGAAAATGTGTGGCTTGTAGGTCAGAATTCCTGCAATGCTGTTATAATTACAAGTTTTGCAAATCTAGCAATAAATAATGCAATGGTGAAGTATGCACTGGGTCTGTATTTGCTCCGTAGATGTTTACTGGAAAACCAAAGGACAAATCACCAGGTTCACCGCAACACTTTTTGTAGACACTTGCAAGCCTAATATAAACGTTATAGATGTCTGTTAGTTACATCGTAAATCTAAAGCAATCACCCATTCCCCAGCCTTAAAGTGGAACTATTTTGGTGGAGGCTCGAACTGTTTGCTTGTGCAAGTCTAAATCAAAACAGCTTTTTATTCAGGACAAATTAGAAAGTTTATTATCAGTGTTTACAATCCAACAGTCCAGCTATATACGAGGCTGCGTCTGTATTGTGCTGTATCCGGTGCAGAGTGGAGCGGCCTGCAGCAGCTGTGCTCCGTCAGCCTGTAGATCCTGACCTGTAATGAAACACTTCCTGACTCACATCCCTCGCTGACAGACGTGCACAAGCTCCGGACACCGCTCCATAAAAACACAATGGCTCAGTTTAACAGGGGCTGCCCGGCTGGGGGAATGTGGGGGGACTTTTAACTTTAACTGCGACAGTGTGGCACAATGAAAAACGTGTTATTTGTACAAGGCTATAAAAATCTAAATGATGTGTTTTTATTTAGCATAATACAAGTCATACAATTTTTTACAAACAATATGCATTTGTAATATATGTGCAAATGATAAGTTGGTATTACAATCAAAACCAGCTTATTCATACAACCTAAAGTAAAGACTGTGTTTTTTTTCTATTTAAATAAAAAAACATATATTTTTCTGAAAAAAGGGTGATCTTTTGATCCATAGGGAGGGACTCCAGAATTTGAGAACAGCTAAACGCCAGGATGTATTTACCGAGAAAAAAATCACAAACAGGACATAATGTAATAATCTCTGAGGAGGTTTTTATGATTTTGATATCCATTGTATTAAAGGGGGATTAAACGATCTATATCACCACATGATTGTGAACAAGTTAAATACAAATGCTATCAATCAGCAGATATTTCCCCCCCTTCAACCAATAATGCAATGACCGTGACCTCACCCAAGTTGTGGTAAAGTCAAAGATGCCAGAGGAAAGCTAGAAGTGTCTCAAAATACTGAAAATATTGTAATGGCCAAGCTGTGAAAAGTCTAATTTGGATTGTATTTCCCCTTTAAATGGTTCCTCTTTATGTTAGAGCACCCATCTCCCTCACAATTGTTAAATATGTACAGTATACATACAAAAAGTAAGGGATATCATGTGTTTGCCGCATAGTAACATGGACCATTAAGTCTCATTAGAAAACATAGCTCAGTCAAATAGCGTCCTCTCTTATACAGGAGTGCCTTGGCCCCACATGAATAAGTTTGTGTTTGGTAGATATGTGGAAAACGTCTCTTAATCTTCATAAAACCACAGCTTCTCTCTGGGCTTGGGCAGAGTGACAGTCAGGAAGAGCCGGAGTCTGAAGGAATTTGTAAAAGAAAAACGCACGTCAATCACATAATGTGTTCGAGACAACAAGCTGAGGTGAGGGACAAGGAAAACATTCAACTTAATCCACCATTATTAACTTTGATTATTTAATTTTTCATTATTAAAACACACATTATGCAATTTGAATATTTTGTTAACCAAACTGCACTCTTTACCATGTGAAAATACGTTGTAGGGGAAAGTTTTGTCTAATACAAGCTGAACATAGTCCGTAATGCATTTTAAACTGGGAAAATGTTTTGAATCCGGGATTATTATATCAAATACTGGGAAAAAACTTGAATACAATTGTTTTGTATGTATGAAACGAGTCCAAAACATTTAAATGAGAAAGCTGGTGATATTTAAATAAGGGGCTTGAGATGGTCTCTCAGCAAGAAGGTTCTGGGTTTGAATCACAGTCAGAAGAGGGCCTTTCTGAGTGGAGTTTGTAATCCAAGCACCAAAATCTGGAGGTGGTTCCCCGGGCAAAATAAAGAAAACACAATAAAGCGAATAAAGTATAGTTCAGCAAGTACTGTGTATATAATAACAGCCAACGAGTTCTATGACTAGTTTTCAAATGCATGAAATATATTGGGCTCTTTTACATCTTTACGTAGATCAGCTTTTTCAATGATGAGGACCAATCCAATCCTCACTCAGCCAATCCATTCTCACTTTACCTCTTTACAATCATTTCTACTAATTCATAAGTGGTTCACTATTTGAAGCTAAATAAGACTCTTTCCATTTTGACCAACACATATTATGTATTAATAAAAAAGAGAGTGACTCCATCTTTTAAGGGGCTGTGTGTCAAGGCATGCTCCATCTACAGCCCACAGATATGGAAGACTCAGACTGACATGTAGCAAGATTTATTACAAACTAGATTAAATCACATGGCATTAATATAATCTAAACAGAAGGTAATTCTGTAAATGCAGAGAAAAGCGATTGATTCATCATTATTTGTTCTGACTGGTGTGAAAGGCAATTCCCAGGCCTCGGATGTGTGTCTGCGGCGGGAGGATACAGATCGTGTTCTTCCTCAAAGAGACAATTGTGGAGCTGCACACGGTTCATGTCAGAACAGGAAACTCACTCAGGATTAGCGCGCTCGCTTTCCAACAGATGCTGATGGACAAGATGTGGGAAGTTGATTTAACCTGCTGTGTTTGCCTCCAGGTCCCTCCCTGTATTTCAAATGTAAAAAGTAAACTGAAATAAGCAGAAATACTGTGTGTTTCATTTTGGAAGCAAAGGCACCAATTATCAGTATGGAAGTGGTGGATGGGCTTTGATGCTCACAAGTTACTTTTGTATCGGCAAAGACATCAGCAGCACTTGTTTACACTCACAATAGAAGACAGAATGTAGAAGACAAAAGTTCACAAACACTGTGTCTCCCATTGTCAGTCATGGTTTAATCCTGGTTTAACTCATGTTTTGGTTGTTTTCGACCGGCTTGTTTCCCTGTTACCACTTTGCTGCTCTCTGAATGGTTGTGGCATGTGTGTGGAGCAAGGATGTTCATCTCCTACTTTCGCTGCATCCAGCCGCCGTACCCATTGCCTCTGCAGCGCCGCAACAAGGCGTCTGCTGGGCCAGACAAAAGTGTATGCCACGATTTCCTTGCATGGGCAGGCGTCACCATTGATTTTGCATTGAAACTCGCTGCAAAGCATGATCCGATGGGAACACAGCTTTACACAGGTTTGAAAGAATAATTCAATATGTAAGTACTTAATAAGATACTCAATCAACCTTGAACTGTTTTGTTTCGAAAACAATACATGTTGTCTTCATCATTACTGCAAATGTTACTGTGCCCATATCCACCGATATGCTGATTCTATTGGTCAGGACCGGAACTGGAAGATACAATCTATAACCTGTCTTTAGAGATTGGGGAAACAACACAAAGAAAATATTGGTCAATGGTTTAGCCTCCAAATCTTGAAAAATACCTTTTAACTTTCATTCTACATTTGAATAATTGCCATAATTGCCATGTCATACAGAACAGATTGTTGACTATTTTAATTATTTGTTTCTCCCGCATATCGATTCAAACCATTATTGCAGTTGCAGTGACCTTGTCTTCCATTCAGCTCAGTCCTATATCCGTGTTATCGATTCTTCTCACCTTGTAAATTATGCATTCAGGAGCAGGGGTAGAGGCGGATCCCGTGTGAATTTGTCAAAGGCAGAGACACATGTAGCAGAGGCCAGGCTGCTGGGACCCCCACTAATCCATACGGGTCAAAACCATGTCACTAAATCACTTCTCATCATATGCAGAGCTGGAGCTGGTGACAGGGTGAACACATGCTTAAACAGCCTCTGCAAACACTGTGTAGAATTCAAGGGAACGGCAGGAATATAGACCTAGTGCCCTTGTGCAAAAACGAAATACAAAATACTCACTAACTTTCAGTTAACACCTCCCGGCCCGCCAGCGGGCCATTTTCATTTTTGTCAGAGTTCAGCTTCTGAAAGCACATTTATTTATATCTTCAAACCCCACAAGTGTACCATTTTAATGCTTTTTCTCATCTACATTAATATACAAGTGCTAGCAATACCAGACTCTACTCTAAAAAAGATATAAAGCATTATATAAGCACACAAACGATGAATTCTCATTGCATTTCTTACCTTTGAACTTTTACTGTGTCTGTACTATTGAAGTAATTCATGCTTGCATTGGGTCTTTAATTCCGTAAATGTCAATGGAAAAGCGCTATCCACGTGGGATTTCTGAAATATAGTCCAGTGTGCAGATAAATCATGAGAAATCATCAGATTCAATTTCAGAAGTTCTAAAGAAACAAATGTTGTCTTAAGCACTTTGTACCCAACGGAATCAGCCTGGAACTAATTCACATGAGACATTTTGCTAAATATACTTTTTTGATAATTTTACAATGTTACAATATTGTCTTTCATAGAAAAACTTCATGCCCAAAGCAGTTTTACCCGAAAAGAATGTTCTTGAATGAAATGTTTATAATTGCATATTTGTGTGGTTGCATAGATATAGAGCTATGTGTTCAACTGAAGATAGTACCACACGTCATGTTTCACATTCTAACACATGACATGACAACTTCAAATATTTTCAAAGGGCAAAAATATTGTACAGTATTTGTGAATGCATCCTTATTTTAGACACAACCAGTGCCTTTATTTTAGTATCCTTAAATAAAGGCAGGTTGAACTAACTAAAACTGCTGGTCTCAAACACAGCTAATCCTGGGTGACATTATTGAGGCTGGAAGTGCAAAGGACCACATTGGAGAAGTGGTGAGCGAGCCCAAACCTGCTCCGCATGAGCTCCAATGCCACAATGCAAACTGGGATTGATGGTTTTATCTGAGCTGTCATCACTGCACATAGTTTGAACGGAGCGTCTCGTAGTCTGCTTCAGTGCCACTAAAGGGAAGAATGACACACAGTTCGTCTGGACAAGTTTGAGAAGAAACACAAGGAGAAGTTTGATAAGGAACAACCAGAAACAGCTCCCACTTTGGATAAGGATCAGAAGCTCAAGAACAAAATGACGTCAGCATATTTATGTTGATACGTTGATACAGGATGTTGTGGAGTTGACTCAAACGTTTTCTGAACCTTTGCGTTTGGGGATTTCCAAATCCACAACAGGAACTCTGAAATAGGTTATGTTCATAATCTAGAATTGCATTTCAGTTGGACGGGTGCTGATAAGACATGAAATGTTAAAAAATAAAATGTGCTCCTTATTACACCATATTATTCTTATGTCTGAAATACTACTTTTCTATTAAACATTGAATGTTATTGTTACTGATTGACCTGCATGCAGTGCAGAGGAATCCTGACATAAATAATTACTTAGGTATTATCAATCTTTATGGACATTGGTGATCTGCTCCTTATGGACCAATGGCTCTATGTGTTTTTATATTTGAATTTCCTGTCTTTAACTGGTTTGATTCTCTGATCTGTTTTGGCAAATCGAAAACTTTGTAAAGTTCTCCAAGACAACTACTGTTCTGATTTAGGGCTAGAAAATAATACATTGAAATGGAATTGATTTGGGTACTCCTGCTTTAAACACAAACATATGCATACAAAATAATGAAACAATTGCAACGTTTGACCCATCTGATTTGGAAACCAATGGTCTGGGGAAGTTCCGGATACTTTTAAACAAATGGCGACTTCACAACAATGTAATCTGTTGAAGTCAATGGAATATCATGTTTCAGAGCAGTATCCTCCCACGACAGGTAGACCACTGTGTCTTTGCTGGAAAAGCCGAGGAGCTATCTCAAAGGTAAAGCATTGAAAAGGGTCAAAAGAGCAGCTCCAGCCTCTGCTCCGCTGGCCTTTCTTTGTCACATTTGTGGAGGATTTGGTGTGATTTTCCAGACTGTGCCAGTGAAAAGAAGCTAGGCTTTCACAGGAGCAGCTGACCCGCTAACAGCAGGTGTGTCGTGGCTTGGGTTACTGCCTTTTCTCCCCGTCCTGTACACTTCCCAGATGACGATCCCGGCTCTCCCAGCCTTATCAGTGTCTCCTCACAAACCATCAGAGACGCCACAGTGTAGAATTACAGCAGATTAGTATGAGTGAGGAGGACGCTGCTCTGATGTGAGGATTACACACTTGTTTCTATGATTTTTCTCTAAATGCTCATACATACATGCAATAATTTAGTCTTTTTTTTAGCAGTACGCTGGTAGCTATAATATCTGAAAACTTCATGAACTTGGGGTGAACTGCAATAAACCTACAGCTACTACACTTACAAAGTTACTCTTTGTTTGAATAATTCTGTCATGCTTTTAAATTGCCATTATTATTAAAACTTCTTGTGATACAAATAGTTTTGGCATTGTTATTCAGACATTTTGGCACACATCAAATAAACCTGCTGGTCACTACCGATGCCGTATTCTGTGATAAATTGTTTTGGTAATGTTTGCGGAAGTCAACTGCACAGTGGTGCTCAACGTTTTCACTCAAAATAATTGAAAATAGCAATATTTAGTACAACACATTATGTATATATATCTATGTACAGAATGTGCAGAAGGAAAATACAGATGCAGAGACATGTTAAAATCCAAGAAAATAATGTATTTTATTACTATTATAATATTATTATTATTACTATTAATTTTCTTAATAATATTCAAGCGAATGGACCTGACTTTCAAACCACACCACACTCGAAATGTCATCTAATCCTTGTAACTTTACCCTCACTTAGTTTGTTTCTGTCACTAGTTTCCACATGCATGCACTGCTGGCCTCCGTCACATCAATCAATTGAACCTTTCTCTCTTTTTTCAGAGAGAAAAGTTCAATTGAGAAGACCACCCTGACTCAGCCAATCATCTCTCAGCCCAAAGTGTCAAATAGTGACCCACAGTGCTCTTTCTTATGGGTATGCAAAGGATGTAATGCATAAAATGAATAAATCATGTTGTGGTTTGATTTGTTTACAATGTTTTGTTTATTAAAGTCTCTTTCTGTTGCCCAAAACATGAAAAAAAAAATATATATAATGGGGAGAAAGCAACTAAACATCAGGAGGCAGCATTTCAGATTCATGCATATGAGGCTTCTTATCTAACAATGTTAAAATCTGGTAAAAACTGTTTAGCTGTGCATACAACTGCGGTATATGTATCTTTACTCATTTGAATGTACTGTGACTATGATTTAAATGCATTGTGTGATTGTTTCTATCTTGTTTTGTTCTGCACTTTGAGTTGCTTTGTGTAAAAACTGCACTACACAAAAACATTTCCCTTCCAATGATCCCTTTTACGGCAGAGGAAAGCCACAATTGCCCAATCACACTCCCATCACCTATGCACCCAAACTGTCCATCAGTGCCTCTGCCTCTCACTCCTGATCTGTTTCCGCTGGATGAGTAACATCGCACAGACAGAACCAGCCGGCTCCAGTTTCCACCTTGGGGATTGAGGGGAAGTACGTGATCCATTCCTGTAAGTGAATCCCAGGTGAGGAAACAGCCATTTTGCTAGTCTTTTGTCATGTCTGTATAAGCTTTAAGGCCGCAGGTGATTTGGATGTTAAAAAGGTAAATATCAGTGAAGCGGAAATCTACAGTTCTTTGTCAGATGGTGTGAATACTGTTTGTTTTTATTGTCTCCTTGGGCTTGACCATGCAGGGAGACACTGATAGTTTTGAAGTCAGATTGGATGTATCCGCTAGAAATACAGTTTTCAATCCACAAAAAATGGGACGATGTAATAAAATGTAAAGTTCCTTGCTCTCAAAAGTTTGGTTCTATCACTATTTGTAACACACATGAAGCTAAAGCGAAAACTTAGACTTGAAGACTGGAAGACCTAAGCTCACTGCCTTAAAAGTCCTCCCACTGTCGCTTCACAGCAACAGCATCATCTTGCAAGGAAGCTCCATCCGATTCACGCTCGCAACCCTCCTCCTCCCCATCTCCACCTCGTTCCGGGCCAGCTCTTTCATCCATCTCCTTGCTACCACCACAAGGGTCTAAGCCCTGGGGGATTTCATCTCACAATCTTTTTCCTCTTCTGCAATCATGCTGTGCTTTGCCAGGGTCTAAGCGCCAAATCCTAACCACATTTCTGTACAGCAACAATAAATGTCATCTTGAAATAGAATCGTATGCATCATCTATCTAGAGTCAGACTACTTGCAAACAATTATACAATTCTAATAATACCTGTTTTGTGTGATCGAATCTCTCCAGATTTAAATGTTTTTATGGCCTCTGTCAGAGATTTTCAGACAGAAAAGTGGCTGAGCGAGGAAAGTCCTCTCTTTTTCAACCAGCTCTGAGCCCAAAGCGCCAAATGGTGACTCACTAGGCTCTTTCTTACAGATATGCAATGTATAATTTCTAATAAGATGGAGACAGTAGGGTGTGGTCTCATTTGTTATTTTACAAGTAAAATACTCTTTCTAGTGATAAAAACAACATGTGGTATTTATGGAGACAAAAGGAATTTACAGCTTCAACATGAGTTTTTAAACTAGTAATTTGTCTTTTTTGTGTGTTAGCGTGTTTACTTGCATATCATATGGATACAGTTTTTACAATGTTAAAAAATGTGTGTGACAATGATCTTTGTTTTTATCTTTTGTTATGTTCTGGTTCTTTTTACTGTTTTTTTGTTGTTGTTTTTTTCAGACACTCACCAGACATGTACACACAAGACACACAACACAACATAACGCAATGACAAATCCCACCCACCAGGCAACCTCAAAACAAAATACACAAGACCGCCGACAGAGGCATAACTAACAGGCAAGACAAAAAAACTAAATAAAAAACTAAAATAAACAACAACAAAAAATAACAAAAACAAACCAAAATAAAAAACATAGAGACCAAACACATACAAGTCCCCGAAGGCCTTCATCCACTTATCCATTCTCTCATTTCCCATTTTCTATTCATTTACTTTTCATCAATTCATCCATCCATTTATTGATCCACTTTTTTTTTGGTTGGCAGCCTTGCTGTGGAGAAGCAGTGAGTCTCATTTTTTTTTATTCTCAATCTTTGTTGCATGATTCGGAGACCCACTGCTGATCCGTTTATAAGAGTTCAGACTTATTGACATCAGTCCCATTTCAACATCTTCCATTTTTTTTCGTGCACAATTATCCTTTTTGTGTTAACCCTGTGACAATGATCTTAACAATTACTGGTTATGCAGCCTGCGGAAATTCCTCTGGTAGGCTACATGCTGGAAAACTACCAGATTCTCTGAATCACACTTTAAACCGTAAATATACACAACTGCCATATCCCTGTATTTGAAATCCCCTGTCTTGAAAACAAAGAGTTTAGCAGCAGCAGAAATAGGAAGACAGATAGCCCACATTTTCCGCTTGATAAATAACTCCTCAAATGCCCGGAGATTGCCACTTGAACGTTTTGACAAGAGATCCTTGCTAGTTTGGAACACACACCCACACTTTGTCATCATATCCTGCATGTTTGGACCAGAAATAAGCAGAAACAAACCTGGGAAACTGCCAGAGCCACAACATCCTCCTCCAGCCCTCTCCAGTGAGAGAGCGTTCAGAACCCCTGCAAAATAAACCGACGTACGGCCCCCGAAGAATGGCTCCAATGTTTGTCCAGACTCAAACTTTATTTCCGTGCAGTGTCTTTCTTATCTGCAGTTTTTACCTTTCCGTTTGGTTTGTTGTTGGGAGAAATTATGGAGGAAAAGCTCACAAATGTCTCGCTGCACTGGAGACAGACTGTTGTTTTAACCTGTTGCCAGCTGCAGAGTATACAAGCAGAGAAGCTTCGAGGAATGGGCCAAATTCTACAAAGCTCTTTGGAGATAAATGCTTAGCTTAATGGGCTGTTGTGATGTAGTGGTAATTAGAGTCATGGTAAATATATAGTGTATCCTTTCATGGGGGATATTGCACTGCATCTAGAAGTGTGTGATTTCCACTAACCATAACAAAGTATGTTGGTCTGATCTTTGTGTGTACTATATTTCAAGAAATTTTTGAATCTCAAAAGAATGTAGAAATAGTGGATCCATTGAGTAATGTGTCACTCATAGTTTTTGGCAATTTGTGTAAAATGCAGATTAGAGATTGTGTAAATTGTGTAAAATTCTGATTAGATGGCGCCGGCCTGATCCTGCTCAAATTATTTTCTAGATGAAGACAAATTGGAGGACATAAGGCACATAATCGGTCAATTGCATATCTTGATATAGAAGGACATTATGAAAATGTAAACACTGGGACATGTGGAGCGTAAAACAGCAATTATTAAAGCCCAACACAGCTCCAGAGTGAATTGGATCCAAAGTGAGTATACTGTATTAGACAATGTACAGAATGCATGTATGTATGAAACATGTTTATATTGGAACACAGCGTATGAAACATATTTATTTAGGAACAAAACAGACACTTTTTTGACTCCAAACCCACTATTCTATTCAACACAACATAATACAAAGCACACACGTACTGCCTAGAATGTGTCTTAACAGCTAAACAGATAAAATGCATTCAGATTGGGTACATAAAAAATAAACTCTATAAATGATACTTTGTGATTCTATAAAACGATGCACTTTATCAAGCAGGGCATGATTATTCCATTGCTGTTGCACTTTTGGTCCAAACTGTCTAAAAAGATCAAGTTGCTGCTGCGACGTTAAGTTGTAAGTAAGTAAATAATATTTATGTTTACATCTAGAACAGATTTATCAAGGCTTTTCTTACATACACTCAACATTCGTAACTTTATTAACAACCGGACAGCAAAGGAACCAGTGCATTAAACACACGTGCACTGTGCAGTATTTCCCATCAAAGTCCATTTTGGGAGTTATTGACGATCAACTGTGGGTACTGCGTGCTGGCCATGACCTGTCGGCTTGTTTTTGTTCCTAGATTTTATTTATTTTTTCCCAGTCTCTCTGCGAACAGAAGTATAAATCCACTCCTAAACTCACCGTGACTGCACTAAACTGTTGCAGCTTTACTCTGTGACTTTGAATCCGTTCGGTTACATTTTTATTGTTGCACTAATGACTGTAACATATGTGCACACATCTCAATGATGCATGGACAGAGGAGCAGAACTACAATATACACCAACCACAAAAAGTCCATGACGTTTAATAGAATATCTAACTATTCCCATACATGTCCTGCGTTTGTTCAGAGTAAAGTGGAAGTACGGCATGTATAACAACAGTTGAGTACATAATAAAACAGAGTATAAAAGGTAAACCAGTTATTTACATTTTTTTCTGAGCTGGCCTGGCAACACCTCGGAATTCCCCCGGATGAGCTGGAGGAAGTGTGTGCGGAGAGGGAAGTCTGGGTATCTCTGCTTCGTCTGCTACCCCCATGACCTGGAAACAGATAAAGGGGAAATGAAGCACAGATTTGTAAATGAAAAGTAAAGTAAAAGTCCTACTCTAAATATACTGTACATTCACCCAATACGTCCTGGTCTATGTCTAGGCCTCAGGATGTGGTATACTATATTGAAAGCACTAAACAAGTGTTGTAACCACTTCACTTCAGAAACAAATACCACAAATTCACAGATCTGTTTCAAATTAAGTGAATTGATTTACTGTAGATGACCCTGTTCAATTATTTACTTCTTTCACACTCTATCTACACAAATGAAGCATAATAAGCCAAAAGGGAAACATTGTTCAGTCCACTAATTGAACCAAGTCTGAATACACCTTTGGTCTAATACATCAAAATAGGAAACACACTGGAAACATAACATGCAAATCCACCCATGGTATTTTTGTTAGGGTTACAAAAGCTTAGCGGCACCCACATTGGTATACCTCTTGACCATCCCTTCATGGAAAATTGTCCACAGCATTTGACCTATCATTCAATGCTATTAGAACCTCTGTCAGGCGCATTGGTTGTTAGTGCTCTACTTGGTCAGGATTTTAAATATAGTGCATGCTTTTGGGTTGTTGGGGAAACTGGAGCACCTGGAGGAAACCCATGATTCACATAGGGAGAGACATGCAAACTCTTACCAGAAAGGCCCGAGCTGACACAGGAGCAAACCCACAACAGAAGTGTAGAGAACTGTCAGATTTATGCCATTCATATAAACATATCCTGTTGCCTAAAATAAACTGGTTTTCTCCCTGCAAGTAAATAAGAAGTCTGGTTTTTCAAGTATATTGTATTATTTCATGTCTTATAAATGTATAATCAACAGCTCACATATTATCACACCCCAAAGAGCTCTTCCCACCAGTGAACAACTATGCATTTACACAGTGACAATGCAAATTTCCATGCAGTATAAAATAAACATAAATATACAGGACGTCCAAGAAAAACAAAACTGAAAAAGGCTGCAATGACAATATACATTCAGACAGATACATCCTGTCTGTGTTTAAAATGTCCTTATGTACACAAACACAGGAGGAGACAGTGGGAAACTATAGCCACAAGAAGCAAGACAAAACATTACAATGCTTCTGGTTTATTGTGGGAAATATGTGGAAAACAAATGGTATTAGATAACCCTAACTCTTTCCAAGTCAGTTATAAATAAAGCAATAATCAATAGCCAGGCTTTTATTACTTGTTTGTGAAATGGATTCACTTTCTATGTGTTACTATAAAATATAATTTCAACAGGATTAAAAAGACTAGGGGTGGGGTATGTAATTATCACTAGTTGCATTAATCACATGTGTTTATTTTCGTCCTCTGTTAAATCTTTGGATGTTTCAGACGGAGAAGCAAAAGAAAAGATCCTTCACTCAGCAACTCATCACTGATCACCTTTTTGCCCATAGTGTTATAAAGTGCTTACTGTACACAGGGCTCTTTCTTAAAACCTCAGTGATGTATGTTACACAATAGACCACAACATTCTACTGCAGAGGCTAGAATGTGAAATAGGTCTTATAGAGGAACAGGTTAGTGTCAGCTTCTTTCCACAAGCTGTTATCAGTTTGAACAGAGCACTTTAATGATCTTGTACTTGTATTGAGACTGTTTTAGTCGATCGATTTCACAGTGTCAATTGTTTCCTGTTTTATGTATTTTTTAATGTGTTTTACTTGTCTTTTGCAAATGTATTCCAATATGGTTTTACTGCAAATGGCAAATAAATTAATCTGATTCCGATCTGATCTTAATATGGACCTCCTCGAGGGTTCTTACTTTTCACCCAGAGGGACATAGAAATGATACCAATAACAATATTCTCATGTCATGTCATTTTCATCCCCTCAATTCATCAATTTCTGTGTTGGGGGGGTGGAAATCATAGCTTTAGCCCCTCACTGATCCTTCTGCAGGTGAGAGGCATCCACAGGAAGATGGCTGCTTCTTCAACAAAGACACGGCCTCAGTGTTTCAGTGGGGGCTTCGGGCAATGTGGGAATAAGTGTCTTAACCAGGGACACAACAACAGCAAACTCCAGTGGGAGTGGGGGGAATTGAACCCACAACCATTAGTTCTAAAGACCAATGCTGAGCCACAATAATGTCCCTGTGGATTGGATTGGATTTACAGCCCGTAAATAACGATTTAGGGTCTGTTAAATCCAATTTTGAAAATTAAAATTAGACACCCTGACATGCAAATCTTACATAAAGCTACTTTAAGGATGCAAACAATTATATGTATTCTCATCAGATAAAGATATAAAGATATGTTCATAACATATTGTAGAAAAAATTACAAGACTTTAAATTGGGACAAGCACGTGTTGTTTTTTAGTGAAGTAAAGTTGGGTTCCCCAGCTGAGACTGCCTTGTTTGTCAATTTTCTTGAGCTGTTTACTTTCACATTCCTGGCAAAAAGACTTTTCTATGAGTGAGTGCACTGCATTGTCAAATACATAATGCAGACCAGAGTCCACAGAAGTCGACATTCAGACACAGCTTTTGTCTTCTATATCATTAATCTGAAACAGGAGCAAGCAATTACCTCATTGCACTGTTTTATTATTTTCAAAAGCTAATGTCTCAGCCTTTAACACATCCATACATGTTTCTATTGCCGTGGACACCTCAGTCTGAGCCTGGAGTCTGGGCTGAAGTCATTAGTCATAACTGAGCTGTTTAACTTGGCGCGCCTAAATCAATACACAAAGAGGTGCCACCAATATTACTCAGCCTTATAGACAAGTAAACATGGCTGGCCTTCCCTAAATGAGTCTTTATTAAAGGTTAAAGCATTAGGCGCCTCTGTATGAGACACGGGGTCGTGACAGATTTCTTGTTAATTTGCTGAAATGTAAACATTCGCAGTCGAGAGCAGCCATGACGTCTTTGTTAGCTTAAGCACAAGTGTGGGTCAGACTGCGCATGAACAAATTAAAGCCTTTTGTAAACAGTGGGTAAGAAGGTACATTACGAGGCTGATGTAATTTTGAATTTGTACCAACACATGGCAGGAGTCTGAGGAATTGTTTCACATCATTATAAAATAGTTTTTACAAGTTTTACTGCAAGTTGATTACATTTAAATAGAAATAAAAATTAAGTTATTTACAAATTCCACAGATCTGGTTGAGTTAAATGCATTTTGATAGTATATATTAAACTATAGTTAAAAATAATTATAAGAGGAAACAATTCAAAGTATACAAAAGTGTATGTGTTTTATTTATGATTAAATGTATATATTATATACAGTGCCTTGCGAAAGTATTCGGCCCCCTTGAACCTTTCAACATTTCGCCACATTTTAGGCTTCAAACATAAAGATATAAAATTTAAATTGTTTGTCATGAATCAACAACAAGTGGGACACAATCGTGAAGTGGAACAAAATGTATTGGATAATTTAAACTTTTTTAACAAATAAAAAACTGAAAAGTGGGGCGTGCAATATTATTCGGCCCTTTTACTTTCAGTGCAGCAAACTCACTCCAGAAGTTCAGTGAGGATCTTTGAATGATCCAATGTTGTCCTAAATGACTGATGATGATAAATAGAATGCACCTGTGTGTAATCAAGTCTCCGTATAAATGCACCTGCTCTTTGATAGTCTCAGGGTTCTGTTTAAAGCGCAGAGAGAACCATGAAGACAAAGGAACACCAGGCAGGTCCGAGATACTGTTGTGGAGAAGTTTAAAGCCGGATTTGGATACAAAAAGATTTCCCAAGCTTTAAACATCTCAAGGAGCACTGTGCACGCAATTATATTGAAATGGAAGGAGTATCAGACCACTGCAAATCTACCAAGACCCGGCCGTCCCTCCAAACTTTCATCTCAAACAAGGAGAAGACTGATCAGAGATGCAGCCAAGAGGCCCATGATCATTCTGGATGAACTGCAGATGACTACAGCTGAGGTGGGAGAGTCTGTCCATCAATCAGTCGTGCACTGCACAAATCTGGCCTTTATGGAAGAGTGGTAAGAAGAAAGCCATTTCTCAAAGATATCCATACAAAGTCTTGTTTAAAGTTTGCCACAAGCCACCTGGGAGACACACCAAACATGTGGAAGAAAGTGCTCTGGTCAGATGAAACCAAAATCAAACTTTTTGTCCACAATGCAAAACGAAATGTTTGGCGTAAAAGCAACACAGCTCATCACCCTGAACACACCATCCCCACTGTCAAACATGGTGGTGGCAGCATCATGCTTTGGGCCTGCTTTTCTTCAGCAGGGACAGGGAAGATGGCTAAAATTGATGGGAAGATGGATGGAGCCAAATACAGGACCATTCTGGAAGAAAACCTGTTGGAGTCTGCAAAAGACCTGAGACTGGGACGGAGATTTATCCTCCAACAGGACAATGATCCAAAACATAAAGCCAAATCTACAATGGAATGGTTCACAAATAGACGTATCCAGGTGTTAGAATGGCCAAGTCAAAGTCCAGACCTGAATCCAATCGAGAATCTGTGGAAAGAGCTGAAGACTGCTGTTCACAAACGCTCTCCATCCAACCTCAGAGCTCGAGCTGTTTTGCAAGGAAGAATAGGCAATAATTCCAGTCTCTCGATGTGCAAAACTGATAGAGACATACCCCAAGCGACTTGCAGCTGTAATTGCAGCAAAAGGTGGCGCTACAAAGTATTAGCGCAAGGGGGCCGAATAATATTGCACGCCCCACTTTTCAGTTTTTTATTTGTTAAAAAAGTTTAAATTATCCAATCAATTTCGTTCCACTTCACGATTGTGTCCCACTTGTTGTTGATTGTTGACAAAAAATCGAATTCTTATATCTTTATGTTTGAAGCCTGAAATGTGGCGAAATGTTGAAAGGTTCAAGGGGGCCGAATACTTTCGCAAGGCACTGTATATTGTATGTGTGCAGATGATTATGGCAGAGGAAGCAGTGGCAAAAAAAATGAATGTGTTTTGTAAAATAGGAGGCAATACATTTTAAAAATTATGTTTTTCTGTCTGCACCTTTCTGATCATGGAAATATTTGAAAAAAAAATTGTGCATTTTCATGAAAATAATCCAAACAACCTAAACTAAGGTCTCTTAGTGTCCTGTGCATCTGAAGGAAATGCAGTCTTCTTCTCTCTTCCCGCTTTTCTCAAAAAGTTTGTTCCTATCAGTGTGTTTTCAGATGTATGTACAGTATATATTGGCCTCTGTCACATCCTTGGACTAGCTGCTTTTGACATCCAATTGGAAAAGAGTGGATCCCCTCAGTCAGCAAACAAGCTCTCAGCCCAAAGCAAAAAGAAATCGAGGACATTTGAAGCCAGTACAGGGGGCATTCCCAGGCCTCCCACTGGGTCTGCAAACGACACAACAGGTTTTCTGTCTCGTTCTGGAGTGACTCCTGGACGTTCGCCATGGTGGAAGGCAGGGGAGCCCTGGATGAGCTGCTCCACAGACAGCAGCTCACCACAGGCTGCCCGCCTCGCTTCTAGTGTCTATACCTCTGAGGCACCACAGACTGTACAAATGGAAAATGCTAACCCACTATGAAGCCTACAAGAAAGTATGAGTAAAGTTGTTTTTTTGCACTTCCATTGCAAAGTAAACTCTGTGTCACACCATTTTGCGCATACACATCTGTCGTTCACCGCGTGTGAAGAAATCCTTAGGTGGAGGTGGGGAGGAGGTGGTTGGGGACTCCCAGTCCTAGTGGGAGTCCTTTTAACACAAGGAGGAGTCCTTTTAGTACAAGGACTCCCAGAATTCTGAAACTACTTGAACTCCCAGAGCTGTCATTTTGACTGCTCCCATTCAAACCAATGAAAATCCCCCCAAAGAAAGGTATTTTCTGTACTCATTTTAAAAAATGAGTTAAAGGTGGAACTCCAAATATTAAAAAAATAAAATATAATTTAACGAAAAAATGTATGACGAAAATAAACGTTGTAATGCTACAGGAAAAGTTACAAAGTTATGAAGAAGAGGAGATGAGATGAGTCATTACACTTCCAAAACCAAAATTGACTCTGAGTTCTAGTTTTAACCAAATATGTTCCCGGGTGATACTGCAGTAAACGCATTTTGGGGACCACGTTATTGCATTTTAGTTGAGCAACATGGGGTGTTGTCTGTGCTCTATCTTCACTAAAAATGTCTGCATTTTTTGGCAAAGCGTAATGCGAAACAACCCTCTCTCTTTTACCATTTTGTGTCAGATCTCAGGTTTGCTGCAGTAAAAGTAGCTACAATTTACTGCTTTGGCCCTAAAGGTTTTTCACATTTTGGGGGGATAGTCCCTTGTGTTAGCTTTCTGTTGTATGCTTGCCAGAATTACTGTTCTGCTCTCTTCAGCGGGCCGCTGGGAGAGAGGGAAATTTTACAGTAAGGAGTTGAGACACTTTGTAATTGAAGTTATGGAACAGTGAGACAACCCCTCCACTGTGTCCAGAAGCTTCAGAGGCCTCCGAGCCAACACACACGCACACACACACCACTCTATATGGAACAACCCGGGTTTAAAGTATATATTGAAGAAGGTTCAAAAGTATTCAACAGCAGAATCGTCCATGTTTCTATAACATTGTGGGTGATTTATGATTCTGAAAGCCTTCACTTAAATCCAGTGGCGGTCCGTGCATTTCAGACCTGCGCCTGCACTGATATCCTAACGAACCTGGTTAATGCCCCAGGTTCGTTTTCATTGACAGTAATGTAGAGTCTGAAAGCCCAGAGGCAGATTTTGGGCCATAGCAACACATGATGCTGAGTAATGATTGGATAAAATCTCAACCTGAAGTTGGAAGCTGCGCAACCAACTTAGTTTGTGGAAAAATAAGCATAGTAAAACATAATAATAATAAAAAAATATTATATATTATATATATTAAAATATACATATATTTGTAATCGTATTTAGGCCAGCAGTGAAGGCCTTGCAGACAATGAGGGTCCGCCACTGCTGAAATGACACTACTATACGGTGATAAAAATAAAATAAAAACATTATCAAATTCAAATATTGACTTGGGGAAAAAAATAAAATAATCACAGCAAAGTGTAATAAGGTAATTATTGAAATATGTTAGAATGAGTAAGGAAACTCTTTCACATCCATTTTGAACTATTGTCAAACACCTAATTTGAACATCTTTTCACCACAGTGTGCCAGTAGTCTTTAGTTTGAATAATGCAGGATCTGCTGACCAACGCAAAAGTACCCAGTCAAAAATAATTGGAATGTTTATCTTATGGGAATTAGCAAAGTGTTGTTTCCATCTTATTAACTTGCTGGACCAGTTCTCATTTGTAGTATTTATATACAATCTGGACTAAAGACTAAAAAGCACATCCAAGTGCTGAATTATTATGAACGAGGTGGATGGCCACTTTTTGACCCTCGGTGCATATTTTGACACATATATGTATCACCATGCTGACTTCCGCCTGTCTGTGTGTTAGTATTACTCCTGATGCAATAGGCAGTAATGAGTCTGCTCCCAGTGCCTCTACAGTAGACTAGAGTGAAGTGATGACCTGTGCGCTTTTCCCTGCACCGCGTTGACATGTAAACACTGCGATGTCATGTCAAAACACCAGCCAAAACAATTATGTCGTCAATAAAACGCTAGTAAATCCTTTCCAGCTGACAGAGGCTGAATCATGCCCCCAGATAACATCATGAGAAGTATGCAGGTTAAAATGTAAATTTGTAGAAATGAAAAAAAAACCTTTTGGGTTATTGTGAGATTTTTTACTTTATTTTACATTACGGTGATTGACATTGGAGCCTGATGTGCTGACAGGACTAGCCTGGCCATAGCCATCCGTACACTCCGCTCAATCATCATTTCACTGCATATAACGTCTGGGTCTGGTCCCCATGTTAGCGATTACAATCGGTCGTATTTCGACCGGCTACTCAGAGAGCGCGTTGTAGGTCGGTGCCGGTGACGTCAAGACTTTGCGCCGAACAGGCAGGTTGTTGTTTGGCAATGGCGAAGAATGTGATAGTAAAGTAATCTGGTCTGGTTCTATCAAGAAATTGAAGCCGGAGCAAGAGTAATGTTTAGCAAATATAATCGCTGGTCAAGATTGTGGCGCTACTCCCCACGGGCTCCGTTAGCAGCAAAGGAGATGGCTAGGCTAAAAGCTAATGCTAACAACTCACTCGGGCGTATTACATACTGTACGTCACGGTAAACTCAGATCCAATCGTTTCAATCTGCAAAAGGAGTTAACCCCTCCCACCTGTTCACGGAGCTCAATGGAGCAAATCCAGACCTTAGTATGAAATGAAATTTGTACTATGGTGTGGTACAACCAGGCTATGACAGGACAGGACATTTGGTATTTATGAACATTTATTGACATTTATTGACCTCTAACATATTAACCCCATGGACCAATGGCTCTATGTGTTTGTTATTGTTGAGTTTCCTTTATTTGAACTGTTCAATTCTCTGATTTGTGTTGGCAAATTGTCAGCTTTGTAAAGTTTGCATACATTGACATTACTTACATTGATTTGTTGTAAGTAGAGATGGTGTATAATTTTAGCTTATATGCAACATGTCTGGTGCATGAACCAACAGCAATAAATACATTATTATTAAACAGAGAACAAAATATTATGAATTTTACAAAATGTTTCTTGATAATTTCTATGCTTGTTTGCTTTTCTCAGTACTTTCTTTGGGGCAAAATATGAATGGATGACATGAGATAGATAGATAGATAGATAGATACGTAGATAGATAGATACTTTTTTTATCTTCAGAGGAGAATGCAGGTGTCCAGCAGCAGAAAACACATTCATTCATACAAATAATAAATACATAATCCTAAAAGTGACAAAAAATAGTGAAAAGTGCACATTTTTAAATACATATAATCAGGAAGCATTGATAGTGGAATCTAAAATCCTAAACTCTGAAGGTGGTTTATTTGTAGTTTATTGGGTTATTTTGGCCATAATTTATTTATTTTTTTCTCTCGAATAGACGTTACTACAATAATAGTGATTTGCTTAGTGTGCTGTTACAAACATGCCCGGACACTGATAATTACTTCTCACATCACGTATATGCAAAATGTTCTTCCCTCCAGTCAACTTGCAAATTTGAACTCAAAACATAATCAGGTATTCTGGTATTTTTCTGTGTTGTACAGATTTATAAATAAACGTTGTGATTGATGAATGATCTGTGGCATAACAAAATCATTGGATGTTGAGCAATCTGTATCTGTCCTTTCCAGACTGTTTTGTTCTAGTCCTATGTTTATTCGTGCTTGTGTTTTAGTCCCTACACTTTCTTCACCTTCACAGCATATTTGATCATATTGCATTGACATGTGGAGTGCCCCAAGGGTCAATCCTGGGGCCTCTCCTATTTAAAATCTACATGCCGTTACATTAGGCTGGATAATACACAGAACTAAGTTGCCCTGTCATGATGCTGCTAACTACAGTGTATATGTAAAGCCTAATAGTTTGATTTTATTATTCTATTGTATTATCTATTATCTTTAATAGATTCTGTTTGATATGTGCAACCTGACCGCTCTTATTTTCTTATTCTGATGTAACGTGTGCAACATTGCGTTCAAATGTTCCCACTCTGAGACGAATAAAGGCTTACCTTATCTTATTTTGTCTTGATACATACTCAGTTTTATGTTTTTGTAAATCTCTTTGGTCTGCACTGCATGAACTGTGCTTTAGAAATAAACTTGATGAATTGTTACTATTTCCCCTTACTACTTCTGGACTCTTTTTAAAACCATAAACTTGTTCATAAATTAGTTTATCTCCCAGTTCTTCACAGCTGAACTTCTGCTTAACTGCTCAAAACCTGATTTTGGGGCCAGATGTGGGCTATAGCGGCCATCACGTCTCGATAGTTAATCACTGTTCCCTGGTCACTAATGAACAGCTCTGTGCAGTGAGGCTCAGAGGCACAGCGGCAGGATGTTGTGCACTTTCTTCTTCACATTTGGCCAAACAAAACCGAACAGTGTTTCCATTTCACAGTCGGCACCAGAGCTCTGTCCAGGGACCTGCAAAAACCTCTCGCACCGAACACAAGACAAACACAGAACAGACCAAGCAATAAAACCTGGAGTTTTATACAGAGATTTACCAGTGTCTAGTGATTTCTGCTGTTTAAAGGGACAGACTGTGACTCCCAGTCCTGACTTTCTCTGGTAGACGCAAATTAATATCAAGGCAAGCTGTGATTGCATATGAAGCAAATTGTTCTGTCAAATAAGTCTTATATTTAACTGTTATTAACATCAGACTATACCCCGTGGGATTGCTAACTGTAGTCTGGCATGTTCATTTGGTAGAAGAAGTGTTTAATAAAAATACATATAAATATCAATCCTATTATTCCAACACTGCCACGTTTATGTGGAGACTTGAACAGGAACTTCTGGCTTAACCCCGTTCATTTCTGAGTATTTCATTGGATTAATACGTGGTATTTACTCAGAGGATCTTCTGACCCATGCAAAATAACAAGCATGTGCAATACAACAGCACCTACGTTCTAATTCAGAAAGTGGGTGGCTATATAAACTGGGAGGGATGTCAACAAAAAGTATGGATTAAAAATATTATAGGTTTAAAGAAACTCATGGAGAATATGCAAATAAAAGCAAATAAAAGGTTTCCATATCATCACAGCATGGTTTTGCTACACGGTAGAAGTAGTAAATGTCTAAGCTAATTATTTTTTAATACAGCCTTACAAACATAAAAATAGCTATACATCTTGCTGTAAGTGTTTATTTTTGTGCTTATATTTTTCATACATTCAGTATTTAGCAAAACAAACAGGATACAGACGTTCAATTTGAAAATGTGTATTTCATTTATTGGCTTAAGCATTTACGTGTAGGTGCTTCTATAGTGCTTCTGTAACATGTTCATTAAACCTGTGTCCGTCTAAAGTCTCCGTCCAGGGAAGAGTGACTTTCGATTTGGCAAGCACATCAGTCTGACATGGAAGGGACATTTTCAGATGTCTCTTTTGCTTTTGAGAAAAACACTTTTTCAAGACACAACAAAGTCAAATCAGATTGCAAGATTTAACATGTCCTCCCTGATGAATGGACCTGCAGGTTTTGCCTCAATACTTTGTGCGATATGTTTGATCAAAATCTCCAGAAGGCATTCAAACAGATAAGATAAGCAGCTGAAAGAGATGTCAGCCATTTTGATACTTTAAGATTTGTGTATATATACAGTATATATATATATATATATATATATATATATATATATATATATATATATATATATATATATATATATATATATATATATATATATATATATATATATATATATATATATATATATATATATATATATATATATATATATATATATATATATATATATATATATATATATATATATATATATATATATATATATATATATATATATATATATATATATATATATATATATATATATATATATATATATATATATATATATATATATATAATATATATATATAATGTATGGAACAGTCCCTCCTCTTAACATTAAATCAATATGGATTCAATGGGGAAGCCCTGGGTGTGAATGTGGCCGGGTGTGAACATGTTCTCTCTCTTGCCAAGCATGACATTCACTTTGTGGACCATTATCATCAGGTTTTATATTAGTTCAGTGTTTCAAAGTTGAACCATTTAGTACATACCAGCTTGCAAATTAGAATATTATGCTAGTATTCTAGGCTGAAATCATCCCCAAATCTCTGGCTTTGGTTTTTGACCAGTGTCTTGCATTCTTTGGGTAATGGAGAATGGTTGGCCTTCCTTAGAGAGGTTGGTGCCGAGTTTATTTTAGATGCCCCTTGGAGCCTTTCCAGGCATGTCACACTGGGAGAAGATATGCTTAAAACATGTATCATATACCTGAGTATGCACTGTGGTCATTATGATGAAGAAATGTACTTGCATATCTACGCTCTCCAAACCAAACAGTTTCATACTTCTGGTGGCTTTGAATATTGGGTAGCCGATTTGGTGTGTCTGATGATTTCTCAATGGCTTTGTAAAAAGTAACCTGACCAAAACTCTTCCCCTGCCGTTAAGAGGCATCCGTCTGCCGTTTGTGATTCACCCATGTTCCTTGTGAAATGAAAGTTTAAAAGTTCAATCCGACTCGGAGAAACAAAGACGTAAACGTGAAGTAATCCAGTTTCATTACCTTCTCTAATTATGACCTCCATGTATTTGACAGCATGTCTTTAATGTTGTTATTTGTGCTGTAATTTATAGGAACCCAGTGTCTAAACCTGTTATTATCATTTCAAGTGCTGAGGTAACTGTCATGACCCGTACCAACTTTCTGATTTTATTATTAACAACCCAGTGAGTGTTTGAGCTACTGGCTACACAGCTTTTTTACATGTGTCTTCACTGAACAGATATTTTACCTGTGGGGATCGTGCTATTGTTTCATATAGTCATATTGACAGCTTCTTTGCGGTACTTTCCATGTGCTGGTTAAGAGTTTAGCACAGAATAACCATGATTTCCACAACATAACATAATTTCTCAACTTTCAACATGCATATGTCACTGGGCTCTTTATTGACTTTTAAGATTGACTTTTTTCAGGCTTTGACAAGAAATACAAAAGATGTGATAGAGGCAGAGATGGCTTACTTACATATTGTGTGTTATCAGTAGGGATGCACCGAATCCAGGATTTGGTTTCGGATTCGACCGAATATTGGATTTGTTGACGGGGTTCGGTTTCCTAGAATTTTTTCCCACCGAACTGAACCCTACGCTTACACTACGCTCGCTACGCCGGTCGACGTCATGACGCCGCCGTTGATTATAGGAAGGTGTTTACGTAGGTGGCCCATTGGAAAGCAGTAGCTCAGGCTGTGTGAGTGAGAAAGTGAAAATGGAACTCGTTTAGGCCCAAGACACCCTGAAAAATAAATACATTCTTAACATGGTCTTGAATCACCTTACTTCAAAGGCTTAACATTATGATTTTTTTCCTAAATTCAAAGATAAGTCACAAATGAAGTACACATGCAGACTGTTCTAGATGCAGTATTTCACCTTTCAAATCTTAAAATTTACTTTTTTTCTCAATGTTTTGTTTTATTTTTTATTCCCATGACTGTAGGAGCCTGCATGTCACTTTACATTACATTCACTTTACCAGTCAAGGATGAGGTTCATTACAAACCTTCAAATTCCATCTGAAAGCTGAATACCCATAACTTTGTGAGAACACATCAATCCATTCATTTTAAGTGATCGCTTGTTTAAAAGCCTGAATTAGTCCATTTCAGACAGTATTTGGCCTACAGCTTCTTGAGTGCACATAACTCAAGCAAGTTAATCTGAAGAGTGGAAAAAGCCATGAACCCTCTCCATCACATGTCGCTGTCAATGATAAGGAGGCCACCAGTAAACATTTATCACTGCTGCAAACACTAGGACACGGAAACTCCTCCTCAGCGTCATTTCTACTCCACTCACAGAGAAACCTGAGACTCATGTTACGTTGTGGCTCGCGTGAAAGCGTGGTAAGCCTCATGCTTCATCTCTCCCATGCATCGGGAGAAGACTGTGTGATTTACTGACTGTTTGACCCCATTTTAGACCCTGAGCACTTCTGTATCCAGCAGGGACAGGAAGCACTGCATCTGTAAATTTATGGATCGAAAGGGTCTGGACTTACACTGGGGTCCACTGACTTACTTTTTTTGCTTTCAGACTTTCATCACACAGTTGAAGAGAATGCACATAACTATTTAAATAGCTTGCATAAACCAGCCTAATCATGCATATATTTGTTTAACACATCATTTATTGTTTATTTGACAGTAGACTTCACACAACTACTTATAATGAGTGAGAAAATGGGGTTTGTGTTTTCATTCATGTTAGGAGATTTCTAATAAGTCCCTACGTGGGATTCATCAACGCACTCGTAAGCCGCTGAATTGTTCGCAGCTGTTCTCTTAGATTGATGAATCCCCTTTCCTCGTAAGTAGAGCGCGCGTGCCAGGTGCTTCATTAGCATAGGTACTTAGCATAAGTAACCGCCCATTAATGCCCATATAAGGGCCGTGTGCAGACGCCAGAGGAAACGGCAACAGGCCTAAAGCAAAGAGTTACACGGAGCAAAAGAGTCACCCTTTTTTCTTCTTTTGCCAGACTGAGAATAAAGTTATAAAATGTTGACTTAAAAGTCGAAATATTATGATAATAAAGTCGAACTAGCAAAATTATGAGATTAATCTAAGAATATGATGAGATTAATCTCAAAATGTTATGAGCTTAATTTAAAAATATATTATGTATTATTTTAAAGATGAATCTCAAAATGTTATGAGCTTAATTTAAAAATATATTATGTATTATTTTAAAGATGAATCTCAAAATGTTTTGAGATTAATCTCAAAATATTTTGGACCCTGGGAGGAGATCCAGCGCGGACCAGCGCTGAGACCAATGCAGACCCGAGGAGAGACTGGAGTGACCAGCACACAGAAACCAGCGCGGACAGGAGAGACCGCATAGACTGTAGTGACCTGACTGGAGAGACCGGTGCGCAGAGACCAGCGCGGACCGAAGAGAGACCGCATAGACCAGACTTGAGAGACCAGCGCGGACCCGTATGGATCCAGGAGCATGCAGCACGGACCCGTATGGAGAGACCAGTGCAGACCCGTCTAGAGCCATGGGAGAGACCAGTGCAGACCCGTCTAGATCCATGGGAGAGACCAGTGCAGACCCGTCTAGAGCCATGGGAGAGACCAGTGCAGACCCGTCTAGATCCATGGGAGAGACCAGTGCAGACCCGTATAGATCCATGGGAGACACCAGCGCAGACCCGTATAGATCCATAGGAGAGACCAGCGCAGAAACTCAGCGCGGACCCCGCAGCCTCCTGCAGCAGCAGTATATATGCCGTTGTTCTGTGGCCCGTGGATAAAGAAATGCCCCCTATAAATAGGAAGGGGTCACTAATACACGGCAAGATTTCCAATGTATTTGATAAAGCGTTGGCACATTTCATTTCAAAATGAATTAAAAAGTAGGCCAGATCTGCAGTGAAAAAGGCGGTATATAAATAAAGATTACTACAAATAAATAAATACATACATCAATATGACGGACATATCACTGGAATGTTGTATTTTTATTAAACTTCACCAAAGAGGACAACCCCCGCGTGTGAACATGTCGGCACTGAATGCGTACGAGTGCTCCTGAGGACTCGTAGGATTTGTACTTGCCCAAGAGAAATTCTGGTTACGAGAAAAATTCGTGAATGCCACTTTCTTTGTAAAAACCTCGTAAGTAGGATTTACGTACAAATCTGTTCCTAAGAACCGTTCGTGAATGAGGCCCATTGTTGCTACAAACGTTATATGCGTACACATTGTCGTATGTAAAAGTCTTGCCTGTAGGTTAGAGCAGTGGTTCCCAAAGTGGGGGTCCCGACCCCCCGGGGGGTCGCGGGAACCCCTGGGGGGGTCGCAAGATGATTTCCACACAAACAAAAAAACAAGATTTTTTTTTTTTGAGCAAATATAAAGCCCTTAAATATTTATTTAGCATTTGATTTGATTCAAAAGGACTACTTGTTAAATTGTGTTTGGAGACTATAATATATTTTCATAACGTTAGTAATTTTGTCCCAGTCATTGCAGCGTCAATCAAAATCATCACGTAACACAGCTCACATCATGGGCAGCGACAAAGCGTGTCCTGCTGTTGTTTGCTGAAACTAAAGGTGTTTGGAGGCTACAAATAAATAATACCTGCTTTAAAATGAAACGTGGTTAATATCTACAACAGAAAAACCCGGAGGGGGAGAAAAGTCACTTGTATCAGGGGTCAGGCTGATGGTGCGAAGAGAGGGAGAGAGGGCAGACGAGGGAGAGAGGGCAGCGGAGGGAGGGAGGACAGCGGTAGAACAGCGCGTTAAAGAGGCCCGGCTTTTCGGAGTCAAAGGTAAAGAGGTCCGCACATTAAAAGCGGGTGGCCGGTTTATGCCTTTACTGACAGTAACTTTGGAAAGAGAAGCCGCGGGGATGAACTGCATAAAGTAACAGCAGAAAGCGGCCGCCTGCTTTTAATGTGCGGACCTCTTTACCGCTGACTCCGGAAAGCCGGCCCACTTTACCACGGTAGGAGAACAGTGAGGGCGAGCCGCAAGAAATGCGCTCCACTTCTGCTGAGGAGGGAGCCCACCAAGCCCATCACTGTGTCACTACATGAGTAAAAATATGCAAGCCTCCTTTTTTGGGCTGGACAGTGCAGCTCGGTAGTGGCGTGAGTCTCTAGAAAGCGTTACTCCATCCATCCATCCATCCATCCATCATTCATGTGACGGAAGGGCTGTTGGGGGGGGGGGGGGGTCGGGTTAACAGGGCATTTATGATGGGGGTCGCGGGCTAAAAACTTTGGGAACCCCTGGGTTAGAGCATCAGTATTTGAGATTTACTGTATGTAAAATAAAGGTAAAGGAAAGGAAAGGTGCACTTAATACTTTCATCCTCTGCATTTGATCCATCCTGATGCCGGTAAGGCTTACGTCAGGAGCAGTGGTCGCCATAGTAAAGTGCCAAGGAACCCATCTCCAGCTGTTGATGCTCGGCTTGGTCAGGACTCCCATAGCTGGAGGATTTTACCTATTGTACATGTTTTAAGTGGTAGGGGACACCAGAAAACCTGGAGGAAACCCTATGCAGGCACAGGGAGAACATGCAAACTCCACTCAGGAAGAACCTGTTCCGACCGGGATTTGAGCCCAGGACCGTCATGCAGAGATGCGAGAGTCCTATTCACTGCCAATTTTTATTTTTTCATTCACATACTGTATGTAGATCCACATCTAACTTATTTTTTCACTATTCAGTTTTTCCCAACAAAATAAATCTTGTAAAAGTAAAACGTTGTGAACAAATCAGACCACAGCATTGCATATAGAATGCGTTGTCTGTCATGTAAAAGTCTTACCTGTAAGGATAGCCCATGGATATTTGAGAAATACTGTATGTCCAATATTATTCACATACCTACGTACTGTATATCCACAGCTGGGCCGGAAGTGGGACTGGCTCGTAAGCCCCTGCTGTACAGGGCTCAGAGTGTTGCATCAGGGCCATGTTTATTTCATACACATTCTTCTCGGCTGTCAGTCTAAGATACACTTCCACCAAAGCCCCCCTCCACAACCCACCATGCCCCAGTCTCCTGCTGCTATCAGGGCCAAATATGCAATAACACACCTACAGCTGTAGAGGACTCCTGCCCTCACTAATGCCCTGGAAGCACTCTGGGTGTATGAAGGTTGAGGCCTGTGTGTCATCACTAGAATGCCAGATATATACGTAAGCAGTGTGAGTCATGAGAAGTTGAAGTGATATAATACGCCGGCTTTGTTTTAGATACATAAGGGGTTAAATTAATTCAGATCCATCCCACACTACATAATGTGCTAGAAGAAGTGAAGCAACTTTGAATAAATACACATAGACATGGATTGCTGGCCTTTTACACCAAGTAGATGTGTAGCTAAGACATTTACAGTGCTGTTGATGTGTACTGCCCCTAATCAAATATACTAATAATTATACTGTTGAAAACTGCTTATACAGTATTTCATATCTGTTGTGGGTTTCTGAATGGGTACTGTTGCTAAAATATGATTGTACACCCACCAAGAATCAGTTCCGACGTCAGTATAGTGTAGTTCAGAGTAAGTGGTGACAAAGGATATTGACAAGACTCTTTAAGATAAAGTAGCACTAACTTTTTTTGTTTTCGCTATTTAGTTTGTGCCAACAGAAGGCAAAATGTTGTGAAATAGTGAGACCACGGTGTTCTTTATTCACATCTGTAGCCAGTTTCTACATGCAAGCTAAAATACCTGCATGTGAAAACCAATACAGAACAAAACTGTTTTGATAGGGATTATTATTTTTTTTTTTTTAATAGTTTTTGTATTTTGAAAGTTAGGATTGAAGTCACATAATTGTGGCTTTGGTTGGTTAATTTGGTTAAGAAAATGGAAAATGTAAGCAACTGCTTTATACAAACATATGGAAATGCATGGCGATCTTTATTTAAAAACTGAAGATATATGACCGTCGGCAGTGAGGGGTGAGGCTTTTAGTTGAGTGCAGGGGTCAGTGAGGCACATTAGGCTTAATATAACAGCTAAACATCCATCAGCGAGGCTATCCTTCACTGCTCTCCCATGGTACCCTGCGATGAGAGACGTGCACTGGGTCCGGATACGGAGGTCCCCCCCTTTCCTCCCTGGAGTCCACCTCAGTCTACCCCTCTCGTCTGTTCATGTGGAAAACAGCCTGTCTTAAAACTCAAGGCTATAAAAGCTATTAAGGAGCAGCAGAGGTGGGAGACTATCCAAATAGAGTGCACAATGTCGGCTTTTGCTCCAGTAACAAGGAAGAGAAAATGTACTATGTAACTTTTCAGACATACTGTTGTTGCTTGGTTATGGAATGTTTCACAGCATGGTATTGAAGTAGTTCAGATCGACAGAAATATGAGTTTTTATACAATTGAAGATTTCTTGGAAACCATCTCCAGTAAATAATAATATTGGACGCTAATTAAAAAAAACTTTAGAGAGCTCCTGTACATATCAAAGAAATGGTTGAGTTGTTTCTGAGGGAAATAATTGGTAGAACATGTGGTAGAGCATTGAACGTTTTTTGTTTCATGGATATTACATTCTGTTTCATGGCGTGAACTCTTTGTTGATTTCATTTTACTTGGTTTTATTTTGATAAATATTTGTTCTCGTGTTCTTTGACCTCTAGTTCCTGTCTGTCGTGTTGATTGTTTGGCCCACCCTGATGTGTTACATCTGTGTCGTTCTGTGTGTATTCAGACCCTGTGCTTCTGTCCTCCCCCTTCTTGTTTTGGTTTACATTTTTACTTCCCCTGTGTCCTTCATTAAATTATAGTATGTTTAATTTCTGGTTAAAAGGTCATTCCTTGTTCTATCTTATGACATTATGTTTGTTTCAACAGAAGCACTTGTAAGTAAACTATTTTCAACAGATCAGACAAAAACAGTCTTCCTCTTATTGGAAAACGTGTTATATTTTGCAAACTTGTAAAAGAAAGAACCCTGTGAGTCACTATTTGGCACTTTTGGGCTCTTTAGAGATGATATGAGGCTGATTCAGGGTGGTCCTCTATTTCATTTTTCTGCATCAAAAAGCTGATGTGTCAAAGAATACCTTCATGTAAAAACAAGTTGTAACTATTTTGAGAGCGAAGAACTACTAAGTGGATTTCAATACACCATTTTTTTTATTTAAATTTTTTAAGTTACTCAATCTTTAAATAACACTATCTTCAAAATAATTCTCCATAGCTTACAAACAGTAGGACAAGTTCAGTTTATTTTCAGTATAAAACCAATTATAACCTTGAGTAGATCTGATAAGCGTGGAGTGACTTCTGCTTGTCGGAAAAGTGAATTGATTAAATCCACGTGTTGGAGCAGTTGAAACAAAGTGCTTTATGACGTCTCCCCCTTGGACCATTTGTGTGGAGGCTGGAGGTGGGTCTAATGTAAATAGAGCTGTCAGGCCCTTGTTATGGTCGAGGAGGGGGTAAGGAGTTCTCGACATGGGGCGCCCTGGCAGCCTTTGGGCCCCTGCACTTGTGTGATTCATAGCTGGCAACGGGACAGAAAAACACCAGAGAGAAAAGGGGAGGAATCCAAACTCAAGAGACTGGTTCACATGCATCTATCAAATGAGTGCAGCAATGGTGTATGGGAGGACAATGGTACAGTTGGGAACATAGAGTCAATTGCTATAACTTAAAACTTAACTTATACATTCTTACATTTCTAATCCTGTTCATTGTGGTATTATGTCTGTGTCTATTGGAAATGTAACAGTAATGACATGAGGAGGTTTTCAATTGCAACAGGATCAGCTATTAGAATGCATTCCTCAGGACACTTACCCTGATCTGAAACAATCGGGGCCTTGTGCTCTTAAGGATTAGCTGACATTGTAATCAAATGTCTGTTATTGCAGTGGTCCCCAACCCCAGGGCTGCAGACCAGTGCAGCGTAGTGGGATGGGGAAACTTTATCTGCTATAGTCTGGTTGCTTGGGGCACATCACACGTATTAGTTCACTTCATAAGCAAATGTGATTGTTTTCATGAAGTCCCAGGTCTGGTTAGAAATAAGTGATGTGACTTTTGTGACTGGATCAGTGTAAACACATCTCCATTGATGAAACTGCAATAGTCCAAAGCAAACCAGAGTTCACTTAAATTGTGTGAATGCCTTTGATATGATATATTGATATTTGTAATAGGTGTTCCCTCTGAGGTTGTGTTCATACGCACATTGATACACATAATTTAAAGTTCTTTGTCTTCTTTGTTCAATCTGGAAGAACTGGGAAATGAACTGGGTTGCAGGTGCGATCGCAAAAGATAAAGTCAATAAAAACTTCAATTACAAAAATGAGACGTTTTACCTAAGTAGGCTGAAAAATAGGTTTCATGACTTTGCAGAATTAAATGAACATGGGTTTAAAAACAAAAAATCATGAAACCATTCTCTGTGAAGTATAGTTGTTTGCACAGCTAAACAGTGCTATCCTCTGTGATTAAATCAAGAAAAAAGAAAACATAAATAAATTAGGATCTAAATGACCCAGGTCTGGTCAAGGTGGAGCAAGGAAGTAAAGTTATTAAAAAAATAACTTTTCTGTTTTTTAATTACTGTTCGACCAGAGGATAGCAACAGGGTTAACCAATCTGAGCATTGTCACTTTCTTAGGAACACATTTTTAGGAAAGATTTAGCTGCATTAATTTGAATCTGTCTCCCCATGTTTAGTCCTGTCTCTGGGAACCAGCAGGTGGCCAGTCCCTGTGCTCCTCAGAGCGACTAACGTGTCATGGATCGTTAAAATCTGGGAATGCCAATTCGTTGATTGTCTTATCCATTTAGACAATTGGATTAGACAAGCCACAGTTGTGGCCCCCCAGTTGTGGGGCCACAACCACAGACACCTAAGGGCCATTCTATGCCAGAGAAACGGCACTGGCTTCACTCAACTAACTGCATGCGATGAAACCAACATATCAATTCTGGCTCAATGTACTCCAAAATTACTGCTTTTGCCTTTTAAATTTACCAAGAAAGAACAAGCTTGTCATGATTTCAAAAAATATATTAAATAAATAAAACCAAATGAGTTAAAACACTTGACTTTCCTCCTGGTTGGAGTTTGGCTACACTTGCTCTCCGCCTCTCAGTCACTGTCATGCCGCTCATCATGCATCATTCCACCCGCTCTCTTGCCCTCATTATTTTGCTCTCCTTCCTTCCCCGCGCCGCATTGATTGGCATGAACCAATTTCTAAAACTTTAATTTCCACTAAACCCCAAGGAACACATTGCCTCCAACTATTCTCAAGTCTGGCTCAAAGTTGCTGTGCAGCGAGGAGCCGTAATGATACCGAGCACGGGATGAATTTTATATTTGAATATTATAAACATTAGCTGGAGGTAAATTTCGTTGCTCCATTGCCGAACAGACCCTTAATTGCTACATCGCTGGAATTTTTACATTTCTGGGACCTAAATTATGGAGTGTGAGGCCCAACAAATGAATATATAATAACATTCTGCATGGAGTAAATGAGCAAACGTGCAATTTCATAACAGGCAATAACTATGGAAACCAATGCTATTGTGACTGGCTTCCACTATTACAAATCATGAGTTTCTTTGCATACAGATATTTCCTCATAATCTGGAACAGTGAAATGTATAGAATGGTCATCAATGAGTGTCATCAACTACTGCTTTTGTGCAAATACTCTACAACGCACAAGAGCAAAACATCCTTTAAGAGCTCAAAACCGGGGGGTTATATTCACTTTTACCATTTTCAGTATTTCTTTTGCAGATGCACTACTTACTGGTTTAGGTTTGATTTCAACTCAAATTCTAAATGTTGTTTCACCTATTAGTCTCATCAGTATATTACCCAGTGGGTGGACAAGTCATTTCTACAGAGAGGCAAACCACTCCAGTATCCGTAAAAAAATAGGTTCAAAATTAGGCATAACACAGGCACAAAACCATGGAAACAAGCAAGCAACCATCCATATTTCTCGCTCCACTCCTCTTCTTCTTTCTGTTGTTATAACTGTATTGATTAGTCCACATTTCAGTGAAAGACGTCGAAGAACAGCCTGTTTGGGGTCAAAGCATTAGAGGTCTACATGAGCCTTTGAATCCAGGACACTGTCTTCCCACAAACGTTTCCCTACAATTTTCTTAGATATTTGTTCTTGTGTTTGTCATTTCTCTCATTGACGTCAATATTCCCCTGTCTCTTATGACGTTTCAGGGCTCTATCTTTTGCCTTTTTCCCACAAAATTAGGGCCTAAAGGGTTCATCAGAACTGGCCAAGTATAACAAATGCATAATGTGACCACATTGTGTATTTTGCCTGAACGCTCCACTCTATATATTCAACTAACTTTCGAAACAAAATTTTACCCACGACTGTATATTTTTTCACTGCCAGTTTTCTACATATACAGAGTCAACATGTGGGAGATGGATGCTGCAAGTGTGGATGCCTTTGCGGTAGTTGCTGACAGCCCAAGTTCTGCATGTAGATTGTGGCCAATAACTCTCAGTACAGTTTGTTCCCATTTTGGCATTTCATTATACATTTGGAATGGCATTTCTGGTCGCCCACTTACTAAAAGACAAGAATATTGAACAGAAATGCAGACTAAGGATTGTGGACATAAGGCTCTTGGTCCATATGAAGCTGGTGTGATGTTTGGTGAAGGAGGACGGCAACAGGTGAGGTATTTGACATGTTTAAGTCATGTTGTTTTCGCACAATGTGGAACTCATTAAAACTGTGGCGAAAAAGTGTTTGTGAAGGTGCTGGACTCAGAAAAACACATCCCTCAGAGGCTTGGGTTCGGTGTGAAGCATTGTCCAGGTGTGATCGTAGATTAATCATAAGGCTTGCAAGTTACCTACATTTGTCTAGGTCCTGTTTTTGTCTAAAAGCACATAAATCCATAATAAGTAATCACGCAATGTAAGTAATCCAATATAATTTCAAAACTCTGCTCAAATGTACATAGGAAAACTAACAATTAGGATTTTTGTTCCATACCAGTATTGTTTGGTAGTCAGCCAAATAGCTCAAAAAGTTGAGGTTTGAGGTTGCACTAGTGGCATTTAAAGATGGGTCAAATGCAGAGGGACAAATCTTCTTCAGGGAAAGTAAAATGTACTTTACCTGATAGCGTCTAACTGTATCCAATTCCAGGCATCACTGCTGAGCACAGTGCCTAATGTAGCCCAATCTATTTTCATCAGCAGAACCATTTCTCTCACTAATGGAGACGAACTGTGCGCAGCATGTCAACCAGTAGTTAACCTCTCATCAAGTTTCTGAGGAAGCATGGGAGAAATCCAATTATAATCCAAAGGAGAATCTTGTTTGAGTAATCTGGCAAGAGATGTAAGAAAATACATTTTATTTTCACTCACACCTGAGACGCCGCTGCTCCCCCCCACTCCTCTGACCACCATCAGGACACGCCCACTATTGTTACTCACTTTGTTCATTTACTTCATGTACCGAATCTGTGTCACAGGAAAGATTCAGTAGCCTCATCATGGCGTTCCAACTGCTGTTCTTCCTGGATTCAAAATGTCATGGACTTGATGCCAACAGTGTTAAATAAATTCCTGCTATCTAAATGTGAAGTGCTGCAAGACAACCTGAACTGTTTAAAACAATGAAAGTGGCACCTTCAATTAGAATTGTAACGTGAAAGAGACTCAGGGGCCCCAAAGCGAGATAGCGAACTACACAAATCAAAAGCATACAATATATAGATAAAAGAGACAGATGTAAAAACAATGTATGGACATGTCCTTGGTTCAGGAGCTATACTGTATAATGTAGCAATGTAGTGTATGTGCCTAAACGGCTATATGACATGGGGAAGCAAGTTTATTTGTATAGCACAATTTATAAACAAGGCATCTCACAGGGCTTAACAAGAAAAAATACAATAAAATGATAAATATCCATCCATCCATCCATTTTCAACCCCTTAATCCATTCTGGGTCAGGGAGGTGGCAGTCAGGGCGGCACCCAATCCACAGAGCACCAGCCCCTCTCTGTCCTCTTGCAGGTGGATAAATGATAAATAATCACAGTAAATTCAACAAACAATCCAAACAGAACTTTTTTGAACCTAGATAAGATAAGATGAACCTTTATTCGTCTCACAGAGGAGAAATTTCAGTGTCATCGTTGCGCACATTACAGCAGAGAAAGAAGGAAATAAGAAAAAAAAATATTTAAGAAGAAGATTTAAACATTGTCAGAGAAGAAGCCTGTCTCACATTGTTGGAAGACTGTTCCAGATTCTGAAATGATGCCTCTCCATGTTTAGTTCTGACTCTGAGCATCAGCAGAAGGCCAGTCCCTGTGCTCCTCAGAGTCAGAGTTGGTTCCAATGGTAACACGTCACAGATGTAGTTTGGAGCAATGCCATGGAGAGACTTGTACACAAGCAGAGTTGCTTTAAAGTCTATTCTGTTCTATGAATTCAGTTATGGAACCCACTGCTCTCTCCCACCGAACTTATGTGGATATCTATTGAAATCGTTTGGTGTTGTTAGAATGTGGTAAATCAGTGTGTCACATCCCAAAAACATACAAATTATCCATGAGTCCATTATCACTACATATAGCAGGCCAAAGAATATTATGTGTCCTTTAAGCAACAAGTATGCAATTCTCAAGGAAACAAAAGCAGACGTAATAGTAGAACTGAGCAGTGATTCACAGTGCTGGCAGGGGCACTGAAATAGAAATTTACATCCGCTTAGCCTCGTTGTGAGCTCTGTGTCAGACAGCTGTATTTTTAATAAGGCTTGGGAGATTTAATTACCTCTGTTTTACTGGGCAAGGAGCTGTACAGTGCAGGGGGAAGAGGTGGCAGATGATATTTCTCCTCTTCCTTTCTCCACAGTGAACGGAAAGTCAACTCTCTGGCATGGAAAACGCAATTAATCCAAATTTATTCAACTGTACGTGAATGATCTGAAGGAGGCAGTGCAGATAGTCCAGGTGGAGAGAGCAGCTTGGGGAAAAAAACACAAATAAATACGCATGAGAAACAGCGCGGCATCCTTGACATGTAGCAGTCTTATTCTAATGCTGGTTTTTTAATGTTACAAAATCGTCCCTGTAGGCGATGGTTTTTATCGCACCGTTGAACTCTTTGGAACTAACGCAGGCTTGAGATCTTCATTAGAAACTGCAGAAATGCTCCTCGCTGCAGAAGTCTGACAGAAGAGGTTTGAAGGCAGCATTATTGATGTCTACAGTAGTTGGAAATGTTTGATCCAGACAGTCTTGCGTCTATGACCTTATGACTGTTTTGCCTGTAAAGAAATCATAATTATCCATGATATTCAATTAGCAATCTGCTATAGATGTCTCCTCATTAATGTGCAAAGACAAGCACAGCCTGATTACACATGTAAAGCCAGGATAATTATAGACACCAATTTGAACGTGCAGAGGAGAACAAAAAATAGTATTTCCTACAGGGTATACAAATATTGTATAAGGCCACCTTGTAATACTGAAAATATACAGTTGGTGTAAGGGTGCTGCCTATTTGCCTCCACCTGAAGCAACAAACGCAAAGGGATTCAAAAAATATATAGTAAAAAAAATACTTTAAAAACAGCAAACCTCTCAACGCTTTTTTGTCAAATTTAACATTGACGTGGGTAAAAAGGTAGTTGTCTCTGTCAACTCTTATTTAGATGTTGGGTCGGTGGGATTCTACACTGGCATTTTACTGAGATAGACTTTGCTCACATATTTTATAAAGCTAAGAATTATTTTCTCCACTTGATCTGGACTACAAGGACTGAAGGACTATAAAGTGCATTTTTTTGGGTGATGGAGATAACCGGTGCATCCGGAGGAAAGCCCACCTCGACCGGCCTACGGTTTTATGATTAATTTGACCAATTTCCTACCAAATCAGAAGTTCGACCTGTTTTATAATAATGACAACAGTATTTTCACAGACGTTATATGGTTTATACAGTGAGGTCTGAAAAGCTGGAGGTTTCCTATGCACTAAAAATGGTGGAGACTTAATCTGCAACGCACTAGCACATTGTATGTACTTTGTCGCTTTTTGTGTAATACTATACTATATTTTTGTGTTGAAATTGTGCATTTACTGACGTTGAGAGTGTCTTTTAGTTTGTGTCCAACACCACCTTCAGCAAATTTCCTTGAAGGGATAATAAAGTAAATTCTTAAAGACCAAATCAAAACTCATAACTAGCATATGGTTTAGTAGCTGAGCTTAAATTATAATGTCATTCACTTATGCTAATTCGTGATTCTGCAATTATGCACACGCTGATTGGCAAATAGAGAAAAAAAACACGAATGTATTCATTCCATATATTAGTGCACAAAATGTATAAAACATCGAGTGTATTCAAATGAGGCATGATCCGAACTAGTTGTACATTCCATTTCCATTTTAATTGACAAACCATACTGAAAGCCCATTCAAGCTAACCTCATAAATCTTGCATTATCTGCCACCTTCTACTTAAAGCATTTCCCCATTCAAAATATGACAGCAAATTATTTAGATCCATAAATAAACATTGCAATTAGCTCTACAAATTGTTCACAAGAGATTGCATTTGGATTAGTTATCAGCGCATTTCACTTTGACATATTTTGAGATTATTCATAGCTTTTTCCCTGCAAACATCTGCAATGACATCTGGAACGAGCCGCATCATAAAATATCAACTTCTGTATATTTTGGCACTGGCTGGATATCGGAAAACTTTATGGCATCAGAGTGAATGCGAGTGAGTGACATAGAAGCCCATGTCAGGGCCTTTTCCCACGGGTAAAACTGTTCATAAGGGAGCGCCATTACTACTGCATGAAGCCACTACGGTCAAATAAGGAGATTTCATTCCTTATTGAGACAGATAGACAGAGTTGCTGAGGACTGCAGAGTTCTTACCATATTTTTCTTGCTTTTTTATTCCAGTTTTGTGGCAGGGGCACGGGGTCTGAAGATGTGCCTACTTGCCTACCCATTGTCAATCATCCAAGGCACACGCACCCAGGCCGATCTATAATTCAGCTACAGGCAGCTCATACAATTCATGGGGCAAGGTAGCACAAGATATTTTTGTTTTGTTTTTGTTACAGAGGTGAGAAGAGCAGCAGGCAAAATGGTGAGGTATGACTTTACTTGGCCTGATGTTTATCAAAGTGTTGTGTGTCGTTTGGGGGAGTAGGTAGGTTCCATTAGTTCTGATTGTTCACTGTAGATGTGTTCTATGCAAAAGGATTTGGGGTCTTTGGCTTTTGAAATAGAATATATGCAGGCAAGGTAAAAAGTATTTTGATGGACACCACCAATAGTTCTCAAACTGAGGATGAGATGTCTGTAATTCTCACCATACCTCAAGTGTGACAAAATGAGAAAACAATCCAGAAAATCACGAGCAAATGATGGTAGTATTTGGTCAATAACAGATGTCCATACCTTGGTATTAAACCCTCTGTTGGCAATGGCAGGGAAATAACCATTCCCATTGTGTATCGCAATTACTATTCAAGCTATGTAAAACTATACTAAATACCCCTGCTTTTATATATATTTATTTATTTATGAATAACACAAAACAAATCTGTAAGGTGAATTCAATTATTAATACAAGTAGAAGTCTTGAAAAATATAAAGTGTATGGAGGAGAGAGTGTGATGGCTTCAAAAAGTGGGGGGGAGGTGTAGGGTCGGATAGTGTTAGGGTCTGGGTCTTGTCTGCATGACTGTGTGTGTGTGTGTGTGTGTGTGTTGTCTTGTACATCTTGATCTTGTTCAGTGTTACTGCTCTACTGTATTTCTCTAGTCTTGTTTGTAAGCATTTTGTTCTATAAAAATGTTGTTCTTAATTGACTGATAATTGTGAAATGCAAAGTAAGTTCTTGTGCAGTTGTCTTCTGTTTATTCAAAACACTTACAATAGCAATAACTAGTTTATTACGCTTAAACTCTAACAAAGACTCTGCTTGGAACTCCCACAGCTTTCAATATCGTACAAGAATGTGTTAGAGGTATTGGCGTTTGCTTGTTCTTCCATTTACCATCTTGCTGTTGCTATTTAATATAACAAGACTGTCTCACACCTGACATTTTGACCACCCAGCCCCGGTCTTTCGAATACAAACACGCGCTTCAATTACCTCATGACTTAATGGGAAAGCGAGCAGCTGTCTGTGGCTTCAGCTGTCCCCAATTTGTCCAGTTGTTTCGAAGGATAAAAATGCGTTCCAAAAACATCACGCCTTTCAACGCACTTTCAATTTGGGGTGTCAGCAGATCTCTATTGGAAAGAATTGGGTGAG
Organism: Knipowitschia caucasica; assembly: GCA_964034765.1. Taxonomy (NCBI): domain Eukaryota; kingdom Metazoa; phylum Chordata; class Actinopteri; order Gobiiformes; family Gobiidae; genus Knipowitschia; species Knipowitschia caucasica. The sequence continues at coordinate 8,454,681 of OZ035843.1, forward strand.
ACATGAGTGGTGAAATTGAGTTATGAGTAAGACAAGAGGTAGTGAAAAGGACAGTGCAGAGGAGGAATGGTGGAGGAAATGGCTGTCCCACAATAACACCAATCACATATCCAACACATTTACAAATAGTGGTAACACTGGGAAGGAATAGGAAAACAAATGTAAAATGCTTGTTTGAAAAACCAGCACTGCAATAGCCACTTTTATTGTACATAAAATATCCTGCAAGTCTATAATTTTAATCTTTTTAACCTTTAAAATATTTGCACACTTCATGTCTTTTTGCACAATCTGAGTGATTCTATGCCAAATGTGACATGTACCTTTCTCCATTGTGAGATCAATAAAGTGTATCTTATCTTAGTTTTATGCTTGTTTGGATTACTTGGTGGGATCTATCTTAAAGCTATACAATTGCTTTTCTGGTATTTTGTCCAAATGTATCCATGGAGACATTGTTTTGTCTGCCAGCTCACACATTATTGTATGGACTGAGAAAATTTTACAAAAACTACTGTAAGGATTGGGCTCAAATGTGGTGTAGATGGGATGTGATGGTTGGATGATAAAATCTAACTTTTGGGATTTTCATGGCTTAGACGGGGAGTTTATGTTCTGGAAAGACTCAAAGAAAGAATCTTATGGAATAGTTTTTGCATATATTAAATTGGTTGCAACTGAGACCCGGTCAACATATAGAATTGTAGAGATTCATTTTTATTGTCTTAGGTCTATGCATGTCTGTGTGTGTGTAACAATATGTTTGAGTATTATTAAGATGTGTCATGTATGCCTTCTGAGGACGATATGCCAAAGCAAATTCCTGGTGTGTGACTAGTGTGTTACTTACAATGGCTAGTTGATATGTTTTGGTGCTTAGAGCCTGGTATATATGGCACTTGAGATATGCATCAAAATAGAGATCATAAAATTGGAAGCTGAAGAGGTTAACCGAGGGAAAAAAATGAAATCCCCACTGTTAAGGTGGTGATGGGGTAGTAGGAGGGCTGTGGCTCGAGTTGAAGTTCAATCTGAAGAGACCAAAGACACAATTAATACAATAAAATTATTTATTTGTTTGGCGCGTTGACCCCGGCAGTGACACTTGCAGCAATGAGATCGATTGCAGCTGAAGATGATCTCAGATCCCCCGGGGTCAATCACTGGGAGCCTAGAGCGGGAGCCAGAGCGGGAGCCAGAAGCCAGAGGGGGTGCTGGGGAGGTGGTGGGTGTTTAAGAGCCTCAGGAAGCGTTGTTTGTCAGGAAGTGGCTGCCTTTTAAACTGCCCGCTTTGCTCTGAGAGGGTTGGCAGGAGGCTGGCCTGGCTGTGTGATTGGCTGAAGCTCGAGGCTGGCAGGCACTCGGTCTTTCAGTCTGAACATGCGCATTCAGCTTCATCTGTATGGTACGGCAAGGCATTTACTTGAATGAAGACAATTGTGGCACGTGTATAATTGTGGAAAGTGAGATGGATCGGAAAACAGACCACACCAGTCTTTCAGTCTGAACCTTTGGTACATAATTATTGAACTGTTGTATTTTGGTACCTACTTTTTGCTGTTACTATTTATCACAATGTATTAACACATACACAACATTTGATACTGTTACCAATCGAGCTTGGTAACAACACATGATCCTCTCCATGGAGATTGTGTACTATACATAATCTTTCAACCACTGTACCAGGCAAATTAATGGTCCCTTTACCACTAAAGGTAACATAAGAGGAACATCTGATTTGATATTAGCCATAAATCAGAGTGAATGTTATTATAAAAGCAAAGGCTGATCCTAAAAACACAGTGGTGGTATTTTAAAGTTGCCATGCAAAACAAAATCCACACCACTTGGATATAAAGCACAGGGCGTATTACTCAAAAGGCAATATTCCTCAGACTCTTTTCCTATGGTTTGTAGAAACTGTGAGATGGAGAGTCTGCTCCACGAGGCCACACACAGACAGGTCCATACGTCTCTCTATCCAAACTGGAGTGTATTACAACTGAAATTATATGATCTCAAAGTGCCCGCCACAGTCGAGCTATTCCAAGGCCCAGAAGCCTCGTCTTATGTCATTGTGCACAAGCAGAACATCCAGCAACCACCAAAGCACTGGCAGGATCCAATCCTTTTTTATGTCACAATAGAGATGCAGATGTAGATGCAACCCCTGGGAATAAACTTGAGAGCTGCCGACATATATATATTTTACTTCACAAATTGTAGTGTGCATGTAAAAAAAGCCTTGCCTTGCCTTGCCTTGCAAGTTTATTTATACAGCACAATTCATACACAAGGCAATTCAAAGTGCTGAACAAAATAAGAAAGCATTAAAATCATAAATAATCACAGAAAATTAAAAAGAAAGCAAAAAAATATAAAATCCCTCAGTTGTAGAGGGCCTTCTTTGGATATGATGGAAGATGACAGAGACACCAACTATCTCAGGCTTGAAAGTCTTTCATAAACGACGGCAAACACATGTCAATAATGCATCTAAAATTATTGGAGTAACTTGAAACTGTTTTTATAATTTTTTTGGCAGACAAAAAGTGCCCATCCATTACATAATAAATATTTCACCCTTGAGAACAGGGAAGCTTTTTTCTCTGGCGAGCCACAATGGGATATCGTCATACTGTGGAACTGGTCCGAACTTGTTTTTATGCAGATATAATTTCATTTCATTTCAAAACATTCTGTGAGAGCTACTTCTAGTTATACTACTAGAACTAGAACTACTGATAGTTATGAAATTATTTTTTGGATAAACAACAGTGTTTTCTTTGTGTTTGTGTAAAGCTTAGCATCTGTGGCTTTTCATTGGTTTAACCTACTGTAGTTTACATTTTGAAGGTATTTACTATTGTATTCCTAATGGGTTTCAATATTATAGTTTGGATTGATTCAAAACTGAACCAGATTTACAGATGTTTTCGACAAATTCTTTCTGGGAAGTGTCACATATATATAATTGTGAATTCTATGAAATGTGATTTGGGCTGCATGTGGCGCCCATGTCTTACAGCCTAACCACTGGCCCTGGTCCCATGACATGGTTAATAATTTGTATATTACAACTTTCTTTGTTCACTAAATACATTTGACAAGTCTGAAAAACTTCTATCTATCTCTATCTCTCTGTTGCATATCTATCTATCTATCTGATTGTGGACGATGCTTTCATCAATGTAGTCAAAGGCTTAAGAGGAGAACTAATTACAGCTGTATCTTTTTCTTAATGCATCTTAATTTCCCTTCACATGTTGGTTGAGTTCCTCCCATATTTCTGCTGCTCTCTTGATCTGTGAAGGCTCATACAGGTACATACAAGCTTGTGTCGCTCTGTTTTTACATACGGGCTTTGAACTCCTGTCATCTCGGTGCATGCGGTTGGTTGGATTCTTAAAGATCTTTTGAACAAAAACTGCAGCAGCGTGTCTCCTCTTTACGGCTGGGTTGTGGTCAATGCTTTATCTTCTACACAACATGCATAATCGTCCTTCAATTAGCAAGAGGAAGTGTGGAAATGATACGTTCAAGACAGGCGCCAGTGGTTCTGTCTTTGAGTGGCCATGTTTGATTTTGCAGCACTTTGATTAATCAGAGCAGACTCAGGGGGGGAGTCCCAGCAGGAAAGAGCAGGCGTGTTAAAGGTACAACTACAGGACGTCAATGCTGCAGACAAAATATAAATATGATATAAGAAATATTCACATGTCTATCATATATATTGAAGACAGTGGTGCCTATGTGACCTGAGGTTCAAAGTAATACATTCCATATAAGTAGTTCTTTTATAAGGGTTTGGTTTTATCTTTAGCTTCCAAACGCTTGTGTTTTTGGGGCCTCTTTTATGTGTTTATATCAGTTTTTTCAGCCAGAATAGTGAATAAAAGCGGACAACCCTTGCTCGGCAAATCAGCTCTCAATCCATTGCGTCACATAGTGTGAGTTTGCAATACACAATGCTTTCCAATAATATGAAGACAGCGTTCTGTGGTCGGATTCGTCCATACCAGTTTATTTTTATGTATTTCTTATGTTGTATCCTCCTCATGCATTCAACATATTATATCAAGACTGTACTCAATGTCTCCATTGTTTCAGAACAATAAAGACACTTCCGCATTGATATGTTTATGGCTATACTTTTAAAATTTCAGGCAAGCCAAAAATCTCCCCAACAAAAGATCCAAGGGAAACCTAATCTTGGTATGAAACATTGACTACATTGGTCTGTTGGTTGAATTCCCTGTAACTAACATCCGCTACAAATGACCTTCCCTGCTTCAATATTATGACCAAATAAAATGATTATGTATTCCAACTAATTACAATACATACAATTTATACAATTACTAATAAAACCTACTGTGTATGCATGTTATGTTTCAGTTCAACAGCATTGTCTTCCAAATTTCCTCTTGTTTATGAAACTTGGAGATGGACAATCAGCACTTCTTTATCTGCAAAAAGACCCTTGGCTTTGGAGCCAGAGGAGCAGGTGCCAGGTGCTGGGGGAAGTCAAAGCGTTTGGTCCACAATACTTCAGAGCTGACCTGAGTGAACCCTCTTTATAAAAAACCCCAGGAAAGTCTCCTTTATGGTGGAGGGAGGAGAGGGTAGTGCGGGTGGAGCACTTTGAAAGCATTGACAGTCGGAAGCTGCGGTTTTTACAATATCTCCATTCAGAAAGCAGACTGAGTGTAAGAGGTGAACCTTACAGAGTGTGGATTTTTTCCTGCTTTAAATCTTTGTTGACGTCGTTGACTGTGGCAGTGGTCCAGAAACCTGTGGCACAAATGATCCATCCAGACCATGCACATAAATCACATTGTGGCTGGTTTGGGTAAAGACGAAGTGTGTGGTGCGGTTTAGATACAAGAACAACACTGCAGAATGATTTATTTTGAAGCCTCCTGTCAAAATGTCAAGTGTGCATGTATTTTGGATCAAGCTAAAGATACCGCTGGACCAAACGTGTTTAATTTTGTGCTTTGCTTGTCAGGCTAATTGCAAAGTGAACTACTCAAATGTTGCTCTTGCCCAAAAGCTTTACAACAACTAGAGAGTCACACAGGGGTATTGAAAATAGTTCAGTACTAAATATGCATTCCATATCTTTCAACACAACACAGCTTGTAAGTCGGGCCCCTTGATTCTTGTCTATAAATAAGATCATATATTGTGTTGGTCCCAAGACAATGTCAAAATCTCGTTGAAAAACACTGTATCTTTGCATACTTGCCAGGAATTGAGTCACTATTTGATGCTTTGTCCTGAGAGCCGATTGGCTGGAGTGCTCCTTCTTTTTTTCCAAAATTTACAAGCCTGTGAAAACGAAGAGTTACGACGGTGGTCATACAGTAATAACCAAAACTTACATAAGTTAGAGTTCTACGCTCTGAAAAGTATAGCTTAACAAGGAATTTCGAAAATTAGATTAAGTTCAACTTTATTGTACTTTTATGTCAGAACAAAAGCACAGATAAATGTGAGACTGTAAAAAACTGCTTTTGCTATTATGTACATTCATTACATTACATTAAAGCACATATAACATGCTTTAACAGAGTGAGGGGGTGAGCACGACCAGCAATGGCTTCTTTGGTCCATAGAAGTGACAACAAGTGTGTTAAACTAAAACAGATGGAGGAAGGATTAACATGATGGATATTGATAATGGAAGTTAACATGCACCTTCTGATATCTCTCAAGACAACCAAAGTCTTACACTTTTGTACACGTCGTTGTTGCCCAGACAGTGTAAGTCTGGATTTGTCCAAGTCTATTATTTTCAAATCTATTGCACCCTCTTCCTCACACATGCAGAAACGCCTCGATTGTGAAGCCATACATCACCGCTCATTCAAGACGGACATTTTCACCATGTGGAAGCCAAAGTTTGTTTTTTTTCATTCCTGTGCAGTTTGAAAGAAAAACAGTCCAATGTTTGAACAAGAGAAGAAGGCGAGCAGCGGGCCGTACTTTTGGCAAACCGCGTAATCTGGGGACGTATTTATCCAAACAAAGCCAGGCTCCACCATCCCGCTCGCTTGTGCATCATTCACCTCAATCCCTAGAATAACAGCAGCAGCCTCCGGGCTATTTCCAGAGTCCCAGATTTCCTTGCTGGGATCTGGTATTTAGTGGTTTAGACAGACACTCTTACTCAGCTGTGTTGACTCAAGCAGGTAACATCTGTCCTGATTTAGAAGTATGATAGCTAAGATTAGACATGCGACTTAAAGATAATTTGTAGCTTTTATCGTCTGCAAATTGTCACTGGCACTCGTTCAAATACTCAATTGCATTATATTGAAAGCAGATTTGAACTGGACATAGCGTGATCTTGGGCAATTTTACCTAACAGCAGAAATTACTGGAATGTAATGCCATGATTTAGAGAGGGCATTGAATAGTGTTTCATGTAACGGATAATTTCACCCAAATTACGTTATAGACAGTAGTTGTTAAAGTGGAGTAGGGCAGATTCAGCTTGTCAGAATGAATCCAGTGTTTGCAGAGGTGGTTTATAACAGAAGAGTGGTGTTACGTGACCAGAGACCACTGTTGTTAGTCTAGAATAGTGCAGAGACAGACCATGCCATGCTAATGTGGGGTTACTAAAAATGACACAGCTTTAGTCCATGTCTGGTTTAACATTTACAGAGATGTATTATTCAGCATTGACTTTTTACTCATGTTTCGACAAAAATTGACCTGGAGTTGTTTTCAGATCCAACATTGCAATAAGAGAGACTTCTGGGGGAAACATGTAGCACTGCCCCTTTTGTCTGAGAGGGTCTTTCTCAGTACTGTAATGTAATGATGTAAATGTATCACTATGACGTCACGCTTTGCTGAAACAAAGTATTGTCCATAAATTAGTTCAGAAAATGTGCATGTGAAGTAATGTGACAATCACATGGCTGTGTTTTCAGCCTGTAATTTTCCAGATTGACAAAAAACCTCCCTCTGGTGGTGGCTTAGGGTGCCCCTGTACATTTTGTCAGCCTATATGTTGTGTTTTATATTTTAAAACTCATGATCAGTTTAATGGCCAAAATTAACCCATAATGTTTCTTGCATGTACTGTTTAATCTGTTATTTAAAATTTTTGAATATCGGACAATTGCTTTTCATGTTATTTTAATCTCCTCTGACATTAAGTTGCACTTTGTCACTTCTTTCTTGGCTCTCCACAGCCTGCATTCAAACTCTTTCTGCTGAAAAAAAAAAAAAAAAACGTTGAAAAGCATTCATGGGGCAGGATTTCCTCTTGACGTGTAACTTGTTTGTATGGCGAGTGAATAGTGTGGAATATTCTGGGCACATCTCCACAAATCATGTTACAGTTATAAATATACATTAAAATGTTTATGCATGCCATTATTAAAACAGGTTTCCTCACTATATTATTTATTATTGCACAATAATGTAGACATTTTTTGTTATTAGAAGTTCCCGATAATTATCAAATGCAGCATCAAATACTATGCTGCTACACCGTATATAAGATTTAGAATTCCTTATTGTTTGCAACGCTAGAAACCATTTAGCATGCCAGAAAAGCATGTTTTGTGTCAGTGAAAAGAAACTGTATTTCGACTGTAATAAATACCTTTTGAGGCAATGCTCATTTTGCTTCAAACAGCCCATATAAACAAATTACATATGCTGGCAATGCATGACAAATATATTACATTTTTTTTAGTTTTACCTTACCAACGTTTTTTTGACAACTTGTTCGAAATCGTGACAAACTGTGAATGTTTGCTAGGCTACAGTTGCTATGTCCCTCTCCCGTCCGTCTGCGTGGCTTGTGGTGCAGGACAAAACCTGGAAACTTTAGCCTGTGTGCTTCTGTCAAGGCCTCATCTCCAGGTGTACTAACAAAAGCTGTGCCCCGTCCAACCACTGACCCCTGGCGAGGTCATGTAAGACGCCCATCTACATTCCTGTCTGACAAAAACCCACTAAAAAGGTGTTCTGAATGGCCTGTCCATCCTCAGAAAAGTCTATTCACACTCCTCCGATTCAATTGAGACGTTTGGAATGTGTCTCTGGCCTGCGAGGCTGAAGACTTGAACAAATTAGCTAATGTAGGTATAGCTAACAGGCTTACCCCGGTGTTGGGGTCAGTGTTCTGCCAAAAAACAGTCTCTGGTGCCTACCGCCTGTCCTAAATGATTAGCCTAAGTGTCACACTGCGTTTGGGAACGTAAGATTAATGGTAATATTGTGAAATCTTTATAACAAGTCTCATAATGGAGTCATGAATGTTATGGTAATATGTTAGGATGGGGCAAGAGCAGGGGTTGAAACTTGGACCTGGATCTGCTCTGCACAGACCTTTGCAGACATCATGAAATCACTTCAACATTCAAACATTATTATAAACATGAATCCCATGAGTTCTACACCATTTATATAGGTTAAATGGAAAGGGATAGGATTTATGTGAGAAAAATGTGAACTCTTATATATTGGCAAAATTAATCTTAGAATTGGCGAATTGGCCTTTGTGCCTGAAGGGTGTGGGTTCGAGCCCACAACGAGACCATCTCCACTGACTCCCACTAATGTCTGCTGTCGTTGTGTCCTTGGGCAAGATACTTAACCCAACTTTGCCTGAGCCCCCACTAAAAGATCAAGGCTATGCTCTCACTTACAAAGCAGCCATCCTCCTGTGGACTCTCCACTTGCAGGAGGTGGTGCTCTGTGAATAGGGTGGTCTCTCTGACTGCCACCCTCCCGACCCATGAATAAGGGGAAGAAAATAGATAGATGGATCTACAGTAGAAGAGTTGAGATCCATCATCACACTGGGCTTAAATTTCTTGTGCAATAGTTCCATCTGCGTAAAGGAAAGTTCTAAAGTTTTGAACAATCACGTTGTAAAATGGTACTCATGGAGACCTGGACTCTCACAAATGACGAAAAAATATGAATAGGATTTAATCCTGCACTCATTATTGCCAAAAACATGAAAAATATCCTTCTGATCGCAAAAAATATCCTTCTGGGACCAAACGTCATGATGTCATTGAAATCCTAATTCTAACTATTTTGGTCTCGATGGTCCCTGCAGGCGTGGGTCTCTCAGTCGCACCTTTTCCTCTTCACCTCCTCCTGGTCTTTTTTTTTTTTTGCCGGCAGCGTTTTGACTGCAGCAGCGGAGCAGGGGAGCCAGCCGGGAGCAGCTCTTTCAGCCTTTGACGAGCGTGGATGTGCAAATACGCCGCACCGTGACCCATGGCAACCACAGCACACCAGGCCCATTCCAATTGCAAGGAGGAGGAGACACGGTTCCCCATTTGTGTACGAATCAAGTGGACGAACAGCATAGAATATGCAAATAAACACTTAAAAAGGTTGAATGTTTCTTTGTTTTTTTTTGGGGGGGGGGGGGATGCTCAAGTTGATTTGTTCTGTCTTCAAATGCAGGGAAACATAAACCTATCCAATGACTATTGTTTTGGTGATAATATTGTGATATATATATATAATTCTTTATATTTTAATTTAGACAATACCTTGGAGTTCTGGGCAAGGTAAGTAGACATGATAACATTTAACTTTCATTCTCAGCAAATAATATAAACAAATATCACCTGTGGCAGTGATTATGGGAACTTAAATTAGAATTGAGATGACTCTAACATCCATGCATGAATGTTTTGTATTGTGTTTGGATGTGTGAAGAGACACAGATATGTGAAGTACAGAAATGTTTAAAACTGGTGCTGATTTTCACCTCTAACATTGGCACACTTCCTCACCTGAGGGAATCCCGAGGCAATCTCAGGCCAGCTGACAGCCTTTCTCCCTCCAGTATGGCCTGTGTCTTCCCCAAGGCCTCAGTGTTAAAAACCTCATTCCCACTGTGCAAAAACATAGGAATTCCAGCCAAAAACCCCAAACAATTTTGCATTCCGTCCACCTTGTGAGCTAGTGTTTTATCAGACGAGTGTTCACAAAGACCATTCTGACCAAATAAAGTGTTAATTTAAACAGCTGTTTTATAGCCCGTTGCTTACATGTGGATAAAGTGAAGAAAGTCACAAAGAGTACAATTACTAGAAGACTATTTTGACTGTTTTATAAAGTTGTAGGTCTGTTTCAATAATAATGCATCGGATTTACACACGCTTTCTTTGGATACTCAAAGCAGTTTCACGTGTCATTATTCATTCACTCAGTGGTAATAAGCCACTACTGTAGCCACAGCTGCCCTGCAGCACGTTGACAGAAGCGAGGCAACCAGTATGTTCCATTGGCCCCTGAAACCCCCTGTAATTAAAACAAAAAAAATGTGTTTTTATAAAACACAAAAACACAGGGAGGTAGTGGGAAATAACTAAAGAAAATGTCAAAATGTATTTTTGCATCATCCTGTTTGGACACTTTACAGACATCCTCTCAAAAGTTTAACACGTTCCATTTGCAGACCCCTATACGATTGAAAATGGAAAAGGTCAATTTCCCGTGAATCACAACCACACATGTTATATAGCATCAACATAACTCTTACTTGAGGACACTTGTTGTACGAATCGTTGAATTTCACATCCTATCCCTGTGACAATCTCAGCTGTGGTCTATGTGCATAAGGACAGTGCTGCATTCCTGGAACTAAGATAGAAAACCATCTTTATTTCTTTTACTAGCATTCGTAACAGTTGCAGCTCACAGCACAGCCGTGGCATCTGAACGGACAGCAGAGAATAATCTGCAATGTACATGCCTGGAAAACTGCACAAACCTGGAGAACTCATATTGCCCCATCTCTCTCTCTCTCCCTTCGTTCTTCCATTTTTTTTTTCTCTACCATGAATTCTCAGCCAGCACGCATGGAAAAAAATACCTTTCATTGGTTTGTAGGTTGGCGACCAGCTGCCAAAATCTACACTGCTTTTCTCCTCAAGGGAATCCTACAGCAAATTGGACTTGGATTTTGTGTGCGCGTCTTGAACCTGTTTTTTGGCTCTCGCTTTCTATAAGTCCCCATCAGTGAAACCAGAGCCTGCTGTGTCCATTTCTGTGTTTTCAAAAGAATAACAGCTATGCCAAAGGTAAACAGTGGGGCAATTGTTACATAGTTGAAAAGGATTGATTTCCAGTGTAAACAGGCAAGCCATTAGGGGGCAGGGGTTTTGATTTGTGACCGTGCTCGGGGTCTATTAGTGGTTTCCTCAGGTATATGGCAGCCTGCCTCAGTCTGTCTGCAGCGGCATTACACTTTCACATATTGATTTCACACTACACCCTTGGCAGGCGAAGAGCAGCCGCGGTCTGCCAGGCGGTCAAAGTTTGCACGCAACGAAAAGAACTGCTTAAAACAACGCCAGTAAAAGTATGTTCAAGAAACTATAATGGGGGTTAATAGTGCCATAACTTCATGTTGCTGTTATCAAACAGAACATGGTGCTTTTATTACAGTTGTCAGCCATTTTGCGTGAAAGAGGCAGTTTCAAAAAGAGTTTGGGAGGTATTTGGGTAGGTATAAGATTTGAGGTTGGCAGTTCCAAGTCCTGTGCACAGAAAAACATAAAACATCTTTACGCAAGCACAACTAAATTCAAAAGGCTTACATATTGGATCACAAAAGGTGATCAGTGAAATGCTTATTGTACTTAATGAGAAGCTCCCTACACATTACATCACCACAAGGCGGCTGTGTTAAGCCCCTGAAGTTTAATTTATTTTTAATGGTACTTATATCAAGAAAACAACCATATGGTGAAATGTTTTCCAAAATTCCCCACACATAATTGGACATAGATAAACATCGGTCCAACCGTTGCTGAAAAATACAGAAGATTAATAGTATCCAATCTCAGGTCACATGAAACCCCTGCGCCACCTTCACACCGTAAAAATAAATCAGTCTTTCCACTGCTATGTTAAAAATGTGGTTACTGGATATGAATTAGGAACATAGTTGTTTATTTTCACTTTGATGTTTTGAAGAAATCCTTGACATTAAATTAACATTAAATGGCCAAAAAACATAAACATTCGAACCATAGCTTATCATACTTTATCCTGCCCTGGACGCCAACTTTAGAACTCTTATTAGTTCAAATTGCCAGCTTTGTTTTGAACTGTTCTTTTCCATGGCCTAAAACGCATGGATGATTGGGAGTGACAACTAAATTAGTCCTGATTAGAACCTATTGTATAGCATCAGTTCCGAGAGCGAGACACAGACTTGATGGGGGCGGGGTTAGCAGTTTTAACGCCAGATCTCGGCCATCTCTCTTTTTATCATTACACCTCCCCGGTTCAAACACGGTGGCTGACATCTTGTTTGAAGATTTTGACGTTTGATCGAGTTGTGTTTGATGCAGGTGGAAGGAAAAGTAACACCTCCTGCTTTTCATTCAGCTTTTCAGGGAGGTTTGAAGTACAGAGGACCGAGAGGGGGTGGGGTCAAAGAAACCACCGTGGACTTTTCATCAGGATGTTCACAAACCCAAACTCATAAGAAAAGATGTTTGTGTTTGGAAGATTTAGATTAATGTGGCTCTTAATGGTGTATAACACAGCTTTCTCGATGGAAGATCTATGTTTGTTTGTGTTTTGGCTCAATTTTTCCACAGTCTGATTTGCCATCTATATTGGAATTATAGATTAGTTAGTTCCCCTCTACAGTCAAACTCATTAACAATTCATCACTGACCCCTGCCCTTTAGATAGATAGATAGATCAATAGATAGATAGATACTTTATTGATCCCATCCATCCGTCCATCCATCCATCCATCCATCCCTTAATCCATTACTGGGCCGCGGGGTGACAGTGAGAGCTGCACCCAATTCACATTCACTTCCCCCCTTAAATCCGAGTCTATCTATCTGAATCTATCGGAAGTGTCATTGTTGGGAGTAGTACCAGTAAATAGCCTTTATGTGTCAATAAACTATATAAACAGAGCAAAGTTTTGTCTTTTTTTTGTGATTGTTATTGACAGATTTATTTGCAATTGTAGTTATTAAAATAAGTTAACATTAAAAAAGTACTATTGCTATTAAAATAAACGATCAGTCTCTGAAACCTCTACCTGACAGAAAAGGCCCAGGGTGTAAGTGGGCACACTGCAGTCCTGGTCCGTGCAAATGTGCAGTGCGCAAAACCACCAAAAACGGGGAAAAACCAGTTAAGATCAAATAAAGCAAAAGCAAAACAAACGTGGGCCAGTCCTGCAGCGTGACTGAAATCAAGATGCCACTTTTAGAATATATTTAGAGGATTTACACCCAACCACAGAAAATAATCAGCCGAGGGGATCTCGCCGTTATGGTGATGCGCACAAGAGAGGGGCAGTACACAGTAAATTTCCCAGTGTTAATTTAACACTTAAAGAGTCAAATTTAACTACCATTCAGAGTGTATATGGTCCTACTCCAAACTGGTGTTAGGGTGAAGTGTTAAATTTATAGAGTTAATTTTACTCTAATTAGAGTAAGTAATTAACACTCTACAGTGTCATCAAAAAACAACACTGAGTACAATAACTCAGGTTAAGTGTTATTACTACTCAAATTAAGTGTTGTCTGTTACACTTGGTAGAGTCAATTTTACTCCTTTATGAGTTACAATAACCAACCTGTGTACACTCTACAGTGTCATAAAAACACAGGAGTGTCATTACTACTCTTCATTAGTGTTGACTGTAACACTTAAAAGGAGCTAAATTTACTCTAGACAGAGTTGAAAATAATTTACCCATGTACACTCTACAGTGTCATAAAAACACAAATAAAGTGTCATAACTACTCCAAGACTTTTCCAATTGTCTTCCTTATTAACACTGCATTTAGTTAAATACTGTAACATTAGCTGCTACAAAAACACTATTAGATGAGTGATAAAATAACAGAATGTGATACTATAATGCTAACACACAATTATGGGAAGTGGGGAAAAAATAAAAATAAAAAACAAAGCTCTTGAAAATTATTATTATTATTTATTGTCATCTTCAGGCCTTGAACTGTACGATCATGACAAAGCTATTTTTACATTACACTGGCACAAAATGACAATATGGGACAATGTACAGAGAACAGTCTGTTGTACCATATTTCATTTGAATATCAAAAGCTTTAAAATAACGTAACTCGTGTAAATTCAGAACTTTAAACACACGATCTGGGTGCAACCTGACCTTATATGCATGGTAGTGAGAATCAAAACATAGAGTCTCCATAAGACGTCCACTAATCAATACAGCTTCATCTTTAACAACAATAGTCCTTATTTGACAAAACACAGGCATTTCAGACACGACTTCCACACAAACAATAAAGTCTGGGCGATACTCTGTGCCAAAATATTTTACCCATTTGGCACAAAATATATTCGAGGACAGGTCAGTGTTTAATTTAGAAGCCATCTCTACACCACAATTAACTTCACTTAGCATGACCATCCTTCCTGGACCCAGCATTAATCTCTCATTGAGGAGCCCCTCCTGAGACATTGCCATAGAATTCTGATGCTTTTTTGCTAGTGTCAATGTGATATTTTTAAAGCTTTTCAACTGCCTCTTAAAATAATTATGTTTGGCTTCATATCGCATACACCACATGTGAAGTATTGGACCAATGCTTCTTATACACCGGGGGTAATGTATTAACCTCCTGAGACCCTGCGACCTCATACGAGGACATTACATTTTTGCCTCTTGGCACAATGATACTAAATTTTTTACATCCTTGACCTGATGGCCACATTTAGGGACACTGCCCGCGCCATCTTGTGGTGATATGATAGAATTACACTTAAGGCAGTAGGAAAAAAATGGTGGCAATATCAGCAAAAGACTTCTACAAGAGTTTACAGAAGAAAAATGCCCCAGGTAAAAATTCTATCAACATTTTATGAATGAAATCAATTTTTTTATGCACAATAATGTCTCTAGCTTCATATGGAGTTTGAAATTTGACAAATTTTGATTGTAGTAGCAGGCTAGGATGTCAGTAAAAGTGAAGCACTCGTTTGAGGACGCTAGGACTATGTACCGCTATCTGTTTAGCTAACCGTGTGGAAGATTTAGATGAAGTTACAGTTGTAAATAGTTATTTTGAATCACACATTTGCTTAGTTATGTGGTTTACAGTTGTAAATAGTATATTTAAGTACTAAGTGGTATATGCTAAGTATTGTTTAGTGTTGCTAAATTCTAAATCATAAACAATATAGCTAGGCTATAGCTAGCACATGATAGCCAAGCTATGAAGTGTCACTGATATACTGTAGATTTTGATGTTGGTTTTTAACATTATCATTACAGGCACACTTTCATTGTCAAGAGCAGAACAATTGCTGTTGGCAATTGCAGACAACTCTGAGATAGAGGACTTCTCAGATGGGGATGATTGTATCATCATCTCATACCTGTCAGTCATCTTCTGGTGTTTCCCACGGGGAGAGGCGGCGAGCTGGGGTGGCCATACTCATTGCCCCCCATCTCAGCCGCCATGTGTTGGAGTTCTCCCCGGTGAATGAGAGGGTCGCGTCCCTCCGCCTCCGGGTGGGACAAGTCTCCCATTGTTGTGACGGCCTACGGGCCTAACGGCAGTGCCGAGTTCCTGCCTTCTTGGAGTCCTTGGGAGGGGTACTGGACGGTGCACCTCCCGGGGACTCCGTTATTCTCCTGGGGGACTTCAACGCCCATGTGGGAAATGCCAGTGACACTTGGAGAGGGGTGATCGGGAAGAACGGCCCCCCTGATCTGAACCCGAGCGGTGTTCAGTTGTTGGACTTCTGTGCCAGTCACGGTCTGTCCATCACGAACACCATGTTCGAGCACAAGGGTGTCCACCAGTGCACGTGGCACCAGGACACCCTAGGCCGGAGGTTGATGATCGACTTTGTTGTCGTATCATCTGACCTTCGACCGCGTGTCTCGGACACTTGGGTAAAGAGAGGGGAGGAGCTGTCAACCGATCATCACCTGGTCGTGAGTTGGATCCGCTGGCAGGGGAAGAAGCCGGTCAGACCTGGCAGACCCAAGCGTATAGTGAGGGTCTGCTGGGAACGTCTCGCTGAGCCCCCTGTCAGACGGACTTTCAACTCACACCTCCGGGAGAGCTTCTCCCAGGACCCAGAGGAGGGGGACATTGAGTCCGAGTGGACCATGTTCTCTTCCTCTATCACCAATAAAGCGGCTCGTAGCTGTGGTCGCAAGGTCTCTGGTGCTGGTCCCGGCGGCAATCCCCGAACCCGGTGGTGGACACCGGCAGTAAGGGATGCCGTCAGGCTGAAGAAGGAGTCCTATCGAGCAATGATGGTTTGTGGGACTCCGGAGGCAGCTGTCCAGTACCGGCAGGCCAAGCGTGCCGCGGCCCGGGCTGTTGCAGAGGCAAAAACCCGACACTGGGAGGAGTTCGGAGAGTCCATGGAGCATGACTATCGGTCGCCCTCAAAAAGGTTATGGCAAACCCTCCGGCGCCTCAGGAGGGGGAAGCAGTGCTTTGCCAACACCGTGTATGGTGCGGGTGGAGAGCTGCTGACCTCGACTGGGGATATTGTAATCCTAACTCTAACCCGGAGATGGTAGCCTTGAAAAACCCCATGCGTTGCAGAGCACAAGACTGCATTGGAAAATCCTGTGTCCGATGCATGACATGCAATGTGTACCTGTGCTTGCAAAGTGAATGCAACTGCTTTGCAGCATTTCACACTTGCCAATAGGGCTCTTCCAAACAGGCAGACAGATTGCTTTCTAGAAAAAGAGAGGGAGCTAGTTTGAAAAAAGCCCCGGTTCATAAGCTGTTCAGCAGAATTTTACTGTTTTAGGACTGTTAATAATATTTGCCATTATTTGTTCTAGTATTGTATTTATCAATTCAATTCAGCCATATTGAAGGCTTGAAATAGACAGTTTACACAGTATTTTGCGGTTTTATTTATGTATAGCCAATTTTTTGTCATGTGGATGAATGAAGAAAAAGGGAACCCAAATTGCAGGACTGAAAATCAAAGTAATTTAATAAAATAAATCCAAGGTAATGTAAAAACAGAACTGAAGACAGGACAAACATTGTGGAGACAATGGACGGACAACAAGTGAGGAAGGGCACAGGGTATATACACACACACAGGGACACACAGGGACACACAGGTGAATCACATTAGGGCGGGGCAACAATCAACAGGACAGGCAGGATTCAAACTCAACCAGGTCAAAATGTCCACACCATGACATTTTTAGGCTTTGAAGATAGAGCTGTTTGGATTTTATGTCTAACTTTGATGTTTACATTTTTCAAATAAACTGTTATATACTATTTTAGACCAATGGAGTCTATTTGTATTGTATAGTAAGGTCGACCCACTGTCCTCATGTGAGGACATTGATTTTTGAGAGAAGTACTAATTGGATCAAGCTGAAATTTTGAATTTCAACTAATTAGGACCTTCCGGCCTAAAAGATCATACATTTTCTCTTTAGGTTATGAGAGACCCACTGTCCTCATACGAGGACATGTTTTTTCTCAAAAACTACTTCCTGTACAAAATCACAATTTAGGTATTATACTTATTGGGTCCTACTTATCCTAAATAGCAAAAAAATATATAAAATGCACACCAGACAAATGCTCGGGTCTCAGGAGGTTAAGAAATGATGTTTGGGTAACAGATTACATGCAGGAAACAACTTTTTGAAGAGTGAATGGTGATCCACAATCAGATATTTCAGGTAAATGGTGATGCCATCTGAAAGAATTGGAGAAAACACTATATTGACAATTTGCAAAAGCAAAAGGATAAGACGCCAATATTTATCTTCCATTTCAAATAAGTCTCCAAAGAGCAATGGCATATTGCGCAATAAGCACCAGGATTGTATAGAATTTAACCCCAAATCATTACTGCCATCAAGCAACTTTACTTTAGGAGGCCGACTTCGCTGTTGATTGAAGCCATAGTCAAATGCATGTATTCTTCCCGCTATTTGTTCAGCAGTTAAGAAGTTCTTCTGAATGTGTTGTAGAATAAGCTTCACCTCAAACTGGGCAACTCCTTCCAAAATGTCATGCATTATATCTACAGAGAAGTTATTGGCGGTGTGAAAATATTTCAGTGAATTCAAAAGACAACTCCGTTTTACGCCATAGACATGGGATTGTGTGGAGTCAGCTTCAACAATCTTACAGTGCTCATCATGCATCTCTGCAGTTCTCAATACTACTTTTGGATTATCTTCACAAAATACAGACTGAAAACAATCCCTCTCAAGCAGACAGAAACGACAACAGTAACGTGCCCCAAAGGACTCCACAAAGCCAAAAAGACCATGCAATCCAAGGTTATCTCCTGTAACCTGGGCTAAAGAACCTCGTATCTTTTGATCAAAAAGTGGAATGTGAATTCCCTCTGTCTCGAGGATTTGCAAATCATGCACTAATGGCTCAAGGATGGAATTTATAGTGTAACGTTTGCAGTCTTGCGAATGAAAAAGAGTACACAGATGAATATTGCTCAATGACGAATTAAAGATTGGGGGGAAATTCCTTAGTGTAAAGTATATAGCTCCCAATTTATAGATACCTTTTTTTGATCCGAGGGGGTTGGCCGTTTCAAAATCATCATAAAAAAGTTGAATTTGTAATGCATCTTTTTCAACCGAAAATAGGGGGCTTTGCTTAAAATATGCACCATCACTCAGGTCTACATACATACTTATACCACTCATTTGCCTAGCTTTTACAGTGTTTACAAGTTCTGGGTTCCTAAAAATAGCTTTCAGAGTTTCCAAGATAGGAATGTAGGAAAACCTATCTGTCACGGTAACTTGGTCAAATCTCTTTGTCGTTTTATTTCTTCTGCTGTCAAACCTGGTGCCAAGGATCTTCTGAACAGGCTCAACGCTCCCCCATTTTTCTGTGAAATGTTTGTTTCTCTTAACTTCCGAATTTAATGCTGTAAATGGGTTCGCAATGTTTTGAAAGGTTTGTTCAATTTTGGTTTTCATGTCTGTATTCTGTGGCGATAAACATTGTAAGGCAGCATCTTTAGTCTGACCACTGACCTCAAAAAACACCTCTTCCATGGATGAAACAAATGAATTCACACTAGATTGACTTAATCCTGCCATTCTTAGTTGTGCGATAGCAGATGCACAGATATCTACAGTGTTTTTCGTGACCTTTGGCTGTTCAGATGTTACTATTGACTCTTTTTCGACATGGATCTCTTCCTCTCTTTCTTGGTGAACTTGAGTTTCACAATGCTGGTTAACATAACTTGCATGTTTGGAATTCAAATGTTTTCTAAATCCAGAAAAGGTACCAAAAACACTGCTACACCCAGTTTCAACACACCTTAGGCGTAAACGTTTACCCGGAAAGAAACCATGAACTGATCGTATATGCCTGATAACTTCATTTGAAAAAGTAAATGCTGCCTGACAAACAAAGCACTTCATAGTAATACAAAATAAAGTACTAATTGAGCAGCCTTGCCCTTACTTCAGCAACACGAGGACTCTCTTTAACTTTTGCGACATCGATGTTGTAAACTGTAGTCTGAAGGAAAACAAACATGTTGTTGAGCAGGGTTGTGGTATGATGTACCAAAGACAAAATGTGTCTTAAACAGTTCGTCAAAGGCCCCAAGCGAAGAGCTTGACCTGCATGGGATGGCATTTTTGTCAAGGATTATGAAGAACTGGTGGCTAGCGTTCTTACGGACTCCAACTGCAAGAAGGTAGGGTTGATTGCTGGTGGTAATCTCATCAAGGTGCTCTTGAATACTAGTTCCAGTCTGTAAAAGACACATTGACATGAATATCTAAGCAGCAATGCTCTGAACTATCAAAAAGTTCCTAGGAATATGAACCTTTTTAAAGACAACAAGGTGTTTCTCTGCTTGGGTGGCCGACACCTTGCCAGGCTTCTTCCGACCTTGTGCAGTTGGGGGAATCAGGTGTGACAGCAGCAGAATTGACGAGAGATCACTGTCCCAACCTGTTAACAGATTTTTATAACGTTTACCTTTGTAGAACACCTTTGTAAGTGTAGCTGGAATTTAAAAAACAAAAAAAACAAAACACCATTATCTCTTATTATTTGAGCACACTTAAAAATTCATCGGCGAATCAAATGTATGCAAATCAATGTCTTAGAGAAAACATTTTGGGCATACATTCCCCAAAATCTCAGCATTGTGGGTGACATTCAAATGTATTTGAGACAGGCTGGTTTAGTATTCTCAAAACTTGATATGGATACCCATGTATATCCTGCCTGGACTCGTATTAGACTCAGCTAAAGCTAAACTAAAGAGGAAAAGGAAGTCATAACCATAAATCATGTTATTGAGGGGAACAATTAAACGGTATCGAGTAACAGAACAAATGCATATTATTGCAAAACTCTGCTCACTTGCAGCACTTAATATATAGTGTTTGATAGATAATGAATAGGTTAGACAGGGATAGATATCTTCAATAGTGCAATGCAATTACACAACTTACCAGCATCAACTTCAGTGACATCCTCAGGGGGATCTGCAGCCAGGAGAAGTTCTTCAATTTCACTTGTTGATGGAAGCTTCCGGCACTGTTGGATAACTTTTTTCTTAAATGTTGTCGGCCACCGCTCCAGAAGCTTTCCAGATGCCCCCTCTCCAAACATCAAAACAAAATCCTGTTCAATCTGTAGGGGAATATACATCAATACAATTAGCAAATTGGTATTTTTGTTCTCAAATCAGAGTATTTTACAATTGTGAAATTATGAAGTTACCAAGCCTTTCACATCTTTAAACCTCGGAAACTCCGACAACACATTGCTGGACAGTAGAGGGTCCAGAACCATGTTACGCCGCTGGGTAAATGTAAGCTTCATTTTCTTTTTCACCAAGTCTTCATCAGTAGTATGTTTCATGAGTGAAATTGCCTCCTTACACTCATCCTCACTCAGGTTTTTCTCTGGAAGGTACTGGAGCTCACGTCTGGCTGTCGGTCCTCCCTCAGTAGTTTTTCCAGGTCTTCCTTCTAAGAAATGTAATGAAGAAAACCACAAAGACACATTTACTGCTCAAACTGCCTCCAAATGAAGCCTTTCCCTGACTCTATTCCTCCTGCCTAGCATTGCCTCTGTTGCTCCTGCATATGGCACTCACACAAACCTTTGACTATGACACCCAGAGCGCTGCTGCCACCTGCTGGCTCAAAAAAACACTCTACAATCAACCCCCAACACAAATGATACAAAGGAAATTTGTGAAAACAACCAATTGATGTATTAATGTGTCAATGAGTTAAGCCTTAATTAAAACTGATCTGGATATTTGAATAGTCGAATACTACAATATTCTATAGCTGCCGCTTTATTGCACATTTTTGAATGCATCAAGTTACCTTCAAACGATGCTCGTCTGTCTCTAGCTGTGCTCCTTTGGATGGTTTTAATCCTCCAGGCCAGGTATCCAGATCCACTTTGACTGTCATAATAATGTTCCTTGAAAGACAATGAAATTCCAATGAACATTCACTCATAACATTTATTAATAGGATACAGAAGAGAACCATTACTCAATGCTACTTACATAGCCATTCTTTGAGAAAGGGTCACTGAGGGAAGGGAATAAGGTCACAATTCCTCTGGCATACATCTCTTTCACCTGCCTGGTAGGTGATGACCTAATAGAGGGAATCGTTTAACAGAATATGCAGTTTAGGTTTGAGTACATATACATCAAAACTCAATACACTGAGAGCACACAAGCTTAAAACCAGAGTCAGACAATCCAGGGGCAAGAAATCCAATATCCAGTTATATGAAGATGTTCTAGCCAAAGAGTTTTACTATATGGCAAACATTTGTGGTAAAACAGGACAGAACTTTGATTTCCTCAAATCTGGATTACCCTCTTCTGCTAATAATTTTCTATTTACCCATTTTTCTCTGTCATGTCCGCTACAAGCATATTAACCATCTTCCTTCTGGATTCATCTGTCAAGGACTTGGTGCGATTGTACTCATTCATTATGCGGTCTCCACCTGGTTTCCTTGCAAGGATGGACTCGACACACTTCAATCAAAGCACAACAACTCTGATTAATCGGAATACATTTGTTGATTAAAAAAAAAATATTGAAACAGTATATTCAGAAAACAGGGTAGTCACATGACAAGAATATTATTTAGCATAGAGAATCTTTGAGATGTGCTGAAGACTAAAAGGCAGCGGTCAGACTATCACTAATGCAAAGTCTGAGAAAATAATGCAAAACTGGATTGAAATGAATTGTGTAATATTGCAGCTTATCAAAACAATGCCTAATGAATGTGTGCTGTATTTTATTATAAGTGTATAACTTTGTTTGGGGCCAGGCACTGTATGTTAGAATAATACATAGACAATTATGTAAGAACTTACTTGTTTAGACTCTGAGTCGAGTCTCTGCCGTTTCCCGGCAGGAGTATCTGAGATAATGATAGTCTCCTGTGAATCTGACAAATCCAAAGATGGTGATCGGCAAGACTCTGGAGTGGTCACCACGGGTATAGTGTCTGATGAACTCTCAGTGGACGCAGAGTCTGGAGAAGGCACCACGGACACAGGTTCTGGCGATAGATGAACAAAAAAAAGGAAATATATATATTTTAGCGTAAGCACAATATCTCCAAGATCATCAACCCACATACCAATAAAACAGATAACAGATCAGATCAAACAAACCTCCATCATATTTGATAGTCAGCACCCCAACTGAAGGACTGGAAACAATATCCTCAAACACCTCCTCGTCCACTTCTGTCCCAGAGGAGTCCAGAATTGTAACACCTTCTCTCACAGGTGGAACTCCAAACTTTGCAAAGACTTAAGATACATGCACAAAAAACACTATTAATCAAACATTAAATCGAAATGGCCGTTTAGCCCAGTTACCTGTGCATTGAATGCAACATTTTTATCAATGTAGTAATTTACACCGTGCTCAGAGCCACGTACAGCCGGTCAGAGCTCCACTATTTACAGCCCAAAAAGTTTAAATGATTATTAGGCTACTAAAAAACGACATAGCGTTCCATGCATGGAATGAAAATAAATGATGGAACTAGCCCTTGACAATGGAATTGACAAAAAAGAAACATTTAAGTATTTAAAAAAACTGCATTGGAAACTATAAGTTATCTTTGGATGTCAAATTACTAACCTGCATTCAGGAAGTCTGTTAGATTTGGCTCTGCCAACTTAATAAACTTCTGAGAATCTCCCAGCCTCACTTTGAGGAGCATGTTTCCTGCAGAGACAAAAATATGTGAGTCAATGTGTAATACACAAAACATAACTATCAAATCTGTTAAAGTTGACAAGTATAAAAAGATCACCAACTCGTCGTGATCTTTTGCATTAACAACGCCACGTGACATCACATACCATATAATCCCATGGACCCGCGAAACAAGCAAGCAGTACAACAGCAGATGTTAGCATGTTAGCGATCCTCAGAGCTCATGCTAGCTCTGAGGATCGCTCCGACAGTGCGGGAACTCACCTGCCCATTGCTACATAACACCGTCATTCACATGTGAACAATGTGTAACTTTCTTCACACAGGCTTTCCCACATTAATGCTTGGAATATTAACTACACTATCCACAAGTTCCAGCATAACATCCTGCTACAAGCTTAATGCAAAATATACAGAATTTTCTCCAAAAGTATCGCCAGTTCGTCAGCAGCGTGATTTTTTTTTTGTATCTTACCGTGGCGTGGTAGTAACGTTAAGGCAGGACGCGGTGCCATGTTTTATAGTAGCCTTAACTACACAGAATAGCTTAACGCTAGCTGTTAGCTCCCTCGGGCGCCCCATAGTCCCAAGAGGCGCCCGAGGTGTGCGTCTTCTGAACGCACGTGGTGGAGGAGTATCTGTTCAGGCTGTCATGTCATGTGACCAATACACGATCGAATCCGGTCAATTTTTTTTTTCAAAATAAGAGGATAATATAGAGTAGACTCATACTAAAAAGCGACCCGGTTCGAATGTCCCAAGGCCCGGTTAGAGACCACTGACGTACCATACTTCATATTCATATTCATATTGCAAGCTTCGGGAGGGGTGGATCTTGAATAAAGACATCGTTGTCCAGACTATTTCATTAGCTTAGCAGAATGAATTCCATGATTAATGTTGCCCAACTAGTTAAACATGAGCAGATCTAAACCACTTCTTGTGGATGTTGGATTTGACAAGGGCAAGAGCTAGTTAGCTCAGAGCTACGCTAATAGAAAAGCTAACAATGTCCCGCCAGAAACAAACACACGTAGAACCGTAAATTTTCCACAGTAAAGGACTTGACTACACAATTAAAACGTGTCAGAATTTACATTTAACAGCAATTATCCCTAAAACTATTGCTAGCCACTAAAATATTTGCGCGGGTTAACATGTAGAGGCAATGCTAACCAAAATTAGCTAAAATTGTCATCTACCCATAGGACAGGTTTCACATTCAAATTGGGAAAATAAACCAAAGCTTAACTTCTATCAATGCAATTAAAATCAGTTAAATGAGAGATTTCAGGACAAACTTACCTCCGAGAGTTGCTGCGAAAAATGGCGCCGTGTCCTTGTGCTGCGTTCTGAGAAGTTTGAAAAGGGGGAGTGGCTTCCCAGAGTTCTCATAACACCAGGCTGTTTAACAACTTGAAGTTACTCTGACACTGATGGGCTTTTAACTCTATCCGCTGTTAATTGAACTCTGAAAGAGTTAATGAACTTTTACACTGTACATTTAACACTGCTGAATTTACTGTGTAGCGGAGGTTACCCAGCGATCAAACAGCAGCACTAAGTGGATATATCAACAACGGCTCAGTAACGGAATTTTGGAAGCATATATTGTGATATTGTGATATTAAAAAGGACTTTACCTGGAGCTGGTGACAAGGAGGTCTAAAACAAAAATAGAGACATTTTAAAGGGAACATTTTAAGAGCAGTTTCACAAATTATTAAGTTAGTCCTGGCTTCAGAAAGTATTAATAGTGAGATCTCCTTTCCAGACAATGGTTGATTTTTTTTATATACATTAAAAATATAACCAATAGTATATTTTCCTATTTGAAAGATTCAAGAAATAAACGTTTTTCTCCCCGTGTTGTACGACTGCATCAGTGCCAGGGCAGCTGTAAGGTCATGGTCCAAGAGAGTGAATAATGGAACTGTGGGATTGCCAAACATGAGTAACAAGAGAGAGAGAGAGAGACTTTATTATAGTGATCGTGGGTGAGTGAAGGAGGACAGAGAAAGTAAATGAGCAAATGATGTGCCACATTTTTTTTGTCATTATATTTCACAGCATCAATTATATATACAGATATTTGGAGATCATAGGTTGTGTTAATGTGACATCACAACATTCAAATGAGCCTGTAGTTTAACACTGTGGTAGGGGACAGCTGAAAAATATGATGGAACTCAACAACATGAATGCAGCTGTTTATCTGAGATGGTCCCTATTCTATTTGTATCAACAGATATGTATACATTTTTAATACACAATTCTGTTGGACTTTAAATTTGCTCATCATTTAAACAAAAAAATCTTGCTTTTTCTACTCTTACAACTCTACTAAGTCATCACATTTTGTATTTATTTTGTCAGTGTAATTTTGTTGTTCTTATTGTTATTGTATTACGCTTCCAAAGAAGTGAGATTACTGGTGTGACGACTGAATGATTGAATAATGAGGAAGAACAGATGTCATGAACCCGGACAAGTACAGGCTTTAAACATTACATAAGAGCGCTGCCTCGGCTTGTCACCGGAATATGTTTCTCTGCTCGGAAACAAACTCCGCCATCATCAAGTTTTGTTATATGGCTCTTAGAGAATACAGGGTTGCCACGATATGACAGAAATTCTGTAGTCAAAAAGTTAACAATGTTTGTTTTTAATTTTCTTAAATAAAAAGCACACAATATTTTGAGCAATATTGTCTCAGATGTGTGGTCAGTTCATACTGTGATAATACAGAAGAATAAATTCTATCGTGGAGGGACGAATACAGGTTATCTTCGCACACACTCAATTTCACTTGAGAGACTGTAAGAACGTCTAAGTATCATAAAGCACTAGAAAGTCAGTGTGGAGATTGTGGAAGACTTTATATGATTTTCCAGTCAATAATTTTGAATGAGCTAATAAGTAATTTGCAAGCCTCATTTACCTTCGGTCCTGCAGTTCCTTGTTGGACCAAAAGTTTATGAAAATATACAAAAAAATAGTATCCTATCTCATACTACACATAATCCTTGTGGCAAAATACATTCACTTTGTAACACAAAGAAATCCAACTTTCCACATGGAAAGAAAACCATTCAGCTAGTAATTTCTCAATTTGCTCTAACCAAATGGAGTTGACGCCCATAAAGCAGGTAGTCATGGATAAGGAACATCGTGTAGCATATCCCCAATCACTTCATTGTTTTGAAGAAATCCTTGAAATAAAAAACTATTAAAAAAACGATATTCGATTGCTGAAAAAATGCTAAAATAAATATAGTGAGTCATACTTTTACTTGTCATATACAGCATTTGTAGAAGTCTTATCCATTTAATATTCTAGCGTTGTTTTGATTGTCAATCTGAATCAGTAGCCAGTTGAAATGATCTAAAGTAATGTTAAGTTTTAAACAGAACTAATTAATAATTTTGAATGAGCCGATTAACAAGGAAGACCGGAATCTCCTCGTGCAATGCATGTAAAAATGTCAGCATATTTGGTGTGAGGAACTTAAGAATGTTGTAAATGTTGTATATGATTGATGTGTTGCTTAAGGTTTAGTTTTGAGTTAATGATGACACCAAGGTCTCTTCCAAAAGCCTTGGGCTTCAGACCAGTGCGAGACCGAGAGGAGAGAGTGTGATTGATGATACACATGCAAATCAGATATCTCAACTTTTATTGGCTCGTGAAATAAACAATGTGTCTATGTGAGTGGAACAATCTGGAGGAAATTTGACATCAACATCATTCCCTCCAACACAAACATACTTTTAAAATCATCTTTTGACAAAAGCATGTCTTAGGGTATGACCAGAGCCTGCGTTTTTGTAGGTTAGCGCAGAACACATCTTTAGAACTGCGGGAATACACAACAACAATGTAGCATCTGAAAGAAAAAGAAGAAGCTAGGGGTACTCGAGGACCTGTCACAGCAGCAGCTCAGGTGCTGTTTGGAAATCCTTGTGCAATAAACAATATCAGAAAAAACATGAATTATTATGTAGATAGATAGATGGATGGGTAGATAGATAATTTATTCTTCCCACTAGTAGCTGATACAAACAAAACAACAGGCAATTACTGTATATAACATTATGAATTGTCAAATCTGATAAATCACAAAACCCAGGGTAAAATCCCCTTAAACAATGTTCATCAGCTGTCGGCAGCTTGTGTTTGGCTTGTGATGAGGTCCTCTCTCTGTGAATTTTAAAACTGATGTGTTTTTTTTAATCACACAGCACCAAAAACATTAGTCTCATAAAACGAAAACATTGTATATGTTTTATCAAAAATGCTAGTTTCCACCATAGTTCCTGGACAGGTCCATTAAAGAATTACAATGAGACTGAGTTCAGATGCTTCAGGATGAATTACACAAATCTGATGAATGTGATTATGTGTACTACTGTTGTTTGTTTGTATGTTTACTACTTACCCAAGTTTATAGTCATTGCCAGACTCATCCATACGCCAATGACACTGTCGTCAATCTGTCAGGCCCCAAATTACCACCGAGTGGAAATGAATCAAAAAGAGGACTTTAATTCAAAAGTGGCTTAACTCAAAAGAAATCTGCTTACATGTTCTTTGGTACTCGTAATTCACTTCAATCATCAAACTTAAATATCCACTTAGAAAACAGTTCCCCAAGTAAAAGTGTAAGCACAATTAAATAGCTGGATGAATTGTTGGACTCTGAGCAACATTTTGAATCCCATATTGACTAGTTAAACAGACCTACACTTTCCTAATGCCTCTGTATCGATCATCCAATTGCTTCATTCAACAAATAAGAAAGAGAATAGTTTCTCAGGTAATCTTACCAATCATCGATCATTTAAACCCCCTAACGACTGGAATCATCTGCCTGCCCCTTTGAGGACAATAGCATCCTATGGACACTTTAGATTATCATTTCACACCCATTTTACTTTGTCTTTTTGTCCATACTGATACTATAATTTATGTACTTTGTACAAAGGGATTTCCATGAATTAATCAAATTTAATTGAATGTGAACTCATGTTAATCTATATGTCACTGAGAACACCTGATTTTTTTCTGTTCTGATGAAGATGTAATAGTGAATTATGTAATAAAAAGATGTTCATAAACCAGAAAGGCCTGGGACCATCTGTGTTTACCAGTATTAAGGTTGCAATTTGTGATGGACAATTTCTCCGCAAATGTAACATAATGTGATGTACTTTTCAGCACACTGTATGGTTTCCAAACACAGATGATCTAATCCATATTTATTCTACCCATGAGCAATGTTTGCTGTGATTGTTTTTTCATGCTCTTCCATGATGCAAGACGCATAAAACATGTACACAGTGTAAGTTTGGATGATTGCATAAGGAACTAGCATGACAGACATCATCACTGTATTTATTATGCAACGTATTGCCTCTGATACACTATATTTATGAATCATGTTTTGTACCATGCAATATTTATTACAAATGGCCATAAGTTTATCTCAAAGTGTGTTTGTTTCTCACAACCCATTATCCCTGCCCAGGTCCAAGTTGCAATTAATATAAAGAATAGTAAAATATGTAGAAACTCAAATCAAAACACATGACTGTACAATCCAATCAAAAATCAACTTCAAACAAACTTCACCTATGTTTAAAACTGGGGTACCTATTTTGTCATACCACAATACTATACAATACAATCCATCATGCATGTATTAACTTGCATGCAATATGTAACAGCAGAGAGTCAAAGAGGATCACTCTTGTGTCATGATGTCACAGCAATTAATACCTAGCAACTTATCCATAATGCATTGACACATACATGAAAAATATTGGCTCAGTTGGTGGAGGCCAGTGGCCTTTGGGTCTGAAGGTTGTGGGTTCAAGCCCACCATGAGACCTACTTCAAAACTCCCACTGCTGTCTGTTGTTGTGTTCTTGGGCAAGACACTTAACCCCACTTTGTCTGAAGCCCCCACTGAAAGATTTCCACTCCTGTGGACTCACCACCTGCAGGAGGATCAGTGAGGGGCGGGTGCGTGAATTAGGTGCAGCTCTGACTGCCAACCTCCGACCCAGAAATAGATTGAGGGGAAGAAGATGGATGGAAAATGCTTTGATTTAGTGGCACAAATAATCAAACATGTGTTGTACTGTATAGTTATGTCATATTAGCTAAAGCGTATTTACAAAGTGTGGTTTCATCAATTAAGGATCCCCATTAACAAATGTATGTACATCATTTACATTGAACTAAACATGGGGCGGCAGCATTCCATAAACAGTCTTCCTGAGAATGTGAAGCATGCTTCTACTCTGTCAATGTTCAAATCCAAGTTCCAAATTGTTATTCTTTAGCTTTAAATACAACTGAGAGCCAATCAACTCACAGTTCAAAGTGTCAACTAGTGACTCACAGGGTTCTTTTTCACAAGTGTGTATTAGACAATTAATTTGTCTAAGCTACTTTTACAAGACTCATTCTGTTAGACAAATTCTGTTGGACAAATTTATGGAATATATGGGGCTAAGTGGATAGCACTCTCGCCTCTCAGCAAGAAGGTCCTGGCTTCGAATCCCGGTCTGAACAGGGTCTTTCTGAGTGGAGTTTGCATGTTCTCCCCGTGCCTGTGTAGGTTTCCTCCGGGTACTCCGGATTCCCCTATCACTAAAAACATGCTCACTAGGTTAAATCCTTCAGCTCCGGTAGTCCTGACCAAGCCGAGCATCAACATCTGGAGATGGGTTCCCGGGCGCTGTACTGCAACCACTGCTCCTGACGTAAGTCTTTGCGGCATCAGGATGGGGATTAATAAAGTGCACCTTTACCTTTACCTTAATATTCATAACTAATAGTAACCCAGCTTTAATGTAATGACCATTCTAGGAAAAGTTTGTTCTACATTAAACATGGATGAAAATTCACATAACATAACACAGAAACATCTCTCAGAACAGAGAGCATACACGATGTTTGGTCCAGCTGCACATTTGGGCTGGATCCAAAAGCAGGATAGTCACTGACACATTATAAGTCGCTGTAGGCAGAAGCTTGAGTTGAAATCTGACCTGATTTCTGCGAGACTTTGGCCTTCTGTGACTGGGCTGCCTACTTATCTGTGTTCCTGAGGCGCAGTGATCTCACCAAGAGGAAGAAGAGAGACTCCTGCTCCCAAATACCACCTCTGGGGCATCAGCCGGCACTGTATGTGGGACATTCTTTCACTCCATTGTTATGCAAGCTGCCGACATGTCACCAACTCATTATTTTGGTCCTATATACTGTCCCTGTTCAACTTTGAGACGGAAAATATTTAGCACTAATGTTGAAAGACTATTTAAACTTGGGGTGCATTGACTGATCAACAAGCACAAACAAATGACTGTGATAGTTAAAGGTGTGGTACCTTGCTTGATATGTTATTACAATAAAATGTTATCTTTTGTAAACTTCTAAGAAAGAGTCCTTTAAGTCAATGCTTTTAGACGAGAGCTGATCTAAAGATGTGACAGAGGCCAATAATGCATTCATCTGAAAACTAGTCACAGAATCATTTAGTGTTTTGTAGTTTGAGCGTTACTGCAACTTTAATTGCATAATGTAATCAAATCAAAATGGAATTTATTCTTTTAAAATGTTATAATATATCTTCATATTACTTGAAAATTGGAATCAATATTATTTTGACCAGTCAACTCATTTAAATTATAACCACTGACTATTCTATGTTAATCATTACTGACCGTCCAAATTCATATGTCCCCTATACCCCTGATTGAGAAGCACTAATATGATTCACTCTCCTCTACCCACATCTGACCTCATTATATCCTCATGGTGGAGGTTTTTTCCTCGGGGCAGATGTGGCACTGGTTGTGAGGAAACTGCCATCTCACTCTCTAAACACTGCATATTTCTGTGGTGTCATTATGCAAGACAGTGTCACCTGTATTCTGAAATGGAGAGAGCTAACCATCCTTGATCTGAAATATTGTTGGCTTAAATCAGTGAATGAATAGCCTTGTTGAATTTCAAACTAAAAGTACAAATCATTGGTTTGTTGTTACTTTGCATCATGTCTTTATACAGATGTTTGCAACTCAAAAGCCTCAATTTGTGTATATTGTGTTTTCTGTTTAAGGGAAATGATCTACAGGCAAACCCAGTTTAAGCAAAAGACACAAGAAAATACAACCACAAAGTAAGCTACCATGCCTACGTTTGTGTTTTATAAATATAAAAAAATCCTTTAAGAAAGATAATTGTAAAAGAGACACGTTGTGAACAAATTAGACACCACATGCTTCATTAAAGCATGCTATCTTTGTATTCTTTGTATTCAACAGTATTTGAATGGATTGGCTGAGTGAGGTTGGGCTTCTGTCTGATAAAGTTAAAGATGTGACAGAAGATAGAAAACACATACATTTGAACACTGGTGATAAGCTGTTTGAGAGAGAGGAGCTAGTGATGGATTGTTAACACTCAAACTCCGAGAGAAGTCAATTTGAATTTTAGTTTTGAAACATATTTACTCATTTCATATACATTTGTGGTTCTTCTAACTTGTTTGACTTTTTCTGATTGTATATGTAGTTTATTTCTCTGTCATTGTTTTTTTGAAATTCTCTTTTACTTTTGAAATGAGGGTAGTTTCTCCAAGGTGAAATATCAGCTTGGTTTTCTACCATAACAGGGTGAGGGCTATTTACCATAGCAACACACTCTGTACTTACTAGCAGTCAGAAATTGGTCATATACCAAAAGTGAGTGGAGGTAAAACGCTTGTAAACTAAAAAAAAATTTCAGATAATGTCTCAGAATTCTACAAAGGCCCCGTTTATACGGAGGTGTTGCCACAATAAAACGGTAGAGTTGGGAATCAGTTTGGCCTTCCGTTTACATTAACACAGTGTTTCAAGGGGGTAAAACGCATGCGTTAAGATCCAGCCTACAGAGTTGAACAGAACATATATGCTCCTCAGGGGGCTGTTTCAAAGCCATGTGAAGAAAAAGGTGTGAATTCTCTGCTGCTATGACCTCCACTTCCCAGCCCGTAAATTTGGACATGCGCAGTAGCCGAGAACAAATGTAAACAATAATGGCGGCTGGATCTCACTTCTCTATAATAACTATGATAAACTACTCATAATCCACATCTCCATTCTGAATATCCAGCCCACTGGAGAATTAGTATGGGCCGTCATGTGTTTGCAGATTTTGCCTCTTCCTCAGCCTCTGTTCTGCTGCTTCAAAGCCCAGGTACCCACAACCCCCTGGGGTGCCTCCATTGAACGAGCCAAAGGAAACCACAGATGCCAAAATTGTATAAAAAAATACAGTGTAGAATACATATTTTATTCAGATTATATTTTAATGCCACTTGTTGCATGAAATCTCTTAGAATGACATTTCACACTGTGGTGTAGGATTTTAAAAGATATGATTTTATTTTTGACTGTTATTCTTGGGATTTTATTTTAAATTGTACACAAAAAGTAACTGCACTGCAATAAATGATAAAGTATGAGGTAATAAATGTTTGAATTGATTAGTTTTTATGTTATTTTGAGTGCATTCTGACGATCAAGATTTGCCAATGGAACAAGCTATTTAGTCTTTTTTTCTATACATTTCTTGTATATTTTTAAAACAAGATCATTTTTCTTTGTCCCATTTGTAAATATTGTTTTAAGAAAGTCAAAATGTGAAATCAAGAGATATTTTTTTACAAATTCAAGCAATTTTTGGCTCAGTTTGTATCACTTTTTGCAGTGTGTGAAATCATGACAGTTTTACTTATCTTCCGTATACAGGAAATATGGTTCAGCGCTAATCGCTGTTGAGGCGTGGGGATATTGGAGGCTTCAATGCCACAGTGGTGACCTGTTCTCTTAACCATTCATCTTCACATTATAAAGACAATTTTGCAAATAAAATCAAAAATCGGATTATCTTTTTGGCCATGATTTAGCTGGGATGGGAAAGGTGAAATGTAATATTCACAACATCACTGTTCCCAGATTTGATTGTGTCGAATCTTAGTGAGACTGAAAAAATGAAGCTATTTATCGATTATACAGGATGGTTATTATAGATCTTGAAACTTCTCAAGTAGAAGGTAGGGAGGTAGAACGGTGTCTGGTGTGAAATATTTTCTAGATTTGGAATTTCCCAATTACCTAAGAATACATCTGGTTTGGCTTAGTTGATACATTTGGAACAAAAGTTTGGCCAATCACAAGGATGGATCTGCACTGGGCAGCTCTGAGAGTAAATACAATAAAACATGGCGATGCTGACAAGTAGAACTGTCCCAACTATTTTTGCAAAAGCATGTAGAAGAAAGAAAGCTCTGCACATTATGAGCCAAGTTTTTGTTTCTACATAAAGGTTCCAGGCTGCAAGTACAGATGAAATCTAGCTTGTATGTTTTATACTGAAGTTTATTAGCGTGTATTGTCCTTATCGAATAAACTAATAAATAGATATATTATCAGTTACTTCTGGCCACCCTGAAAAGTCCATGTTCCAGCGTCTTCCCTCTAGGAGAAGATATAGTTATTTTAGGTGCAGGACACTGGGTGCACACTTTTGCAAATGCATCCCAAAGTAATTGTTTAATAGCAAATGGCAAACTAATTTGAATCTGAATAAAAAAGTTAATGGTAAGCTATGGCATAGTATTGTGTAGTATTCAGGATTGTTTATTTATTTCGAGTTTAATGTACATCAAACACTAAATATCATTATGTCACTACATAAAATTCAAGAATAGAACAAAATTGTAGAATAAATTCATAGAATTTATAAATCAAGCAGATAATTCCTAAACAATTACATATTATAATATTGTATATTATTCAATTTCGAAAAAGAGCTCATGAAGTAGGATCTTTCTTTTTGAAATATAATTAAGAGACAATGAACTGTCCTCAGAATGCATATAAGGAGATCAAAAGTCCTGATACGGTAAAGCTTAGAGTGTTCTTTTTGACGGAGATGGGTTAAACACACATCTGAGGGTCTCGGGACAGAAAATGGTTGAAAAAGTCCTCCTCCTCCTCTCAAACTGCTTTCATCTCTAGATTCGCTGTGACCACTTCAAACATTCCAAGTCTGGTGGAAAAGGCAGCATCTAGTGGGAGCCTTCCAGATGTCAGCACACACAGCGATTACACGCGGCCCTGACATTGAGAGGAGGGGTTTAAACCGCGATACAAACATATTCATGGAGAAAGTCCCCCGCAGGGCTCTGGCCACCCCACTGCTCCACCGCCAATCTGCTCTTCATTGGGCCGGAAAAATGGCTTTCCTCTCCCCTCTCCACAGTCTGCCATCATAGGAACTGTCTCTGCACATAATCAAGTCATATCATAATGTGTCTGCAGCTGCCTGGACTCCCACAGCGCCACGGGCCACGCCGCCGCCCCACAGAGGCGCAAGAAACCCTCTAATGTGATTCAAGAAAAGGGGTAGAATATATTTATGGTTTATCTAATGAATGTTTCCAAATGTAGAGCAAGTTCAAGCCAAATTAAAAGACCATATTTTAAAATGTTGCTGAGCAGTGAGAATGACTAGTCCAACATTTCAAATGAATCGTTTCAAGGGAATTGGACAGTTTATTACAATAATGTAAAATGAAACCAATCGCTAATTTACTTTTGTTCACTCTGAAATTTCAGTTTCTTTATAAATGTTTTCATGTCTGTAACAGTTGGTGTTTGGAAATGAAACCGTAAAAAGGACCAATGGCTCCTATGTGTTTGTTATTATTGCATTTCCTGTTTTCGAATTTTTTGATTCTCTAGTCTGTTGTTGACAAATCCACAATTTTGCAAAGTGCGACGACTGCTATTGTAATATAAGGGCAATGCAAACATGAGGGGGCTGGTGCTCTGTGGATTGGGTGCAGCTCTGACTGCAAACTCCCCGACCCAGAAATGGATAAAGGAGAAGAAGATGGATTGATGGATGGATGGATCCTTACTGGTGGAGTTACCAATGGGAGGGATCATAGATGCTTAATTGCATTGTATAACAGATGATCAAGTTACTGACTACACATTTAATGGTCGACTGAATGCTTTACAGATATACCAAGTCCAAGATTATTCCTGAT
Source organism: Knipowitschia caucasica (assembly GCA_964034765.1). Classification (NCBI taxonomy): domain Eukaryota; kingdom Metazoa; phylum Chordata; class Actinopteri; order Gobiiformes; family Gobiidae; genus Knipowitschia; species Knipowitschia caucasica. The sequence goes on from OZ035843.1 coordinate 8,490,066, forward strand.
ATCCTTACACATGTCCTTATTCTGTTTACATTGTTGACTGTTGATTATTCCATAATCCAGGATGTCCATTTGTAGTTTGTTTAGTGTGCTTTTGTGTCCTTGTTCTTTATTATTTTGTTTGATTGTTTCGAGTTTGGAGGGTGCCCATAAACCTTTATGTAAGCCCACTCTTTTTATGCAGATTTGATACTGGTCAAATAAATAAATCAATACAATATCTCACATCCATATTATTTCATTTGGTTGACTTTAAACAGTGTTTATTACAGAGAAGCATACTTGCCAATTGTCTGCAAATCCAATGATCAATAATAAGACATACGACAATCTCTAATTGACATCGAGAGCTGCTTATATCTACCTTATAACTGATCTACGTTGCCACAAAACACTTTACATTTACATTTCTCCAATGCATTGCAATGTTAGAGTAGCTTGGCAAAGACAATAATAAGTCGCATTCTGGAGTTGAGACTAATTCTGACATGAGTTTATTTTGGTGTAACTAACCACTTCACCTTAAATAGTATCTCTCTCCAAATATCTGCATAATTATTCCCCATCTCTGTGCTCACGTACCCCCGTGTGCATGTGTTGGGCGGCGAAATGAATTTGTCATCAGGTCTAAAGCTTTTTGGCAGGCTATCCCAGAGCCAGCCCAGGGTCTTCTGAAGTGGGAGCGTCTTCCCTGCTGCTCCGCGCCTCAGTGTCCGGGGATTAAATTTATGGTTGCCGTCAAAGCTGTCTGACAGGCCTTAAAGCAAGAACAGCTCTCCCAGCTTGCTCTTCTATCTTCTCCCCTGAGGAATAAAAAAGATGAGGCCTCTTTTTTTATTGGCAGGAGGCGAGTGCGTGGTGTCCTGGTGCTTTGGCATAATGTGGCACGGGGTTTAGGTGATGCGCATGCCATGACTCACTCCTTCTTTTCGCGCGAAGGAAAAATGGGCAAGCTTCCATCATCGCGAGCTGATACTTTGCTAATTGTAAGTGTGTGATATGTCTTCATCTCATGCCACAACCAGCGACTGCTCAAGCTACTGCATAAGTGTTTTGGGAGTTTGGGTTTGAATTTGAAGTAATTGCATTGTGGAAATTGGTAGTGCCATATGAACCAACTCAAGCACAGGGACTTGCCTCCTGCTGGTGGCCAGATTCAGCACAAAACAAGAGGAGGCTGCATTTCAGATTTATGCAGCTAATATCTGGAACAATCTTCTGTTCCAGATTTTACCTGTTCCTGTTCTATTTATTCTTTCCATAATCATCGTGAAGAATAAAACATTAAAACTGGAAAACCTTTTTTTGTTCCACACGTTCATAATGTTTTACAGGAGTTTTTTTTCAACTCTTGTAAAACATTATGAACAAGTCAGACCACGAAATGCAGCCCTAAAACACTGTTGTGTACTTATAAAAAAGAGCCCTGTGAGTCACCATTTGACGCTTTGAGCTGATTGGCAGAGTGAGGGTGGTACTCTCTTTTTCATGTCTGAATAAGCCAAAGATGTGACAGAGCCCAAAAATGAATGCATTTAGAAATTAGTGATAGAGCCATTCTTCTGTATAGAAGTTAGGTACCCCAGCTTTAAGAAACTAACCAAGTCTATAACACTAATGTTTGAGCCAAATAAGTGAGTGGTCGGAGGGGCGAGGATTAAACTTTTTGTTTCATCCAATTCGTTTTCAAACAATGTACGGATATTTATTGTTTCTATTGTTTCTATTTTCTGTAAATGTGTTTGTATAGTTAGTGCATGTTTTAAATAAAGATATACGTGAAATAAATTAATATTCAAAAAGATTAATAAACAGGTTTAAAATATGGTTAAGATCTTGAGGTTATTATTCACTTTATCATTGAAGAAACACAATGTATGGGTGGACATTTTTACTACTGGATCCAGCATTCAAATGTTTGTCAGTAACTCCGACAATGGAAACATTGCTAGACAGTTTTGTTTTACTGTATAATAGTCTGAGTTAATTAAAAGATCACATCCGTCAAATATTAAACTTTTACTCTGACCTCATTCATTTTTGAGCACCAACTAGACACCCACTTTCGATTCTTTACCTTGACACAAAAGCCACCCTATCTCTCATATGTTTTTAAACTTCCCAGAGAGAAAACACATTTGTTTTCACAATAAACTTTTAAAACCCCAAAGTTATGTTATGCACTTAATAAAAAGCCCTGTCTCGCCTGGCGGTTCATGGCATTTTTCTGGCTTTTACTTCTCAAGGTGAGCGCCCAATAGAAAGTCTTCGCTGCACTTCTTAAAGCTATTGATTTCTCCCGCTCCCCGTCTCCAGCTTTGCCCCAATTATGTACAAACACAAGGATTTCCATGCGCTGCTCGGAGACCACTTGTCTAGCTCTGCTTTAGATGCCTGGCCATGGAAACCAACCTTGGGAAAATGTTTGTTGGGAGGGTTAATGAATTTAGATCAGTGTTTGCCGAAAAAACAGCCATCCACCGCGCCGGGCCTTGAAGTGTACGGGGTTTGGAGGTTAGAGAGGAGGTCGAGCTTGTGACAATGCGCCTGATTAGAACAGCAAACAGCACAGACTGAGCGGGACTGTCTCAGAGCCAGCGCTGGCAAAGGGAGAGCCCAACGCACAATGGAGCAAGAGCTGAAGGTACATACGCGACAATGGGACCACGTGATGCGGTAAGAATGGCTCTTGAAATATGTAGATCCAAGGCCGTCATATATTTAATTAGATGAAATAAAAGCGAATGGACAGGCTATCAAAATCTCTGTAAAAACAGTTGTTGGGATCTCACCATGTCTTTTTTTATGAAGGATTAATCTGGATGTATCTCTGCGTGTAAAGGCCATGGGAATTTGCAATGTGGGAGGTATGAGAAGAGGCTTTCCCCCTGTGTGCTTCTTGTAAATGGAATTCTCTGCTCTGATAACAAATATGCACTAATAATAAGAGCGAACAAAAAACTCATCTTTCGGCACTCTCGTTATTCTTTCATTTTTATTTTGTGATTGGGTTTGTAGCCCTGAATTTACAAGAAGAAATGTTTGGACATTTAGTATAATTGATAAATAGTGGTCATCTCACCCCCATAGAACATTTTTGTTATTGAAATTCCTGCGTTTGTTATTATTCGCTGATCTGTTGTTAGTGAATTGACCACTTTGTAAAATCATATATTCAAAAATATATTTAATTGAAAAGAATTCAACAGATCCTTTTTTGCCATGTATGTAGTTCACCGTGGCCTCAATAATTCAAAAAAATTGCTTTTCTAATATATTGTTTTTGCACAAGAATTTCTATGATACATTTGTCTCGTTGAAATCTCATATTCAATAACTGAACATGGCTGACCTCTGCACACAGGGCGCAGAGCCACTGGCGTCTGTTGTGAAATCTCCCTTTTGGTTTATAACTCCAGAAGGAGCGCTCACTCTGCAGCTGTGAAATCGGTGAAAGATACAGGACACTTGTTTGGCCGAGGAAGCAGATTTTATAATGTATCAGTTTATACAGAAAGGAAGAAAATGCATTGACAAGTGCTGTGAACCAGACTCCATGCAGTGCCGTTCTCCAATATCAGAATTTCTGTTTGGAATTTTGAACACACATTAGTGGTTACAGAAAATGTTTCAATATAATACATTGCTTGGTGATGTTAACCTTCCATATCACAGAATGACTTAAAGTTGCATTTGAGTTTGACAAGCCAAAGCAGTAAGTCCTAAACCTTTGTCGACCTGGGAAGACAGAATTGTGTCAAAATATAAGGGTTAGGTGTATGCATCCAGTAGTCTACGGCCAGCAAATCATCCATGTGGAGTAATATGAACATTTTTAAACAAATGTGTTTAAATTTGTTTAATGAGGAAGGACCCAAAGCGAGCAGCGCAAAATAGAAGAAAATTAAGTCCAATAGTAAAGACAGAGAAACAAGAGACAACCAATTTGTCAACATTGAACCAGATAAAAATATTAACAAAAAATCAACACCATGAAGAAAACTTTAAAAAGGAAGCCCACGCTGTGACGGTAATAGCTTGACTCTTGTTACACTGAAACGTTATTATGCAGAGTATTGACCCTCTTGCTACTTGTGCATGTTTAAAAACCTTTATATAACTTTCATAATAGACGTCATTGAGAGGCGTGTTAAATGTCGAGTTGTTTCGATGTGCCAGCCCATTTAGCTCTGAGTGTAGGGAAGAAACAATGATGTAGTTATTAGTAGTAATAAAAAATACGCTATTGTGATAAAAGGCTGCATTATATTTTATCAGTAGAAGAAATCATCATTATTTAATATCAGTTGTGTTAATTTTCTCTCTAGATGGATGTACAAGCCACATTTAAGCAACATTTAATTCACTGTCTCTCCTTCATGGTCAAAATACTACTAAAAAAGATGATTTATTCACCCCTCAAAGTTAAGTTTAATAGCGCATAGTGCAAATAACTCCACCTCACCTGCTTGTCATGCACAGGTCCATCCACAGCTTCATTGCACACTTACACCGGATAAATAGCGTTTCCTGGGGAATAATCCACCACTTATACAAGGTTTGGGATAGCAATTTGTGCCCATCATGCAACAGTAATTCATAATGGCACCCCTGGAAATGCTGCTTGTGCTTTCATTTGCATTGCTAACTCCTCTCTGGACCGTGCTAACGTGGCTGAGCAGGGCGAGACATGGGGGCTAATTGCACAGAGGTGGCCAGTGGCGACATAAGAGGCTGTAATTGGAAGGGGGACATTTGCATAAAGCAGTTCTCAGTGGTGTCTGAGAGCTGTTGGGCATTTGGAGATGATTTTACTGTCAACATTGTCCAGACTTCGTTCAAATGTCAAACCTCTCCATAGGCCTCACTTTGGGTATTGCTCAAAATGACAGCTGTTTTTGGTATAATTGTATTCTCAGTCCTGATTTGTGTAACATCATTCTCAATCAAATCGAGAGAAGAAATTATGCGTTTATTTCCTGATGAATACTCTACCACACACTGCAAAAAATATGGAGGTAATAATGGCTGAATGCGCTGCTTTGTATTTTGATTTGAGTGCATTATTTTGCTTTATTTTTTTAATTCCAAGGGAGACATTTCTTGCATTTTTTAACAAAAAGATCTTGTTTGCTTGTCCTATTTCCATATCTTGTTAAGAAGGTGTTCAAAATAAGATACATTTAGCAAAATCTTAGCATTAGTTGAATCATTTTTCATTACGCTTTGCACTGCAGGTGTGCGCTTTTGCCATGGTTTTCAGAATCACTTGGAGATTCAACAACACAAAAATCCCACTATACGAGCATAAATCCCCGCTCCCATCTCTGTGTGGAGTGAGAGGACAAGTGCCCAAAAAATAACAATTGTAAACCGCTTTGTGACTCTGGTCTGTGAAAGGCGGTATATAAATAAAGCTTACTTACTTACTTAAATGGAGAGGCATCATTACAGTGGCTTCTCCCCCCTGCTCTCCTATTTTCTGCTCTACTCTGCTCTCCTTTCTGTTACCCTCTCCTCTGCTTTTCTCTCCTCTGCTCTCCTCGGCTCCCCTCTCTCTCCACTGCTTTCCTCTCCTTTCTGCTCTCTTCTACTCTGCTCCGCTCTCATCTACCCTCCTCTCCCATCTTCTCTGCTCCCCTCTCTCTCCACTGCTTTCTTCTCTTCTGCTCTGATCTATTCTGCTTTCCCCTGCTCCCCTTTCTCCTCTTCTCTGCTTCCTCGCACCGCTCTCCTCTCCCATCTCCTCTGCTCCCCTCTCTCTCCTCTGCTCCCCTCTCCCTCCTCAGCTTTCCTTTCCTCTCCCATCTCCTATGCTCTCCTCTCCCCTATCTTCTCCTCCGCTCTCATCTACTGTTCTCAGCCATCTCCTCTGCTTTCCTCTCTTCTGCTCTCCTCTATTCTGCTCTCCTCTGCTCCTCTCTCTCATCTTCTCTACTTCCCTCTCATCTGCTTCCCTCTCCTCTGCTCCGCTCTCCCATCTCCTCCGCTCGCTTCTCTCTCCTCTGCTTTCCTCTCTTCTGCTCACCTCTATTCTGTTCCCCTCTGCTCTCCTCTCCTCCCCTCTCTCCTCTTCTCTGCTTCCCGCTCCTCTGCTCCCCTCTCTCTCCTCTGCTTACCTTTTCTCTCCCCTCTCTGCTCTCCTCTACTCTGCTCCCCTCTCCTCTCGTCCCCACCCTCTCCTCTCTCTCCTCTGCTTCCCTCTCCTCTATTTTCCTCTCCTCTGCTCACCTCTATTCTGAGCTCCTCTGCTCTCCTCTCCCCTCTCCTCCCCTCTCCTCTCCATTCCTGTCCCTCCTCTTCTCTGCTCTCCGCTATCATCTGCTCTCCTCTCCCCTCTCCTTCCCTCCCCTCCCCTCTCCTCTCCACCCCTCTCCTTTCCTTTCCTCTCCTCTGCTCTTGGCCCTCGCACTGCTGTTTTCTGGACACAATGCAGCAGTCGTCCCGAGCGGTGCCCCCTCCTCTGAACAATATGTCTGTTGTGTTTCCCCAGCAGTGAGCAGTGGTCCTGGGAGACACGAGGCAGCTGTGGTGGGACCGGGGGACCAGGGAGGACTCAGGGAGGAGGGGGCTTACAGAGGCTACAGAGGGATAAATTTTACCACACTATTGAATGAACTATTGTGAATCACCTACTGGTCATGTGCATGTTGTTTCATAATTGTGTTCCATGTTAGACAAAGGTTATTGGTATTAAATGTAACTTTTCTATTTTCACTGTTTACTGATCAATATTGTAAACCCAAAAAGGACATTATACATTAAAGATTTGGAGTGTGAGTATGTGAAACAGTAATTAGGACTAGCACTAACCTTAGCATAATATTCAAACTAGCATGCAACAGTATCCATATCCATATTATTACTTTTTTATTTCTGGGTATTCCTTTCAGTCTCTTCTGGTCCCTCGCTCTTGAAACGTCTTCATCTATCTCTTGTTTTCCCCAAGCATGTATGGCCTCTGTCACACCTTTAGATTGGCTTTGTCAGGCATGCAGAAAAGTAAAACACTTGACACACAGGGCTTTCTTACAAGTAATTTGTGGTCGGATTTGCCTGTGATTTTTCTTTTACAAGACTAGTTGGGACAAACAATAGAACGAGGGAATAAAATAATAAAGATAAGGCTACTTATGTTCTTGTTTTTATATAACAAGAACATAAAAGCAGGTCTAAGGGCAATTCCGGTTTGGGGAGCTCGCTTGTTATCACTTTTGCAAGACACATTTACACAAGTCAAAATGGGAAAATGTAAAATATTTGTTTAAAATTGAATCAGAAGATTAAAAAATATGTATATATTTTTTTGTCTCAATTATTAACTAAAGATTATCAAATGGAATAGGCAAGGCAAGGCAAGGCAAGTTTATTTATATAGCACAATTCATACACAAGGCAATTCAAAGTGCTGAACAAAACAAGAAAGCATTAAAATCATAAATTATCACAGAACATTAAAAAGAAAGATAAAATATAAAATCCCTCAGTTGTATGCACAGTTAAACAGAACTGTCTTTAACCTGGTTTTAAACATTGTCAGAGAGGAGGCCTGTCTCACATCTTCAGGAAGACTGTTCCAGATTTTAGCAGCATGAATCTGAAAAGCAGCCTCCCCATGTTTAGTTCTGTATATATACCAGGCTTCATGAATTGTGCATTTGATTAACTAAATAACTAACTAAGATGGAAGTAACATGGTTCCAAAACCTTCTGATGACTCAAGTACATAAATTCAACCCAAACAAATGTGTTTTAAATGTTTCAATGCTGATATTTACAATTGTTGCTCGTTTCTAATTATTCCCCATTATCCCAAACCTGCATGTTTGGGTAACTACGCCTCTTGCTTCGCCTGCATGTGTTGCATTGTGGGAACCCTTTCACACAACCCACCTCTCTCCTCCCCCATCTTTTCTGACTTTTGGGTGAAAAAAGACCAACGCGACCAAGATTTGCAATGCAGATCAAGTCCAGAAGAAGCCGGAGGAGAAAAAAAAAAAAATCCTTGCCCTGGGAATCAATGGCCCTGTATCAACGCCCTGCACTTTCTGATTCCTGACCCCTGGACCTCGCACCCAACACAAACCAGTATTGTCTCTCGACGGGCCTCAACTTTTGTCCTTCTTTTGCCTATTACCCCACCAAAGATGCCACATTAGCCCAAAGAAAATCCACAAGTCAGGGTCCCCGCCATTGAAAGCCGACGCAGTAACTGTCATTTAGAGATGTGCTTAGCAGGTTTGAGGGCGCCACATAATGGGATGAATAGAAAAAGCAGTGTGAGAACAGCCAGGGTTAACCCAATGGGAGAGCAGTCTGCGTTTGGGAAACATTTAACCCTCGTGGGCTTTGTCATAATATCCCAATTTGTGTCCGAAATCTGGTTAGAGCGATACGGTAAATCAGAGAAAGAAAAGCAGGACTGTCAGGTGACAAGAGAGAGCTACAAAGAACAACGTAGTCTACACTTTGGATAAACTGTGGGAGTGCACATAATATACAACAAATAATAACAATAAGCCATTAAAAGTAGAGTTCACTTTCCACTAAATGGTACTTAAATTGTTGTTTGGTGATGGGTCTTTGCATATACAGTCACATTCACATCATTAGAAATCCTCTCACAATGCCAGTGTACATATAATTCATAATCCTTGCACTGCTCCACCTTTTCTAAATGCAGCCAATGTTCTTTTAAAAGTCCCTTTGATTCTGAGCCCGAGTGATCAGTGGAACCTCCTCATTACTTTTGCATGAAGCCTGTAAGAACAAACAGCTCCATCAGTGGCTTAAATCAAGCTGTCATTAGCAAATCACAGGCCGTCTCCAATCTTTCATGTCCATAAGGCGACATCAGCGGACTTCTGATGGAGCTCTCTCTCCATTCACCAGTTTATATTCTGAATAATTGAAAAAACCCCATTGTGAATCAACAGCATGACAGACCATCTGAGCTGCTACTCTGTTATTTCTGACCTCCCCTGATTCTGAATGTGATTTGTCACCTGTATGTGGCCCATCCTGTTAGGCCTTATGGCTCTGTCAGGACGAACACATACAGTATATATAATCATTCATGTATATATATATATATGTATATGTATATACTTGTGCGTACGTATATATTGTGAACCCCAACTATTTTATCAGGAGTCAGATTTAAGTGTTTATCAAATCATGGATATGGTCCAAAGGGGTCTGATCCCCAATTGAGCATATAGTCAATTCTTTTGTCTCTGATAAGTGTGGGCAAATGTCTTGAAAAGGACTAAATCTAGGACAGTTCTTGCCAATGAACTTTACCTTCCATTCATTATTTAAGCCTGTCTGCACACAAAACGATGCTTTTAAAACATAAACTAAGGACCATTTTGGACAGGCACAACTTCTTAATAAGGCCCTCTGACCTCATGTTGCTTGCTCAGTACTTTCCTTTCGCTTTGCCACAGGAAACTCCACAGTTGCCGATGGTTACACAAACAAATTAAGGCCTAATGAGGCAAACTAATCCTGGATAAAAGCACTCGGGGCGTACTTGAGGTGAGTGAAGAGTGCTTCATGTTAGAGCTACAGGCCTGGTCTGGAGTTTTCATGTTGGGGATATGTTGAAGTGGAAGCCTCTAAGGACAGTCATTTGTTTACACAGCCTCAAACAGTTTATTCTGCTGAAGATTGAGTCATTTTTCAGTCCATATTTTGAAAATGCAGTAACAGGGAGGTATGTCAGCAGACCATTGCAGGTGCCACTGCTGGCCAGATCTTTCTGTGTGGAGTATTTTTTTTTTCTCCCTGAGTTTGGACAGGTTTTGTTTCCCAACTAGATGGTCCTGGATTGAAGTCCATGCAACTCCAGGCCTGTGTGAAGTTTGCATATTCTCCTCATGTCTGTGTCTGTGTTTCCTCCAGGTATACTCCAGTTTCCTCTACCACGAAAATACATGCATTGAATGTATTGAGTGTTGGCAGTCTCGCTTCTGTCATCATTGCGTGTGGATATAATAGAAATTACTGGTACACTGACTGTGTTTAAATAGGTATGTCATCTTTATTTGTGTCTCTGGTCTGTGAAAGCTGCTATACAACGTGCTTTACAATTGTCTTAGCTCTATGTCTAGAAGATACGCTAAGAAAATTACTCATTTACTTACTTAACCCTTTTTATGTATTAATATATTTGTTAAAAGTTTTGCCTGTGGATATAAACCCAATATTCATACCAATTTGTATGAAACTCTACTGTGTAAGAGTTAGCATCAGTCCATTTGTTTCTGCACCTTCCAACCACAACATTAACAATGTGAGTCATTACCTCTGACTTCTCCCTAATGGCCCGAGACTCAAATGCAAAACCTGTGTCATTCAGCTGCTCAGGCCAAATTAGTCGGAATACGCACAAATAGCCAAGCAGCGACTCTTATGGAAAGCAGTGCAGCTATTTCCAACCATTAACGACTGGGTTTGAAGCAGGCGGCACTTGACCTCTGGGGTGAGAGGGGGGAGGCTCTATACTCTCCAGAATTTCAATACAAAGTGAAAAGTTTAGAATATGCATGTTAGTCTGGTCTGGACTATGGGATGGAGAGAGAGGGCTGTCCTGAGTCCCATTGGAAGCAGACCACACGGAGCCAGTGACCCCTGAACCCCCCCATACGCACTGATGGAGGTCGGATGATGGTCATTTTAAAGCAGTGAGTGCAATGGCCAAATCTGCAACCCAACATTCTGAAAATTGTAATAGATATATAACAAATGGAAAATAGTTTGTATGTTATATAATGCATGGGATGTATGGAACAGGTGGAAGAATAATAAGGTAGAAGTGAGAATGTGTGAATACTGATCAATGACATCAATTTAAAATGATTTGATTTTACCACATTTATCTGTCTCATAACTTTCGATGATAACTTAAAAAGTGCTTGGGTTGTGTCAATGTGTTTTATTATCACACAGAGAGGCAACATTTTGAGAGAACATAAGATAATAATGTGCTGTGTTAAGCTCATGAGAAAAAACAAATCATATAATTTGAAAACTTGAAAGAAACCTGATTTGCAAAGGTTGTTCCACGGAGAGTAGTTTTACCATCAGTTTTATAGCTTCAACCTTCAGACATAACAAATATAGTGTGATTGTTGACATTGCTTCTAGTTTCAAATGCAATCAAACTAGAAAAGCACTCAGAGAACACAGACCTATCAGTCTCCAGGTGCAGAGACATTCCTGTAAACAAAATCCTGCTTCCGGAAAGTGTTTCCAAAACCAAATCAGTTATTCACTGGGACATTGTGCATATATTCTGAAAATACTGTACATCCAAATTTTCCAATAACTTTTCGAGCTATGTTACTTACAGACAAAAATACAAATAAACAAACAAAAGCCGGTGGTCACTTTACCTTCTAGGCAGAGGTAAGGAGTCATTATTTGATAAAATTGGGAAAAGCCATTGCAATTAATTGAAAAATGACTCTTACTGTATGTAACATTTTGTGAACCTTACATACATATTTTTACATGATTTTTGCTTGAAATATAAGGTTTACCATATAGCTGGATACATATGATCTATATAAACATATATTCCTCAACCAAATACATTTAGACTCAACAGTCTTTTGTAAAGTTACAGTATGCTGTGCACCTGTCAGCCCCGTATACAATATACAGTAAGTCTCATTCAAATTCACAGTAGAATAAAGCTACATTCCATATTTGGGGGGGGGGGGGGGGGGGGGTGGGGGGTTAAGCACTATACTGCTTTTCGTTGCACTCCATGCCTCTCCCCCACTGACTCCTCCTCCACCCATCACTACATAATGTGGCTGATTTCTGACCATCAAACCAGGCTGGATTAGCAGGCGGTGAATGGAGTGAATTGGGAAGCAGTGTTGTCAGTGTGTCCGTGTGTGAGGTTTTGAGTCCTGTTGCCTTCTCTTTATTTATGAGCAGTCTAAGCCGGGGCCCAGCCGTTTTAATCATTCATGAAACTTCGACGGGCCGCGCAAAGAGAAGTCAACAAAAATGCAAGATCCTCCTCCTCCAGTACCCAAAATACAGCAAGGAAAAAGTGTGGAAAACAGCCAGCCCTCAACAAGGAAGAATGAAGCTACGAAGACGATATTAAAGTCGGAGAACCTAACTTTTGTTTATGAATAATAGTGAAGGTGGTCCTCTCTTTATCACTTGTCTAATAAACAAAATTACACCAACATAACTGTGCTGAAACACAAGGGTTTCTTGGGATTTGAAAGTCACGTACCCCAGCTTTAGATCAGAGTACAGTGTATCAGTATAGTTAAAACGGTGACTCCTCCTGGCATAACCAGCACCATAGTAATATTTGCCAGTGGAATGGTGACAAACCCCAGCTGTCAATCAAAGATTTGAAAGTATTGTGTCCAATCAGGAACCTGGGGGTGGGTCTAACTGGCACTTGCGTTCTATAAACGTCTATCCATCTTCGCAATTTAAATCATTTACATAGTTAGGTTTGGTTGATTGAAGAAAACAAACTGATATGCATATTTTGACGAATGAATGTGGGATAATTAGGGTAAACCAGACACAAATGTTTTTCTTGTACACAGTGGATCTTGAGGCCTGTCAGCTCATTAGCTTCAGGGTAAATTAGCTAACCATTCAACACATTTCTCCTCCAGCCTGGTGAGTCCTCTGCCCTTCATATAGCCAGATGTTCCCAACCCCGGAGCCTCATCTCGGGCCTTAATCCTGCTCTGGCACGGACACACTTCCACACGGAGCCAGGGCACTCCTTGCAGCAGCTGGACTCACCATTTGTCAAATCTTGTCATCGAGTGTCAGATAAAAAGCTGAAGAATTTGTTCAGGATTATTCTGTGAGCACATGGGTTGACTCTACAGTATATATATGAGTAATGACATTGAATTCAGTGTGTTGTGCTCAATGTTTTGGGACGTTGTATACCCAATGGCACCTATAGTGTAAATCTTCATGCCCTACTAGCACACTAATGTAAATCATTTAGTTAAGTGAAACATTTTATCTCCTTAAAAACAATTGTGAATATTATTATGAGCAGTGATATATATTCAATAAATACTGCAACAAAACTGTTATTTTTTCATAATTATTTAAAAATTATTGGATTCATCAACAATTGACAATTTCAAATTTATTTTTATTTTTATTTTTTTGCCATAAACCAGTTTACCATTGTCTTTCACCTTAAAGTATAATGTTCGTTCTTTATCAAAGGATTAAAAAATGTATTATTTGATGTCGAATATATTGTTAAAAATAATACTTATAGAACTGCCAAAGTGAACCAGAGTTTCCTTTATACCACCATAGTCAACATCAATCATGATCAGGAGTTCCTTTTTCCGACTCAAAAAGGGCTCTTCATCACTTTGGGAGATGGTGCACCCTTGAAATGTATTAATTGAAAACAACAAAAATAACTAATGTTTTTTCAACCCAATGTCTGGGTTATTTATCTTAATGAACTGGATTCATGCTTTTCAGAGTCGACCACTAAATGTTCTGTAAATATGAATCAATTTGACTTACCAACATCATTTTATAGATTCAAACACTTGTTTACCCTGAACCAAAAGCAACATTATTTTTACAACCTCAAGAATAACCAGCTGTGTTCCCGATACAGAATAGTTGTTGGTAAAAATGTCCACAGAGCCATTGAATGTCTCTTAACGTGTCCATTCAAAGTTTCATTGCAAAAGAGTCTTGATCGTGAAACATCCGGCTGATTTACTGTTTTACCCAAGTTCAAACAGCGACCACGGACTAAACTGCGCCCTTGTGTGAAAAACAAACGCTGCAAACTCAAGAATGGGCCAATTTCATGTAAAGTACCTTGAAATTCTTCTTTTCGAACTCCCCATAGAACAAGCCGAGATTTACAACCAATATAAATGACTGCACATAGCACGGGTAAGACAGCGCAGTAATAAAACTACTTCACAAGATCAAGTCCAGGGTGTAAAATACAGCTTTCATTTTAACATCTATTTACATTTGAAGAGCATTATAACAGCATGAAAATCTGTGTTTGGTGCGTTCGCCTTGATCTTTCTGAGGACAACAAGCCTCCAACAGGGCCTTAGACAAATAGCTGACTCCCAGGTCACCCGTGTTTGCGTGTTTACTTTAGCTGTTTGGAGAGAAGGCCTCTTTTTAACTGCACCATCTGCGCGCATAGAAAGCCTGGCATTGTCCAGGGTTCGCTGTAGCTCCTCGTGAGTGATCGCCGTTAATGACAATACCATTTGAACTTCCCACACCAAGCGTCTTTCATGGATTTAAAAAAAAGTTGAACGGGACGCGCCAAGCAAAACAACGCAATAATGGACATTCTCCGGCTACAACAATTATGTGAAACAAGACAGACTACGAGTTTTGTGGGAGTTTGAGGTTTAAAAAAAAGTCTACGGAATTGTGGCCGGCTAAGAAAAGTGCAAAAGTTCAATGTCCAGAACGAACTTTGGCAATGCACAAATATGTAATTTTGAATGTGTGTGAATATTGTTTTGCTGTGCATTTAGGCCTCAATGTAAGGCTACAGGAAACGTTTTGTCTAATTGAAGGGACATGTGTTTTTCTCCATTGAACTCTAACTTAGGACAATGTCTGGATATTATTCCGAAAGTCAAGGATAGTGTCTGAGACCCTAATTATGTAGATCGTTATATAATTTAAAACATTCTAAAATTAAGAACACATTCTGCTGTCTGATTGGATAATATACTTCAAGTATCAGTCCCTGTATTATTTTTATTTACTGCCATATACTGTATCTTCAATTACAAAGCACCATCTAAAATCAGAACAACAAAGAATATGGAATTATGAAAATAAATCAAATGTGTGGCCCCCGTCCTCGTTCTACAGCTTGTTTCCTGGATCGATAGCCCGTTTGTCTGTGGGAGCGGATCCCTCCCTCAGTATGGGCGTACCACAGGTTTTCACTTTATCCCACTGGTTTTTAGATCTGTTCCTTTATTGGCCATCTGCTTTTTGTACGAATGGCTCTTTGTATTTTCTAATTATAGCATTTCTTGTGGTTGAATTGTTTGATCCTCCGAGATAACTACTGTTGTGATTTAGACCACACAGCAAATGAATGAATGTGTACATTCTTAAAATGTTATGTTCAGTGTCCAGAGTTGTCCATTGTTTACTTTGTGAGAACTCAGAACAGATAATTTATCTCTGTCTCTGCCACTATATTGCAAACTTAGAATCCTCAATCATGACAAACGAGATGCATCCAACTTTGAAGAACAATAGTGTTCTTCTTGATCCATTTATCATGTTGTAATAAAACAGAACTCATCAGCATTTGAAAGCTAGGCAACTTTACTCCATCCTGTTCCTATCCCACTTCTTGCTTTCACATTCTCTCCACCCAAACCTGCTTGCTCTGCGCCTCCCGCACCTGTCACTCTCGCTGGTTAATCATTTCAATTTGTGTAGCTATAGCTGTATGTCTGTTGTGTTGTTGTTTTTCCCAGCATGCCCAGAGGAGGCGTCTATCCCTCCACTCCACACGCTGTAGCTATGGTCCATATCTTTCTACAGGCAAGAAGCAGGCAGCTCATTATCAGCTCCGTAAACAGCTTCCTTTGCATATCGAGGCAAATGGAAAGTGTTGAGACTCGGATGGGCCTCCTGCCTCTTGATTGGCGTTTCCTTGTTGTAGTTGAGGTAGCGTAGCATAACAAGCCTGCTATTCCGTTCTCGCAAAAATATATTTCTGTCTACAGTGCATAAGCCCCAAAAGTGAGGCTAAAAACATATATTTGCCACAGCACAATCACTTGTTCTTGCTGTGGTTGCAATACCTGTAGAGACGACTTAAGTGCATTGTGCTTAACTCAAATGTTTTGACTAAAACAAGAATTTTCTAGGGGTGCAAGTTTGACAATGGATAGTGCTGCAGCTCTCTCTTCATTATGCAAAACTAGACGTGAAAACATCTTCCATCTTACAGTTCATTAAGCAACATGTTGGTGTCAGTGGGTGACCACAACTTGTCTTTGACAGAAGCTCTATCCTGGACAGTTGTGCTGAAAGTTATGCAAGTTATGTCTGATTCAGTTAAAAGGTATGTTGTTGGAAAAGGTATTAGTATAGTTTAAACTCGTCTTGAGCATGGACAAGGAACCTTTTTTTCTTTTGAAATCACGTTTGTGCAACAAACTTGGCTCGCTCCTGTCCCGCTCATACTACTGGCGAAGATTTGGTTTCAGTTTTGGTGGGGACACAAATTTAAATTCTTCAAAACATTCAATCCTTGAGCGGGAATCAAACCATTACAATTATTGTTTCTTTATTAGAGGCAGTTATGTTCTGTGTCTGTGTGCAGCTTGAGCTCTCAGTGCAGTTCACTAACCGATTAGAAAAAGGGGTGAATGACTTTTCTCTTGTCTGATTACTCATTTATAGTATTATGATGCTGAGGGAAAACAAACAACTCTTTTTGTGACGCTTTTACTTTTAGAAAGTAGAATCAACTTAAAAGTGTCGGCTGTCATATATATTTTTCTTCTGAACTTGGAAGAAAACATACAATGTATGACCTACATAATACATGCAAACAGTATGGTCTAGCAGTGCATGATGTTTACTTTACAAAACTCTTTATATTTGAATGATTTACATCACACAGAATGAAAAATCTCTGACAGGAGCAAGACACCAAACAACTGCTGCAACAAGGCAAATTTGTTTGTTTAGCACAGTTCATACACGAGGCAACTATTTGAAAGATAGATAGATAGACAGATACTTTATTGATCCCAGTAGGAAAAATTCAAGTGTCCAGTGGCAGCAGAAATATCAATCAATCAATCAAAGTTTATTTGTAGAGCGCCTTTCATACACAGGGCAACACAAAGCGCTTCACAGACTACATCACAAATCATCAAATAAAACAAACACCAGAATCACAATTAAAACATTAAAATCACACAAAAGATTAAAACCATTAAAACTTTCAAATTACACAAGGAATTTAAAAAAATAAAAATAACCACAGTGCATTAGAAATTGAGATAAAATCCTTCAGTTGTATGCACAGGCAAACAGAACAGTCTTTAACCTGGATTTGAACATTGACAGAGTAGAGTAGGGAGATTGTTCCAGATTTTAGCTGCATGGATCTGAAACGCAGCCTCCCCATGTTTGGTTCTCACTCTGGGCACCAGCAGGAGGCCAGTCCCTGTTCTACTCAGAGTCTGAGCCAGTTCATATATAAATAAATACCTCCATCCATACAAACAAAACAAACAAATAGAATATTCTAAAAGTAGATAACAATAGTACTAAAAGTACTTTAGGTCACAGCAGCAGAGGTGGAACATCCACTAGGAGGAGCAGCGGTGGCGTAGCCGCTTGTCTTGAACCATTTTCCCTGCACCTGTCCAAAGTGAGAGGCTGAGTGTATACAGTATTTATTTCTTGTTTATTTGGTTGGGTTTGTTAATGAACACACCGCTCTGGAGTGTAGCCATGGGCTAATTTGCATCCGTTATCCCACGTTTGCAGTCATAAACACACACTCATTCATTCACCCCGAACTATTGCACATGTTTTTAGTGATAGGGAAATATCTGGAGGAAACCTATGCAGACACGGGGAGAACATGCAAACTCCACTCGGAAAGGCCCTGTTCCAACTGGGATTCAAACCCAGAACCTTCTTGCTGAGAAGCAAGAGTGCTGTCCACTCACCCCCCAATCATAGTAGCATTCCTCCAGTGGATTTTTGCCCGATCCGCTTGTTTCGGACCATGAATCCTCTCCACTCTATTCTATTACTACAATTTGAAAAATGAGGAAGCATTACATTTTTGAAATCCTGCACAGGTAAATCCATCTGTTCATTCACTTAGTAAGTGAATAACAGATGGCATTGGGAAATGAAATAGCGTCATCATAACTTACGTTCTGATGACGCTATTTCATTTCCCAAAATCAACAGAGACAATTGTTGGAACACATATGGTGCCAAGCCCAAACAAGGCAAAGCTAATGATAACAAGAGTGTCATAATGCCACAACAAAAATCTTTAATTACAAGAAACTGCTTTTCATCACTTTTGGAAGATGAATCAGCAGTAGTCTCTCAGTCCCAGTCTCAGTTTCAGTCAAGGTCAAATGCAGCTGAGTCGCTCTTTATCGGGGATTCGGCGATAAGAATTGTAAATATGCATAATCTCAAGGTTCACTCAGTACACTCTGCCAAAGTGGATGAGATAAGGCGGTTGGCTCCGAGGCTTCTGTCTGAGACCGGCGGGGTAAAAAGATTGTTGATCCACGTGGGGGCAGTAGACGTCTATGACAACACAAGTGAAAAGTTGAAACGGGATTACTCTCTCTTATTAGACGACCTTGCTAAAATGGACGCAACAATCGTTATCAGTGGCCCACTACCAAATGTGGACGGGAAGCAAATAAAATTCAGTCGTCTGTATCAGCTAAATACTTTCCTACTCAACGAATGTTCACGCAGAGGACTTGCCTTCATTGAGAATTTTAATCTGTTCTGGAATAGGCATGAGCTTTTTGAAGGGAAAGGGCCACATCTGAACACTTACGGAGTAAAAGTGTTGATGGGTAAACCTTTCTTTTGCCCTGAGACCTCAGCCTGCGCAGCGCGTGCAGCCATCGAAAGGGAGGAAGCCAACTCCAAAAGTCTCTGCACCTCCACCACCTCGAAGGATCTCAACACCACCACCACCTCGAAGGATCTCAACACCTCCACCACCTCGAAGGATCTCAACACCATCACCGCCTCAAAGGATCTCAACACCTCCACTGTCATCAGAAGCAGCTGCATCATCACCAGTAGCAGCACCAGCTGCACGACCACCACCACCAACATCCTCATCCCCAGCCTGCTCCAAAGCAGCCACACCTTCTTCATCTACAGCGCCTCTGAAGCCCCCATCCTCACCCCAGCCTACAGCAGACAGGCCTGTGCTGGGGTTTCCTCAACCACCTGCCCCTCCATCAAAGACTCCCTCGCCACCTCCCATGGACCTGTCTTGGGTCCCCCCTGCCACGTCCACTCCATCAAGAGAGAATGGGGACACGTCCCTTTGTTTTTCATCCCCGCCTTCACTGTTAGACCTACCTGAACACTCTGCAGGGCTAATAAAATCGGCGATGAAGACTATTCCTCTCACACCCATATTAGCTAGATCTAGAGTCCTGTCCAACATTCTAAACCACTCCCCATATGTACCTCCAAAACCACCTAGGGTTTCCAATTCACCTACAAAAACCACCTCAGCCAGTCCCTCCCCTAACCTCATGACCATTCCACCCCCACTTCCCCCTCGTTCAACACCCAAAACCTCTGCCTCAGCCCAACCCGGCCCTAACCCATCACCAAAAACCCCTCCACCTCCCTGCCCCCCTCGTTCAACACCCAAAAGCCACCCACCTCTCCATCCTCCTCCCCTGCCTTCCCCCCCCCCCCCCCCTCTTTTCTCTAAACACTAGGATGCACAGGGTCTCTGCTTCGCAGCCACTGGCAGTCTAGTTAGAGGAGAGACCCGGCTGGGGCCCTGTCATGAAGCCACCTGTGCCATTCCCTTAGTGATAACACAAAGAATACATTACAGAAAAACATCTGGAGTTAATCAGTCTAATCTGGAAAATCTAATTCTTGTTCCGTGTAAGAATCAGTCGACCACAACCGCTGATACTGAAACTTTGAAACTTGCTACGCTTAATGTCAGATCTCTTTGTAACAAGTCTTTTTTAATCAATAATTTTATTTGTTCTCATAATCTTGATCTTATGTTCATGGCTGAAACTTGGCTTGACCAAAATTCAGGAAATGCCGTTTTAATAGAAGCATCACCACCAAATTTCAAGTTTGAATCTGAAATACAGGAAAACAAAAAAGGAGGAGGCTTAGCTGCCATTTTTAGAGACCACTTTGTCTCCCATAGAATGTCTCTTGGGAAGTTTTTGTCATTTGAATATGTGTCTTTTAAAATACAACAAAAACAATCTCCTCCAATACTCTTCGTTGTCCTATACAAGCCACCGCAGTCATGTCACAGTTTTATTGATAATTTTACCGAGTTGCTTTCAGTTGTATGCACAGATTTTGATAGTTTGGTTATTACAGGTGATTTTAATATTCATGTGGATAATGTTGATGACAGAAATGCAAATGAGCTGAGTTCTGTACTTGAATCCTTTGATCTCACTCAGCACGTAAGTGGCCCCACCCACAGCAGAGGGCACACTCTAGATCTGTTAGTTACAAAGGGGGTGAATATTTCAAATGTAAACGTGGTCGATGTTGCTCTTTCGGATCATTTCTGTGTTTTTTTTGACATGTGTTTCACTAACAAACCACCAGTGGACTCTGCAACTGTTCGAAGAAGGCGCATAAATGAAAATACGAGTTAACTATTTATGGGAATGATAAACTTTGAGAATGCATCGTATTCTACTGTAGATGAACTGTTTAACTCTGTCACCTCTAGTGTTTTGAATGTTCTGGATACCGTTGCCCCTGTGAAGGTTAAAATAGTGAAAAATAAGCAGAAGGCGCCGTGGGCTAAAGCAGACTCGGTCAGGGCACAAAAGAGAAAGTGCCGAAGGGCCGAGCGGAAGTGGCGCAAGTCCAACCTCCAGGTTGATTACGAGATCTTCAAAGATAAGTTGTGCGAGTTTAACCGGGTGCTGCGTAGTACGAGAGAAAGGTATTTTTCTGAAATGATTGAAGGCTGCAGCAACAATCTGCGTGTTCTGTTCTCAACAGTTAATAGATTAACAAACCCCCCTGTTCAAATGCCATTAGAGCTTACTTCCAAACGTAAATGCAATGAGTTTGCTAATTTTTTCAATGACAAGGTTCAAGGCATCAAAAACGCCATTGTCTCCAATCCACAGATAACCATCCAACAGCCAGAAAGGCTCTCTGAGCTAACTCACTTTGCACCTGTAAATGATAAAACTGTCCAAGAGATAATCTCCAGTTTGAGCTCCTCCACATGCAGCTTGGATGTACTACCCACTAGATTTCTGAAGTCTGTTCTGAGCAGTCTGTTACCTTCACTCACACAGATAGTTAACATGTCCCTTCATTCTGGAATATTCCCAAAGGCCCTGAAAACTGCAGTCATCAGGCCCCTGCTAAAAAAGAGCAGTCTCTATGCTACGGTACTTAACAACTATCGTCCCATCTCAAATCTGCCATTTATGGGGAAAGTCCTTGAGAAAGTTGTCTACCTACAGCTTACTAGATTTCTTATAATCAACAACTCATTTGATATGTTTCAGTCCGGCTTTAGACCCCACCACAGCACTGAGACTGCTCTCGTTAAGGTTACAAACGATATCCGGCTGAACACTGACGCAGGCAAAGTCTCAATCTTAATCTTGTTAGATCTAAGTGCTGCCTTTGACACTGTCGACCATGAGATCCTCTTACAGAGACTAGAGGACTGGGTTGGAGTCGCTGGCACCGCCCTAAGTTGGTTTAGGTCTTACCTTGAGGACAGGAAGTACTTTGTGGAGATTGGAAACTGTGTCTCAGATCATATGGCCCTGACCTGTGGAGTACCACAGGGGTCGATCCTGGGACCTCTTCTGTTCAATCTCTACATGCTGCCGTTAGGTCAGTTAATACGCAGAAACGAAGTTTCCTATCATAACTATGCAGACGACACTCAGATCTATGTCTCACTGACTGCAGGAGAACATGGACCAGTGGACTCACTCCTTCACTGTATCCAACAGATCAGTGAGTGGATGCAAAACAACTTCCTTCAGCTAAACGCAGACAAAACTGAAATGATTGTCTTTGGTCCCCAGAAACAAAGAGAGAGCGTCATCTGTCACCTACAGTCTCTCTCCCTAAAACCTTCAAACAAGGTCAGAAATCTAGGGGTAATACTGAACTCAGACTGAAATTTTAATAGCCACATCAAATCAGTAACATCAGCAGCTTTTTACCATCTAAAAAACATTGCCAGGATCAAAAACATAGTGTCTAAAGCAGACCTGGAGATTCTTATCCATGCATTTGTCTCCAGTAGGTTAGACTACTGCAATGGCCTGCTCACAGGTCTGTCCAAACAGGCTGTAAAACAGCTGCAGTACATTCAAAATGCAACAGCTCGAGTCCTGACTAGAACCAGGAAGTACGACCACATTAGTCCAGTTCTCAGGTCTCTGCACTGGCTTCCTGTGGCTCAGAGAATAGACTTTAAAACAGCTCTGCTTGTGTACAAGTCTCTCTATGGCCTCGCACCAAAATATATTAGTGACATGTTAGTCCCATATGAACCAGCCCGGACTCTGAGGAGCACAGGGACTGGACTCCTGTTAGTGCCCAGAGTCAGAACTAAACATGGGGAGGCTGCTTTTCAGATTTATGCTGCTAAAATCTGGAACAGTCTTCCTGAAGATGTGAGACAGGCCTCCTCTCTGACAATGTTTAAAACCAGGTTAAAGACAGTTCTGTTTAACTGTGCATACAACTGAGGGATTTTATATTTTTATCTTTCTTTTTAATGTTCTGTGATTCTTGTTTTGTTCAGCACTTTGAATTGCCTTGTGTATGAATTGTGCTATATAAATAAACTTGCCTTGCCTTGCCTTGCCTTAGTAAGGAGCACCTGGAGGAAACCTGTGTAGAAACAGTGAGAACATGAAAACTCCACACAGAGAAAGGCCCTGTCTGTATGAGGAATCAAACCCAGGACCTTGCCACCATGTCACTCAGATTCCAACTTGATGCCCATTATTGTAGAAGCTGATACAATACTTCAACAAAAACTGCATTGTCTCTATCTCTTTTCCTCAAAAGTGTTGTTGGTCAAAGTAAGCATATTGCGTCATTAGTCGATATTCTCCCCCACGGCTGTTATGTCATAATCTTGTAACTCATCAATTTGTCCATTTCCACTCTGAGATGGGTATATTCTAACACTCAGCTCTTTTCCTCATATTCTCGACTTTTGAGCTGCTCGCCAACAATCTTCTCAAGTGTTGCATGAAGTGTTGAGGGGACAGATGTCAGCACAGAGAATTAGCATGGGTCTCCTGCAGGCAGTGAACTGTGGCTTCTAAGAGAGGAAATTGTAGAGAACTCCTGGGTCACAACTTTAATTTGGCTCCAATGTATAGGTCTGCAGACCAAACCGGACACTAACAGACCCACTTAACCAAGTCTTTGTCAACAGGAGAGCAGCGCTGTTTGACTTCCATATTTTTTCTCAGGAGCAACATCCTGGATAGACTATGTTCCCGTTTACATGAGCTGAGTGTTGATTTGTACATGAAAGATCACCTGTTTGAGCTTGTCACAAGTTCTGATTTAAGAAAATGTTTGGGTTGCAGTGAAAGCTTTAAAGAATGTGTACTGAGCAATTGAAAACGGATGTGCACTTGAGTCATGTCAGAAAACTTTTGAGCATGGGTGCAATATGTGTTTTTCTAATGACTTTGAATATACTTGGTTTGTATTATTTAAACACGTGCAATGCCCATTTAGATTATAACAGTTGCTCAAGTTTATACAGCTCCCACTGTATAAACTGGATTTGAGGTACAGTAATAGCAGAGTTGGATACACTTGATTCCCACCGGAGAACTTCAGGTGTCCAGCAGCGGAACACATCATCCATACAGACAAATCAATACATATTATAAATAATACTAACATAGAAATACAGTGCAAAAGCACTTTAGGTGGTGTAGCCGCTGGCTACACCATCTATGAGACATAGATCTAAGTGTCGTCTGGTTGTGATAGGACAGGTTGTTACTGCGTATTAACTGACCTATTGGCAGAATGTAGAGGACAAAGGACACATACTTAAAGCTAAAGGATTCAGGTTAGCTTAGCATCTGAGTTAGCCAGACTCTCGCCAGACCCTTGTAGTTCCACCATGCTCCACCAGAGGTGTATCACTTCACACACAAGGGTCTTGGATCAAGCGCATTGCAAACTCCTTCGGAAGATCAAAAAATAATCGGGTTTGCACCACCTTCTCATGCTTGTCTCAGGCGGCAGCGAAAGCAATCCAAGATAGCAGATATAAATAAATACAAATTAAAAGTTTAAATACGAACAAATTAAGACACGAATGTCACTTTTCATGCAATATGAGGCGAGATGCAGATGGTTCCATGTTGTTATATGTGTGTTTTAAGAGTCAAATGTTCGTGTAAAGTGTGGTTTAAATACTAGTTTAAATATTTCTGTTTACAACACTAAGCAGCAGGGTTGCAAGGTTGGGTGGTTTCCCGCATACTTTTTTTCCAAGCGACTTGTAGGTAATAAATAAACAGAAAGACAATAAACAAAATCACGATGGTTGATTACTTTACATGCAAACTCCACTCAGAAAGGCCCAGTTCCAACCGGGATTCGAACCGAGGACCTTTTTGCTGAGTGAGAGTGCTACCCACTCAGCCGCTGATTGCAAGTGAGAGTGCTATCCACTCAGCCAGTGTGCGGCCCATTTGGAGAGGGCAAGGCACCTTCTTCCAGTCGAGCACCATGGCCTCAGATTTGGAGGCACTGATTCTCAACCCTGCCCGTTCACACTCAAACCGTCCCATTGCATGTTGCAGGTCCTGGTCCGTTGGAGCCAAAAGTACAACATTGTCCGTAAACAGCAGACATGAAATCTTGTTGTCTCCCAACTGGACCCCCTCCGCCCCCGGCTGTGCCTAGAAATGGTCTGACTCCTGTCAAACAGGGACCGGACGGCCCTCGGCAGAGGACTCTGGACTCCCGGAGAACCCCCCATAGGACACCTCGGCGAACATGTTCGAACGCCTTCTCCAAATCCATTAAGCACATGTGGACAGGTTGGGCGAACTCCCATGAATACTCGAGTATCTGATGGAGAGTTTGTGGGCAGACCCAGCAAAAACCCAGCTGTTGTGTTGTGAAGGAGACTAATAATGTCTGTAATTGAGTTCTTGTTTCAAAATCAGGCAAATGCCAGTATTACACAAAAAGTTAACCTAAAACCGATAACCAAAAACATAACAAATGAAAATGCACAAATATTTGTTTTGATTGTTGCTGATGTGTTGTTACTTTAGAAAACATGCAAACATTCATTCATTCTGAGATATGCAGGAGACATCACAAATCCGCACTTAAAGCTAAAGATCTGAACACAATCTAGACATTTAGCAACCAATTCTCCTTACGTCTTATATTCTGTGGCTGTAGCGCTGGTTCTTGCGCATTGCATCTTTGGCAGATGTGAGAAGCAAAGGGGGGCCCGTTAATTAGCCTGGCGTTTTGAAAAAAAGCCTGTGTCCCAACTCGGCTGGCAGGTTGGCAGCACCTGATTAGTGCGAAAAAGGGAAGATTCTGAGCCCCAGTTTGACTCAAAATAAAGAAATGATAAACTGGCGTACACACTTGATGCGGCCTTATTTTTCAACCTGACAAATTGGGCTGAAAAAAGACAGTGAAGGGGGAATACACATGTCTGAATCTGCTCTTTGAACAACATGCTAAGCAGATCATTACGACATTGTTTGTTTGACGGCAAACATGGCGCAGGGAAAATTAGCTCATGTGACGATGAGACGAGGCAAAACATGTCACTGTGATTGAAGAGATTGTGACACTGCTGTACTCCCTCGGTTTGTTTACATATCAGTTACTTAGCGGTCGGTGTGATGTCGACTACAGCTAGTAATGTAACAGTCAAACAAAAGCAACAGAGGGTTGCAAAAAATAAAGTCAAGATAAGGTTTGTTTATATTAGAAATGTATGCAAGTCCAGATTTAATTCTAAGTGGTAAAAATAAACTTTTCTTACAGAAGAAGGAGGATCTCTGAATGAGGTACAGTACCAGTGGGGGCGGATCCCAGCTCAAAAGGGTCGTGAGCATGTTCGCTGACATGATTGTAATCTGACTCCTTGCCGGTGGCGTCGTACACGAAAACAGAATTATCCGATCAACTCTTACAACGCATTTTTCCTCTCGAAAAACAGCCTGATCCAAAAGTCGGCTCTTGGCTCAATGCTGAGGTTTTTTTTGTGTGTGGATCAGCCGTTTTTAGCCACTGTGGACTTTTTAAAGCTGCACTAACTGACTTTGGGATTTTGAAGCATGCGGACTCTCTGGCCTCGCTCTTTCTGCTTCCCTCCCCGCACCCACGAAGCTATCGCCCCCCACACACACCCACTGTTGTTGACGGAGCTAGCGTCTCCCAATATGGATAATATATGGATATGGATTTGCACGTGGATGGCGTGACCATAGAACGATACAACCGGGAAGCGCGGAGGAACGGGACTTTCTTTTGGATGGCTGTCTCGCTGTGTAAGCAGTAAACGCTGACGAAGACACGAAGCTTCAGGTTAGCTCCGCCGCTTGTTGTGCTAACTCAGCTGTCTATGCTAATGGTCCTGTAGATTTCTCACGAAAGCGGGGGGCTAGTGGTCCGCTGTGATTGGTCACAATCAGAGACCCGAAACACATTTTCTACCTTGTTTCATCAAAACTCGATCTAAAATATAATGTCACGCCAGCACAAACCTGCGCTACTTTTTCTTCAAAAGGACGTATATCCCAATGCACTACGTGGACATGAAGAGCATTTTCGTAATGAATACAAAAATAAAGTCAGTTAGTACTGTCTGCCTTAATGTACTTGTTAGATGAAAAGTATGTGTCTGGCTCATGTCTGCTAGCACATGCGCAAATGAATCAGCCAAGTGTTTTTAAGATTATTTGTCCCACAGTGGGGAAATTTCAGTGTTGCATCACAAGTTTAAGAACAGTAGGAATGAAGAGCACACAGCACAAGATAAGTTAATAATAGCTATATTAATAATAAATAAATAAAAATCTATAACTCTAGCACAAAAAGACAAGTACAAAATCTCTTGAACATAATAATAATTAAGAGTATAAAGTTTTACATTTGGCAAAAAAAAGAGGCAAGTATAAAGTACTATGTATTCTAGTGCAAGCAAATAATAGTTATACTGTATGTTAGTCTCATGTCCGGAACATGTCTGACTTTGGTCAGGCTGCAAGCAGTATAGAAGGAGATTAGACACACGTCCACTTCCACACAGTCACAGCTTCACATTGAGACCTTTGGTATTTAGCGTATAAATCAGAGAAATAGTAGCCTTCTTACCAGGCCTAGCCTGGTCCCATCTTCATACAACCCCCGTTGCCCAGAAGATTGGCTGGAGCATGTGGGTAAAATACAATATATTTTACCCACATATTGCTTGAATTACATATTACTACATTTAAAATGAAAACTTATGAACATTCCAATTACAGCCTGGTTAGTTTCATGATGCTGCTTTGGGAGCACCAGGCACCACACTGGGGTAGCCGTGGCTAAATATTGCCAAACATTTATTGTGTGCTTAGTCACCTTTTATCTTTGGGAGACACACTGATGCAGCAGTTGTTCTTCACAGCAACAAGGTCCTGGGTTTGATTCCACTTCCAGGCGAGGCCTTTTTGTGTGGAGTTTGCAGGTTGTTTTCTCCAGGTGTCTGCATAGAATTCCTCCAGGTGCTCCTGTTTCCCTTACCATTAAAACAACATTAATAGTTCCCCTCAACACTCTCCCTGTCCACACCCCACCTGCCTGCATGGGACCAGGACTCCGCTGAAAAAGATATTCTGAAATCTTAGTGGAACTCATTATGATACATTTGTTTGTGTTTTATTGTATCATCTGTTATTGTTGACAAAACGCTGAGGCTCTACAGAATTAAATTGATTTTATTTGATATCAAAATTTTTATCATGATTGTTATTTGTGTATAACATAGAAGAAACTTATCAGCCTTAATGACTTTACCAGGGTAGCCAAACTTGTTAATTAAGTGAAGTTTATTTGTATAGCGCATTTCACAGACCAGGATCACAAAACGCTTCACACATAAAACACATAAAATACACACACAAGTCAGATTACTTGTTCAAGGAACAAAGGACATTCAGTGGAGCAGACCCCTCTCTCAATATCAACCTCAATGTGTTCATTGAGTTTGCAGGAAGGTCTAAGGACAGTGATGATCCAGGAACCTTAAGGACATGTTAGGACATTTATGGTCAGTTTTCATCTCACACCTTGTGGGCCAAAGGTTTGTTTATATTTAACATCTGTGTTCAAACTGTTTGAATACCAGCAAACCAATGTAAAGTCCTCCAAGACCACTTCTGGTGTTATTTAGAGCAATACGTAAGGGATAATGTATAGCCTACAGGTCATTATCGGAAAATAAGTACCGACAGGGCGAAGCGGACCCCGACGCGCAGCGGAGGGGTCTGCTTCCGCCCTGAAGGTACTTAAAAGTTTATTTCATGACAACAAATAAAGTAGTCCCAAAAAGTTTTCCCGTTGCTCGGCAACCGCGGGCAACAGTTAGGCTGGCAACTTCCAAATTAGAACTCTCTGGAACTGCATGAAAACTGAACGAAGAATTCTGAACATCAGCGGTGAGTGACCCATACATAAACCTAACCTAAATCCATAATTCGATCCTCTGCAAATGTGTCCGAAAATGTGCCGGTATCTTAAAATGTGCCGGTATCTACTTCCGGGTTTTTCGGGATCGCCTTTTCTCGCATTACATCAGTGTTTTTGTCATGAAAACGTAAACGGAAAATTCTGAAAACTTCCGTGCACTTGTATTAAGACTGGATATGTATAAATTACTCTCCGATTAACATTTCATTGCGTTGATTGATTGGCATTTGCGTTTATTGAGCGGCCAGAACTACTTCCGGGTTTTTCACGATCGCTTTTTGACGCAGAGAAATAGTATTTTTGTCATGAAGACAAGACCAGAAAATTCTGAAAACTTCCGTGCACGTGTGTGAAGAATGTATATGTATAAGTATTCTCCGATTAACATTTAAGTGTGTTGATTGAGCGTGGCTAGCTCCGGAGTGGCCGGAACTACTTGCGGAGTTATCCACGCATTTGAAAGACAAGCAGAGAGTGCGTTGCCATGGGCAGCGGTCATAATTGTTTTGAGAGGTCCGTTATAGAAAATAATGACCGGTAGAACGTTTTGAAATTACATTCAAATCAATGGAGCATTCTACTGCTGCTGTGAGGAGCCGTATAATAAAAAAATATATGTTATTGAATATAGTTGCTTTGGTATTGCATGTCTGGCATTTGAGGCTTCTGAAAACTTTTGACATTACAATTAAAATGTTCTCTGAATGTGAAACAAATATATAAAGATTAACCAAAATCCCAAGCCCAAATACCGATAGTAGTACAATCCTCATTGTCCATCCATCCATCCATCCATCCATTTTCTACCCTTTAATCCATTTCTGGGTCAGGGGGGTGACAGTCAGAGATGCCACCCAAGTCTCATAGCACCAGCCCCTCACTGACCCTCTGCAGGTGGTGAGTCCACAGGAGGACAGCTGCTTTCTGAGTGTGAGCATAGCCTTGATCTTTCAGTGGGGGCTTTGGGCAAAGTGGGGTTAAGTGTCTTGCCCAAGGACACAACGACAGCAGGCATCAGTGGGAGTTGGTGGAGAAGGTGTAGAGGTGGGACAATCCTCATTGTCAATACCCCTAATTGAGTGTAATGCACTTCCCAAGACGAGCATTTTTACAGACAACAACGTTTGCTTTTCAGAGGTTGTCCAATGATGCTGATTGTTGTTTTTTGACTGACAGCTCCAGGTAAAAGTCTGCAGGAGCAATACCGCAGTTATTATATCTGCAGTGTTTGTCCCGTGGTGAACAGAGTGCGGTGGGCAGGTCAGAGGTGCTCATGCAGATATTATGGCTTCCCTCTGGGCTCTATCAGTTGAGTATATTTGTGTTAGCTAGACCCCAGTGTCAGGACCACCCTGGGAAGCCCTGTCCCACGAGAAATAACAGGGAATATGAGCTTTCAATGGGAGAGGACATTTCATTATGCAGCTTGTTCATGCTCTGTGTATGTTATATCCACAACGACTGCATATAGTTGTTACCTTAGTATGGATGTATGAGTTTTATTTGTATTTTTGCTGTGGGTGAACTTCTCTTTGACTATATCGGGGCTGCAGAAAATTTGACATGTTTTTGGAGTCGATCAGTGATTATTTTGCATTGCTGCTCAAAACTAGAACAGCCTTCCTGACATCAATCAAAATCAATATGGTGGCGCCTGCAGCTACTTCTAGAATATGATGGACACCAGATGTCACACTGATTAACTATGCTATCCATTCAAAATAGCATTAATTTTAAAAATCACACGACCATTTTGCTTTGACTTTTGAATCTGTTGGCATGGCAAAAACACTTCACTACTCCTCTTAGATACATCACCCAATAATGCTTAAACAACCAATGTAGAAACATTCTTTTACTTTTTTATGAAATACATTACATTAAATCTTGTCATTCAGTCCAGACCACAGCATTCTGTCTTCGTCTGACTATTATTTGATTAATTTTAGTCCTCCTACAGGTTGTGTCACGCGTTCCTTTTTTGTAGATCCTACAGTAATAAAGTAAAATATTCATTAAAATTTTACGCTCCCTCTGATGGAGACAGCCAACAGTTCTCAATCTGTTTTCTAACTGTTTCAAATCTTGTAAGTTTTCCAGTATTAATGTCAGTTATGAGGTTATGAACCTATATTGATTTAAATATTTATTATCTCCAATAATATGTATTATATTATTATGTATGTGTTTGTCTTATAACAGGATTCTCTATACATTATCATTTATTGTTTGCTTTACTGTCTGCCTGACTGTATGTGTCATTTGATAGACCCATTTGAGGGCCCCCTGTAGACATCTCAGAAGCAAGAATCTTATCCTCCATTCCAATACTTAGAAAAAGTAAAAAGATATCTTATTAGACAACATGTTATCTTTTGAATACTTGGAATGTATCCATCTAATTTGGTTGGGACGATTCAAGAAAGAGCCCTGTGAGTCTCCACCTCAGAGCTGAGTTTCTCTTTATGTAAATGTGCACTTTATTGTCTTTGTAGGAACATTTGTCCTCTGCATTTGACCCATTCTGATGCCACAAAGACTTACATCAGGAGCAGTGGTCGCAGCAGTACAGCGCCCGGGGACCCATCTCCAGTTGTTGACAATTTGTTACTTTTAGTCTGGAACTAGTTTGAGGGAGTACATTACATAGTATACTTTGTTTGTGCAAATCCATGCTAAAATTGGCAGGCTGTGTAAAGGATATGCAACAATTGCTTGAATTTGTAGTAAGCTTGTCTAGTGCATTCATAAACACAGTCTGACCATGAACTTGTACCATTGAGATGTCCCCTTTACCCTCGGCAGGTCCCTGAGCAGAGCAGTCCAGATGGTGCTGTCAGACCTGGGTGGTTGCAGGTGACCGGGACGTCCCCTCCAATGACCCCAGCTCCAGCTAATGGACATCTGTCACCGTCCCCCGACAGCCACTCGCCACTGTCAGACCCCCATGAAATATGTATGAAACACTGATGTTTAGCAGAGGCCATCCAGCTCTGCTAATCAATGATTCGATCCCAGGCAGCACGCGCAGGAATAAATTTATTATACATTATCTTTTCATGCAGTCAATTTTATGCATTCTGAATCCACCTCCAGCCATACTGCATTGAAATGAAGCTGAAAATTGTGTTTAAAATTTAAAGTGGTCCCATTGCCCCTAGCAACATGCCCTCTTACTCCTATAAGTGCACAAGATTAATCCTGCTGCTATGTATAAGGAAAATAAGCTCCAGTTGCTACAAAACAAGGCTATATTTGTCGCAATTAAGCCTCTTGTTTCTAATTAAAAATATCCAGCATGGTGATCCAAGGAAAAATGACCGAGCAGGAGTTAGCGGAGGCAGCCAAGGGCATAGCAGGCTAATGTAAACCAAATCCTGTACCTGGGGAGAGTCTATTCAGGCTAATCCACTGGCCTGGAGGCTGTGGCTGCTGCTTTTAATAGGGGCACCGCGAGCGTCTCATTGTCCTCGCTGCAACATGTTAGACTCGCTGAGCGCTGACATATGGAAGGGAGGAGAGCGGACAGGGACTTGGTCTTGCAAATTTAAAAAGTTGCAGCGTGGTATACATACACTATGACAAATATCAATAAAATGGAAAAACCAACTCCTTATTGCATTTTTTTCTTGGGTTCCGCAGTTTTCATTGAAGTGGGCCTATATAGTATGTTTTGTCACTTATACTACATAGGCCAAGTGTTAGAGTTAGTAAATGGTGTGTCGACCTAAGACCACAGTGGGAAAGGGGACTTTGTTGTACAGAAAAAAACCAAGCTGACTACACTACTGCATACATCAATGAGAGGATAGGAAGCAGCTCATAACCAGCGGCCACACCACCTCTGCTACTGTGCCCTAAAGTGCTATTGCACTTTATTAGTATTGTTAGTAACAATTTGGAATTTTCGGATCTCTCTCTCAATATGGGCCTTCCTGATTCTTTTATCTGTTGTTGGTGACCCGACAACGTAATAAAGTCCTCCAAGACGACTCTTGTAGTAAATTAGGGCGATACAGAAGTATAAAGAGCTAAGTATAATTTTTTATTCCAAACAAACTTCTAAAGTCTTCTTAGTCTTCTAAAGACACACCTCAATGCACCCAGTGTGAAATGCATCACGATGGACTACACACTCGTCACTGGTCAGCTATCATCACTTTGCCTGTGGCATTACTCTTGCATACATTCAGTTACAGTTGTTTGAGTTTCGTTCTATGAGCTGGCTTGCTCCAGATCTGACCTGAACTCTTGAAGACCTTCTATGGCTTTAAGGTGGCATCAGCCATCTTTTACGGTGTGGTCTGCTGTAGCAGCAGTAGCATCGCAGAGAGGGACAGGGGGTTTTTTTCTGAAAGTACTGATTGGCGGAGACAACATTCAGCATTTTTTTTGTTCTCCACCCGTAGGAAGAATGTCTAGAAATATGACTGTTACGTTGATATAGTGCCTTTTGAATGAACGTTGCATGTGTTAGCTTAGTACAGCTGGTGTACATTATTGGCTGCTACTGTCTCTGGCATGTAAACTTATTATGAAAACTTGCAGAGCAGTGATTATGTAACTGTACTATATGTACCTCAGTACTGTACTATATGTATCGTAGAATTGCAGACTATATTAGTAATATAATGTGATTAGTCCAACTGTAATACAATGAGATGCATGTGTGTATAGGTAAAGTGTATTTATTTTACTTTATAGTATGAAAAAATGATGGCAATCAAGGAGGTCCCAAGGCCTTCAACTCCTAAAACCAATCTGAGACTGGTGATACCCGAGTTCAATCAGTCAGTAGGAATCTGACCGGTACTTTTTTTTTCCAGAAAACGGGTTGCTGAAAAATCAGTGAGCGCATACAGTGATTGAGCGCATAAGTGATCCCAGACTCGGGTCGCTTTCTCGCGCGCTGTTTAAGCGGAAGTGACGCAATGCGCGTGCCCGTTCAATGTTTTGGCTCCATATGTTCCCTCGCGTTCAGTGGATCTGTCCCGTCCTCGTATCACGCGTATTTGACGATGGATCCAGCAGTTTCTTGACCAGAAAGACCAGCTTCAGAATCACCGTCTGGAAGATTGTCACTAGTGCTACGAAAAGAACGAAGCGAGAGGCCGACCGGCGGAGAGCTCAGACCCGAGTCGCTCTCGGCCATGCCTTTGAGAAATGGAGAAGCCTCCGAAACGCTCTGGGGATAAAAATGGATCCTCATTTGGCGTTTATCTTGATTAGAAGGTAAGACGGTGATTCAGTTCTAAACGTCCTAGTGTCTTGCACGAATACAAAGTGAAATAGCATTATTATGTGTTAGCTTTTTGACTTAGCAACATAGACTGATTGCATTTGGTTCGGTTTTTTTCTGAACAGTAACAGATTGGCGAGACACATTCAGCATTTTGTTTGTTCTGTATAAAGAATGTTTAGAAATAATGACTGTTACGTTGATTAGAGCTTTTGAAACAACTTTAGCATGTGTTAGCGTAGTACAGCTGTGTACATTATTGGGCTGCTACTGTGCATGTAAACCATTATGAAACTTGCACATGCAGTGATTATGTACCTCAGTACCTGTACTATATGTACCTCAGTACCTGTACTATATGTATCGTAGAATTGCAGACTATATTAGTAATAGAATGTGGTTAGTCCAACTGTAATACAATGAAATGCATGTGTGTATAGGTAACGTGTATTTATTTACTTTACAGCTATGAAAAAATGATGGCACCAAGGAGTCCCAAGGCCTCAACTCCTAAAACCACTACTGCGACTGGTGATTTCCCGAGTTCAATCGGTATCGTAGAATCTGACCGGTACTTTTTTAACAGAGAAATAGGATTGGCATTATGTTTGATTCAAGCCTTATTGACAATATCACTGAAACAAACTTGCATTTTTTAACAGGGATGACTTATCTGTGGCAGGGGTGCAGCCTTTTATAGAGGTAAGTAATGTGTTAAAGGACTCTCTTTGTCATATTTGCAGTCACTATAAGTACTATATCTGTTACAGCTGACGGGAGAATGGACTCACCAGGTAAGTCTGAAGCCTTTCACTTTACAACATAGTCATTGTGTATTACTTTGTGTTTCACCATATTTGATTCAACAAGGTCATTCTGCAACGTTTTGCACATACACAACGATGGAACTTGACACTATGGACATCATCAGTGTTGTCAATGTTGATAAAAAGGCAAGTTGGTGGGAAAAGTGTCTCTCTGGAGAAAGCAGCATTCATCAAAACATTTGATGATCTATCGAAAGAATTAAAAGTCAAAGAGATTGTGACTGACGCCCATGTGCAAATTGCAGCCCTCATGCGTAAGTATTTTTGTTTGTATTATTTGATGTGCTATATTTTGTGCTTACTGCATTTTTGAGCTTTAAAATAGATCCAGAGCGGGGAAGATATATGGATCATGGAGTTACCCATTCCCTGGATGTCTGGCATGCTGCAAAAAATCTTAACTAAGAGGCTTCATGCTGTAAGTGATAGTTCATATCGTTTCTCATTCAATTATTTTTTATAGAGTTAACCAAAACCAATAACTTTGATATGCGGGTGTCCTAGCAGGTCAAAAACAAATCCTAGTGTGGATCAAGGACATTGTTAACCATTTTTGGTATGCCTGTCAGCATGCAAGCAGCCGAGACGAGTTCATGGTAAGTAAAGTAGAACTAGAATTTATATTCTCATTCTCACTATACCTTTTCATTTTCTTATGTTTGCTGATTAGGACATATGGCGAGGTGTACTGCACCATGTTAGTGGCGTGCATGAGTGGCCTTCATGGTCCTTTGGGAGATGATGGCACTAAAGAGCCTGTATCGCCTGGCTCTAAAGCACATGTGGCACTGTCACAGATCGTGCTGAACCGCAGATGGCTGAAGGATGTGGAGAAGTTCCTCACATTTCGGTAAGAGATAACCTTTTTTTTTTTGGAATGATTTGTGTTTCTTCTATTTCCTACTTAGTTTCCCTGCAGGACCACTTCACAGCTGGAATCATTCCAAAACCATATTCTGGTTTTGGAATGATTTTCATTTTTTGTTTATAAAGCAAGAACATTTCTTGCAGCTTTAGACTACAATCACCACAACAACCGTCCGGCACATGTGAACAGCAAAGGCCAAGTGTCGTAAGTATCATTCACTACTTCCTATTGACAAGTCATGAATATAGTTGTCTTCTAACGTGAAATTACTTATCTTGTAGCCTTGGAGACTGTACAGCAAAAAATTGAAACGGTATCGGGTACACACTGTCAAAGAAGCAAAGGATTACAACTACATTCCTGACCTTCAGACACAAATCATTGGCAGACGACTTCAGTCTGCTGGTGGCCTCCCAACCAGACGGAGTATCATACCGGAGGACCCACGAGCACTTGGACCAGTGTCTGGTGTTAACCCACCTCCTACTTCAGAATTGATGCGTACACAGGTCCAGAGAGGACAGGTATGTTTGTGTAACTAACCAGCTTGTTATAAAGAATAACTAATGTATAGGGCTCAACTGACCCCTTGAAGAGACATTCCAGTGTTGTATGATTCTAAGATTTAGCTTCTTCTCTCTGCCCTATTTTCCATACTGAATAATATTGATTGGATTTTTGTGTATCTTCAAGTTTTACTTTGGAATGTTACAATTTTGTGAAATGTGTCTTTTCTATGTCCCAGGAGACGACATCTGTTCCCTAACGTTGAAGAAATACAACATCACCATACTTTTTTTAAATTTTTTATATAACACAGAAAAATATTTACAAGAATTTTTACTTTTTGAAATAAAGTTATTCGAAATCGATCTTGTGTAAATGGGGCTTTTGATTTTCTTTTTCTTGCACCCTCTGCTGGAGTATCTTCCTTCTTTTTAGCACGTGTCTTCCTCCCCTTTCCTGTCTGTTTAGTCTTCTGTGCAGTCTTCCTCCCTCTTCCTCTACCCCTTCCTTGTCCTTGTCCTCGAGGTTGACTTCCAGAGTCACTGGTTGTCTCCATAGGAACAAACTCGTCATTGCTGGAGCCCTAAATGGAGTAAAATGTTATTAGGCTCTTAGATTACTATCTATTATTATTATAATCGATGGTGAAATATTGATGAAGAATTATTGGTAACTCAATAACTACATGCCTACAGTATGTGTAAATACACATACTGTAGGCATGTAGTTATTGAGTTACCAATAACTTCATCGATATAATATCTAAATCCATTGAGTTGTATATACACTTTGTTTTACTTATACAGGAATACTATTGAAGTGTGGGTATACATAAATGGCAGTTACAGGTAAGAAGTACCCAGATGTATTGTAAAAGACTCATTGTTACAGAGTGGGCAGAAGGCACAGAAGCTTCTCGGCCTTTTGGCTAAGATCAAGTGTGGCACAGGGACAATCTAACTAGCAAGCTACTGGGCTTGGACAAATCTAGCTCACTGTCAATAGTGCCTAATTACTTTCATCACTTATTACAGATAGTTCTTGAAAAAGGCAGTAATGTATCATTGTCTTACACACAAATAATCAAACTTTCATTGTCTAACTAGCTAGCCAAATTTCGTCTGTCAAAAAGGACTAATACAATTAGTCAAACTAATTTAATGCCAAATAATTAGTTTTCTTACCTGAGAAAACATGAGAAATGTTGTGAGAAGTGAGAATTTGAGAACCAGATGCGTCGTCACGTCGAGAGCGTAAAGTGTACAGGGCGCGTGCACGGCATTGGATGCAGTTACATAAAACGCCAAAAGGGGGCAAACTAATGCAAAAACTCTGCCACTTACGCAATGCACCTTTAAGATGCAAGTAATATATCCCTGGGAACGAGAAAATAAAGCAATCGTTTTTTAATTTTCCCATTTACAAATCTTGGCAAATCTTATTTTAAGACAGTCAGAGTGTACTCACATTAAGATAAAAAATACTCAATTCAAGTAACTATTACCTCATATTTGATTGTTTTTTGCAGTGCAGAAGGCTATGACATGCTCACAGGCGCCGCCCTGCCATCGCGACTCATTCTGCCATCTTCCAAACGTTGCATCCCTGCTCTGCACGGGCCTAAAGTCATTTGTCCAGGAATTCAGAACATGCACTCATGTCATGGTGCTAAATGCCAAAATGAAGCGTGTGATTGGGAACGAGGGTCCTTGCTTCGTGGGGCCATTGTCTGGGTAATGTCCCCGTGAGGAAGGTTGGATAATGGACTGAGTGACGGTTAGGACAGGCCTGGTGTGGGATGGGGCAGAGGTCATGTCACCAACAGGCCTTTACGGAGCTGTGGGTTAGATAGGCAGCTTTGTTGGGACAGATTTCCATAACAGTGTGTCCGGGTGAGGGGACAGAAAAGCAACACAAAAGCTATGGGAAGTACAAGGTAGTGGTACTAAGAAATAGTATTATATATAAATACGGTGCCATTTTAATATTGAAATCTTTCTAAAACTGCTACACTCACATTTTGTTTTATGTATTTGATTTTGTAACAGTAATTGCTTGAATTGAATGGATTTGTTCTGAATTTGAGCACATTCTGACTGTCTTAAAGCAAAATGGATTAAAGCCATTAAGTCTCTTTTCAAGAACTGAAAGGGAGAAATATCTTGTTTCGTTTAATCATATCATTTTGCTTGTCTCTTTGCCAAATTGTAGCGTTTTGAAACTATAACAGATTTAGCATCATGTCCCCTTAGAATTACACTGTTCTAGGCAAGGGAGGTTTATTTATATAAGGCAACCCAAAGTTTTTAACTTGTTCTAATTTGAACAGTGTCAGAGTAGAAGTCTCACATCTTCTGGAAGACTGCTCCAGATTTTAGCTGTTTCAATATGAAACACTGCCTCCCCATGGTAAGTCCCGACTATAGGAACCAGCAGAGGACAGTGCCTGCTCCTCAAGAGTCCAAGTTGGTGCAAATGTACTTTTGTTAAAATCAAGTTATTCTTCATTTGTGCTTCTATATACTATATCCAACTGTTTTGAGCAATCTAAACACTTTTTTTGGGATTGTATGAGCAGAAACTGAATATTTGTTCCGCTGAGGTCACCACACACACATGCATGCACGCAAGCTTTCACACACGCACACACACACACACACACACACACACACACACACACACACACACACACACACACACACACACACACACACACACACACACACACACACACACACACACACACACACACACACACACACACACACACACACACACCATATTTACCAGACTCACTGAAACAGGTTTGAATGAGTTCTTGTATCGATTGTGTCAGCACAGTGGCACTCTGTACCTCCTCCAGAGTTCAACAGTTCAAATTCAGGGTACAGGACGTGTTCAACTCAGGAAGTCCCATGAACGCTGTTATATAAACTAATTCCAAGGAAATATTGATTCATAATGGATTTTTGATACTTTTGAAAACCCTTCTAGTTATTTATCAAGCACTTTAAGGCTTGTTGGGGGCCCGCAAACATACGTACCTGTGATACCAGACGCAACGCCTCTCTTTTATTTGTAATTTACTGGGAAACTTACTTATCAGGTTCAACAGACACACAGTAGAGCACGGATACCATGATTTACTGAAAATGAAAATTGTACCATATTCAAATATGTAAAATAAGTGTTTTAAGTTACAGGGTTGAATAAAGTTTAGCATATCCTCTGTAAAACTTAAAAGGCAGGTGGACACTACACATTTCTATAATTACATGGACTGAATCTCAATTAGTATTTTTTTCAAACTGGTCTGGCTGAATTTATGAGAATGTGAAGAGAAACTGATGAGGTGTCTAATCTACACTATTAAAGCTCAGAGGCAAGGATGTCTAAAACGGCTATCTCTATTTTGGAAAACAAGGATAACCGCTTAATAATTAACATTTGTTATTCAGCTTATGGCTCACAAGTTATTTGCTTTCTGCAGCACACACACACATTGCAGTTAGTGGTGCAGGATGTCTCACAGCTACTGATCTTTAACTGGAAATTAAATATCAAGTATGGGCTCTGCTGTTTTTTTATCCTGTGCACTTACATCAACTGGTCACAGTAGAATTCACCTGTTTAATTATACAGTACATTGCTGTGAGTAAAAATGAATAAAGGAATCCAAAATACAGGACTGAAAATAATGTTTATTTTATAGGAAGAAAACCAAATCCAAAAAACCTGGGGGAAAACTCCAAATTACTGTTCTGGGGGTTCTAGTAGTTTGAGAATTCTGTGAGTCCTAGTGTTCAGTGTAAATGACAGTTCTTCCTAAAATGCAACAGTATGTGATTGTTGATGACGTTCAGGATGATTGGCTTGGGAATGCAGTGCCCTTTAGCAAGACTCCTCATCAAGGCTTAATTCTATTTATAAGTAATTCATTTCTCAGTTACGTGCCTTGCAGCAGATTGACAGACGTGGTTTCCATTTGGAGCCAATAGTTTCTTTTCACAAACTCCCAACAAACAACAAACACAGCTCCACAATTATCCATTCATCAGGAGAACACCCTGCAGCTCACAGTCATGGCCCAACTGTGACCTGGGTCTGATTCTGACACTGAATGTCAAGTGATGACAGCGTGACACGTTTTACTGAGAATGCAGGGAAAAAAAAACACTAAATCAGTGTTTTTTTTTAATCAGAGGTCAGAAATGTGACCACTGACCGTCTGCTCTGTTGTGTTTGTGTTGTACTGTATTATGATATGTGTTTTAATTATGTTTTAACCATGTATTGTTTAATTTTTATGTAAAGGCCCAACTAGGGACGGACATTGAGAATTAGCTTTGGCTAAAATGTTGTAGTATGTAACATGAGCTTATGTGACATACTTGTCCCTATTCAAATAAACTTCAATAAAATAAATAAATAATAAAAAAAGGAAATAAAACTACAGTTAGTGCTTTTTAAGTCAATTTGAGCTGAACTGAAATCCCAATAAATATAGCGACAATCTATGACAGCAATGATGGATAATATTATCATTGATGTATTAGTTTTGTATTTAGTGTATTTAAAATCTCATTCTTGTTCTGAAAGTCTAAAAGAGGTGTTTTTATAATGGATTATTTTAGTTTCTTTTTTTATTTTTATTCAAGTCGATAAGGACATTTTTATTCTCTTGTAGACCCAGTTTAAGCTGATGTAAAGCCACCATTGGATATTCCAATAGAATTTTATTTCAAAACCATTGAAAAGAACATTTAATGCGGGCCTTCTCTAGTGCAGTCAGTCGTATGTACAAAGTTGTCTGCTTTCAAAACTAACATCTAATTCCAAAAAATTTTAGTAAGAACAGTTTTCAATTGAATTTACTAGTTATTGATATACCTCAGTACACTAAATGACAAATGGTGTTCAATACCTGTAAAACTTTGAAAATCAAAGCACAGTATGGGCAGACTCATTATTAGACTCATAAATCAAGTCTTTGTTAGTTTGAATGTTTATAATTGGCTCATGTCAAACCCCAGGCTTGGCATTTATACATTGGATTCTCATTTAAACTTGAACAGTGTTACAACTTTGTTTCACTTGCAGAGTTTGTCTCATAATCTATGAACATCAAACATGATCACATGTTTCCATTTGTGAACACTGGGGTTAAGAAGTCACACACACAAAACACAGCATATTCTGGGGGAAGAGTATTTGATAAACGCAAAATCTGTATTGTGACCTTATAGCAGCAGCCAGTTTACTGTATTTCTCAACAACACACACGTTTTCCCGCCTGTGCATATGCATGATCACAAAACTAAATCGAAGTTTCACGTTTTCCCTGCCATCCTTTGTCAGAAAGTGGGTCTTGCGCTGGATCCATCGGAGTAGTGCCTTGAAATAGCTCCAGACGTGGCTCGCTGCTCCGCGTGCCTTCCCCAAAAGTTTGATTTGACAACCTAATTGCCACATGGAGGAACAAAACACTCAGGTTCCCCAAACTGAAGTCGCTCTCGAACGAAGCTGGCTATGTTTAGCGGCTATCTGTGCAGGGGCCTTTTTTCTCTCCCACGATTTCTCCCCATGAGTGAAGAAAGTTAAATCTA
Organism: Knipowitschia caucasica; assembly: GCA_964034765.1. NCBI lineage: Eukaryota > Metazoa > Chordata > Actinopteri > Gobiiformes > Gobiidae > Knipowitschia > Knipowitschia caucasica. The sequence goes on from OZ035843.1 coordinate 8,531,631, forward strand.
AAACAAATTGGGATATCAGTGTTTCGTGTGCGCCCCAGCCAGACCTGTACTAAGCACATTTTCTCCTCTATATCTTCTACCCTCAATGCACCCCTCCCCAACGCCTCAAATCCCCGGAGCAGCAGTCGGCAGGCAGATGACAGCCAGCTCAGGCCTGGCAGTCTGCAATAATTACATGTGGCTGTCTGCGTGGGTTTGTGACAGCTCTACCTTCAATTAAAGCCCAGTCAAATGGATTTCTACGGCCTGCACTCTGCTCCGCTGGGCTGAAGGTCGGTCCAGGCACATCCCAGACACAGGGGCCACTGACAGGGAGGGGAAGATGGGGTTAGGGGAGGGGAGGGTCACAATGAATGGGTAGAAGGGGTACTGGGGTTATGGGCAGAGGAGCAGGAAGTTACAATTTGAAGGTGATGGAGATGAAAGTATAGGTAAAATTGTTTATACAAACTTCTTTTATATAAGATAAGAACATTTACTGTGGATGCATGGCATAAATACTTTCAGATTTACAATCCTACATTTTTTATTGAAAGTTCACACATTCACACACAATAACACTAGTGCTGTCCAACGATTAAAATATTTAATCGCGATTAATCGCATGAATTTCATAGTTAACTCGCGATTAATCGCAAATTAGTCACACATTTGTGTGGGTGTGTGTGTGTATGTGTGGGTATAGACCATAGACTGTATAGAAACATCATGGTGTCATTATGATGATGATAAACAATCTGTAAATATTTTGTAAATTTGTTCATGTAAATACTCTATGCTGTTTCTCTGTTTACTTTCGGTATATCTATGACTGTATACTGTTTGCTTGTATTGCCTTTTTTATTAACCCCTCCCCCATCTCCCACTTCATGTCCCCCCCCCCCTCCTATGCAGTGTTGTGCCAGTTCACAGCTTTTCTGAACTAGTTCATGTTCAGTTCATACATGCTCAAAGTGAACAGAACACGTTCAAAGTTCACATTTTTAATTCTGAACTAGTTCAAAGTTCAGTTCATTTTACTTTTTTCGTGAGATAAATACATATTTTTTTCACACTACGAGCTATATATATATATATATATATATCTCCTGTACACCCACAGGAGGAGAGCCTTTTGACTACAAAACAGACAAGATTTATATGGTTTTCAATGGGAGCAAAACGGAGTTGTCCCATCTCTGCTCATAAACTACAGACAGTAATGCGCTGCAGTGCGTGTGTCTATACTTTATGTCAAATGTAAACGGTGTAAACTTTGTCGCTAACTCACCCTGTGTTTTCATCACGACTCGGGCACATGTGAAAAGCACCAGCTCACAGCGCCGCACCACAACACAGAGTCGGGGTGCGTTCACAGACGGTGGAAACCGTAGGAATTTTTAGATTTCGGCGGAAAAAGTGCGAGAATACAGGAGGGAGGAACTTTCTCTCGTTGCGTTTTAAAAGAGAAAACGGATTCCAACGTTCATAGTGATGTCTGCCGTTCATGACACATAAAATGAACTAATTCACGTTCAAGTTCTTTTTTTAAAAATGTGTTGCGTTCAGTTCAATGTTCACGAAAAAATGAGCGTGTTCAATGAACGCGTTCTTTTGAACTCGTTCACGCACAACACTTCTCCTATGTGCCCTTCTGGGTTTCTTCTTTGGCCCCCTGTATCTCCAACTACATATTGTTTGTAATCTCTGTCTACAATGTATCTGAACTAGTCCTTTTCTTTGTTTCTATTTTTTTTCTGTATATGTCTGCAATAAAAAGTAAAACAAATAAATAAAAATTTATCGCGCGATAAAAAAAATGACGCCGTTAATATTGATTTGCGTTAACGCGTTAATAACGCAATATTTTGGACAGCACTAAATAACACACATCTGTGCGGTGAAAGTAAAATAATACATGATTTTGTTATTATTGAATTAAAAATAGATATGTGAAAAGCAGGACATGCTCAAGTACTCATTGGATTAAAATAAGTTTATCCAAACCATGCTTTATTTCTTATTTTTACCGCATGAATTATTTTTGTCTATTTTTCTTTCAATATTTATTGTATATATCTTGTGCATGTTTGAAACTAAATTAATTAATTAATTCGAAAGCTACCAGGAGACAGGAGGACAAACTGGAGTTATGTGCTCTGGTTCACTTTTTCTTGTAGCATTTTGACTCATCTGAAAGTGTGAACAGGTTTAATGTGCCTAACATAGTTAGTCAATCAAACCTTTGAAGAATGCATGGCATGAGTTAAAGTTAATGAGTCCTTTTCAACAGATCCAACTGTGAAGACGAGACTTTGTTGTGCTCAATTTAGAAAATCAATCCTATTCACTACACTGGGATATTACATAAACAACTGATTGAGCTCATGTTGTAGACCTTTGGCTTACCTTTTGTGCCACTTGATCACTTTAAAAAAGACGGTCTTGTTTCTCTCAAAAGCAGTTCCAAGAAACGCATATTACAGGCTAATTAAATTGTACAGTCTCTCAGGGATTGGTCTGTTACATTTTGCACAGAGAGGAATTCTATCCTGAGAGCCATTTGAGAGGACTGGTGTCTGAGGGCACGAAAGTCAACAAGGTGTGAACACATGAAGAACATGATGGAAGTTGCAGGTCTTCACACCAGCAGCAGACCCCCGCAGAGAGGACCCCAGGTCTGCCACACTCTAGGAACACCCCATGTGGACTGTTGCTGTTGCCCTGTTCTGTGAAGTATTTACTGTCACTGTAGAACTTGTGGAATGTAGTTCAGACATTATATGGACACCTCTCTCTTTAACCTTACAAAAATAGAATACATGTTATTATAATATTATTGCTCTCCAAATTGTGTATAGTATTTTGTATAGCATTTCCATATGTCACTCTCCATCACCATTATTTCAGTTTCTCATACATGTACAGTATGTATGACAGATAATGTTTACTTTTATTAACTACGACAGAATTTCTGTCAGGCTTTTGCCTTCCTCTTTGTATAAATCAATGTCAAAAGATTGGACACTCCTGTTGTAGTAGGGGGTGTATTTGTGGACAGGGGAGCACGTCTTAGAGTAAATGTTATGAGCCTGAGAAATGAATGAATGAGAATGAAAGAATGAAAGGTGTGGAGTACGAGCAGACGCCAGGCAGGTGAATGAATATTTGTGTGTTTTGGCCCTGGAGCGATAAATCTCTCCTGCACCCCTTTAACATGGTCTGGGGGCTTACATGCAAGGTGTAACACATGCGAGGGAGAATGCATGTATGTAGGAAATTGCAGCAAGAGATCTGTGTGAAAATGCACGTCACAGCGGGTCCAGCAGGAAGATGTAATGTGACGCACAATATCACGTCCCCACCACACCTCATCCCCCCACTCCCCACAACCCAACACATCAACCCCCCTAATCTGGGCTTTACAACCGTGCTCAGGCCCATCTCTCCCAAGCGAGCCCAAGCACGGTTTCTGCAAATGTGCTCAAGCCCACTTGTCGCGGTCACATGTCACCTGAAGCCCGGATCACAATCTGGGCCAAGGCCACTTTTACTGGGCTTTTAGGTCGGCCTTGTGACCGAAGCCAGTACTGCTTGATCACTAGCCTCTTTACACATATTTCAGCAGTTACAGGTCAGATACTGCCTTCTAACTAACGTTTTAAGCCTTAAATACAAAAGAAGACATAATTAACTGTCTACATTTGCACACACACGATTAACAGCATGCTATAACATTTTTCAATCAAATATAATTCCTTAAATCAGAAAATGTATGCATTGTAAATAATATTACATATTTACCCTTATGTTGAAAAAACGTCAATGAATTAATTGAATTACCTTGGGAATATTACAAAGTACAATAGGATTTATAGCGGAAAGTTGACACAAGCATTAGAAAAGTTGCAACTTTGGCTTCAATCTGACGCTCCATGAGGTATGTAAAACTTCAGCAGAAACAATGTGCATTTGTTATGTATTCTTGGGTGCATACATGAAGAAATCCTGCTGCATTGAAAGCGTACAGTGTAGAAAGGCATCGTGCTTCCGATAGAACGAGCAGAGGATGAGTGACAAAAGTGCCTGAGGAGAAATGATTTGAACCCAATGAGATGTATTGGGAGGATGGATATGTAAAGGACGGTGTTTGACAGCTGCTGTTGCTCCCTGGGTGATGGCAGTCGCACACAGCCCCTGCACACACACCACTTTGATAAGACAAATACTACAAAGCAACGCTCTCCCATAGCACTATTTATAATCCTGTCGCTGCATCGCAGAAACAAATTGTCAGGTGCGAACGGGAATGAGGTTTATTTGTATTTTTTTCACATGTTCACACTCTGTAAAAGTTACAGGTTTCACAATGTGCAAAATGTAGTAATGTAATATGTTGTGTTTGTGTGTGTGCTATGGAAAATACCTCATGTCATTGATCAGGTCTCAAAGATCCTTTGTGAACTAGAAAAAAGATCAAGGTCAAATATAATTCAACACATTTTGTCCATGTAAGAACGCAAATCAGGTACAATCCAATTGGGCATAGAGAGGATCACTCAGATTGTGCAAAAGACAGAAAAGTGCATGCCTGTTAGATGCAAAAATATAGTCTGTTCAGGATATATTGAATATATGGCAATTAAGAAAAAGTGGCAATAGCAGTGCAGTTTTTTTCAGTCCTAGTGCATGACTTAAAGTACATACGCTGAGTAATTACATTTCCAAAACTAAAAACCGTCAAATTGGTTGGTTTTCGGTGTATATTCCATATACGCAAAACTCAATGCCGGATTTATGAACGTGTGAGATCCGCACAGATCTGAGCGTACGCAGCCGCTGCTGTTGATAATTGCCGCGCTCAAAACTAGCGTATTCATGAAAGTCACGCCTAGAAACATTCAGAAACCGCGCGTTTCACGTCCCGTTTTTACGACAGGTCAACATGGAAGTCGGCCAGCAAGACTAGTTGGAAGCCTCAAAAGGCCTGTTTATATTGAGTTTTATTTTATCATTTTGTGGAAAAAAAACAAAAACGCTTTATTATATATATGCGTTTTTTCCCTAGTGTCTAGACCCACAGAACAAATAGCTATGCGTAATTACGCAGGGCAGGGTCTGCCACAAATTTACGGAGAAATAGATGGTCACACATTCAGTAAGTAAATAAGCCAGGTATTGCGCCTTTCACAGACCAGGATCACAGAGCCCTAAAAAAAAAAATACAAACATACAGATGAAAATAATACACACACAAGTCAGATTTAAAAGCAAAGAAACCGGTCCTCATCATGATCTGTGATGTATTCGAAATTTGCGTGTTTCCATTAGAGTTTTTCTGATGCGTAAATTCAAATTTCGAAATTTGATGCTCAATGAAAAAGCAGATCATAATTTTTTCAGACTGGGAATATGTTTATTGTTGTCCAAATCTTTAAATTCATGCGTGTTATGGCATGTTGTGATCAAAGTTGAGATGGGTGTAAAATTTACACCACCTCCTGACTCGGCGAACATTTTGTACGCCCACGTCCGGATTGATAAATGCCAAAAAGTGTAAATTATTTACGTACGCCTCAATTATACCCTGATTTGGCCGTATGCAAGTTTCATAAAAGAGGGCCAATGTGTCTGGCTTCAGCAGAATATGTTTCATGTCCACATTGTTTGCTCATATATAATCCAAAAGTATGTAAAAAGCATATTTACAAGTGTGTTATTGGCCTTTCCTTATACATAAACTGCACAGACCACAGTTAATACCAGTTTCATGTTTAGTAAGTAAGTAAGTAATGTTTATTTATATAGTGCATTTTACAGACCAGGGTCACCCAAAGTGCTTTACAATGTTCAGAGTTCAGATATTGTTCCAATCATTCCACACACGGTGATGACGGAAGCAGATGTTTAAGTCAAGATAATAGTTTGAGCGAAAATATGTTTTCCTCCATTCCATGGAAATAAGTCCAATGAGTTTTAAAAAGTAAAACAAAACTTGTGTCTCCTGTGTCCTCCATCATTGATCTACAGTATAATAATAACTGGATAGGGTACTACTAGCTCATAGCTGTCCCACCCATGGGCACAGGGGGCGCCCGTGGTACTACAGACTAAATTCACGTGGGCCACCCAGAAAAAAGTCCCATAGAACTCAATGTAAACTAAAACAGCTCGACCTCAGCTGACAAAGAACCTACAGCTTGAGTTTTAAGTGTTGTTTTTTATTCATTAAATCCACACTTTCTGCTCGTTTCTATCCCGCTCTGGCTCCGCTTGACCACTGCTCTGATCAGCAGCGCTGATTGGTTAGAGCGCGACAGTGGGGTCTGTGCACGTGCATGAGAGCCACACACGCGTATTTGCCGCAACGCATTGTGGGAGCTCGTCCACTGCGCAGAACCGGGAGGACCAGACGATGCCCAAATATAGGTGAGTTCCGCAAATTTTTCGGCCCCCGTAAAGTCCCATGCACTACTGAGCACAAGCCCATTAATTTGAATACGGCGCCATCTTGGATCACTGGGGCTTGTCCTCCATAGACTCCTCTTCTGTTTTGCTAGCTGTCCATAGCCGACTCTCGCGTTCATCCGCTTTCTAAACTCATCTTTCACCTCTCTTCCTTATCATTCTTATCATCATTGGAAACATAAAATTACCCTAAGTGGCTTTTATATCATCTTAAAATGTTAGCCAAACCTGTGGCTGCCCTTAGCAGAGGAAGAACATGAAAGGGCGCTTTCTGATGGAAAGCGTCCAAGGCAAAGTTTTATTGAAATGATAAAATAGCACAGATTTCTTGGTATTTTTCCATGATCCTTACCTGCCTCACCGGACCGCACATCACTGGAAACAAGTATCTTTTAACCCTCATGTTGTCTTAGGAACCAATTCACATTGGAGAGACCCATGAGGAAAATAGATTTAAGCATGTTTATTGATTGAGCATGTTTGGCGCCCTAGGCCCGGGAGGGATGCTGTTGAGCACGGCGCTTGCTCGCGTGCATAATCCCCCCCGGGGCCTGGGCACTGGTGGCGGCAGAGGCAGTAGGCAAGCACGCTTTGGTGAGAAAAGGAGGAGGTGGGGCGGCGGAGGCTTGCAGACTTCAGAAGGCTGGGAAGTGGGAGTCTCCGGCTTTTAACTTGCTGTCCTGGTGGTTATTGGTTGGCTGGATGTGGGCGTTGCTGGTCTGATGAGCCGAGGAAGAGCAGCCTGTAGATCTGGGCAAGCAGCAGCCGGGTCTACCACAGTGAACTTTCGCGAAAGCTCCATTTCACATTGGAGAGACCCATGAGGAAAATAGATTTAAGCATGTTTATTGATTGAGCATGTTTGGCGCCCTAGGCCCGGGAGGGATGCTGTTGAGCACGGCGCTTGCTCGCGTGCATAATCCCCAAAAAGCGGGCCTGCGATTGGGATAGCAGGACGTACTGCGCGGGCCTGAGAGCAAGAGTGAGAGGCTTCTCGCACAGTCGCTCAGCCGGCTGCGTCCGCTGGGGCCCGTGTTTGTTTAGGCAGAGCGAGCTGAGAATATGAGCGTGCTCATATTCAGCTAGACGCTGAAGCAGGGGAATCTTTGAGCGAACTGAGAACATGCGCGCACGTTCAGCCAGACGCTGCAGCAGAGGAATCTTTGAGCGAGCTGAGAATATGAGCGCACGCTCATATTCAGCCAGACGCTGCAGCAGAGGAATCTTTGAGCGAGCTGAGAACATGCGCATGTTCAGCCAGACGCTGCAGCAGAGGAATCTTTGAGCGAGCTGAGAATATGAGCGCACGCTCATATTCAGCCAGACGCTGCAGCAGAGGAATCTTTGAGCGAGCTGAGAACATGCGCATGTTCAGCCAGACGCTGCAGCAGGGCAATCTTTAAGCGAGCTGAGAATATGAGCACATGCTCATATTCAGCCAGACGCTGAAGCAGAGGAATCTTTAAGCGAGCTGTGAATATGAGATGCATGCTCATATTCGCCAGACGCTGAAGCAGAGGAATCTTTGAGCGAGCTGAGAACATGCGCGCACGCGCATGTTCAGCCAGACGCTGCAGCAGAGGAATCTTTGAGCGAGCTGAGAACATGCGCGCACGCGCATGTTCAGCCAGACGCTGCAGCAGAGGAATCTTTGAGCGAGCTGAGAACATGCGCATGTTCAGCCAGACGCTGCAGCAGGGCAATCTTTAAGCGAGCTGAGAATATGAGCGCATGCTCATATTCAGCCAGACGCTGAAGCAGAGGAATCTTTGAGCGAGCTGAGAACATGCGCGCACGCAGCAGGGGAGTCTTTGAGCGTTTGAGGAAAGTGCGTGCCGCCACCAGAATCTTATTGCTTACTTGCTTTGCTGGGAGCTTACGAGGAAGCCGGTAGACGTTGTGCTGCCATGATAGCGGTCGCATCTGGCCTGATGTAGGTGGAGAAAGCCGAAGAGGACCAGCGCCCCAGCTGTTGCAGAGAAGAGTGGGGGAGCCCCAGCGAGGTCGCGCACGTGGCAGCGCCTATCCTGAAGGAGTGGGCTGTATAGAGCTGGGGAGACAAATTGCAGACTTCAGAAGGAGCAGTAGGGATCTTAGTCGAGCTCTGAACCAGGTTGCTGTCATGGGAAGAGTGTCTGGAGTGAGAAATAGAGGTCCGTTAAGATTTCCTTTTTGCAGCGGAGGCGAGTGTAACGCATCATGGATTTGTAGGGGCAGAGAGATGTGTCCGAGCGAGCTATTACTATATTGCAGGCTCCTTTGATTTTTGAATGTTTGAGACGGAGGTTGAAATGGTTAGGGGACATTATGTTGGGTTAAAAAGAGCGACCTTTGTGTAATGCTTCCACTACGTCGAGATTATCACACGTGACAGAGATCCTCTTTCTCTGCCACGCGTGATTCCACAGCGCGCAGGCCACGACCACTGGGAATATCACGTGTAGGGCAGAGGAGATGCTCCGGTGGAAAGTAGCGGCCACGCTCGGCAAACCAATGGTCCTGGAAGAATCCCCCAAAAACCCACGGAAGGGGCAGCGTCCGTGTAGAAGCGGAGACCTGTAGGGGCAGAGACATGTCGGAGAGGGCCATTGATGTTGCAGGCGCCCTTACGCTTGAAACCTTGGGTTGGAGAGTAGAAATCAGGATAGTAGGATGGTCGGGAAAGCCGTGTCTCGGACCGCATGAAGGTTGAGTGAGCAATGGTGAAACGCTTACGCAGAGAAGCCATAGAAGGAGAGCAGGAAGATGCTGCGAGGAGGGCGGACATGTACTTGGGAGATGAGCCGGAGTTCAGCGCCGCTGCAGGATGGGCAGCATGATGGGGAGCCTGCGATCAGAAGAGTGAAGAATACAGGTATGGATGCCTTTGATTAGGAGTTTGATTGACAGTTCAGCGCAGCTACTCGGCCAGCTGCATCTGATAGAATCAGAAGATTAAGTAGATTAAGTAGAGATGAAGCATGACCGCCGAAGCGACCCTGAGAGCATAGGTGCAAGTCCGGCGCAGCGCGGCATACTCAGCCGGGCTGCATCCATTAGAGCAGGGTAAGCTTCTGAGAGAGTGGGTTGCAGCTTTTTTGTTATTTGTTTTTTTTTTTTTTCTCGGCAGCAGCAGTAACCTCAGATAATAACAGCAATAGTCCTGTATCAAGCCGCGGCAGCAGCAGCAGCAGCAGCATCCTTAGAAAATAACAGTAATAACCCTGTATCAAGCCACAGCAGTAGAATGTTGTTGTAGCTGTTCAGTGTTTCAGTAAAGAGATTTAAGTGAAGAGAGATGTCAAAGTAAATGAAGCAGCAGCAGCAGTAGCAGTATAAAGCAGCAGCAGCAGTAGCAGCATCTGTAGATAATAACAGCAATAATCCTGTATCAAAGCCGCAGCAGTAGAAATTGTCGTAGCTGTTTAGTGTTTCAGTAAAAGAGATGTGAAGTGAAGAGAGATGTCAAAGTACATGAAGGTGCAGCAGCACGGCAGCAGTAGCAGTATGAAGCAGCAGAAGCAGCATTAGCAGGAGCAGCAGCACCACAATGCGATTCATGCGTGCCCCGCTTGTCTCCGTGAGCCAGGTTACATACGTGTCTGAAGAGCCGAGTCGTAGAGACAGGTGCAGCCTAGGAGCCAGCGGAGCGGCAGTGGCAGGAACAGCAGCAGCGGCACATGCAGTAGTAGGAGCAGCAGGAGCAGGCAGCAGGGACAGACAGCAGCAGGAGCGGCAGCAGGAACAGGCAGCAGCAGGAGCGGCAGTGGGAACAGGCATCAGCGGGATCAGGCATCAGTAGGAACGGCAGCAGGGACCGGCAGCAGCGGCGGTCAGAGAACCATGCCATGGTTGTTGAACAGCCTGAGGAAATAATCAACCCGAATCCGAAACATTCCCATGCGAATAACAGATGTCCCCCGGAGCCATCTTCTGCTTTGGTTATGGCAGAGACGCATGAACGATCACTTTTCCACGCGTTCATTAGCTCCAACACCAATTCACACCCATTGCAGATCACATTGGCCCTTTTTCTTCCTGCTGCACTTTCAAAATGCAACAACTGCAGTTCAGTTACCAATTTAATACTAGTGACCTAGCTATTTAAATGCATGGCCCCTCTTTCCTCCCGCAGATAGACGGATTTAAATACAGTCATTTAACAATAGTGACCTGCGAGTAATGAGATTAATGCCGTAAAGATGGCGCCGTGGCAAGAGTTCTGGTGTGTGCCGTCTGGAGCACGATGGGTAGTCTTTGCACATGTTTTCCAACGTGGTTTTACTGCAAGTGGCAGAACATGAATCTGAATTGACGCACACTGCTCCTCTTATATCCCTCAGACAATAGAGATTTGATGCCATTTAAGATGCATTGTTTTGTGTGTGTTTGTATGGTGATGGTCTTTTGATGTTTGGGGGGTTGGGGTGATTGTGGGTGTGGGTGGGGGGGGGGTGGGTGAGTGTGAGTGTGTGTGGATAGGGTGTGGGAGGGGGGTGGGGTGGGGGGTGTGGGTGGGGGGGGGTGGGGGGGGGGGGGGGGGGGGGTTTGGTTGGGATATGGTTGGTGGGTGGGGGGTGGGGGGTGGGGGGGGGGGGTGGGTGGGGGGGGGGGTGGGGGGGGGGGGGGGGGGGGGGGGGTGGGGGTGGTTGGGGGGGGGGGGGGGGTGAGATGTATGTATGTGATATATGGTGGGGTGTGGGGGGGTGGGGGGGGGGGGAGGTATATAGTATGGGGGGGTGGGTGTTGGGTGGGGGGGTGGGGGTTCTGTGGGGTGGGGTGGGGGTTGTTTTGGGGGTGGTGGGGGGGGTGGGGGGATGTTGTTGTGTTAGTTGTAGGGGTATCTATATCTCTATATAGATATGGTTTTTGGTGAGATTTTGTATCTCTTATATCTATATATGGTTATTGGATGTGGTAGGATGTGTGGAGTGGGGGTGGTGGGGGGGGGGGGGGGGGAGAGTGTTGTGGATGTGATGGGGGGTGTATTGTATGATATAGATATGGGTGGGGTAGGGGGTGGGGGGGTACAACACACAACAGGGGTGGTGGGAAGGGTTATGTTGGGGGGGTTAAGGTTATTGGAAGGGGGGGAGGGGAGAGAAGTTGATTGTGTGTAGAGAAGAGTGAGGTGGTTATTGTATGGGTGTGAGTGTGTGAGAGTGAAGAATGTAGGGGGGGGATTAGGGTGGAGATGGGTATGTGTATGGGGTTAGAACGAGGTGGGGTTTGAGGGGGTACTAGATAAGATGGAGAGAGAGTGAGAAGGTTTTGGAAAAGATGGTTTAATAATATATATCTATACAGGAAGGGAGAAGAGGAATGGGATTTAGAGTTAGAGGTTAAAGATAGTTTTAGTTATAGGTAGGAGGGTTATGTTATTTTGATTGGGGTGGGGTTGACACACAAATGGGTGGGATGATTTTGGGGGGGTGTTATGAGGTGAGGAGTGGGTGTTGGGTTTGGGGTGTTGGTTGATTGGGGGGGGTTGGGGGGGTTTTAGATGGAAGGGGGGGGGTGGGTAGTTCATATATCTGAGGGTGGGGGGTGGGGGTGGGGGGAGAGGGGGGGGGGAGGGGGGGGGAGGGGTTGGGAGGGGTGGGTGGGTGTGGGCACAATGGACGGGGTGTGTGTGAGAGATAGGGATAAGTATTTGTTGGATTGTTGACACACACACACACATGTTGGGAGTAGGTGTATAAGGGGGGGTTGGGGGTGGGATGTTGGGGGTTGGGGGGGGGTGGTGTGGGGGGTGGTACTACAAATCTATATATCAGTGATGTGAGTGGGTGGGGGGGGGATGGTGTGGGTGGGGTGGGGTGGGGTGGGTTGTGGTGGTGGTTTGGTGGGGAGTGGGTTGTGTGTAAGTGGTTTGAGGGGGTAGTGGGGGTATATATCTATCTCTAGGGGGTTGGTATGGGGGGTGGGGGGGGGGGGGGGGGGGGGGGTTGTTAGGTATTTGGAAGAAAAGTTTGGATGTGAAATGATGTTGGGGTGGGGGGGGGTGGTGGTGGGGGGGTGGTGGGGGGTGGTGGGTGGGGTTGGGTGTGGGGGGGGGGGGGGGTTGGGTTTGGGTTGGGGGTATGTTGTATATGATGTATATTGTGGGGTGGGTTTGGTGGGTTGTGAGTATATATATATGTTGGGGTTGGTTTGAAGTACACACACAGGTGGGTGTGGGGTGGTATTGTAAAAAATGAAGTGGGTTGAAGTAGACACACACACACCACTATTTTTTGTTGTGAGATTGTGGAGGGATGGGAGGAAGAAGGGGTAGAGTAACTAGAAACATCTGGTGTGTGGTAAATTGCGCTGATTATAGGTTGTTATTGGGTTTGAAGAGGGGGGGTGGTAGAGGGAGCACATGGAGTGATTTGGTTGTTGTGGTAGGGTAGGGTAGGTTGGTTTTAATATTGGTGGAGGGGGGGTAATTTGAAGGTGACAGAGTGTATATTTGGAAGGGGTGTAAAATAGGGTGTTGGATGGGGGGATTAGTTGTAGAGAGAGAGAGTGTGAGAGAGTGTGCGCGCGGATGGAGGGGGTGATTGGATGTTGGGAAGTTTGGTGGTGGTTTTTTACGTGGTGTATTGGTGATGTAGTTTTGGGAAGTAGGGGGGGTTGGGAGGGTGGGGTGGGGGTAAGGGAGAGGGAAGTACTATGATGTGGTGTGGTGGGTTGGGTGTTGTGGAGTATGTTATATTTTGGGGATGTGTGTAGTGTGTGATTGTTTGATGTATTTATACTGTGTGGGAGAGTGAGGGTGAGGGTGTTGGTGAGGACATATACTCCACTCATGTGAGAGAGTAGAGAGAGTATTTGTTGATTGGGGGGGTTGGGGTGGTGGGGTTATGTGGGGGGGGGGGGGGGGGGGGGGGGGGGGGGGGGGGGGGGGGGGGGTGTGGGAGTGGGGTGGGGGGGGGGGGGGGGGGTGTTTTGGTTGGTGGGAGAGAGGAAGTTTGTTGTGGGGTGGGGGGGGGTTGGGTTTTGGGAAGGGGGGTATATGTAGAGGTATGACACACATTATTAGAGTGCGAGAGAGTGTGTTTTTTGTGTTGGAGTGAGGGAGATGTAGGGGGAGATTGGAAGGAGTGTGAAGGTGGTAGTGAGAGTAGGGTGTTGAGTGTGGTGGGTAGGTGTGGGTGATGGGGTCTATGGTGGGATGGGGGGGGGTATGCGGTTTTTTGGTGTGATTGGTATGTAGGTTTTTGTTTGTTGTATGTGTGATTGAAGTATGTGGGGGGGGTGAGGGAGGGAAAATGTTTTTTATGTTTTTGGGAGGTGTTTTAAGTGACGGGGATGTGAGGTTTTGTTGAAGGTTAATGTAGTAATAGAGTGGATGATGGAGGATGAAAAAGGGAGTGAGGTTAATCGGGGGTGAAGTGTGGAAAATGGGGTGGGGAAAGGAGCTGCCCAGGCCCATTAATATTAAACAGTTTAGTTGAAAACATGGCCTTATATGAGGGGTCTTCACAAAGACATTTGTGTAGCAAGACAAGGATCATGGATTCCTGATTAAAGCTCATCTCTGCTTTTTTTACTTAAGTAATAAGTTATCGTTATTTTATATTCCGCCTTTCACAGACCACAGTCACAAAGCGTTTACAATTGTTATTATTTTTTTGGGCATTGTTCCACTCATCCTCCACAGAGATGGGACAAGCGGGTCGCCAGTAACAGGCGGCGCATGCCAGACCTATTGTACCTACCTTTTTCGTGGAGGGGAAACCGGAGACCCGGGGAAACTACGCAGACATGGGGGAGAACATGCAAACTCCACTCCGAAAGGGCCTGTCCGGACCGGGATTCCGACCCATGACCTTCTTGGGTTTTGCTGAGCAGGCCGAGAAAAGTGCCTATCTTCTCAGTGCCCACCGTGCGCACTTGGTATTGTTACATTTAGGTATTTGGATTTGTTTTATACAATTTCTTATTGTGCGAATGGTTAATGAACGTTGAATCTGAAGGTCTGGTCTTCCTTCATGTGGCATACTGTATTTTTAGTGAGGAATTTGCTCAGGGTGAGGCATTTTCCCTCATCTTTTTGACATCTCTCTGTCGCTCCCTTATCACAATGGGCTTGGCCACTGAATGCGTCATGGCAAACGTGCTTCTACACGCACTGAGAAGAAAATCCATCTTCTTTTGTGTCCCAATGAAATACGTAGACATTTATTTTAATTTATTTATTTAAATTGATTTATTTGATAGGGACAAGTGTACACAATCAACATGTGAATCACTACAAACTTTTATAGCCAAGGCTAGTATTGCATGTCCCGTCTCCCTAGGAAGGCTTTTAACACAATTAAAACACAGTCTACCATTTTAAAATTTACATTAAACAAGCAGATAGATGTTCTCCAACTCTTTGATGCTCACTCACCTGGTTTTGTTTTATAAAATTGCTTTTAGTTTCATGTTTAAAACCAGCCCAGTCCAGAGTCAGTTTTTGCTGAGGCTTAAAGAGTCCAGAGCTTGCCCACTGGACCGAGGAGACCGACTGTCCGAATGTGGTTTCTCCTGAGGGGCACTTTCAGGAGCTTTTGCCATGTGCAGTTACCACCCAGCGTAAAATCTGAGGATTACATACGTATATGTCACCCCCCACCCACCACCCCCCACCACCCTCCCCCCCATGCAGAAAATACCAGCTCAGAAAAGAACTGTGAACCTCACATTTCAACATGTCTTTTTACTATTATATTGTATTTGAATCGGGACAGAACAAAAGCATTGTTACAGGAAACCAATGCCATGTTCATAGGCCATATAACTAAAAACAAGATCATTTACAAACCAGTTCCCAATAACATAAAAAGACATCAACATTTAATAGACATTACAAAAAATATAGATTACACGGACAAAATAATTACAATAGACTATTTGATCTCGGATTGTTCTCACAGTGTTGGTCCATTTGAGGCCATAATTGTGAATTCATTCAGGTCTGTTAAAGATTTTCACGGTTGTTTGTGTTTGCAATGATAAGCACAACATCTGTTATCCTCACATAAGACTTAGCCATCAAAGAGCAATACATGCAACAGCTGATTGATAAATTACAAATAAATTGATCTTGTATTAAACGACAATGTAGAAAATCCATTTATCACAGCCATTTTTCAATCCACGCAAATAGATTCCTCACAACGTAAATCCATTACGTTCTTAAGTTAAACACTGCAGAATTACAACCTGCTAACATTTGTCCCTGAAGACGAATGTATTAGCGTGGCTTGACCTTGTTGCCCACAGACGGCGATTCTAACCGCGTGAAACAAATCATCCCGGCTCTACTTTCAGTGCATTTTTCTGTTGCGTTCGCAGCTCTTGGGGGGCATAAAACAACATCACAGGAGGCCATCTTTATCCACCAGATCCGTATTATGAGGCCAAGGAGACGACGCATGCAACCTTCACACACGCGATCTAAAGTCAATCGCAGACCCAAACAGTTTTAGATTTGTGTTTCTTGCGTCTGATGAATGCTTTTGCTTCAGTTTTTATTAATGTAATGCTTTTAAATGTGCTGTCTGTGCATGTTATTAAAAAAGTATCTATGGAGAACCCACGGAGCGTTTCAATGACTATGAAAATCGGTAATGCAGGTTTACTTTGGCTTTTGAACAATCTATAGACACTGCCATATAGCTCTTCTCTGTTTACCTCTTCTTCTGCGAGCTGGTGTTATTGGTCTGGGAGCACACAAAA
Organism: Knipowitschia caucasica; assembly: GCA_964034765.1. Taxonomy (NCBI): domain Eukaryota; kingdom Metazoa; phylum Chordata; class Actinopteri; order Gobiiformes; family Gobiidae; genus Knipowitschia; species Knipowitschia caucasica. The sequence continues at coordinate 8,547,771 of OZ035843.1, forward strand.
ATGTCCTTCCCATGTAAAAACAAACAACAAAAACAAACAAGAAAGACTGTACAGAAGAGAGCGTTCACCTTCAATAATAAAGCAATTGTTTTCATAACCTTTAAAGATTTGGGAGGCGTTGCAGAGAACGCTCATATATACTATAGTGAGAACAATATGGACATCATAACAAATGTTTGATTGTACCCGGTACTTTAAAGCTGGAGTACCTAAGCTTTTGAAACAACAAAAAACAGATACCACTAATTTAAAGCTGAGAGTACCTAAGTCTTGAAACTAACAAAAAATATATACCAGTAATTTTATGATGAGTACAAACTTTGAAACAACTAAAAATATATACTTGCCATTTAAAATCTGCTAATCTTAACAACTAAAAATATTACCGGTAATTTTGAAAACTGGAGTATCCTGATCTGAAACAACTAAAAATATATACTTGCAATTTAAAGACTGGAGTATCCTAACTTTGAAACAACTAAAAAACATAGCACAAAATACATGTTCATGTACTGCCGAGCCTAGTTTCCACATTAATGTATTTTTACATCCTGTCACATCGTTTGCAGTGAATAAAAGGAGTAGCAAGCCCCCTCACAGCCAATCAGTCTCTGAGTACTATACATGATCGAAATGTTTTTAAGAACCGCCTGTTGTGCTAAGATTTTGTTTCACAAAATGGTTTACTTGAACATGACTTTTCTGTTGTGACAAAAGCAATGCAAAAATCAAACAAATCCCAATAGGAACTACTCAAAAGTTTTCTAACCAGACAGCAAATTCTCACTTTTGAATAGCACAAAAAAATACTACTCGCCCATAGAAACAAATCGTATTTAATATGTTAACTTCGCTCCACTCACCATACCTTCTTCTCACTCCCCAGACGCCTCATCTGACGCAGTCGGTGCATCATCACAGTTTGATAGCTGTTTTTCTCTAACCACCCTCTCCTCACCTTCAACGCTTTTCTGCCTTCACACTCCCAGGGAAGAAAGGAGAGGATTCCGAACGGCTGGTCATAACACTTGAACCGAGCCCGAGCCCACTAGTTAAGTGTTAGCAATGTCATCTCATGACAACAAACTTTCCAACAAACTTTTATTACAAGGAACAGGTGTAGTTTAACATTTTTCAGTGTAGTGACAAGAGACAATAGATTTCATGTGAAATCACAACATACAATAAGTCTAGTGGTTTAAAATTGTGTTGGCAGACAGAAATCGTGCCTGGTTTAATATGGTAACTGTCACAAGAATGTCAGGCTTTCCTCGCCGTATTTCTATCTAATTCTTCTGTAATACAAAAATTCCAAAAACATTGCCTAATATTGGTTCAGTAGTAAGAAGTATGTGGCGGATTGTGAATCTTTATCTCTCATAAAGTATAGTCGGAACATAAACATTTCTTTTGAAATTGCTTGATTTCCCACAGTGTTGTAAAAGCACCTGCCCTGGCCACTGAAAATCTAATTCTACCACACGGAACGCAACAAATCACTATTAATAAATTTTGTTTGAAGCATTAGGGTTACGGGGGTTTGGTGAAAAACTTAATTGGCAACCCTGTTGCGTTAACTCTCATTTCTATTACGATATAACTGTGCTGCAGATTCACTTAAGTTCTACCGATGCAATTTTGTCAGTTATATGTTTGTTGGAGTTTATTCAAAATCAACTGAAAAGCAAGGGATGGAATAATGAAAATTCCAAAACTTGCATATGGAACGTACAATGTTAAAGCCGTCCGGTCCAGACTTAGTCACCAGCTTGTGTGCTGATAACGACGAGTTAATTGTGGCAATGAGTCTAGGGGAACAGTGTGAGGGAAAGTAGCTTACGTCCACACTTATTTATGATGACTGTGCAATATCATCTTATGCTGCTTTCTCATTTGAGTCCACTTGCCTCTGTGGACAGCGTAATCCGACGGAAGAATGGTGATCCGGTTACAGACCATATGGTGTCGGCTGTGAGGCGGACCAAGTAGGGTTAGATGGATGCTAATGACTTATTTCCGATCGAAATGAAGGTGGCCAGTACTTAAGTTTTATAGTGCAAATATGATTAACCATTTATATGTCTAAAACCTCAGTATGATATCTGTCTATTCTGAACGCTTCCAATTGACGGCATCTGATGCTGCCATCACCTGTCCACTCCATGTGCCGGTATCATTCAGAGCGTCCGCCGATTCGATCATATCAAATGCAGGGGACTTTGACGAGATCATATTATGAAAAATAATGTCAATGAATCATTACAAGGTAAGCGAGTGTAATCCATTTATCCACATGCTCTGCCCCATTTTGAATGATAACACAATGCCATTTGTGCATTTATATTTTCTGTACTGGAGATATACAAAGAAGGTATGTGCCGTAGTCCTCACTAAAACAACAGCGTAAGTATTTTTTTTCGGCGTACCACTCATCACCCGCGTGGTACTCCATCAACATCACATAAACCAACAAGGTAACCAGGACAGTACTTTTGTTCGAGACGACAACGTACATGTTTTAAGATATGTTGGTATTTCACTACAGCATCGTGAGTGCTGGTGGTTTAGAAGCGGGGAAAGTGTGTGGTGGGGGTTTACACATATAGCTGCTACTATTCACCGAGATTTGACTTATTGTGATCATTATTAGAACATACACCCTCGATAAACAAGGGACCACAGTAAATTCTTTTTTGTCGACTAATAATCAAATTCAAACAGCAATGACAGCACCAGGCTAAGTTACAGGTCAAGTTATTTGCACAAACTAAAACCAGAATGAGAAAAAAGGATGTATTAGAATTGGACTGGAGATGACAAGATAAACAATGACATTTCGAAAATGTTTCCTTTCTTTATTCTGTTATTGTGTTTACACAAACAGCATTTTCAAAAAGTCAAATGGGATAAACAACAGGATCAACATTGTGCTACCGGTTTGGGGTATTTAGAGTCTGTAAAAAAGCAAACTAGTAAACCATAACTTACTACTAGTTTTCCATTTTCCTGCTGAACATAGACTTCTGAACACTGCGCTTTGAGGACAGAGCCATGGATTTAACCTTCTATAGCAGGAGGATCAAATTCCGAGTTTTCCTCTGAATACCTGGCAGTGATCCAACAGTGTGTTCAGTGTTGAGCTCCTCGTGTGCTTCGAGGCATGGTCACCATGGTGTGGTGAGTTCAGGGAAAAGGTCCTGGCGATCCAAGGTTGTACATAAAATATATGGTTTTAGGGCTGTGGGAATTGTCGTAGGAAATACATAATATTCAGAATATCAAGCCTGGTTTCACACAGCACGGCGGCAGGATAAATAGGCCGATTTGGACCCGATTTGACCCCTACGACACTGTAGGCACACTCCCGAAATTGTAACAAAAATAATCTGATGGATTTCCTGCCGTGTGTTGGTGTGTTAAGACTGTGTTCGACGCCTACGGAAGGACTTCGGAACTGCTCCGATCTCACTAACGTGGATATCTAACATGTTAGAATGTTTTTGGCCCAGTTTTCTTCTCCTTGTGGGTGGTGGCCCCCAAGGACAGACGAGTGCGTGCCATGACTGCCGGCGTGTAGCCATCAGAAGACGAGCACGAGCGGCGAGGAAAAACCGTAAAAAAAACAACTCGACCTCCATATCACATGTTAGAAAAACTCTGCAAAAACAAACCTATCGGCACTGCTCCTCTTCGTCCGCCATGATTTTACTCTGAATTCACGCTTGAATACTGTAGATCAATGATGGGGACACAGGCGACACAAGTTTTGTTTTACTTTTTAAAATCATTGGGAGTATTTCTTGGAATGGAGGAAAACATATTTTCGCTCAAAACTATTATCTTGACTTAAACATATGCTTCCGTCATCACCGTGTGTGTGGAATGATTGGAAACATTATCTGAACCTTGAACATTGTAATGCCTTGGCGTGACCTGGTCTGTAAAACTGCACTATATAAATAAACATTACTTACTTACTACTAACAAGGAAATCTGGTATACTGTGGTCTGTGCAGTTTATGTCTAAGGAAACGGCAATAACACACTTGTAAATATGCTTTTTACATACTTTTGGATTCTTTATGAGTCAAACAATGTGGACATGAAACATTTTCTGCTGAATGCCAGGACACATTGTGCCCTCTTTTATGAACCTTGCATACGGCCAACTCAGGGTTTAATAATTTAGGCGTACGTAATTAATTTTACACTTTTGGCATTTATCAATCCGGACGTGGCGTACAAAAATGTTACGCCGAGTCAGGTGGTGGTGTATATTTTTACACCATCTCAACTTTGCTCAAACATGCAATAACACGCATGAGATTTAACGATTTGGACAACTAATAAACATATCCAGTCTGAAAATAATTTGATTCTGCTTTTTACATTGAGCATCAAATTCGAAATTTGATTACGCAATCAGATAAAACTCTAATGGAATCACGCAAATTTCGAAGTACATCACAGATACATTCATGATGGAGGACCGGTTTTTTGCTTTTTAATCTGACTTGTGTGTGTATTATTTTCTTCTGTATGTTTGTTTTTTTTTTTTTAGGGCTCTGTGATCCTGGTCTGTGAAAAGGCGCAATACTGTTATTTACTGACTGAATGGTGTGACCCTCTATTTCTCCGTAATTTTGTGGCAGACCCTGACCTGCGTAATTAGATAGCTATTTGGTTCTGTGGGTCTAGAACTAGGGAAAAAAAACGCAAATATATAATAAAGCGGTTTTGTTTTTTTTTCCACCAAAATGATAAAAAGTAAAAACTCAATATTAAACAGGCCTAGTTTTGAGGCTTCAACTAGTTTGCTGGCCGACTGCATGTTGACCTGTCGTAAAAAAACGGGGGACGTGAAACGCGCGGTTTCTGAATGTTTCTTGGCGTGACATGTCATGAATACGCTAGTTTAGAGCGCGGCAATTATCAACAGCAGCGTTCTCATTTGCGTACCGCTCAGATCTGTTGGCGGATCTCACACGTTCATAAATCCGGCATTGTGTTTTGCGTATATGGATCTATACACCGAAAACCCAACCAATTTGAACGGGTTTTCGTTTGGGAAATTGTAATTAATCGCAGTATTGTACTTTAAGGTCATGCACTAGGACTGAAAAAACTGCCACTGCTATTGCCACTTTTTCTAATTGCCATTTTATTCATATATCCTGAACAGGACTATATTTTTGCATCTAACAAGGCATGCACTGTTTTGTCTTTTGCACAATCTGAGTGATCCTCTCTATGCCCTATTGGATTGGTACATGATTTGCGTTCTTACATGGACCACAATGTGTTGAATTATTTTTGACCTTGCTCTTTTTTATAGTTCAACCAAAGGATCTTGAGGACCTGATCAATGACATGGAGGTTTTTCCAAAGCACATCACATCAACACAACATATTTCATTACTACATTTTGACATTGTGAACCTGTAACTTTTACTGAGTTTGTGAAACATGTGGAAAAAAATACAAATAAACCTCATTCACGTTCGCACCTGACAATTTGTTTCTGCGATGCAGCGACAGCGGATTATAAATAGTGTATGGGAGAGCGTTGCTTTGTAGTATTTTGTTTATCAAAGTGGTGTTGTGAGCAAGGGGATGTGTGCGACTTTGCCATCACCAGGGGCATCAGCAGATGTCAAACAACCGTCCTTTACATATCCATCCTCCCAAGACATTCATTGGGTTCATAATCATTTCTCCTCAGCACTTTTGTACTCAACCTTGCTCGTTCTATCGGGGGAAGCACGCTGCCTTTCTACCACTGTTACGCTTTCAATGCAGCAGGATTTCTTCATGTTTGCACCAAGAATAATAACAAATGCACTTTGTTTCTGCTGATTTTTAAATCCTCATGGGTAGCGTCAGAACTGAAGCAAAGTTGCAAGTGTTCTAATGCATGGTTTACGGTTGTGTCAACTTTCGCTATAAAATCCTATAGTACTTTGTAATATTCACAAGGTAATTCAATTTATTCATTTGACGTTTTTTAAACATATGGGTATTATATGTAATTATTATTTTACAATGCATACATTTTCTGAATTTAAGGAATTATATTTGATTGGAAAAAAATGTTATAGCATGCTGTTATTCGTGTGTGTAAATGTAGACAGATTAATTTTGTCTTCTTTGTATTTAAGGCTTTATAAGTTAGTTAGAAGGCAGTATCTGACCTGTAACTGCTGAAATATGTGTTAAAGAGGCTTAAAGTGATCAAGCGAGTACTGGCTTCGTCACAAGGCGACCTATAAAGGACCTCGTAAAAGAGGCCTGGCCCAGATTGTGATCGGGCTTCAGGTGGAACATGTGACACGCTGACAAGTTGGCTTGAGCACATTGGCAGAAACCCGTGCTTGGGCTCGCGTGAGGAGTGAGATGGGCCTGCAGCACGGGTTGTAAAGCCCAGCAGTTTAGGGGGGTTGATGTGTTGGGTTGTGGTGGAGAGGGGGGTGAGTGTGTGGTGGGGACGTGATATTGTGCTCACATTCATCTTCCTGCTGGACCGCTGTGACGTGCATTTTCACACAGACTCTTGCTGCAAAAATTTTCTATCATACATGCATTCTCCTCGATGTGTTAAACTTGCATGAGCACCCTGACCACTGTTATTAAAGGGGTGCTGGAGAGATTTATCGCTCCAGGCCAAAAACACACAAAATATTCATTCACCTGCCTGGCGTTCTGCTCGTACTCCTCCCTTTCATTCTTTCTTTCCTCATTCATTCATTTTCAGGTTCATTAACTTTTACTCTATGACGTGCTCCCCTGTCCAAAATACACCCCCTACTACAACAGGAGTGTCCATCTTTTGACATTGATTTATACAAAGCGGAAGGCAATAGCCTGACCAGAAATTCTGTCGTTGTTATATAAAAGTATACATTATCTTTGTCATACATATGTTACATTGTATGAGATAGAAACTGAAATAATGGTGATGGAGGTGAACTTATGGAATTGCTATACAAAAATGACTATACACATTTGGAGAGCAATAATATTTTAATAACTTGTATTCTATTGTTGTGAAGGTTTAAAGAGAGAGGGTATTGTCCATATAATGTCTGAACATCATTCCACAAGTTCTACAGTGAAGTAAATTACTTCACAAACAGGGCAACTGCACAAACAGTCCCACTGGGGTGTTTCCCTAGAGTGTGGCAGACTGGGGTCCTCTCTGCGGGGGTCTGCTGTGGTGTGAGACCTGCAACTTCCATCTTGTTCTTCATGTGTTCACACCTTGTTGACTTTCGTGCCTCTCAGGACACCTGTTCTCAAATGGCTCTCAGGATAGAATTCTTACTGTGCAAAATGTTAACAGACCAATACTGTGAGACCTGTAATTTCATTAGCCTGTAATATGCGTTTTCTTGGAATGCTTTTGAGAGAAACAAGGACCCGTTTTTTTTTAAAGTGGATCAGTGCTCAAAAGGTAGCCCAAAGGTCTCAACATGAGGCTCAATCAGTTGTTTTTGTAATTATCCCAGTGTAGGTGTATAGGATTGATTTTCTAAATTGGGCACAACAAAGTTCGTCCTTTCACTGTTGGATATATGTGAAAGGACTCATTACTTTAACTTAATGCCTGCATTCTTCAAAGGTTGACTTGACTAACTATGTTAGGCCACATTAAAACCTGTTCACACTTTCAGATGCAGTCATAATGTACAAGAAAAAGTGACCAGAGCACATAAACTCCGTTTGTTCTCCTGTCTCCTGGTAGCTTTCGAAATTAATAATTAATTTTGTTTCAAACAAGCACAGATATATCAATAATATTGAAAGTAAAATAGTCAAAAATAATTAATGCGGTAAAAATAGAAAATAAAGCAATGGTTTGGATAAAACTATTTTAATCCAATGAGTACTTGAGCATGTCTGCTTTTATACTTATCTAGTTTTAATCTATTTTAAACAAAACTAATGTATTATTTTACTTTTCACCGCCAGATGTGTGGTTTATTTAGTGCTGTCCAAAATATTGCGTTATTAACGCGTTAACGCAAATCAATATTAACGGCGTCAATTTATTTTATCGCGCGAATTATTTTTTTTTAGTATTATTTACAAATAATATATATAGTTTCTTGTTACTTTTATATTGCAGACATTCACAGATAAGAAAATTAAAGAAACAAAGAAAAGGACTAGTTCAGATAACATTGTTGACAGAGAATTACAAACACTTATGTTCGTTGGAGTTACAGGGGGCCAAAGAAGAACCCAGAAGGGCTCATAGGAGAAGTGTTGTGCCTTTTGTGGAACGGAGTTCAAAAAGAAACGCGTTCATTGAACACGCTCATTTTTACGTGACATTGAAATGACGCAACACTTTTTTAAAAAAAGAAACTTTAACGTTGAATTGTTCATTTTTGTGTCATGAACGGCAGCATCACTTCTGAACGTTGGATCCGTTTTCTCTTTTAAAACGTCAGACGAGAGACAGTTCCTCCCTCCCTGTATTCTCGCACTTTTTCGCCGAAATCTAAAATCTAAGGTTCTCCGTCGTTGTGACGCTACCCCGACTCCTGTGTTGTTGTGTGCGGCGCTTATGTGGCTGGTGCTTTTTTCATCATGTGCCGAGTCTGATGAAACACAGGGGGAGTTAGCGACAAAGTTTACACCGTGTACATTTGACATATAAGTATGACACACGCTACTGCAGCGCATTACTGTCTGTAGGTTATGTGCACGAGGATGGGCCCATCTCACGTTTTGCTCCCATTGGGAAAATCCATATATATCTTGTCCTGTTTGTGAGTGCAAAAGGCTCTCCTCCGGTGGGGGTACTGGAGTATATTATTATATATATTTATATAGCTCGTTAGAGTGTGAAAAAAAATATGTATTTTAGTCTCACGAAATAAACGTAAATATGCAACTGAAGTCTGGAAAAACTAGTTCAGAATTAAAAATGTGGAACTTTGATCGTGTTCTGTTCTCTTCTTTTGAGCATGTTTGTACCTGAACTTGAAACTAGTTCAGAAAAGGCTTGTGAACTGGCACCACACTGCAATAGGAGGGGGCGGGGGGGGGGAAAGGGGGACATGTGAGTGGGGTTGTGGGGGGGGGACTGATGTGGGCAGATGGGGGGGACGGGGTTAATAAACTAAAGGCTATACAAGCAAATCAGTATACAGTCAGATGATATACCGAAAAGATACCAGAGATAACAGCATAGAGTTATTGTAACATGTAACAATTTTTATACTAATAATATTTACTGATTGTTGATCATCATCATTAATGACATCCAGGATGTTTCTCTAACTGTCTAGGGTCTATACCCACTCATTGCACACACACCACTCACAAAAATGTGTGGACCTAATTTGCGTTTTTTTAATCGCGAGTTATCTATTGAAATTCATGCGATTAATCTGCGATTAATTATTTTAATCGTTGGACAGCACTAGTGTTTTTGTGTGTGATGTGTGAACTTTCAATAAAAAATGTAGGATTGTATATCTGAAAAGTATTTATGCATGCTTCACACGTTAAATGTTCTTATCTTAAATAAAAAAGAAGTTTGTATAAAACAAATGTACCTATACTTTCATCTCCGATCACATTCAAATTGTACTTCTGCACCTCTGCCCATAACCCATTACCCCTTTCTACCCATGCATTGTGACCCTCCCTCCCCTAACCCCATCTTTCCCCTACCCTGTCCAAGTGGCGGCCCCTGTGTCTGGGATGTGCTGGACCGACCTTCAAGCTGCGGAGCAGACTGCAGGCCGTTAGGAAATCCATTTGACGGGCTTTAATTGATAGGTAGAGCTGTCACAAACCCACGCAGACTGCCACATGTAATATTGCAGACTGCAGGCCTGAGCTGGGCTGTCATCTGCCTGCCGACTGCTGTCGGGGATTTGAGGCGTTGGGGCAGGGGTGCTTGAAGGGTAGAAGATATTAGAGGAGAGAAATGTGCTTAGTACAGGTCTGGCTGGGGGGCAACGAAAACTAGATATCCAATTGTTTTAGATTTAACTTTCTTCATCATGGGGAGAAATCGTGGGAGAGAAAAAGGCACGCTGCACAGATAGCCGCTAAAATAGCCAGCTTTCGTTCGAGAGCGACTTCAGTTTGGGGAATCCTGACGTGTTTTGTTCCTCATGTGCATTGTAGGTTGGTAAATCAAACTTTTGGGGAAGGCATCGCGGAGCAGCGAGCACGTCTGGATGCTAATTTCAGGCATATCCGATGGATCCAGCGCCCAAGACCCACTTTCTGACAAAGGATGGCGGGGAAAACGTGAAACTTCGAATTTGTTTTGTGATCTTGCATTTGGCACTGGAGGGGAAACGGTGTGTGTTGTTGAGGAAATACAGTTAAAAAATGGGCTGCTGCTATTAGGTCAACAATACAGATTTTGCGTTTTCAAATACTCTTCCCAGAATATGCTGTGTTTGTGGTGTGAGATCTTTACCCCAGTGTTCTTCACCAATGGAAACATGTGATTCATGTTTGATGTTCTAGATTATGAGACAAACTCTGCAAGTGAAACAAGTTGTAACACTGTTCATGTATACAGAGAAGCCAATGTATAAATGCAAGCCTGGGGTTTGACATGAGCCAATTATAAACATTCAAACTAACAAAGACTTGAGTTATGAGTCTAATTAATGGAGTCTGCCCAACTACTGTGCTTTGATTATCAAAGTTTTAAGGTATTTGAAACACAATTTGTCATTTTAGTGTACTGAGGTAATATCAAGAACTAGTAAATTCAATTGAAAACTGTTCTTACTTAAATATTTTTTGAATTAGATGTTAGTTTTGAAAGCAGTACAAACTTTGTACATACGACTTGACTGACTAGAGAAGGCCCGCAGTATTGTTCTTTTCAATGGTTGTGAAATAATTCTATTGGAATATCCAATGGTGGCTTTACCATCAGGATGAAACGGGTCTATCAAAGAGAATAAAAATGACCTTATCGACTTGAATAAAATATAAAAAAAGATAACCTAAAAATAATTCCATTATAAAACTACCTCTTTTAGGGACTTTCAGAACTAGAAGAGATTTTAATACTCTAAATACAAAACTAAATACATCAATGATAATATTATCCAGCATTGCGTCAGAGTTGTCGATTATATTTATTGGGTTTTCATGTTCAGATCAAATTGAATTAAAAAAGCACTAACTGTTGTTTTATTTCCTTTTTTTATTATTTTTTTATTTTATTGAGTTTATTTGATATAGGGACAAAGTATGGTCACATAAGCGACATGTTAGCATACGACCAACATTTTAGACCAAAAAGCTAATTCTCAATGTACCGTCCCTTGTTGGGCCGTTTACATAATAATTGAAAACAATACTTGGTTGAAATACATAATTAAAACAATATCATAATAACTGGTACAACACAAACACAAACAGAGCAGAACGGTCAGTGGTCACATTTCTGAACCCTCTGATTAAAAAAAACACTGATTTAGTGTTTTTTTTTTCTGCTTTTCAGTAAAAAGTTGTGTCACCTGTCATCACTTTGACATTCAGTGTCTGAATCAGACCCAGGTACAGTTGGGCCATGACTGTGAGCTGCAGGGTGTTCTCCTGATGAATGGATAATTGTGGAGCTGTGTTTGTTGTGTGGGGAGTTGTGAAAGAACTATTGGCTCCAAATGGAAACCACGTCTGTTCAATTGCTGCAAGGACAGTAACTGAGAAATGAATTACTTATAAAGGAATTAAGCCTGATGAGGAGTCTTGCTAAAGGGGCACTGCGTCCCAAGCCAATCATCAAGAACGTCTCAACAATACATACTGTTGCATTTTAGGAAGAACTGTCATTTATCACTGAACATAGGACTCACTAGAATTCTCAAACTACTAGATCCCCAGAACGGTAATTTGGTGTTTTCCCCAGGATTTTTGGATTTGGTTTTCTTCCTATAAAATAACATTTTTTTCTTGTCCTGTATTTTGGGATTCTTTATTCATTTTTACTCACAGCAATGTGTCTGTATATTAAAAGGTGAATTGACTGTGGACCAGTTGATGTAAGTGCTAGGATAAAAAAAACAGGAAGAGCACGATAACTTGGATATTTAATTTCCAGATATAGATCAGTAGCTGTGAGGACATCTGCACCACTAACTGCCAATGTGGTGTGTTGTGAGGTGTGCTGCAGAAAGCAAAAACTTGGAGCCATCAGCTGAATAACAAATGTTAATTTTTAATCGGTTATCTTGTTTCAAATAGAGATGCCGTTTTTGAATCCTTGCCTCTGAGCTTAATAGTGTAGATTAGCACCTCATCAGTTTCTCTTCACATTACTAATAAATTCAGCCAGCCCAGTTGAAAAAAATACAATTGAGATTCAGTCCATGAAATTATAGAGATACTGTGTAGTGTCACCTGCTTTAAGTTTTACAGAGGTTATGCTAAACTTTATTAACCTGTAACTTAAAACACTTTTTTTACTTATTGATATGGTACTATTTTCATTTCAGTAAATATGGTATGTGATATACTGTGTGTCTGTTGGAACTGATAGTAAGTTTCCAGTAAAATTACAAATAAAAGAGAGGCGGTTGCGTCTGGTGATCACAGGTCTACGTATGTATGTTTTGGGCGGGGCCCCAACAAGCCTTAATGGGTTGATAAATAACTATGAAGGGTTTGCAAAAGTATCAACAATCCATTATGAATCAATATTTCCTGTGGAATTTAGTTTATATAAACAGCGTTCACTGGGACTTCCTGAGTTGAACACGTCCTGTACCCTGAATTTGAACTGTTGAACTCTGGGAGGAGGTACTCGAGTGCCACTGTGCTGACACAATCGATACAAGAACTCATTCAAACCTGTTTCAGTGAGTCTGGTAAATATGGTTGTGTGTGTGTGTGTGTGTGTGTGTGTGGTGTTGTGTGTGTGTGTGTGTTGTGTGTGTGTGTGTGTGTGTGTGTGTGTGTGTGTGTGTGTGTGTGTGTGTGGAGTGTGTGTGTGTGTGTTGTGTGAGATGTGTGTGTGTGGTGTGCGTGTGTGAAAGCTTGCGTGCATGCATGTGTGTGTGGTGACCTCAGCGGAACAAATATTCAGTTTTGCTCATACAATCCCCAAAAAAGTGTTTAGATTGCTCAAAACAGTTGGATATAGTATATAGAAGCACAATGAGTAATAACTTGATTTGTAACAAAAGTACTATTTGCACCAACTTGGACTCTTGAGGAGCTAGGCACTGTACTCTGCTGGTTCCTATAGTACGGGACTTACCATGGGGAGCAGTGTTTCATATTGAAACAGCTAAAATCTGGAGCAGTTCTTTCCAGAAGATGTGAGACTTCTACTCTGACACTGTTCAAATTAGAACAAGTTAAAACTTTTGGGTTGCCTTATATAAATAAACCTCCCTTGCCTAGAACAGTGTTAATTCTAAGGGGACATGATGCTAAATCTGTTATAGTTTCAAAACGCTACAATTTGGCAAAGAGACAAGCAAAATGATATGATTAAACGAAACAAGATATTTTCTCACCTTTCAGTTCTTGAAAAGAGACTTAATGGCTTAATCCATTTTGCTTTTAAGACAGTCAGAATGTGCTCAAATTCAGAACAAATCCATTCAATTCAAGCAATTACTGTTACAAAATCAAATACATAAAACAAAATGTGAGTGTAGCAGTTTTAGAAAGATTTCAATATTAAAATGGCACCGTATTTATATATAATACTATTTCTTAGTACCACTACCTTGTACTTCCATAGCTTTTGTGTTGCTTTTCTTCCCTCACCGGACACACTGTTATGGAAATCTGTCCCAACTAAAGCTGCCTATCTAACCCACAGCTCCGTAAAGGCCTGTTGGTGACATGACCTCTGCCCATCCCACACCAGGCCTGTCCTAACCGTCACTCAGTCCATTATCCAACCTTCCTCACGTGGACATTACCCAGGAACAATGGCCCCACGAAGCAAGGACCCTCGTTCCCAATCACACGCTTCATTTTGGGCATTTAGCACCATGACATGAGTGCATGTTCTGAATTCCTGGACAAATGACTTTAGGCCCGTGCAGAGCAGGGATGCAACGTTTGGAAGATGGCAGAATGAGTCGCGATGGCAGGGCGGCGCCTGGGTGAGCATGTCATAGCCTTCTGCACTGCAAAAAACAATCAAATATGAGGTTAATAGGTTACTTGAATTTGAGTATTTTTTATCTTAATGTGAGTACACTCTGACTGTCTTAAAATAAGATTTGCCAAGATTTGTAAATGGGAAAAATTAAAAAACGATTGCTTTATTTTCTCGTTCCAGGGATTATATTACTTTGCATCTTAAAGGTGCATTGCGTAAGTGGCAGAGTTTTTGCATTTAGTTTGCCCCCTTTTGGCGTTTTATGTAAACTGCATCCAATGCCGTGCACGCGCCCGGTACACTTTACGCTCTCGAACGTGACGACGCATCTGGTTCTCAAATCTCACTTCTCACAACATTTGACAGTGAGCTAGATTTGTCCAAGCCCAGTAGCTTGCTAGTTAGATTGTCCCTGTGCCACACTTGATCTTAGCCAAAAGGCCGAGAAGCTTCTGTGCCTTCTGCCCACTCTGTAACAATGAGTCTTTTACAATACATCTGGGTACTTCTTACCTGTAACTGCCATTTATGTATACCCACACTTCAATAGTATTCCTGTATAAGTAAAACAAAGTGTATATACAACTCAATGGATTTAGATATTATATCGATGAAGTTATTGGTAACTCAATAACTACATGCCTACAGTATGTGTATTTACACATACTGTAGGCATGTAGTTATTGAGTTACCAATAATTCTTCATCAATATTTCACCATCGATTATAATAATAATAGATAGTAATCTAAGAGCCTAATAACATTTTACTCCATTTAGGGCTCCAGCAATGACGAGTTTGTTCCTATGGAGACAACCAGTGACTCTGGAAGTCAACCTCGAGGACAAGGACAAGGAAGGGGTAGAGGAAGAGGGAGGAAGACTGCACAGAAGACTAAACAGACAGGAAAGGGGAGGAAGACACGTGCTAAAAAGAAGGAAGATACTCCAGCAGAGGGTGCAAGAAAAAGAAAATCAAAAGCCCCATTTACACAAGATCGATTTCGAATAACTTTATTTCAAAAAGTAAAAATTCTTGTAAATATTTTTCTGTGTTATATAAAAAATTTAAAAAAAGTATGGTGATGTTGTATTTCTTCAACGTTAGGGAACAGATGTCGTCTCCTGGGACATAGAAAAGACACATTTCACAAAATTGTAACATTCCAAAGTAAAACTTGAAGATACACAAAAATCCAATCAATATTATTCAGTATGGAAAATAGGGCAGAGAGAAGAAGCTAAATCTTAGAATCATACAACACTGGAATGTCTCTTCAAGGGGTCAGTTGAGCCCTATACATTAGTTATTCTTTATAACAAGCTGGTTAGTTACACAAACATACCTGTCCTCTCTGGACCTGTGTACGCATCAATTCTGAAGTAGGAGGTGGGTTAACACCAGACACTGGTCCAAGTGCTCGTGGGTCCTCCGGTATGATACTCCGTCTGGTTGGGAGGCCACCAGCAGACTGAAGTCGTCTGCCAATGATTTGTGTCTGAAGGTCAGGAATGTAGTTGTAATCCTTTGCTTCTTTGACAGTGTGTACCCGATACCGTTTCAATTTTTTGCTGTACAGTCTCCAAGGCTACAAGATAAGTAATTTCACGTTAGAAGACAACTATATTCATGACTTGTCAATAGGAAGTAGTGAATGATACTTACGACACTTGGCCTTTGCTGTTCACATGTGCCGGACGGTTGTTGTGGTGATTGTAGTCTAAAGCTGCAAGAAATGTTCTTGCTTTATAAACAAAAAATGAAAATCATTCCAAAACCAGAATATGGTTTTGGAATGATTCCAGCTGTGAAGTGGTCCTGCAGGGAAACTAAGTAGGAAATAGAAGAAACACAAATCATTCCAAAAAAAAAAAGGTTATCTCTTACCGAAATGTGAGGAACTTCTCCACATCCTTCAGCCATCTGCGGTTCAGCACGATCTGTGACAGTGCCACATGTGCTTTAGAGCCAGGCGATACAGGCTCTTTAGTGCCATCATCTCCCAAAGGACCATGAAGGCCACTCATGCACGCCACTAACATGGTGCAGTACACCTCGCCATATGTCCTAATCAGCAAACATAAGAAAATGAAAAGGTATAGTGAGAATGAGAATATAAATTCTAGTTCTACTTTACTTACCATGAACTCGTCTCGGCTGCTTGCATGCTGACAGGCATACCAAAAATGGTTAACAATGTCCTTGATCCACACTAGGATTTGTTTTTGACCTGCTAGGACACCCGCATATCAAAGTTATTGGTTTTGGTTAACTCTATAAAAAATAATTGAATGAGAAACGATATGAACTATCACTTACAGCATGAAGCCTCTTAGTTAAGATTTTTTGCAGCATGCCAGACATCCAGGGAATGGGTAACTCCATGATCCATATATCTTCCCCGCTCTGGATCTATTTTAAAGCTCAAAAATGCAGTAAGCACAAAATATAGCACATCAAATAATACAAACAAAAATACTTACGCATGAGGGCTGCAATTTGCACATGGGCGTCAGTCACAATCTCTTTGACTTTTAATTCTTTCGATAGATCATCAAATGTTTTGATGAATGCTGCTTTCTCCAGAGAGACACTTTTCCCACCAACTTGCCTTTTTATCAACATTGACAACACTGATGATGTCCATAGTGTCAAGTTCCATCGTTGTGTATGTGCAAAACGTTGCAGAATGACCTTGTTGAATCAAATATGGTGAAACACAAAGTAATACACAATGACTATGTTGTAAAGTGAAAGGCTTCAGACTTACCTGGTGAGTCCATTCTCCCGTCAGCTGTAACAGATATAGTACTTATAGTGACTGCAAATATGACAAAGAGAGTCCTTTAACACATTACTTACCTCTATAAAAGGCTGCACCCCTGCCACAGATAAGTCATCCCTGTTAAAAAATGCAAGTTTGTTTCAGTGATATTGTCAATAAGGCTTGAATCAAACATAATGCCAATCCTATTTCTCTGTTAAAAAAGTACCGGTCAGATTCTACGATACCGATTGAACTCGGGAAATCACCAGTCGCAGTAGTGGTTTTAGGAGTTGAGGCCTTGGGACTCCTTGGTGCCATCATTTTTTCATAGCTGTAAAGTAAATAAATACACGTTACCTATACACACATGCATTTCATTGTATTACAGTTGGACTAACCACATTCTATTACTAATATAGTCTGCAATTCTACGATACATATAGTACAGGTACTGAGGTACATATAGTACAGGTACTGAGGTACATAATCACTGCATGTGCAAGTTTCATAATGGTTTACATGCACAGTAGCAGCCCAATAATGTACACAGCTGTACTACGCTAACACATGCTAAAGTTGTTTCAAAAGCTCTAATCAACGTAACAGTCATTATTTCTAAACATTCTTTATACAGAACAAACAAAATGCTGAATGTGTCTCGCCAATCTGTTACTGTTCAGAAAAAAACCGAACCAAATGCAATCAGTCTATGTTGCTAAGTCAAAAAGCTAACACATAATAATGCTATTTCACTTTGTATTCGTGCAAGACACTAGGACGTTTAGAACTGAATCACCGTCTTACCTTCTAATCAAGATAAACGCCAAATGAGGATCCATTTTTATCCCCAGAGCGTTTCGGAGGCTTCTCCATTTCTCAAAGGCATGGCCGAGAGCGACTCGGGTCTGAGCTCTCCGCCGGTCGGCCTCTCGCTTCGTTCTTTTCGTAGCACTAGTGACAATCTTCCAGACGGTGATTCTGAAGCTGGTCTTTCTGGTCAAGAAACTGCTGGATCCATCGTCAAATACGCGTGATACGAGGACGGGACAGATCCACTGAACGCGAGGGAACATATGGAGCCAAAACATTGAACGGGCACGCGCATTGCGTCACTTCCGCTTAAACAGCGCGCGAGAAAGCGACCCGAGTCTGGGATTTCTCAATCACTGTATGCGCTCACTGAAGCAACCACAGTGAATCTGCTAATGCTCAGTTTACACACCAGGCAACTGCTGATGAATCACAGATGCAAAATATTGCGTTTTGGCATTTTTCAACTTACGCAATGCACCTTTAAAAAATATCATTGTTCTTGTCCTATTGACAAATCGTTTCAAGGCAGTCAAAATGTGCTCAAATTAAGATACATTTAACTAATTGTGAACAAGTTCACTCTGCAGACTGATTTTAATATCAACCTAAATTAGTGTAACCTATAACACAGCATTCCAGAGAGCCTATATTTCAACCTTGTGGTGTAAGGAAGCTGAAAAACCTTTTCTGGTAGGTCAGATTTATAGTAATAATTTAGAGATAGTGGCCCTCCTTTATGAAACTTACAGAAAATTGTGTATATTTTTTGTGTAGATTCCAAAAACGCAAGATCCAATGCGGGATTTATGAACGTGTGAGATCCACACAGATCAGAGCGTACGCAGCCACGCTCAAAACTAGCGTATTTATGAAAGTCACGCCTAGATATAACCGCCCGTTTCTGACCCATGTCTGAACCGTTTCTGAACCGTTTCTGAACTACGTTTAATATTGAAGGATTGTAGTGACTCTTTTTAAGGGATTTTGAGTTTCCTTGTGTATGAACTGTAAGACAAATGAAGTTGCCTTGCATGCTGGTCTTGCTACAGTAACCCATAATAATCCAAGGTGAAGTAAACAGCTGGTGATCTCTTCACTTAAGCATATCATTCAAGTTGAGACATTGAAAAACCACATTGACCCCATTTCCCCCATAAACCTGTGTTTATCTTTCAATTTGCCCCTGTCTGCGCATCTGTAAATAAAATCCACCCTTCCATCACAGTGTGACTGTGTCTGGCCCGTCTCCACCAAACAGCGTCTCACTCCACAAACATTTAGACATAATTTATCAAATGTAATCGCTCTTCTTGTCATCTCACGTCTGCTCGTCTTTGTAAAAAAACACCCAGATACCGTGAACAGTGGGTAAAGTACATGTTGGGTAAATATTTAGCAGACAGGCAGCTTTGGTTCAGAGCAGCGATCTAAAGGGTTGACCACATGAATGGGGCTACACTCACTGTAAAGCAGTGGAAATTATAGCCACTTTGTCTCGCATTCAAACACAATATAATGAAAGAGCAAAGGCTAAATGGGAGCTTAAAAAAGACAGTGATTCACTCTGTCTGACCACAAGCTTTGAATGCAAATAAAACTAAAGACTGAGAAAAACTAAAAATATATATGGGTTAGGGTTAGTAGATTGATAAATGATTAGTATTTTCCTCCTAAATCCAGGCTTGGGACAGGGTAATGCAATGGCTGGGGACTGTATTTAATAAGATATTGATTGAATGTTCGTCACAATAGAAAAAGTCTTGCAAAAGTTATGATATAATTTGCTAAATTATGATAAAGAGCCTTCAAAATCACTACTTGACACTTTGGACTGAGAGTTGATTGGCCTTTTCATGTTTTCATGTAATAAAATCCCTCATGTGTCCCATGAATAAAACAGATTTTTTTTTTTTTTTTATATTTACACTGCAAAAACTGATATTTTTCAAATATAGCAAAAGTGTTTCAAAATATAAGCACATTTTGACTTCTTCAAAACAGGATTTATCAATGGGACAAGCATGTATTATTTAAGACATTTAGAAAAAGTTAGGTACCCCAGCTTCAACCCACACAGACTTGTCAAAATCATGACACAAAAAAATCTGCATATGTTCTTTAGCAGGCTGTTGTTTTGGACTGTGGACCCTGCTGTTTGCTGGCAGGAGACTGGCTGGTATTTGGGACAGAGTGGGACAGGTCCATACAGAGACATGGAGCTCTCTCTGGGTCACTGCATCTGAGGTCAAGCACCCCACTGCGTCACCCCATTGTGTCCCCATTCAACCTGCAATATGCCACAGTATCCCCCGCAAATCCACTAACAAGCCTCAACCAGCCTGAGCTGTCATTGAGCAGAGGAAGAGTAGGGTATTTGACCAGAAGTTAGTTTGAGTTAGTTCAGTTGGGTCCAATGTGTTGTATTTGCAACCTGATTGTCATTTTAAAGGGTTCATTTTAAGGAGGCTGTGGAATTGAACATGGGACGATGGCTTTGGGTTGTGTCAAAAATGTGAATGTCAAGACGTCATTATGTCATAATTTGTTAGTATTTGTTGGGGAAATGTTTAAAGGATAATGTAAATGGTCATGTGGTAGAAAGGCTCTGATGAACTCACTTACTAATCAAAAATATGCAAACTAATTTGGATAATTTCAGTAATGACAGTTTGCACTGTATGACTATTTTCTCTATTTCAATCATTTCAAACATTAAACATAATTTGATTCCCTTCTGTGCCGTTTTCGCTTCGGTCCCATGTTTTTCTTGTTGAAATTGGGTAATATTGTTAGTCCTAGATACCTTCTGTATACTTCACCACATCTCTAAAAATCACATTATCTTAGATCACAGATATAAGCCTATCATTAGTATACTCTTGGTGAGAATACAGACATATGCAGACGAGCGCAGACATACAAACAAATAAAATAAGACAACCCCAAAGACAAGTCTATCATTCTAGGTAGACGCTATTGTCGTATTTGTTCTACTATTATAGAAAATATTTGTTATGTTCAATAGTGAAGTTCAAGGTGCATACCCCGCCAAGGCCAGTGATCATCCCGATATCTGAATAGATAAATGCACACAAAGAGGTGATCACAATGCTCTTTGGCAGGGGTAAAAAATATGGAATCTCTCTGTGTAAGGAAATTCACCTTCTAAATTAAAGAATGCCTGCATACTTTATATTGTATGAAATAGTGGCACACATGCCACTATTATATCCCAATAACTATTATCTGGAAGTTTCTTTTTATAGTCAACTTCTATACAATCCTCTCTGATTACAAATTAATTGCTTTTCCCTTTGAACAGTCACCAAGTCCAGACTCCTCACCCCACCACAGTCCAACCAACAAATAAAACTGGCTTCGACCATTCTCATTTCTGCATAGTGCTATATTGTAAATGTGGCGTTGGTCCAAACCTTAAACTAGAGAATGTGAATGCTTGTAGTAAGATGTAATAGTTTTGTGAGGCTATAGTCTGTCATTAGTGCATGTGCACATTTGATCGCTTCACTCCGACAATCAATCTCTTGGTTATATTTAGATTTAAAAACAACTTTTGCCTTGTTCTGCGTCCAGTGCAGTGCAGCGTGGAGCCGTGATTACAGGACCAAACTGGAGCCACGGACTTCAGCGCTACACAACCATACGAGTGAAAAGAGGTAATGAAGTAGGACTCCTGTAACTTTAAATCAAGGACATCAATGTATAATGTACACAAAATAAGAACCGTAGAAGGAAAATTCCCTCAGAACAGAAACTTTAAACTTGGATTTTAGCACTGACTTTTGGAGATGATTATAATACAATTTTATGAGTTCAGTTTCAAAGTCAGTGATGAGAAAAGTGAAAATGTTATAAAGGAAAACTAAATTAATTCATCCATCCGTATCTGTCTACTCCCAAACGTCTTTATCACACACACTTCCTCCATCTCAACCAATTCTGAAGAGGAGCAGCAGCTTTTCTCCGAGCTCCCCTGTGTACTGTATATTCTGGCTTTTTCTGGGCTAGGTGACCGAGTCTGCAATCAGAACAGAAATAAACAGAATAGCATTTAAAAAAAATCCTTATATCCTCATGACTAACTTCCAGAGACAACACACTCAGAATCACCCATGTGTCCCTCATACTACACATTTTTTATCTGCGCTGTGGAGTCGGCAGAGAGACTCAGATTTATGGAGAGGAAAGCAGCGACTGGAATCGGCTGTGTGCACATTTATCTTGTGCAGGAGACGACACGAAGATTTAAACACTCGGTTTTTACACCAGACTTGAGGAAGAAGCGTTTTGTCTTCTAATTATTCACAAACATTTACAAGTTTATGTTGTTTAGCAGCAATTTTCCTGCAGCCTGCTGTTAATGCATTATTCACAATATGCTGCAAACCTTTTGATCTGTGAATGTGGAACAGGCAAATTATATTAGAGAAAAAGCATGAATCTATAGCCTCTGCTTTGTTACAGGAAAAAATAACTTTTACTTGTCTACAGATGAGAAGGCCCATCAGCCAATCAGGTCTGTAACAAAATGTTTTTTTCCAAACATAAATATAAGATTGTTTTTTGTCTTTTGAATCATTTCCGTGTCACTTCAGGTTTTGAATGCTGACTTGTCCACAATTGTATGGATTTAGTAGTTGTGTATGTAACAACGGCTGTCTATACTGTACAGTATATACAGATATATACCCCATCCCCGCCTGGGAGCTGCTCCAGTTCTGCACCGCACCTGTCCTCGTTCAAATATATACGGGCTATACATGTAGGACTATAGCCCTACAGCCCACAAAGCAGGTCGGACAGGGCAGTCTGCTGGTGCAGATGGAGGGTGCCTGGTTCAGGGTTCCCATTATCGCGGCGTAAAACAGACAATGGGATAACTGCAATAAAGAGACTACGGTGAAAATTCTAATAATGTAGACAGATAAAGCAGGATGCAGGATGGAGGAGAGGATAGTGCTTTATAAAGCACTATCCTCTCCTCCATCCTTCACGTCCAGGCTTAAAACAGTCTTCTTTAATTTAGCATTTGGTTAGATAGGTAGACCCAGGGAAAACTAAAAATCTTACATAGCCAGTCTAGCTGCATACACAGCCAGTTATCTGGGAGAAGTACAATAACTTGCTGTGTATGCAGCTAGACTGACTATGTAATATTTTTAGTTTTCCCTGGGTCTACCTATCTAACCATATGCTAAATTAAATTGGACTGTTTTAAGCCTGGACGTGTATGTAAAGACTGTGTCTGCTTCCTTAAGGTGGATGGGAAGCTGATTCAACAGTATGGAGCTCCGCCCAAAGTATCAAAAACCCTTGACGTATGAATGTTGCAGCTGACAGTTGCTACACTGTAGAAAATGGTTTGTTTAGAGTTCGTCTGTGACACTTTTATGGTCAGGAGATCAGTGGCCTCTTGGCTACTCTCCTCTATTAAAATAAATCCTGTTAAACTCCCTGGTTTTCTCGTGAAACGGGAACGCTGCATTAGCCATGACGCTGGCCATTTCATTCCCAGCTGCGAGAGTTGAAGAAGGTGCCTATGGGGCCGAACAAAAGTCGCCCCTGTACTGAGAAAATAGGTGTAAGCTCCGCTGGGGCGCTTGAGCTCCCTGCTCTCAGTTTAGTGCGGGTCTGTTAAAAGCATGACTGATTTACATCCGTGCTAACTGGGTTTCCTCCTCTGCTGCTGCTCTGGGATTGTAAGACCTTCAGGGGAGGAAGAAAGGAGGAAGAAGAGAGATAGAATTCACTGCAGGCTCTGGCTGTTCTGGATCGACATACAAAGTTAGAGACATTGTCAAGAGTATTGCATATGAGTGAATGAATGACTAAAAATGCATCAGTTTACGTAACTCTTTATTTGGGATCTCAAAGACACTTCATGTGGCATTAACACCCGGACTCTCACTAATGTGAAACTTCTGGAACTTCTAGAGCAGTCATTGTGACTCCTCATTCGAACAATCTTCTCTGGTGGAAAACCAAACTGAACTAGAACTAGTCCAGAACCATGAAAACGTCCTTTAACTGCCAGAGAAAGAACGCAGAAATGGCTACATTTGCTTTTCCTCACAATTCCAAATTCCATGAAAATTAGACATAAACATAAACTACATATAGAAAAAAAAAATGCAATAGGAAACGCATGAGTGAGTGGATGGTGATGGTCAGGGGCTTTACCAAGTTGTCGATTCACCAACATAGATACAAGAATCAAGCAGTTTGAACACAGGAATTGCAATGATCATTTTAAAAAGCAATTATATTCAAAATTACGAATTGCACGGCCAGATGTATATTTTATGAAAATAAACAGTATGCCTTTTGTGCTTAGTGTTGATTAGTATCATTTATATTGGACAATAGTGCATTATCTCCAACAAGATGTTTGTTTCTGAACCAAATGGTTTGAGGTTTGTTAATGTTGTGAATCTTGTATGGACATTTAACATTCCCACTAGAATCAAACACACATCAACAGGTCAAGTCTCAGGTCAGATCTATGGAGAGGTGGAGGTTGACCCTACTCACAGCAAGAGCAAATTTGTTTTTCCAGGGCTCTGACTAAAAGATTTCAGTCCAATCTTCGGACATTCCAGACCAAGCAGCAACTGCAAAGTCAGGTAACAAGCCTTTAGCAGGAAAGTTGCATGTAGAGTAAAATACGTAGAGTTTGTGCACAACACAAACCGGACAACAATGTGCTTTCTTTTGTCTCTTTTTAATTTGCTATTTTGCAAGAAAAATCTCAGCAAATGCTTTGGGCTGAAAGATAATTGGCCGAGGGAGGCTGTTCTTCTCTTTTTCACTTTTTCGCCTCATCTAAAATGTGTCAGAGGCCAAGGATACATGCGTGTGAAAACAAGTGACTGAACCACCATTAGTTATGGTAATTATTTGGTTAATAATATAGTATTTTGTAATGCTAAAGTTAGAGATTTTATTGTTGCTTCTTTATTTTGCTAAAGTTACAGATGCTATTTATTTAAGTTGGATGAGTTAGATTTTATTTATGTATTTTTAAGGATTGTTATTTTTCCTTGTGCTATGTGCTCCTCATTCCTACTGTTCTGTAACTGTTGATGCTCCGCTGTAGGACGGATAAAGGATCTCTTAATCTTAGTTAGGTGGCCCATCTTTAATAAGGGTTGTATCTAATGTACCGCAGGCCCCACCTGTGAGCGCGACACACCCCTACAGGCCGATTCACTGCACTGGACTCAAACTCAAAAAGAGTGGGGTTTTTTGTGTTTTTTCGGGGGCTGGTTTGAGCAGGAGGTCAGGAGGGCAGTGTGGGGTGCTCCCAATCAGTGCTGTGTAAACAAGCCTCCTCCAACGGGACAGAGGGAGGGAGGGGGGGTTCCACGGGCCACTGCGGCTGTCAGCAGGGCACGTAACTCAGGGCAGGAATGTGCGCGGCGTTGGCTTTTAAAAGAGGAGGGGGAGTGAAGAAGAAGAACTGTTTAGTTTTACACTAACGCTTCATTCATTGTAGCTCATTAAGTTCAATGAGCACAGTGGTAACATGCCATTATGCTGTAGAAGCACTGGTGTTTGTTGACATGGAGATTGTAAATTGGAATGAATTATGAGGATTGTTAGTACAGGGCCCCAACTTATTCTGGAAGAAAGAATATTTGGGTTGATATCAAATGTGTATGTTTGTAAAGATTTGGAGTCATTACTCACTCACGTTTTTATTGTTTTTAGGATTATATCTAAACTGGGGAACCAATTTTTTGCCAACAATTCCACTTGGTGTTTGCCCCAACCGAGAGAGTTTTGTAAAAATGACATTTTGTGAAAAATGTCATCTTTCGTAAGCATTGGACTGAGAGCTGATGGGATGGTCCTCTCTTGATCACTTTTCTGCATAGAAAATCTGACAGTGATAGAACCAAGCTGTTTGAGAGTGACTAATTGGTAACGTCAATATCAGTACATAGTTCCAAATGTTGTGGTTTGAAAACTAGGGACCCCAGCTTTGATGCACTGCATAATACTGTTGAGAAATAAAGAAAGAGGGAGCAGCTATTGCACCTGTAACCCGGTTTATTTAGTCCTTCCAGGCTGAACAAAAGAGGACAACAAAGAGAGATGTCATCACTTGGGATATTAAGATCAGGGGTGTCATTCATGCGGCCCGCCAAGAGATTTGACACGGCCCACGGCTCATTTATGTAAAATGATAATAATAACGCCGCAGCGGTTAGCGCTTAGCAGCGAGTTTAGTGCGTCTGTAGGCTCCCACCAGAGCGTGTTCTGTGACTGACACCTTCAGCAAAATGTCTCTGTCAAAAAGACGAAGGGTGGACATTGAGTGTTGGAAGACAGAAGATAATCGTGTCTGGCCCTAAGGAAACAGCAGTCTGTTTGTGCCCAGAGTGAGAGGTCAGTGATGCTGCTGTAAAGGGAAGCTACCTGAGTGCTAACAACATGGCCTCAGCATCGCAGCCGCACAGTGAGAGAGAGTTTGTAAAAACTCTTATACAGGCTGCAGACATGGTCTGAGAAACCACTTGCTTTTACCAACATCATGTTGCCATTGATGAGAGACTGATGTTGCATATTCATTTGTGGTGTTACTGAAACTATCACAGAGGAGTTTTGTTAGCTTGATCATATTTGGACATTTGACTGTATTTGACACAGAGACACTGTGCTGCAGTCGTTAAGAATGGATCACGTTGTGGAAATGTTTTTATGTGCACAAAAATTTTGACTTTGTACCGTATTTGGGTATTTTTGTAGAGTATCTTCTGGTCCGGCCCAGTTGATGTACAGTTAGGTTGTATTTGGCCCCCGGACCAAAATGAGTTTGACACTACTATACTATAGAACCAATACATTCAGTTCTTCAGATCATAAGGTTTAGCAGTAATAACAGGTCCACAGTAAAAGATAAGCAGGTCAGATTGCACGATACATTTCTGACATTTTCACAGCTGCTGCAGTCCCTCAGTCATTGACCAAACGGTGGGCAACACTATGGAGTCTTTAAAATCTGCATTAAATGCAGCAGCTCCTTTAAAACAGAAAACTATTAGGATTAGATCATCGTCGCCCTGGTACAGTGTTCAACTCCACACTTTAAAACAGGACGTCAGAAAATTGGAGAGGCTATATTGCCGCTCCCACTCGGAGCCTGTCCACAGTGAGTGGAAAGCAGGTCTCCGAAACTATAAGAATGCCCTTCGCAGGGCTCGAACTCAATACTATTCAACTTTAATAGAAGCCAATAAAAACAACAGTAGATTCTTGTTTAGCACCGTCGCTAAACTCACAAACTGCCATAGCGCAATCGAGCCTAAAATTCCAAGCTCACTGAGCAGTGTCGACTTTCTCCACTTCTTTAATAATAAAATTACATCCATCCGTGACAAACTGGAGGAGGTTACTCCTGCTGTTGGTAGTGGACAGGCTGAAGCGGCATACGTGACTTCCCACTTAGACTCTTCAGTGGGCCTCGACAAATTCATGGCTGTGAGCCAAGCAGAGGTGATCTCTGTGGTCACATCCTCAAAAGCCTCAACTTGCATGTTAGACGCAGTCCCGACATGGCTCTTCAAAGACATACTTTCTTTGATAATTGAGCCTATCGTAAATATAATAAACGCATCTATACAATGTGGCTATGTCCCACAAGCTTTTAAAACCGCGGTAATCAAACCCCTTCTGAAGAAAACAAACCTGGACCCAGAAATACTTACAAACTACAGACCGATCTCAAACCTCACTTTTATATCTAAAATCCTGGAAAAACTTATAGCTGAGCAGCTTCGCTGCCACCTGCAGGAAAATAATATGTTTGAAGTTTTTCAATCAGGATTCAGAGCTCATCATAGCACTGAAACGGCACTAGTCAAAGTCACAAATGACTTACTACTAGCTGCTGATAATGGACAAGTGTCAGTGCTGGTCCTACTGGACCTTAGTGCTGCATTTGACACAATAGACCACAGCATTCTACTGCAGAGGCTAGAATGTGATATAGGTCTTAGAGGAACAGCCCTTGGCTGGTTCAAATCCTATTTATCAGATCGGTATCACTTCGTCAACGTAAATCAGAACTCGTCGCCTTATTCTGGAGTAGAATTCGGTGTGCCGCAGGGTTCGGTACTCGGACCGATTCTTTTTACTCTCTACATGCTGCCATTGGGAAACATTATTAAAAAGCATGGAATTAATTTCCACTGCTATGCAGATGACACACAGCTTTATCTGTCGATGAAGCCAAATCAGACAGATCAGCTAGAAAAGCTCAGTGCCTGCATAAAGGACCTTAAAATGTGGATGACTCTTAACTTCCTACTTCTCAACCCGGAGAAGACAGAAGTGATCCTACTCGGTCCGAAGCGCCTGCGTGACTCCCTCACTAACCAGATAATTACTCTTGATAATGTCAGTATAATACCCAGTAACACTGTGAGGAATCTTGGAGTCATTTTTGACCAAGAACTCTCCTTCAAGGCTTATATAAGCCAAGCAACTAAAACTGCGTACTTCCACTTACGGAACATCGCTAAAATTAGGAATTTCCTTCCTAAAAGTGACGCGGAAAAACTCATTCACGCGTTTGTCACCTCAAGGCTCGACTACTGTAACGCTTTATTGGCAGCGTGCCCTAAAGCCTCTTTGAAGAGCTTCCAGCTCGTTCAGAATACAGCAGCTAGGATCTTAACAGGTACCAAAAGGAGGGAGCACATAACTCCGGTGTTAAAATCACTCCACTGGCTCCCTGTGGAGTACAGAATAAAGTTTAAAATCCTTCTCTTAACATATAAAGCCATATTTGGCTTGGCGCCTTCTTATCTCCAAGACACGTTAGTGTCGTATCAACCAAGTCGAGCGTTGCGCTCACAAAACGCCAGACGTCTGGTGGTCCCTAAGGTCTCAAAGGTCACTGTTGGCGGCAGAGCATTTAGCTACCAAGCTCCTTTACTGTGGAATCAGCTTCCCATTTATGTTAAGGAAGCAGATACGGTCTCCACATTCAAGGCCAGGCTTAAAGCACTTTACTTTAATTTAGCATATAATTAGGTAATATATAATATATGGTGTATATATTATATATATATGCTGTATTATGTTATATATTATGTTATATATTATACAATAATGTATTGTGTTATGTTGTATATTATGTTATATATTATGCTGTATGTTATGTTGTGTATTATATATGATATATATGGTATGTATGGTATATGTGATGTATATGATACATAATATATAATTAGGTTTGCTTGGATCGGTTTGCACACCTGGTGTGCAATCCATGAATCTCTTTATTCAAGGCTAGGTTTAAAACAGTCCTCTTTAGTTTAGCATATGGTTAGGTAAGACTCTGGGAAGGTTAAACTCCTCAGACTGTCAGTCAAGCTGCATAGGGAGTCAGTTTGCTGGGAGAAGTATGGTAACTTGAGCACTATCCTCTCCCCCTTCCTACTTTATCTACTTTATCTACTTTATCTGTTTAGCACTTTTAGGATTCTGACTAGTTGTTCATTGCTATTCACCCGTTGTCCCATTGTCTGTTTCATGGTACGATGACGGGATCTCTGGGCCTGGCCTCCTCCATCTACACCTGCGGACTGCCCCGCCCGACCCGCCTGGGAGTGCCTCAGTCCTGCACCGGACCTGTCCACGTTCAGCGGCCACTGGTCCACGTTCTGTAGCTAGCTTGGGTCCTAGATCATTAGCCTGTCCGTCCGGAGGAGCGGATCCCTTTCTCATATGGGTCTCCCTCCCTGTGGGTTTCCCTAGTGCTCCTCCAAGGTTTCTCACTTTTTCCCACTGGGTTTTTTAAGAGTTTTTCCTTGTCGATGCAGGAGGGTCTTGTTGGACAGTTAGTGTCCAACAGAAAGGATTGGTGATGATCAGGACACTTTAGCATTCTACAACATGTATGGACATTTTCTTCTGTGTGTGCTTTATATTCTCCATGTGTTAACTGTTGATTCTCTGACCTGTGTTGGTGATTTCAATGGTTTTGTTAAGTCCTCTGAGATGACTTCTGTTGTGACCTAGGGCTATACAAGAATAAATTGTATTGTATTGTGTATTGTATTGTATTTTTCAATAATGAATTTCATGTTGTTCTTTAAAATTCCACCATTTTATTATCATTTTATGCTGGAATTAGTTCAGCAATATTGACAATCAAACTTTCTGGTTCTTGATTTCTACTACCAATGAGATATATGGCTTTTCCAACCCAGCCAGACAAAATGTGTATTCCACCAGCATGTCGGCAATAAATAAACCAGTGAATATATTTGGGGTTGTGTTATTTTATTTTTTTCTCAGAGCAAATCAATGTTAACTATTCAAAGCCACTTCAATAAATTCCTCTTTTAGGCAGAGAGGGGAGCGTGGGGGCGGGGAGTTTGCAGAAAGGGTCCATGCCAATTAGGGTCCACTCCATGCTTTCACAGAGGCCCCTGATTGTGTGGAGCTGCAGCTGCATGTGTCGCGGCGCACATACCCCTCTCAAGAGGCCCGCTCCAGCAACGCATTCAACTTTATTGGAGCCTCGGTGTTAATCCTGCCAAGATGGTTATGTTTTCAGCACATGTTAGCAGACTCATCCAATTACTGAGGCCTGTGACTGTCCAGCTGTCTGTCAAAGCACAAATAGAGATTTCGCCAACAGTCATTTTGTTATTACAGATTCCAATGTATTTGGACAGAGAACATGACAGGGGTTTGGCAGCTTGATGCAGCACAGTTCAAAGTCTGTTCCAGTTCCGAAAGTGAATATTCCTCTAATATTTCACAATTTAATTGTGCATAAAATATCTTGCACAGAAGAGACTATTAACATGTTTGCACATTTCCTGTCTTTTGCAAAACTGAGTGATCCGATTTATGCCAAATGTGACATATACATTTCTCCATTATGAGATCAGTAGAGTGTATTATATCTTGTCGGCTTCTGACTATTGGCATTTCTCATCTAAAGAACAAGGCATTATTTGTATAGCACTTCATACAAAAAACTCGAACTCAATGTGTTTTTAAAGAAACCATGAAATAAGCTGCATTACAAAAAAATGGAAACACCGCTGAAAATGTGAGACCTGTTTCTTCTCTGACAATTTTAAAATCCAGGCTAAAACCGGCTGGTTTAGCGCTGTATGAAACTGTGATTATTTATTATCTTAATGCCTTGTTTGACTGTCTCTATTTTGTTTTGTTCAGCACATTGAGTTGCCTTGTGTTTGAATTGTGCATTACAAATAAACTTACCCTGCCTTATAGCTTCCGTGTGTAACTTTCTGGACATTGAAGCTCTAAGTGTGCAGAAGCTGAGTAAAAACACTTCCAAAACTAAAAGTCATCTGGAAGTTCTAGAGTTAAATACAGCAAAAATAAAATAAAAAATAATATTTGTATTTTTTCCAGCTAAAAAGTGATGGGTCTATATCTATGAATGAATTATGTCTATGAGATTTCAGAATCATTGTACATTGTATCTTTATGAGATGATAAAAAAAAATGACATAAATCATTCTACAGGATTTACAAACATAAAACTACATTTGACACTGTCATTAATCTATGTCCGCACTGTTCCAAAAAGTTTACCGACTTAGACATTGGTAATGAACACATAAAGTGTCTTCTTTGTCCTTCTTTGTCACTAACTTAAGTGAACTCTGGGGGGTGATCTTTCTGGTGCTACTTAAAGCTTGTAATGTTGTTGACATCCTAAATTGGGGGTACTTCAAGAATACCCTCTATGGAAGACAAGATTGGCATCAGTTTAAGAGCTCTAGCCCCATTTACAGCCGTTGTTTTTGCCCCTAAAACAGTTATTAGTATGTACAGAATCCCAAATGAAAGCCGCACCTCTTTTGACCCCACCTCGGTTTCAAAGAGAACCTGTGTGTTGTCAGCAGAGCCTCGATCATCCTCCCTGACCCGCCCTAGTCCCCCGCTGCCTGCACTTTGAGGCTGAGTTAGCTGTAAACACATCCAATATATCCAGCCATTTTAGACAGCTACAGATCCACCTGCTGCCAATATGTTTTGTAGAACCATTATAATTGATGAGAGTTTTGGGCAATTGGGATGTCTGAAAAAAACACCATCTTTTTGTGTTTCCACCTGCTCAACACATAGGAAAAAACTTCTTCTCTCGCTCTCTTTATTTACCAATATTTAACCAGAAAAGTCCCACAGAATGTTCAGCATCTCTTCTTCAGGGGAGTTGAGTCTGGTTGGGGAAGGTGTTAAAGTTTACCATTGTACATGTTTTTGGTCACATACAGTAGAAAACCGGAGCACCTGACACAGGTAGAACAGGCAAACTCCACACGGAGAGACCTGGAGGTGGAATCGAACCCAGGACTGCTGTGAAACACAAACGTTAACCACTGTGCCGCTGTGTACTTGGTCATTGATTAAAGCAGTGATGCTGAATAGCAATGATGACTTTTTATGTTTTATTTTTTCCAGAAATGGGGAATACTGTGGATATCAACATAATGCAGTATAAGAAGGTGGTTTCACATGCCTGTACCTTTTGGTCTCCATCACATCCTAAGTGAAAAAGAGAGGACCATCCTATCTTGGCCAGCTTTCAACCAAAACGGTCCAATAGTGAATCTCGGGACTCTTTCTGTCTTTCTGACTATTTCTCATCACGACCCATGTCATCGGCTCCCACTGATGTCTACTGTCGTTGTGTCCCTGGACAAGACACTTAACTCCACTTTGCCTGAAGTCCCAGCTGAAAGATCAAGGCCGTATCTGTGTTGAAAGAGCAGCCATCTTCCTGTGGACCCACCACCTGTAGGAGGATCAGCGAGGGACTGGTGCATTGTGAATTGGGTGGCAGCTCTGATTGCCACCCCCCTGACCCAGAAATGGATAATAAAGGGATGACAATGAATGAATGAATAAATGAAGGACTCTTTCTCACAAGTATGCAAAAGATAGTGTGTGACAAAATCTGACTTTTAAAAGGCTCTTTTTGTTGAGACAATGAGACAAACAATATTTATAATTTGTGAAATGACTAAAAGGTTAAGTACCCCAGCTTTGGGTCGAGTGGTTCTGCTTTAAATCCATCCTTATGAAACGATATTTGGATTGTTTTCTCTGATGTTATATGCGTGCTTGCTCTTTCTCTCCTCCCAGGGTTTTCAGTTCTCTGCACCACCCACTGCTTCTATAACACTGGAGTTTATTTACACTTGGAGGTCCAGGCATTGATGAAAAGAGGCTTTCATAGATCGTATGTCCGTGAGCCTGTTCAATGTTGCAACCTGGGACCACCAGCAGAAAACACCGCTCTAGTAGTACTCGTACTTTTGGTCAAATTGTTGATGGATGGATTTTTTTTAATCATGTTTCCTCATTGTTTATGCTAAGAGCTTCCTAACACTTTATCAATTTGACAGCTGTGATAAAATGCAACATTTGTGTTTGTCTAAATCTGTAGTCAATTATATTAGATAAATTTATGCCAACATGTTTGCGTTTACATCTGGTGATACTTCAAAAGGACAACATATATATATATATATATATATATATATATATATATATATATTATATATATATATATATATATATATATATATTAGTTTAATAGAGAGTGGGCGACAGTAGCTCAGTTGGTAGAGCATTGGCCTTAAGGCCAGAAGGTCGTGGGTTCAATTCCCACCTCTACACCTTCTCCACCGACTCCCACTGATGACTGCTGTCGTTGTGTCCTTGGGCAAGACACTTAACCCTACTTTGCCCAAAGCCCCCACTGAAAGATCAAGGCTATGCTCACACTGACAGAGCAGC
The DNA here is from genome assembly GCA_964034765.1 of Knipowitschia caucasica. Taxonomy (NCBI): domain Eukaryota; kingdom Metazoa; phylum Chordata; class Actinopteri; order Gobiiformes; family Gobiidae; genus Knipowitschia; species Knipowitschia caucasica. The sequence goes on from OZ035843.1 coordinate 8,581,285, forward strand.
CGTCCTCCTGTGGACTCACCACCTGCAGAGGGTCAGTGAGGGGCTGGTGCTATGAGACTTGGGTGGCATCTCTGACTGCCACCCCCCTGACCCAGAAATGGATTAAAGGGTAGAAAATGGATGGATGGATGGATGGATAATAGAGAGATTTCAATTAATATGGATATTGATTTTTGTACAAAGATTTGTCAGGATTAGGCAGAGACGGATCGTGGTGTGCCAAACTCTGGAAGTTTATTTAGGTTTCTCTCAAGTTCCAATGGTTTACTCTGTTTCCTTCCCTCAGACAGAATAAAGGCAGTACACAGTTTATATAGTCATTGTCACGTCACACATCGAAAGACATACGTGTCACAAAGAGACAGTCACATCATAGTCATAACATGGAGTCCTTGTAGAGTCCTTGTACAGTCCTGCACGTATAGGCCATATTGCTATCTAATACTAACACCCTCCCCTTTGATCACATAATCACATGTGATCACTCAAATTGATCAATCAATAAAGTAAGAAAGAAAAAAAATTCTAAAAAAAAAAAAAAAAAAAAAAAAAAAAAAAACTTTACAAAATGATTAAAAACAAAGAAAATGTATGCATTACTCATAATCATCAAATCAATATCAGTGGATTTTATCCTCTATCCTGGGAAAAAACAAAACAAATAAACAAACAAATCAAAAATAAAGTAAATAAACACTATTGGACACACAAGAACTCAGCAGATTCAGTCAAAACACAGACAAAAACGAGCTGAGTCTCAAATTAGAAGCTAATTTCACTTTTATTACTCTATGCTTTTATTCTAATGCTAATTGTTTACACTTCACTTATTTCACTGTATTATTTTCACTTTTCAATCTTAGACTGTGTACTTTACTTTTACTATTCACTATAGTTTAAAACTATTCTAATCTATTTACAAATATGTGTTGCATATTTGCTTCTATTGAGCCATATTCTTAAACATACATTTTAATCTAATAAATCTCTCTGTGGTTTACTTTCATTATCAGTGGCTTATTATCAGTGGATTTTGCTCTATGTCTATTCTCATTCTCAGGAATAAAACTGTGAACACAGTAAGGCAAATGGTTAATATAAACATTATTATGGCTGTCAGTTTTCCAAATACATTTGTTGAACCAGGAAGTGCTGTCACTTCCTCCTCTTAAGCAGTTTGGTCAATAATCAAATTAGTATTATCCTTACAAGAGCTAATCTATTTGAGCAGGTTTGGGGTTGGGGTCAGTTATTCTACAATGGTGTTTGAATTCTGATTCTAATCTGTGCTGATGAATCTACAGCTTTTTAAACTTCTCAAAGATATCTAAATATCTAAATATCTACTATTGTGTTTTTGTGCTATACACAAATACATCAAAATGCTTTTGAATCTCTGTTGGTTGTAATCTATCTCATTGATCTAGGCATTAATCTAGACTACACTCATATGGACTTTTTGCATAGTCAACATTCACTCATGTTTGAACACAAGTGAATTTGGCAGTATCTAATAAAACTGTACATAAACTGTATTGAACTTTATCTACTTTTGAAGCAAATGTTTGTGAACATTTGTTTTGATGGCAAATTTCGCAAATTTAACGGAATAACTACCATGAAAAGCCAAAAATCCTAAAGCAGTAGCTTTGCTCTGATTCAGAGCCAGAGCAGCGAAGGAGGGGGTCGTTTCCCCTGACAACGGCAGCAAGATAGAGCGGCGCACACACACAAGCAGAAAGTAGTGTTTTAGCAAAAATGCCAAAACAGAAAGAAGAATAACTTTCAAGATTACTTTGCTAAGCAAATATAACTGATGTTGTTCTTTAAACTTTTGTCATCCAAGTCTAGAAATGGCCACTTTCCACACTAGTAACAAAAGGCACTCTTGTCTTTAACGTTTACGCTTCTATTTTATCGAGGTAGCTAATTTAAACTCAAAATCTCTTTCTAAAAAACAAAAAACAACTGTTGGATACAACCCTCTCATAGCTTAACTGTAGATATAACTCGGCAAAAAATGTAAATAACTCACAAAAGCTCTCATAGCTCAACTTTAGATAAAACTCTGCATTCTCCGGTGAACTCTGTTCACTCCAAAAACAAACTAAAAAACAAAAGACTCCCGTTTTCTGTATGTAATTTAAACCGTGATCACTGAAATATTGTTGCTTCTTTACTTTTGTCATTTATCAGCCTGGAATTGGTTAATTACAAAACTTTTTGTGACAAAAGGCCTCCTTAACACGTTTCCCTTTTTAAAAATAGCTTTTAATTTTACACCATGGTTTCACTAACTATTTTCTATTCTCTATTCTCTGCCCCGGCTACTCCAAAGGCAGGGACCCCGATACGTCAGGGGTTCCTTTTTCTCTCTGCCCCGGCTACTCCAAAGGCAGGGACCCCGATACGTCAGGGGTTCCTTTTTCTCTCTGTCCTGACTACTTCAAAGGACAGGGACCCCGATACGTCAGGGGTTCCTTTTTCTCTCTGTCCTGACTACTTCAAAGGACAGGGACCCCGATACGTCAGGGGTTCCTTTTTCTCTCTGTCCTGACTACTTCAAAGGACAGGGACCCCGATACGTCAGGGGTTCCTTTTTCCTATAGGGACTGGTTACCCACACAGCTAACCTGTTTTCTACAACATAAGACATGACAAAGACGTGACAAAGACATAACAAAGAAAATTTGATTTAGAGAGATTTGGACAGACCTCCGGGACAGCTCAAAATTTAGCTAGTATCCAATTATGCAGACTTTACATATTAAAAAAGGTGTCTGCTTACCTTATTTTCTTTGTCCGGACTGTTCGAGAGGTCGACCAACATCTTTTCCGCGTCGAAAAATTCAATTTAAACACAAAACAGAGAAAGTGAGGGAGCAAGAGCAAGCCCATCCAAAAGCGAGCCCTTTCAGCGTCCGCTGGGATTTCTCCCCTTCCAGATAACGTGCTGTTGCTCCCACACGCCGAAAAAAAGAAACAGAGGAAATTCCCTCAAAACAATCCAGAGAATGGCACACACTGAGCCGCACATTCTCCACCAAATCTGTCAGGATTAGGCAGAGACGGATCGTGGTGTGCCAAACTCTGGAAGTTTATTTAGGTTTCTCTCAAGTTCCAATGGTTTACTCTGTTTCCTTCCCTCAGACAGAATAAAGGCAGTACACAGTTTATATAGTCATTGTCACGTCACACATCGAAAGACATACGTGTCACAAAGAGACAGTCACATCATAGTCATAACATGGAGTCCTTGTAGAGTCCTTGTACAGTCCTGCACGTAGGCCATATTGCTATCTAATACTAACAGATTCATAAATGAAGAGAGCATTAAAAATCTGGGCTCTAACTGTGGACTGGGCTCTGCCTCCTCACAGTTGGATTTCCTCACATTGATTTTTGACTTGTAGCCACTGTGTTTGTAATGTTTTGTGTGTGTGTGTGTGTGTGTTTTATATATAAGTAAAAGTTTATTGTTGTAAAAGGTTGCATTATATTAGGAACTATAACATTGTAAGTCCACTTTAACATGGTCCTGTTTTTTTAACACTGGGACTCCCAGAATGCTGAAACTGCAAGAACACACATAGAGCTGTCATTTTGACTGCTTTCATTAAAATCGAGCAGTCAAAGTGACAGCTCCATTTGAGGAATTTCCTCAAATAAAGTTTCATTTTACACCAAATTTTTCAAAGGTCATATGTAAGGTTTTCATATTTACTCACTTTATCAAGGGCTAAAATTGATGAATAATGTGAAATAAAGCAAAAAAATTGTGTTGGAAGGCTAATGCTTAGACCAAATGCTAACTTCACCAAGTGTGTTGCTATAGAAATCAAATGGCTAAGTGCTATTTAAAGAAAGCAACCGAAAATGGCTACGTTTAGATAAAGGTAGAACCCAGATAAGCTATGAAGACAAAAAAGGTTCATACGTCACTCAAGGTTCCAAAAAAGGTTCCTCACTGTCACTCAAAAAACTAACAAGCGTCAAAGTGAATGCTTATAGTGTTATGAATTAATTTCTTTGCCCTTTTCCCGAGGGCAACCACAGAAGTAGCTGGAATTATTTTGGCAATGTTACAAAAATGCCCAACAGTTTGTTGAGGACCACTTTCTGAACCTCCTATGCAAGCATCCAGATTCCTTATGTGCGTGTGAGACATATGGCAAGAACCGGGACATTCACTTTGCGTGTAAGATCCACAAAATATGACCAAAGGAGAGACAGGAATGCAAATGTGATGCACAGAGTCCAAGAGCATAACAAAAGCTGGAAATCCACCTTTTTATCACATCATACTGTATATTGAATAGCTTCATTCCCTGCTTCGCTTCTGGACAAGGCAGCTTGGACGCTGGGTAAAAGGTGAACAAACAGGACAGAGGGTCATCGGGCCGCGGGACAGAGATACATTTCCTGGACCTCCTCCTCCTCCCTGTGCTCCGGGCCTGACCTGACAGCCAGTTATCAGGTCAGACAGGGTTCAGCTCCAGGGCGGGACGCAGACTTACCCACTGTATCAGATGCATGCAAGCAGTGTGAGAAAATCAAATAGAGTTCAAATGCAGGAGGGAGACAGCGGAGACTAGCACGATGAAGGGCCCGGTCTGTGCTCCAGTCCATCCTAATGTCTTTTGTTTTGCCTGGAATTCTGCAGACAGTGTCATTTCATGAGGTTAGAGAAGAGTCGACACAAACATGCAGGTTTATTAGCAGTAAAACCTATTCATAAATGTCATAATGAGTCACTGTTTGAGGTTTGCTATACTTCAGGTCACGAGCCGGCATTGTAAAATGTTGCAATATCTGAATGTACATTTTATATTGTATTATCCTTCCTGCTGCTGTATGTATGAGCTGAATTGGATTATTGTGTACAGAAATTACGTATACTTTTTGGAATGTAGTATTGTTTTAGGGAGTGGGATCTGAGGGAGCAGGAGGATCAGTGAGGGGCTGGTGCTAGGTGTACTGGGTGCAGCTCTGTCTGCCACCCCTCCGACCCAGAAATGGGGGAAAAAAGGGAAAGAAAATGGACGGATGGATGATTTTGTCTCATTGGCAAATCTTGTTTGAAAACAATCAGAATGTGCTCAAATAGAAGAAATAAAGACCACTTGATTCAAGCAATTATTATCTCTTCTTTTATATTTTTTGCAGTGCTGTAAGTGTTGAATGTTAAATGTCTGTATTGTATTATATGTATTGTGTTTGTTTTATGTTCATGGGACCTTCTTGAAAATGAGATGCTGTATCTCAAGGGGCTTTCCTAAAATAAATCACATCAAATATGTAATTTGACAATGAACAAGTCTAATATTGTACAGTGGCAAGTTCTCTTGTAGATGTCGGAGGTTACGATGAGCCAGGTGTTCTACGTCTTGCTTCTGTTATCACTGTGTGGAGTGAATGGAAGTCACACCAAATTGTAAAGTACTTTGTGTGATCTTCGTCCATAATCACTATAACTACTACTACTCCCTTGTTGCAAAGATCTTTTCAAGCCCTGTTTCGTCCCATTGAGAACAATACCAGAAAAGTCATTCAGAAGAAGGAACAGGAGAGAGTAGGGAACCAGGCACGACAAGAGGATAGAAAGGTCACTAGTGACCATCTCCCAAAACTGAGCCACCCCTGGCACGAATTCAGATTCGAGACCATGTGGAAGTATGTGCAGATTTAAAAAGTGCAGATTAAAAATCATGGAGAATGTGAGTCCTATTTAAGAGGTTTAGAAGTATCTGTTGATGTGTAGGGTTTTCAAGAGGAACCATCCATCCATCCATCCATTTTCTTCCGCTTTATCCGTTGCCGGGTCGCGGGGGCAGCAGTCTAAGCAGAGACGCCCAGACTTCCCTATCCACACACACTTCCTCCAGCTCGTCCGGGGGGACCCCAAGGCGTTCCCAGGCCAGCTGAGAGACATAGTCCCTCCAGCGTGTCCTAGGTCTTCCGCAGGGCCTCCTCCCGGTGGGACGTGCCCGGAACACCTCCCCAGGGAGGCGTCCAGGAGGCATCCGGAACAGATGCCCGAGCCACCTCAACTGGTTCCTCTCGACGTGGAGAAGCAGCGGCTCTACTCCGAGCTCCTCCCGTGTGACTGAGCTCCTCACCCTATCTCTAAGGGAGCGCCCAGCCACTCTGCGGAGGAAGCTCATTTCGACCGCTTGTATCCGCGATCTCGTTCTTTCGGTCATTACCCAAAGCTCATGACCATAGGTGAGGGAGGGAACGAAGATTGACCGGTAAATTGAGAGCTTTGCCTTTCGGCTCAGCTCCCTCTTTACCACAACGGTCCGATACAGCGACCGCATCACTGCGCACGCTGCACCGATCCGCCTGTCAATCTCACGCTCCATTCTTCCCTCACTCGTGAACAAGAGGAACCGAGCGGCAGTCAAAGTCCAGGTGGATCTGAAATATCCAATCCTCCATCTCGGCTCTAAAATACATGTCTGTCCCTTTATTTATGATATTGAGTAATCCACATTTACTATTATTTGTTGGTAGAGCATTGGCCTTTGAGCCAGAAGGTCGTGGGTTCGAGCCCGACCTTCACCATCGACTCCCACTGATGTCTTCTGTCGTTGTGTCCTTGGCAAGACACTTAACCTCTGGGAACACCAGCCACAGTAGGGCGGCTGCGGCTGTAAAGTGCCAAACTGCCGTTGTGTCCTTAGGCAAGACACTTCACCCCCATCGCCTAGAATGAGTCTGGTGTGTGAGTGAATGGTTGGTGGTGTTCGGAGGGGCCGATGGCGCATACTGGTTGCCTCGTTTCTGTCAGTGTGCCCCAGGGCAGCTGTGGCTACAATAGTAGTTTGTCACCACCGTGTTTGGAGTGAAAGAATAATGACATGTGAAGTGTCTTTGAGTGTCCGATGAAACCGATGCATTATTATTATTAAGACAGAAAAAGAGTTAACATTTTGTTAAACACTTATTTTGTTAAGTGTTTGACAAAATAAGAAAAGAAAAATTTTATTTATGAAAAGCCATAAAATCATAAATAAACACGGACCATCAAAAGAGTGAAGTACAATCCCTCAGTTGTATACACAGCTAAACACCGCTTTTTTAAACTGGATTGTGAGAGAAGGGGCCTGTCTCACATTTTCAGAAAAACTGTTCCATATTCTACCTGCATACACTACTACCCAAAGTTTATATCTGACTCTGGACATCATTAAAGATACTTAGAGATGACTATTCAGTGGATTGCTTGTTTAATAGTTAGAAGTTAGAGTTGCCCTGTGGGTAAACACACAAATTTCAGAGGGACTGGACTTCTGGCAAAATCCATCTTCCTATATACCTCGACATACAACTTATTTTGATTTTAATGGATGTAAAACCGCTCCATTCTGTACAATGCATTCTTTGCGCTTTTATATGAACAACCCAGCCTGAACTTTCTTCATCTCCTTTCACTACCTTGTGCCATGCGATAAGATCTCCACTTTTTCTCATGCGCATTTGGGCTCAGGGCAAACGTCAAAAGGACAACGGCAAGCGACGTGGACAAAAAAGTGAGCATAAATAGGCTAATGCTTGCTCCGGGTTTGTGACAGGCCTTTTCAAGTTAAAAAGCAGATATAATGTTTCACACGAACCACTTACTCTGCCTTCAATACACTGGACCTATTGACAATAACCTGCTGGGTATCACGGCGCTCCCAGTCTGTATAGAGCCAATGACAAAGAGAGTTTCAGTATCACCGGATGTGCAACAATAGCCCCTTTGTGCCCACTTATGTCACTCTAAACTGCACTTGTTTTGCAGGACTCGCTCGCGCTGGGGGCCGACAGTAGTCTCCATTCATGAAGCCAAACAAGAGTAACGGAGGTCGAGGCAGTAATGAAAATATAATGTGTAGTAAGTAGAGTGTTGGGATTGTTATGTGACTTGAGAGGAATCCATGTATTATCTGTATACAGTTTTATAAAGTTTTCTGAATCTGAATCTATTTTCATAAAATATAACGTAAACAGAATCAATGATAGTAGCATGGAAAACAGGAAGCGTTTCAGATGTATGCAGCCACAAAATATGAGTCAGGCTTCTCCTCTGACAATGTTCAAAACCAGGTTTGGATTTTGCAATCCGACTGAAGGATTGCTAATGTACTATGATTATTTATTTGAATGTGTGCCTTTGCTGGGATCTATGGAAAGTCAGCCATTGATCCAAGCTTTCGTTGGCCGGCCTCCGGGTCCTTCCTTCCTTCCTTCAGGGCAGATGGGATACCTGCTGTGGGCTTAGAGTCAGGCCAGCAGCCTAACAGCAGCCTAACTCAGAGTAAGGTGCTATACAAGTAAACTTTCCTTGCCTTGCTATATGTTTAGCTGCCCATTCTTAATGACATAAAGCTTCCAGTTCCCATACATTTTTGGGTGTCTTTTCTCCAACCCAAACATCTGATAATTTCCCAGATTTGCTCAAATATGTTTTTGTGTTTGAGTTTTGTGTCATTCATACTCTCCAAAATATGGCCAAGGTGTGTTTGTTTGTTTGTTTGTTGTTATTCAGATCCCCATTAGCTACTGCAAGAGACAGTAGATATTCTTCCTGAGGTCTATATACTTCATGTCACATAATATAACGTACAAAGGACAAAAATGAATGTACAAAAACAAAATTATATATATACATACACATATATATACACCACACATGTACACCATACATACACATACACATGTGTAGACTCTCAAGCACAACTGCATGGAGATAATATAGTTACTGTATTTAAACATGAAGTGAGGAGGCAATAGAAAGATGAATAGTTTCTTCTAGTGTCACTCCAACACTAAAGATGGGACCTATAATTGCAAATGAACATTAGAAGATAAAGCTATAGAGTTATTTGTCAGATATGTGATCTATAAATCATACATTGTAAGACTATGTTTCATTGTGTCTGGTCCATAGAAATAAAAGCAAGAATAAGAACTGTTATTGCAATAAACCCATTAGATATTCAGGCAACGGCTCATGGAGATAATACAGAGGAAAGGAAGGAATGAGGTGCCTTATATTTGAACCTAGCCTGGCCTTAGCCATCCATACACTCCGCTCAATCATCATTTCACTGTTTGGATTCTGTCTTTCAATCACAAAGATGTTTTGAATGCCCCCCCCCCCCCCCCCCCCCAAAGATTTTGAATGAGATGAGAAAGCAGTGACAGCCTGAGAAATAGGGTCAGGAAATTGTACAGCGTCTCAGTCTCTGTACCTCAAATGCATCTACGCCCCCAAATTTCAACCAGGATAGGGTTGTCTAAGCCAGAGACACGCATCTGCTTGTGTCTTAATACATGAATGGGAAATTACGCTATGGACCAATGACTCAATTCACACTACGCCATGTTGGGGAATGGCAGTTGCTCCAGATGCATGCTGCTAAATTGACTTGTATGTAATTGAAAGTGACGGAACCATGGGGCGAACAGACTCAAGTGAGCAACAATGCAGTACAACTCGTCCCAGTGAGACTTGTCAGACAAAGAAACCCCTATGTGGAGGATGCACTCTTATGAGCTCAAGTTATAACAGGTTTGCGGGACTTATTGATGCTTGAATGCCCAATGGCTTTCAAAAAATGCTGTGTAATATTTGTAAAATATTTGTGGAAGCAAGGCCGTATGATCAATAAGTTGATGTAATACATGACAAGTATCCCTGTGAGAATGGTGGTTTGTAGATACAATAACATGGGTTACCTAACTTTCAAATCACAACACGGAATTTAGTTTATAGGAAATAGTGTACTACAGCCTGAAGGCACGCAAGTAGTGAAATACAGCGCAACCGTATATTTGATTTACACAAATATATTATATGATTTCAGAAAGCATTGTAGTGTATTTGATTTACATTCATATTAAAGCAGAGTTAATAATGAAATACTACATTAAAAAGCGGTGAAGTTCAAATATAATTAAAGGTTAATACAAGTTAATTCATTGAGATGTCCGCCTAACAGACAAGGCCCAGGGCATGAGTGGGCCCACGGGTGCCATGGTCTGAGGTTCTCGGTTGTTTACAGTCTGGTTTACAGTCTATAGGAGACATCAATGTGCAGCACGCAATCAACCAGACGGAGAAACGGGACAAAAGCAGGCAAAACAAAGCAAAACAAAACAAAGCAAAGCAAAGCAAAGCAAAGGAAAACAAAAAAAGGAAAGCAGCAGGGGCAACGTGCCAGTGCCCTACAGACCTCTGAAGACACCTAAAATGGTAAGACATTCAGATAATTACTGTACTGGACTAAACTAACCCTAAAAAAAAAAGTGGGGAACTACAAAAATGGGAGCGAGACATGCCTCTTATGTGAGCGACTGTGCACATCCCGGGTTGAAAGGCCAAGGGATGGCTCATGGAGCGGGCTAACCGCTGGCGTGGCTGAAACCAAGAGGCCACTTTAATAGTTTGAAACATTATAATGTAAGGTTTATTTATAGCACATTTATACAGACCAAGGTCACCCAAAGCACTTTACAATGTTCAGAGTTCAGATCATGTTTGAATCATTCCACACACGGAGAGGAGGGAAGCGAGACGCTGAACACACTGGCGCATCTGTGCCTACATCAATGTAGGCACCGTAGAGAGAATGGGCCGAGGTGATCTTACCTTTACCACAGCGCACAGATGCGCACACCTAAGTAGTACAGCAGTGAGGAAACTACTGAGTTTTTCTGTGATCAAACAGTGGCTCTAAATGGATATAGAAAAGGTTGCTGAGTGACAGAATTTTGTAAGGATATTGCGTGAAACCTGACATTAAACAGGACTTTACCTGGAGCTGGTGAACAGGGGACCAACACAAGGGCCCGAAAGAGTGTGTGGGCAAAAAGAGCATCTGAGGTTGAGAGCGCTTATATTGCCCACCGGGCCAGGGCCACGGATTGGCAGGTAAGTGCGCCAGCACAGGTCTCCAAAGCCTGTCTTACCATAATGTACAATCCATGTAACTAGTTTCTCAGCGGCAACACAGTTTGGTTCTATACCTAGTTTTCTCATGCATTTATTGCAGGCCTCTGCCAAATCTTTAGGTCAGCTTTTTCAGACAGAAATGAGATAAAGAGAGGACCACCCTCACTCAGCCAATCAGCTCTTAGCCAAAGCATCAAGTAGTGGTACACAGGGCTCTTTCTTACATTCTTATGTTTGTATGCTGTGGTCTGAATTGTTCATAAAATTCTATTGAACGACAAACAAAATGTATTAACTATGATCAAAGTTAGGTTGCTCAGATTTAAAATAGCTGATGAAAACTGTAGAATCAGATTTCGAACTATAGAGAAAAAAAAGTGGCTGGGACATTCACATGAAGTTTCCTTGTGGCTCTCATCCAATAATGTATAACAATCCAAATATCTTAATTTAATTCAAAAACACATCATCTTTTCCATACTCTAAAGCAGGGGTCCCCAAATGGGGGGCCGCGGCCCCAGGTCCAGACCCCTTTTCTCTGGACTTCTGGAAAATGGGCGCAAGAGCAGCTATGTGCTTAGCAGGGTCCTTCAGGGAAAACTTTACGGAGCTGTCAAAACACCTTTAGCAGCGCCGAGGAAAAAGAATGGAGTGAGCACAGTGTACGAAGAGATGGACGCTCGTGTCTTCAGTGTGTGAGGAGGAGGAGGAGCGAGACAGAGGTGTGCGAGCGGAGGAGGAGGAGGAGGAGAAGCGACACAGAGGTGTGTGAGTGGAGGAGGAGCAGCTGCTATTGTCGATGTTTAGTCCAAATGAACACATCAAAAACATTTTATAAAAGCATTAGCAACCAGCATATTCCAAGCTTTAGTGCTTACTGCCAGTGCAGTGGATTTTGTGCATAAAAAGCACAATTATATTATTCTTTATAATTCTTACGACTGTAGTTGTATGTTGTTGTTAAAGGTTTTCAATCATTTCATCTGAAAGAAATTGCTTGAATGGATTTCTAATGAATCATTATTTGTATGATGTCAGGACCTTGATCTATTGAACTGATCAAGTATGTGGACCCCTTGCCAATTTAATTAGGGACCCCTGCTCTAAAGGAGGTCTCTCTTTGGGCTGAGAGCTGCTCGATTGAGTGAGGATGGTCCTCTCTTTTTCATGAAAAAGACTATTTCAAGATAAGATAGAGGACAAGAAATTATGTACCAGAAAACTAGTTATAGAGCCAAAGTGTTCAATCATTGTGGTCTTAAAGGTACCTTGGAATAATTAGTTCACGTTACCTCGACAGTTTTGATCATGTAAGATAGATATTTTTTTAAACGTTTTACATAACTTCATTAAGCTTGCATATTCTTTGTACTGTGCTGATTGTATTGTACAATGTTTATTATTGGCATTTCAAACCTTATATAAGGACTCCAGATCTAAACCAGATGTGCAGCTAATACTGAGAATCAGAATCAAAATTATTTCTATTGCCATGTGAATAACAAGAAGTCATAAACTAAGACATTGCTTTGGCTCTTGGTGCAAACAAGTTTACACTGGTATGCCGCTCAAATAAACATATTCATACATAAACAAGTTTTCAAACATTTTCATTTTCAACCATGTTGTATCGCTCCCATTTTACGGTTTTTTGCATCAGACGACAGATGAAGGCCAGCAATCAGCAGGTATTTCTTTAACAAAAATTCTTGTGCAACACTTTCAAATCCTCCATATATTGCACATTAAGCTAAGAAAATCAACCAACAAAGCGAGTTAAAAAAAAGTGTGGTGGTGGTGGTCCGAGAGAGCAATACAGATGGATAAATTGCTCAAAAAACAAGTTTGTGGGAAAAAAATAACAAGAGTATGAGCATGATATGTCCCCTGTAAAATAATGAGATTTTAATAGAATGAAGTCACTACATCTGGTCTGATCACAGCTTTGGTCTCACTACACAAATGAGCAGTTCACCTCCGTCAGCTCCTGTGTTTCCAAACGCTGCTCATTTGGCCTGATTTCCACTGCCCCACTTTCACCGTCCCCGATCCCTCTGCTGCCAAATTACACAAAAACAGCCTCCTCCTGTACCAGTCCAATCAGAGACCACTGAATCAGCAATCCAAGCATACTAGAAAGCGTGCGTTCACATTTTCTCACACATAGATTTGGGAAGTGATTCAAATATCTCCTCTATTCTAGTTAAAGTGGCTGTTGTTTTGTTTCAGATTGATAGGCCATATTCGACACAACATTATAACTTACATACATTTTGTCCACTGCTTTTTACTAATCCACAACATGTCCACGTGATTTGATAAGCCCAGTTGCCATCATAGTAGTAAATATCATACTATATGGTCCTTTAACTTAAGTTTCAGACATTGTTGAGGAATAATTTCAATTTGCCAGAAAGTTGATTAATTTATTTGCTCATATTGGGGTCCTGGATTAAAATTGACCATATAACATATTTTCTCTATAAGTCTCTATAAAGTGAAAAATTATGTTTACTTGATAAAGTGTTAACCGGATCAGTTGATCTAATACCTCCCCCTGTCACTCTTCTTCTTTCTGAATGACGTCTCACATCTCGGACTGAACATGGCTCTTACTCACTGTCTCACTAATTATGGGCCAGAAGTTGTTTGGATATTGCTTTCCACAGTGGTAAGGAGAACTACCAACAACACAATGTAAACATGTATTTATTTATTTGTGTTGCCTGTGAGGATGATTATGTGTTTTTTTTTCTTTTTTCTCCATCTTGTCCTGGACTAGTTTGTGTGTATGTGTTTTATGTTTGTTGAAAATATAATTAAATTACAGAGTATGTAGGATGGTTCGCTTGGTCAGAAATATATAGCATACAATTCTAATCAGGAGATAATAAGACCATGAGTTTAGCAATCCAAGCATGTGTGATCGTGAAGCTATTTGACCCAAAGACAAGCCTGAGCAGAAAATCATATTCGTATTCGGGAAATGTCCCCATAAGGTCAGTGACAATAGACAGTATTGTGTTGTCTTATGTTCACTTAAAAAAACAAAGTCCCTGATGCATTTACTGTCTGCATGGAGTGAGTGCACTCTCTCACTTTAGTAAGTTCAAACCATAATGTTGCAAAAGTCAACTTGAAAAAGCTCATTATCAGACGCTGTGCACAGTTGATATGCAGAGGAGGAATGTAAGACATGTGTGACAGCGTTTGTCTCTGTTGTCACACGCTCCAGTGGAGAACATCAACCAATTACTGCAAATTGACACAAAGATATCGGTTTTGTCACTTTTTACTTTTTACAGGGTCTCCTGGACACAGAGGAACACAGCAGGATTATCCAGTGGTTTGGAATCAAAGTTCCTTTTATGACACATTTTGGGCTGCGTTTATAATAAATAAGATGAGGTTAGGCAAACGTCTTAGAGCTATAGTAATAATGTTTTCAAAATTATTGTTCAACATTGAACCCAGATAAAATCTGTTTATGAGTTTAAGAAATCTAGTACTTGCGAGTTGCAAGGATTCTCTGATCTCTGATCAGAATCAACATTGTCCTGCAAGACGTGCAAGGTATTTTAGGTTGGTGCAATGATATGATTGATGCTGTGATGTTGCTGTGACTTGGTGCCACAGTGAGTATGTTTACCAATCATAAGAATAAAAAGTTGGTAAAAAAAAAAGAATAAAAAAAAGAACGACATACTGGACTGACCACTTGACCTCCATGTACCTCCCACAGACTCCTACAGCTCCGCTGCCACAGTGAGCAGTACAAGAGCCGGTGTTCTGTCAAGTTGTGCCGCTCGTCGAGTAGGGCCGCCTCAGCTGTTAATAATGTAATGCAAACCTGCGCATGCGCGTCTCACGGCAGCCGAAGCGAACCAAGATGGCGGACATGAAGTCCGCGAATTGCTTTAGAAGTTAAAATACAAACAAATAAAAACATAAATGTGACTTTTGATGCAATTTGAGGCAAGATGTTGATGGTTCCGTGTTGTGATATCTTGGTTTTAAGAGTAAGAGTTTTGTGTAAAGTTTGTTATAAGCAGTCAACTGCTCCTGTGAAACCACACTGCTGTAACCCAAATCTGATTTTCGCATGCACAGAAACCCGACAGAATGGGGAAAAACTCGATCTTATTGAATATTTTGTTTGACCAACCCGACAGACCAGTTGTATTTATCTGTCGAGTTGCCACAGGACGCGTCATCGGCCTTCGTCAGTAAAATGATGTATGCAGCAGTCAACTCGAGGATTGCTATCATAACAGTTGCAGTGTGGTTTCACAGGAGCAGTTGACTGCTGAAAACAAACTTTACACGAAACTCTTACTCTTAAAACCCACATATCACAACACGGAACCATCACTGCACTGTGATGCTTTTAAAGGCATTTTGTAACTTTTCAATCTACAGTAACTGTAAAAATAGCTCTCTCTCTCAGGATCCCCGGAACAAGAGATTATGAAACCTTAGTGGGACTTTCCTGGATAAGTAAATGTCAACACACTTTGGAACAGTAATTGTAAATAACATTGCTATCATATGTTCAGAAAAGGTAATGATTCTTGTTTTTCACACATGCTCACCTGCAGCAGCACAAGTCGTTCATCTTCCATCACACAAGTCAACACACTGTGCTTCCTGCTTCTGCATTACTACCTTTCCATGTAACGAAACCAAACAAAACAATGAAACACGCGCAGGAAGAAACCGTATGCATCATTTCCAATAACAAAATCAGTGAGTCATTTATAATACAGTAAAAGTGCTCCATTGTGCTCTCAAATGCATCTGCTGGCCGTGTCTCAGGAGTATCAGCTTCAGATACACCAAGAAGACTGGACTCTTCACCTCAATCTTAGCACTCTGTTTTACATGTGTCTTGTTCCATCAAATTAAAAAAAGGACTTGGTGGGGTGTCCAGTTTTCAATCACCTGGAGGAAACCTGATGGCAAGGAGAGATCAAACTTTTGAAGGCCCCTCTCCACCTGGGTGCACATACTTGCTGTGAGGCAAGTGTGCTAACCACTCAAAATACAGGAAATGTTACAGAATATAGACAAGATACAGTATACAATCCAATGTATTGCAAATAGAAACCTGCCAAATGACATGTCACTCAGTGCGAAAATTCAATTCAAACACTGAGGCTTTCACTTCAGTCTGATTACGGACATCGGCTGTTCACTCCACATGATGCAACTTCAATAAACCAAATGAATAAATACATGTCAGACATTTAGCATGGTGCTCACAGTTTGTTCACAGCCGACCAAATCCAATGTATGTATTGGGGAGATGCATTTTTCATAATGTGTCTGCATCCATTGGTTTTTCATAGTATTTACAGACCCGGTGGGCGTGCATTAATTTGGCAAACGAAGCTTGCTTTCAGGCTCCAGTTTTGGTGGATAGTATTTAAAAATGCTCTTGGATGTTGAGTCTGACAAGGCCTGGGGAGATTATTTTTGCACCGGTGGAACCTGGGTTGAGATGTTTATTGGAAATCCACTAAAAAGGACCATTGCTTATCAAGCCCAAAGTGCCAGACTCAACACACATCACCGATAAACACTGAAAATCTTGCCTTGGAATAGGAGGTAGTTACCGGCTACAAATAGAAATACGAAAAAATACGAAAAAAGTGCAGAGAGTATTTGAAGAGTTTAAAGTTTGTTTTTTGGGAGATAAAGAAGAAAGTTTTCCTTCAGAGCCCAAACAACAGATAAACCCACGACAATATACACAAAAGGCTTTGTATGTGAGTTAGGCAATAATACTCTTTCAGTCCTTCCAGTAAAATGCGAAAATATATATATATCTATCAAGATGTATTGTATGTGTATTATGTTTAGCAATACACAATTAACATTACAGTCTGATGCAATTTTGTTTTATTATTTTATTTTACATCATGAAATTTGTGAAGTTCTTACATTTAGATGGATTAGGGTAATAGGAGTTTTGTGCATGTTTTCCAATCTGGTTTTACTGCAAATGGCAAACAAAGGAATCTTAATCTGAATCAAAATATTAGGGTGTGTTTTTTATCTATTCCAGGGTTTGAGTTCCTTCTGCATGTGCACATCAGAAACTGTTTGCTCCACACAAGCCTAAAAAGCATACCCCTAATATTCAATGTCCTGATATTGGGTCATCAAGTACATGAAGTTCATTTCTGCGTTCTACTTATTAGAAATGTCATCAAAACACAGGATAATAGACTGTACAACACATCTGTCTGAGTTAAACATGTGCGTTTTATTATTAGAATGATTATCTATTTATGTTTGTATGGATGGATGTGTTTCTGCTGCTGAACACTTGCATTTCTCCTATAGGAATATATGTCATTTTTAGACCAAACACAACATTTGTCTTTCTAAAATGGTCTACCTCCACCTAAAACTTACAAATTGCATAACTGTACTTGTCCCTCTCTCCCTCCTCAACTCCATGACCCACCACAAATCTTAACAAGCAAAAAAAATCTACTTTTGTCCAACTTCCTCTGTCCCAAATCCCCAAGCTATCCCCCTTATTACAACGCCTTATCCCACCTGTGTCCGGGAATGATTTTTCAATCAGAGCCCTGTGTCTGCAGAGGCTAATAAGACTATCTCAACCTGCTGCAACTGATGGCGATGCACTGCTCAATAATGCATTAGACAGGCCAGCGAGCACCCTGGGGTCCCCTCTACACCCCCCACCCCCCTTCTCTCCATCCTCTCCCCTTCTCAGTGTGAAGTGAATGCAGCGATGGTGTTGCTTGGCTCAAAGGTGCATCAGGGCGATTGATTTTGTGCACAGAAAGAAGAAGAAAAATACACTCCCCTTCCCCATAGTCCGGGTGGTAACGGTGGAGAGGAGAGGTTTCTTGTTGGTGATGTAGCTTGTGCATAGTTTAGAAAATATGTGATGAGAGGTGGATAGAGCAGTAGGGTGAAAAGGTAAACTTAGAGTTGCATTAAGTTCTTGATTTTAGGTTTTCATGTTTGAAGATATATATCCATTAAACATTGAACTATGCAAAAGATATATCCTTCTTTGTTCTAGTCAAGTCAAACGTTCTGGGATGATTCAGGACCAGCTCAAAATCTAAACTCAAAAGTGCAAGGTTTTTTTTTCTTTCCTTTTCTGGTAAAATTTTTTACAGTCAATCAGACCCCACCTCCAAAACCAGCTACACTTTTATATGTACCCAAAAACATGTCGGTGGACTTTGTAGTTTAGCCTTTTTCTGTGCAGGTTTTGCTTCCACTTATACTTAGAGGAAATTACTCATCAGAGGCCAAAACTCCAGAATTCCACCTCCAGACAAGCCTTTTTTGTGTGGAATGTTCTCTCTGCGTCTTTGTAGGTTTTTCTTCCAGGTGCTCCGGTTTCCCCCACCACTAAAAACAAAAGCTCAGGATGAATGAGTGTTTGTGAGTGTGACTGTGGGACAGCAGTTGGATATTAGCTACAAAAAAATCTACAATCTGGTGTATTTACAGTTACTGCTGTTCATTAATACACACTTCCCTATCCCAATAAAGAAATTGACAGAAATACAAATAGTCCAGCCATATGTGTGTACTTCACAGGGTCCTAAAACAGATTAAGGTTGACATTTTTCAGGCTTTTTGATTTTCTCCCGAAATTCTTCAGGAGAAAATTACAAAGGGTTAAAATGGATTTTAAAACTATAGTCTATCAATGTCCCTCTTGAAAACTGTGTATCTGTTTTCCATCTGAGCAAGTGGCAGGACTTTCACTTTAAACATTATTACAACAAAGTGCAGACATAGCAATATAGATCAAAGAGAACTGCAGATTAGTTGTGTATGTCAAAATGACGCTCCCACCTCCTACATCTATCAAAGAATGGTCTGAAAAATGAAAACTTGAATGAAATACATAGACAAAAAGTAAAAAAAAATCCCAAGTCAATCCTTATTACTCAATATGTTCTCTAATATGTAATTGAGGATGGCTATATTGTTTCATTATTGTATATTACATAATGAAAACAGTTTGTTGACTGGAGCTGTGACATTTTGGTGTTTTTTTCCCAAGGGAGCAGAGTGCAGAGAAAGGGAGGAGGAGAAAAATCAAAATCTGTGGTTAGCAACACATGCGACGGCTGCAGGAAGCTGCTCTGTGGTCTCATAAAGCTCTGGGTATTAGCAACAGGAAGAGTCTAAACCAGGGACAAGGAAAGACACAAGACAATACCAGAGCTCAAGTGGAATAAAGGGGAAGAGGTTGACTTTCTCATGCCTTAAAATAGTGTTCTTCTACACGGGACAGTAATAGAAAGCAACAATGTGGAATGAAACTGATGTCTAAATTGTATTAAAATACAAACATTGTGTATAACTTTGAATTACTTTTTGATCAAAACATGAATAAGAAGTGAATAAAGTCCATAAAACTCTCAATACAGTTTTTCAAACGCATGTATCTTTGGAGTTAAGTCTAGATCTGATTTTTCAGACAGAAAAGTAAAAAATAAGGACCACTTTTGCTCTTGGCCAATACGCTAGTTCTGTGTAAAATTGTACACACTTTCTTCCCAAAAAGATGACGACAGACTGTTGTAGACTGATTTGTTCACAACATTGAGACTCTTTCTGTTGGTAGAAAGTTAGGAACAACAGATTTTGTTATAGTAATCTGTAACAAAATCTGTTAGGGTTAGGGTTAACCTAACCCTAACTTCTTATTCTAAGAAGTACAACTTTCTTAGAATAAGTTTATTTTAAGCAACAGACATTGGACATCACTAAACTGAGATAAGCACAGATATTGATCAATTATTAGACAGAAGTCAGTGCTTTTCCACTTGCTGTTTTGATTTTATGAAGGTCGAATCAGACTTATCAGTTGACGCGGGGATCAGGTTAAGGAGTTAGTGGTTTGAAACAGTGTGAAAACTCTGGTCATGTCGTTTATGGTTACCAATGATAAAACAATGTCTTCTGTTGAGACATGATCCCAGACGTCTTCATCCGTTGTCATTTTCCTCAAGTCCCAGAAATTTACATTTCAGACAAAAAGTAATTTCTTTGGCATTCACAACACAAAAATAAAAATAAATCATTATTATAATTGTTAAGATGGTGTAATATATGGCAGAGATAGGCATATAGGTAGTGTACAAAGTGTTTTAGGTCATAAAACAATATATTGGTGAATAATGTTAGTACATCTGACTTGTATACTTTGGCGGGACAGCGTTACCTGCTTGTTTTTATGGAAATACTGAAGTTGAATGCTAAACTGTGCAACTAACAAAGCCTCCACCTAAAAGGTTAGTTCAATTAAATAGTAATAAACCACTTTTTTACACAGTTTGTTTAAGCGGGTGAAAATCGAGTGAACCAGGGACAAGATAGTTGCTTTGTCTTGTGATCTGTCCCTGTGCCTGAGTGGCTCCCAGAGTGGACCCTCCATTGATAACAGCACAATACCTCGACCGCAAACAAAAGCTGTCCAGACCAGATGGCAAATTAGTGCCAATTGTTTAGAGACAATGAAGACGGGTGATGACAGACGCTGAGGGTGCGCGCCCGGCTGTGTCTCTTGTGCCTTTACAAACTTTACGAGCCCGGAAACTCATTTGGAAGTACAGATATGCAGGTCTTCACTACAAATTACTTAATATTTTAACCCAACGAGTTATTGTTCATTTCTGGTTGTCACTGCTGTATCAAATTGTTCAGTAATCATTACAAAACAAGTTGCTATTTTGGAGCAGATTAAGATTACTATAATTAAAAAATAGAAAACACAACTTTAAGTAAGTAAGTAAGTAATCTTTATTTAAATACTGCCTTTCACAAACCAAAGTCACAAAGCAGTTTGAGACCACAGCCATATCAATTAACATCCATATATTTTTAGTTCCTTGCTCTCAAAACAGTTTGGTTCCATCGCTTGTTTTCTCATGTGTGTATTTTGTCCTCTGTCATATTCTCTAGATCAGGTTTTGCAGACATTAAAGTGAAAGAGTGAGGACAATTCTTGCTCAACTAATCAGGTCTAAATAAAGCATATTTTGTTCTGAATTGTTCCCAAAAGACTTTTGTAAAAACGAAACAGTTTTAGGAAAAGTTATGTGACCCAGTTTAACATAACTGATCTTGACCATTGTATACCCAAGCATAATGATATCTTGGGGGATTAAAAGCTTGTCATTTACAGCTTATTATCATTCTATTTCATGGTAGAAGATTATTAAGAATGATCTATTATGTAACCGCCACATTTCTTGCTAATGCTATAAGTAGTTGCTTTCTGCTATTTTCCTTTCACTCCAGTCATGTAAACATTGAAAAGGCCAAGCCAAGATGATTTTAAAAAAAAGCCCTAAATCCTGTCTAATCAAACAGATAATGACCAATTACTTAACTAAATAAAATATCTTTGTCTCTGCATGCACATACCACATATTGAGAACCACTTTTTGCAGACTATTTTTCCATACAAGAGCGCACTTCCACTTTGAGACAAGTAGCAGGACTGGGAATCATTATTCTGCACTCCCGGGGCCCGTTGGTTTAGCACACATCCGCCAAGTTCAATTTGGAGGCACATGCAGAGGCGAGATCCCTCTTTAGCGGGAAACAGATGAGGTGTTGTGGATATATTTGCACCCCTGACAGACCAGTTTTTTCCTGCGTGTGGTGCGTCAAATCTGTCCACACTTCAGGCCATTAAAGTCGCACAGACCGTGAGCACAGTGTCGTTCAGCTGGCAGCTGAAAGAATTAGTTAGCACAATGTTCCAATTCCGTTATAAACTTAAAGGGGGTCCTGGATGTGCCAAAATTGTCAGAAGTATCATTACTCATGACTATTCACTCTATTTGAAGACCTATGTTTGAAATGGCATGACTTTATGTTTATGATACATTTTTGGTTAAGCTATGATTCTGGTTGAAGGTGTAAAAATCCAATCCATTTTATCACATTATGGTGGAAAATAAGTATGATGGAAATATTAAAAACAATTTTAAAAATCTGATTTTTTTAATGCTTTTTTTGTTGTTGATAACACTACTTTGTAACTATTGAATTCTAATAATTATAATTAGTTAGGTAGTCATTGAGTTTATGATGTATGTACTTATGTGTTTGTATGAATGGATGTGTTTTTTCTGCTCATTACTATTTATCTAGTAAGATCCAGTTTTGGGGGCCCTATAGTAGATATAGTGGCCCTTAAACACACACACACACTCACACCCACCCACACATACAAACACACACTCACAAACACCCCTGCTTCTGCCAGGAAACACTGGTTCACCTCCCTTCAGTCTCAGTCACAGGTTTCGCTCCTGCTCTCTTTCCCCTTTACCTCATAAAAGCTGTAGCGTGTGGACAGCATTTCTCTGGAATGAGGTCGTCTGTTGTTTCTGGCTGCATTTGTGTTCATATCTGTGGCTTTAGTGACACATGGCTGACACACTGGACAATTTGTGCACTGACAAGGAGTTGGCAAATGCAAAACGCTGTGATGAATTGCTCCAATTTAAAAGTGGCGTCTGGCGAAAAGAAATCAGCGAGTTGCTAAAGTCCCGTTAGCAGCGTTTTTTCCACCTCCAACAGTTCAAATGGTTTGTTGTTGCATTTGTTAAAGGATTTGACATTTTGGATTATAACTGCTGTGGCTTTGTTTTTCATTGAATTACCTTTCAATCATCTATCATTACTTATTGCTAGAACTCCCAGAGCAGTCAATTGACGGCTTGTAAGTAAGACCAGAGACACAAATACAATTGTTGTGGGCATATGTCTCTCGCTTCACACAGAGATGGAGGTGGGGTAGTACAGGAGGCGCATACCAAACCTATTGTACATTATTTAGTGGTAGGGGAAACCGAAACACCCAGAGGAAACCTTTGCAGACACAGGGAGAACATGCAAACTCCACCCTGCTGTCCATATTAGTTTTGGAAGCATAGAGACCAAGATTTATTGTTTGGGGCATTGACTCCGGCAGTGAAACTTGCTGCTGAGATGATCTCAGATCCCCTGGGGTCATGCACCGGTGGTGGCCAGAAGCCTGGTGTGAATGGGGCAAAGGCGGGGCAGGAGCCAGAGCAGGAGCCAGAGCAGGAGCCAGAGGAGGCGATAGGTGTCAAGAGCTTTGAGAAGCGCTGGTTAGCAGGAAGTTGCTGCTTTTTAACTGTCCGCTTTGCTGTCAGTAGGTTTGCAAGGGAGCTGGCCGAGCTGTGTGATTGGCTGAGGCTCGAGGCTGGCCGAGCTGTGTGATAGGCTGAGGCTCGAGGCTGGCCAAGCTGTGTGATTGGCTGAGGCTCGAGAGGCTGGCCCTAGATGGGGTCTTCTCAGTCTATATTTGCGCTTAAGCTTAATTTGTATGTCAATTATCTAGATTCTAATATTATTATTATTATCTTGCGTTTTGAAATGTGAGGAATTCTGCCTTTAACTCTATTAATTTGACAGTAAAATCCAATATACATTGTTGGTTTTTTGGTGACCAACTTTCTTTGGCAGTTAAATCCCCTTTTCTAAGTTTCTGGTTCGAGTCAGCTTTGATTATCCACCTGAAAAGAGAACAGAGAGAGATTTGTACAAGTAAAATTGTGACCCCAATATGATGTTTTAATCTTATAGGGAAATATGTAATTTAGCAACTACTAAGTCACTACTTACCTAGAGCTGATTGGCTGAGTGAAGGCGGCCCTCTATTTTTCACTTTTCTGTCAGAAAAAGCTGAAGACATAAAATACATGAATGTGAAAAACAGTGATAGAACCCAGCTATTTTGAGAGTAAGGAACTAGTTACATAGATCTTATTACATAGTTGACTGCTTTGTGGTTTGTATATTAGGTATCCCAGCTTGAAATACAATGTGCTTGTTCTCCCCATGTTTGGTTGGATGTTTAAAGTGAAGAATATTGTCTTCAGCTGTATAATTACTTTTAACATCAAAACCACTCTTGATTCCGCTTCTCTTTACACATTACAAATATCTATTCCCTCTCACTCTATATGGATTTTGCATATTCTACCTGTGTCTGTGTGGTTTTCTTTTGAGTGCTCCAGGTTCCCCTACCACTAAAAACAAGTGATGTTTAACCAAGCTCTCTCCTGGTTAAACAAAGGTTAATGAATACATGTGTTTCCTTCTTTGAAAAATAAATATGTATTAACTAAAGAAAACAGAGATATAGTAACGCAGTACAATGTTGCCTGCACTTTAGACTTAAGTATGTGGGAAGGTGCACTCCCTTTTGTTTACACTCGTCCCCAGTTGTTCCTCTGATGGCACTATTAATCCCTGTACATTTCTTGTATCATTTTAAAACAAGATAATTTTGCTTTGTCCCATTGGGAAATGTTGTTTTAAGACAGTCAAAATGTGCTCAAATTAAGACACATTTTGGCACTTTTTTTCTTAGCTTTTTGAAGTGCATGTTAAGAAGTTACTAGTTGACTCATTAACTGCCAGCTGTTTTTGATGATTTCACGGACTTTCAAGACCCACAGAATATCATGTACTGAGACTATGTGAAATATGAAACCAGATTCTGAAAGACTGGACTGTCTACTTTCATCAGCAAAATTAAGTTTGTTTCTAGCTAGTTTTGTTCTCCTGTAATCCTGAGGCGAACACAGGGAAGTTTGACAGAAATCACCAGCCTCAGACGTCATTGGCAGTCAAAGAGTTAAGAAACATTCACAGCTACTCACTGTATCCCTGTATATTTTGTGTGCTCTTTCTACCATCCTGTGCACTGCAACACTGAAATTTACCCATTGTGGGCCGAATAAACAATTCTTCTCTTATCTTATCTTTTTGTGGTGTCTGCAGCATTTCTATGGCGGGAGACAATAAAGGAGTTTCCTATCTGATGTAGACCTTTGATGACTTGCCTTACTATCACAACAACATCCATCTTAACCCAATCAGCTTGTGACTAATATCCTAATTTGTAGCGTTTGCATAAGGTCGGATTCACATGTGTTTTTCTTACAATGGGAAATGATGCAGCAGTGTTTTGGGATTATATTTAGACATGAAAAAAGGAAAAGCCAAAAACCACTGCTTCTGACCACAAGGCTTCTGTCTTATTTTAACTCCAGCGGCTAACGTCGCTACACCCGAGCGGACGCACTCACTCACCAGAACCACCATCTATTACCATTAGGCTATAAATCAAAAACGCAACATAACGCCAAGAATAACAGCTATAAAGTATGGTCCTGATCGGGCTTTTTACAGCGCTGGTGGCTTTAAAACATGCAATTATTTCTAAATTATATGGTAACAAAGTCATGCAGCATAGGAAATGTTTTAATGTGGGATTATGGTGGACCAATAGGGATATTTGCACGCAGAAACTATATGAGTGCAGAAAATTTAAGTTATGCCTCAGGTTGTACATGCAGTAAGTGCTTGATATTTACACATTATGTACATTGTGAGCTGTGTATTGCTTGTGGCTTCTGGAACCATGTTTGTTATATGCATAAGAAATACATTATTTTAATACAATAAATGATAAATATGAATTTAGTTTAGATACTTTTTTTTGTACTGATGTTAAAAATGAGGGTTAAAAATCTCTGCAACTTTCTCTGTAATATCTGCTCCCCATTTACAAACCAGTAATTTAAAAGTATTTAGAAGGCGACTAATGGCATGGTTGCTTGAATTCCTGGATAATCCCACAAAATCTTGATCGGAAGAGAATGTTTCCTGACTGTATTTGACTAAGTATTAAGAATTTATCTCCTGCATGCTAGAGCGGCCGTGTACTGTCTTGCATTCATCCTAACTACCCCAAACCTTGCCTCACTGCCCTGCAATTACTGTATACTTTTTCACAAATCAGAAAAGATGGACACTGAATTCAGCTAAAAAATGTTATTTTCTGAGCTGAATCTTTGTGAACTGTGTTGGTGCTATAGATAATAATTTAGCCAAAGTTTTAAAGCTGGTGTACCCAACTCTTATCGAGTGTGTGAACATATCGGATCATTGACATTTTATTGGGCTGAAAAGTAGTGGTAAAGTTAGGTACCCCCACTTTTCCCCAGTTAAAGTGGGCCTAGGCCCAGAATGTGACCACGCCAACATGAGCTTGAACACGGTTAAAGAACCCCGATTTGGAGGAGCGATGTGGTGGGGAGTGGGGGCAGTGTTGTGTAAGGGAGGGAAGTGGTGTTGGGAACGCAATATTGTGCGTCACATTATGTCTTCCTGATGTAATTCCCTGGACAGTGGTAAAGGGGGCATAGAGATTTGTTGCTCCTGAGCCAAAGGGATACGTTTCCTATTGGGTATAACTACTTTCTGCTCCAACCCTCGCTGTCACAGTATGGTACTTTTTTCAGTGAGATAATGTATTGTCGTTTTGACCAATGACTTTTTAAATTAAATGATTTTCTCATCTGCTTCTAGCATATAAACAATATTGGATAGTTTTCCGTGTGGGATGTACAACATTAATGGTTAGCACTATCATAACTACAGACATGTGGAGAGGTGCAAACTGTGTGGAGTTTGCATGTTCTCCTCGTGTCGTCTCTGGTTTCCTCCAGGTGCTCCGGTTTCTTCTACCATGAAAAGCAACAGGTGGTAGGTACAATAAGTCTACCATGCGCCTCCTGTATGATGACCTCACGTCCATCACTGTGCGGAGTGAGGGGAAAAATTGAAAAAATGTTGACTATCTGTTAAAGGCGCTATATAAAGAATATTATAAATACAAGATTAATTTACTGATACTGTATGCAGTACACACTCTCTGGACTCTGTTTTTGTTGTGTATATTTTGCACCTTTACAAGAGCCTGTCATTCATTCACAGTGCAGTATATGGCTGAAAGCAGAAAGGTCTCTTTGTGTTTATTCACTTATGTCATGGAGTAAGCAGCCAGCCCTGAGCTCTGAGTGGGAGGGTGTGATTCTCTGCACCCGGCTCATAAAGACCTGTGCGTACAGATCACAGACTCATGGGTACATTTCATGCCCAAGTCATTGTTCATAAAGTCATATATACGACGTGGATGTGTCCCAAACCACGAGAAGGACAATGTTTCTTTGAAAGCCAGGTGCAAAAACAAGTCACAAAAAAAAGCATTGAGTCATTGGGTTTTCATATCATTGCCTGAAAAAAATCTATAAAATAATATTGCATTTTGGCTGCCCATTTGCTGTTTTAAAAGGGTATGACAGACTGGCACCCATGTTTCAATTAAAGCTAGGGTACCTTACTTTCAAACCACAATACATTTTTAAGCATATTTTAAGTGCTCCAATTTAATCACCCAGGGTCAACAACCCAGATTTGAACACTTTTTGACTGGTTGTGGGTCACCCCTTAATCCATTTCTGGGTCAGTGGGAGTGGCAATCAGAGATGCCACCCAAGTCATATAGCACCAACCCCTTACTGATCCTCTGCAGGTGGTGAGTCCACAGGAGGATGGCTGCTCTGTCTTTGAGAGCATAGCCTTGATCTTTCAGCAGGGGCTTCAGGCAAAGTGGGGTTAAGTGGACAAAACAACAGCAGACATCAATGGGAGTCGGTGGAGAAGGTCTCATGGTGGGCTCGAACCCACAACCTTCAGGCTCTAAGGCCAATGCTCTACCAACTGAGCTACTGTCGCCCCTTATGTGGTGTGGGTCATTTTTAGCAAAAAGTTTTAGATGTTGCTAGATATCTAAGGCAAATGGATTCTAGAGGTAACAAGGCATGTTTTCTTTATAACATGCCTCCATCAGTGGAGCTTAAGTTGATTGGATGACATTTGGGCTGCAGGCCTTAGTGACATATTAGTGACATGTTAGTCCCATATGAACCAGCCCGGACTCTGACGAGCACAGGGACTGGACTCCTGTTAGTGCCCAGAGTCAGAACTAAACATGGGGAGGCTGCTTTTCAGATTCATGCTGCTAAAATCTGGAACAGTCTTCCTGAAGATGTGAGACAGGCCTCCTCTCTGACAATGTTTAAAACCAGGTTAAAGACAGTTCTGTTTAACTGTGCATACAACTGAGGGATTTTATATTTTTATCTTTCTTTTTAATGTTCTGTGATAATTTATGATTTTAATGCTTTCTTGTTTTGTTCAGCACTTTGAATTGCCTTGTGTATGAATTGTGCTATATAAATAAACTTGCCTTGCCTTGCCTTGCCTAGTTTGGATGCGTCTGACCTCGTTCCTCAAAACAGTTGGCTTATACCATGAGTTTTCACATGCATTTTGGCCTTTGTCACAACTTTTGATCAGCTTTTCACACGGAGAAGTGAATAAGAGAGAACCACCCTCGGCCAATGAGCTCTCGGCCCAAAGCACCAAATAGTGACTCAAACGGCTCTATATGCAAAACTTATCATGCTTTCCATTAAGTGGAAAATGCCATGTTGCGATCTGATTTGTCACCAAGAATCTTCCTGTTGGGAAAAACACAATGTATCGTACATTAATCAAAAAAGTTTTGTTCCCACCTTTAACGCACCCCGGGGAAGTTGTGGTCACATTAGGAATCTATAGACACAGTTTACCATACCACTAACTAGAGCAGGAAAGAATAAAGACAACTGAAGCTTTGATTAAATTACTTTCTATGCTGTATGCAACTTAATGGTAACTTTCCTTTGTGACTTTATCGGCACATCCGCTGTAATGATGCTTTGAATTCTTTTACTTTCATTGTCTTTCATTCGTTGCCACTGGCTCTGTATAAAAGCTGATGAATAGTTTGTGAAGGTGTTTGCATCCACACTAACCTGGAGCGTGCATGCAGACAAAGGGACAGGTCTGGACGTGCAGAGTTTTAAAGATGTTCATTCGCTACCGGAGTGGAGTATGTCCTCTGGAGGAGCGGCTGCATTTGTCTCCGGGATAAAAACACCTTCGGCTGCAGCAGGAAGTAGGAAGCAGACGTTTCAAACTGCTCCCACTGTCTGTAAATATCAGATTTCAGGGATTCCAGCTGCATCCAAAAAAAATGCATTGGCTCTTATCTTCTGTGTGTTTTGTTTTTTATTTTTATTTTTGGGTTGAAAAGTATTGTTAGTACATATATTGTTATGTTCAGAGCATTATTCAGTTTATGTGGTTGAATTTAGGAATATTTCACCAAAACGTTATAAGAATTGATCATGTGTATTTACTGTATTTAGTGAATTTAACAAAATTTTCTCTCAAATTTGGTGCCTTTAATATTTTTGCGGTACTGAAAAGGTGCTGACCATATTTATGCTGGTGTGTAAACACTTGAACGGGACACTACTGAGATTTACCCTGTAGAAACAAATGACTTGTGCTCCTGCAATTACATCAAAAGCTCAAAGTAAAAATACATTTGACAAAAGTGTGCCTCTACAGATAGCAATTGCAATTACAGTTTAAAAGTTGGAGGACTAAGGAAAAGTTATGAGACACCTTTAAGAGTCTCAATCTGATTAATCAGATCCCAGAGTTATCAGACTGGTTTGGTAGCAACTCCAAATAGAGTCCTTATACAGCTCCTAGTCCTTGTACTCTCATACTTTGCAACATTACGCATGCATTCATACAAGGGGAGCGATGTCAGGCCTAAGGACATCCTTGTCTGTCACCTGAGTTGCACTACCTTTCAGGTTTCCCTGCAAATGTAACTACTCTTTTCCTCCAATACCAAAAAGCACACTGTCCGTTCCAAATGTCTGGGTTTAAAGCAGTTAGATTAAAGCACACTCGTATTTACAGTGGCAGTGATGATAGCCCTGCTGCTGCTGCTACTGCTGCTGACTCTTCCTCTCAGCAGTCTCCTGCTGGAGCCCAGACACACACATCACAGAGACGACACAAAATAACACGCTGAGGACGAGACCAGAGCGGCTCCAGCCACTGCTCAACGGGCGCTCAAATTCCTCCAAAATGACTTAATTGCAGGGTGCATTAGCAGAGCATGATCCGAGCACAATGGCGGGAGGAGAAGGCAGGTCAGACGCTAGGGCGGCTCCGTCTGCAGGGTTCAACAGGTGACGCTCTCCTTTCCATAATGTATACAGTAAATATAGCATACAGAAGGGGATCATCAGCAGAGGGTTTTCACAGTGATACATTGGAATATGTTTGAAAATGTATTATATAAAATGTTAGCTGTATTAAAGCTGCACAATCACACCCTCACTCAGCCCAAGGCTTCAAATAGTGACTCACAGGGCTCCGTGTAAGAATAAAAAAGATAATATTTGTTTAAATCAGATTTTTACCGCATGTTGGGGGCTGATTTGTTCACAACATTTTAGGCAAGGCAAGGCAAGTTTATTTGTATAGCACAATTCATACACAAGGCAACTCAAAGTGCTGAACAAGATAGCATTAAAATCATAAATAATCACAGAACATTAAAACGAAAGATAAAAATACAAAATCCCTCAGTTGTATGCACAGCTAAACAGCACCGTTTTTAACTTGGTTTTAAACATTGTCAGAGAGGAGGCCTGTCTCACATCTTCAGGAAGATTGTTCCAGATTTTAGCAGCATGAATCTGAAAAGCAGCCTCCCCATGTTTAGTTCTGACTCTGGGCACTAACAGGAGTCCAGTCCCTGTGCTCCTCAGAGTCCGGGCTGGTTCATATGGGACTAACATGTCACTAATATATTTTGGTGCGAGGCCATGGAGAGACTTGTACACAAGCAGAGCTGTTTTAAAGTCTATTCTCTGAGCCACAGGAAGCCAGTGCAGAGACCTGAGGACTGGACTAATGTGGTCGTACTTCCTGGTTCTAGTCAGGACTCGAGCTGCTGAATTTTGAATGTACTGCAGCTGTTTTACAGCCTGTTTGGACAGACCTGTGAGCAGGCCATTGCAGTAGTCTAACCTACTGGAGACAAATGCATGGATAAGAATCTCCAAGTCTGCTTTAGACACTATGTTTTTGATCCTGGCAATGTCTTTTAGATGGTAAAAAGCTGCTGATGTTACTGATTTGATGTGGCTATTAAAATTTAAGTCTGAGTCCAGTATTACCCCTAGATTTCTGACCTTGTTTGAAGGTTTTAGGGAGAGAGACTGTAGATGACAGATGACGCTCTCTCTTTGTTTCTGGGGACCAAAGACAATCATTTCAGTTTTGTCTGCGTTTAGCTGAAGGAAGTTGTTTTGCATCCACTCACTGATCTGTTGGATACAGTGAAGGAGTGAGTCCACTGGTCCATGTTCTCCTGCAGTCAGTGAGACATAGATCTGAGTGTCGTCTGCATAGTTGTGATAGGAAACTTCGTTTCTGCGTATTAACTGACCTAACGGCAGCATGTAGAGATTGAACAGAAGAGGTCCCAGGATCGACCCCTGTGGTACTCCACAGGTCAGGGCCATATGATCTGAGACACAGTTTCCAATCTCCACAAAGTACTTCCTGTCTTCAAGGTAAGACCTAAACCAACTTAGGGCGGTGCCAGCGACGCCAACCCAGTCCTCTAGTCTCTGTAAGAGGATCTCATGGTCGACGGTGTCAAAGGCAGCACTTAGATCTAACAAATTAAGATTGAGACTTTGCCTGCGTCAGTGTTCAGCCGGATATCATTTGTAACCTTGACGAGAGCAGTCTCAGTGCTGTGGTGGGGTCTAAAGCCGGACTGAAACATATCAAATGAGTTGTTGATTATAAGAAATCTAGTAAGCTGTAGGTAGACAACTTTTTCAAGGACTTTCCCCATAAATGGCAGATTTGAGATGGGACGATAGTTGTTAAGTACCGTAGCATCCAGGCTGCTCTTTTTTAGCAGGGGCCTGATGACTGCAGTTTTCAGGGCCTTTGGGAATATTCCAGAATTAAGGGACATGTTTACTATCTGTGTGAGTGAAGGTAACAGACTGCTCAGAACAGACTTCAGAAATCTAGAGGGTAGTACATCCAGGCTGCATGTGGAGGAGCTCAAACTGGAGATTATCTCTTGGACAGTTTGATCATTTACAGGTGCAAAGTAAGTTAGCTCAAAGAGCCTTTCTGGCTGTTGGATTGTTATCTGTGGATTGGAGACAATGGCGTGAATTGTGAATTAGAGACAAACGCCATGAATTATTTGTATACAAAAGAGTTACCCAAGCGAATATACTGGTTTGTTAACAAAAATGTGTAATAATAAAGCCAAACAGCAGTACGAGTATTAGTATGTTGTATTCAAAGAAGACAACACCGAGGGATAGGTATGTAAATCAGGGAATTTACAGGTTTGATGTCTAAACCCAATCAATCTTTTAGGTTTGAACCTATATAATGCAATAATGCAATATTCATTGTCAATAATGACCCTATGAATGGTATTAGAAGGTCCTGAGTTTGCATCTTGGTCAGAACAAAGCCTTTCTGAGTGGAGTTTTTCCCTGTTTCTACATAGGTTTGATGTGCGCCAGTTTCTCCTACCTCATCATCCAAAATACAGAATCCAGCCCAGTTCTGACTGAGTCAAGCATCACTACTATAGTAATACTACTAATACAAGCGACACTGCTCCCGACAGAGGCCCTAGTGGCATTGAAGGATGGGTTTATGACAAATGTCCCTACAGGTACAATAGAGTAAACCTATGCTTTTGGAAACCCACCTAAAAGCTCAAACATGCATCTTTTGCATGAAGATTCTTTTTTTTTATGAGAAAAAAAAATCTGAAATATATGTATCCTTCTATCTATCTAATTAGCTTTTTACCGTATAACCCCCAAAATCCTTCCAATGCCACACATCCCATACCTCAGCTGCCAACCCGCCCATTCAGTGAAACCGCGCTGAATCAAACGACAATCATAGGTTTACCAACAGCTCTCCTCTGTCATCCTGCCTGACATTTGTAATGATAGCAGACTTAATTCTACAGCCTTGCATGCTTCACCTGTACATGGGATTAATTTGAGCCCATTTTGACAGATAGACAAGTCGATGAAACCTGCTCCTGCAATACAAGGTTATTGAGTCGTAGCTGGCACTGGGATCTGTGTATGCTGCCAAGTGACTTCCTTAAACATGTCAGATATAATCCTATCATAGCTGCAGGGGATGTGGACCGAGCAGCCTAGAGAATGAGAGGTGATGGAGGTTCCATGCTCGCTGCCTGTCGGGGTAGAGGGACATGATGGACCTGTAAGATTATGGTCATGTCAGGATGTGAGGGCTGTAGGTAAATCCTGGACTAATAAATGCATGTCAACTGTATAGGCATTAGATCTGATAGAATGCATGTTTAGCTATAGCAGGGGGCCAGTCCATTATGAATACACTGCATGTTGGAGACGAAAGTCTGAATGTCAGTCATTGTTCAAATTGGAGAGAGATTTTTGAAATGCAGGCCCCAGTTAGATTTGTTGATTGACAGCTGAGCCCTCTCCCCATTAGTCTTATCATTTTACTAAATTGTCCTGGTGGTGGTTACTAAGGAGAAGGACTATATCAAGTAGTATTCTTTGTTTCTATTCTTTTGTTCAAATTAAAGCTGAGATGCCTAATTGTAAACCATAATAATTGGAATAATGTATGTAGTATATATCAAACAGTTTCCACATATGGATGTTTAGCCTCTCCTTAGTGTCAAATGGTGACTCACATGGCTCTTTCTTTCACAAAGAAGTATAAGATCAAATGTTTTCTATTTCTATTTCTAGAATTGAGGTTTGAGATCTCTGTTGGCTCATATACAAAATGTATTGTTTATGAGAAAAGGGTTTTCCAGTGTTAATTTAATTTGAAGTAATTACTTTTTTCTGGAGAGGCCAATGTCCATGTCAGAGGTGTTACTTATAAAGTGTGCATACTTACAAAAATGTCTCTTCCCATTTTCAGATTGTGATCTATGAAAAGACAATATGACTTGAGAAATTTTGGAAATTATTAATTTGATACAGAAAGTTGTGTGTTGAAGTTTTCAGAAAATAGGTAGAATGTGAAAATGAGAACTGTAGTATTTTGGATCTTGGGCCTGGTAGGGGCCTGGAGCCTCAGCCCTGTGTTGTCCCCTGTGGCTACGGGCGGCTCTCTGCTCCTGGTTCAGACGGCTCCTTGGATGGTGCTTCTTCAACTGGTTTCATCTGAACACTGCCAAGTCTCTCTTCATGGTTTTACTGGTCTGTGTGTGCGTGCGTGTGTGTAATTGTTTTAAGCAAACTGTAAAGCACTTTGTGTTGCATCTTCAATATGAAAATAACTACTGTCTCTCTATATCTTTGTTAAAATGTTATTACAACAGTTTCTTATATTACAAATGTTTTTTTAGTTTTTTTTTACCCAAACAGGGATGCAAAGTTTAATATGAAATTTGTGATAAAAAATTCAAATACATTTTGTTTATGTATAGCCCTGCATATGTATAATTATATATATATACTGTATATATATATATATATATATATATATAGATATATCCAACACATAACTGTGTTGGATCGAATAATAACAAACGCAGTGTCTATATATGTTGATAAAGATCCATAAGTGTCCTGGATCGTCCCTGTCCTTAGACCTTCCTGCACGAGGGACCACTCAAAAAAATACCATTGTGTATCTACCATCTCTCTGGTAGCAAACGCAGCTTTCAGTGCTGATTGAAATGTCTTCAGGATTTCCGCAGTGACTTTTAAAATAATTTCAGCGTGTCCATATAGATCCTACAGCTGTGCAGGTTTAAAGGATCAGTTTGCTCTGGTCCACACATTGTCTTTAATAGTCCTTTGAGAGGAGAGGGTGTCACAGCTTTACATGGAAATACATCTGTTAAACTCAACACATAGAAGTTACCAATGTATCTGGTCACATGCAATATTTAACTTTTGTTTCTCGCTAAACAATTGTTGATGGCATCCAAACATTCTGCAGTGGTTAAAAACATCGATCACTCGACATAAACTACTGTTTTATTACTGAATATATCAGTTTTCATAGTTTTCTTGTTCGTTTGCTTAATTTTGCCCCGATTTTATATATATATATATATATATATATATATATATATATATATATATATATATATATATATATATATATATATATATATATATATATATATATATATATATACCCAGGACTTTCTTGCTGTTTGGTTCTGCCTCATAAGAAATAAAGTTAACTATCCATCCATCCATCCATCCATCCATTTTCTTCCCCTTAATCCATTTTTGGGTCAGGGGGGTGGCCAGAGATGCCACCCAGTACACAGAGCACCAGCCCCTTACTGATCCTCCTGCAGGTGGTGAGTCCACAGAAGCTGAGATCTTTCACTGGGAGCTTCAGGCAAAGTGGGGTTAAGTGACTTGCCTAAGGACACAACGACAGCAGTCATCAGTGGGAGTCGTGAAGTAGGTCTTACGGTGGGCTCAAACCCACGACCTTCAGGCTTAAAGGCCAATGCTCTACCAACTGAGCTACTGTCGCCCAAAAGTTAACTATAAATGATATAAAATATTGCATGTTTTATCTATTGTTAGCTACGCCTTTAATAATACTACCGAGTTAAAGAAGCTATACCTGGTTTATTTTCTAATGAGTTCATAACATTTGTATTACTACATATAAGTTGTATTAAAATCTGTAATTTAATTGAAAACTTGAGCTTATTGATTCAGCTTGTGTATGAATTCAGGCTGTAAAAAGTGTTGAGTAGAGACGTAGCGTGACGCTCATTCTCCTCCAATCACAGAACGAGATTACGCTTACAAACGGGCTGCATCCTCTAGCCTCTACAGCGCTGCTAAACACAGCAGCATGTTAGCAGAATTGGCTATAACTCCTCTTGTTGTAACTGCATACACAGCAAAACATCCCAAACGACGCAACAGTGAGGAAGAGAAGAAGGAACTAAAGCAAAAAAGTTATCAAGAAATCAAGCCCGGGTGAACATAGCTAGCTTACATCGTATCCTCCTGACAGACCTGGGGACCCCCTCGGATCCCCTCGGACTACATTTGGAGGCAAAAGTTGTGGTAATCTTTCAGTTATTTATTTTGTTAGCAGTGCGTTGCTTTTGTACCATTTCATCAGTGATTGTTGCTAATGCTAATGTTTGCATACGTATCAGATTGCAAATAAAACTCGATGGCTTCGTGGGATGAGAAGCCTGTGAGCGAGTTGGGGGGTGGTGCTAAACATTCAAACTGAAAAAAAAACTTGCAGAAAAGGGTATAGCTCCTTCAAATGATGGAAAAAAGAACACCATCAAACTCTGGATTCAAGGAGTTGGACACAAAACTAGAGTATCTTTGGGGGTTTTGTGTTTAGTTTGTTGCTTAACTAAAGTATATATTCCTTTTTTTTGTTATTGCTGTGTGGTGTAGTGTTCCTAAAGACCAGCGACCCAATAAACTTGATCCTGCACCCCACCAGTTGAGAACCACTGCTCTAAAGGACAACATGTACCACCATAGGAACAGCATAAGTGCATACTGTGTATTATTGCCAAGGCTTGACCGCTTTCCCACACCACACCTGTTCCTTTCTCCTCTGCCTATACTTTTGCCAGTGAGTCCAGGCTCAGAGCTGTAAATGTTCTTTGAAAGAGTAAAAAAAAAAACACACAGAGTTTTTCAGGATCTGGTGTCAGGCAGTGGGAGGGGCGCATCGGCAAAATCAAAGCAAAATCAGCCCAAGTTTGAAGCAGCGTTGCAGTGGGCTGAAAAGAGACCTAGACAGGCTTCTGAATGCAAATGAAATCCCCCTTCATTCCTGCAAATATTGTCTTAGCCATTAGCGCGGGCCTGACTAGAAAGGAGTGGTCGTGCCCATTGTGGAGAGTCCAGGGAGAAGTCAGAGGAAGAATGCCTTTCAGGGCCCGTCTTCGTGGGGCTGGCTGCACTTTGGGGCTTGTTTGGGACCATTCAAGCTCTGCGGAGCATAGCAACAAAGAGAGCTTTCACTACACCTCACTGTAAAAGCATGAGAACGACAAGAAAAAGAGAGCAGAGACGGGGAGAAAGGGCAGACTTTAAGGTTATGTTGGAAAATATATATTGGTTAAAAAACTCCAGCCACCAGCATATAAACTATAGTTATATCTGTCTCTTTATGTGGTTGTTAAAGCGGAAAGCATCAGTCTATGTAACGCTTTAGAGGCTGTTCATGTCTATTTCTGACATCTTATGACAATGATGAAGTTTAAATGCAATCCAGCCGAAGAAGGCTTTCTTCCAGGTCAAGTATACAAGACAGTCAGAGAAAATATAAATGATGTCTACCTTAAAAAGTTGCATTTGTGGAGGACTTCTCTGGGTCTTGTTCATTGAGAGGGAGTGATTGGCAGTGAGTCCAAGATGATAGTTCTTGATTAACCAGTCAATGTATCTGTCCCCACCCTCACCTACTGTCATAAGCTTCGGGTGAAAGGACAAGATCACAGATACCAGCATGCTTCCTGAAAGATCACAGGTGCAGCTTGGAATAGAGCTACTACTCCACATCAAGAGGAGCCAGCTGACGTGGTTAGATAAACTGGGATGCCTCCTGGACAATTCCCTGAAAAGGTGTCCCAGGCATGAACCACTGGGAAGAGGGGCCCCCTCAACCTGCAGGGACTATATTTCTCAGATGACCTGGAAATGCCTCAGGATTCCCCTAGATGAGCTGGAGGAAGTGGGTATAGAGATGGAAGTCTGGTTGTCTCTGCTCAGACTGCCTTTGCAACCACCAGTTTGTGTAAACCCTCAATTGTACAGGGATTATTCAAAACTAAGGAAGGTCGCTCACCCATCATCTGTACTTCAGTTAGCAGATCCTGATGTTTCGTTCTTAGTCCAAAGAACTTTTTCAAGGGAATTAAAGCTCAGCCGCGAGTTGGAGATTTATAACCTGTGGGTGTGGTTCTGTGATCCTGAGGCTAACTCATTAACACAATTAAGGTCTGCTAAGATGTGGTAGGGAGCAGTTTAACCACCCTGCTAGGACAAACGATCCTAACTCATTAGGAGGCTGATATTGCTCGTGTGGAGTGTAGGTCCACCACTACCTATTCATTAGCATGTCAAAGACCTTATCTATTGTTAGAGCGTTGTTTTTAGGACGTTGTCATAGATGTGAGGCAAAACAAATGTTTGTTATGCTTTTGTTTTTTGTTTTTTTTAACTTATTACTGAGGTTGGTAAGGGTTGCTTATAAGTATATAGGAGGATTTTACCAAATTTTAGGAAAGAACCGCCCTCCCCAGAAGAAACGCCTATGAACCAATTGTCTATGATCCACCCGGAAGTAGAAATTCATCCCATATATCTTTAATTTCTGACCAACAACGAGTGTGCAACTACAAGCGCCGCTCTAGGCAAAGCATCTTAACGAAGACTGGTTTTGAGAATGTGAAAGGGATGTGGCACACCTGAAACTACTATATAATAATAATTATAGCTTTTTATGAAGTTGCTTTTGACAGGACTTGATTTCTTGTCTCCCAATCATCTCAAATCATGGAGTTTCTAACACTTTCAACAGAATACCCACTATTTAATAGGGGATTGACTTCATATTAACAGAGTGTGGTTGTCTGTGATTGGTATCCCACATTTGTTTTTACTGGGACGTACAGCTGCAGCCAGGACCAGGAAGGGTGCAATGCAAGTCAAACAACCAGATTCTTCACTTGTCTTCTTTTCTCCTCAGCTCCTGTGTTTGGAAAGGCGGCACGGAGCCAAACCAGCTGTATAATCTACTCTTTCATTTGGATTTATATTGACAGACGCAACTTCAGACTCTGTTCAAAGAGATATACACGGTTTTTTTTTCAGCGCCTCAGAGAGATTGGATTCATGGCACAGTGGTAACGGTGGACCACAGCTGCACGCACAAAACTCAGAGAGCACTTTCCTTTGTTTGTGGCACGAGCGCTTTAAGTTGGCAGTGGGGAAAATGTCATTACAAATATTCTCATGATAATTGGTATTGTGTAATGTTGTGAATCATTATTGCACTGTAATGTTGAAATGAAAATGAAAAACAATGTATTACTATTTACTAAATTTATTGGGCATAAACCAACTGCATAAAGAGGACAATAAATGTCACTAAACAGTTACAAGATGCATATAGAGACAACAGAAAATACACACAAGGACGGGGAGAGAGAGGCTCTGGCTCTCAGCAGGGGCCTAATGCTACATGTTGCGAGGGATAGCCCCCATATACTGTACATCAGCTGTAATGTCAAAGGGACAATTTATAGCAGGACATCATGAAGCTTTTGTGGATTTAATCAAACAACTCACAATCATGTAAAAAAATTTATTTTCACAGCTTACGTCAATCAATCAATTGTATATGTATATGCATGATGTACATACATATATGGACACTAAAAGTAGTTTGAGAGCCTAATTGAGATAGAGATACACACCTGATTTCCAAATATATATTATCTTATCAAAACGCCTTTGCTCCTTGCTCCCGCAGCAGAATAAAGCACAAGTTTATGAACATAAAGAATATTTATGGATATGAGTTATCCCAGTAATTGACAATTTTGTAAAGTCCTCCAAGACATTGCGTGTTTTAGATACATTCAAAAGATAAATGTAATTGAATAAAAAAGATGGACGCTGAAGCAAGGACAATACAATAGTGAAAAGCATGTGCTGAAAATTTACCAGTACAAATGAGTCCTATTTAGATATTTTCAACCATCTACAGTCATTATTTTATGAGAAAATATGTCTCCAGATAAATTGTTGCTTAAATTGTCAATATCATTTTTGTGATGGCTGTGGCTCCTCTGACCACTGCCACTGTGCTAACCTTGTACAGAAAATGTCTCATCTTAATTGACATCCAAATGATACTGCAGTGTCATGCAGTCAAAATATCTGCTGATCACTACCATGTGGTCTGAGCAGAGATCCTTAAATTTGACCATGTTTTAGATCAGTCACATTTGGATATAGTCATATTGTGAAGGTCTGGACTCGATTTCACAGGTTTAATTAAATTTGGCAACACATATTTGATCAGGGAAGCATGGAGGACAAATATCCAGTATCCTCTTTGTGTTTGTGTAAAGTTTGTATTTAGCATCTGTGGGCATTGTTTTGTTTTAACCTTTTTACGTTATAAAGTTTGAGAAAATTATAAATGTATTGATGGGCTTCAATATTCTTTTTCAGTTTTGCACGGGTTGAGCCAAAACTGGACCAAAGGGGAAGAAGGTCAAGTATTGTAGACTGATAAACAACACTTGACAAAATATCTCTGTGAAGGATTGTGGACCGCACAGAAAAGTGAACAGGGGCGCATGTGGCTCCCAGCCTACAGTTTGCCCAGTTCTATATTTAGACCAATGTCCAATAACAAAATGCAGGAGCATGTTATGTAGTCTTTAAGAACCATGGGGAATGATTCTGTATCGTGATAATGTCTTTTTGATATACCTACAACCAATTAATACCTAAAATCCTAATCAGTATTGAGTGAAGCCTCACAAATTGTTCTGATTATCCACATTATCCTCAGGTGTAATGAAGCAATATCAATTTCCACTGTGCAGATGGAGCCGTGTATCAAATGAAGATAAACCAGTTTCTTGGATTAAGGCTTTTAAATCACAAAAGCCGTTATATGCAAGATTTACCAATTGCTTCAGGTGACAAAAATAAATTCCCGACCAAAAGCCTTATTAAGTGAGGTAATTAGCAAAGTGGTTTTAATGGACTGTGCGTTAGATTACAGAAGCAAAATACAAAATTGTCTTTAATACTGAGTGACAGAAGAGTTCTGAGCCAAAGTATCTTTGGCAGATTTATTTTTAAAACAGGTTGCGTAATGTGTATTCAAAGTCTACAGGGAAAAGGATAATTAATTTAGAGGTGAGGTTTCAGGCACTCTATCAAGTCTTGGACATTGGTTTCAATGTTGCATTTGTTTTTGTGTAAAGCCCTGTGCATGGTCTGGGCTATATCAATAAACTTGCCCTTTCTTTATCTCTATAGTGGGGCTAGAAAGGAGGTGCAAATGGTATCAGGGCTTTAAAAAGAAATTAATAATTTGTTGAATAGAAAATGTTGTAGAGTGAGACAAGCATGTATGAATAACATAATCTCCTGAAACAAACATTTGCTCCCTCCAGACTCCAGTGATTTATTCACTTCTTTACTTCAATTCCCTCATTGCAAGTAAAATATATATCCAGAATTACTTTGATGTGACTCTGTTTTCTTTGACATTGAATTTGGCGTTGCAAAAAAGGTGGAGCTTCCTGGCTGAAGGAGTGAAATTCCCCTATTCCAAATCCTTAAATAATTGCAGTATTAAGTAAGATTTAAAACTTGTTTGGTGCTGATGAGTGATCTGAGGAGTGGATTAAAATAGATTATGTATTTCAAATATTTGTACAATATACAGTAGTTCACACGCATCAACATAAAGATACTGTATCACTGCAAAAAGTAATGAAAAATAAGTCAAAGATTTTTCTAATGTGGTAAAAACAATTTGCCATCCCCTGATTCAAATAATTTTTAGCTCATATATATATTTTTTTTTCAATGGTAGTACAAGTACAAGGTTTAAAAGGGTACAAAGCAATGACCAAAGGCCTACATGTATATTGAAAGTATGTTTTTGAACTTTAAAAGCTGGGACCGAACACATTATGCTTAAATTTAAATTGTAATCATAGTCATATATTCAAGTTCTTAATTTTTGGACTCATTTATTTTATAACTTCAGGTGTCACAGTTTCCCATTTGCCTCTTTGAGTCACTGTGGAGTCTTATTATTAAAACTTTACTGTGGAACTTCTCCATAAATGCAAGCAGAAAACACATTTCCACTTCACGACTTTGACAACAGTAGAAAGCATTTTGAGAACCGGGCGTCTATGTGACATGTAATTACACTACAATCATTTAGTTATATTTTATGCATTTAATAGCCGTGAACAGACTTCGGAAAGTTCAAGTTAATTACAATAGGCGCCTGGGTGTGGGTCGATTTTCCTCCAGTGAATCAACAAAGATATTGTTTTTAAATATTTTCAGGAGCTGCTGTAATATTAAGCCCCATATTATTAGGTTGACAACGTATGTCTGTGGGAGTGTTGGAACTTGCCGCGGGTTCGAAAGATGCTGTTACATATGCCTACATTGTCGCTTCTTACGCTGTAATTCGTCCTCTGAGGTTGTGGCGTTGACAACTTTCCTGCTGCGATCACAAAAGTTATTTTTTTTTGGCAGAAAAATAGATGTATCAGCGCTCGTAGAGAGGGCTGTGCCTGTGGGAAAGAGAGACGGTAAACAGATTTCTGACAGAGCAGTTCACGCTCACAATACAAGCATGTTCACCGTTCTGTTTGAGAAGCAGGTACCGGTAGAGAGAGCCTAATGTGTGCTTTGACTATGCACAAATACTCACTGACAGTTTACACATATAAAATGTGGGTAAGATGCATAAAATCTTTGTGTTTTACATGCACCGTTCAGCTACTGCATCTAATGATATTGTTGGATTAGAAATATCATATCATAATGTTTGTACAGAATAACATGTATAACTAAACTTGTGTTTCTTGTGGACTTTAGGGTGACTTTTAAATTTTGGTTTTTGGTTTAGGCTACTGTGTGAAGCATAGTTTTGTGTTTTTTTTGCCACACAAACAGATCAATGCATTCCCACTCGCTAAATCTTGTTATTCAAACTGTACATCTCTAAGACAGAAGAGCTTTCAAGAGCTCTGCTGCACATAGAAAGAGCTGTGTAAAAGTAACATTTGGGGTGAAGAAATCAGTT
Source organism: Knipowitschia caucasica (assembly GCA_964034765.1). NCBI lineage: Eukaryota > Metazoa > Chordata > Actinopteri > Gobiiformes > Gobiidae > Knipowitschia > Knipowitschia caucasica. Next base: position 8,623,940 of record OZ035843.1, read on the forward strand.
GACATTATGACTTTGGCTTTTGCATACTCACAATAAAGAGCCCTGTGAGTCACTATGCTAATCTAAAGATGTAACTGAGGCTGAAAAATATATTTGTAAGTGAAAACTAGTGTTGGAACCAAATTGTTTTGAGAGTGAGGATCTGTGCGTTCTAATAAAATTCTAATTTAGAGTAAAAAGACTATTTTAGTAAATCATATTATATTGACACAACATGATGTTTATTGTGACACATTTACATCTGTTTTGGCAATAAACCAGTTTCCTATAGCTACAAAACTTGATTGAGTCAAAATAATCCAGTCCATTAACTCTGCTCTGCTTCTACCACAGTAAAAATACACATATTGGCCGCATTGCTATATAAGCTGCATGTGTTCAAAGAACTAGCGGCTTATAGTTTGGAAAATACAGTTTTTCCTTGTCATGTCCATTCTAAATGCTTTTACTGAATCGAAGTAAAGCTTCAATTCAAACATTTTTTTTTTATATAGAAAGCTCCACGAGAGAGCTTTCTATAAAAAAAAAAAAAAATGTTTTAGTGTGTCCTTAAGCATCCAACTTTGCTATAATAGAGTGATTGTTGTATTATAGATGGCAACTCCAGTGTAGGTAAAATGTGCAATAATACTGACATGAAATGGCCTTCAAATCACATCATTATCCAAATATGTTTAGAGTTTGTCATAAACAGTAGGAAACGCTTACGTCTGCGTTGTCCTTGTGTCTCTGTGAGGATGTAATAATGTCCAGGCTCTTTATAATGAGTCACCTGCTGCTATGCGAGTATTCGTTAGACTTTGATTGTGTTGTTTTTTTTGCTTCGTCGACCACAGTGAGACAGGAAGACTGCTCACTCAGCCTCTCCACGCGGTCCAGAGCCAAATCTGATCAGTCAGAAAGAACACAAGTGTGGAAGGATGACTGAACTTGTGGGGTGAGAGGAGGGAAGGCATGCAGCCACCAGCACAGGAGAGAAGCCGTTAGATTGGAAATGTACAACTCGGGATGATGACATTGTTTATTCTGTCCAAAGGATCATTGATAAGACTTATTATTGTGATTTATCTGATTGTTCTTTGTGCTTTGTCCCTGGATTTGCACGGTTTGCTGTTTAACTGCTGTTCTTTGCTCACTACTATAGGTTTCATTGCTAACTGAAACAAATAACATTCCTTGTGAGATTCTGCACTGATCTAATCTCCTTGGCTTAGCGAAGTAGGGAGTATTTATGTCTCAGGTAACTCCTCACGAGACCCAATACAGGCAACTGTATAGTAAAGCTAGTGGACCACCAATCATCATGAGAGGATCTTTATAATAGCCATGCTTCAGAAACATACTGTATGTATATAGCAGGGGTCTCCAACCTTTCTCATTCGAAGAGCAACTTTTATTCAACAGAAGTGACAGAGAGCTCCTGCCTTTTGTAGTTGTAATAAACGTCTATATAATAACTTCAACAAAACATGGAGTACACAGATGTAACATATACTATAATACTTTATAACCCTACATTTATACTTAAAATAGACTTGTAATGACTCATTCAGGATCATGTGTTAAACTCTAAATCCTTTGGGGAGCTACCTGAAATGGGCTGGTGAGCTACTGGTGGCTCTCGAGCTACAGATTGGAGGCCCCTGGTATATAGCATCAAACATGTTTGTTTTGTTTTATTCTATTTGTTTATTTGGATAAGGACTGTACATATTCATCAACTTTACTATAAATGTGCCAGTATTAGCTATTTTCCAACTGCAGTCCCTAGGAAAGTTGTAGAATGCCAAAAAAATCCCCAAACATGACAATACTACATACTGGACCTGTATACATAGAGTAGAGTTAGTTAAGATATGGAAAAAGAAATATCAGGCCATTCAAGCATGTAAACACATACAGCATATATAAGTTTAATGGCAGCAGGGTAAATCAAATAAAGTTTGAAACCAGATAAACATGAATTTTGATCCCATTTTGATTGTAAACTGCAATTTCATCTTCTCTTTTTTGTGTCAGTTCTTTCTTACCAGCTGCTTGGAGAACGTTGTCCTTAGAATTGAAGGTTGAACAATGTGAAAGTCTTCTATTTTCATTTATTTATGTGAATGTGAAATGAAGGGACAACTGCCTAATTTGCATATAACACCATTGCATTTCCAAGACTCTTTTATTAGGAATGTGGCTGTAAATGTCAAGTGAAAAATCACACAGTCACAAAGGGCAAGTCATATTTGAAGTCTTTAAGCCCTCATGTTTCGGGAATAATGAGTCGTCTGATGTGTCACTGACTGGAATATGCCAAGCACAGGTTGCATTTGATTGTCTATCATTGTTGTTTATTTTATTTATTTTTTTAAATAATATTTGCAGAGTTGATTGTCCTTTACTGGAAGACCGCAGGGAATACTGCTCTGGTGGCCACAGGATCCACACCAAATAATCCAAAACCATTGAGCAAAAGTTACACATCTATTCTCGAGTTACATTCCTAGTAGAAACTTAGTCAAAGCTTGTTGCAATCAGGTCTGCAGGGTCAGCGATGAGGCAAAAAACCCCGGCCTCTGCTGTCAAATGAAAACCCAACTGTCAGCACACAGCACCACAAACTACACTGCAAAATAATAATGAAAAAAAAAACTATCACATCCTGAAGCAAAACTGAAGCTTGGGCAACAGGAGGGAGAAGTTCAGGTGTTGTGGGGGCGACACAACCCAACTTTTGAGTGTGGAGTGAAAGTAAACTGGGGAATTGGGAGATTTTTTTCTGTACTTATTTGCGATGAGCTCCACGTCTGCTGTTTTCCCTCACAACCAGGAGTCGGTATACCACCATTTTTTCGCCTGAGGCCGTATTGACTGGAGCCAGGCATCGGGGTCTGATATGACTGCAGGCTATGTATAAACCTTGGACTGACTCTCCGCGGACCTCGCAGTCTGCGCAGCTTTCCATTGGGGCATAAAGCTGCTCTCGTCTCTTCCAAATTAACGAGATGAAATTGGGACCAGAGTGGATTTGACAGGACTGTCTGTCTGCAAACTTACCGCAGGAGTGAGTGCTGCTGCAGCCGATACAATTCTGAATCCAAATGAAGTTCCGTGGGGACCTGGCCGGGTTTACGTGTGTGATCCCCAAAAGTCATTTTAATGAAGCCAAAATGCTAAATCCTCGTAATTCCTTTCAGCTAATAATAATAATGAGCCAAGGATAGATTTTAAGTCACAACTCAGAGATTAACATAATCCTAGTTGATTAAAACTACATAGTATTATCATATCATATTCATTTTTTGTGTGTAAGCAAACCTTGACATTTATAGCACAAGTGTAGACCTTGGTAATTTGCAAAACACATTTTAATTTTTGAGATTAAAGACGCTTTTCAATAATGTTTTGCTGTATCAAATTACACTTTGAAACCACACAAAATGACACAAAAATCTTACTTTCTCTTATACGTATCTATTTTCTCAAAACAGTTTAGTTCTATTGCTAGTTTTCTGCTAGTTTGGCCTCTGTCTCATCATGAGGTCAGCTATTCCATACAGAAAAGAATGAGAGCCAATCAGCTCTCAGCTCAACATGTCAAATAGGGATTCTCTAATAAGATGAAGATAGAATGTTGTGGTCTGGCAATATACTTTAACAAGACTATTTTGGTTAGAACAAACAACATATGTTATTTATGATAAACAATGTATGCTTCCCCAGTTTTAATATTTCACTCTTTACTTGCAGCTGCCTAGAATCACAAAAGGTTTCAAATATGTATGTCATTGGTTTTATTTCATGAGTGTTCCAGTCTAAATGATTTCAATGTAATTATAAAACGTTACTAAATGTATTGCAATGTTTTTAGAGACATACTATGATTTTCCCTTTTTGTTAGCAGCAGAAATGCATATTATCATAACACCACTGAAAGTACAGTGTCAATTTCATGAGTAATATGGTAAAACTTTAGGAAAACATTTCATCACTTTACAAGGGTGGCCATTTTCAGGCTGTAAAATCTCCAACCGGGAAAGTGAAGAAAGCTGTTATTATTCTGACGTTCCCATATGAAGTCAAAACAGTTCCATTCACTTTTTATTCACAAAGTCTCATTCATGTTTTGGCGGTGGTGAACGCAGCTGTATAACATTCCTTTACCGCCTAGTGCAGGTGAAATGGCTCAAAGGTCTGTACTTACACAATGACAGGTGTCCACCCTCTGCGCTGTAAAATCTCCGACTGTTACTTTTCTCCGCTGTGGTTTTGATTCATGGCTTTGCTTCCTGTCACTTCAGATCCACGGCTGAATTATGAAAAGGAGGTTTGAACAGTGGGGCGAGGATTCCGCACGTCCGGTCTGCCTTTACGAGCACATGTTTCAGATTTTCAACTCCTTTACTGCTATTTCTGCATTATCCATTACTGTACGATGTCTACCATACAATGAGACTGACGTAATCTTACTATTATACATTTTAATATGTTCTCTTAAAGCGGAGGTACAGAACAGGAGGTACAGAACTATTCATCACACTCAATTTGTCCCAGCAGAAAGAGTGCTGTTTTTATATTACTAGATAACATATCTTAAAGTAAGAAAGAGCCCCATGAGTTACCATTTGACTTTTTGGGCTGAGAGCTGATTAGCTTAGTGAGGGTGGTCTTCTCCTTTTTACTTTTCTGCAAAGTAAAATCAATGTACACAATGTAGCCTTTTTTTATTTGGTAGTGTGTGGTTTTATCTGTACAGGGACAATGTACCGCAATGCCCCTTAAATGATGGAGGAACATGGGCGCCTCCTTATCTTGGGTCTTATCAAAATATTAGCCTGAAAACATTTTTGACCATAACAATAGAGTTTACACCTTGACCTTTCTCATCATCATGCATCAACACTCAATAGAATTGATTTACAGTAGCCAAACCAAATCAGATTTTTACTCCTGCAAGTTAATCTCACGTGTGACCTGGTGCCACTCCGTCATCCTGTTTGAATCAGGATGTTTGGACTTGTTAATGGTGCATTCAGTGTTTATAAAGGAACCTTGTATTTACTTGCATCGTGTTCCAGCATCCAAGCCTCCGCCAGTGGCCAATCAGATACAGGGGGAATACCCAAACTCACAGCCACCTCTTGATCTCCGGAGTGGCACATTTCCCCACAGAGGAAACATTAGCAGGTTCAGAAGTGCCACGGCCCTGTATTTCCCTGGGTACCACACCAAACGCATATCTTTTTCATCTGAAAAGCGTCGGAGGACTGCCAATTTACACAGATCTCTATTTGCGGCATCAAAGTGAAGACATTTTGGCATGTGGCAGGTTTCCATCAGAGTTCGCTGCATACGATACATATTAAGCACTGGATTCTGCTGTAACAGCTTTAACAGACGTGTTGTGAGGGTTTGGTTTGACACATTATGTAAATCTTTTCACATGTGTCGGACGAATGTATCCTCGACCGTCAAAACTTGATTTTTTTCTTTTTCACTGCACTCTATATGGATGTCGTCACAGCTCACATGGCATGTCAGAAGCAGTTTGGTTGATATGTTGATGTGTATAGCTACAATAAAACTTTGTTGATCCACCAGCAGAATAAGTGAGCTCATACAAATGCTATAATATAATCAAATTAATTTCCTTGTTTATTGTTTAAAAAGCCTGGATCATTGTTTCACAAAATGGGGGTATTTGACAGCATCATAGTGGGACATACAGGTGAAAGTAGGAGAAGTAGTGTATTGTTCAGAGGTTTAGTCGGTTCTGCAAATCAACTGTGAAACCAATACGATATACACTCGTTACTTGCTAGGATACTCATACACAGCCTCGTCACCTCCCGCCTCAACTATTGTAACTCCCTCCTGTTCGGTCTCCCTAAAAAAAACCTCCATAAACTCCAAGTGGTCCAAAACACAGCCACCCGTCTCATCACCCACACACGCCCTTCATCAACCACATCACCCCTGTCCTCTAACCTCTCCACTGGCTCCCCATCACTCACCGCATCCAATTCAAAATCCTGCTCCTCACATACAGTACAAAGCCATCAACAACCTTTCTCCTCCATACTTGACAGAAACCTGCCTGCTCCGCTCCTCCTCCTCTCTCCAGCTCCTGGTCCTGAGCCTTCAGCCACTCTGCACCACAGACTCACACACACTCTTCAAATTCACCCTCAAAACTCACCTGTTTAGACAAGCCTACTCACTAACATCATAACCACACTCTCCTCTATCCATGACTTTTAACTTTGTATTTTAACTGTATTTCTATATGTATACTGTAGATTAAAAAATACAAAATAATGAATCATATTTTTTTTTTAAAGATGAAAAAACTGAGCTACTGTTTGGCGACAGTAGCTCAGTTGGTAGAGCATCAGCCTATGGGCCTGGAGGTCGTGGGTTCGAGCCCACCATGGGACCTACTCCAACTGCTCCCACAAATGTCTACTGTCGTTGGGCAAGACACTTAACCCCACGTTGCCTGAAGCCCCTGCAGAAAGACCAAGGCTGTTTCACCGCTGATGGAGCAGCCATCTTCCTGTGGACCCACCACCTGCAGAGGATCAGCGAGGTGCTGGTGCTATGAGACTGGGGTGGCAGCCGTGGAACTTCTGAGTGTTATTATGGGATGCGCGGGTGGGTCATTTGGTACATGTGTTAATTTTTTTTACGCGATTCATGAAAACAACACGTGCGTTAACGCAATAATTTTGACATCCCTAATATATATATCGTCTGAAATGTAGCGTAAAGTGTAAGTGCAATAGTTAGCTTATTTTAAGTGCCTGACACGAACCCTCATCATCAATTTCTGGCAACCCAACACACAATTGCAATGGTTATCTTGTTATTGATCTGTATGGAAAGCGGACCCCCCTCTTTAAACCAAATTTCTCCTCCAAAGTTGTCGACACACGGATGCTTCGCTCGTACAACATCGCTCAAAAGCATGGTTTCTGTTGCTTTTTTCATTGCCAGGTAAGATTGTAGCATTAGCCACAGGAAACAGCAGTCCGTCTTCTTCTGCGGTTCCGCGGCCGCAGCTTGGAGAGAGTGACACATCTTATGCTTGTTGAAATTATAATTGGTGCTGGTTGAATATTGAAATGAAAGATTAGCAGTAACCTTGAAACACCTTTATATGATTAGAACCTACCAATGCAGCGATATAGTATAAATTCAATTCCTGATCCCCTTCAATTCACAACCAATCATCACGCTTTATGGTGCATATTATCTTGGAGAGAGATTTAAATCTTCTCTCTCCTGCACTGAAGGTGAATACTTATCGACAGCACCACTGTTGCACCCTTTTTGCACGCTGCAGATAAAGTGTGTATTTTTATAGGATGCAGCTGGAGGAAGTGGGGAATAGGTAAGTAAAGGGCAGAGACCGGAGGCTGGTTTGGGGCTATGGGCTTCAGATGAGAGAGCCGTGGAGCAGAGAGAGGGAAACTCAGGGCAGGTCCATCGGAGACAGAGCGGCAGTGAAATTATGAGAAGGCGACTAGAGGATGGCGTCAGGTGAGTGCGGAGGTCTCTGAGCTGAAGTTGCGTGATGTAAGTGAGTGTAATGAGCCACTAATGAGGACGCAGAATGTCTTTGGGAGTTTCCAGGAAGAAAGCTTTGCCCTCATGAAAGTGCCTCCTGTAGCTTTTCTATTGGAGGCTCTCTCGTCTATTTGGATCTATGTGGAGAGTGCTACTTTACCTAAATGTTTAAAAAATTTAATAGATAATAGAATACTAATAGTAATAGATAGAAGACATAAGAATAATAAATGGAAAACAAATGCTGTTCTCTGAGCTCAAAATAGAGTGGGAAGAAGATGGATAAAAATTGTTATATTAATCACAGATTATTATAATAATAATACTACATTTGTATTTGTAGCACTTTTAAGTGATTACAAAGCGCTGCACAGTAAGCATTATGTCAATACAGTGTTTTTACTGCTTTATATGTTCTTAGATCCTCCTGTATCTGCATGGAACGACTGAAAAACCCAGCTGGAAAATGTGATTGAGTCTTTGTATTTACACTATAGACAAATGTGATGACTGAGGGATTACACCAATTTACGCACAGTAGATATTTACCTTTCGACTCTGGTGGCCTGTTATTTAGCGGTGGGTTCTGTCTTGTTTCTTCCCCAGGTCGTCCACAAATCTTCCCTTAATTGGTACAACACAGTGTATTTTGCTCCGACTGAGAGAAGGAAACCCTATTAGGGGAGCAAATTTGTGAGGTGACCACCATCCAATTATGTGTAATTGGAGGCTGACAGAGCTAACCTGTGCAAATCAGGTCAGACTTGACAGTGTTTTTTCCCTTATAGAGCAGTGAGAATGTATTTGTAAACAAAATGAGATGTGTTCCTAATGGAGTCAGGCAGTGAGGTAAGAACCCAGAAAAATTCTTGTTAATGGGTGACTTTTATTTTATATCATTCAAATCATCGACTATTTTGTTTTAATTTGCAATGAAATTGAATTGTTGTGTCTGACATGCATAAATCTATAGCTAAAGCAACTCTTCATAGATTACCTTTGAAAGCAAAAAGTTTTGTTCTTGTTCTAGAATTTTATTTCAGGTGAGGGAAGACGCCAATACGGGGAAAGAATACATGGGATATAAACCATTTTTGAAAGAAAAAGTCCAAATTAAATCCTAAATTTAAATATTTGGTAGTGTTTCGATTCACAATATTTTATGTCTGAAAGTACTTTCTACAGGCAAAGATCATGCATAGGTTTTTCTTATTGATATGTTAATAAGATTTAATTTCTAGACACATTTGTCAAATAATAATTAGACAATAGTTTATTTACACAAGACATTTTGTTACATATAAATTAGCCATCATAGGGAAGAATTTCAACTTATTTCTATCACAATGTTAAAACATATCTCTAACCCAACTGATTCATGATAAAATTCATCATTTTAATTTCTATAAACCGAATAAGTGTATTCATTCATTCATTTTCATTCCCTTTAATAGGGGATGAAAATGAATGGATGGTAGTGTCAATCAGCAGCCATCCATTTCGTATTGCACGTGAATCTCATATCCACCATAAGTGGCCACTCCAGATGCCATGTAAATTGCCATGCTAACTAATGAAATTGAAGTGTCTCTTTTAATAGAAAAATGTATTATTCAGTATTGGACCAAAAACAAAGGGCCTATGTCTCACATGTCTCATAGGCTGTTTCATATTTAGCTGCCAAACCACCTTCTAATTTAGCTGAAAAGCAGCAAGTCTTCAGGCAATGACCAGAAGTGACAAATAGCCATATTGTCAGAATTGCTAAAATTACCTTGGTCAAATTCAGGAATATAAGTAAATCACACGCACCAGCCAAAAAGAAACACAATGTGATACACTGTCAACAAACATCGCTGAGAAGTGCCCAGTCCCAGTGGCTCAAAACCGTTCAAACCGATCAAACCGATCAAATCAAAAATTTGGGGTTTCCACCACACAATATCTTTAGTTGACCAGAATCCGACCACTGGAAATATTTTGAATGATTTATGTATAACTATAGCTTCTTTGATTATTTTAAAAGGGAATGGGCAGGGCCCAGTTGGCAGTAGTGCCAAGACTGAGTAATATGTGCTGTATAAATGTGCACTGAATATCACAGTATTACCACTGTCCATATGCCGTAACCTGGCAAAAGCCAGATTGATGAGTTCTAAATGAGTTCTCCACAATATCAATTTGGGACTTCTGCAGGCGAGTCCTTTCAGGGTTAAAGGAGGGGCAGAGGCAGCAGAATACTTCAAGCTAATTGAATCAGGCGAAGTGACACTGTTTGCCCGCCTACAATGGTTTTTAGTAAAGAGCGTAAGCGCTGAAAAATTAATGAATGAGAATGAGAAAAGTGTTTCGTACGAGCAGAGCGACCGGAGACAGGCAGGATACAAGTGAATGTTGGTGTGTTCTGGCGATTAGATAAAGTCTGATTCTTGAACGTCTGAAGTTCTTGCAATAGTACCACACTGTGACAGCTAAGGTCAGGACAGAAGGGAGTTCTTCCCGTAGATAACGCTTCACATGAAAGGTTTAGCACAAGCAGGGAGAATACGAAAGTGCAGGGAGAGATGTGCGTGAAAATGCGCGTCACAATGGGCGCTGTAGGAAGACGAAATGTGACGCACAATATCAAGTCTCCGCCATGGTACAAGCGGTACAGGATGTATTCTTGTGTGTTTGTGAAGTCACAAATACTGCGAGAATTCAGCTTGCAGGCAAGGTTATAACCACGGCGCCCCTGTGGACCAATTCCTATGTTGAACTGTTTGATTCTCTGATCTGTTGTTGGTGAATACAGACAACTAGACAAGTCTATTCACTCTGAGACGAGTGTGATTTAGGGCTATACAAGGGCTGGTCTGGCTTCAGAGCTGGATTACCTCACTTTATTGTTGTATTAATTAGGAATATGCAATCCAGATCCATGCAGTGCATTGGGATATACGTCCTTTTGAAGAACAAGTAGCACTGGTTTGTACAGGAGTGTAATTTTATTTTAGATCGAATTTTCGTGCAACGTGGAAGACAAATGCAGCCAGCGAAAATTCAATTTGGTAGACGTTAACCAAAATTACCCCCTCCAGGCCGGCTCGCATCCCCAGCCTATCGCTCAGCAGACGCCCCCTTCCAATCATCTGTACCGACTACGCCAGCCGCATAAAAACGGAGAAACTCCCACTTCTCGGCCTCTGAAGCCTTGCAAGCCCTCGAAGCCTTGCAGAGAATCGTCTGGAGGAATCGTTTTCGTCTACTCACGCTACTCGGCGCGACCCTGGCGTCCTCCGTCTGGCTGCTTGTGGTCTGCTCCCCCTCCGCGTCCCTGCACCTGCTGTGGTTCGCGTGTCTCCACTGCTCTCCTCCTCTGCGGGCTCTTTCTGCGGGCTGCTCCGCGGGGCCCTCCGCGGGTTCCGTGCCGCTCGTTCCTCGTGGTCTGCTGCCGCACGCAGACGGTCTGGCGGTGCCGTGTGTGTCCCTGCCTCGATTGGCGGTGCCGCGTTGTCCCGTTGCTTTTCCCAAGTCTCCTGGCATGTGAGTACAGTGAGTGTGCTGACGGCGGACGGATTAATCCCGGAGTTTTGGGCTGCAGGCGATTGGTTTTTGCCCCGCGCACTTGACTGCAGGCGTCAGTTTTTTCGCCCCGTGCTTGGTCTGCAGGCTCCGTTTTCACACGTGTTTGAGCTAACTGAGGGGCAATGCATATTAAATGGCATCAATCTCTATCGTCTGGGGATACAAGAGGCGCAATGCGCATTAATTCAGATTCATGTTCTGCCACTCGCAGTAAAACCACGTCGAAAAAAAAAAATTAAATAAATAAAAATATCTGCAAGACTCTCGCATGGCGCCGGAAAGATGGCGCCGTGGCAAGAGCTCTGGTGTGTGTCGTCTGGCGCACACCGGGGTAGTCTTGCAGTTTTCCAATGTGGTTTTACTGCAAATGGCAAATAAATGAATCTGATCTGATCTGACTACCCCATTGTGCTCCAGACGGCACACACCAGAGCTCTTGCCACGGCGCCATATTTACAGCATTAATCTCATTACTCGCAGGTCACTATTGTTAAATGATTGTATTAAATTCGTCTATCTACGGGAGGAAGGAGGGGCCATGCATTTAAATAGCTAGGTCACTGGTATTCAATTAGGAAACTAAACTGCAGTCGTTGCATTTGAAAGTGCAGCAGAAAGAAAAAGGGCCCAATGTGAATCTGCAATGGGTGTGAAGTGGTGTTGGAGCTAATGAACGCGTGGAACAGTGATCGTTCATGCGTATCTGCCATAACCAAAGCAGCAAGATGGCTCCAGGGGACGTCTGTTATTCGCATGGGAATGTTTCGGATTCGGGTTGATTTATTTCCTCAGGCTCTTAAACAACCATGGGCATGGTTCTCTGACCGCCGCTGCTGCCGGTCCCTGCTGCCGTTCCTACTGATGCCTGATCCCGCTGATGCCTGTTCCTGCTGCCGCTCCTGCTGCCTGCTCCTGCTGCTGCCTGTACCTGCTGCCGCTCCTGCTGCTGCCTGTCCCTGCTGCCTGCTCCTGCTGCTCCTCCTACTACACGTGCCGCTGCTGCTGTTCCTGCCGCTGCCGCTCCCCAGGCTCCCAGGCTGCACCTGCCTCTACGGCTCGGCTCTTTCAGACACGTACGTAACCTGGCTCACGGAGTCAAGCGGCGCACACTGGCGTGACACGTCTGTTGTTTGTATGAATTGCATCTTGGTGCTGCTGCTCCTGCTAATGCTGCTTCTGCTGCTTCATACTGCTACCGCTACTGCTGCTACTGCTGCCGCTGTTGCTTCATACTGCTACTGCTGCCGTGCTGCTGCTGCTTCATGTACTTTGACATCTCTCTCAAAGTTCACTTCGCATCTTTTACTGAAACACACATAAAACAAACACCAGAATCACAATTAAAACATTAAAATCACACAAAAGATTAAAACACAATTAAAACATTAAAATCACACAAAAGAATAAAACCATTAAAACTTTCAAAATTACACAAGAAATTTAAATAAATAAATAAATGGCAGCAGTGCATTAGAAATGGAGATAAAATCCTTCAGTTGTATGCACAGGCAAACAGAACAGTCTTTAACCTGGATTTGAACATTGACAGAGTAGACGCCTCCCTCACATTTTCAGGGAGATTGTTCCAGATCTTAGCTGCATGGAAACTGAAACGCAGCCTCCCCATGTTTGGTTCTCACTCTGGGCACCAGCAGGAGGCCAGTCCCTGTGCTCCTCAGAGTCCGGGCCGGTTCATATGACACCAACATGTCACTAATGTATTCTGGTGCAAGGCCATGGAGAGACTTGTACACAAGCAGAGCCGTTTTAAAATCTATTCTTTGAGCCACAGGAAGCCAGTGCAGAGACCTGAGGACCGGACTAATATGGTCATACTTCCTGGTTCCTGTCAGGACTCTAGCTGCTGCATTTTGGATGTACTGCAGCTGCTTACAGGTCTGTTTGGACAGACCTGTAAGCAGGCCATTGCAGTAGTCTAGCCTGCTGGAGACAAATGCATGGACAAGAATCTCCAAGTCTGCCCTGGACACTATATTTCTAACTTTGGCAATGTTCTTCAGATGGTAAAAAGCTGTTGATGTTATTGATTTTATGTGGCTATTGAAATTTAGGTCTGAGTCCAGTATTACCCCCAAATTTCTGACCTTGTCTGAAGGAAGTAGGGAGAGAGACTGAAGTTGACAAATGACGCCCTCTCTTTGTTTCTGGGGACCAAAGACAATGATTTCGGTTTTGTCTGCATTTAGCTGGAGGAAATTATTTTGCATCCAGTCACTGATCTGTTGGATACAGTGAAGGAGCAAATCCAGTGGTCCATGTTCTCCTGCAGTCAGTGAGACATAGATCTGAGTGTCGTCGGCGTAATTGTGGTAGGACACTTTGTTTCTTTGTATTAACTGACCTAACGGCAGCATGTAGAGATTAAATAGGAGAGGTCCCAGGATCGACCCCTGTGGTACTCCACAGGTCAGGGCCACATCATCTGAGACGCAGTCTCCAATCTCCACAGAGTACTTCCTATCCTCCAGGTAAGACCTAAACCAGTCTAGGGCTGTGCCAGTGACACCAACCCAGTCCTCCAGTCTCTGCATGAGGATCTCATGGTCGACAGTGTCGAACGCGGCACTAAGATCTAACATGACCAAAACTGTGACTTTACCTGCATCAGTGTGAAGTCGAATGTCGTTTGTTACCTTCACTAGAGCGGTCTCAGTGCTGTGGTGGGGTCTAAACCCAGACTGGAACATATCAAAAGAATTATTCATTGTTAAAAATTCAGTAAGTTGTTGGGAGGCCACTTTTTCAAGAATTTTTCCAATGAATGGCAGATTCGATATGGGGCGATAATTTTGAAGTCCCGCAGGATCCAGACTGCTCTTTTTTAGGAGAGGTCTTATGACTGCTGTTTTTAGGGCCATAGGAAATGTTCCTGACGACAGAGACATGTTTACTATTTGTGTCAGTGAAGGTAACAAACTGCTCAGGACGGACTTCAGAAATTTAGAGGGCAATATATCCAGGCTACATGTGGAGGAGCTCAGACTCATGATTATCTTTTTGACAGTTTCAGTATCCACAGGTGCAAAGTGAGTTAGCTCAAAAAGCTTCTCTGGCTGTTGCATTGTTATACGTGCTGTGGAGGTGATAGTGTTTTTGATTCCTTGTACTTTGTCATCGAAAAACTGTGCGAACTCATTACACCTAGATTTAGAGGAAAATTCTAGGGGCAACTTTACAGGGGGGTTCGTTAATCTACCAACTGTTGAAAACATAACCCGAAAATTGTTACTGCAACCTCCAATAATGTCAGAAAAATACATTTCTCTTGTTCTACGTAGAACCCGGTTAAATTCACCCAACTCATCTTTAAAGATTTCATAATCGCCCTGGAAATTGGACTTTCGCCACTTCCGTTCGGCCCTCCGGCACTCTTGCTTCTGTGCCCTGACCGAGTCTGCCTTAGTCCATGGGGCCTTTTTCTTACTGGTAACTATTTTAACCGTCACAGGAGCAATGGCGTCCAGAACAGTCAGAACACTGGTGGTGACAGTTATACAATTCATCAACAGTAGAGCATGGAGTTTTCTCAAAATTTAGCATTCCCATGAACAGTTCACTTGTGTTTTCATGTATGTGTCTTCTTCTAACAATTGTAAATTCAGCTGGTGGTTTGCTAGCAAAACACATGTCAAAAAATACACAGAAATGATCTGACAAAGCAACATCAACTACATTAACATTTGATACATTAACCCCCTTTGTAATTAGCAGGTCAAGAGTGTGCCCCCTGCTGTGGGTGGGGCCACTCACGTGCTGAATGAAACCAAAGGTCTCAAATACAGAAGCCAGCTCCTTTGCATTTCTGTCATCAACATTATCAACATGTACATTAAAATCACCTGTAATAACTAAACTATCAAAATCTGTGCACACGAATGAAAGTAGTTCAGTAAAATGGTCAATAAAATCGCAACATGACTGTGGTGGCCTGTACAGGACAATGAAAAGAGTAGAAGATTGCTTTTGTTCCATTTTAAAAGAAATATACTCAAACGATGAAAAATTTCCAAGGGGCATTCTATGGGAGACAAAGTGCTCTCTAAAAACTGCAGCTATGCCTCCCCCCCTTTTGTTTTCTCGTATTTCGGATTCGAATTTAAAATTGGGTGGTGTTGCTTCTATTAGAACTGCATTTCCTGTATTTTGGTCCAGCCATGTTTCAGCCATAAGCATAAAATCAAGATCATAAGAAGTGATAAAATTATTAATTAAAAATGATTTGTTACATAGAGATCTGACATTAAGCATAGCAAGTTTAAAAATAACGTCAGAGTCGATTAATGTGGTTGATTGATTTCTACAGGGAACAGAAATTAGATTTGCAGAGTTGGACCGTCTAACTGCTGTCCTGTTTTGATTTCGTTTTTTAGAATTTAAAAAAATTTTTGAGCTGGTGCGAGGAACACACACAGTCTCAATTGGCCTAAAATGTGAAAACCCTTGTTGTTCTTTAGCTCCCAGAGTCAGAAGGGAGTCAGCACAGTTCAGTGTTTGGACTGGTAATGCACTGCCAGACGGACAGGGAGCAGTGTTTGCACCGTTGTACTCACCCGGTGCTGGTGAGCAGGAGGCGGGGGAGTGCGGTGGGGTCCGAGGGGGCTCAGATGTAAACAGTCACGCCCCCCTCGGGGAACGCTGAACAACATGACGCATGTAATCCATCAACAGGCTGCTACCGTATCTGTTTGGGTGTAATCCGTCTGGACGATAGGCTTTGTAACGTTTCCAGAAAAGGGCAAAGTTATTCACAAAGACAAAGTTAAAAGAGCTGCATGTAGCCTGGATCCACATATGCAGCGCCACAACACGACTGTAGAGGCAGTCACCTCTGTTTACAGTCGGGATTGGACCAGAAATAAAAACAGATAGTCCGGAGGATTGAAGGAGGTGGAACAGATCCATAAAATGTTTCTTCGTGACTTCTGACTGCTGAAGTTTCATGTCGTTAATTCCCACATGCACGACTACCTTGGAAACGGTATCAGGCAGGGACTGAAGCAGAGGAGGGAGACTGATGAGCAGGTCTGGTACAGTAGCTCCGGGAATACAGCGAGTGACCGCGTTGAAGAAGCGGACGTGTCTCACGATGGAATCTCCAATAATCAGAGTGGTCGGGGCGAAGAGTGGCCTCGGAGAAGGAGCTCGGTGGACGGAACCAGCGGGTTCACCCGAAGCAGGACCGGAGCCTGAGCGCCGCTGAACACATGGAGAGGAGGAGCGGGGGTGCTGACTCTCAGCTACAGGCGACCCACGCTGTGTGCTCGGGGACGCTGGAGCGGTGAGAGGGGCTGGCTCTGGGCGCTGCTGCTGACCCGGTGGAGGTGAGCGGTGGTAATGATGGCTCGCTACCCCAGTCTGAGGCTGCTGCACTGGGGTCAAAGAAGGGGAACAGGCCAACATGGCTGGTGGACCGCTCTTTCGCCTGAGGACTGCTTCCTTTAGGAGCGTTTTCCTCGTAGTGGACTTGGATCCTCGAGCAGTAGAGTACGCTGCAGTGTCCAGGGATTCTGCTGAGGGGGCCGGGATGTCGGTGGAGAGGGCTGCATAGCGGTTTGCCAGACTCAGGACATGGGCCACGGCGCAGGATGGCTCCTCGGAATCCGCGGGCTCGTTATTCGGAACCGGGCGCTTAGGTGTAGAACAGGAGGGTCCGGAGCTGACGGATCTCTCCCACACGACAGTGTCACAATATGCAGCGCTCAGTGACATCAGCCGTGAATGCTGCCCACCAGCGACTTCAAAAAGTTTGGATACTAGAGATTGTTTCTCATTCAACTCTGCGGTGAGACGAAGGACTTCTTTTCGTAGATCTGCAATGGTGGCACGGTCGCTCTCACGGAGCTCCAAGGTGAGGCGACTAATATTGTGCATGTTTGAGCCAATTTCATTGTCACTTTCCATGTCCTCGTTAGCTTGTGTTAGCCTCTGTGCTACCAGTGGGTTTCAGTCGGGACTAAGTGCTATTTGCTGAAACCACTGAATTAATAAGATAAAACACTCAGATATATTAAAAAACTGAACAATAAAAACGCGCTAAAAAGTTGTTAAAAGTTTACTAAAAAGGTGCACAGAGCAGCCCTGCAGTACTGCTTACTTTGACACACCAATCAGGTCAGGATCATAGTCCTCCACTAGCTGCAGGGGGTACACCTCTTCTTTTATCATTAAAATGTTGTAAGTATGTTTAATGATTTTTTATATGTAAATATTAGACCAGCGTACATGTCTTCGCGTGTTTACCGTACTGTGTGTAGTAGGACCGCGGTAAAGTGGGCCGCATCTTTCACCTCCGAAGTAAAACGGCCCGCATCGAGAGAAAAGCAGTGCGCGTTTTGTTGACTGCTTACGGTAATGGCAGAACAGCCTTTCGCAGTCAGCTTTTCTCCTCGAACAGAAAGCGCGCTTAGGAGACTCGTTTTGTGAATAAACCCTTATTTGGAAAAGCATGTAAAAACTTAAAATGTTCGACATTTAATTTGGTCAAAAAGTGAAATTTTCAGCTGCTGTCCATTTTTACAGTAAAGACTTGAGTATCTTATTCCACTGGGTGTATGACCTCACCACTGCCTTCACCGCTGTGCCTACAACCACAAACCTTTACTTTGGAAATTGTGGGTAAAATTGAGACAAATTACACGTTTTAGTCCAAAATACACAAAACTAAGAAAATTCCCACCTTTGATCTACTGTAACTTTTTTACTGTAAAAAGGTGTGAGACTAATTTCACTGGATTCATGACCTCAACATTGCCCTCTACCACTGTACCAAAGACAAGAAACATTTACTGTAGAAATTTTGAGAAATACTGATTTAAAGAAGCCATTTTGGTCCAAAATACCTCCAAAATAGTCAAAACATGTCATTTTTGATCTACTGTATCTTCTTACTGTAAAAAGGTGTGCGACTAATTTCACTGGATTCATGACCTCAACATTGCCCTCTACCACTGTACCAAAGACCAGGAACTTTTACTGTAGAAATATTGAGAAATATTGATTTAAAGTAGTCGTTTTGGTCCAAAATAGCCTAAAAATGGTCAAAACATGTCACTTTTGATCTACTGTATCTTCTTACTGTAAAAAGGTGTGCGACTAATTTCACTGGATTCATGACCTCAACATTGCCCTCTACCACTGTACCAAAGACAAGAAACATTTACTGTAGAAATTTTGAGAAATACTGATTTAAAGAAGCCATTGGTCCAAAATACCTCCAAAATAGTCAAAACATGTCATTTTTGATCTACTGTATCTTCTTACTGTAAAAAGGTGTGCGACTAATTTCACTGGATTCATGACCTCAACATTGCCCTCTACCACTGTACCAAAGACCAGACACTTTTACTGTAGAAATATTGATTTAAAGTAGCCATTTTGGTCCAAAATACCCCCAAAATAGTCAAAACATGTCACTTTTGATCTACTGTATCTTCTTACTGTAAAAAGGTGTGCGACTAATTTCACTGGATTCATGACCTCAACATTGCCCTCTACCACTGTACCAAAGACCAGACACTTTTACTGTAGAAATATGGAGAAATATTGATTTAAAGTAGCCATTTTGGTCCAAAATAGCCTAAAAATGGTCAAAACATGTCACTTTTGATCTACTGTAACTTTTTACTGTAAAAAGGTGTGCGACTAATTTCACTGGATTCACGACCTCATGATTGCCCTCTACCACTGTACCAAAGACCAGAAACTTTTACTGTAGAAATTTGGAGAAATATGGAGTTAAAGTAGCCATTTTGGTCCAAAATAGCCTAAAAATGGTCAAAACATGTCACTTTTGATCTACTGTAACTTTTTACTGTAAAAAGGTGTGCGACTAATTTCACTGGATTCATGACCTCATGATTGCCCTCTACCACTGTACCAAAGACCAGAAACTTTTACTGTAGAAATTTGGAGAAATATGGAGTTAAAGTAGCCATTTTGGTCCAAAAATATCCTAAAAATGGTCAAAACATGTCACTTTTGATCTACTGTGTCTTCTTACTGTAAAAAGGTGTGCGACTAATTTCACTGGATTTATGACCTCAACATTGCCCTCTACCACTGTACCAAAGACCAGACACTTTTACTGTAGAAATCTGGAGAAATATTGATTTAAAGTAGCCATTTTGGTCCAAAATAGCCTAAAAATGGTCAAAACATGTCACTTTTGATCTACTGTAACTTTTTACTGTAAAAAGGTGTGCGACTAATTTCACTGGATTCACGACCTCATGATTGCCCTCTACCACTGTACCAAAGACCAGAAACTTTTACTGTAGAAATTTGGAGAAATATAGAGTTAAAGTAGCCATTTTGGTCCAAAATAGCCTAAAAATGGTCAAAACATGTCACTTTTGATCTACTGTAACTTTTTACTGTAAAAAGGTGTGCGACTAATTTCACTGGATTCATGACCTCATGATTGCCCTCTACCACTGTACCAAAGAGCAGGAACTTTTACTGTAGAAATCTGGAGAAATATGGAGTTATAAGTAGCCATTTTGGACCAAATTATAAAAAGGGCAATGTTGAGGTCATGAATCCAGTGAAATTAGTCGCACACCTTTTTACAGTAAGAAGATACAGTAGATCAAAAATTACATGTTTTGACTATTTTGGAGGTATTTTGGACCAAAATGGCTTCTTTAAATCAGTATTTCTCAAAATTTCTACAGTAAATGTTTCTTGTCTTTGGTACAGTGGTAGAGGGCAATAATAAGCTCATGAGTCAAGTGAAATTAGTCGCACACCTTATTCCAGTAAATAGTTACAATACTTGAAAATTGCACTAGCGGACCAAATTGTGTACTTTATATATGTAAACAATAGAGTGGCTATCCTCCTGAGGACTCACAATCTGCCGGAGGAATCGTAGGGGGCTGGTGCTATGTGTCATCTCTATAAGGTTTAAATCACAAAAACGTGTCTCCCTGACCCCAGCGCGCTTTCTGTTTGATAAAAATGGGTGACTCCGAAAGGACGTTCCGCTGTTACCGTAAGTTCTCAACAAAACGCGCACCGTCTTTTCCCCGATGCGGCCCGCATGTTCATAGAGGTGAAAGATGCGGGCCACTTTACCGCGGTGTAGTAGGGGTGCACTAAAATGTTGGAGCGGCTTTCGAGTCGCTCTGAACCCAGAGAGAAGGAGAGGTGTACCGAGAGGGAATGACCGTTGAATGTCTGTCGGATATCCAACTTCAAACTAACTTCACCGCGGTCCCACACCGTTTGTTCATACAAAACGCAAAACTATGAGTTATGGGTCTTACCTTATAAATGACCTGCACAGACGCCTTCAGTTCAGTCCCGTTCCTTGTTTAAGTCCAGTTAATGGTTTGAGCGTAGATATGTAATCCTCAATTTGGAAATGAGTCCAATGAGTTTTAAAAAGTAAAACAAAACGCGTGTGTCCTCCATAAACTCCTGTTTTTCTAGCTGCAGCCGGGTGCATCCAATTTCTAAAACCAACCGTCTTACACTTCACCTCTCTTTCTTATCATTCCAATAGTAATTGAAAAATTACCCTATGTGCATTTTAAATTATCTTAAAATGTGTTATATGTATGTTATAGCTATTTGTTTCAAAAACACAATTTATGACCATCCTCTCAACTGTAGACATGTAGATTGTAAAGGAAATATGTTTTACATCAGCCAATAATTGCTGAGAGGTTTTCTCATCCTCCCTTCTCTCATGACAACATGTTCATTGTGCGTCTTGAGTAACGCGCAGTAACGGGATGTCGGAAATGATAACGGCGTTATAGTTACTGTCAAAGTAATTAGTTAGATTACTCGTTACTGAAAAAAGTAACGGCGTTAGTAACGCCGTTACTAATAACGCCGTTATTCCCATCACTGGTTATTTTGACATGAGGCACTTTGTTAAGCGAGGCTTAACTATTGTGTTGACTCACTGGTTATAGCTGCTACTCTCATCCTAGTACAATTTTAAACTAGCATGCCAGTCAAACTGAGACAAGTTACTGTGGTAACTTGAACTGGGTAGGCCCACAATTTCAGCTGACATTTCAAGTAGCAAAATGCCTCTTGGGTTTTTAACACATGGACTACCACAATTCTGAAACTACTAGAACTCGCAGCGCTATCATTTTGACTGCACTCATTCAAACAATGGAATTCAGAGTTTTTAATAAAATGTATTAAGTAATTTACAAGTTGTTTTACCTGACACAGTCACCATAGATGAACTGTCTTCTGCAATTGACTTGTCTGCTGTCAAAATATTCCTTAGCAAACGTGCTCAAATTCAATGCTTCTTACTGAATGCCACAGTGAATGCATGTGTGTGAAGTTCATTTAGGTATACAAATGTTGAGCTTGTTCATAGAGTAGAAAGGAAACATTAACATGTTTTCATTCATCACAAATAATATTTTTTACTGTATGCATGGAGTAGTAAATGAAAATATATATTACAAAGGTGTAGCAAAGCAACACTCAGCCATACATGAAATTACATAGAAAATGGATGTGGGTCATTTTTGACCCATGTTGTGCATTAGAGGGGTAGTGATACAAAAATATTTTTTATTCAAAAAGTAAAAACAAATAATAAAATGAGGATGTTTAAAGATCAAAAACAAGTTAATTGAGGAATACCTGGAATACTAAAAGATTAAATTAATCCATTGCAAAGATAAAGAACATAAAAACTCAGTCGGGTCACTTTTGACCCATGTTGTGCATCAAAGGGTTAAAAGTGTATTAACTGGTGAATATAACTTGATATTCAGAAAAAAAGGTTTATGGAATGGCTGATGACCTAATGCTACCTGCTACAAACCAGCACTTGCTCTTCTCTGATAGAAACGAGCTGAATCATTTCAACCATCTGATATAAAAAAATAAATAAAAAAAATCATAAAAATGACAAATTCAAAGTACATGTAGTAAACGAAAAAGTCACAAAGTTACGAAGATCCAAAATGTATATTAGCTAGAGTAATTGCACTTCCAAAACTAAAAGCCGTCAAATTGACTGTTACGCGATTTGTAGTGTTAAACGTAAAACTGTCTTTGGGAGTTTCGTGTGGGAAGCAGCCAGTTGTTTACGTGCATTTATTTCAAAATAAAATGTTCTTTATTTTGAAAGCTCAGGCCCTCTCACTGCACGTCCGCCGCGCCGTGGAGTGACGCGCGTCGTAAATCTCCACAGTCGCTTTGACGCGATAGAAAGCAGGGAGAGAAGCGAGCTGTGAAATAGCGGTTTGCTCTCAAACCATTCCCCGGAGAAACACGACAGCTTCTCCGCGGTACACCTCCGAGCAGCGCCGTGAGGAGCGGGAGAAGACGAAGAAGACGCGACCCCAGGCATCTCCGAGTCCGAGAGAGTGTCCTTCGGTGGGTGCTGAGGTAGATGCATGATGTTGTTGCTTATTTACTACAAGAATACATAAACACTGAAAAGTGTTTTGACGCTGTTCTGGTTTAATTTCGTTGTAATCGGTTTGACACATTAAAAGTAGCGGGAAAAGCAGGTGGTAGACATAATGTGACTCCGGCTAATCAGCTTTGCATTGAGGAAACGGAGCAGTGATGAACCCAAATGTCATCTCCGGTTTCTGAAGCATAGCTGATTACTTCATTATTTTTTTTTCATTCAGAATCAGATTCAGAATTCGTGTTATTGCCTTTGTAAGTAACATGAAGTCACAGCAGAGGAAATCGTAGTAAGTCTATATTTAACAATGCTCATAGATTCTGAAATATGGACTATGGATCTAACAGTGTGTTTTTTCTATTATTTAGCCATATATGTAAATATAATAGTTTGAACTATTATAGTTACATATAAATCCATAGGAGGGTTAGCACCAGGATCTAGGACACTACAGCTATTGGCTTTCCCATTTTTATGTTATTGATTTTAGTAGTTCTCTAATAAGGTTCAACTCAATTTAATGTATTCTTGTATAACCCTAAATCACAGTAGTAGTTATCTTGGAGGACGTGACACTAAATGGTTATGAACTGTGCTGCACAAATAAACAATAAGAATAAACAATAACAAGTGTCCCAAACTGTCTTTTCCCACTGCATTTGTAATGATGTAATGTAATAAAAAATATTACATGCTTTGTTATAAAAATACATACAAATTGGTCAACTATTTGTTACAGGCACACATTGGCACTATTTCAAACTCACTGAGGTTAAAGGTAAAAATGTGCACGTCGGGTTTTGAGTGTCCATCCGCTGCTGTCGTTTACGTTGACTTGCAATAAATGCAAACCTCAGGTTTGCAGGTACTTGTCTTTTCTCTTCATCTGAGAACGTGGGGGCCAGTGGGGGGCCAAAAATAGTTACTTTTACTGGTAACTAGTTACTTTTATTGTGGAGAAACCAGTTAGTAACTCGGTAACTAGTAACTATAAGTAATTTCTTTTTCAAAGTAATGTGCCCAACACTGATGGTGGTTGACATGATTGTATTTTGATTAAAAGAAGGAAAAGGAAGTTTGTCTCTGACAGCTGTTTCCTCTCTCTTATAAATTCAGCACTTCAAACATTCACAGATTTTAAACATAAGCCAAATAAAATTTATTTCCATTACAGCTGGAGCACTTACGCAGCATTAACTGTGTAGTAACATCCAGTTCCGAGCTCTCAAATGTATTTCATGCATTTTACTTGCCCTCGCTCAGCCAATCAGCTCTCAGTATGTAAAGGTCTAATATATTCTAATAGGAGGAAGATGGCATAATTAATGGGATTTGGTTCTTCTATACCAGACAGTAGTAAGTTAGTGATGTTATTACCTTTATTTCTACCAAGAAGACGGCTTCCTAAACCATGAAGACCATGTTGTCTGATTTGTTAACACAAATTTTCTTTAAAACCATCACGTACGTATTTGTGCAACAAAAGCTAGCACTTGGTTCTCCATCTTAAAGTCTTACAATGTCATTCCAGAGTCGACGTGCACATTGTACACAGTCCCAGTTTTTCTCTATAGTTGACAAACCCTCCTGTTTCTCACCATTCTACAATTTTTGCAGCTTTAGGTGTTTGTTTGCTCAGTATGCAGCAGTTCCTGCTGTCTCCGCTGGTCTCTTTCAAACGGATACATGTTCCTCTTCAGGCTCCTATTTCTTTGTATTGAAACCATTAGTTTCCTGATTTCCATCCATCCATTTTCTACCCTTTAATCCATTTCTGGGTCAGGGGGGTGGCAGTCAGTGATGCCACCCAAGTCTCATAGCACCAGCCCCTCACTGACCCTCTGCAGGTGGTGAGTCCACAGGAGGACGGCTGCTCTCTGAGTGTGAGCATAGCCTTGATCTTTCAGTGGGGGCTTTGGGCAAAGTGGGGTTAAGTGTCTTGCCCAAGGACACAACGACAGCAGTCATCAGTGGGAGTCGGTGGAGAAGGTGCAGAGGTGGGAATTGAACCCACGACCTTCTGGCCTTAAGGCCAATGCTCTACCAACTGAGCTACTGTCGCCCAGTTTCCTGATTTATTAAAGGATTTCCCAGTATTTTTTATTAATCTTGCAATTTTATTTATTTTTACATTGTAACTGTTTTATGTTCTATCTCTTACTTGTGCTAATGCTGACTGCAGAGGATGGTACATCAGGACATTGTCAGTGTATGATAACCATGAGAAAAAATATCACTTTATAAATGAGAATTTGTATAGTTATTTCATGTGATTTCAGGTAATTAGAATTGTCAAACGTATTGAAAATCAGATGAATCTATTCTAAAACAGTAATGATCATATGAGCAAGAATTGAGACTACAAAAATACTCTATCAATATAAACACTAAAGCACTATTACAGCTTTTAGTCCACAAAAGAGCATTTTAAACCTTATCATCATCATTTAGCTACATTGATTGAAAAACATAGATTAAGACACAGACAGGGGCATGCCAAAATTAAGTCTGAAATTTAGGATTACTTCGATAATTGACTGGCCAATATAAATAAGCATTTTGCAAGTTCTTTATATCCCAAAAGGTCAGTGATTATGGGATTTTGTTCACATTTGACCAAAACAAACTGATACCTCTGGAGAACATCTTCATAGAGACGACTGGTTAAACTTTGGGCAGATTTGATTAAGAATACTTTTGTAAACATATTTTCACTTCACCACAATCATCATATTAATACAACAATTAAGAGTTGTAAATCGTCTTTTCAGCATGTTTGCACCTTGAGCCGAAACAAATTCCTAGTTTGTGACTTCCTGTACTTACAATGGCAATAAAAGTAATTCTGATTCTGATTCTGAACTATAGTGAAAACTGCATTATCCTAATACAATCCCATCCTCACAAATACCATCCATCGTCCCATTCCCAGTTATTATCATTCAAGAATAATCCCAAATATGTGTGACATTTGTTGTGCCTTTGCTTTTGCAGGTGCAGTGCATTCTTTCCACCCATGGCTTCATCCAGGTGACCTCTGCTGAAGCACAACACGGTGAGACATTTTTCAAGGAATTTTATTGCAAAATAGTGGCCATGTCTTAGTGGCGGTGGTCAGAGGAGTGAGGAGCTATGGTGTGTATAAGAATATATTCAAACATACTCAAATATGTAGGAATCACTCAATGCCATCTTCAGTTTTTAAATGACAAGGGAAACCGCTATATGTAAAAAGCTGTGAAAAGTCAATTTAGCGTTGTATGTAATTGAATTAAATGTATTTATTTGATATGGGAAACTGCACGATAAACATTAGTCTTTCAAAAAGAAATAATGTCATGTACCAAAACACCAAAAAGAAAAACACTCACACATACATTGATTGAAAAACACAGATTAATGTAATGTCTGTCTTTTGTAATGAAACAAGAACACCAGGCTTGAAGCTAAAGGACAAAAGTTTTAACTAGGGCTGTCAAAAGTATTGCGTTAATGCACAGTAATACATTTTTATCATTAATCGCGTTGAAAAATAACGCATTTGACGCATGTGCCGAATTACTCGCCCATGCATCCCATAATAGTTTAAAAAGAATACGTGTGTGACCGCGCGGTACTTGAGGTTGTTTGCTGTCCGCATCTTCCGTTGCCGCAACGTTCTGATCCGGGGCAGCTGTGACTGCTCTGGACAGCGGTTCCCACCTCCAGCGGCTGTGAGCCGCTTTAACAACAACACGGCAAACGGCGTCACTGTAACGTGATCATATCCAAGAACATACAAGCACTGAACTATTCTCTGCTTGTTGCGTGTGTGTCTTTGCATTACCTGTGCATGCAATAAATACACTGCTGAAGCTGGACAAGCCTCAGGAAGTGTTCGTGTCTCCCCCCGTGTCTCATCCTGAAGCGCATCTAAACTCGCTAAATTAAAGCTGGGGTGCCTATTTTTTCCCTTGCAAATGTGAGCAAATCGAACAGATTTAATGACAGCCATAGGCTGACATTATGCATTTCAGACTTTTTTGAAATGTCCCATTCTCATCCCTGTAACAAACAATAGTTTTGGTCTTTGTCATCTCCCTCACTGTAGTGACATGTTTATTACTCTCTTGTAATGTAGATAGACTATTGCACTGTATTTCAATTGTTGAAACCACCTACATCCTATTCAGTATGTGGTCCACATACCATTAAGATAGCCTTGAAAAAAACCTGAAAAAAAAAGTTTCTAGTCCTAGTCCAGGCCTGGACCAATTAGCATAGTTGAAGATATGGGTCTTGCTAAAACATTGAGAGTAGCGTCCCTCGACTCCTACAAGCCACCAGCAAGAGGCACAATAATGAAAACATACTATCTACTACGGAAAGAAAGAATGTTAATAGTGTTAATGCCATTTTATGTGGATTTTTTGTTGTTATAATAAACAAATACAGTTCATATGTACACTATGTTGTCATTTATCTTTCCATTCAAACAACCATTTACAGAAAAACATGGCATAATTTTACTGATATTTCGAAATGCAATTAATTAAAATGAATACATTTTTAAGCTGTAATTAACTCAATTCAACATTTTTATTGTTTGACAGCCCTAGTTTTAACTTGTTAGTACCTCTGTTGTACCACCCCTCTATTTTTACGTTAAGTATATTATAAAACTATACAACAAAGTTTGACCATTATTGAGAAAACATTAGCAGACTGTACTTGACGTCTCTTGTCCATTGATCTAACTTGTAGTCAAAATAGTGTTAGTTGTTTGAGGGGAACTTGCAGATAGGAGACTGGTGCTTTGTGTTTTCATCTTTTTGCACCTCTGTTCACTCTGAGCTAAAATTAGAACATCGTGATACATCAAAAGAGAAGGGGAAGGGAAAAATTCACAGTCTGCTCCATACGAACTGCATTAACACTAATCTGTTTTAAAACAAGCCAAAACACCATACAAAGTTTCATTGGTTGAGGTATTAAAACACATTGACAACATGTAGTTGCTACATTAGATTTCACCGATCAATAACAACGATGTTCCTATGTTAGATAAGCTATTAGTCACTGTTGTCAAACCATGAAGTTAATTAACCTTTTGAACCTATCAACATAATGTAGGGCAAGCAGATCGATTATTGAAATAGTTGTTAACTAATGTAGTATCAATTAATCTTTTGTATTTTTACCCCTATTGACTTAAATATAATGAGGTTCAGGTTTCCTTTATCTGTTCCCCTTATGTGAAAGGAGGTTTTTTGGCTTCAGAATGAATAGAACATCATGTGTTTACAAAGTATTTCTCACTAGAACTTTATTTGGGACAAATGTTTAAAAAATCCCATATTCACTGGCGTTCCGGTATCTAAAGAGCTAATTGATTAATCCAAAGAATAATGAGCCAACCACAGGGGAAACTAGGAAAATTAGAACAATGTTCAAAACGTATAATGAGAAGCTATTAAATGACATACTCATTACACGCATCTATATCAAGTGATGAAGACTTTATTATAATGTTGATAATTATTAGCTCACAGCTTCTATCAACCCCAAAAAAGATAAGATGAATAAGATAATATAAAATAAGATTGATATTTTATACTTATTTGATCTCACACTGGAGAAATGTACATGGCATAGATACAATCAATGAAAAAGACAGAAGTGTTAAAGGTAAAAAATATAGTCTGTGCAGGATATAATTATGTACTCTAAAAAAGTGGCAATTAAAGAAAGAGTGGCAATAGCATTATTCAGTCCTTTAAGCATTAGTGACTTAAAGTGACTTATTGTACAGTCTGACAGCAGTGGGGATGAAGGCCCCGCAGTAGCGCTTCTTCTTGCACTGGGGGTGTCTCAGTCTTCGACTGAAGGAGCTCCTCAGCTCCTCTACAGTCCTGTGCAGTTGGTGGGAGGTGTTGTCCATGATGGAGGACAAAACATCTCAGAATATCAGAATCTTTGGAAAATTGACCAGAAGATAATATAGCCGTATACTGTATATGGTTTCACATTTTAAATTGAAGAAATAAATGCACTTTCCTAGAGTTTCATCTGTACATTGATTATCACAACAATCATTCATTACAGCTGTAATACAGTTATAATTACATTTTGCACCTCTCTGCCCTGGTAGTACAACTTGTCATTAATCTGAAAGTTGACGTGTTAATAATTGTACACTATATAATGACCCAAAAATCATTATTTTATTTCTAACTTTTATCAGTCAACAAGTCCAACAAGTCTTCACAGTTTACATTTCATCATGACCAGATTAGTTGTCAGTATTTGTTCTTAAATGGCTCTAATTGTGGCAGTAGCCATTGTTCCTCCTCATGCAGTCCCATCTGTATCTGATCCCATTCTGCTCATTCATGCATTTCACCTCCATCTGTGCTCTTCCTATTGGTATCTCTGCATCTCACTCTCTCCTCCCCCCTCCTCTGCTGCTTTCTCTCCTCTTAAAAAAAGGCTAAAATATTTAACAAAATCAAACAGATGCTGCTGCAGCCTCTTAGCTTCTGTAGCAGGAGGCAGGCGAGATAAGAAAGCCGTAGCTGCCTTTAAAGCTAAATAAAGATAAATTGATAGACAAAACATGTAATCATAGCGAAAATATTTACAAACCGCATCTTGCCCCCTATCATTTGTGCATTCGCGTATCGATCGGCGAGGAGAAGGTCATGGAGCCGAGACGAGATTAGCCCAGAGAGAAAGGGGAGGGAGGGACAGAGGAGACAAGGCAAGGAGACCAGCTTTCACCAGACAAAACACATTGAGATCACACGTTATATCGCATAGGCTGCTATGGGGGAGAACTATGTGTACCAGCGGCTGCCCTTCAACAGAGCGGAGGAGGAAGAGGACGCTGAGGATGACGAAGAGGAGAGAGGGAGGAGGATGAGTGCAAGAACGGGCACCAGCGGACAAATGGTAAAGACAAAAATGGTTTTACAAAGGCAGCTGTGAAAGGTGAAAGGAAGAGTGTGGGTGTGCTTGTGCGTGTTAGTGTGCGTGTGCGTGTTAGTGTGTGTGTGTATGCTATAGCCTGGAGTGATTTGGGGGTGGGGCTACTCTAGACTACTACTAAAGACTGGCTTTGTTACTGTACTAGGCATTCAATGTATGACGCAATCTATAGGATTGAGAAATGCGTAATACATACAGTAGAATTTACTCAGGACAATTAGATGAGGTGCAGCTGTCAGATAGGAAAGAAAAATGGCATGAAATATTTTATTGTTATTACAGGTCAATGTTACTTTTAGCAATATTACTGTTCGTAGCAGTGGCTCAACTCAATTAGAACCAAACATTATCCACAACCATGTAAAACTTGTATATTTAAACATGTAAAGTTTAAATATTTGACGTGACGGTTATTCTTTTAATTGGTCAATAAGTTGTTTAGATCACAAAATGCACATTATTACGTGATGTCCTTTCCCCACAATCTGAAATGTTCCCAGTGGGACGAACAAAAGGATCTTATTCTTAATAAATAGTGACTGCCGTTCCTCATAACTGGCTCGTTTGTTTTGCATTTACTATAATGCAAACATTTAAATGATTGATTCGCTTGAATTAGGGCTAAAAACCACTTAAACCTAAATGCTTGCTTATATTACTTGCTTGTTGCTCTTTAGTGAAAATGACACTTGAAACTACATTTGACTATTATTCATCATTTTTCCTCATCTCATAATCATTTGAACACATCATCTCATTGAATATGATAGAATTTCTGTTGCAATGCAGTGCACCGTTGGCTTGTAACTGTTTATTTACAGTATTTTCCAGCAAATTCTAATTCATAAATTGGAGATATAATATCATTCCTGTGGTGCTGTCAATGTGTCTCCAGGAGCTCAGTTAATTTCCGCTGCACTTAAATGTATCACTTCATTTCCTGCAAACATCAATATCTGTAATGGGTGTCCAGACTGCTTCAAGCTTAAAAGTTGGATTATGTCAACATCCCATGTTTTCTATGTTTATTCATGAACCACGTGTCCTGAGTTTGACACCACCTGATTAATAAGTATAGTATAGTATAGTATAGTATAGTAATAACAATAGTGTTTCTAGCATGTTCAGAATATATTTTTACCTTTATATTTGTCTGGAATCATGTCAGTATGTAACCTCTTAAAGGTTTCAAATAGAAGGCAGTCTGATTTGTTCACAATATTTTACTTTTGCAAGTTTTTCTTGACAAACAGCATGTATGTTCAAAGAGAAAATGTAAGTAAAGAAGCTTTAATTTTTTCATTGATTGTGCATGATTTTACTGCAGTGAGTGTGGTTAAACTTCTTATAGCTTTGTGTTACAGCAGTGGTTCTCAAAGGTTTCTTTTTTTTTTAAACTTAACCAGGAAAGTGCCATTGAGATTTACTCATTGTCATTGACATCACTTGACTTCAACATTTTTTTTCAATCTTTTCCTGTCCGTCTGTGTCTGTGTATCATATATGTCTGGGGTTTGGCTGTAGACAGTATTTTATTAAGCCAGCAGGTGGCAGCAGAGCTCTGTGGGTGTCAGACCATGTGGAGCGCACATACAGTACATACGCGCCCAAACACACAAAGACACACAACAGTATTCTATTGCACTTATAGTATAAGTATATTGTCTGTTCACTTTAGTTTATTGTCATTTATAGTGTTTATCATTGTAATTTTGCTTATCTCTGATTTACTCTTATTGACATAACACCAGTTAATGGATGAATACTGGCCATTCTTTCTGCCATAGTTTGTCATGGGCTCTACTTTCAATATGTAAATTTGGACGTTTTTTGGATGAGTACATTTTGAAATATTCGAGGAACACTTTGTGGATGTGGGTGTGTGTGCCATAAAACATATTTTGCATCAAAAACACTTTTTCTTTAAACTTTTTGCTGTTTTCTAACATGTAAGATCCTGGACACGTTTGAGGAGATGCTAAAGTTAAACTAAATAGTGTTACAGTCACTTGTCTGCAGGTTCGTCTGTTTTCACAAATGTTACACTTGTGAAATGTTACACTCACTGCAGCATTTTGACAGTTTTCTTGTTAAAAAGTTTGAGAATCACTGTTACATTACCTTGGCCCTCACCAACAACACTTCTGGACACTAATTACACAAGTTGACAGCCAAAAAATGGTCAGGGGTTTCTCAACTGATTTAGACTAATTTTGGTGTTCTGAGTCCGAATATTGCATGCATTTTGCTCTATCAGTTCAACTTTTTGAGATACAGCCATAGTGTTACGGATTACGTACGTCTACGTTATTATGAATTTTGCTTATCAAATTTGATGGAGTAAATAAAAACTTAATGACTTTGGATACGTTTACTTTTATTTCTTGAGGAAAACGGAAAAAACGTCAAGGGTTTCTCAGCTGATGATCCGCAGAAATATCCACAGAAATAAAAAACAGAAATAAAAAAATATTTCTGTAGCAAAAAATCCTGACCTGATTGAGCAAAACCAAGGTCATTTTCGGACTCAGAGCATCAAATTTACCTGGAAAACCCTGGACTATTTTCAAAAAATATTTTTTTGTTACCCAGTGTTATTATTATTATTTGTTTCCATCCCCCTCCTCTATCTCTGTGTGTGTCTGTGCGTGTGTGTGTAGATGCAGTGTGAAGAGGGGACAGAGTGGCTTCTGGAGCTGCTCACAGACGTCCAGCTACAGCAGTACTTCCTACGGATCCGAGATGAACTCAACGTCACTAGACTCTCGCACTTTGATTATGTCAAGAACGAGGACCTGGAGAAGATCGGCATGGGACGCCCCGGTATGAAATGTAGCTTTGTGATTTTAGCACTCTGCTTAATGCATCAGTGTGGTTGATATTGACAAAAGAGAAATGATGATGCAACAACATTTTTAAATTCTAATTAAGAAAGTTATGTTTTCCCTGTGTTTAGAAACTTCACCTAATGTATGTGTGCGTACAATGATGGACAGTCATAGAAAAGTCATGGGAAACTGTAAGCTCAAGTGTGTTCATAACTGTGCTATTCATTAGCTGACACTGTCTCTATACAGTATATGTGTGAAATGTTACACTCACTGCAGCATTTTGACAGTTTTCTTGTTAATTTGGTATTATATTTAACTATAATATTATCTTGTATTAGACAACATAATATTTGGAATTTGCCCATCGATTGAAGCTCTGTGGTGTCTGATGTTGTGATTTTAGGTCAGAGGAGGCTGTGGGAGGCTGTCAAGAGAAGAAGAGCACTTTACAAACGCAAATCCTGGATGAGCAAGGTTTACAAGCACATTTTATTTCAATATAAATAGATACTTTCAAAAAAGAAAATCATCTGTCCAAGGATATCACCTATAAAATATAAAATGATTATTGTGAGAAAATAACACAATTTATCAAATATTCACAATTATCGACAAAAGAAAGTAAAACATTTAATGTTGTAGAATTTCATGTGTCCAATATGTTTCAATTCCTCTTCTAAATTCATAAGTGCTTGGAGATGGTAAATACTTTATACTGGTTCTATCAGGGATAATAAAAACCTTGAGAACAATAGATTAAATGGGGCAAGTGGTATGTTTTTCGTTTTAACCAATAAGCATCAACATCGCTACCTCAGTCTCTGATTAAATAGTCTTCTTTCCCCACACTTTGTCCCCATAACCAGTGTCTTTGACCGCAGGTGTTCCCGGTGAAGCGACCGGACTCGGACCCGCAGCCCAGTGTGCAGGGGGCCTCAGGGGGGGCGGGGCCCAGCAGCAGTGAGGGCGGAGCCTCTCTCACCTGCCTGATCAGAGAGCCGGAGCTGCAGCTGTTAGAGCGGCTGGGAGACGGCACCTTTGGTGTAGTGCGCAGAGGGGAGTGGACAGCCCCCAATGGCAGAGTGGTGAGACAGAAGAGAACATTACAGTGTTTCTCAAAATGTGCTGCACAAGCTCCATTATTTGCCTGATTTCCGAGTTATTTTCAGAAGTAGAAACGGATCCATCCATACAAACAAAACAAATAAATACATAATTATAAGTACTATAAATTACTAAAAATAGTAATAAAGTGCAACAGCACTTTAGGTCACAGCAGCATAGGTGGTGTGATGAGCTGATTTCTATGACTAGCACATTTTAAAGCCCCAGTCATCCCTCTCTTAGTTTAGTTTAGTTTAGTTTATTTATTTAAGTTGACAGGGACAGTGTACAATAAAAATTAACCTCAAAGGGAAAGATGCACCTGGTATTACAGTGATCTCCCTTCACTGTGCATACAAGATCAGGGTTAGACTAAGAAAAAGCACATATTGGGCCTTTAAAAACCCAACAGTGGTCGGATTTTTTAGTCACAAATTTGTGACTAAAGTGGTTCTGATTTGTGGTTCAATAAAATGTTCTATGCTTTCCTGGCAGCTGTCTGTGGCTGTGAAGTGCCTGAAGGCCGGTGTGCTGGACTCCGACGGTCTGGATGACTTTATCAGAGAAGTCAACGCCATGCACTCGCTCAACCACCAGAACCTCATCCGCCTCCACGGCATCGTGCTCACTCAGCCAATGAAAATGGTCCGGGACAAAAATAGCCACAAGGCTAACAATATCACATCTGTGCTTGCTTACACTGTGCTGAATGCAGGCTTCTTTATCATGTGTAGGTGACTGAGTTGGCGCCTTTGGGATCACTTTTGGACCGGCTGCGAAAACGTCAAGGCCACATCCTGATCTCATCTCTGTGTAATTACGCTGTGCAGGTCAGAAAAAGGCAGCCGTTGGAAATAGACCACAACTTCCCCAGTATTTCATTGACTCAATGCATTCCTTCACACACTCTGCATGTTTGTGTCCCACCCAAACGTTTGGGCTTGATTTTCTGTCTGTTGTAAGTTCACATTGGAATATTTAGTATTAATATAGGTTAATAGTTGGTTGTTTTGTTGTATTTAAAAAATAAATATTTTATGTCTTATTATTCATACTATAGTCATTGTGAATAAGAGGTAAATACATCTTTTACATGTAGCAGTAGTTCAGAATTATTTGCTAAAATGCTACCATATATTTGTTTTTGTGTAGCCCTAAATCACAGTAGTCATCTTGGAGGACTTTACAAAGTTGTCGTTTCGCCAGCACAGATCAGAGAATCAAACAGTTCGAACACAACAAACACATAGGAGCCATTGGCCATTTATTAGACATGATTTCATTTATACACTGTACAGCTGTTAGCCTTATGGTATTTACCCAGTTCTTAATTTAAGCTACAAAAGTGAAAGTAATAATATTGGCAAATTACTCCACATTGTTTCATGTTTCTCCTATATAACAGTTGTTTTAGCGGTAATAGTATCCTCTTTGGCTCCTTTGTCGTAGGTGGCCTGTGGGATGGCATATTTGGAGTCGAAGCGTTTCCTGCATAGAGACCTAGCTGCGAGAAACGTCCTTCTGTCCACAAACGAAACCGTGAAGATCGGAGACTTTGGTTTAATGAGAGCTCTGCCCACTCACACCGATCACTATATCATGGAGGAGGGCCACAAGATACCCTTCCCCTGGTAGGTTACGGCAGGAGATAAAAGGACTGTTTTCTTTTAAATGTTTTAGGACAGTTTAGTCGTCAGTATATTTGCTTTTTTTTTTTTCAACAATTTACAATAACTTCATGTTGTGGTCTAAAAAGAGTCTTTTTAGACCACAACATGCTGTCTTGTCATTAGAACACATGTTGTCTTTTGCACACTCACTACACGTCACTATTTGACGCTTTGGGCTGCACTGCAAAAAGTGATGAAGAACAGTTCTTGAATTAAGACTAAATGGCTTTGTCCCATTGGCAAAGGTAAAGTTAAAGGTGCACTTTATTAATCCCTGCAGAGCAATTTATAATCTGCATTTGACCCATCCTATTGTTGCTAAGGCTTACGTGGTCGCCGTAGTACAGCGCTCGGGAACACATCTCCAGGTGTTGATGCTCGGGTTGGTCAGGACTACCGGAGCTGGAGGATTTTACCTACTATGCATGTTTTTAATCATGTTTTAAAAATGTCAGAATGTACTCAGATTAAGATTTTAAAAAACACTTTTTTTTAAGCCATTTCGTCTTATTTCAAGAACTGCTTTATTTTCTCTGTCAAGGGAGACATTTCTTGTATCTTTAACAAGATAATTTTGCTTGTCCCATTGCCAAATGTTTTAAGATTGTGAAAATGTGCTCAAATTAAGATACATTTGGCCAAATTTGAGCAATTTTTGACTTATTCTTCAGCAATTATTACCTGATATTTTATCATTTTTTGGATTGTGAGAGCTGACTACCTGAGTGAGGGTGGTGCTCTCTTTCTTACTTTCCTGCTGTTATTTTGGTTGTACAAATAAAAATAGTAAATGAAATGTTCCTGAACACAAACTTATGGCAATGATCCTCTGTGCAGGTGTGCTCCGGAGTCGCTGAAATCTCGTTCTTTCTCTCATGCGTCTGATACCTGGATGTTCGCCGTCACTCTGTGGGAGATGTTCACGCACGGACAGGAGCCGTGGCCGGGACTCAATGGAAGCCAGGTAAAGGCACAGAAGTCTATTCATCGGTGTAATTGAACTATAATCAAAGGACCAGGCATTGTTTGCTTACTTGAGTGTTGCTTGAGTGGCTAATTTAGGGTTTTTGATCCCTCCACGCTAATATCTGGAACCTCTTGCAAAAATATGTAACTTAGATTAACCCCTTCTCCTGTCTGTAATTGCACCACTCTCAGAGCAGATTTGAGAAATAGTTTATATATATATATATATATATATATATATATATATATATATATATATATATATTTCTTTTCAACTCCTCCCTCTGGCGGTATCATAGGAGATTACAGGACGAAAGAATTTTCTACCCTTCTTACTTGTTTCACCATATATTTTCTTCTTAAGATATTTTTTTCACGTTCTAAAACATGACAAATATAGTCTTCTTATCACTGAGAATGGCTAATATTTCTTCTTTGAGCAAGCCAAAGTTGTCTCTTAGATCAGCATCTATCAATTCATATAAATAGATGTGGTCGTCTTGTAGATCCTGCATAAGGTGGACGTGGAGGCGGAGCGTCTGTCCAAACCTGACGACTGCCCTCAGGACATTTACAACGTGATGCTACAGTGTTGGAGCCCCAAACCTGAGGACAGACCCACTTTCGTCGCTCTCAGAGACTTCCTGCTGGAGGTATTGGGCCTCATGTATGAAACTTGCGTACGGCCAAATCAGGGTGTAAATGATGCGAACGCAAAAAATTCACACTTTTCCGCATTTATCAATCTGGACGTGAGCGTACGGTACGCACAGAATTTACACCAAGTCAATAGGTGGTGTAAATGTGTACGCTCATTTTACCCTTCGTCACAACACACCAAAACACGCATGAAATTAAAGATTTGGACAACAATAAACATGTTCCCACTCTGGCAACATTATAAGCTGCGTTTTCATGGAGCATCATGTTTCGGAATTTGAATTTGCGCATCAGAAAAAGTCTAACACTCTGGAAACACGCAAACTTCGAATAAATCACAGATCATGATGAGGAGCCTCTTCTGTTTCTATGATTTTAAATCTGACTTCTGTGTGTATTATTTTGATCTGTATGTTTTTAAAATGTGAAGTGCTTTGTGATCCTGGACAGTGAAAGGGTCTATACAAATACACTTTACGCAACAGGGATGTGTGACCCAGCTATTGCTGTGGCAGGCTCTGCGCTGCGTAATTACGCACGGCTATTTGTATTCCTCATTCACATCTGGTAAAGCAATGTATGTTTTCATTAGATTTGTGTAAGCCTCACACAGACACACATCCCATTAACGCATGGGCCGATGGACTATGGTATTGCTCACTCCAAATGTCTCACTGCCCTGTCCACCCGCTGCGCACTCTTGGGAGTGCATCCACAGCAGGTGCCATGAGAGACGCGCCTCATAACTCCTCAAATGCTGTCATTCAGAAGTTTTGGCTCTAGAGTTTCTCTAAAATCTGGACCGCAAACGCTCTCGCAACTGTACAGCGCTTCAGTGCATTCACAAGACGCTGCAGACGCTTCATTGATGAGAGCCACTCTGCACAATATTAATTAATTAATTAATTCATTCTTTATTTATTCGCTTCTATCAAAAAATGTCTGCAAATTTGTTCAAAACGCAGCTGAATAAATAGCGTTGCGTATATAGCGTATATTTATTTTTACGTATGCATGAACAACCTGTGGCAGACCCTGCGCCGTACACGTAATTACGCATATGTTTTGCCTCATTCACCTCTGGCAAAGCAATGTATGTTTTCCTTAGTTTTGTGCATAAAGCCCCATAAATGCACCTGATCTTGCTCAAAACTGTCTCAGGCACTGCCCTTTACTGTGCATAGCAGAGATACAGTGCCTTGCGAAAGTATTCAGTCCCCTTGAACCTTTCAACATTTCGCCACATTTCAGGCTTCAAACATGAAGATATCAAAATTTTATTTTTTGTCATGAATCAACAACAAGTGGGACACAATCGTGAAGTGGAACAAAATGTATTGGATAATTTAAACTTTTTTAACAAATAAAAAACTGAAAAGTGGGGCGTGCAATATTATTCGGCCCCTTTACTTTCAGTGCAGCAAACTCACTCCAGAAGTTCAGTGAGGATCTTTGAATGATCCGATGTTGTCCTAAATGACTGATGATGATAAATAGAATGCACCTGTGTGTAATCAAGTCTCCGTATAAATGCACCTTCTCTTTGATAGTCTCAGGGTTCTGTTTAAAGCGCAGAGAGAACCATGAAGACAAAGGAACACACCAGGCAGGTCCGAAATACTGTTGTGGAGAAGTTTAAAGCCGGATTTGGATACAAAAAGATTTCCCAAGCTTTAAACATCTCAAGGAGCACTGTGCAAGCAATTATATTGAAATGGAAGGAGTGTCAGACCACTGCAAATCTACCAAGACCCGGCCGTCCCTCCAAACTTTTATCTCAAACAAGGAGAAGACTGATCGGTGATGCAGTCAAGAGGCCCACGATCACTAAGGATGAACTGCAGATAACTACAGCTGAGGTGAGAGAGTCTGTCCATAGGACAACAATCAGTCGTGCACTGCACAAATCTAGCCTTTATGGAAGAGTGGCAAGAAGAAATCCATTTCTCAAAGATATCCACAAAAGTCTTGTTTAAAGTTTGCCACAAGCCACCTGGGAGACACACCAAACATGTGGAAGAAGGTGCTCTGGTCAGATGAAACGAAAATCGAACTTTTTGGCCACAATGCAAAACGATATGTTTGGCGTAAAAGCAACACAGCTCATCACCCTGAACACACCATCCCCAATGTCAAACATGGTGGTGGCAGCATCATGGTTCGGGCCTGATTTTCTTCAGCAGGGACAGGGAAGATGGCTAAAATTGATGGGAAGATGGATGGAGCTAAATACAGGACCATTCTGGAAGAAAACCTGTTGGAGTCTGCAAAAGACCTGAGACTGGGACAGAGATTTATCTTCCAACAGGACAATGATCCAAAACATAAAGCCAAATCTACAATGGAATGGTTCACAAATAGACGTATCCAGGTGTTAGAATGGCCAAGTCAAAGTCCAGACCTGAATCCAATCGAGAATCTGTGGAAAGAGCTGAAGACTGCTGTTCACAAACGCTTTCCATCCAACCTCACTGAGCTCGAGCTGTTTTGCAAGGAAGAATGGGCAAGAATTCCAGTCTCTCGATGTGCAAAACTGATAGAGACATACCCCAAGCGACTTGCAGCTGTAATTGCAGCAAAAGGTAGCGCTACAAAGTATTAGCGCAAGGGGCTGAATAATATTGCACGCCCCACTTTTCAGTTTTTTATTTGTTAAAAAAGTTTAAATTATCCAATAAATTTTGTTCCACTTCACGATTGTGTCCCACTTGTTGTTGATTCTTGACAAAAAAATAATGTTTTATATCTTTATGTTTGAAGCCTAAAAATGTGGCGAAATGTTGAAAGGGGGCCATATACTTTTGCAAGGCACTGTAGGATGCAACGCGCACCAGCAGTATAGTTCATTCATTTATTATTTATTTATTTACGTCGAAATTTCAGGAGAGATGAGTGCTGCAGTGGGTCTAGACACTAGGGAAAAAAGTGTATATATAATATAGCGTATATATTTTTTTTAAAAAACGTGAATAAACTCAAAAGAGCGTGCTTTTTGCGGCTTCTTAGCCGACTTCCTGCTGACCTGTCGCAAAAATAGGGCGTGGAACAGGCAGTTTCTGAATATTTCTAGGCGTGACTTTCATAAATACGCTGATTTTGAGCGCGGCATTTATCAACAGCCACAGGAGCGTACGCTCAGATCTGTGCGTATCTCACAAGTTCATAAATGCCACGTCAGATCTTGCGTATCTGGGATCTACACCCAAAATTTACACCTTTTTCTGCGCAATTTATGAGGCCCATTGTCTCAGAAACTTTCAAGTCCTGTTTATGCTTATACTATTCTAGAAAGAATTATTGTTTAGTTGTTCAATGTAATCACTATACATGGATCACTGATTCTTGCAGCCACAGTAGGATTAATTACTGTTCTGGGTGATGTGAAACAATATATAACAATATATACACTCACCGGCAACTTTCTTAGGTACACCTATCCAACTTCACTTTAATGCTAATTTCTTATCAGCCAATCACATGGCAGCAACTCAATGCATTTAGGCATTCATACATGGTCAAGACAATCTGCTGCAGTTCAAACCGGGCATCAGAATGTGGAAGAAACGTGATTTAAGTGACTTTGAACGTGGCATGGTTGTCGGTGCCAGACGGGCTGGTCTGAGTATTTCAGAAACTTCTGATCTACTGATATTTTCACACACAACCATCTCTAGGGTTTACAGAGAATGGTCCGAAAAAGAGAAATTATCCAGTGAGCGGCAGTTCGGTGGGTGAAAATACCTTCTTGATGCCAGAGGTCAGAGGAGAATGGCCAGACTGGTTTGAGCTGATAGAAAGGCAACAGTAACTCAAATAACCACTTGTTACAACAAAGGCATGCAAGAGAGCCTCTCTGAACACAGAACACGTCAAACCTTGAGGCAGATGGGCTACAGTAGCAGAAGACCACACCGGGTGCCACTCCTGTCAGCTAAAAACAGGAAACTGAGGCTACAATTCAGGCTCACCAAAATTGGACAATAGAAGATTGTAAAAAGTTGCCTGGTCTGATGAGTCTCGATATCTGCTGCTGGTTGGGTCAGAGTTTGGAGTCAACAACATGAAAGCATGGATCCATCCTGCCTTGTATCAACGGTTCAGGCTAGTGGTGGCGTTTAATGGTGTGGGGGATATTTTCTTGGAACTCTTGGAGTCCCTTAGTACCAATTGAGCATCGTTGCCACGCCACAGCCCACCTGAGTATTGTTGCTGAACAATCCCTTTACGACCACAGTGTACCCATCTTCTGATGGGTACTTACAGCAGAATAAAACACCTTGTCATAAAGCTCAAATCCTCAGACTGGTTTCATGACAATAAGTTCACTTTACTGTAATGGTCTCCAAAGTCACCAGATCTCAATCCCAAGAGCACCTTTGGGATGTGGAGGAACAGGAGATTCTTATCATGGATGTGCAGCCGACAAATCTACAGAAACTAATCAAATATGGACCAAACTCTCTGAGGAATGTGTCCAGTACCTTGTTGAATCTATGCCATGAAGGATTAAGACAGTTTTGAAGGCAAAAGGGGGTCCAACCCAATGCCAGCAAGGTGTACTTAACAAAGTGGCCGGTGAGTGTATTTTATATTATTGAAGAAAACCGATTTATGACTCATCTGCAGAAAGAGACAAACCACTAAAATTGCATTTGCCATTTTACTTAGCAGGTGCTAACCTGGCACCTGGATAATAAATATACCTCCTCACCTTGTGAATTTTCCTAAATTGTTGTAATCCATTCTTACATTTTGCTTCTCCTACAATTAGGGTTTCCAACAATAGCATATTTTAAAATCTACTGTATAGATTTGAATAAGCTTTAACCTTTACATAATTTGGTCATCTTCAATGTGTTCCAGACCATGCCCACAGATATGAGAACTTTACAAGACTTTGAGGAGGAAGACAAGCTGCAGATAAAAATGAATGACGTCATCACCATCATCGAGGGAAGGTCAGCTTGAAGAATCTTTTTTATCAGCCAAAGATTTTGAGTCTGTATTGACTTTTGGGGGAGAAAACACCCACATGTAGCTCATTCTCTGCAAACTAATTCAACAAGTTTAGTTTGGAACAAAACTCCATGAATATATTATGATATTCTTTTTTATATATTACGCTCACAGAAAGCTTTTGGTTACAGGAAACTTTGCGTCATTTCGGAAAAGCCTTTCTTTTTTACACATTTTGGACATCTTCTCATTGACCTCTTGTTTCCTGGTCTAGGGCAGAGCATTACTGGTGGCGTGGTCAGAATCGGCGCACTCTCCGCATGGGACAGTTCCCTCGTCATGTGGTGACGTCGGTGGCCGGTCTGTCAGCGCAGGACATCAGCCGCCCACTAAAACACTCCTTCATCCACACGGGACATGGGGACACAGACCCCCACAGGAGCTGGGGGTTTGCCGACCGCATCGACAGGTACGCACACCCAATGCTCGTCCAACTATGTCTTTTGGTTCACAATTTGACATCTTGAAAAATGGCACACCTTGGGACAATAACTGGTAATAAAGCTGGGGTACTATTTTTTTCCCCTCTATGTAATAAAGTCATCAAACTAGTTCCTCGCTCTCAAAACAGTTTGGTGCTATCACTGGTTTGTCGGATGTATTTTTGGTGTCAGTCACATCTTTAGATCAGAAAGAGATTCTCACCCTCTCTCAACCAATCAGATCTCAGCCCAAAGTGACTCACAGGGCTCTTTCTTACAAGTATGCAAAAGATAATATGCTTTTTAAGATATAGACGGCTTCTTATAGTCTTACCTAGACTGTTGGAAAATACATAGCAAAAACAAAGGGATTTTCAACAATAAAAAACCCTTGACCCTTGTTAAGTATTATAGATATATGCAATCCTGCAATGGGTATTTTTTTAATCATGATAATCATAAACCATGGTCATTTTACACCCTGCCTTCGGCACATAATAAACGCTTTGAACAATCACCAGTTTGATTTTTATTTGATTCGTGTTTATAATTATTATTATTATGTGTTTATTTGATAGGGACAGAACAAGAAGTATTGTTACAGGAACCAATGCTATGTTCATGCTAGTTTACAGACCTGGTCCCTAAGCTGCCCACAGTCTTTTTTCTCTCCACTGGAGGGCAGCAGAGAACA
Organism: Knipowitschia caucasica; assembly: GCA_964034765.1. Classification (NCBI taxonomy): domain Eukaryota; kingdom Metazoa; phylum Chordata; class Actinopteri; order Gobiiformes; family Gobiidae; genus Knipowitschia; species Knipowitschia caucasica. Next base: position 8,666,815 of record OZ035843.1, read on the forward strand.
AGTAGAAACGTTTTTTTTTTTTTTTTTAGTTTGTATTTAGGAAATCCAATGGACCCTCCTGATGTTCTTGGTTCAACTCCTGCTGAAGCGAGGCCAACTAAACTTCCCAATCGTGCCAAAAGTAAATAAACAGAACACACATTTTTAAATTGGCATGTTTGATCTTGGAAAAGTAATGCAAAAAAGTTGTAATATCTTTTCTGTTTTGATTAGAACAACCTCCACCTCGGCCTCCTCAGCCTGCCATTCTGCTCAAAAGTAAGTCATGTGTGTATAGATTTCAATTGACAATAGAGCTAATGAGCATTTTCTGCTATGTATTCCTGATAAAATTTAAACTAAGTATTATTTATTTACATTTTGGACAGTAAAAGGGGTAAGAAGCATAGTAAAAAGAGCAGAAAAAGGAAAAAAAAAAGACTTCAGCACTGGTTTAACTTTGATTTATTCATGTAATCTCTGCTCAAATGATCACATTCAGAACTTGATTTCCTTTTAGTTGTTCTAGGAAACAGCAGCTTTGTTATATTTGAAATAATTACATTTAAGTTTATTTTATTAATATGTTTAATATTTCCAGAGCCATTTTATGATTCGGTGTTGGACGATTATGAGGATGAGGAGGACACCAGTGCTTCGTCTGGTCTGAAGAAGCTGGGAGTGTCTCTGGGGCTGAAGCTCAGGCCGTGGGAGGCTGGAGTGCGATCGGCCAAAAGTGAAGTGTCTTTGATTGACTTCACTGACGACAGCTTCAGTTCCACAACGCCCTCCCCCCTCACTGAGGCTCCGCGGGACAACGACACGCTCAAGGTACCAACTACAAAGTACCAGGGCTCTAAGCAGTCTGCCAGAAGTTGGAACTTCAGGCTATTTGGGCTTTATGCTGTTCTAGACTCCACAATGTTCATTCAAACCATACAACCACACTGCTCCTCGTTGTTTAATCTGCTTATACAATTGTAAAAACACTCTCACACATATGTACAGTGCCTTGCGAAAGTATTCGGCCCCCTTGAACCTTTCAACATTTCGCCACATTTCAGGCTTCAAACATAAAGATAGAAAAATATTTTTTTTTGTCAAGAATCAACAACAAGTGGGACACAATCGTGAAGTGGAACGAAATGTATTGGATAATTTAAACTTTTTTAACAAATAAAAAACTGAAAAGTGGGACGTGCAATATTATTCGGCCCCCTTGCGCTAATACTTTGTAGCGCCACCTTTTGCTGCAATTACAGCTGCAAGTCGCTTGGGGTATGTCTCTTTCAGTTTTGCACATCGAGAGACTAGAATTCTTGCCCATTCTTGCTTGCAAAACAGCTCGAGCTCAGTGAGGTTGGATGGAGTTTGTGAACAGCAGTCTTCAGCTCTTTCCACAGATTCTCGATTGGATTCAGGTCTGGACTTTATGATGGGCAGTAAAGTGACTTTATAAAGGACAGGTTAAGAAGTGTTCAAGAGTCCAACAGCAGAGGGGAAGAAACTGTTCTTGTGGCGGGAGGTTCTAGTCCTGATGGACCGCAGCCTCCTGCCTGAGGGGAGTGGTTGGAATAGTCCATGTGCAGGGTGAGAGGGGTCGGCTGTGATACGACCAGCCCGGCCTCGAGCTCGGGCGACGTACAGGTCCTGCAGCGATGGAAGGCTGCGGCCGATCACTTCCTCTGCAGAGTGCACAATGCGCTGTAGTCTCTGTTTGTCCCTGACTGTGGCTCCAGCGAACCACACGGTGATGGAGGAGGTGAGGATGGACTCGATGATGGCCGTGTAGAACTGCACCAACATCTGTGCAGGCAGCTTGGCTTTCCTGAGCTGCCGCAGGAAGTACATCCTCTGCTGGGCCTTCTTGATGAGGGAGCTGATGGTCGGCTCCCACTTGAGGTCCTGGGTGATGGTGGTGCCCAGGAAACGGAAGGACTCCACAGAGGTGATGGGGGAGTCCATCACGGAGGGTGGGGGCGGGGGGACAGTGCTCTTCCTGAAGTCCACAATCATCTCCACTGTCTTCTGGGCGTTCAGCTCCAGGTTGTTACCACTGCACCAGGACACCAGCCGGTCCACCTCCCTCCTGTAGGCGGACTCATCGTTGTTGGCGATGAGTCCAATGAGGGTGGTGTCGTCCGCGAACTTGATCAGCTTCACGGAGTCGTGGCTGGAGGTGCAGTGGTTGGTGTACAGGGAGAAGAGCAGGGGAGAGAGAACACAGCCCTGTGGGGCTCCTGTATTTATGTGAGATTTCATAACACTTTGAAGCAACTTTTGTTAAAGTTAAACTCATCATTCTATCAATGTGCAGAAGCCAGTACTTTTCCCTTGTTTTGTCTATCTGAAGGCCAAGCTACATGGCACCGTGGAAGCTGCTGATTGGAGGTCTCCATGCCTCCGCTCTGTATAATACACTTGCATTCTATTGTATCTGTGTTCGTGTTCGTGCTGTCTCTACCATCGACAATAAAACATGTCTTCTGTCTGAATTTAAGACGCGATCCCAGACTTGGCACATCTTCTTCAGGTGGTGGAAGGATGCGGGCCTTGTCTGTAACATCTAGGGAACAATAGACTTTTTTTTACACAAGTTTTTTTTTTTTTCCAAGCCAAAACTGAAAAACCTCAAGAGAATGCATCTGGATCAGCACATGGACAATCTGCACAGCCCCTGATTCCACTCAGGCTGTGAGCTGCTGACACATGGACAATACCATCGTCCTCTTTTGCATGGACACCATTTGGAACAATTGGATTACACAATTTGGACATGATTTGGAACAATCTGGATTTCTGAATTTGGACATCATTTGGACTGAATTGGATTTCTGAATCTGGACACTGAAGCTGAAACGTGTGATTGAAAGACACGTCACAGAAGAATTCATGGCTCGACACAACAGATGCTGACATATGCAGCCTGAAGAATCAACACGGAGAAGTGGGAGAGACTGTTTTCAAAGCAATATCTGGGAACCACCATCGACTGATGAAGTTTGGTATTTTACTGAAGATTGTTGACAAGTTTTATGAAAGATCTGAAAATGTTTTATGAGTTTTCTGAGTTTTTGAAGTATTCCGAGTTCTGAGTTTTTTGAGGTACCGAGTGAAGTACCGAGTTTATGAGTTTTTGAAGTATTGAGATATGATGTTATGTTGCTGTTTATTGATCCTGATGGTCACACGTGAATGTATGACCAGAGGGGGGAATGTGAGATTTCATAACACTTTGAAGCAACTTTTGTTAAAGTTAAACTCATCATTCTATCAATGTGCAGAAGCCAGTACTTTTCCCTTGTTTTGTCTATCTGAAGGCCAAGCTACATGGCACTGTGGCAGCTGCTGATTGGAGGTCTCCATGCCTCCGCTCTGTATAATACACTTGCATTCTATTGTATGTGTTCGTGTTCGTGCTGTCTCTACCATTGACAATAAAACTTTGTCATCTTCTTCATTTATAATCCGAGAGTCCGAGACATTCTTCCCCAGACGCACTCGCTGCTTCCTGTCCGTCAGGAAGTCAGTGATCCACCTGCAGGTGGAATCGGGCACGTTGAGCTGGGAGAGCTTGTCCTGGAGCAGGGATGGCAGGATTGTGTTGAAGGCAGAGCTGAAGTCGACGAACAGGACCCTGGCGTAGGTCCCCGGGGAGTCCAGGTGCTGTAGGACGTGGTGGAGGGCCAGGTTAATGGCGTCGTATACAGATCTGTTGGCTCTGTAGGCGATCTGCAGGGGGTCCAGGAGGGGGGAGGTGGGAGAGAACCAGGCGTTCAAATGACTTCATGACTACAGACGTAAGTGCTACAGGTCTGTAGTCATTGAGTCCTGTGATCCTGTGCTTCTTCGGGACGGGGACAATGATGGAGGATTTGAAGCAGGCCGGAGCATGGCAGGACTGCAGAGAGGTGTTGAAAATGTCAGTGAACACAGGAGTAAGCTCACTGGCGCAGTGTCTCAGAGTGGCCGGAGACACGTGGTCCGGGCCAGGAGCTTTGCGGGGGTGCAGCCTCAAGAAGAGTTGTTTAATCTCTTTAGCGGCTATTGTTAGGCTGGGGGCAGGGCTGATGGGTGGGTCGTTAGAGTAGTGGGGGGTGGGGGAGGGAGAGGTGTCAGGGGCAGCATCAAAGCGACTGAAAAATAAGTTCAGTTCGTCAGCTAGCTTGTGGTCGTCAGCACAGGGGGGGGCTTTGGGTTTGTAGTTGGTGATCTCCCGTAGGCCCCTCCAGACAGAAGCAGTATCGTTGTTACCAAACTGCTCCTGTAGTCGTTCTCTGTGCCGGGACTTGGCTGCTTTCAGTTCTTTCCTGAACTGATATTTAGCTTCTTTGTAGCCGCTGCGGTCCCCCTCCCTGAAAGCAGACTCCTTTGCTTTCCTGAGCTGCCGGAGTTTAGCAGTGAACCAGGGTTTGTCGTTGTTATAGATGACCCTGGTCCTTGTTGAAATGATGCTGTCCTCGCAGAAGTGAATGTATGACGTCACAGTGTCCGTATATTCATCCAAACTATCTGTGGCAGCTCTGAAAAGGTCCCAGTCTGTAGATTCCATGCATCCGCGCAGCTCTTCCACAGCTTCATCAGACCACACTTTGGAGCCCCTCACTGCAGGTCTCGAGAGCTTTAGTCTGTAAGCAGGAACCAGATGTATCATGGAGTGATCTGAGAAGCCGAGGGCTGGCTTGGGAACAGCGCGAAAAGCTCCGCGCACGGTGGTGTAGCAGTGATCCAGAGTGTTCTCCTCTCTGGTCGGGCATTTGATAAACTGTCTGTATTTGGGTAATTCCTGGCTCAAGTTTCCCTTATTAAAATCCCCCAGGATAATAATCAGAGAGTCCGGGTATAAGCGTTCCATACACAGTACTTGCTCTGCGAGTGCGCGCTGAGCCTCGCGCGCGTCCGCGCATGGCGGTAGGTAAACAGAGGCAAGAATGAATGAAACAATTTCACGCGGGGATTAAAATGGTTTACAATGGATGAAAAGATATTCCAGAGCAGGAGAACAGTGCTTGGAGATCACTGTCACATCGTTACACCAGTTTGTATTGACGTAGAAACACAGTCCACCGGCTCTGCTCTTCCCTGAGAGCGCACAATGGCGATCCGCGCGGAACAGCCCAAAACCCTGCAGCTCCAGAGCGCAGTCCGGGATCCGCTCATTTAGCCAGGTCTCAGTGAAGCAGAGGACACAGGATGTGGCGAAGTCCTTGTTTCTTCTCATGAGCAGGCTGAGTTCGTCCATCTTATTGCCCAGTGAGCGTACGTTGGAGAGAAAAATGACGGGGAGAGCCGTGCGCGCTCCTCTCCTCCTCAGACGCACGAGCAGGCCTCCGCGCTTTCCCCTTTTACGGGCCCACACTTTTTTGGCTAGAACATGAACTAAATCAGCCGCAGATGCCAAGAAAACAGGCAATAGGTCCATGGGAACGGTGGGTCGGATGTTCATAAGTTCCTCACGGGTGTAGGAACAGCCAGATGCACAGTTAAAAAGTAAAAACAAAAGAAAAAGAGAGCAGCAAAGAGCCATGTCGACCGTACGAGGCGCCATCTTTGTTGTTATGATCCAAAGGCCAGATTTGTGCAGTGCACGACTGATTCTTGTCCTATGGACAGACTCTCCCACCTCAGCTGTAGTTATCTGCAGTTCATCCAGAGTGATCATGGGCCTCTTGGCTGCATCTCTGATCAGTCTTCGCCTTGTTTGAGATGGAAGTTTGGAGGGAGGGCCGGGTCTTGGTAGATTTGTAGTGGTCTGATACTCCTTCCATTTCAATATAATTGCTTGCACAGTGCTCCTTGATGTTTAAAGCTTGGGAAATCTTTTTGTATCCAAATCCGGCTTTAAACTTCTCCACAACAGTATCTCGGACCTGCCTGGTGTGTTCCTTTGTCTTCATGGTTCTCTCTGCGCTTTAAACAGAACCCTGAGACTATCAAAGAGCAGGTGCATTTATACGGAGACTTGATTACACACAGGTGCATTCTATTTATCATCATCAGTCATTTAGGACAACATTGGATCATTCAAAGATCCTCACTGAACTTCTGGAGTGAGTTTGCTGCACTGAAAGTAAAGGGGCCGAATAATATTGCACGCCCCACTTTTCAGTTTTTCATTTGTTAAAAAAGTTTAAATTATCCAATAAATTTCGTTCCACTTCACGATTGTGTCCCACTTGTTGTTGATTCATGACACAAAATTAAATTGTTATATCTTTATGTTTGAAGCCTTAAATGTGGCGAAATGTTGAAAGGTTCAAGGGGGCCGGATACTTTCGCAAGGCACTGTATATATTTTGTCGCAGACCCTCACACATTTTTTTTTGAGGAAATAGACTACTTTGAGCCAAGAGCCAAAGCTCCTTAGTCTAACACACACAGCGGAAAAAAAGCCTTTTCTACATTTAACTTGTGAATTTGACAAAACAATACATATTTAACATATTTTACAATCATATTCTGATGTTGAATAAACAGACTTTTTAAAGTAACTTAATAGTCAATCAATAATCAAGACTGTAAGCAATGTATTTGAGCTCAATGCTGTGTGTTACTATGTTCAATAAGTTAAGTACAAGTAGTGTAAAATGTAAACATATCAGACCACAACATTCTCTCACATCAGAGAAAGAAAACATGTTATCTTTTGCAGACTTTTATCTGTCACATTTCTGTCTGGAAATTTACAGTTAGGTACCCCAGCGTTAAAGATACCCCATCTTGGAAAATAAATGGTTTAAAACACAAACCAAGACTGGGAAAAACATAATCATTTGTATTCTCTGAATAAAGCCAGCGAAATTGTAAATGAGTCTGTAAACGCAAGATCACAAGTGTAAATGTTTGTCTGTGGATCGGCGGCAGGACACTCCGTCGATCCTCGACTGGCCGCTGCCTCAGCCAGCCTACGACGAGGTGTCTGTAGAGATGGAGGAGCCGAGTGAGGACCAGGAGGTGAGGAGCATCAACAAGACCCAGAGTGAAGAGGCTGTGACCGAAGCCAAACCTGCTTCCAGGAGCGAATCCCAGTCTGCAGATCTGTTCCAGGAGCTCCAGAGAGAGGTGGGCAATGGAACTAAAACAAATGCTTTTTACCGTGTTTCCTTATTCCTTCATTAATTACTTAATTGGTGCGTTTTAAGCTCTGTCCAAGCTAATATCCGCTTCCAAAACACAATTGTATTTACAATTACTGTTTGAGTGTGCTAAGGGAAGGTTGCGAGACGCCTTTGAAAGCATGTGCAAATAAACTGAATTCCAGAGATTCTGAGTTTTACAACAAGGTACAACATGCCTGTATTGGCGTTTTGTTTGTCATACTTATCAGCCCCTGATTTCTTATCTCTCTCTTGAAGGTGATGGTAAAGCTGCAAGTTCCCATGACAACGGGCCGCTCCCTCCCCTCCTCGCCACTCCCTCTCCTGCCCCTCTCTCCCCTCACCCCTCACAGACAGATCTACCTGCCCACCTCCTCCCCCTCCTCTGGGAGCTCCTCCTTCAGCGTCTGTTTGGAGGAGCTTCAGCAGCAGCAGCAGAAGCAGGCACCGCCGCGGCCTCTGCTGCCCCCACGTAGCCCTGCCCCCCCCCTGCGCAGGTACAGCCCCGTGCACAAACCCAGCCAGCCACGCTCCAGCTCCGTCTCCCTGGGCAATGACCAGGACACACCGCCACAGATACCGCCGCGAGACCACACAGCGTTCTCGCAGCCGGCTTCGCGCTCGTCCTCACCGCTGCCGCTGGTCCCCATGGCAATACCCCCACCTCCGCAGCCCGTGTCGCCGCGTAGGACGGCGGGACTGTACGGCCCCCTGGTGTCCACTGCGTCCCCTGCTCACAAACCCCTATCCTCGTGCACCGCTGCACTGTTGGACCCGCTGGTCTGCAGGGATGGGCGGGGCTTTCCTTCCTTGATTGACAGCTCACAGACCACGCCTCCACTCCCGCTGCCGGAGCGCCCGGCGTTTTTGGAAAGGTTAGTAGAGATGGGTGCTGTTAGTTTTCGACGATTAATCAGTCAATGACATCCGAGTTGACCATTGGTTTCCTATCATTTCTGAGGCTTTATAAGAGAATACACTGTCGGTACTTTCTACTGACAGAAGCCGGCAGAAAAATGTTTAATCTAGATTGTGGAAAAGTTCTGACAAGATAATATCATTTTCATGGATCCTCCACCCTGACCTTAAACGTGAATGTCAGATCTTCCCGATAAATCAAAAATAATAATTATCAACCTTGATTGATCCCCTTTGGTTTAGCAATTCTCCTTCAGCAAATGTGATTAGATGGTGGCTATGCCAAGCGAAGGGACTATTTTAAATGTTAAAAAAATATATTTGATTATTTCACAGACTTCACTTTTTAATGAGAGTGTTTGTTATTGTCTAGATACGGAGCCGCCAACATGGCCGCAGTCAAACCCATAGTGGTGCAGCCGCCTCCCAAACCAAACTCCTCACACAACAACAACAACGGACGCACGCCAAATCCCAGCATGCTCCCTGAGCAGAGCATCGTGAAGGTAATTACATGCTCTGTTCTTTTGGAGTCAAAATCACAATAGTCATGTATTTGAAAACATTCAAATCATAGATATACCTGTACACAGCTGTATTCTGATGTTATACAGTATATTGTTTTACCTTAAACTATTCCATCAAGTAGTTAGTGCTAGATCATCTAGTTTTCTTTGGGTTTCAGAAAATCTAAGCATTTGTTGTTTGTTATGGATAGGTGCATGGAGAGGTTCACGGTGTCACACTTGAAGAATGTCGGGCCGCTCTCGTCTCCCACAGCTGGAGCATCCCTCGGGCCATAAACCATCTGAAGGTGAGAAAAGCATTGATCTAATCTAAGTGAGCAAACATGTGAATGTTTGCTCACTATCGCAACCATAGAGCAGCTTTGCTTTAAGCAAACGTGAATCTAGTAAGTAAGTAAGTTATCTTTATTCTTATAGCGCATTTTTAATGACCGAGGTCACCCAAGGTGCTTTACAATGTTCAGAGTTCAGATATTGTTCAATTTTTTCCCCATGGGGATGATGGAAGTGAGACGCTGAACCCACCGTCATCAAAGCCTCCAACCAAACACCATCCATTCACTCGGATAGATCACCCCTGCTCCAGCCAATCAGCACTCAGCCTACAGTGTCATGGCTCTGCTTAAAGGTATAAAGGAGAATTTTCTTTTTCTGGTTGGATCATCTAAACTATTGGTCCTCCTATTTGTCAATCATTCTAGTGATATGCGAGACACATTTTAATAGGTGTTCCCTCTGAGGAGGGCGGTTCTTTTCCTGAAATTCGGGAAAATCCTCCTATACCTTTAGGTCTTCTATAGCTTTTCAGTGTAGCTGACTCATTGAGATGAAAAAAAATAATGTAAATAAAGTTATACATCCTTACTTCTAATGTATATTCCTCGTGGTTTTTACCCCTTCTGTCCTGTAGGTGGAGCAGTTGTTCCGTCTGGGGCTCAGGTCCAGGGGAGACTGTGAGGCTCTGCTGCAGAGCTGTCAGTGGAACCTGGAGCGAGCCAGTAGTCTCATGCTGGACACTTACGGGCCTCACAACAAGTAACTCACACCATAGGTTTTTCTTTTTTAAATTTTGCACAGGACAATAATTGCCACAACACGGTGGTGGATGTAATAAATGCATGACTCTACATGCATTTTGAATGTGCATATGTACAAACATGCTCTCATTTTTGTTGGGGATCGACCAAATTAAACGTTATGATGATTAACACTCTTGACTATAATTGGCCTGACACTAGTGAAAGGCAAATGGAACCGTTGTCCACTGTAATTCGTAATCTCCAATGTGATTCTAAGAGTTTTGCAACTTTCAACTGGACATCGATGAACCTTTTATTCAACCACTGAAAAGGAAACCAATAATAACGTTTTTACTATCAATGCCGTTCCTGTGTTCTTACAGACAGTTACTGTTTCGAATTGGCCTTAATCTGTTGAACATTTTCAACATCTTTTGTGAAAGCAAAAGCGTAGAGTACAACCAAAACCAAAGCAAAACCTTGTAACCCAGAAATACATTTATACATTTGTATTTATAAATGTACCCTTTAATGGTTTCTTCAACCAGTGGTGGTTCACTTTTTGAGTCATCCACTTGAAGGTTAGAACTGAAATCTACCTTTTTGGAGCATCTCACTTTTTAGGCACTTTTACCATCAAACTGCATCTCAACCATTTGGTAAAGGTATATGCTTAAAAAACTAGGGGTTAAAAAAAAGCAAAAAAACAACAACATAGAAACAAATTATTTGTGTTATTAGTGTCCTACATCTTAGAAAATCCAAAACAGAAAAAAATTCATTGCTTTCTTCAAGGAGTGAACATTAAAGGGTAAAAACTGCACAAGTAAAATTTAAACTTCATCTTTAAATGGAAAGAAAAGTTGCGAGAAATTATTTACAGCCCTAATTCACATCCTTTTTATATCTTAGAATGACCACTGTGTAATGTTTTTCCCTGTGTTTTGTTTCCAGGCCGTAAGAGTCACCTTTGATTGAAGAATGTCTCAAACTTGCTCAAATCCAATGGAATGAACTGAACCTATTTATTTCTATTGTCACATGTTTAGCTGCTGCTGCTGTTGAAGTAGGTGTAACTTTACTTGAGCTTCGATAATGCAATCATATTCAGGCCATGGACAAAAACTAAGGGCACCACGGTGGAATCAGGGACATTTCACAAAGAGAATGATGTGTTTGAACTCCAGCTTTTGTGACAATATTGTTTTGGGGACTTTTGTTAAGACTGCTGGACAAGTCTATCACTGAACATACAGTATGTTTTACTATGTCCTGAGAAGGTTTATTGGTATCTTATCTATTGATAACATGCTCTTTAATATGCCAAAAGATGTGCAATAATTCCCTTCTTATACTTACAGGGTGTTTCAAGCTGTAAAAAAGACGCGTTTATTATTGTTGTAGGTCAAATGCTTGTGTTTAATGTTATCTGAGGGAAAGCAGAGAGTGAATGGGTTTGCTCTTGGCTGGTTGGAAGATGGTTTAATTGACTATAAATAATAACGGCTTATTAACTGAGCAAGCAAGGTTAATAAATGTTTCATTATATGACTCTCGTCTGTGTCTTTACCAATGCTTTTGAGATATTTGTGAAGTATGTTCATGTCCGGCTTGGTTTTGTGTGATACGGGCTGTGGACCGATTGTCAAGGTAACGGTCTGTGGAAAGATATCAAATGTGATACGCGCTGTTCAGACCAATTGTCATGGTAACGGTCCGAGATGGGAAAAGATCAGACCGCAAATCAGAGCGCGCGTACGGTCCAAGTCATATAATAATTCTTCATATTTACCCCAAATCTATCATTTTGCAATTACAGTACTGTTATAAAAACGCTGATAGTAAAATTAACATTATTTTCATGTTTCTGATGATAATGTGATAATATATTTATTTCCCTGTGCTGATTTATTGCAGTCAACAATGGGAAATACATCTTCAGCATGTGTCAAACTATGAGAACAAACTTTTTAACATCATATTCCAGAGATATTTATGGAGAATTCTATGACTGTTTTCAATGTGGCTCAAAAGAGAGCCCTTGTACTCAAAGAATATAATCAAACCCTAGCTTTTGCAGTGCCATACGTGCCCTTATGTCACTTATGAGTAAAACTGGATCTTTTAAGTTTCTGAAATGTCTTCTATGCACTTGTGTGAGCGGAGGTCTGTACTTGAATACCATGGTGTTATTGTTGCCGTTTGTCATGGTCGGCATAGCAGTGAAATGTTTTATATGCAGGCTTTACTGGAAATATTTTATGTTTTTATTATTATTATTAAGTTTTTGGAGAAACTGTATGTATGCTACTGATAGTATGTGAAAACAATGCCAAAATAAAAAAATGTAAATTGCTCTTTTCTCGTTTTTCTTTTAGAATGATTCATGTAATATGTTTGTTGAGTCTAAAGCGGTTGTTAGTTGGTACATTTAGAAAACTTGCTACCATGTATTAATTTGTTATAAAGATTTAAGTGAGTGTATTGTTGGTGATGATCCAGGACACTCAACATTCAACAACATTTATGGATATTTATCAACATTTGTGGACATTGGTTTTTGCCCCAATGGCTCTGTGTTTTTATTTTTCCATTTCCTGTGTTTGAACCATTTGATTCTCTGATCTGTGTTGGCGAATTGACTACTTTGTATTGTAGTTATTGAAGAAGATGACATGTCTGGGATCGCGTCTTTCATTCAGACAGAAGACATGTTTTATTGTCAATGGTAGAGACAGCACGAACAACACAAACACAGAATGCAAGTGTATTATACAGAGACAAAACAAGGGAAAAGTACAGGCTTCTGCACATTGATAGAATGATGAGTTTAACTTTAACTAAAGTTGCTTAAAAGTGTTATGAAATCTCACATTATCTTGGAGGACAATGTGTTATCGCCGGCCCCTTCCACCACCATCAACCATTTACACATACACACCAGACTCATTCTATGCAATGTGGGTGAAGTGTCTTACCTAAGAACACAACAACGTTTCAAAGGTCTCCCATCATCACAGTACTAACCATGCCCTGCTCTGCTTGACTTCAAGGGTCTGATGGGATCTGGCTTCCACATATGCAGATGGTGCCAACTTTTCCATCACCAGAAGTAGAATATTCCTGGTAATAGGAAAGCTGCAAAATAGTCAATACTAACCCTGGATTTGACTGTTTCCTTTAGAGGTTGTTTCCACCATCAGGCCTAGTCAGATTTTTTTTCAGCTTTAAGCTACAATTTAAATACAATAGAAAATATTAAAGGGAAATATTAATTCAATCTATTAAGAAAGAGCAAAGAAAACTCTTGGAAGATCTGCTTGGAACTTCATGGACTACTGTTTAGTCTGTGTTTTACTACTTTTGCTTTTTAAAATATCTTATTCTGAAATAAAGATGAATGAATTATGTTCATAGTGACAAGCAGGTGGTAAACCCTCACAACAGAAACGCCTTTAAATCAGTAATGTTAGGTTGCGGTGGTATTTTTCCCCACACTGAGGAGTCGTCGGATGGAACATTATGGCTTTTGTGGTTTAACTTTGTCTAATTGTCAGAGCAGATCAAACGGCCTCTTGTCGGCTCCTGCAGATGACATCACAGGCCGTTCGGTTTGCTCCGGGGGTCTTTTTGTGCGCCGTTTGGCCCCGGTTCAGCCCTGTCCCCAAGTGAATCTGGGAAAAGGCTCCGCGCTCCACATCAAAGACGAGGTTTCTTTCTTTTTGCGTCCTTTGTGTCGGTGTCAGTACATCACAGAGAAGCTATAGAGGTGCTTACTGTTCAGCTGCTGCGAGAGGGGGGCTGCAGGAGGTGGGATAGGTGCATGGAGGAGGAGGATCCACAAACAGGACCAAACACACACTCTGACCACTACATGCTTGCTTTGTTTTAGCAATAAGACAAGCAATATAAGAAAACATGTTTATATTCTCCATACTTATAAGAAAGAGCCCTGTGAGTCATTGCTTGATACTGTGGGCTGAGAACTGATGACGCTGGTCCTCAACTGTTCACTTTTCTGTCTGAAAATGTAATCTATTTTTATTATGGACTTTTATTTATGGACTTACTATTGAAAAATATGTTTTTGGGAAGGTTTTTGTGTGGTTTGAAAGCTAAGATGGCACTTCAGCTTTACCACACAAGTACAACTAAACTTACTTCTTAAGAGCCATTGGTTCATGTTTTTGAAAAAAAATCTAAAAAACAAAATCAATACAATACAATTTATTCTTGTATAGCCCTAAATAACAAAAGTCATCTCAGAGGACTTAACAAAACCATTGAAATCACCAACACAGATCGGCGAATCAACAGTTAAAACACAGAAAGAATAAAGAACACATGTTAAAAAATGTCCATACATGTTGTAGAATCACACTTATAGTGACATTCTGCAGCAACATATCAAGACAATTAATTAATCAAATTCCTATTGTTGATAAAGCATTGACTTTTCAAGGACATTTTCGGTAATTCATGAAAACATGTGGTTGGTGAGGCCTTGAGTCAACAAACTCCTAGCAGTCGTGGTTATTAGTGCCAACAAACTGTCGAAAGGACCGCGTCCTTAGGCAAGACACCCATATTGCCTAGAAAGAGTCTGGTGTGAATGGTTGGTGGTGGTCAGAGGAGCCAATGGCATGGACTGGGTGCCTCAGGGTAGCTGTGGCAACAGTAGTAGTTTATCACCACCGTGTATGGAGTGAATGAATGTGAAGCGTCTTTCAGTGTCATAAAAAGTGCTATATAGAACCAATCCACTATTACTATTTATTACTATCATTATTATTAGTAATAGTTGTTGTAGTATTAGAGGTTGTAGCAGTAATGGTAGAAGTAGTAGTGGTAGTAATAGTTTGATTTAATCTATGCTCAATATCTCCCTCTAATGGAAATATTGGGTTATTACATTTATCCACAACTATGACTTGTATTTTGGTTTAATCATTAATAGTAGCAGCAGCAGTAGTTTACTACTAGTAGTAGTAGTAGTAATAGTAGTAGTAGCAGTAGCAGTGGTAGTAGTACATTTACATTAATGTGTTTTACTGGGAACCATTTTTTATTTGTGAGTAATATATTTCTAAAAAACCTCAAAACGACCTTGGAATCAAGCACCTCCCCTAATGTCCATGGGTTGGTGTGTGTGTGTGTTTGTGTGTGTTTCCCTTGGAGACAGTAAAGTTCTTAGCTTACCCCCAAATGCTCACTATTCTCTTCCCACACTGGTCACAGATTTAAGTGCTGCAGTCTCATGCTCTGTGCTGTTTGGAGCTCTTTGAATCCCTGACCAGTGCAGACGCTGACCTGAGGCTCCACTGACGTCTCTGTCCCCAAGTGGTCGTTACCTGCAGCGTGACCCGGGTCAAAACACACGGCTCCAAGATGTGTTTCCAACATCTGGATCTTAAAGAGGCCAAAAGGGAACGGCTGCAGAGCTGGAGGCTGGTCACATATATCTGATACAGTCAAAGGAATCTGCTGTGGATACGGGAGTCCAGGGACACACCTACACAAGTGCACATGTGGGACCAGTATTTTCATATGAGTGAGAGCATAACGCTTTTAAGTAATTGCACAATAGCTATATACTGTACTCAAATAAGAAGGTAGTGCATTTCTTACCATATAATTTAAGGTAAAGATTAAGAGATCCTTTATTCGTCCCACAGTGGGGAAATTTTAGTGTTGCATCACAAGTCATAGAACACTAGGAATGAGAATGACCCAGCACAAGATAAGTGAACAATAGCTATACTAATTCAAATAAAACAAAAGCTCTAACTCTAGCATCAAAGAACAAGCATAAAAATATACAATATGGGTAAGCAGTTTTGTGTAGATCTCACTGGTGACCTTTTTCAACAGACGAGCAGGGGCAACCAAAGTTTAAGGCCAATCAGACTTAAGGCGGTTGTTGTTTATACGTTGCTTTGCTAATTTCTGTCATATTTCTAATGCAGGGGTTCACAACGTGCTTCATTTTTATGTTGACCGAGGCTGGAGTCTCTGGTTTAGGGTTTTAGATAAAATGTAAACATACAAATTTTTTGAGCTATTGTAAAATAACTATAAAGTTAACTCCCAGAACATTTGACAGCTTTTCGTTTTGGAAGTGTAATTACTTTTGTACATTATGGTCTTCTTAGCTTTGTGACTTTTTCTAATTTGTAGTTTAGTTCTATGATAATTTTTTTCTGAGTCGTTTGTCCCTGAATGTACAAATATAGCCATTTTTGGTTGCTTGTCAACCAACATTCTGTGGCAATTAAACCAAATGTTTTCAAGATGCTGGTTCTGGTCTGGTCATGGACTAGTTTAGAGCTATCTCAGTTTGGAGTAAGTGAATGATACCCTTTAGCAAAACACTGTTACTTGACAGCAGTCCGCATTTAGTAGCCTGTAAAGTTAATCAAACTGTTTTTTTTCTGTATTTCAGGTATATTTACCAGTTTTAGTATGGATTAAGAATTTTCAAAAAATGCGTCAAAATGACTACTCTGGGGCTTCAGAATAATGTGAGTTCTAGTTTTAAACAATTAAGTTATGGTAAATGATAAATTAGACATGCCCAGTTTTCCCTGATTGGTTATTTTGTCTTTTGTCAGCTCCGTCTCCCCTGACAGTAGTGCTCTGGAACAAGACATCTACTTGAGTTGTTGGAAAAATCAATAATGCGATCTGCCCATCGCCTTCCTCTCATCAAACACAGGGGTAAATATTTGATGCAGAGACGTCCGGAACACGCTTTTGTGCTTTCTGCAAATGGGGAGCACGCGTCTCAGCAGCTCCAAAACAAGACGTTTCAATCTCTGCAAATAAGACATACTGCACAGTCTGTCATCTGAAAATCTATCACAGGCACAGTGTTGACGGAGGACTGGGAATGGCCAATATTATATTATTAGGGATTGGATTAGTGGGACACAGGCTCTGGCTTGTTTTGACAATGTGAAGTCTGTCAAATTAACCAAGTAAAGGAAATGAGCCAATTAAATCCGAGTCGAGGCATGCATGCATCTGCAACAGGAGGATGGAGACAACGTGGGAACCCAGTCCAAATGCTCCGTCAGGCCCTATTAATGTGCAAGCGGTTTCTGAAAACAGAGTTCTACATTTTCTTTTTTTAATTTCCAATTTGACATTGAATATTATCTACTTGGATGAATTAAAGCTAGTTAAAAAAAACAAGCATTTGCAAAATATAGGCTTACGATTTGCTTTTACCAAATTTGTATTAATATATTTATTTTTGTTAATTTCGAAAATCCAGCTATATTTTAATGCAATAGAAATACAGTTTATCCAATTCTTGAGAAAAATTGGGCAAAGTTACTGCCAAAACAGTGCAACTCTCCGCGTATGTAATGTGCAAATGGTGTATAAATAAAAAATGCCTACATGTGAGAACTTAAAGCTCTTAAAACAGTTCTATCATTAGTGGTATGAAAGGCCCCTCAGCTTTAATTTGATAATAAATATCCCCTAAAATGTTTTCCTTATTAGATGCCAGGATAATGGATGTGTCTTTATGTCATAATTATTTAAAATATTCCATTTCACTTTTACTGTTTGAGCCCTGTATTTCATTCTTAGGATTTCTCTTGGCACTTCTCTACTTCCATCACTAGGTGGAGCTCCAAGCCAGTGCCAGCTGCTTGTGACCAGTCTGTTTGCCAAAAAGCTGCTCTCAAACGCGCAGGTGAACTTTACAGAAAACAGTTTGCTCTCATCCAACATAACTATAGTTGAATTAAACACAGGGACAAATTATTCTGAGCACAGACATCTTTGAAAAAATAGATAGTTTGTTAAAATGAGCCATTTCTTCCACAGAACGTTCCTTTGGGTCCTGTATGATTAGTGGCAAACTTTGAAAGTCCTTTTGATGAGCACGAAATAGATGCTTTGCTTTTGTCTCTGCCTGTCAGTTCTGATGTGACATGTATGCAGCTGATTTACACTCCAAAACCACGATTTATTTTGCCTTTTTCTTCCTCTGAGCTGCTACAATGCAACTTTTTCAGCCCAGTAAACAAAAGCATTTCTACCCTGGGGTACAGTGTGTCATCTAAAGCCAGCGGGTTAATTGGCACTATACAGCTGTAACATTTGTAGCTAGGAAAAGAAGTTTTAAAGGAAGAAAAATGGCTTGATTAGAGGCTTAAGATGTGCGGCTATGTGTACAGACCACCTGGGGGGCTTTCTTTGCTATTTCAATGTCACTTATGTCAAGGCCCCGTGCACTCTGTGACACAGCTTGAGAGAAAATGGGAGATGTTTCAATTCAAACCCAAAGAAGAGGGAGAAAAACAAGCCAAATAGAAGATGCAGGGGGTTCGAGAGGAAAAAAAAAATGCTTTCACAATTGTGCTATGTCTATCAAAGAATCCCAAATGAGCGTTTAGGGGGGCTACATTGGCACATGCACAGACTACACCTTTTATTACCGTGAAGATCAAAGATGGAAGACATGAAAAGAGAGGTTGCAAGGCCCCACATTTCCAACTCATTCAACCACTCGAGATTTTTTTCCGTTCCTTTTTCCCCAAATTAAGAAAGCGGCAAAAGCATGTGAAGTAGTGCTCAAACAATACCCTGTCCCATAATGGCTACTACTACTTCTCAACAACAAGCCCAGAATGCTGTAAGACTTATCAAATATTTTATTGTCAAAATAAAGGTCATATTGCTTTTTCAGTCGCAAAAGAGGACATCTACACTTTGTACAAATTTACAATAGCTTATATAAAGTTTTCTTTTGTACACAAATTTACACATTTGTACAATAATATATATAGAGAGATATAAATACATTTTTCAAAACAAACATATTACAAAATGAACCCGTAAAATACTTGGGCTTTATTAAGGCTTAATTTAAACCATCTTTGATTGAATAAGCAATGTTATCCGGCACTGTGAAACAAGCAGTGGTTCTCAATTGGTGAGTTAAATATAAAAAATAAAATTAAAAAAAGTTTACAATAGTTATAGCTTGTTTGAACAATGCATTTTTTTCAAGAAATGTTGGGACGGAGTTTGAAATACATGTGTTATCGAGTTTAAAATAATTTAGAAATATAACTTTGGTGCTGCACAGTTTGGGTCAAAACAGAGACATAAAAAGTTAAAGTTCATTTGTACCATTTGAGAACCACTGTAAGTAGATAAAGAAATGCTATAAGGAGACAGATCTCTGCCCACAATAGAATAAGTAATGCCCAGTTGGAGAAAGCCTGGTGTTGGGTCACTGTAATACATATAAACAGCGGTTTTAACCTGTGCTAATCCCAGGGACATTGTTCAGACCAGTTCTCCCTGTGGAGGCGAGTTGTTTTGGGGGGAGGAGAACACCGGGGCAGCACCTCACCTCCACCATAGCTCATTCCTATGTAAATTCAAAGTAACAGGAGCACTGATGGTTTATCTCCCCAATAATTAGCAGTTCCCATAAGTCCCCATTGTCTTCCACTCCTGCCAACTATTCAAACTTGGGACAATGGCATCTGCTTGGGGCAGGACACAGAGCTGGCTGTTCCGGACCGCCACGTTAGTCCTGTGCTCACGTCACTGTACATGGAGCCACTGGTGCCTTTGCTCCCCCAGCAGCAGCGGGTGCAGAAAGTCCTCCAGGTATCCACAGTTTTGCCGGACCAAATCCAAACCCCGGAGGTGATGCCCACAAGCAGGCACATAAAGTATTTGAGCATAAAAACAGCATAGTCCGGGCTCCTTCTGTCTCTTTCTAGCAAGCAGTCCCCACAAGTGTGAGTTATCTCCCAACTTTGTCTGTTGTGTTGTTCGTAAAAGTAACACGCCACTATAATAGTCGCGGGCACTGTGTACAAGACAGTGAAGATACCTATTCTTATCATAAGCTTCTCCAACTTGTCAGTCTTAGTGCCTCCTTGCTTGATGACACTTCTTATTCTGAAAAGTGAGACAAATCCAGCCAGAAGGAACATGGTGCCGATGAATAAATATATCACCAAAGGAGCAAGAACAAACCCTCTTAAATTGTCCAAGTTTTGGTTTCCCACGTAGCATATCCCAGCCACAGAGTCCCCATCAACAGAACTAAGCGCTAAGACAGCTATGGATTTCATGCTGGGGATAAGCCACGCTGCCAGGTGAAAATACTGAGAATAACTCGCTATGGCTTCGTTTCCCCACTTCATTCCTGCCGCAAGGAACCAGGTCAGCGATAGGATGACCCACCAAATGGAGCTGGCCATGCCGAAGAAGTAGATCAGCAGGAAAACCACGGTGCACAGTGCGGGTCCAGTCGTCTCGTAGTGAATGTGCTCAATGTCATATTCCCTGTTGCACGCCACTTTCTCATGCCCAGCGACAAGGCGCACGATGTAGCCCACAGACACGAACATGTAGCACACGGAGAGGAAGATGATCGGTCTCTCCGGATACTTGAAGCGTTCCATGTCTATGAGGAAAGTGGCCACAGTGGCGAAGGTCGAGATGAAGCACAACACGGACCACAAGCCGATCCAAAACGCCGTAAACGCTCTCTCGTCAGGCGTAAAGAAGGGGTTATGGCACGGCATGGCACAGTTGTTGATATGGCCCGTCTTCACTCGGTTGTAGAGCGGGTGTCTGTCTGTGCTCACCGGCACCATGGGCCCCTGACACTTGCACCCGGACTCGCAGGGGGCAGAAGGCGGCTTGTACTTCACAGGCGCTCCCGGTCTCCCTGGCTTGTGCTTGTTCCCCGGCTGGTTGTTGTAGGCGCCTTTGTTGTTATTGCCGGGGTTGTTGGTGGGCTTAGACAGAACGGGAGAGACAGTAGTGGAGTCCGTTCTGTTATAGTCCATGCACAACGTGTCTGGGTTGCCCTGCACTGGTAGCTGGTCGCACTTCATCCTATCCGGCCAGGGGAAGCCATACTGACGCATGAGAGGCGCGCACCCAGCCTTGGCTCGCTCGCACACGCTCCGGCACGGCGGTAGTGGCTTTTTATAGTCCTCCAGACAGATCGGTGTGTACATGCTGCACAGGAAAAACTTCAGGTCCGGAGAGCACTGGATCTCGACGAGAGGCCAGAACTGGTGCACCTCCAAGCCAGCCTCGTCCTGCGTGTCGTGGTTGAACTGGTTGGGCATGTAGGTGTAGTTGTAGCCGATGCCTTTGCACAGGGGCACCGCTATCTCCTGGCATTGCAGCTCCTTGGCCGCCGTGGAGCTGGTGCGCGGGAGCAGAGCGAGGCATAGGAGCAGGTAAATCCCCCAAAAGTCCATCTTTGCCCGAGCGTCGCGTCTCTAGCCTCCTCCGCTCCTCCGCAGCTGGTCCTCGGATGGATCCACCTTCTTCTTGGGGAAATCTTCTCGTATATCCTTAATGCAAGCGCGCGGTGGAGGTCTGACCGCGGTGCATTACCAAAACAAAAAAAATGTGGCTCTTCTTCGCTTGTGCACGCGTTCCTCCTTATTCCTTATCGAGCTCTACACAAATCACAATCTGAGCCTCGGAGCAATATGGTTTTATATGGCTGCAGCTGACGTCTCGCCCCCCAGTCCATCAAAGCCAATCAGAGCGCGCAGAGGCGGGGTCTGCTGCCGTCAATCAACACTATCCCCCCTTCCAAGACTGAGACGTTTTGTTAGAATGGCAGTAATAAGACGAGTTGAGCTTCCGAAAAATGTTAATTAGAAAATAATACACATTTACATCCAAAGGGCGTTTGTTTTCACATGTGTCGACTAATGACGCCTAGGGGTGGCACATTGTTATAACACTGTGGTCATTAGTCACTTAATTATCTAAAATTTGTATTGCATTAGATTCAAATGTTGCAATATTTACGCGCGTAAAAATGTTTGGCACCCATATACCAGAATTAGAAACAGGGTATTGCATTTGCCTTTCATTTTGCTATTATGGTCAGTGCAACGTATTCAAACTATCCATTCACAAACGTGAACAAATATAGTTCAAGTTTCAATGCATTATGCCACTATACTATGCATAAGTCTTAAAAAGCTTTGATCACAGCATTTCTTAAAATATGATGACAAATTTATTTGGCAGAATGTCTTAATTTTAGTGAGACCGTCTTTCAACAAATTTGCCAATAGAAAAAGCTATTTTGCATTATATTAAGGTCGAGGTTAAGTTGCATTTGTACAATTGCAGTAAGTTATCTATCTTTTTTGAGCCTGTGCAAACTGTTTGGGTCTAATATTTTGCTCTCACGTATCGCAGTCTAGTTTTGGCACACTGTGAACACTTGATAAATGTTTTTTGCAGCCCTTGTCCACCAGTTGCTCTCACGTCTCGCTCTGGAGCTCAGGGGAGAGACTCAGTGGATTTTGGGAGGGGGTCATGTTTGTTAAATCGGCTAATTTGCAAATGATAAGGCGACCCGGGGAGCTGTCTGTCCGCGCTGAAAAAAGCTGTTTTATATTTGAAATGAGGTGCTAATGTTTCGTTTAACGCTTGCATTGGAGCGCGGCGGGAGGCGTAATTGCGCAGAGGCGGAGAGCAAGCAGCACAAGCCAAAGCGCAGCGCGAGCAAACAGACCAGTCCGATGAACTCAGTGGGTTAGTGCACTGGAGATGGGGCTGCAATCTCAGAGTGTTAAATGGATTTCGTTTGGCAAACTCAGACTATACCATAGCCTTATCTCCATGATCCTATATGCATTATATAAGCTACTTTGGATGTCTCTGTGGACACACCAGTGTATGCAAATGCCATAATTGTAAGACATTATTATTCATTCATTCAAATCCATTTTATTTGAACGTTTTAAAAACATTAGGGTTTTCACAGTGCCGCAGCCACAGCACAAATAAGACAAAAACAAATACCAGAATAATTACAATTATTTCAATGAATAATGGCCTAACTCTCTCCCTGCATCAATATTACACTTTAGATTTTTGTAAGATGTTTTGGACTAAGAGTTGATGGTTGAGTATTTCCAAAATACATGATGGAACAACTAGTGATAGAACCAAACATTATTCCCCTTTTGAAATGTAGGTACCCCAGCTTTAAACTATGCTTTACACTATGCTCTGACTTTTTGATTCAGCTTTAAGAATGTAACTTGTTTTGTTAGCAGTTAAGAGTCACAAACTTGATCACATAAATAAAACAAATGTGAATAGAGTTATTTATTTGACATGGAAAGAACAGTTACATTGGACAGACCCAGATGCACTGCCTTTAGTGATATAGCAAGACTTTTCAAATATAGCAATTTTCAAATTGCTTTTGGCGGTTATTTTCCATTATCTGGCACATCTATCATGAGTGCGAATGTTCTATTGTAATTGTTCAGTATGTATTAAAATGCCTCCAACAAAATGCAAATCAGATACAGTCACTATACTGTACTGCAGGTTGTATAATCCCACATTGCCAACAGAACTTGGGAGACTTAAAAAACGTTGTTCAAATATAATTGGTACTTGAGTTACACACTTGAACAAAGCGCAGAGTCAAAATGCACATGAAATCCTTCAGCCGGAGTTGTTCATGCAACATACTTCATCTTCATTCCTGTCTGACACATGGATATTGTTCGCATGGTCTTAAACACTTACAGCTAAAATTGGACTGGCGCCTCAAACGGCAGACATTGTTTTTTGAAAACCCAAACAGCAGAAATATAGTTTGTGAAGTTTAGAAAAATCCTTATACAGTATATTTTGGATATACAGGAGGTGATAGAAGTTGGCATGAACATAATCAAAACTCCCCAATTATCATTTGAAACTCAACCAGTTGAATAAAGTCAATACGATTCCACACAATAGAAGGAGAAATGGCCGTTGGTTTGATTGTAACTGAGACTATAAAGTGAAAAGCAAATGATGAAAGGGTTTTGATGCCATCAGGTGTCATGTCATTTCAATAGGTTGGTTTTGAAGTTGTTTGAAGTATAAACCATCGTCACAGGTCTACACTCAGAACCAATGCCATATAATAGGGAGGGGTAACTGAAAGTGGCATGCATCTTGGTCGAGGCAAACTTAATACTGAGCAAGTGTGAGTGACAGCATGCAAGAATAACAGGTGTGCTCAAAAGTGCACATTATTCTGGGGCTGCACAATGAATCACAATCAAATGGCAATCTTTGTGGTCACAAGTAGCAAATCACAAATACTGCAGTTATTTCAGATTTTTGCAAACAAAACATTTACTATATTCAGAACAAAATCACTTGAAAAAATAATGTTTTAATAATTTTGCACTGGGACAAGCAAGTATCTCTTGTGATGAGAAGCATCTTTATAATAACATAATAATTTATACATAATGTCAAAATGGGTCCTAATAATGTCAAAAACTCAGGCTGACTATAAGAATTTAGAGAGGAAGATAAAAAACCTTTATGCAAATATTTAGATTTTTTCAGGGAATCTTTTACATGAATTAGAAAGAGGTTGTTGTATTGAACTTTTTATACATTTTCTGAAATACGTCGGAACTGTGTATAAGTTAATACGCTTTTTTCAAACGGAAATCTTTTGAAGTTTTTTACTTTTACTCACAAAAAAAATGCATTTGGATATTTTGTAGAAATCTTGCAATCCTACTAAATTCCTTATCACATAGAAATCCTGTATTTACACTTGTAGTTGTGTTGTTTTGCTTATAAAATGCATTGTAGTCTCTCCATTGACTGACTTGTATCTGCCCTTTGTATCTAAAAGCACACATTTTTATCCTTCCTTCAATCAAACTCAATTTGTCAGGGCGCAGCAGTCACCACATAGGCCCATTCATCTGATAATGTTTATTACTTCCACACTGGAACATGACCGCTACATCTACTCAACATGTTAAAATGACATTTGCTTTAACTACTGTGAACTGTCAAAAGGTGTGCGCAAATATTTGACCAGCATACTGGCCCTGTGGTTAAGTGACGTGAATAGACAATAAAACTGTCCAATCCTCACATACCTCCTCACATCTGAGCATAATGCCACATTGTACTACGAGGGATGAACTGCTATTTTACTTGGACATAAGCCAGGAAGTATATCATTGGTGTTGGCTATTTATTAAAAGTCCCAAGCTTGCGTTCTTGTCCAAGTACGAGCCAAAGTCCAGATTGATTAAGTGACTGAGCCGAAGCGAGATAACATGGGAGGAGGCTGGCTAATGGCTGTTTGCTTTTGATTAAGGAAACAAGCTGTGGATAGAGAGACAGGGCTCTGGAGGTATGCATGTCTGGAAGAGGGAATACTTGTGCACACACAGACCACAGTGCGATATTCTACCCAATAATAAATCATGGTTTTTGAGACGTGTGAAAAGACACCAACAAATGGAGCAGGGAGCAGCCACTGAGTTGTAAGGGGGAAGGACCGAGGCAAGAAGAAGAGATATTTGTTATTTTAGTGGTTCCCTCTATCAATAGTGGGGCCTGAAACTTTACATCTTTGCCACTTCCTGGAACAAACTTCTTCAACACACCAGGAACTCGGACACACTTCAGAAATTCCTATAAAAAATGATAGGACTTAGGTATATGATGCTTTCAAAGGCGTCTTGTAACTTTGCCTTATCACTACATTTGTTATAATGTATTCTGTATACGCAAGTGTAATCGGCAAATGTAATCAGGCAGCATTTTGTTTATTTTGGGAATTTTGCTTATTTTCACACATGCACACCTGCTGCAGCACATATTGTTTCAGTTTGCGTACAGGGACTGCGTGCGTCATTGAAATAATCAAAATAAGTGAGGAGACTAACCAAAGAAAAAATGGTTCCAGCAAAACAAACGGGATTTTCACACAATCGGTTGACCTGGGCTTACATGGATCTTGCCTGATCAAATTAAATTGAGCTAGGTGAGTTATCCGTTTTTTGTTTGTGCTTTTCAAACATCGAGAGAAGTTCAACAAGTTCAGATGTTCAACAGTCATTCCACTGATGCCATAAGAGCTCAATATATTCATGACAACCAACACATCTCCACAAAATCACTCTTGTTGCTTTCAACAAACCCCAGTTCATTAGTGAAGTCTTAAACCTATTCTGTCCGTCAAAATGAAGTGGTCCTATTTTCTTGACTTGATCTTCTGGTTAGCATGGAGATGGGAGATATGCTAATACCATTTCATCTCGTCGGGGAAAAAGCTTGGAGGAGTTTTAAGCCAATCTGTGGGACACAATTGTGAGAGGCGCAGTGCATTTAGTGCGGGCGGCTAACCCCGGGCGCCTTGTTAAGACTCCATTACCCATGTTTACTCAAGCCTCTTCTGTCCAAAGAGCCGGAGGAGGAGGGCACCCCGGGCTGTGCCGCTGCCCCACTATAGTCACTCCATATGGGGCTTGTTTGCTCACGGCTGGCCCTCTAATCACTCCCAGGTGGAGCTGAGGAGATGGGGCAACGGACAGTCTGTCTGCGGGGGTGAAGGCTGCAGAGTTGTGCAGGACTGTGCTTCTCAATACAAGTTAAATATAGGATGTTATGACATGAGAGTAATTATAATACATTTGAAAAAAAGTTATTGCTCAACTATTGAGATTTTTAAACATATTACTGATTTTTTTTTAAAAATGGGAAGCACACATTGGACAATATTACAGTCCATGGGCTAATGATTGTCCCTATTGGTATAATGTGGAACTTGGATTGGTATCAGCGTGGTATCTAGTGCTATACCTGACACTGAATGTTGAGAATAGACTAAACAGACCATGGTGATGTGTTTGTGTTTTTGCAAAAGTAATTGTGTACATAGGGAAGGCATTGCTATGCTTTCTTGCTGTGGCCTACTCCGTCTGAGCTATTTCTTATTTTTGTTTGACTGTAAATATGGATTGAAATCACATGGAGTTGCAAAGTTGACACAAGATATAATCTTCAAGGGATCAGGTCTATAAGGTCACAATGACCTCAGCCATACTAATGTTGTTTGGACTAGTTAATATCTCTGGGTTGGCGTCTCTGTTATGACCCACATTGTCATGTTAGATTGGTCCATCATTTAGTTCTCATGTGGAATCTGACCAGCTTGCTTTGACTTTGCTAGGACAAACATGAAAAATGTTCAAGGAATATTATTCAATGAATTTAAGGCCATGCAGACCTTGCTTGTACTTGGATTGTCTGTACTCAGTATTAATAACTCAAGGATGGTCTGGCGTCTCTGTTCTGAATAACTGTAAGATTGCAATAAAACTTCCAGGCCTTGTGCTCTGTGGTTTTCAATGTTGACCAGGTCTCATTGTGTTGGGTTATATAGTGTGGTTTTCAAATATATATGTTCATAAAAGCAACAAGTGCCATAACCTTTAACCCTTTTTTTTCAGATTTTCTATCTTGTCAAAGTAGAGACGTCATTGTTCTGCTCAGAAGTTGCAAACAGTGCATCTCTCTCTTCCAGTGTATCTTTAGAATGTGCTGTATCTGGATAATAATAATAATAATAAAGTATCTGAACTTTAAAAAGTTATAACTCAATAACTAAAATGACAATCATGGATTAGAAAAAATTTCAAACAACAACATATCAAAGACAAAAGAGTGAGCCACAGCTCAACAACAAAACCCTCTTCAGACAACTCAAACACACATGTATATTGGTTATAATGGTGAATGATTAGTGCGCTGATAACCACTCATTTGTGGAGTTTCCCTAGTGCAGGTGCCGCCCCTTCAGCCTGAGCCCTGGACCTGGAGGTGGCAGAGAGCAAAAAGCATGTTTCTCACCTCAGGCCCATTACCTCCACAAACAGTGCCGGCCCCACTAATCAACCTACTGCTGAGAGAAACAGGCAGCTGCCCCCGCCTCCCAGAGAGCGGCTTACACCAGCGTCCCCCTCTCTGTCCCGGGTTTGTACATGCAAATAGGCCTGAGGAGCTTGGATAATTAAGTTTAGGGCAAGTTTAACAATGACTGTGGGACAATAGAAGGCTGAAGTTACATTATTTGAAATATATTGAGGATGATGTGAAGGTTTAATTACGTCTTTCTGTTAATGCTCTCACACAATTAGCTTATCACTATAGTGTATTTGAATTTGTAGCTATTTCCTAAGATGCTATCATGAGCTGCAGCCACTGATTACCAACCTGTAGCTCAGGAGCTGCCAGTAGATCTCCAATCCTTTTCAAGTAGAATTCAAGTGGATATTTTATGCGTATTAATTCAATGCAGATTACAATAAATGTCTACCATTAATGTAAACTTGGTAAATTCGGTACAATTCAATTCAATTCATTCTTTATTAAGAACACAGATAGAACTGGTTCATAGATTTAAAACAAAAACACATGGTATAAGATAAGATAAGAGATCCTTTTGTATAACACTGAATGAAAAATGATTCAAGGCTGAGTTTCCTAACTTTCACCCTCATAAAAAATTTATGTAGTTTGTCCCAACAAAAACAGTTTTGTTAAAGCAAAAAAAATCAGATCACAAAAATCTGCCTGATTGTGTTAGATAGCATGTAATATTTTGATTTATGTAAGAAAGAACCCTGTGAGTCAATCTTTGGCACTTTTGGCTGAGACTTGAGTTGCTCTCATTTATGTCGCTGAAAACTAGTGACGGAACAAAATTATTATAGAGTTTATTTAGATGGATCTTATTAGATTCATTTTGTTGTGGTTTAAAGTTAGGTACCTCACTTTTAAGTTTACCACACAAATATATAGTGTAAATGTTATATACACTATATAGTTCTAACACTTTTCCCTGGCCAGTATCCACAAGGCAGTGATTTTCCCCTTCATGTTTTGGTTATCTGAAGGTTGACTATTGGTGCGATGGGAGACTCTGAAAGGTGCGTCTATTTGTCTTATATAAAGCCATTTTAACATCAATAAAACATGTCTTCTGCTGCTTTGACACGATCTCAGACCTCTGCATCGTTTGTAATTTTCCTCAATACTCACTGTCACGTCCCATAAAACTATGCATTTTAGATTGAGTACAGAAACTACACTTAGTCCGACCATATGAATGCGGCACATTTGGAAGAGAGGGATAACAGAAAATGCATCTATTGTTTTCTTCTGTTAGTATCGTTGCGAAGTCAGGTTTTTTCATAATTTTTCATAATTTTCCAATGTGGTTTTACTGCAAATGGCAAATAAATGAATCTGAATCTGAAGTCTAATAATTGAGAGTAATAAACTGAAGAAGTAATCCTGTGCAAAGGAATTCAATTGAATGTGGAGTAACTAGTGATTACAGTGTTTGTTTACTTGTTTGTGTTTACCTCAGACTAATTTCCAACTATTATTAGTATATTTTTGTATTTTCTTAACATAAATCTAAACTCATCATTATAGAGTCCACCTGTCCTCTGTAAACTGACTCAGTCCTCTAGTCTTGTCACAACACGTCTTTTGTTTACAGGAGGAGGGAGGGATGTTTTTGTGGATGCCACTTGGAGCCAATCACATGTCGACAAGACATGTGTTGGGCATGCAATGTGAGGAGATCATTGCAACTCAACGTCCTTTTTTCCATTAATTGAATTGAATATCTGTGCCTTAATACCCAATCTATTCTGCAAATGACAACTTGCATGCTACCACACTTTTTGTTGACATTTTGTGTACTGCACTGACAGAGAAAGCAGGTGGTCAATAAGCACTGTTTTTACAACAACAGTTCTTCAACTACATGATAGATATTACAATTTGCCTAAATACACGGACATGAATAAAGAATATAACGGTCTTGTCATACTGCAGTGTTTTTGCTTGTGTTTTAGGCCCATGTTGGACATGCTGTGTCGGGAATACAGTGGGAAAGTTTGGCATGTTTTTTGGACACCGGGAAGACAGGAACAAGTCAAAACAAAATAACCGGTTCAGGAAAAACTTCTGAGTTTCAAAATCACAGCACAGAGCATCCAGGACCACAGGGAATTGCATCATGGCCCACGGCAAGTTTAACATACATAGCAATAGAACCAAACAAAGGAAAGAGCAGCCCCAATGGGTGGTAAGACCTTATGTAAGTTTTATAACCTTCTCCTAACCCACATGTAAGAATAGTTTGGTTTAATTGCAGCCTAAATGGCCAATGCTGTGTGAAAAAAAGACAGCTAGCTTATTGCAATATGACATCAAACATAACTATTTGCTCATACATCTAAATTGAAATGATATGCAGAGCTTTCGGCTTCTGACAAACTAATTTGAGAATGTTTGTCTGTGCATTGGTCAACTATCGCAAACCACTTTTACACTATAATTTAATCTCAATTGTGCAAGCCCAAGGAATATCACTTCATTTGCTGCAATCTCCTCTAGGCTCAAAATCCCTCGCCTGCTCTGTCTATCCCTGTCTTTGCAATCTAGATGGAGAGGCCCCACTTGTATCTCCCACAGCTAATTAAAAAACAACATTGAGGAGACTAGTGTGGTGCCTGTCTGCTCCTGGCTTCCTTCCCCGCTCCGGTCCAAGAGAAAAAAGTGAAAGCGTGTTATTCTCTGATTGTTTGGCCATCCGATGCCGCAAGAATTTGGCCAGCGCTGCACCGGCTCTGCTTTTGGCTCTGGTATGACATGCTATTTGACACTGCTGATGCATTTATCTCGTCTCTTGTAAAACAGCGTGTGACTTGTTCTACCCGGTCGCAGTGGAGGTAAGCGAGAGCCGTAGATTTGAGCTAAGGAAACACATATAATAGCAGGGTCTAGTTTTTCTCTAATTCTGAGGGTAATAGGATATGTATCGGAGGGGTGGGAGTGGGGTGACTGAGGTAGCTTTGCCATATGGTGCCAGCACATGTGAGTAGCACTTGTCTGCAGATGGGGGTCCGATGCATTTTCAAACTTTGCTGTCGCCTTGTCGAACATGGGCGCGGACATATTGCAGTTTACATGCCAAGCACACGTGTGGAGGGACAGAAGATATATTGCTATATTTGAGACGTTGCACTTGCCTCCATGTATTCCACAGTGGGATCTTTAACAAGTACAACGTAAGCCTTCCCACAATTTCAGTTAATTAATTCATTACTATTGTTAATAAATTTTAGAAATATGTATTTATTGATGTTTGTATATATGGTTGTGTTTCTATCTATCTATCTCTCTATTTCTTAAACATAACAAACAAAGAAGAAAAATAATTGATACTTGCACACTTGGGGTGATTTGGGAAATATATTTTATTTTCTTGTGAACAAAACGCATTGAAATATTTACAGCACATAAATATGCTTTCAGAAGAAGTAATACAAAAATAAAAAAGTGGTCATAAAATCATGGCAATCATGCATTATTATCAATCATGTTGTTTCCACATTTTCACAAATATCTTTGGGAAATTATTATTGGCGCAATGTCCAAATACCAGTGACTTTTTCATTCACTTTCATCATGAATGTAATCTTCAGGTCCACAGTGGCACATTTCCAGGAACCATCACTTTAGAGTTTGGATAATTGTGTTTACTTCTTGTCTCAAACTATTATGATTAGAAATCCCTTGTGAAATTATGTTGACACAGCTATAAACTGTAGCTGTGTTCTGTGATGATTTGAGAACCTGCCTTCCTACTGGCTATGAAAGGATCCAGTCTCAACAGCCTCATTCCCACTATGCCGACACACATGAGTTTTAACAAAAAACCCTGGTGCACTATTCTCACACACTGGTTGACAAATGCTGGTGGGTAAACCAAGTCGCTATTTCACACACCTTGCAATCTAGTTGTTTTGTCAAAGTCTGTTAAATGAGAACACTCAGACTTAAGAAAGCAATAAAACCAAATTTACTGTTGCTTCACTGTGGGTCAGACAAAGAAGCTTGTACTATACACAAGTCTCATGATTTTATTCTGTTTTCCCTGGGGTGATAAGGTAACTCAGGTCCAAACGACACGCCTACCTATCCCACTGTTGCCCTAGGTCAACAAACCACTTCCAACGCATCTCAGAACATTTCAACATAGGCTGCGGTGGGAAAAGTCTTGACTATTTCCGATTGATTTTGCAACACAACAATGAATCAAACGGTCAGATTTTTGCAATATACTGTAACATAGTCTGGGTGAGTGTATATTGTGACGTCACACACCTCAATAATGATTCACAGAAGAAGTTTAACTACTGCCAGGTTGTCTATGGGTCAGTTGGTCCATTTCCCGGCATCTGACGGAGAATTCAAATTATTCTACAGCTAATTAACTTGTCTCATTAATATTCATGTTGTCTTTGGTTGCACCTTGCCCACCTCCACCTGTGCTCCTTTTGACCCAAATAAGTAATTATGTCTCAAGATATTTGGCTTGGAGCTAATATCATGCTCTGAGTTTTTGCGCTGTCAGCTCACACCATGGGGAAGTCTGCTGAACTCTGCTACTCGGCCATTTTAACAGATGACTTTTTGAACCCGGAGAGTGAGAATTATTAATGTTAGCTGATTTCCCTCCTGCCCTTTGGATAGAAAAGTTGTGCTACAATGTATTTTCGTGCCTTAGCAAAGGAAAGTGAGGAGATTTCTGTCTGTGTAGTGGAACAAAATGAAAGAGATATAAATTAATCGCAAGAGATGAATGTTTTTTTCTTTAAAATCCATCATGCTGCAGCCATTTCAGAACACTTTTTACTACTATTCGGATTATTCAGAAAACAGATTGTCTTAATTATGATCCTGCATCTTGCATCAACGTCAAATATTATAATATTTATTGCAATTGTTCACATTAAAGCTGGGGTACCTAACTTTCAAACCACAGAAATGGGAGTATGTCATTAACATGTACTGTAAAATGTTCCTCACTTTGAAATCAATGTTCTTTCACTAGTTTTCACATGCATGTAAATGCATTACTCCTCTTTCTTAGGAGTAATCATTTTCTAATGAATGAGATGCACACAGCAGGTGGTGGTCTGATTTGTTCACAATATGCTACTTTCACATTAGTTTATTTTACACACTCATGTTTTCCAGCTTCAAAAACATTATCATTCATTGAATTTATGTTTTATTTGAACATAATGTTCTTATAATGTTTTTATAAGAACATTAAGTTCGCTTGTGAATCAACAGAGTCACACTGGGAAGAATGATTCTTGACAGTTTAGCTTAATCAAATTTAAGTAGCTTCACCACATTTTTGCCTCTCCTCTCTTCAATAGTTTTTCCGTGTGGCTGACAGATGGCGAGGTCAAAGTTGGGAACAATGCAGACACCGGATCTGAAAAACGTTAAGAAATACTGGGTTACTGCAAATAATGGTGCACTTATCCTGCTAATACAATGAGGAAGACAGTGACTTTAGCAGATGTGTTGAACAGCCTTGTAGGGATCTTGTATTTAGTTCTGAAGCTTTTGAAGGCGACAGACTGTGCTGGCCCCAGTGAGCTCCGGAGCACTGTACAGCTCATTAAAACGTGTTTAATTATGTCAACACTGCATTATTTAGAATGTGTGCAGCAGTCGGTAAAGTCAGACTGTATGGCGCATGGGACAGAGATCACAAACAAATAATGCATTGATATGACTTTGACCAGGGTTGTCCAAACACTGTAGAGACATCGACACTAACACATTTGAATTGAAGTTAACCAGTGTTCTAAAGTGTACTAAAGTGTTAGTGTACTAAATCCCGGCTCAATTTGTATGGAATATATAGAATGTTGTGACACAATCAAAAACAAATGTCTATCTATACTATACAAATAAAGTCAACAACTGTTTTCCAGGGTCTGAGCTTTACAATGAACCACATGTGTATATATGTAGAGCTGAAGTTATGATACACTGTGAACCTGTGTTAATCACCTCAAAGACTTGTTGGCAAGGCAGAGGGCCACATAAAATATCACAGAGGGACCCATTTGGCCCACAGGCCTTAGTTTAGGGCGACAGTGGCTCAGTTGGTAGAGCATTGGCCTTGTGGGTTCTTGTCCACCATGAGACCTACTTGATGACTCCCACTGATGACTGGTGTTGATTTGTCCTTGGGCAAGACATTCAACCCCACTTTGCCACCCCCCTGACCCAGAAATGGATTAAGGGGAAGAAAATAGATGGATGGATGTCCTTGGTTTGAACATGTCTGATTTTGCTCGCACTCTTGGACCTATCTTACATGAAGCCTTTAGGTTTTGAAAGTTCCAGGATCTACACCAGGGGCCGTATGCCTAAAGAATCTGCAACTCCTCTCAGAGAGATCCTAACTTAACCTAAAAACTCCTGGCTAGGAGTCTTAACTTAAAAGTTTTTCCAGAACATTCTCAGAGCAAGGAATGGACAAAAACTCATATCTTAGTGAGTAGGCATGGCCGACCCCGTTGCTAGGTATGAGTCGTCATTTCAGACACTGTGATTGGTTGAAAAGTTAAAGAATAGTTAAAGAAATAGTCAAAGAAAGAAGGTTGACAATGGGCAAAATAAGGACCCGCAAATGCAATTAATCATGGAAAGTAATCTTTGGAAGACTGTCATTGTAAATAATAGTTTGCATAAAAGATAGATAGATATAGATATGTCAATGTAAAATGAATGCTGTGAATAGTAAGTAGCCAGAAAGGCTCTCTGAGCTAACTCACTTTGCACCTGTAAATGATAAAACTGTCCAAGAGATAATCTCCAGTTTGAGCTCCTCCACATGCAGCCTGGATGTACTACCCACTAGATTTCTGAAGTCTGTTCTGAGCAGTCTGTTACCTTCACTCACACAGATAGTAAACATGTCCCTTCATTCTGGAATATTCCCAAAGGCCCTGAAAACTGCAGTCATCAGGCCCCTGCTAAAAAAGAGCAGTCTGGATGCCACTGCACTTAACAACTATCGTCCCATCTCAAATCTGCCATTTATGGGGAAAGTCCTTGAGAAAGTTGTCTACCTACAGCTTACTAGATTTCTTATAATCAACAACTCATTTGATATGTTTCAGTCCGGCTTTAGACCCCACCACAGCACTGAGACTGCTCTCGTTAAGGTTACAAACGATATCCGGCTGAACACTGACGCAGGCAAAGTCTCAATCTTAATCTTGTTAGATCTAAGTGCTGCCTTTGACACCGTCGACCATGAGATCCTCTTACAGAGACTAGAGGACTGGGTTGGCGTCACTGGCACCGCCCTAAGTTGGTTTAGGTCTTACCTTGAAGACAGGAAGTACTTTGTGGAGATTGGAAACTGTGTCTCAGATCATATGGCCCTGACCTGTGGAGTCCCACAGGGGTCGATCCTGGGACCTCTTCTGTTCAATCTCTACATGCTGCCGTTAGGTCAGTTAATACGCAGAAACAAAGTTTCCTATCATAACTATGCAGACGACACTCAGATCTATGTCTCACTGACTGCAGGAGAACATGGACCAGTGGACTCACTCCTTCACTGTATCCAACAGATCAGTGAGTGGATGCAAAACAACTTCCTTCAGCTAAACGCAGACAAAACTGAAATGATTGTCTTTGGTCCCCAGAAACAAAGAGAGAGCGTCATCTGTCACCTACAGTCTCTCTCCCTAAAACCTTCAAACAAGGTCAGAAATCTAGGGGTAATACTGGACTCAGACTTAAATTTTAATAGCCACATCAAATCAGTAACATCAGCAGCTTTTTACCATCTAAAAAACATTGCCAGGATCAAAAACATAGTGTCTAAAGCAGACTTGGAGATTCTTATCCATGCATTTGTCTCCAGTAGGTTAGACTACTGCAATGGCCTGCTCACAGGTCTGTCCAAACAGGCTGTAAAACAGCTGCAGTACATTCAAAATGCAGCAGCTCGAGTCCTGACAAGAACCAGGAAGTACGACCACATTAGTCCAGTCCTCAGGTCTCTGCACTGGCTTCCTGTGGCTCAGAGAATAGACTTTAAAACAGCTCTGCTTGTGTACAAGTCTTTCCATAGCCTCGCACCAAAATATATTAGTGACATGTTAGTCCCATATGAACCAGCCCGGACTCTGAGGAGCACAGGGACTGGACTCCTGTTAGTGCCCAGAGTCAGAACTAAACATGGGGAGGCTGCTTTTCAGATTAATGCTGCTAAAATCTGGAACAGTCTTCCTGAAGATGTGAGACAGGCCTCCTCTCTGACAATGTTTAAAACCAGGTTAAAGACGGTTCTGTTTAACTGTGCATACAACTGAGGGATTTTATATTTTTATCTTTCTTTTTAATGTTCTGTGATAATTTATGATTTTAATGCTTTCTTGTTTTGTTCAGCACTTTGAATTGCCTTGTGTATGAATTGTGCTATATAAATAAACTTGCCTTGCCTTGCCTTGCCTTGCCTAAGTAATTCAAATCATCATACATAATGTCTGAAAACTTAGGCCCACTTGCACAATATTAACACTGATATATTTATTTACTCATATTTATTTACCCATGACTGGTATTTTTCTCTCTTTCAACTTTTACCATTTCTACTCACTTTGGTGTAACCAGGGTAAAAGGGCACAGCTGTGATACCTGACCAGCCAATGGGAAGCTGTGTTAGTTGACTTTCAAATATACCACAAACAAGTGAACAGCAATGGAGACAGTGTCTGCTTCTAACAAGTCAATAAGCATAAAAGTGTTTTGAGAGGTAAGTTTGGCCCCTCTGTTCATCCAGTGTTTGTAGAATATCTCTCATGTCTCTTCCGTCCTCCATTTTGTCCTCTTAGGGAACTATTAAGTCGCTAAAAGTCGTCCTCTCTAAAAAGAGACCTCACCTTAGGAGCTATCTTAGGAGCTGGGATTCTTTCTTTTTTCTTAACTAGAATCTATTATTCACTTTTAGGGGAAACTGTAAGAGTACGTGAAGATTCTAAGAATATTCTTAGAATTTTGCAACTCTTAGCACTAAGAATCTTTAGGAATACGGCCCCATGGTCTATAACAATATTTTTTGGAGTCTGAAAGGGAAATACTGTTTTAAAGTAAAACTATGTGAACAAATCAGATGACAACATTCTGTCTTCATGTAATGAGAAAACATGTTATCTTTTGCATACTTAAGAAAGAGCCCAGTGAGTCACTATTTGATGCTTTTGGCTGAGAGCTGATTGACCGAGTGAAGGCGGCCCTGTTTTTTATCAGTTGTTGCCTGAATAAGCTGATCTAAAATGGGACAGAGACCTAATAAAACTAATAAAACAAACAAACTAGAATCATACAGTTGTCTTCGGTTCTGTTTGGAGTGGATATAAATAATGATAAAAAAACATTATTAACAAACATTTGTACATTTGTGCATGAGTATGCTCACCACACTTATACAACCTCCATTACAAAGTATTGCATATAAAATTAACATGGGACAGTAGTGTTTTAGGTTGTTTCAATTGCAAGACCATAAGGAATATATTCATTACAGGGTTTCATATGTACAAAAGGGGATATAGTACTTATTAACTCATTTATGTGGTACATGTCAACATATCAGATTTTTTAATACAATCGAGTTAAATAACAGTCTGACTAGATTGATACAATTAGAAATAGAATGCATAGTTTGGTGTAAATCCTGCGCCAAATCCTAATTTATTAAAAAAAAAAAAAAAAATCTATATGTATTTTGGACCTCCTTGATAATGAGAGGCTGCATCTCTGTAAAACTTTGTGTCACATTCAGCATGATCAGACACCTTTTTGCTGCAAACACTTCTCACGCTGTCTAAAATACACAGACCAAGCACACACAAGAAAGATTTGGCATGAACCAGTTTGTTAAACCCTCTCCTCCGTCTTCTTTTGTGGATGGCTGCTTTTGTGAATTTGTAAAAGTATGTAATACCCTCAGGCTGAAGCGCGGGACACGGACACGACCCCATCTACCCCTGGTGTCCTGCCCCATAGCCCCTACTGCCCCTACAGCCCCCGTGGACCTAAACACCTGCACCCCCCGACAGGGCACATTGAATAATGGATGTGAAATTATAAAATTATTATGATGTATCAACGCACCTTTAAATTCAAGGCTTGCAATGATTGCTGACATTAAAGCTGCAGTACCTAAATCACAAAACATGAACTTATGCATTAAAATCTATCTACCTGACTCACTCTCTAAATAGTTTGGTTCAATAATTTTCACATTCTCAGAACTCTTTCCTACAAATAAAGACAGAATCTTGTGGTCGGAATTTTTCACAACACATTTATTTCACAAAAAACATTCCACTAAAGGAAACAACAATTATTATTCATGAAACAGAAAAACAGTTATAACTCCAGCTTTCAATGTTGTGTCAGTAACTTCAAATGTTTTTACATTTTAAATATGTATTTTTTAACCACTGGGCCATGATTGAAGGCCTTATTCTTGACATGACCACCGTTCAGCGCAGCCTGACCAATGGAGAGAAGACCTGCCTGTCAATCAAGGTGGCATCACTTGGTCCAATAGAGGGCAAGGCTAAGCATGGGTGTAACTATTTGATATTAATTTAAAAAATGTTATTCAGTTTTTCATTTCTTTGCCCCTTGAAAGTTACCTGGGACAAATTTGTTCAACATTTTCTTCACAATCTGTCTCTCTACTGCAACAAAACTATACTCTTTAAGGACAACAGCTATTGTCCAAACTGAAAAAAGTCAACATGAGAAAGCTAGATAGATACTTTACTGATCCCCCATAGTAGAAATTCAGGTGTCCAGTAGCAGCAAAAATAAAAATAAAATTGATCATTCTAAAAACATAACAATATGTAATGAAAATTTAGAATGAAAATCCCAAAGACTAAAGATACCCTTTAGAGTATGTTTCAGTGGGAAAGATAAGTAAGATCATTCATGAACTGGACCACAGATGTAATTACACCTGTTTTCTTCCGCTTGTTTGAGTCCAGAGGGTTCATGTTTTATTTGCTGGGTAACTTGATTTTACGCTTGCACTATTATTTGATCAAAACACCTCACTGTTTTGGCAACATTCAGTATCACCTGCATCTACGCACCACTAAAACCAACTAATAATACTGTTCATACAATAAAACACAGTTGCTCATAATAAAACATGTTCTTTTGCCAGGCAAAATAAACAGTTATGCCTTTTCAACAGATAGACATTTATAAACCAGGTCTCTCATTCCTTAGACGTTTACCAAAGGGAGTGGGGGAAGTACAAAAATATTTTATTCCTTGCCAATTACATTCGGAAACCAATGGATGTTCTCTAGATTAGGGCTGGGGTGATTTTTTTTTTTCCCTATAAAATAACACATGTTTTTGCTCCAAAAGAAAGACTCTTGTAAAACCTTACCAATAAATCATACCATGTTGTCATCAAAACATTATGCATACTTGTAAGAAACTTGTATCTCTCCGAGTCACTATTCGATCCTTTGGAGCTGAGAACTGATTGGCTGAGTGAGGGGGATCCTCACTTCTCCATGTTTTTATCTGAACAAACTGATCTAAAGCCTAGCGTACATCGACAGAGTAACTGGAGACAACTAGTTGCAAGGCGGCTTTTGCCAACTGAGATTAGATGGTGGGAGATGATCAGTTGCCGAAATCGGTCGATGTGAGCGCTCTTACAACTGGAGATAAACAGTCGATCTCCGGATTCAGTCAGTTGCTTGTGTTTTACTTTTCGGCAACTAGTTGTACGCAAATCCGGAGACATACCCCCATGTGCGCGCTCCAACAACATGTGTTGAGAGTTTTATCATGTAACGTAATGCGCGCCCTCTACAGTTTATGCCAGAAAACACACTGTAGTTGAGGCCAGTTGCTGTCAATGTACGCGCTGTTATTCCTGAGACTGGTCTGCTACTGGAGTTGCCCGTTTTCGCCAGATAGTCGATGTGTGCAGGGCAGCAATTCAAAGGCGGCGGATATAATCAGTGGCCAGTTCGATGTACGCTAGGCATAAAAGATGGGACGGATCCAAAAAAAATAAATGATTGTAAAAACTACTCATAGAAGCACTGATTCTAAATGAATCAGTTAAAGGAACTGATATATTTTCTAATGAGTTCAAAAAAATGCGTATTACTACATACACTTGCACTTCTCAAAACCACATTGGAACATTCATACTAAATAACACCCATGTGCACCACTGGGTATTTTAGCATGAATGTTCCAATGTGATTTGAACCTAAGCTAGTTGGAGCCAAATTTCCTTCTGTGGGCATTTGCTCTGATGGCGTTAGATTCACGCCATAACTGGGGAAGATATGTTGCTACCATGTTCTTTTGAATGCGCTGGAAACGGCAGCATGTCCGAAGTAGCTCTTTTTGTGCTTTACAATTGTTATTTTTCTTGATTTTTTTCTACGTGAGATGTTACTGCAGTATAGTGTTCATGGTCTGAACCAAGCACATCAGGCAAAAATCCACTGATGGAATGCTAACTTTTTGAAAAATGCTAATGAAGCATTCAGCAATGTACTTTGGACAAGAGCAGAGAAAATGGTCCGAACCAAGCGGCTACTCCACCTCTGCTGCTGTGACCCGTCCTGCTCCACCCTCAGCGGCTACTTTACCTCTGCTGCTGTGACCTAAAGATCTGTTGCATTTTATCATTACTATTGTTATCTTTTTTTAATAATCAACTTATTTGTTTTATTTGTGTGGTTGGATGTGTTTTTGCTGCTACTGGACATCTAAATCTATCTATCAATGTTTCCCAGGCAAGTGGGAGGTTTTCCCCCAAATAGAATTAAGGCACCTGATTGGTCAATCATTTTAGAGCTCATATATAGATATCACATTATCAACACCAAAAGATTACGAGCGGTAATCCACATTTTTAAAGCCTAAAATGGTGAATGTGAGACAAGCGGTTACTCAATTTATTTAGCCATAAAGTCATAAGAGCCAGAGTAAAACTTCAGCCATGAACACTTCTCCTTTGGGCTTTATTGAGTTAAGCAATGTCCAACTATGTACAGTCTAAGGTATGTTCTTTTGTTTGTCTCAATTGCGTCCGACGGGTCTTGGTGGAGCCCTGGTTCCTGCAGTCTTGTTGATGCTATCGCTAGTTTGAACAGTCGCTCCATTAAGATCGGCATCTCTAAAAACAAAACAAGTGGATTTACAGGGCTCTGCGTCTAATAATGCAATAAGCAAGGATAAACAAGAGGCACACCGCTGCAGATTACAGACTTATATTTAAGTGTGAACCATGCCATTGTGGGTAAACAGTATTTTAGGCTTAGACATACCGTACAACCAAGATTTTGATCAAATTTGATGAGTGATGCTTGCTGACTGCTGCTGGTGCTGAGAAGAGAAACTGGAGAAGATAGAGAGGTGTGAGAATGAATACATATTATAAATAGATTGAAGAAGACATAATATTCTATAAAGTAATGATGTATGACATGTAGTCCTCGGACTTGTTATCAGTACATCTAAAATAGTGAGCAAAATTCATGTTAAGAAGCTTTTACTGGAAGATTTAAAGCTGGAGTACCTAACTTTGAAACCAGCTATGTAAAATATATTTGAAAAGTTCCTTGCTCTAACAACTGTTTGGTTTTTTATCATGCATTTATGTTTAGCTTCTGTCATATCTTATGATCATCTATTTTCATTGAAAAAGTAAGTACCATCCCTCAGTCAGCTGATCAGTGTTCATTATGTAAAAAATAATAAGATGGCTCCCCATTCAAATCAATGGCTTGGCTCAGTAGAGCATGGGACACACGGGACACACATGGGGACTGAAAGATTAGCAGCCCATATTTGAGCATTGTCTGGTCCTCCCGATTCTGCGCAGTGGATGAGCTACCATTTGTTGACCAATCAGCGGCTGTTGATCAGAGTAGAGTTAGAGCGGGAGCCAAACTAGCAGAGTTTGTTGCATTAAAGTATAGATTTATGGAAAACGAAAGGATTTAACAAGAAAAAAAGTTCTGGATGACAAGGGAAAGTGAAATCCCCTCAAAATCAGAATCAGACCTTTATGAAAGCTGTGGGTTACCTGTCAGCTGAGTTCGAGCTGTTGTAGTTTTTAAATTGAGTTCTAAGAGACATTTATCTGGGTAGCCCGCATAAATATTAGTGTGCAATTAATGTGCAGTACCACGGGCGCCCCCTGTGCCCATTAGAATAGATCCATGGGTTTATTCACAAAAATTCACACGTATGAGACTCTTTCTGTTGGGACAAATAACATGTATTTGACAAAAAAGAAAAAAACTTTAACACGCAGATAAATAGTTATTTAAAACAATGAGTTCAAACGAGCACCTGAAACAAAAGATGAAATAGAGCAAAGAGACACAGAGACACAGAGAGACACAGGTGAGTTTCACCTGTGTCTCTCTGTGCTTGCTGGTTCATTGTCTTTCTCTGTCTTTGTTCCTGGTTCCGTTTGGATTTTGAGTTTGTTTTATCCTTGGACTTCTATTCTATCATCCTCATTACATTTTGGGTCTAGCTCCTTCGTTTCACAACACAACACATTAATTATGACCTGCCCTCTTCCTCAACTTCCTAACCTAATATGCTAAAGCTGAGTTCTACCTGTATTACCTCTAGATTGAGGGAAAATGTAAGAAAATCACTGCTGAACGATGTCACAAACAATACTACCCAACGTGAAGTAGCTTTGAGGTTATGCAAGGTAATTCCATAAATCCATTTTAATTCTCCTGCAGCGCCATGACCTACAACACAGCTTTACAACATGTTTACTTAAGAATCACCTAGCTGCAATTTCAACATTTTTCCACACTTCGTACCGTCTATGAGGTAATAAATCTAAATACTACACGCTAATGTCATTTGCAATGGAGTCTGCTATTGTCGTTGGCAGTGTGAGTGTAAGTGAGACTGACAAACGGGTGATATTAAGACATAATAGATTCACTCTGTCCAAATATCTGCAAATTGCTCAATGGAAAATTAAGTTAAGGTTTTGGCAGTGTGTTCAAGTGAAAGATGAGCAGAGCCATTGGGCTATGGTCTGTGGTTCTGTAGGTCTGTGGTTCTGTGGATCTATGGTTCTGTGGTTGTGTGTGTCTGTGGTTCTGTGGTTCTGCAGGTCTGTGGTTCTGCAGGTTTGTGGTTCTGTGGTTGTGAGTCTGTGGTTCTGTGGTTGTGGGTCTGTGGTTCTGTGGGTCTGTGAAGGGGCCAGGCCTCTCCCTGAAGCCATTGTCCACAGTCTGTGAGTGACAGCAGACACACGGGATCAGCTGGGATCCTGACCTTTGCTCTTTGTGTCTGCATGTCTTTTGTCTGTAGGATTATGTAAAGAGAGAAGAAAGAAGGAAAAACAACACATGCATTTAAAATGGTAATAAGAAAGAGGCAGAACATATTTGAAAAAAACAAAACAAAAACATAATTTAAGGTATCTAATCATGGATCATGGACAACGGGAGACATTGTCATCTCATGGTAAGTTTATTGTATAGTAGTTAGTTATTAATCACTAAAATCATAACCAGACCATCTATCTCTGTGGAGCACAGGGACTGGCTTCCATTTTGTGTGAAACCTGAACCTTCTTAGTAAACCGTCCAATTCAATGCGAGGCAGCGTTGTAAATTTCTACATTGTAGGATCAATAAAGTTTATGTACTTATTTTTAGCAAAGTAAAGTTTATTTTAGTTTTTCAGGAAGGATGCAAGTTTTAGAGTTTTTTAACATACTGTAACAATGTGATTGTTTTTCATTGACTTCTTTCACACACACATCTTAGACCCAAGGATACATATTAAATTTTCTTGAAAGTGGGGTACCTACTTTTTGTAGGGGGTACACATCATGTTGTATTCATATTTTTGGCTAGAATTAATTTTTTCTTTTGCAGAATTGTAAGAAAGAGCTTTGTTGTGAGTCACTATTTGATGCTTTTCTGTGTGAAAAGCTGATCTAGAGATGTGACAAAAGCCAAAAGATAGACTAGTGATAGTTTGATAGCATAGCAGACATGCATTTAATAATTTGTCCGGTTTGAATGATAGGTGCCGCAGCTTTAAAGTAGACAATGGGTTTTCTTTCAGGCAGCTGGGGCACTCTGGACTATAGCCTTTTGTACATGCTTTTGGTTCACAGCATTTTTCTACTCTATACAATTCAATTCCTTTTAGACGTGGAATTGTGATTGGCAGGTAACATGCTTGGATCAGCTGGGTTCTGACCCCACAGTCTGTACATTGCTGCCTCACCCTCTCTCTCTCTCTCTCTTCCCCACCACCCACCTCCACTATGCTTTAGGAGTTTTTCTTGACTTTAGAAACTTGAGGAGACCCACGGTGGGATTGCTCCGGGCTGCGACCTGCTTTTAAGGGGAGGTCATTCCCAAAACAATGAGTATTCAGGTGAAGTGCTCAGAGGCCCACAGACGCACAGGCTCCCGGCCCAGATAACTATACCATCACTAGCATTAGTGGGGAAAGGTGTGTGCCAATATCAGCCAGCGACGGAGGAGTAAACAAGGGAAGGTACAAGAAATGCACATTCCACAAACTGTTGAAAATATGCCACGCTGAAATTCTAATCCGCTTTAAGGACAGCTAATCTTGGGCAAACTCAGGATTTATAAACAGCAGAATGAGGAACGCACCCCCAAAGCAGTCAATGCATTTATGTGCAGCTGAGTATTACGTCCCTTCAATGATTGATAACTTTATTGCATTGTTTTATTTTGATTTGGAGGAATTTGTCTCCTTTTCTTTATGAATAAAACAAACAAACAAAAAAAGGCCCCTGCTAATCTGGCATAGCAATAATGTCCTGTTGATGTCACTGTAATTGCAGAGGAAGGAACAGCTGCATATCCTTTATATGGCATATTTCTTCTCTAGTTTCATCACTGTGAAAATCGGAACCCTCAGTGTATTACAGATGTATACATACAAGTACATTTCTCACACTACTCTGTGTTATAGATTTGTACTATTCTTAGTACTCACTTATCTTGTGTTGTCTGTCTGAATAAAGGATCTCTTTATCTTAACATAGCCCCAGAATAACAAAAACAAAATATCATTACTTGACTAGAAGTGATGCCCTTATCAATTTTATTATACATTTATATTCATATAGTGTGATTCTATGTGACTGGATGAATTAATACAATT
The DNA here is from genome assembly GCA_964034765.1 of Knipowitschia caucasica. NCBI lineage: Eukaryota > Metazoa > Chordata > Actinopteri > Gobiiformes > Gobiidae > Knipowitschia > Knipowitschia caucasica. Next base: position 8,711,311 of record OZ035843.1, read on the forward strand.
CTATTCTATCGTAATATAATTGTATGTGAAAAATGAATAGGTACAAATTGGCAATAAACTAATGGGCCACAACCATTGACTGTATATATTAACGGACGTAGTCACGCCTATCTCCGCCGTTCTAACTAATGGGCCAAAAATAGTGCTCTACTGGAGCTATCCAAAAGGGCCGCGAGTGGTCCAGCCCACAAGACAATTGTGAAAAAACGCATCTGCGCATGCGCCAGCCGGCGCAAGCTCCATTCATTTGAACGAGAGACTTCAAAAATTCACAGCAAGTAAACCGGAGTGGTCCAAAAAAATTCACCCCCCTCGGCATTGACACACATGTGGAACGGAGCTTTGGGCCAAGAGCCAGCTTTTGGACCATCCTGTAAAGACGTTTTCGAAAGGTCTGCCAATGCTATACGTTAGCATTGGCTAATTCTTCTTCTGGGTCCACCCCCATCGGCCCGGGGTGGTATTGCAAGCATGTCAGCGCACGTCATTTTGGCCACTTTTGAGCCGGGACCCGCCCCCACTGACCACAACACATGTCTTTCCAAAACCTTTCTATGAGGTTCCTGTGATCAAGTGGTCCACCTCTCATATAACATCATATCCCAATACTTCAACGTTACAACAGTGTTGAAAAGTCAACGTTAAGAAAGTCAGTTTAATAGGGGATTTTGTCCATGCTTGATGCAAAAATTTTAAAGAATCAGGAGGATGAATGCGGGGTGACAGTGGCTCAGTTGGTAGAGCCTTTGGGCCTGAAGGTCGTAGGTTCAAATCCACCACGAGACCTACTTCACAACCCCCACTGATGACTGCTGTCGTTGTGTCCTTGGGCAAGACACTTAACCCCCCTTTGCCTTAAGCCCCCACTGAAAGATCTCAGCTCCTGTGGACTCACCACCTGCAGGAGGATCAGTGAGGGGCTGGTGCTGTGTGAACTGGGTGCAGCTCTGATTGCCACCCCCCCAACCCAGAAATGGATTAAGGAGAAGAAAATGGATGGATGGATGGAGAAGGTTGAATGCAAGACACCATAGGACACCATAACCTACACTCACTATGAATCACTATGAAGACATGTTGCAGACCGTCTATGACACATGTGTCAAAGTCAAGGCCCGCGGGCCAAATCCGGTACGCGAATGAATTTTCCCATTGACGCACTATTACGTCAATTGCGTTTTCCGCAATTTTCACGTTCCCAGGTGTCTATTATATCTAATATGTATGGGGATAAGCTTGAGAGCATATTGAATCGAGCCAGCAGGTGGCAGCAGCGCTCTCTGAATGGTTTGAAAACAGCTAGATGCACTTGTTGTGCCTCTTTTTTCTCAGCTTTTTGGTGATTTCAGTAAAATTTCCCTCTACTCAACTGGGGATTACAAGCTAGAAACAAAATTATTTTTGCTGATGAAAGTAGACAGTCTATTCTTTCAGAATCTGGTTTCGGATTTCAGATAGTCATAGCAGTAGCGGCGCCAGGTTTGCAATTTTGGGTAGGCCTGCAGATTAGTGAGTAGGCCAAATTCGCTTGCAAACTACAAAGGCTAGCTGGAATTGGGGTTTCAAAGAATATGGTTCAAACGCACACACGCACGCACACGCACTCACGCGCGCACATACACACAAGCTCATTTATGAAACTTGCGTAGAAAAAGTACATTTTGGGTGTATATTCCATTTACGCAAAATCCAACGTCGGATTTATGAACATGTGAGATCCGCCCAGTTCTGAGTCCGCCCATAAATCGGCTGAATACGAACGTATTTAGTCACGCCTAGAATTATGCAGCAATCGCGTGTTTCACGCCACGTCTTTGTGACAGGTCAGCAGGAAGCCTAAAAGACTGTTTGGAAGCCTCAAAAGGCACGTTTGTTTGTTCATGTTTATGTAATAATAAATATGCGCTATATATTCAGCTGCGTTTTGAACAAATTTGCCAAAATGTTTTGATGCATTAGAAAAATCCTTCTTGAATTGTAGAAGTGAATAAATATAGATTGATTGAATGAATGCATTAATTCATATATATTATGCAGCGGTGGCTCTCATGAATGAAGCGTCTGCAGCGTCTTGGACGCAGCCTGGCTCGGGGTAGAAGTGCGCATTGAAGCGCTGTACACTTCAGAGAGCGTTTGCGGTCCAGATTTCACAAAGAAACTCTGGAGCCAAAACTTCTGCACATGTGGCGCGACCTCTCACGGCACTCGCTGCGCACTCTGGACAGGGCAGTGAGACATTTGTGAGTGAGCAATACCATCGATGCGTTATTGGGGTGTGTGTCTGTGTGAGGGTTACACAAATCTAATGAAATAACACATTGCTTTACCAGATGTGAATGAGGAATACAAATAGCCGTGCGTAATTACGCAGCGCAGAGCCTGCCACAGCAATAGATGGGTCACACATCCCTGTTGCGTAAAGTGTATTTATAGAGCCTTTGACTGTCCAGGATCACAAAGCGCTTCACATTTTAAAAACATACAGATCAAAATAATACACACACAAGTCAGATTTAATAGAGGGTCCTCATCATGAGCTGTGATTTATTCGAAGTTTGCGTGTTTCCATTAGACTTTTTCTGATGCGCAAATTCAAATTTTGAAACATGATCCTCAATGAAAACACAGCATATAATTTTGCCAGAGGGAATATGGTTATTGTTGTCCATATCTTGAATTTCATGCGTGTTTTGCCGAAGGTTGAGATCAGCGTATAGATTTACACCACCTCCAAACCTGGCGTATATTTTTTGCGTATTGTACGCTCACGTCCAGATAGATAAATGCGGAAAAATTTAATATTTTGCGTACGCCTTATTTACCCTGATTTGGCCGTACGCAGGTTTCATACATGAGGCCCACAGTGAGTCTCACACAGGCCTAGAGTTTACCTCATCAGTGCGAGGCCAGCCTGGCCTGACCCTCCTCCTCTGGGACCTACGGGCCCGGGCCTCTGGCTACTCTACCTCACAAAGTTCACGCTGAACTGTCTTAAAATTAAAATGAAAAAGGCTGCTCTGTTGTGAATGCTTTGAGAGCGTTGTCAATCTTTAAGACGAGGAATAGCTGGTTGTTCTCGCTTCACGCTGTGTGATATGATATTGGACAAAATTGTTCAGCCAATAAACAGGACTATATTTGAAGCAAAGGAACGTGATGACGCTCAGGGGGTTATATTTTCTTAAAAAATTAGAACGCAATATTTAAGCATTAGCAATAATTTGTGTTTAAAAATAACAATATTTAAATTATGACTTTTAATAAAAAAGGCTAATGACTTGAGAGGCGAAGAACAAATTTGAGTAGGCCAAGAAAAAAACTGGTAGGCACCGGCCTACCCAGGCCTACCCCTGGCGCCGCGGCTGAGTCATAGTACACAATATTCTGTGGGTCTTGAAAAATATCTAAAAATTATCAGAAACTGCTGGCAATATGGGAGTACCTGTTCTGAAATAGGCTGGCAGGCAATGAGTTAATAAACATTGAACCAGTCCGGCCCTCGGCTCGCAGCAAATTTGTTTTTTTGGCCCTCTGATGTATTTGACTTTGACATGCCTGGTCTATGAAAAGTTACATGTGTCAATTCCTGCAAGTAACCAGCAAGACAATTTCTCTCTTCTTGGTTAATTTTTTTTTTCTCTCTTTTGGCTTTGGAAGCTTTTCACAATATGACACATCTACACAAAAATGAATTATTGTTTCAACTGACTCCCACTGATGACTGCTGTCGTTGTGTCCTTGGGCAAGACACTTAACCCCACTTTGCCCAAAGCCCCCACTGAAAGATCAAGGCTATGCTCACACTCAGAGAGCAGCCGTCCTCCTGTGGACTCACCACCTGCAGAGGGTCAGTGAGGGGCTGGTGCTATGAGATTTGGGTGGCATCTCTGACTGCCACCCCCCTGACCCAGAAATGGATTAAAGGGTAGAAAATGGATGGATGGATGGATGTTTCAACTGAATATGTATATGTTATTTTTTACAATACAATACGATACAACCTTTTCTTGTAAATCACAACAGTAGTCATCTCAAAGGACTTAACAAAACCATTGAAATCACCAACACAGATCAGAGAATCAACAGTCAAGACACAAAAAAGTGCACTGTTGGTACACCTCCAAACAGGAATAATAAAAAAGCACTCACTAAAACACCAGTTGTTTGTTCATGTTTACAGAGCCGTGTTGTGGTCGATAGTGTTTGATTAGCCCGAGTGTTGCAGACGGCCTGTTGATCAGTGACCAGACTAATGGTGGACTCAGTTCTGAATGGCTCCAGTTTTATCTCATTGCTCTAAGTGCTCCAAACCTGTCCTGACCGCTAACGTTTACTGAACAGATCACAAACAAGGACACAGGGTTAATGAAGTTAGCCATGTCTCTTCAATATTGATCACTTATACTTCAAATGTCAGGAATTTGATTAATTATCTGGGTGTCAAGAATGTGATTGGGTTAATCAGCTCTTCATTAAATCACATACAGGTTTTTTAACAACAGTAGTAATAGTCTCTGAAATTCGAGACAAATTTACCTGTGTGTACAAATCAATCAAGACCCCTGAATCTGGAAGTAATACTGTAGTACATGAAGTAATAGTAGTTGTTGTAGTGATGTGACAATTGATCCTGCTGTATCGGCTCCATTGCATTTGATCGAATATTTATGTATTGTGTAGTGTGTGTGTATAGTAGTAAAAGCAATCAGCAAAAAAATTACTAATATTACTTTAAACAACTGTCAGCTTTATAAAAATCGACTTATGCATACATTTTATATATGGCCAAATTGTGTGATCAATAAAAAGGTATGTGCTGTTTTGTTTTGTTGTTGTTTAAAAAAAAAAAAAAATCTATATATGAATATAGATATTGAGATATTAAAACAATACTACTAGGAGATCTTTTTTACCAGTATTAGTGATAATAAATAACCACAAAATTGAATTTACTTGACCGGAAGAAATCAACCAGAAGTATTTTCTACTTTCTTTACATTCCTCTTTTTCATTTCTCTTTCTTTCTTCTCGTCAGTAAAGACGTGGTCAACCTACTAGTTATTATTTAAATATTGCGTTATCATTTAGAATAGACAATCGTTACATACGTAATGACTTCTGGAACTTTTGGAGGGCTTTACAGATGGCAGTATCGGTTCCATGTCCTGCAGTACTGTGGAGCTGGTCACATATGAATGCAGTAAAACCTGGAAGATTGTCTTCAAAGTGAATGACCTGTGCTCTCTTCTCCAGGGTCTGACCCGAGATGGGACACAGCTTGCTCCTGCAACTTTCTCAGCTGCAATACACAACACTGGACTTTTGTCAGTAAACTGTATTTGAAAGACACATCTAGACCTAAAGAACACTGAAGTACTGTGTATGTATGTATAGTATGTACAAAAAAATATTTGAAATGTGAGCCACCCACTACAATGTTCAATTGTGCAAAGATATTCCAGTGTGTGGTTCTTTCTTTTTCGCTCAGTCCTACTCTGGGTACACCAAACAATACATTTCAATAAACTATTTTCAGCACAACAATTCAGAGCAAACGGCCTCCCTTTTGAACATAATGGTTTTAATATCAGTATTTAGCGTCAGTATTTATCTGACAGAAAAATGCATACGAGAGGACCACCCTCACTCAGCCATTCAGCTCAAAGAGTCAAATGGCGACTTAGGGAAATATAACCAAGACAGAAATTTGTGGTCTACTTTGTTCACAACATTTTACTTTTTCAAGACTCCATTCCATTACATTCCATTTTCTTCCGCTTCATCCGTTGCCGAGTCGCGGGGGCAGCAGTCTAAGCAGAGACGCCCAGACTTCCCTATCCACACTGTTATGGTCAGTTCCCGGCACCGGACCATTCTAATCATTTGGACTTCCTCCAGCTCGTCCGGGGGGACCCCAAGACGTTCCCAGGCCAGCTGAGAGACATAGTCTCTCCAGCGTATCCTGGGTCTTCCCCGGGGCCTTTTCCAGAAGTGGGATGAAAAACAAAAAATAGTGTTAAGTATATAGAGAAGAATAAAATACAACATAGCACAATAAAATATTCCACTACATTTCTTGACCATTTTAACTTAACTAGGTCTCGAAAGCACTCAAGGGATAATGGTATTCTTGAATTTCTGTGCCCAGCAGACTCCATACATTTTTTCCCTTATTTCACATTTTGGTGACTAAATTGCCTGTATTTTAACACAGACTTCTTCTAATCCATCTTTCCCATCGTCTATGCCCCAATTTCTGAAAGCAGGTTGTCATTCTTCCGCCTTTTGTATCCACACGGTCTATTCAGTCCACCGCCCCCTCCCCCACTCCCCCCTCGTCCTCCCCTCCTCACTGCCTTTCACTCTAGGGCCTCATTATGGTTCAGGCTTTGGATAAATGCATGTATTTCCCCCCCCTACGCAAGAAGTAGTTTTTTTGACACTGGCTTGAATCTCCACTCAAGTAGGTTTTATACCGAGAGTTCGAAGTGGCATCGGCTGCGCAGGTTTTCCGGCGGAGCGGTAATTGTGGCCCCATTTATGCGAATACTGTAATGCAAGGCTTCGCAATTAGGGGTCCGCGGGCTGAATAGGGTGCTTAATAAGGGGACAAAAGCTGCAGCTCATGGGCCCTATTAGTCCTTCAGGAAGTGGGGCTATTGTTAGGAGTGTCCGGCTATGTCCTCATCGCTGACCAATCAGAGTGCAGGAAAGGCGGGGCTCGGAGGACTGCTTGTAAAACGGCAGCGTACAAAAGTGGTAATACCGTTTAAGCTTTTAGAAACAAAAGAGGAATGGGATTATGTGTGAAGGAGAGTGACTTCCTGCGTGGGACAAAATAATGTTTAACTTCCACCTTAATGCCCGGTTTAGAGCAAGAGCAAAAAGGTGCACATGCTGTTTAGTGGATTAATGAGGCCACATCACAATGAGCAATTCTGACAATACAGACAAAACTTTACTATTGAAACACTTTGGTTAACTTTCTATTCAACAAGTATAGCACGAAACTAAAAAGAGACTATACAGGGAAATGGGTCTTTTATAGAACTTTTTATGCATTACGTTAAATGCATAAAGAAAAATTCTTGTCTGAACCAACATTTATGGACATTGTTCATCTGCCCCTTATGGACCTATGGCTCTATCTGTTTTTATCATTGTATTTCTTGTGTTTGAACTGTTTGATTCTCTGATCTGTGTTGGAGAATTCAAGGGTTTTGTAAAGTCCTCTGAGATAACTACTTATCTCACCCTACTACTTATATCTTACTTACCCTGTTGTAATTTAGGGTTACACAAAAACACATTGAATTGACTTGAATTGTACATTTTTGCTGAAATAAGCATTATAGTGTTATGTTTTACTAACAATTCGGATGAAAGGGAAAAATATAGACTGTTATAAGTCCATGCAGAGATTAATTGATTTTCCATTTGATGTTTTGGTTGAAGTTCAAAGCAACAAAGGAGGTGCACTGCTATATTTTGCCTGGGTATGTCTACCTAAAACATGTGACCGCTGCAAAAACTCTGGCTGTGCCGTTTATGCAGTGTAACCACAATATCCTCTGCTGTGACACAATCTCAGACCTCTGCAATAAATAAAGTATTGATTGTGTGGCGCTGTAGACAAACAATACGACTGTTACTAACCCTAACCCTAACCCTAACCCTGACCCTCCAGCAGTGGTAAGGTAAACTCAAAACACCCCAAAAAAACTCAAAACCAAACCCAGATTTACTTTTCTGATATTCATCACTCCTAAATAAATAAAAGATTTCTTCAAAATAAAAATCTTCAACATTATGGGCCATGGGTTTCTGAGTGGGTTTGTCACTCCTGTCTTTTCATGAGCCTCCTTAGTGGATGTAGACACTTCTCCTATTGTGCCTGTATGCTCCTCTACTTTTTGACTCAGAAACTGCAGACACAGTGTTTTGTAGCCCTCATGAGAACCGATTGACCATGCATGCACAACCTTATTCTGCCAATTCATCTTTCACCTCAGTCCACCCGGAGCCAAGGGAGTCTCCGAACTGAGTTTAAGCATTCAATTAAAACAATGTACAATGTTGTAGAAGAGTGATTATAGTAAATAGGCAGTGGATAGAGGTTCTACAAGATAAGTTTATTCAGTGTGGTGTGTCCAAGAATAGGAAAGAATATCCACAGTATTTAACTTATCCATAGGGCTACAGAGGAAATCTGTCAAAACAAACATGTTGGTGCCATATGAATAAACTCGAACTGTGAGGAGCACAGGGAGTGGCCTCCTGTTGGTGCCCAGAGTCAGGACTAAACATGGGGTGTTTCATATTTATGCAACAAAAATCTGGAGCAGTCCTCCTGATAATGTGAGACAGGCTAATCCAGGTTAAAAACAGTTATGTTCAGCTGCGCATACAACTGAAGGACTGTATTTGTAATTGTTTTATGTATGTGACTATTTATCATTTGAATGCCTTGTTATTGTTTCTATCTTGTTTTGTTAAAAACTTTGAGTTTTGTATGAATTGTGCTACATAAATAATAGTTTATTTGCCTTGCACCTGACCTCTGGTGCATTTTCTTAAGGTTAAAGACTTAAGATACTTTTTCTTGAAACAGTGAGAAGTAATAAATGGAAATGGAAATTGTCCATGCACGTCATTGTTCAGTCCCTGTTGCTCAGGTGCCCCATCATCAGCGTCGTCAGCAGAAACATGGTCATCAAAGCCCTGCTGACTCCACTCAGGAGCGGACAGCAAAAAAAGAAATCTTTGAGCAGAGCAAAAAAGGAATCCAAGGAATTTACAAGCGTTACATTCTGCAGACCCTTGTTTTTGACTTGTGTTGAAACCCGGACAAATGTTCAAGGGAAGAACAGTGCTTGCAAAAGGCCAGAGTTACAGTATGAGCTTCACTCTTGTTACACGGCAGAGCGTTTACATTTCTGCTAGATTTGTATTACCACGGAACATCAAAAGTTCAGCCAGTGTCGCTCAGTGAGTAAGGAAGAAGTGACCCATGGTTCAATTCAATTGAATTTAGTATTTAGCATTGCCCCAAATCACAACAGCAGTCGCCCTGGGGGACTTTACACAGTTGTCGATTCCTCAAAAAACATACCAGAGAATCAAACAGTTTGAACACAGAAACACATAAGAGCAAGTTACAGACAGTAGGAATGGGGAGAACACAACACAAGATAAAATTAATTATATTCCAAAATAAAATAAAATCTCTAACTCTATTATAATAAGAAATTTAGAAAGCGGGATGACCACTGTTCATACATTTTTATACATACAACAGTAAATGTTCTTACATGTCCCAGACCACCACTGTCCTTAGACCCTCCTGCATCAGCAAACAACAACTCACAAACCCAGTGGTGATGAGTAGAAATGAGAAACCTTGGGAAACAAATATAAGAGAATACATATAACTTCAACATGCATGATTACGTCATTGTCAATAAACATCTAAAATATGTTCAAAATCTGACGCATGAAAGCCCATGCGTCAGACCTGTGACCTGTAAAGTTATAAAGTGTATCTTTATAACTTTTCAATATTCTTTTCAATACGGATTTAGTAAACTGGTTGTATATGTGTTATTATAACAAAAACACTTTTCAAAATGCTTATCTTAGTCCAACTACTACCGACATAATAATAATAATAATAATAATACAATACAATACAATACAATTTATTCTTGTATAGCCCTAGGTCACAACAGAAGTCATCTCAGAGGACTTAACAAAACCATTGAAATCACCAACACAGGTCAGAGAATCAACAGTTAAAACACATGAAAAATATAAAACACACACAGAAGAAAATGTCTATACATGTGGTAGAATGCTAAAGTGTCCTGATCATCACCAATCCTTTCTGTTGGACACTAACTGTCCAACAAGACCCTCCATGCATCGACAAGGATGAAAAATGACAACACTGCATGTCAGAACACTGCACAGCTAATTCAATGGTTCTCATAAATGCTACTGCAGATTATAATTACTGGATTATGTTAATATTTGAGACTAAAAATGCCTCCTCCCTTGACAGTAACTGTTTTGATCCTTTACAGCTGTACTTTTGTTTACCATTAGCCAGATAATATTTCTATTATTGGTGATAATCCCCTATCACTCAAGATACAACAACCAGTTTGGGTATTCTGTTTTGACATTCTCTCCCAATTATAGTGACAATTGCTTGGGTAATTTTATGAATAGCATCTCCAGCTAGCGCCTGTTAGTCAAATACACATTTTGCAGCTTCTTTTTATAACAGCGGTGGAGAAGTTTGACAAGCTGTTTACGCTAAGCCGGTGCAAATCAAATTCAGAGTTTGCCTCCCTTTCCCCCGGTTAATCTCATTTTGTTTACCACCGGAGCTAAGTGCATTTGCATCTGGAAGCCCTGTCTGTGTTTACTCTATCTTAGCTTCTACTGTACTGGATTGGAGCCAAACGCAGACTAATGTTACGAAATGAGGGGGAACCAGCTGTTTATTCATGAACAAGATGCTGCTAATCTGACACAGAGGCAGCGCTGCAAAGAGACTGAATGCAGAAAGCAAGGTGGGTCTGTGTTGGGAAAATCAGGACAGAAGGAAGGAAATGTATTTAAACAACACATTCTATATGTTTGATAATGCAACAAAACAGTGCAATAAACACATCATAGAAACTAAGACATTTACACCTGGGGTACCGAACTTTCTCTTTCATCTTTCACACATAATACATGAAGTTTGTACCAATAGAAAGGAAAACATCATATTTTGGGCGGCACGCAGAAAGGTGGAGTTTACATGCCTGCGTAGGTTTCCTCCGGGTTCTCCGGTTTCCCCTACTTACTATTACCATGTTGAGAGCGATGAACTAGGCACATGAATTTGATTTTATTGTTCCTTTTTTGTGGTTTGGAAGTTAGGTACCCCAGCTTTGACAAATGGAGACACAAAAGTCTGGAGAAAAGAAATGATCAGAATCAGAATAATCCACTGTAAAAAATACAACTCAAAATTGTTCACCTTACTAAGATTTTTGCATTCACTGACAATAAAATTGTCAGTTGGAACTGCAACTGTCTGCTGTGAGCCACTTGAACTCACTTTCAGAAGTTTCTGATGAAAAGTTCATCTTATTTGATATATTAAGTTTATTTGACTTTGAAGTTGTAGTGAACTTCTGAAAGTTCAAGTGGCTCACAACAGACAGTTCCAGTTCCAACTGGAAATTTTATTGTCACTGAATGCAAAAATCTGAGTAAGGTGAAAAATTTTACAGTTCACCGAGCTATAGTGAGGTCAACTTATCTGCGTTTGCTCATTTAAATATGTGTTATGGCAACCAGCTGCATTCAACATTTTGAACAAACTAATTTGACCAAAAAAATCACTGTATTTATTTTTACCAACCGTAATCGACAGGGCCAAGCCAAAGTAGCCCTGTATATTCTCTGGGTCAGTTTCCCCTCTGGTTCACAGTGTGTGCGGCACGGTGGCTGAGTGGATAGCACTCTCGCTTCTTGACACGAAGGTCCTGGGTTCAAATCCCGGTCGGAACAGGGCCTTTCTGTGTGGAATTTGCATGTTCTCTGTGTCTGCATAGGTTTCCTCTGGGTGCTCCGGTTTCCCCTACCCAAGTGACCTTGGTCCATGAAATGTGCTATATAAATAAACATCATGATCTTTTAATGTGGGGGCTAATTTAAACTCAAAATAGTAAGTTATTGTAGGGGACAGTAATCTGAACTTAAAAAAGTACGTTTTTACAGACTTGAAATTTCCAGTAACTTGAATTTAAACACTTAGTTGGCAGAACTTGGAAAACTTAACTGACACAACTTAATAAGTGTAGTTCTTCAAAACTTGAAGAATTAAGTTAATGCCTTCAACTCAAAAATCCTTCGCAGCTGGTTGCTTTGACATTTTGAGTTGAACTAACTTTTTCTTTTTTACAGTGAGTTTACATGCCTGCGTAGGTTTCCTCCGGGTTCTCCGGTTTCCCCTACTTACTATTACCATGTTGAGAGCGATGAACTAGGCACATGAATTTGATTTTATTGTTCCTTTTTTGTGGTTTGGAAGTTAGGTACCCCAGCTTTGACAAATGGAGACACAAAAGTCTGGAGAAAAGAAATGATCAGAATCAGAATAATCTTATCACCATGTGAGTAACAGGAAGTCACAAACTAGGAAATTGTTTTGGTTCTCGGTGCAAACAAGTTAAAAACAAGGCATGCATAAATTAATATCTACATAAATGTCTTCAGTTTACTATATACAAGTGCACTAGTTACACAATAGACTGTTAAGAGTGCAGTAGAGTGCGGTAAAGTGACAGTAGCATAAAGTGATGGTCATAAGGGCCGAGGTCAGTGATAGTTTATGAAATGTTCATGAGTCCAACAGCAGAGGGGAAGAAACTTTTCTTATTGCGGGAGATTCTGGCCCCGATGGACCGTAGTCTCCTACGGGGATCATTGAAGTATCTGACTATCCATCGATGTGCATTGTCCCTCTTCACATTAGTTACTACAAAAAAATCTATTTAAAGGTCCCATTTTACGCTTTTTGACTTTTCTCTGGTTCAATAATAATAATGAATAATAATGCATCGGTTTTATAAAGTGCTTTTTTTGACAGTCAAAGACGCTTTACATGTCGTTATTCTTTCACTCCATACACGGTGGTGATAAACTACTACTGTAGCCACAGCTGCCCTTGGGAACACTGACAGAAGCGAGGCAACCAGTCTGTTGCCTGGTCGGCCCCTCCGACCACTACCAACCATTCACACACACACACACACCAGACTCATTCTAGGCAATGGAGGTGAAGTGTCTTGCCTAAGGACACACCGACAGTTTGGCACTTTGCAGCCGCAGCCGCCTCACTGTGGCACCTGGTGTTCCCAGAGGTTAAGTGTCTTGCCAAGGACACAACGACAGCAGACAGTGGGAGTCGGTGGAGAAAGTCTTGAGGCTCAAAGGCCAATGCTCTACCAACTGAGCCACTGTCGGCGACAGTAGCTTGATTTCCTCAAGCTTTAGTTACAGAGCAATCTTTCTCTTTCATTCTCAAGAGGCACCGAAACAAGCTGTTTCAAATTGTGACTTGGCACAATCCGTGACGTCAAAAAGCCTGCCTCCAAGAGGTGATTGACAGCGGGGAGACACTGAACCAGCAAATCAGCGCCGTCTATGGTCAGCGGCAGCCTCTCTCCGAATCCAGCGTGTGGTCCATAGAATGTAAATAAGCTGTGCTTTTTTGTGTTAGCTTCATGTCAACTTGGAGACATGAAATCCGCGACGAAACTCGCAGATGTTTATTTGTGAGTGACGATGACACCACCAAAGACTGCTCCAGAACTACAGATAACTTGGAACGGGACCTACTCAAAAGCTGATCTGGAAACCTGGAGTTATTCCGACATAAAAGACGCTAACAGAAGCCTCTGTGAGTACAATGCAACTAATGTCAGTGTGAACTAAATATGTCAGTGTGAACTAAATAATTAGAGTCTGATTCTGGATCAAGAACATAGGGCTCTAAGTGACGGGTTGCCATTATTGGAAAACGTTTATGCTCAGATCTGAAATGACTAACAGCAAGATCTGTACAGTTAGCTCTTGTTTACCTCTTAGCGTGTTGCTACGTCACCGTGCGGGCGGGTGGAGGCGGGCTCACAGACAGAGGAGCACTGATCAGCTCGTTTCAGCTCTATGTACGAAATCGCTATAATTTGACACGTTTTGAGTGTTGTATGGTGCACAAATTATTATCACACATGTGCATAGGATGAACTTTGAAAAATGAAGAAAAGCGAAATATGGCATCTTTACACAAAGTTGAATGACGATAATAACATCTTCATCTGTGTCTCGAATCGTCTTAGGTTGCATTCACACTTGTTGATCTGTTTCACTTTAACTTTCTGGTTCAATTGTAGCATATTTTGTGAATGTAAAACTCCTGTAGGAGCCTACACTCAGTTTTGACTTTTTAGTTTATACAGTAACTAGAATGTTTCTACTTTTTGGGGTAATTTTCCCAGGATTCTGGCACCAGTCACTCAAGGCCCAGGATCGTCATGGGACAGTTTGGAGTGGAGCCATATAATTTTTTGACCTTGATTCTCCCTGATTCTTGTTTACAATTTCTGACAAATATCAATGCTATTTTATCCTGTTTTATCTTGCATTTTTGCCCAGTGAAATTTTTATTTCACCTACCTTTCATGGATTTATTATTTACCGCAGGAGTCAACTAAAGGTTTCACAGTTTTAAACCTACAACCACTGATCGAGTGAACATGAAATATTTACAACTTTTAATAAAGATCTCGGAAGCAGTTTCAACAAGTTAAAGTTAACCAAACCAGCAAATATGACTACACCCTTAAGTATCAACCTCAGCTTCTGTAAAACTTTACTTTAGATTGAACAGAACAAAAACGACGTCATAACAATAGACAAACATTTGCATTGCATTGTTAAAAAGTGTTTTGTGTTGATCATTACAGTATACAGTATGTACCAAAATGGAAAGGTTCCAATACGAACAATGCAAGTTTGAATAACGAGCCAAACCCTGTATATTCCAATGTCTTCAGTGTTTGGACGGAAGACATATGTGGCATTCTCTGTTAGCTCCCACCTTTGTCCAAACTGAAACAAAGTCTCCGGTTTGAGTCTCCACTGCTTTAGAACTCCTTTACCTTTACAACCCAACACCACACTGTAATGGTTTGGTTGAGCTCATCCCAGTGCAGGGAGTAATTTGATTCTACAAGTGAGGGAGGAAATGCATGCAGGTCAGAGATCCTCAAATTTCAGAGGGCCTTTCCTGTGCTTTCTCTGGATTTGTCAATGGGGATGGTATCTCATCTCACCTGTTGTTATTTTGCTTTTTTATGTCCGTAGGTCCTTGAGGTGGACCGGGTTCCCATGGCCTATAGCCCGAACGGCGTGCATCATTAACCCATGGACACCGGCATCTGTGAGTGGGTGGAGCACGGATAGCAGGACATGGAATCAAAGGTAGATTTGATTAGAAATAGGAGTTAATGAATGATGTGGAGAAATACCAGGACACTTGACCAAAACACAAACAATACAGACTTGAACAGAAACACAATCTACAT
The DNA here is from genome assembly GCA_964034765.1 of Knipowitschia caucasica. Lineage (NCBI taxonomy): Eukaryota > Metazoa > Chordata > Actinopteri > Gobiiformes > Gobiidae > Knipowitschia > Knipowitschia caucasica. The sequence continues at coordinate 8,726,460 of OZ035843.1, forward strand.
TCTTAGCATTTCTTTAAAGTGTTTAAAAAAAAAAGTTTGATTCACTTATGTTACTATTTGTGGATGTAAAACCACCAAACAGTTAACATCTTTTGAAACTAGATGCCCTGAAAACCAAAGAATTCTTTTTAACAATTAAACATTTTAGCAAATATTTTAACAGTCAAGAATAAGAGCCACTGTCATATTCAACTCATACAAATGGTATATAGAAATAGCTCCGGTGCTGGCAGAAGTTACTGCTGGTGAGTTCGATCAAGTTTCTGGTGTTATACGTGTTGGTTTTGGACCCACCTTGTGACAGTTTTACACAACGTACAGTCCTGTCGTGTTTGGGAGGGATAGAGGAAACCTACAGCAGCGGACACCCAGGACCGCAGGTAAATAAATCGATGTTTGCCATGAAAGGAGAAAACGTGAAGACCTATCTAACGTTGTATGATTTTAGTTTAAATATGCTGTTTCCACTGGTGGATAATTAAATCTGCTCGATAAGACAATATGTTTGTATTGCAATTGTAAGCAATTTGAATGAATCAAGATAGTGTCTTAATATGTATATATAACAAACGAGATAAACAAACAATTACTGGTAATCACTGTAATTGCTTTTCTTGTGGGTGGTCCAACACCTCGTTGTCTCCATGAAGCTGCTACTGCTGGTTGGAATGTTTCACAGAGTGGCATGAAAATTTCCTACCAACATTGAATCAGATATTGGTATTTTATTAATATTGTTACTCAGCTCTCCCCTTGCTTGTAACTCTGTGATTTTCAGTGGGCCTCTCAGTGGGCAAAGCCATAACATTACAATGGTAAAGGTTGGGGGTGACAGTAGCTCAGTTGGTAGAGCATTGGCCTTTAGGTCCTGAGGTCGTGGGTTTAATTCCCACCTTGACACCTTCACCACCGACTCTCACTGATGACTGCTGTCGTTGTGTCCTTGAGCAAGACACTTAACCCCACTTTGCCTGAAGCCCCCCGCTGAAAGATCCAGGCTATGCTCACACTTACAGAGCAGCCGTCCTCCTGTGGACCCACCACCTGTGGGGGGATCAGTGAGGGACTGGTGCTGTGTGACTTGGGTGGCAGCTGTGATTGCCACCCCCCCGACCCAGAAATGGATTAAGGGGTAGAAAATGGATGGATGGATGACATGGTATGAACTTTTTGTTGATTACTTTTACCTTTTTTTTTTTACATGCCTGTTTAGTTGTGTTTCAACTGCTTCTCCCTGTGCAGGATTTTGATTTCTATTTTGACACTTTGGGCTGAGAGCTGATTGGCTGAGTGAGTGTGGTCCTCATTTTTACTTTTCTGAAACAGAGGCTAAAAATACACGCTTCAGAACCAAACTGTTGAGCAAGGAACTAGATTAAAAGAGGGATTTTATAAACATCAAATCATTGTGATGCAATTGCAACAATTTGCTTTCAATCCACAGTTATGTCCTGATAAACCAGTAGAGGGGAAGACCTCATCCTTATTACCCAGAACAATAAATGTTTCTTCCCCCCAAATTTAAATCTCAATGTTGCCATGTAGTCCAAGCAGCATGGTCACCCCACTTACACTACACAAAACAATGGCAAGACCTCCACGTTTGCCTTAAGCCTAAAAACACGCACCTACCGCCTGCTGATAACAAACAATTGATTAGCAGCGGCATTAGCTCTGCAGACATGACCTATTGTCTTGCTAATGCAGCTAACGTGGTGTGGAAAGATTAGGCGGCAAATTTCACATCTTCGCTGAAGACTCAATTAACACTTGGCGCTCACATTGTAGCCCTGGTTTAATAGCGTAATAGTAGGGACATATCTACTCGCCGCTTTGAAGGCAGGAGAACTGCTGAGTGGAGGGAATAAACAAAAGAATGATGTTGCTTGGTTTGGATGTTGTAACTTTGTAATTAAGTGGAGCAGCTGAGGGGAAGATGAGCTGAACTGGTGTAATAATGTTCTGTCAGAGAGCCAAGATTCATTAGCCCATTCACTTCTCTAGTTTAGTAACAGTGTTGCCAGTGTCCTTATACATATGAGATCACCTCAACTGGAATGTTACACAATTTTTTATAAAAAATAACAATGCACAGGTTTTCAAATATATCTGTTTTCATCACTCAATATAAAAGTGGAGTTTTTGAGTGGAGTTTGCATGTTCTCCCCGTGTCTGCGTAGGTTTCCTCCGGGTACTCCGGTTTCCCCTACCACTAAAAATATGTCCAATAGTTCTAGCATGCGCCTCCTGTACTGGCGACCCCGCTCCCATCTCTATGTGGAGACTAATGCACAAAAAATTAACAATTGTAAACCGCTTTGAGACTCAGATCTGCAGTGAAAAGGCGGTATATAAATAAAATAAAAAAAATAAAATAAAAAAAAAAGAAAAGCAAGAATTCCTGAGCACCTGTATCCCACAAATGTGTGGGCATATAACGTAGGGATGACTTTTAGACAAATGTTCTCAGCAACATTTATGGCCATTTTAAGATTAAGTTGAGTCTGTGAAACCTGACCTGCATATTTATACTGTGGACCCTTGTTATATCTGTATTAGTACTAAACATTACAATATGAAGAACTGAACTTATTTGTTCTGACCCCATTGTTACTATAGTGTCTGTATCTTAAGCAAGTGATAATGTATCTGTTCTGATGCACATAGATACAAATCATATAAAAAGCATGTCTGTCTGTGTGCTTGTGTATGTATGTATCTATCTATGTACTTATCTCTCTCTATATCGCTACCTGCGTCCCTTTAACATTGGGACAAACCACCCATTTAAAAATCCCAAATTATCCCAGGGATCACATGAGTTGAGAACCATCATTTTCCACAGTTTTGACAACTTCCTCTTCATACAGTATTTTTACACTAGCCTTTAGGTCATACAAAGCTCTCCATCCATGGTATGTGCAAAACACGTGTAATTCTGCTCACATCTTGCTTATAGGACTCCATCATTGCATGCCTGTGCTTGAATTTCCCATTTTTCCCGAAGGATCAAACAGAGTCGGACTGTGGCGGTTCATCAAGGCTGGGAAGCACTTTTCTTTTCAGGGAGTGTTTCAGCCCGTGGCAACACAATCTCTATATCCCAATGTAATTATCCGGGTGGGACAGTCCATCTCCAGTGCTGGGGCCGAAGGTTCCCGTAGAAGAATGAACAGCGAGTCCATCGCGTTTCGACCCTAGAGCTTTGGAGCATCAGCACAATGTACTTGTATAATAAATTTGGGGGCCACTTCTACATTTTTCAATAACGGGTGATTTGCATTTTGAAGATGAGAAAGAAAAAGCCATGTGTACAATTTTTTATACTTGAGCGCTTATGACACCGTTATCACTTAAAGATGCAATCAGTGATTTTTTCCAGACGCATTTGTTTTAAATATTGTGGAAAAACGTCCCTAAAACCTAAAAGTAGTCAAGTTATCATGTGTTTTCAAATAGTAATGGAATTTATGAAGAAGATTTGTCCCACAATGGGGAAATTTCAGTTTGATGCGTACATACACATTAAGGCAAGCAGTGAGCATCACTTCCATGCTCCATAAAGGCAAAGAGGGTTAAGTGTCTTGCTCAAGGACACAACGACAGCAGACATCAGTGGAGTCGGTGGAGAAGGTCTCGCAGTGGGCTCAAACCCACGACCTTCGGACTCACAGGCCAATGCTCTACCAACTGTGCCACTGTCGCCCCATAGCCCTATAGTCTCCAAAAATTAATAAAACATACTTTGGCCAATAAAAATAAACCAATGGGATTCGTTCATCCCCAATGAACCAATGGAATGCGTTAACCCCCTTCACCCTCTTCCTGTTTCTCGTGTTGTGACAAAGAAAAGAAAATGCTGGATATTTGGTTTGGTGGAGATGTGAGGGGAGGTGGGAGTGGTTGCAAGTTGGTGCTATGGATAAGCTAACAAAATCGCTTACTGCATCTTTAATTCAGTGGTATCGAAGAAAATTACTAGGTCTTGGATTGTGTCTCAGCAGAAGATACAGGTTTCTGAGACAGGCCAGGTTTTCTCATAGTTATATAATAAGGGGAAATATGGCCCTACCCTAAGCAATGTCGTCTACAATGTCATCGATACGTTTGCATTGACCTTCAGAAAACCAAAACATCAAGTGGTCTAGCATAGATGCAGTTTTGATATAATAACTGCTATTTTATTGCTGCTATGATTTGCTATGGAGATATGCGGCTTTAGTCCTTTTTCAAACAATGTATTCTCGTGTGAGGATTGTAACTTTCTTATTTTAAGCAAAGACATTAAGATATGATACTTTTTACTTGAAAACTTGAAATTGACAAATTTTACACAGATATACCAGGATCCTCATAACACGCATGTATATGGAGATGGTTTTGTACACTTTCAAAATCACCAACATGCTTTTATGTTGTTTATGTCATTTTTGTACATTGTCCTGATGATTTCATACATTAAACAAAATGAAACACAGCTGTCTGACACAATGTCAAATGGAATGTAGTGACTCTATGAATCTGACCCCAAAGCTGTTCAATTCTGCTCAGAGTTTTTCTGTGGCCATATTTATGTTGGATAATAATTTTTTTATATACAGTACAGACCAAAAGTTTGGATACACCTTCTCATTCAAATAGTTTTTTATTTTATTTTATGACTATGAAAACTGTAGATTCACACTGAAGGCATCAAAACTATGAATTAACTCATGTGGAATTATATACGTACGTAAAAGAGTATGAAACAACTGAAAATAGGTTGTATATTCTCGGTTTTTCAAAGTAGCCACCTTTTGCTTTGATTACTGCTTTGCACACTCTTGGCATTCTCTTGATGAGCTTCAAGAGGTAGTCACCTGAAATGGTCTTCCAACAGTCTTGAAGGAGTTCCCAGAGATGCTTAGGACACACCTTCTCATTCAATGAGTTTCCTTTCTTTTCTTGACTATTGACCTTGGAAATTCACACCCAGGCTGTGTAAGGGCTATTTGACCAAGAAGGAGAATGATGGGGTGCTGGGCCAGATGACCTGACTTCCACATTCAGAAGACCTGAACCCAATCAAGATGGTTTGGGGTGAGCTAGACCGCATAGTGAAGGCGAAAGGGCCAACAAGTGCTAAGCATCTCTGAGAACTCCTTCTCCTCTTGAAGTGACCCGAAATGTCACAGAGGATGCAGACCGTTCGAGTTCATACAGCAAACAACAGCAAGTGCCCCTCGGTCACGCACGTATTCTTTTAAAACTTGAATTCCCCACCCAGAAGGCCTACCTGCTCTGCCGCCATCTTACACATGCATGTATTTATTTTTCCCCCCAACCTTTTTGAATCGTGGCACACCTTTTATTATTTAAAATAATATTCACAATTCTAAAACCCACTGGAATGAGAAGTTAGTCAATCACATCAATGTGTTTTGTATAGAAAATCAAACAAGCCCAAGTTTTTTCTAATCTCCTCACACTCTTTTCTTTTTCACCAATTGAGTGACATTGGATCATCTCCAAAGGCACACAACACCATCTCAAGGCATTAATCGCCACAGCACTCTGGTTGATAAACACACGTTGCAGAATGTGGCCTAGAATGTATTTTATTAGTTGACCACCTGTAATTAACATTTTATTACGAGGAAGCATCTACCCAAATATTAAGTGTGATTGGAGCTTGTTGACACCAGAATTCCCGTTCCATCGTCGTGTCCTGGATTCACCTGTTTTCGTGTTTCTTCTTCCATGCAGTGGCGTGTCCACACAAGTGACTTAACCACAACAAAACCAGTACATCCAGCTTTTTATAGAATAGAGCAGTGCAGGCTTTGGAGCAGTGATAATTGGGTTTACAAGAGACGCATACATGAGCCAAACCGCACAAAAGCAAAAGTTGGCAGCTCACAGAACAAATCGTAAAAACTAAGGAGAGGCTATAATAGACGTAAAAAGGCAACATGCTTGGGAATACAGTTGTCAATAAAGACTAGCAGAGATGTAGGAACTGCTGCTATGTGTACAGTCATTCCTTAGTGAAAGTAAAGAGGTTTAATTGTAGTCTATGCACACAAGCTTCAGCATGAGATCATGTTATTGTTGTTCTTTGTTTGGCCACATAGCAATGCATTTCTCACAGACAGGAAAGATTATATGGGACAAAGGTATCTTCCCATAGTTCCCAGGTATGTACTTACTAAAATACAATCCTATGCATATACATACTAATACTAATACGTATTGTATGTAGTATGTCATAAAGAAAGAAAATAAAAAAGACTACTTGAAAAAGATGAGATTCCTAAATAAATAAACAAACAATCCCAAAAAAGGATGTGAAATTGTTGTGGCTCTAGTCCTTTTCCTTCTCTGCAAGGCATGTCAAACATTATTAGTGCCCCCTGAAATTATTTAACGTTTTTATTATTTAAGAAGCTACACCTGTTTCTCCAAGGGTTTTTTTCATTTTGAATGTTTAGCATCGACCCCCCACTCGGTTTTTTTGAGAAACCATCTGACTCTCCCCTACGCTCTCCTCCCACAGAGCCATCTAGTTTTAGTAGTGATCTGATACATATGCAAACTTTAGCATGAGCACAACTTATTGTAAGCTGTACAACAATCACTGATGAAGTGGTGCAAAAGCAATGCACTGCTAAAAAAATATATAGTACAAAAACTTAAGATAACCGCCACACGTAGTCCCGAGGCGGTCCCACACCTGCAGGTCTCTCCAGCAAGAATACTATAAGCTACCTACATTCACCCGGGTTTCATTTCTTCTTTGATAATTTTTTTAACTTTAGTTCCCTCTTCTCCTTTTGGGCTGTGTTGCTGTGTATGCAGTTACAGCCAGAGGAGGTACTGTATAGCCACTTGCTGCTGCCATGCTGCTGTGTTTACCTGTGCTGTAGACGATAGAGGAGGCGGCCTGTTTGCAACAGCACCGCTCCTCGTTCTGTGATTGGAGGGGAACTAGCGCCACGCAATGTTTCTACTCAGCACTTTTTATGGCCTGAATTCATACACAATCTGAATCAATGAACTTAAGTTTGAATCAGGTATAGTTCCTTTAACTTGCATTATTGATGGTAAACTAAAGCCTTTCTACATATTTTAATTTGAACCCCACAGCATAATTAGAAGTTAAATAGGCATGTATGTTTTATATTCAACTCAGTCTGCAATCACATCTCTTCCTTATATTTGGAGTCATTGTATTGGAAAAAATCTACCACAAAAGAATTTCTGAACTCATATCTAGCATCAACATTTGGCCCCATATTAGATTAGATTAGATTAGATTCAACTTTATTGTCAATACAAAGTCAGAACAATGCAACAAAATGCAGTGAGTTTTCCGCCCCTGCTCTTGGCAAGACAAGTGAATACAGTTCATACTCAAGTCAACTTGATATATAATGTTTCCCTTCTTGTTTTGCTTTACAAAACAAGAAGGGAAACATTATATACAGTTCAATTTAAACAAACTGACCAGCTCTTTAGACACAATTGCAGTCAAACACAACATAATAATGGCAGAAGATGTTAGAGAGATGGGATTTCTTTGCAGATGCCTCGTGACAGGTACAGACAGATTGATCCTATGTGCCCTCTTGTCCATGTCAAGCGCATCCTCACATTAGGCTTACAATAATATTGTGGATATCTTGTTACTAGGTAAAAATCATAACACTGTGTCAGATTAATGAATACTGGAGGCTATATTACCAACACAGGTGTCATGCGAGGCTCAAGAAGAGGGAGCAGAACAGGAAACTTTATAAAGATTTTTAAATTGTTGATGTATTTAAACTTTTAAATCTTCTTTTAGGCCCTGGTCTGTACATGATTTGTGTGTGTTTTTTATTTTTATTTTTATTGTCAAAACCACAGTTAAATAATGTATAACCAGTCAAGCTCATTCCTAAAAACTTGCAGCACACAATGTTTGATGTTGACAAAAACAAAACAAAACCTTCTCTCTGGTGGTAGAAGAAAGACATTACATGATTCATCCATCATACATTTGTATCCATGTTTTCTGTGTACACAAATATTTCACACTCTGAAAAAGTGAATACTCTCATTTTAATAAGGCATAACATTTATTTTTTAACTACATGGAATGAAATTGGCAATGATAGACCAAAAAAATATTCATTATTTGATTGGAGGAGTTAAGGCTTATTTAAAGCTGTACTAACTCACTTTGTGACTTTGAAGCAGCAGTTTCAAATGTAAGCGCTGCCCTCGCACTTTCTGCTCCTCTCCCTGCTCTACCCCCCTCCCACTCGTGCGCTTGCTCGTGTGCATAGACTTATGTACTGTTTATGGAGCTGGATTCATCTCTTGTTATGGCCCAAAAACAAATGGAAATGTCGGAGGTATTTTTTGTTCCTCATTTGATTGCATGCCCCAGTGCTAAAGTAGTCTCGTCAGCCTTCAAATGCTTGGCCTCTTTCCATTCTTGAAGAAACTTTCTTTTGGATGGCTGTTTCGCTGTAAAAGCAGTAACTGGTAACGAAGACATGGGAAGATTCAGGTTTGCCTCCGCCATGATGCTTGTTTACCTCAGCTGTCCATGCGTGCTAACCAGAGACCTGTAGCTTTACTCAAGAAACTGGGGGCCAGTGGCCAGCTGTGATTTGTCACAATCTGGTCCCGAAATTAATTCAATTTGGAGAGACGGGAAAACAGGAAGTTTTTGAGTATTTTATGAAAGGAGGTTTGGCGCCCTAGGTCCCGGTGCGGCCTTCAGATCGGAAAGGCTCCTGCGATGGAGCGCGCACAATCCCCCGGGACCTAGGCACTGGTGGCGGCATTTGGCAGCGGGAAGCAGATTGAAGGCAGATTGGAGGCAGGGTGAAGAGGAGGAGGAGGGGAGGCGGTGGTTGCAAGGCTTCAGAGGCCGAGAAGTGGGAGTTTCTCCGTTTTTATGCGGCTGGCGTAGTCGGTACAGATGATTGGAAGGGGGCGTCTGCTGAGCGATAGGCTGGGGATGCGAGCCGGCCTGGAGGGGGTAATTTTGGTTAACGTCTACCAAATTGAATTTTCGCTGGCTGCATTTCAATTTGGAGAGACGAGAAAACAGGAAGTTTTTGAGTATTTTATGAAAGGAGGTTTGGCGCCCTAGGTCCCGGTGCGGCCTTCAGATCGGAAAGGCTCCTGCGATGAGCGCGCACAATCCCCAAAAAGGCTGCGTGTTGATGGAGTTTTCTAAGCCTGGTTTGGAGGGGACAGACGTCGTGACTGCTCTATTCTGTGACCGCTATCGCTAAGCTGTGACCGCTATCGCTCTTCTGTGACCGCTATCGCTAAGCTGTGACCGCTATCGCTATGCTGTGACCGCTATCGCTATATGCTGTGACCGCTATCGCTATATGCTGTGACCGCTATCGCTATATGCTGTGACCGCTATCGCTATATGCTATGACCGCTATCGCTATATGCTATGACCGCCAGCGCAATGCTGCTAACCATTTTTTACTATATGCTGTGACCGCTAACCATTTTTTGCTATATGCTGTGACCGCTATCGCTATATGCTGTGACCGCTAACCATTTTTTGCTATGCTGTGACCGCTATCGCTATATGCTGTGACCGCTATCGCTATATGCTGTGACCGCTATCGCTATATGCTGTGACCGCTATCTACTGTGATCAATACTTGCGGATACTCGGCTGCTGGCGGCGCCTATCCGGAAGGAGTGAGCTGTGTAGAGATGGGGAGACAGGTTACAAAGCAGCAGTACGGACTTTAGTTGGGCTCTGAACCCGTTGGATGACATTGGGAGGTGATCGGGGGTGAGAAATAACGGTCCGTTGAGATCTCCTTTCCGAGAGCGGAGGCGAGTGTAATGCATCATGGGTTATCTTTGCGCGCTGGGAACGTGAGCGTTCGCATCACGTTCCGTCAGACGCTGCGGCAGCGGAGTGTGTTTGAGAAGTGCGTGCCGCCGCCAGAATCTTATTTGCTTCACTTACTTTGCTTCGTATTGCTTTGCTGGGAGCTTACGAGGAAGCCAGTAGACGTTGTGCAGCCAGGATAGCGGACGCGTCTGGCCTGATGTAGGCGGAGAAAGCCGAAGAGGACCAGCGCCCCAGCTGTTGGAGAGGTGTGGGGGAGCCCCAGCGAGGCCGCGCGCGTGGCAGCGCCTATCCTGAAGGAGTGGGCTGTATGGAGCTGGGGAGACAATTTACAGAGGAGCAGTAGGGATCTTAGCTGAGCTGTGAACCAGGTTGCTGTCATGGGAAGGTTGTCTGGAGTGAGAATTAGAGGTCCGTTAAATCTCCTTTTTGCAGCGGAGGCGAGTGTAACGCATCATGGACCTGTAGGGGCAGAGAGATGTGTCGGAGCGAGCTATCATTATGTTGCAGGCGCCTTGGTCTTTGAATGTTGAGATGAAGGTTGAAAGGGTCAGGGGACATTATGTTGGGTGAAAAAGAGCGACCTTTGTGTAATGCTTCCACTACGTCGAGATTATCGCGCATGACAGAGATCCTCTTTCTCTGCCACGTGTGATTCCACAGCGCGCAGGCCACGACCACTGGGAATATCTCGTGTAGGGCAGAGGAGATGCTCCGGTGGAAGTAGCGGCCACGGCCCGGCAACCCAATGGTCCTGGAAGAACCCCCAAAACCCACGGAAGGGGCAGCGTCCGTGTAGAAGCGGAGACCTGTAGGGGCAGAGACATATCGGAGAGGGCCATTGATGTTGCAGGCGCCCTTACGCTTAGAATCTGGGGTTGGAGAGTAGATAATCAGGATAGTAGGATGGTCGGGAAAGCCGTGTCTCGGACCGCATGAAGGTTGAGCGAGCAGTAGTGAACGCTTATGCAGAGAAGCCATAGAAGGCGAGCAGGAAGATGCTGCGAGGAGGGCAGACATGTACTTGGAAGATGAGCCGGAGTTCAGTGCCGCTCAGAGCCGCTGCAGGATGGGCAGCACGATGGGGGAGCCTGCGATCAGAAGAGTGAAGAATACAGGTATGGATGCCTTTGATTGGGAGTCCGATTGACGGCTCAGCGCCGCTACTCGGCCGGCTGCATCTGATAGAATCAGAAGATTAGGTAGAGAGATGAAGCATGACCGCCGAAGCGACCCTGGGAGCATAGGTACGAGGCCAGCGCAGCGCGGCGTACTCAGCCGGGCAGCATCCATTAGAAGCAGGATAAGCTTCTGAGAGAGTGGGTTGCAGCAGTAGCAGCAGCGGCAGCAGCAGTAACCTCAGATAATAACAGCGATAACCTGTATCAAGCCGCGGCAGCAGCAGCAGCAGCGGCAGCAGTAGCAGCATCCTTAGAGATTAACAGTAATAATCCTGTATCAAGCCACAGCAGTAGAATGTTGTCGTAGCTGATCAGTGTTTCAGTAAAAGAGATGCAAGTGAAGAGAGATGGCAAGTAGATGAAGCAGCAGCAGCGGTAGTAGCAGCAGTAGCGGTATGAAGCAGCAGCAGCAGCAGCAGTAGCATGAGAAGCAGCAGCAGCAGTAGCAGTATGAAGCAGCAGCAGCAGCTGCAGCATCCGTAGATAATAACAGCAATGATCCTGTATCAAAGCCACGGCAGTAGAATGTTGTTGTAGCTGTTCAGTGTTTCAGTAAAAGAGATGCAAGTGAAGAGAGATGGAAAAGTAAATGAAGCAGCAGCAGCAGTAGTAGCAGCAGTAGCAGTATGAAGCAGCAGCAGCAGCGCAGTAGCAGTATGAAGCAGCAGCGGCAGCAGCAGCAGCTGCAGCATCCGTAGATAATAACAGCAATAATCCTGTATCAAAGCCACAGCAGTAGAATATTGTTGAAGCTGTTTAGTGTTTGAGACCTGAAGCTGTTACCTTACGTACGGGTAAAAAAACATTTACAAATTATTGTCTACTACAAGTCGGCAAGATGAGCGGAGAGTTGGGAGAATGCAATGGGGACGGATGAGGAAATCTAATAGACTTGTCTGCTTGCGGATATATATGACTTGTTCAAATCTTGCGGACATCTTGTGAGGTGAAGAGGCCAAGACCTTACCTCGTGCAATGAGGACTATCATACAGAATTCTGGAAGGAGAAGATGTTGTCTCGCTCGAGGAAGAAGGGATTATCGTTGTCTGCTATAGTTACTGACCGCCCATTGTAATGGAATTAAAGAGTGTACCTCAGCTACTCCTCTAGCGCAGCTCTCCCTCTGCTGGATGACAGCATGTACTTGCATCACATACCCAAAGTGCTCTGATGCATCCCACTAAATTAGTCCGTTTCCATGTGAATATGACTCCATTTAATGCCAACCCACCATTGTGCACCCAATTGTACAGAAAAGAACTAACGTTAATGGAAGAATTGTTGTGAACCACATCAAAAGACAAACTTGGGATATTCCAGTTTGGAGAGTCAAATCCAAAAAGCACTAAATAAAGTTACAGTAGTCGCGACAGGAACTGGATTCCAGGGAGACACAATTCAGTCTGTGCTCAGAGCAATGGCCTTATGACGGGGCAAAATTTTTTTTGCATCCGGAAAGGGCCAGAAGAGTGGACTCAAAATCACAGCCGGATTTAATCAAAGATCAATTCTTGCAAACTGTACTTACGAGGCTGATTGACGACACCATAAGAATGATTTAAAGCCATATGCTACTAGATTCAAATGTGTCTGAAGTGCAGTTGGAGAAAGTTACAGATGCATACTCACTGAAAAGGAATGAAAAAACCAATTATCGACCAAGTCAAGAGCAGTGAGAATTTCTGCAATGGGGGGAGGACTTACAATTAACAGGGAGAGCACAGCCCCAACATCAAACAATAAAACAAGCCCAGTGAACCCCCCAAACGTGAGATTGACTGGAAAAAGTGGTCAAGGCAATAAAGCAATCTGTGAAGCTATACCCAACAACTGTTCTACACAGCCTCTCAGCCTCCAGCAATGCCCAAGACCCCCACCACCCCAACAGATCTAACCACCCGCCTGGGCAGGAACTTCAGCATCGCCAGAGACCCCCGGCGAAGGTTTCTCATCATTGCCAAGATCACCAATCATCAAGGCAAGTGTAACCCACAGTTATAAAGTGGCCAGTTCTGACCACTGGGCATATTTGGCTGTCGTAAAGTCACTCATGGTTCAGCCTCGTCTAATAAAATTGACCACTTTGGTACATTTGGTAAGACTGCATGCCAGTTCAACCGACAGCCCCCCACTCAGATTCAGATTCATTGTATTAGCCAAGTGCAGTTATTAAAAACTACATTGGAAATAATTGCAAAAACAGGTACTCTGTGTGCACCGAAAGACCAAATAGCACGATACAATGTTAGATATAAATACACATACACTGAATAAAAGAATAAAAAAAAACAGCTGTTCTCATGTCTAGGCACCGATCAACAAAAACCGATACAAGGGTAAAAGCAGAATTAAAGTTATTGTTAGCGAGATGTCTTGCATCTCAGCGATCCGATATCTTCTGCCAGAGGGAAAGAAGCTGGAAACATGGCTTTCCCAGGGTGGCCAGGAAGAGTCATTGGATAGATTTTAAGAGCTCTGTTTAAAAGTCTGGCTTCATAATAGAACGTCCAGAACAGGAAATGCTTACAGCCCACAGTCCTCTTTGCAGAGCGAAGAACCTTGTTTAACGCTCTTTCACTTTATTTGTGATGGTTACCGAAACCACACAGTCACAAGAACCAACAAGTAAACTTCAATTGGTGCAGCGATAAAGTTAAGCAGAATCTTAGAGTTAGTGTAAATCTCTAAGGTTTCGCAAAAAGAAGAGAGCTGACGAGCTTAAGATCACGGTGCAACAACGGAAGCTCTGTGCAGCGACGCCTGTGCACGGCGCCATATTGGTAGTTTCTCACTAGTACGCAAAGACAAACCGCTAAGCTAGTGGACGGAATGATGCCTGGTCAGGCGGTCAAAAATTAATGTAAGTGGATACGACTGTTGTGGGACAGTGGCTCACAGGTGTTAATATTGGAGTGGACTGGAAAATATATATTGGACTATCTACAATGTGTGGCTGTACAACACTAGGCTGGCTGCATAGTGTTGAAAGTGTGTGCCCGTTGGAACCAAGGAGGAAGAGAGCAGCACGGCATCAACAGCTCAGGGGTACATGGGAGGGGCCACAAGGGGAGCTATGGGACCACCCTGTGGTCTGAGCCATCTCTCTCCGAAACAGCAGCAAAAAGTCAAGCAGGATGCTGAGAGAGGAGAGCCACGTGTTTGCCAGGACGATGGGACACTGGATGTATTAAAAGAACTTCAAATTGAACATTCAGTTAAAACACAAACGTCCCAGGTCCAAAGGTCTTATAACACTATCGCAGTATCTTACCAGAAGTAAATCTCACATTCAAGATCTGCTGAGTAGGAGGTTGGATTCACAAGTATGTTAACACTATTCGTCACCTATTGTATGTGTCCAAAAAAAAGATGGAACCCTCCGTCTATGTGTGGATTATGGACTGTTGAACCAAAAGACTTTGCCTGAACGCCACCCCATCCCCCGGACCAGGAAATTTTGGAAAATATCGGGGCAAACTCACGGGGGCAACTCAAGGTTCACTGTACTGGATCTAGGCAAGCATACCATCAGGGCTTTGTGTGTGGCAGAGCCGCCCATCTAGGAAATCGCAAGGAGCCGAAGGGATCGTCCCAGCTCTCTGAGGTCCTCACTACATCTACAACTGAGCTCAGCCTGGAGGAAAGGTCACTGTCCTGTGGAAGACCTCTTGTGTGATCCCGGTTCCTAAAACCGCGCAAGCCAAGGACCGGCTCCACTGACAGACCAGTCGCACTGACCTCCACCTGATGACGACCCATGAAGCGGCTCATCCTCACCCATCTCCGCTTCTGTGGTCAGCCCCACCCGTGGACCCCGCTGCCGTTCGCCTACAGGCCCAAATATCGGAGTGAGGACGCCGTCATTACTTCATGCAGCGGAACGGCTCTCCCACCTGGAGCCCTCGGAGCGCTGTGAGGGTCGTGTTCTTCCGACTTCTCCAGTGCTTTTCACACACATCAGGCGGTACTGCTCGCGGGGGAAGATGGAGGTCGCAGGAGTGGACAGTAGTAGCCTCACTGCATGGACCAGCGAGGCTACCTCTCAGACCTGACCACAGTCCGTGCTGCTGTGGGTCTGAGGTGGTCTGTCTCAGTTCTGGGCCCCATCAGAGCACTGTCCCTCACCGTTTCTCTTCACCATCTACACTTCAGACTTCAATACGTACACACACACTGCAGTCACCTGCAGAGTTCTCCGCCATCTGTGGGCTGTGTGTTTGGGGGAACAAATGGGAATATCGTCAGTTTCACAGGACTGTCGATGGTGTGAGGCGCAACCACTAGTGCCTTGAACACCAGTAAGACCAAGGTGGATGATCATCGACTTCAGGAGGGGGAGAAAACCACTGTTCCCACCACGTGCTGAACATCAAGGTGGGAGGACATTGAGCTGGTGGACAGCTTAAATTTCCTGGTGTTCACCAGTGGAGCGCGGGTCCCGGCATCACACAGTGGCTGCTAAATGATGTGCGCCGACATGCTGCAATACCACCCGGGCCGGTGGGGGTGGAGACCCTGAATAAGAAATAGCCAATGCTAACATACACCCACATAGCACTCTGTGGTCCCTCAGGTGCATGGATAGCTCCAGTTAGAGCAATATTTTTGGGCCCATTAGATTTGTAAGTGGAGATAGCCATGACTACTGAAGGGCTTGGGCGATTATTTTATTATGTTAACGGTATAAGTTAATTAAATGATAAAGAAAATGAACGCCTTTATACCGGTGAAAACGATCATTTAACACTGAAAACAGCGAGCGGAACGACAGTTTGTGTGCGGCTCACTTTAATGACGCATCTCGCGGCACGTGTAGCAGTAGCGGCGTGCAGGGACAACAACAACAGAGGAGCAAACATGCTGAGGGCGGCGGTGAAGCATGGTGAAGAAGACATGCAGATTGTAGAAGACATTGTGCCCATCAACGCGGAGCTACCTCAAACATATGGGAGTAGTTTGGGAACTAGTCAAAAAGAACAATTGTGGTGAAAATATCGCAGTGGATCTCTTGGTTGTGGAAGGCAGGCCTGCCCCTAAACCAGTTGGTACCCAAAAGTGGGGGTCCGACCCCACGGGGGGTCGCTGGGGAACCCCTGGGTGGGGTCGCAAGATGATTTCCAAAAAAAAAAAAAAAAAAAAAAAAAAACCATTTAGTAATAAAATAGCCCTTATTAAATATTGGATTTAAACATTTGATTTGATTCAAAAGGACTACTTGTTTAATTGTGTTAGGAGAAATATAAAATATTTAAATTACGTTTGTAATTTTGTCCAGTCGATTGACACGTCAAACAAAATCAAGTTACGTGCTTACGTTCACGCAGCGACAAAGAGTGTCCAGCCGTTTGTTTGCTAAAACTAAAGGTGTTTGGGATGGCTTCAAAACCAAATAATACCTGCTTTAAATGAAACGTGGTTTAATATTCCACAACAGGAAAAACCCGGAGGGAGAGAAAAGTACATGGTGAGGATCAGGCTGATGGTGCGAAGACGAGGAGAGTGAGGGCAGCGGAGGGAGGAGAAGGCAGCGGTAGAAGAGGGTGGTTAAAAAGGGCCTCGGCTTTACGGAGAGAGTCAGTGTGTAAAGAGGTCCGCACATAAAAGCGGAGTGGCTGCTTTATGCTGTTACTTACAGTAAATTTGGAAAAAGAACGCCGCGGGGATTGAAGCGCATATAACAGTAACAGCAGAAAGCGGCCGCCGCTTTTTTATGTGACGGACCTCATTTACCGCTGACTCGAAAAATGCCGGGCCACTTTACCACCACTCTTCTACCGCTGCCTTCTCTCCCTCCGCTGACCCTCTCTCCTCTCTTCGACCCTCAGCCTGACCTCACATGTGACTTTTTCTCTCCCTCCGGGTTTTTATGTACAGTGGATATTAACCACGTCCGTTTATTTTAAAGCATGGTATTTATTTGTTTGAAGCCTCCAAACACCCTTTTAGTTTAGCAAATCAACGCTGGACACGCTTTGGTCTCTGCGTGACGTAAGCTACGTAACTTGGATTTTGATTGACGCTGTCAATGACTGGACAAAATTACAACGTAATTTAAATATTTTATATTCTCCTAACACAATTTACAAGTAGTCCTTTTGAATCAAATCAATTGTTAAAATCAATATTTAGGGCTATTAATTAGCTAAATGTTTTTTTTTTTTTTTTTTTTTTTTTTGGAAATAATCTTGCGACCCCCCCAGGGGTTCCCGCGACCCCCCGGGGGGTCGGGCCCCCACTCTTGGGAACCACTGGTTAAGGCAGCTGAGTTCACAACATTAGATCCACTGTCGATAGTTACACACAATTGCTTCTTTGATCTTAGTTCCCATACTACTCCCAATGTTTGAGGTAGCTCCGCGTTTTGGCACAATGTCTTCTACAATCTGCATGTTCTTCACCAATGGTCTTCACGCCGCCCTCAGCCATGTTTGTCTTCTGTTGTTGTTTGTCCTGCACGCCGCTCTGCTACCAAGTGCCGCGCAGATGCGTCATTAAGTGCGCCGCACACAAACTACCCAACATGTCTTCCGCTCGCTGTTTTCAGTGTTAAATGAGCGTTTTCAACGGTATAAGGCATTTTCTTATCATTTATTTTACTATACCGGTACAAAAAAATATAGCCAACCCTAGTAGTCATGGCTATCTCCGCCTTACATCTAATGGGCCCAAAAATATTGCTCAACTGGAGCTATCCACCATGGCCACAAGTGCTATGTTAGCATTGGCTATTCTTATTCCGGGTCCACCCCACCGGGCCGGGGTGGAATTGCAGCATGTCGGCGCACATCAATTTTAGCCCTTTTGAGCGGGACCCGCCTCCACTGGTGAACACAGGTAATGTAAGCTGTCCACCAGCCTCAATGTACTCCCCCTGGATGTTCAGCAGCGGTGTGGGAATGTGGTTTTCTCCTGAAGTCGATGATCATCTCCTTGGTTTACTGGTGTTCAAAGCACAATTGGTTGCCGCTCACACAGTCGAACAGTCTGTGATAACTGACGACTATTCCGTTGGTTCCACTAAACACACAGCCCCACACGATGCGGAGGTGAGAGAACTTCTGCGGTGACAGCTGTGTGTGGTTGTCGTAAGTGAGGTCGTGAGTGTAGATGGTGAAGAGAGAAACGGTGTGAGAGGACAGTGCCCTGTTGGGGCCCAGAACGCAGACTACCACCTCAGACCCCCAGCGCCGCACGTACTGTGTCGGGTATGAGACGGTAGTCGATGGTCCATGCAGTTGAGGCTACTGTCCACTCCTGCGTACCTCCATCTTCCCCCGCAGCTAGCAGTACCGGCCTGATGGTGTTGAAAGGCACTGGGAGAAGTCGGAAGAACACGACCCTCACAGCGCTCCCGGTGGTCCAGGTGGGAGGAACGAGCAGTCCGCGCAGGAATAGATGACGGCGTCCTCTACTCGATATTGGGCCTGTAGGGACCTGCAGCGGGTCAGGGTGGGGCTGACCACAGAGCGGGAGATGGGTGAGGATGAGCCGCTTCATGGTCTTCTTCAGGTGGGAGGTCTCAGTGCGAATGGTCTGTTGTGAGCCGGTTCTTGGCTTGCGCGGTTTTAGGACCGGGATTCAAAAGAGCGGTCTTCCACGGACAGGGACACTTCTCCAGCGGCTGGAGGCTCAGGTTGTAGATGTAGGTGAGGGACATCAGAGGCTGTGGGACCTGACTGTCTAACCAGCTCACCGGTCTTGCGAATTTCCTGAGATGGGCGGCTCTGCTCAACACAAAGCCCTGATGGCTTGGCCCTTGCTTGATTCCAGTACAGTGAACCATGAGTTGCCCCGTGAGTTGCCCCCGATATTTTCAAAAATTTCCTGGATCCGGGGGATGGGGTGTCGATCAGGGCAAAGTCTTTTGGTTCAACAGTCTGTAATCCAACTTAGACGAGGGTTCCATCTTTTTTTTTGGACACTTACAATAGGTGACGATAGTGTGACATGAACTTTTGAATCCATCTCTCTACTCAGCGATTCTTGAATGTGAGACTTTACCTTTCTGGTAGAGATGGACGATGCGATAGAGTTATAAGACCTTTGGACTTTGGACGTTGTGTTTTAACTGAATGACATTTCATTTTGAGAGTTCTTTTAATACATCCGTGTCCCAATCGTCTTTCAAAACCACGTGGCTCTCCTCTCTCCGCATATGCCGCTTGACTTTTTGCTGCTGTTCTGGAGAGAGTGATGGCTCAGGTCCACAGGTGGATCCCATAGTCCCCTTGTGGCCCTCCCATTTACCCTGAGCTGTTGATTGCCGTGCTGCCCTCTTTCCTCCTTGGGTTCCAAGGGCACCACACTTTCAACACTATGCAGCCAGCCCTAGTGTTGTACAGCCACACATTGTAATAGGCCTCCTTATCTATTTTTCCAGTCCACTCCAACTCAATAGGACACCTGTGAGCCACTGTTCCCACAACAGTCGTTATCCCACTTTCATTTAATGACGCTCTGACCCAGGCATATTCGTCCACTAAGCTTAGCGGTTTGTCTTTGCGTACTAGTGAGAAGCAACTACCAAGATGGCGCGGCCAGGGCGTCGCTGCAAGAGCTCCGTGGTGCACGTGATTTTAGCTCGGTCAGGGCTCTTCTTTTTGCGGAAACTTAGAGACAATTACCACTAACCTAAGATTCTGCTTAACTTGTTACGGCTGCACCATTTGAGAGTTACTTGTTGGTTCTGTGACTGTGTGGTTCGGTAACTTCACAAATAAAGAAAAAGAGCGTTTTTTTTAAACAAGGTTCTTGCTCTGCAAAGAAGGACTGTGGGCTGTAAAGCTTCCTGTTCTGGAGGTTCTTATGAATCCAGACTTTTAAACAGAGCTCTTAAACTATCTATGAGCTCTTCTGGCCACCCTGGGAAAGCCATGGATCCAGCTTCTTCCTCTAGGCAGAAGATATCGGTCGCTGAGTGCAAGACATTCGATAAACAGAGAACTTATAATTCCTGCTTTTACCCTTGTATCGTTTTGTTGATCGGTGCACAGGACAGCTGTTTTTTTCTATACTTTTATTTTCTAGTGTATGTGTATTTTATAAATTACTTGTATCGTGCTATTTGGTCTGTCGGTGCACACAGAGTACCTTTTTTGCAAATGTCATTCCACATGTAGTTTTTATACGGCAGCATGGCTAATAAAATGCAATCTGAATTACGAGGGCTGTCTGGTTGAAACTGGGCATCAGTCCTTACCAACGAATGTACCAAAAGTGCAATTGTTATTAGACGAGGCTGAAACATGAGTGACTTACGACGAGCCAATAGCCCAGTGGTCGAACTGCCACATTTATAACTGTGGTTACACTTGCCTTTGAGGATTGGTGATCTGGCAATGATGACACCCCCTTTCCCGGGGGCCTCTGAGCGTTGCCTGTGATAGTTCTGCCCGGCGGGTGGTTAGATCTGTGTGGTGGTGGGGGTCTTTGGAGCTTGCTGGAGGCTGGAGAGCTGTGTAGTCAGTGGTTGCTATAGCTCACGATTGCTTTATTGCCTTGATCCACTTTTTCCAGTCAAGTTCTCACGTTTGGCGAGGGTTTCATGGGGTTGTTATTGTTGGATGTTGGGCTGTGTCTCCCTGTATTGTAAGTCCTCCCCTTGCAGAAAATATATCACTGCTCTTGACTTGGTCGCTAATTGGTTTTTTCATTCCATTCCAGTGAGTATGCATCAGTAACTTTCTCCAACAAAGCACTTCAGACACATTTGAATCTCGTAGATACTGGCTTTAAATCAGTTCTTATGGTGTCGTCAATCAGCCTCGTAAGTACAGTTAGCAAGAGTAGCTTTGATTAAATCCAGGGCTGTATTTGCAGTACACTTTCGGGCCCTTTGGAAGCAAATAAAAATTTGCCGTCTTAAGTCCATTGCTCTGAGCACAACTGATTGGTGTCTCCTGGCGGTCCAGTTTCTGTCCGACTCCACTGTACCTTTATTTAGTGCTTTTTGGATTGGACTCTCCAAACTGGAATATCCAAGTTTGTCTTTTGTTGTGTGCACCAATCTGTCATTAGCGTTATTTTCTTGTTCTGTACAATTGGTGCACAAAAGGTGGGGTGGCATAATTGGGTCACTAGTCACATTTGGAATCGGCACCTGAGATTAGCGTGGAGTGCAGCAGTGCACTTTGGGTATGTGATGCTTTAGTACCTGCTGTATCCAGAGAGGGGAGATCTGGCGCAAGCAGGGAGTAGCTGCGGGTACACTCTTTAATTCATCAATGCGGTCAGTAACTATGAGCAACAACGATAATCCTTCATCCTCGAGGCGAATGACACCTTCTTCTCCTTCACGTTCTGTATGATAGTCTCATTGCACGAGGGTAAGGTCTTGTCCTCTTCACTCACAGGAGATCCCAATGATTGAACAAAGATCATATAAATCCGCAGCAGACAAAGTCATTAGATTTTCCTCAATCCTGTCCCATTGCATTCTCCCAACTCTCTGACATCTTCCGACTTGTAGTAGACTTAATTTGGTAAATGTTTTTAACCGAGCGTACAGGTAAACAGCTTCAGTCTCAGTGAAGTGCGTGATGCGTTGGCCTGCAGCTGGTGGCTTGTGCGTAAAACTCCCCACTCTGCTCTTTTCCACAACAGCGTCGTTCCCATGCGATCTCCAAACCGAGCAGAAACACCAAGATTCGTGTTGCACTCTTAAATGGACCAGAACAATACAAGAATAGTCCGTTTACACGTTTATTGCCACGGTTCCGAGTCGACGTGGTAAGGCACGCAGGGTGACAACATCATGATCGCACCCGTCAAACACTCACTAGTTCGCGGCGGGCGTGGTTGACCTACATTTGCAGTCTAGCCCCTCAATTGATAAATACGTGCATTTATTAATATCAATCAATCAATCAAGTTTATTTGGTAGAGCCGCCTTTCATACCACAAGGGCAAAACACAAATGCGCTTCACAGTCCACATCACAAATCTCACATAAAACAAACACCAGAATCACAATTTAAAACATTAAAATCTCACAAAAGATTAAAACACACTTAACAACATTAAATCACACAAAGGAATAAAACCATTAAAACTTTCAAAATTACACTAAGAATTTAAAAAAAAATAAATAATGACAGCAGTGCCATTAAAAATGGAGATAGATAAAATCTTCAGTTATAGGAAACAGGCAAACAGAAAAGTCTTGTAACAGGATTTGAACATTGTCAGAGTTGACGCCCTCCCTCACATTTCCGGGAGATTGTTCCAGATCTTAGCTGCATGGATCTGAACGCAGCCTGCCCCATGTTTGGTTCTCACTCTGGGCACCCAGCAGGAGGCCAGCCCTGTGCTCCTCAGAAGTCGGGCCCGTTTATTTGGACACCAACATGGTCACTAATGTATCTGGTGCAAAGGCCATGGAGTGAAGACTTGTTACACAAGCCGACGCCGTTTTAAAATCTATTCTTTGAGCCACAGGAAGCCGGAGCAGAGACCTGAGGACCGGACTAAGATGGTCATACTTCCTGGTTCCTGTCAGGACTCTCGCTGCTGCATTTTGGATAGTAATGCAGCTGCTTACAGGGTTGTTGGACAGACCGTAATCAGGCCAGTTGCGTGTTAGCCTGCTGGAGACAAAATGCATGGACAAGAATCTCCAAAGTCTGCCCTGGACACTATATTTCTAACTTTGGCAATGTCTTCAGATGGTAAAAGCAGTTTGTTTTATTGATTTTATGTGGCTATGAAATTTAGGTCTGCGATCAGTATTACCCCCAAAATTTCTGACTTGTCTGAAGGAAGTAGGGAGGAGAGACTGAAGTTGACAAAGACGCCCTCTCTTTGTTTCTGGGCGACCAAAGAACAATGATTTTTCGGTTTATTCTGCATTTAGCGGGAGGACATTTATTTTGCAATCCAGTCACATGATCTGTTGGATACAGTGAAGGAGCAAAATCCAGTGGTCCATGTTTCTCCTGCAGTCAGTGGAGACATAGATTGAGTGTCGTCAGCGTAAATTGTGGTAGGAGACTTTGTTTCTTTGTATTAACTGACCTAACGGCAGCATGTGAGATTAAATAGGAGAGGGCTCCCAGGATCGACCCTGTGGGTACCAACCACAGGTCAGGGCACATCATCTGTGACGCAGTCTCCAATCTCCACAGAGTTACTCTATCCTCCAGGTAAGACCTAATCCAGTTCTACGGCTGTGCCCAGTGGACACCAGCCCAGTCCTCCAGTTCTGCATGAGGATCTCATGGTCGGACAGTGTTCGAACGCGGGGCACTAAGATCTAACATGACCAAAAACTGTGACCTTTACCTGCATCAGTGTGGAAGGCTCGCAATGTTCGTTGTTACCGTCGACTAGAGCGGCGTGTCACATATGCTGTGGTGGGGTCTTAAACCCAGAACTGGAACTTATCAAAAGACTAATTCATTGTTAAAAAATTCAGGAAGTTGTTGGGAAGGCCACTTTTTCAAAGAATTTTTCCAATAAATGTGCAGATTCGTATGGGGCGGATAATTTTGATGTCAAGCAGGATCCAGACTGCTCCTTTTTTAGGAGAGGTCTTATGACCTGCTGTTTTTAGCGCCATAGGAAATGTTCTGACGACAGAGACATGTTTTATATATTGTGTCAGTGAATGGTAACAAACTGCTCAGGACGGACATTCAGAAATTTAGAGGGCAATATATCCATGCTACATGAGGGAGGAGCTCCAGGACTCATGATTATTCTTTTTGGACAGTTTCAGTATCCACAGGTGCGAAGTGAGTTTAGCTCAAAAAAGCTTTTCTAGGCTGTTGCATTGTTTACGTGCTGTGGAGGTGATAGTGTTTTTGATTCCTTGTACTTTGTCATCGAAAACTGTGGCGAACTCATTTACACCTAGATTAGAGGAAAAAATTATGAGGGGCAACTTTACAGGGTGGGTTCGTTTTAATCTACCAAAGTTGAAAAACATAACACGAAAATTGTTACTGCAACCTCCACTAATGTCAGGATAAAAATACATTTCCTTCTTGTTCTACGTAGAACCCGGTTAAATTCACCCAACTCTTTCTTTAAAGATTTCATAATCGCCCTGGAAATTGGACTTTAGCCAATTTACGTTCGTCCCTCCGGCACTCTTGCTTCTGTGCCCTAACCGAGTCTGCCTTAGTCCATGGGGCCTTTTCTTACTGGTAACTATTGTTATCCGTCCGGAGCAATGGGCGTCCAGAACAGTCAGAACCCACTGTTGGTGACAGAGTTTACCCAATTCATCAACAGAAGAGCATGGAGTCTCAAAATTTAGCATTCCCATGAACAGTTCACTTGTGTTTCATGTATGTGGTCTTCTTCTAAAAGTTGTAACTTCAGCTGGTGGTTTTCTAGCAAAACAATGTCAAAAAATACACAGATATGATCTGACAAAAGCAACATCCAATCTACATTAACTTTTGATACATTAAACCCCCCTTTGTAATTAGCAGGTTCAAGAGGTGTGCCCCCCTGCTGTGGGTGGGGCCACTCACGTGCTGAAATGAAAACAAAGGTTCAAATACACAGAAGCCAGCTCCTTTGCATTTCAGTCATCACATTATCAACTTGTACATTAAAATCACTGTAATAACTAAACTATCAAAATCTGTGCACACGAATGAAATGTAGTTCAATAAAATGGACAATAAAATCGCAACATGACTGTGGTGGCCTGTACCGGACAATGAAAAAGTAGAAGATTGCTTTTGTTCCATTTTAAAAGAAATATACTCAAACGATGAAAAAAATTTCAAGGGGCATTCTATGGGAGACAAAGTGCTCTCAATAAAAACTGCAGAGCTATGCCTCACCCCTTTGTTTTCTCGTTATTTCGGATTCGAATTTACCACCCCCCACCCCCCCCCCCCCCCCCTCCCCCCCCCTCCCCCCCACCCCCCGCCCCCCCCACAAACACACAAGGGTGGTTGTTGTTCTATTTAGAACTGCATTTCCTGTATTTTGGTCGAGCCCATGTTTCAGCCTTTAAGCATAAAATCAAGATCGATAAGAAGTGATAATAATTATAATTAAAATGATTTGTTACATAGAGATCTGACTTAGCTAGCCAAGTTTAAAAATAAGTCAGAGTCGATTAATTGTGGTTGATTGATTTCTACAAGGGAACAGATAATAGATTTGCAGAGTTGGGATCCTGTCTAATGCTGTCCTGGTTTTGATTTCGTTTTTTTAGAATTTAAAAACTTTTTTGAGCTGGTGCGAGGAACACCCCCCCCCACACAAGTCGCAATTGGCCCTAAAATGTGGAAAACCCCTTGTTGTTGTTCTTCTTAGCTCCCATGAGTCAGAAGGGAGTCAGCACTAGTTCAGTGTTTGGACTGGTAATGCACTGCCGACGGACAGGGGCAGTGTTTGCCACCGTTTGTTCTACCACGGTGATGGTGAGCATGGAGGGGGGGGAGTGCGGAGGGGGGTGGGGTCCGTGGGGGCTCAGATGTAAACAGTCAAGCCCCACCGGGGGAACGTCTGAACAACAAAACGTATGTAATCCATCAACAGGCTGCTTACCGTATCTGTTTGGGTGTAAATCGTGTTTCTGGACGATAGGCTTTCGTAACGTTTCCAGTAAAGGCAAAGGTTTATTCACAAAGACAAGTTTAAAAAGAGCTGCATGTAGCATGATAGCCACACATGCAGCGGCCACAACACGAACTGTAGAGGCAGTCACCTACTGTTTACAGTTGGATTGGACCCAGAAAATAAAAACAGATAGTCCGGATGGGATTGAATGGAGGTGGAAACAGATCATAAAATGTTTCTTAGTGACTTCTGACTGCTGAAGTTTCATGTGTTTATTCCCACATTGCACGACTACTTGGGAAACGGTAATCAGGCAGGGACTGAAGCAGAGGAGGGAGCGGATGAGCAGGGTCTAGGTACAGATAGCTCCGGGAATACAGCGAGTGACCGCCGTTAAGAAGCGGACGTGTCTCACGATGGAGATCTCCATTAATCAGACGTGTCGGGGCGAGAGAGGCCTCGGAGAAGGAGCTCGGTGGACGGAACCAGCGGTCTCACCCGAAGCAGGACCCGAGCCTGAGCGCCGCTCTGAACACATTGGGAGAGGGAGGAGGGAAGTTGGTGCTGACTTCAGCTACAGGCGACCACGCTGTGTGTCGGGGGACGCTGGAGCGGTGACGAGGGGCTGGCTCTGGGCGCTGTGCTGACCGGTGGAGGTGAGCGGTAGGTGATGAGGCTCGCTACCCCAGTACTGAGGCTGCTGCACTGGGGACAAAGAAGGGGGAACAGGCCAACATGGGTGGTGGACGCCTCTTTCGCATGAGGACCTGCTTCCTTTAGGAGCGTTTTCCTCGCAGTTGGGACTGGATCATCGCAGCAGTAGGTACGCTTGCCAGTGTCCAGGGATTCTGCTGAGGGGGCCGTGATGTCGGTTGGAGTGGGCTGCATAGCGGTTTGCCAGAGCAGGACAAGGGCCACGGCGCAGGATGGCTCCTCGGAATCCGCGGGCTCGTTTATCGGAAAGGGGCGCTTAGGTGTAGAACAGGGAGGGTTTTCCGGAAGCTGACGGATCTCTCCCACACGACAGTGTGGTCACAATATGCAGCGCTCAGTGCATCAGCCGTGAGTGCTGCCCACCAGCGACTTCAAAAAGTTTGGACATAGAGATGTTTCTCATTCAATCTCTGCGGGTGAGACGAGGACTTTCTTTTCGTAGATCTGCAATGGTGGAAAACGCGTCGCTCTCACGGAGCTCCAAGGTGATGGGCGACTATATTGTGAATATATGAGCAAATTTCCATTGTCACTTCCATGTCCTCGATGAGCTTGTGTTAGCCTCTGTGATATAGTGGGTTTCAGTCGGGACAAAGTGCTATTTGCTGAAACATGAATTAAAAAGATAAAACATCAGTTATATTAAAAAAAACTGAACAATAAAAACGCGTAAAAACGTTGTTAAAAGTTTACCTAAAAAAGGTGCAAAGAGCAGCCCTGCCGATACTGCTTCATTGACACACCTGCGTTGATGAGTGTGTGAGTGTGTGCGAGTCATAATATGGCCACTAGTGAAAATAAGTACTGTAACTGTTGTTGTATTAACATCCAGTAGGAACATTTTATTTTGACCACTTCTGTCTCAACCGGAAGTCGAGTGGCTCGGCAAATCAGACGGAAAAACTTACAAGTGTTATGGACGTTTCACACAGCTGGTCTTGACAAACGGTCATTAAGAAACTGCACTAAGTATGGCATAAAAGACAACAGACCAAAGTTTAGACTTACTGTTGAGATAGAAGGAAACAAAGGTATGGTGGATTTTTATTTGTGTAACAATTGTAAAGTTTCTTTTAAATGTGTAAAATTTAATAGCAAAAGTAATGTACCGGTTAACAATGTATTTGATGCTAGATAGTATTGGAAATGATTGTAAATTGAATTTTCAGTTACTGAGTAGTTCAAAGTGCAAAATAGAAAATGTTTGATCCAAACAAAGTCTTGAAGAAGGCAAAATTGCATTGACAACAAACCAGACACTTCCTCATCTAATTCTAATCTATTCAGCATGTATCTGATTCATGTATAAATAATAGTTTTCTTTTACTGATATAGCTACACTTTTAAAAATAAAAAAGTAATATAATTTTGAATTACCGTAAAGGTACCACTACTATAAAGTCATCAGTAATGTAAACTTTTATGTGTAAACTCTGGTCCATGATCATCTCCTACATGTACGTCTGGTCTTACCATGTGTAAACTCTGGACCATGGAGAATGTGATAGTAAAATAATCTGTTCTGGTTCAATCCTAATATCAAGAAACTGAAGCCGGAGCAAGAGGAATGTTTAGTAAATGTCACTGAAGCAAAGATGTTGTGGCTCTACTCCTCACGGGCTCCGTTAGCGGCAAAGGAGATGGCTAAAGCTAGGCTACATGCTAAAGCTAGGCTAAAATGCTAAAGCTAGGCTACATGCTAAATGCCTCACTCACTCGGGCTCATTACATACGTCACAGTAAACTCAGATCCAATGGTTTCAATCTGCAAAAGGAGTTAGCCCCTCCCACCTGTTAACGGAGTCAATGGAGCAACTCTAGACCAGAACCTAATGAAATGAGTACAATGGTGTGATAAGACCAGTCGACAAATTATTGAACAGACATTTAACAGGAAAATTCTTTATGGGGAAATGCCATTGTGTTCCCTAACCTCACCTTTCCACATTCGGATCACGATGCCTCTGGCCAGGTCCAACAGAGTAACACGACCAAAGTCATCAGTCACTCCAGCCAAAGTGTTGCAAGGGGAGAGACAGATGGACTCCCCGTGGCGGCGAGAGTCTGGGAGCCCAAATCTAACAGGTCATAATAATAGTTCAGTTTTGTCCTTTTTTACAAGTTTTGACAAAGTAGTATGCATTTATGGGGAAACCTTGCCTGATTGGAAGTGCTGTTGCAGGCTCTACTTTTGGTTTTTGCTTCTGGGTAGCTTCTTCCTCCGGTTTGTTTTTGCTCTTATTCCAGCCTAACCACCCACTGCAGTAATGTAGAGGAAGGACAGTAAGGCCAATGATGCTTAAAATACTGATGATTTGTTTAAAAAAAGATAAAAAGGTTACCTGGCTGCATTAAAGAGCGCTGATGTGAGTTTACTGGCCACAGCCATAGCCACATGAGACAGAAGAGGCTGAGAGTTTCCCTACGGACACAAGTAGAACATGCAACATTAGTCCGTTCAATGATGTTTTTGTATAGAATGTATAGCATTGGGTAAATATGATAATATAATTTACTTCTACAGCATAGAAGAAGCCGGTGTATGGTCCACTCCCCACGGTCACGTACTGAGACATGGCTGGAGGGCTGCCTTTAATGGAAGCATTGAAGCCTCCGAGAGTAGAGGCATTCTTCATTTGGTCAAAAACAGACGTCGCCAGCACACCTGGAAACAGACACGTTCACACTGGTAACAGTCACAACACGGCAAACAGAACATCCATCCATTTTCTTCCGCTTCATCCGTTGCCGGGTCGCGGAGTGAGCAGTCTAAGCAGAGACGTCCAGACTTCCCTCTTCACACACACTTCCTTCAGCTCGTCCGGTACAGAGTCCCGAGCCACCTCAACTGGCTCCTCTCGACGTGGAGAAGCAGCGGCAGTGACTGAGCCCCTCTAACTCTAAGGGAGCAGAGGCTCTACTCCAAGCTCCTCCCGTGTGACTGAGCTCCTCTACAGTGTATCTCTAAGGGAGCAGCCACTCTGCGGAGGAAGCTCATTTCAACGCTCGTATCTGCGATCTCGTTCTTTCGATCATTACCCAAAGCTTATGACCAGAAGTGAGAGAGCTCTGACTGCAGACGCTGCTCCTTCATGACCAGAGGTGAGGAGGGAACAAAGATTGACCGGTAAATCGAGAGCTTTGCCTTTCGGCTCAGCTCCCTCTGTACAACAAAGCTCCAATACAGCTCTGACTGCAGACGCTGCTCCCTCTTTACCACGGCGGTCTGATAGAGCTCTGACTGCAGACGCTGCTCCCTCTTTACCACGACGGTCCGATACAGAGACCGCATTACTGCGCACGCTGCACCGATCCGCCTGTCAATCTCACGCTCCATCCTTCCCTCACTCGTGAACAAGACCCCGAGATACTTGAACTCCTCCACTTGAGGAAGGACCTCTCCATTCGAACATGAACTATTCCGATGAGAAATCAAAGCTGTGTTTGTTATCACTCACCAACACTGCAATGATCCACGATGCTGTCCATTTCCTGCAGACCCCATTTCTTATAAGCCAGAGGAGGGGGCTGAATAACATCATTTCCAGCAGCTGTAGCTAAATAAAAATGAGACGAGGATTTAAATGAAGGCTAAGTGTAAAAGGTTATCTAGAATATCTACAGCTAATGTATATATCAACTCCAAAGCTAGAGATTGGCCTCTACGATGTTTGAACTCGATATCAGCGTTGCTATAGTTATCAGCTATCAATGACTACAAGACGCAACAGACAAATGCATTTAAATACCTGTATGTTTTTCTGCAATCTCTATCCATACATCATGCAAATAAACATAACACATGTTTAAACACCGCACTGGGGCCTGTATTTCCACATGCGCACTTTACCAACACAGATACAGTGCTCAACAACTTTACCTCTCGCCACCTGGTTCCTGCAAGCTCTGAGCGACTGGAAAAGACTGAAGCCGTCGATGGTGACAAGAGATGTAGGGTAGAGAATACTCAGCTCCTCGTGCTGAGACAGAATCAACAGTTCTAGTGAGAGGAGAGCAGACTGGACTGACTCTGGACTGACTCTGGACTGACTCTGGACTGACTCTGGACTGACTCTGGACTGACTCTGGACTGACTCTGGACTGACTCTGGACTGACTCTGGACTGACTCTGGACTGACTCTGGACTGACTCTGGACTGACTCTGGACTGACTCTGGACTGACACCGGACTGACACCGGACTGACTCCGGACTGACTCCGGACTGACTCCGGACTGACTCCGGACTGACTCCGGACTGACTCCGGACTGACTCCGGACTGACTCCGGACTGACTCCGGACTGACTCCGGACTGACTCCGGACTGACTCCGGACTGACTCCGGACTGACTCCGGACTGACTCCGGACTGACTCCGGACTGACTCCGGACTGACTCCGGACTGACTCCGGACTGACTCCGGACTGACTCCGGACTGACTCCGGACTGACTCCGGACTGACTCCGGACTGACTCCGGACTGACTCCGGACTGACTCCGGACTGACTCCGGACTGACTCCGGACTGACTCCGGACTGACTCCGGACTGACTCCGGACTGACTCCGGACTGACACCGGACTGACACCGGACTGACTCTGGACTGACTCTGGACTGACTCTGGACTGACTCTGGACTGACTCTGGACTGACTCTGGACTGACTCTGGACTGACTCTGGACTGACTCTGGACTGACTCTGGACTGACTCTGGACTGACTCTGGACTGACTCTGGACTGACTCTGGACTGACTCTGGACTGACTCTGGACTGACTCTGGACTGACTCTGGACTGACCTGCTCGGTTACTCCGGGATGACGGGGAATCTCATAAGTGCGACACTTTAGCCGTAAAGCAGGGTCCTCGTGGAGCAGCTGAGCCAGTAGCAGAACACCGTGCTGAAAGATTTTGGTTTTGAAATGTATGAGACAAACACGGTAGTCGGAACGTACAAGATGATTTATGTACCTCAGTGTAGAAGCGGATATAGCCAGAGGAGAAGCCCACAACCACACATGTCCAATCAGGGCGCCCAGTGGAACTTCTAAATAACAAAGAACTTATTCAATATTTAACTCTAAATCTATACAAAAAAATATATGTATTACTATATATACGCTCCCTTCCGGCTAGCAAAGGAAGGGAGCGATAGAGCCGGTGACCACCTCGTCTCCGTGGGACAGTTGAACATCAGGTCTCTCAGTAACAAGGGCTATCTTGTTCGCGATCTCCTCACGGACCACAAACTTGATTTTCTTTGTCTGTCTGAGACATGGCAACGTCCTAACGAGTACGCTGAGCTCAACGCTACAACACCACATGGGTTTGTTTACGTCTGTCAAGCCCGTGCCTCTGGACGCGGCGGTGGTCTCGCGATAGTGTACAACGAGAGGTACAGAGCAACTGCAGTCACTACACCGGTCTATAGCTCATTTGAATCACTTGTCATACAGATCAAAGGCCGCATTCCCACAATCCTAGCTGCTGTCTATCGTCCCCCCAAGCCTAATCCCGAGTTTTTTAACTGATTTTACAGATTTTTTAGCCACAGTCTGCTCTCTGTCCTCAAATGTAATTTTGGTTGGTGACTTCAATATTCATATGGACAATGTAAACAATACAACTACCAAAGATTTTTCTTCCTGTCTAGACAGTTTTTCATTATCTCAACACGTAAACTCTCCCACACATGTAAAAGGCCATATTCTGGATCTGATTTGCTGCACTGGCATCTCCCCCATTAACATCTCTTTTCTGGACATTCTGGTCTCTGACCACAAGCTTATTTCATTTGGTCTCAACCTGCCACTGTTCAAAACATCTTCTACCCGTCAGATCACATTCAGAAATATAAAAAACATTAATCTCTCATCACTTACCACAGAACTAAATAATCTCCCAAGCCGAGATAACATGGTCACTCCACAGGAACTCACTTCATTTTATAATAATGAACTCCATCAAATTCTGGACTCCTTAGCACCATTAAAAACAAGAACTGTATCCTTCTCCCTCTCTTCGCCATGGTTTACTCAAGAGCTGCATGAACTGAAATCTATTGGTCGCCGTCTTGAGCGTCTATATCGTAAAACTGGACTGTCAATACATAAGGAAATGTATCACTCCCATCTAATCACTTACAAGAACACTATTGCCAATACTAAGTCTAACTACCTTGCATCAATTATAAATACCAATTCAGGCAACTCCAGAGCACTCTTCTCTTCTATGCGCAACATTCTACATCCACCTGACGCATCCACTGCCACCACACACTCACCCGCTCTTTGCAATAAATTCTTGGACTTTTTCAATTCTAAAATAATTAATATCCATCAACAACTCTCTTCATGTGATCCATCCGTTTGCACTCACTGCTCATCCCTATTCCTGACCAATCCCTCAACTCTCTCCACGTTCCAACTTCCAACTGTGCCGGAAATACACTCTCTGATATCCAAATCGAAATCTTCTACCTGCATACTTGATCCCCTGCCAACTAATCTTGTGAAATCCTGTCTTCCATCGCTCTCTCCCCTCATTACCAACATCATTTATGCATCCCTCACCACTGGTTCTGTTCCACCTATTCTCAAAACAGCAGTTATAACGCCAATTCCCAAAAAAGCTGGCTCAGATCAGACCGATTTCAACAATTTTAGACCAATATCCAACCTCCCGTTCATTAGCAAGATTTTGGAAAAGTCAGTTGCCTCACAGATCCAAAACCATCTCGCAAACAATAATCTTTATGAAAAATTCCAATCCGGATTTCGTTCATCCCATAGCACTGAAACAGCACTCATCAAAATAACAAATGACCTTCTTTTAGCAGCAGACTCTGGACTCCTCACCATACTCATTCTCCTGGATCTCACAGCTGCTTTTGACACAATCTCACATCCAATCCTCCTCAACCGGCTCACCTCCATTGGCTTATGCAATACAGTACACTCATGGTTCACCTCATACCTTTCTGACCGTTCTCAATTTGTCCAACTCCAAAATCATAAATCGAAACTCTCCACTGTCACGGGCGGTGTGCCCCAGGGCTCTGTCCTGGGGCCATTGCTTTTTATTATCTACCTCCTCCCTCTCGGCAATATATTCAGAAAATACAACATTAACTTCCACTGTTACGCGGATGACACCCAGCTCTACCTCTCCTCCAAGCCCACGATCACTCTCCCCCCTTCAGCCCTCTCTGATTGTCTTAATGACATTAAAATCTGGTTTTCCCACAATTTCCTCAAACTCAACTGTAATAAAACAGAATTCCTCCTTGTGGGATCCAAACATACACTCACTAAATCCAATAATCTTTCCATCACTGTTGATAACTGCACCATCCCCCCTTCCCCTCAGGTTAAGAGTCTGGGTGTCATCCTCGACAGCACCCTTTCCTTCACAGCACACATAAACAACATCACCCGGTCCGCCTACTTCCATCTCCGCAACATCAACCGTCTACGTCCGTCTCTCACCCCTAACAGCACAGCTACACTGGTTCATGCCCTGGTCACATCCCGTCTTGATTATTGCAACTCACTCCTTTATGGTTTACCAAACAAATCCCTCCATAAACTTCAAATGGTCCAGAACACAGCAGCACGCATCATCACCAAAACTCCTTCTGCCCAGCACATCACTCCTATTCTCAAACAGCTTCATTGGTTACCTATTCTCTCCCGTATTGAATACAAAATTCTTCTTCTCACCTTCAAAGCACTTCATAACCTCGCACCTCCATACTTGTCTGATCTCCTTCAGACGTACACACCCTCCCGCCCACTCCGCCTCTCTACTCTCTGTCCCTCCAGCCAAAATGTCCACCATGGGCCTCAGAGCCTTCAGCCGCTCTGCCCCCAAACTCTGGAATAATCTGTCACAAGACACTCGTGCAATAGACTCCATCACCACATTTAAATCTCGACTCAAAACTGAGCTATTCAGACGCACCTATCCCACATAATCCTCCGTACTTCTCTTATCTCTTTGCCACTCTACTGTATTTTACTTCTGGGCCTCGTATTGTATCTTTTGTATTTTAATGTGTGTTGTATATTGTTTTTATGCTGCCTGTAAGGTGACCTTGGGAATTTTGAAAGGCGCCCACAAATAAAATGTATTATTATTATTATTATTATTAAAAATACTTAAAAAAAACTTAAATGACAAAAAAAAGAGGTGTACCCTTTGCAGCTAGGGGAGGACTATGATCCTGACATGATTTGGAGTCAATAGGTCACATGACCTGGAAGCTATTGAGCTAAAATGCTAATATTTACATATAAAAAATCATTAAAAATACTTAAAACATTTTAATGATAAAAGAAGAGGTGTACCCCCTACAGCTAGGGGAGAAATATGATCCTGACCGGATTTGGAGTCAATAGATCACATGACCTGGAAGCTATAGAGCTAAAATTCTATTTTATTACATATAAAAATTCATTAAAAATACTTAAAAAAAACTTAAATGACAAAAAAAAGAGGTGTACCCCCTACAGCTAGGGGAGGACTATGATCCTGACCTGATTTGGAGTCAATAGGTCACATGACCTGGAAGCTATTGAGCTAAAATGCTAATATTAGCCTTTAAAAATTCATTAAAAATACTTAAACGACAAAAAAAGAGGTGTACCCCTTGCAGCTAGTGGAGGATTATGATACTAAACTGATTTGGAGTCAATAGATCACTTGACACAAGAGGTGTCAAGTGTCACAGGGCGACAGTAGCTCAGTTGGTAGAGCACTGGCCTTCAGGCCTAAAGGTCGTGGGTTCAATTCCCACCTCTCACCGACTCCCACTGATGACTGCTGTCGTTGTGTCCTTGGGCAAGACACTTAACCCCACTTTGCCCAAAGCCCCCACTGAAAGATCAAGGCTATGCTCACACTCAGAGAGCATAGCCGTCCTCCTGTGGACTCACCACCTGCAGAGGGTCAGTGAGGGGCTGGTGCTATGAGACTTGGGTGGCATCTCTGATTGCCACCCCCCTGACCCATAAATGGATTAAAGGGTAGAAAATGGATAGATGGATGGATAGATCACTTGACTTGGAAATATTTACATGTTAAATAAATATTTAGAGATTGAAAATGAAAAAAGTACTTGTACTATGCAGCTAGTGGAGTAACATGATGCAACACTAGTAGGGCTACCATGAGATGACTTTATTTTTTTATCATGAAAATATATTGAACATAGCCCTGTCCCTTGTTTCTCTTCTTCACTGGCATAACACACATGCCCAGCTCTTTTCCATTGCATCCTCCAAGTCCTTGCTTTCCAACGACACACAAGAATCATGGAACCACCTGTCACAGTCATCACACTGTATCTGTTCAATTGAAAACAAAAATAAGTAGTAGTTTTTTTTCAGTTGTCATAAAAGAAATCGTATTTGTACAATGGAGCTGAAGGGTCATCTAATTTTCTTTTATTTTCAGAGGCTATGAGAGTAAAGTCAGAATATTACAATATTACAAGATTAATCAAAATCGAAATATTATGAGATTAATCTCAAAATATTATGTGGTCCGGTTCGGAGACCACAGCCATGGGTTCTGGTTAGGAGGCCACAGCCAGGGACCGGAAGGGGTCTGGTTCGGGGACCACAGGATTTCATCTCTGCTGTTTGCGGACAATGTTAAGTAAGTAAAATAAGTAAGTAATCTTTATTTATATACCGCCTTTCACAGACCAGAGTCAAAAAGCGGTTTACAAACATGTTGTCCTGTTGGCTTCAACAAACCAGGACGTGCAACATGCACAGGGACGGTTTGCAACCAAGTGTGAAGCGGCTGGGATGAGAATCAGCACCTCAAAATCTGAGGCCATGGTGCTCGACCGGAAAAAGGTGCATTGCCCTCTCCAGGTGGGTGGGGAGGTCCTTCATTTTGTTTGTTTTTAAAGCTTTGAATGGACTGGCCCCTCCTTACATCTCGGACCTCATCCAAATTCACCACCCGCCCCGCGCGCTGAGGTCCGAGGGCCGGCTCCAGCTCGTGGTACCTAAGACCAGACTTAAAACCCCGGGGGACAGGGCCTTCTCTGTGGCTGGACCAAAGCTGTGGAACGCCCTGCCCCCCCACGTCAAAACAGCTCCCTCGTTGGAATGTCTGATGAAGGGGAAGAAAATTGATGGATGGATAATGTCAAATTATTATGAAATCCATTTCGAAATATTATGAGTGCCTGGGCCCCAAAAGAGACCTGCTTGCGACCCTGGGGAGAGACTTGCGGAGCGCAGGAGAGAACTGCAGACAGAGCAGGTCCAGCCTCTGAGCACCTTGGTACTCGTAATGTTTTTAGCCTTTTGCGTCAGTATGTTTTTATTTAAAAAAACATATTATTCTACATTTACCTGTTTATTGAGGAGCAGAAGAGGATCCAGCACAAGGTCCAGTGGAGTATCAGGAGGGCCAAGAAGGACTTTGGGAAAAATCTGGAGCAGAAGCTGGCTCAGGGAAACGCCTGCGACATGTGGAGAGGACTAAAGAACATCTCCGGCTTTGGGCAGAGTGCCAGTGGGACAGCGGATGGAGACCAGCACCGGGCGGATGAATTTAACCAATATTTCAACCAGTTTGATTCTCCCCCCTCCCCATCTCCTTCCCCCACCTCTTCACACGTGCCTAGCCCAGTGGACACTGCCTTCGGCTGCCCCGGGCCGTCCTGCCCCCACACCCCCAGCCCCCACCTCTGACAGTACACCCCCCCCCCCCCCGCCCTCTCCATCACACCGGACCAGGTGAGGAGTCAGCTCCAGAGACTGACTCAGAGGAAATCCACAGGACCGGAAGGGATCAGTCCCAGGCTGCTGAGGACCTGTGCAGACCAGCTCTCTGAGGACCTCTCTGAGGTCCTCAGCTACATGTACAACCTGAGCCTCAGCCTGGAGAAGGTCCCTGTCCTGTGGGAGACCTCCTGTGTGATCCAGGTTCCTAAAACAGCGCACGCCAAGGAACCGGCTCACTACAGACCAGTCGCACTCACCTCCCACTGACCTCCCACCTGATGAAGACCATGGAGCGGCTCATCCTCACCCACCTCCGCTCTGTGGTCAGCCCCACCCTGGACCCGCTGCAGTTCGCCTACAGGCCCAACATCGGAGTAGAGGACGCCGTCATTTACTTACTGCAGCGGACGCTCTCCCACCTGGAGCCTGCAGGGAGCGCTGTGAGGGTCATGTTCTTCGACTTTTCCAGTGCTTTCAACACCATCAGACCGGCGCTGCTGCGGGGGAAGTTGGAGGACGCAAGAGTGGACAGTAGCCTCACTGCATGGACCATCAACTACCTCACTGCATGGACCATCGACTACCTCACTGCATGGACCATCAACTACCTCACTGCATGGACCATCGACTACCTCTCAGACCGACCACAGTACGTGCGGCTGCGCAGCTGTGAGTCTGAGGTGGTAGTCTGCAGCACTGGGGCCCCTCAGGGCACTGTCCTCTCACCGTTTCTCTTCACCATCTACACCTCAGACTTCACACACGACACACACAGCTGTCACCTGCAGAAGTTCTCCGACGACTCCGCCATCGTGGGCTGTGTGTCTGAGGGGAACGAACTGGAATATGGGTCGGTTATCAAGGACTTTGTCGACTGGTGTGAGTGCAACCACTTGTGCTTGAACACCAGTAAGACCAAGGAGATGGTACCTGTGCTAACACCAGTAAGACCAAGGAGATGGTACCTGTGCTAACACCAGTAAGACCAAGGAGATGGTAATCGACTTCAGGATAAAACCACTTTCCCACACGCTGCTGAACATCCAGGGGGAGGACATTGAGCTGGTGGACAGCTTCAAGTACCTGGGTGTTCACATAAACAATAAACTGGACTGGTCCCATACCACCAACGCTCTGCACAAGAAGGGCCAAAGTCGCCTCTTCCTTCTGAGGAGGCTGAGGTCCTTCTGAGGAGGCTGAGGTCCTTCGGAGTGAGCAGGCCTCTGCTCAGGACCTTTTATGACTCTGTGGTAGGCTCTGCCATACACTACGCTGCCGTGTGCTGGGCTGAGCACAGAACGGGACAGCCCCCTGGACTCTGGAGGAGGTGAGGGACAGGAGGGTGCTAGTCAAGCTCCTCCAGCAGACTGTTCCAGAGACGGGGCCGTAGTGATGGACGTAAAGCGCTTTGGGTGACCTTGGTCTGTAAAATGCGCTATATAAATAAACATTACTTACTCACTTACATATGCATCAGCTTGAGTGTGTGTCCTGGCTTTGGTAATGGAGGAGTCTGCTGCAAGAACCGGGATGGTTCTTTGGATAAAAGCAGTTATGAGTAATAAGAAGGCCCAAGACCATGAAGACATGAAAAAAACCAGTGAAAGAACCTAAAAATGGATCCTGAAACACACGGGAAGCCAGTGCAACAAATTTAAAACCGATAAATAAATAATAAAACTGTACTGTATTAAAAGTCAGGATCATATTCCTCCCCTAGCTGTAGGGGGTACACCTCTTCTTTTGTCATTTAAGTTTTTTAAAAGTATTTATGAATTTTTATATGTAAATATTAGCATTTTAGCTCAATAGCTTCCAGGTCATGTGATCAATTGACTCGAAATCAGGACAGGATCATAGTCCTCCCCTAGCTGTAGGGGGTACACCTCTTTTTGAGTCATTTAAGTATTTTAAAGTATTTTTAATGATTTTTTAAAGGCAAACATTAGCATTTTAGCTCAATAGCTTCCAGGTCATGTGATCAATTGACTCCAAATCAGGTCAGGATCATAGTCCTCCCCTAGCTGTAGGGGGTACACCTCTTCTTTTGTCATTTAAGTTTTTTAAAAGAATTTATGAATTTTTATATGTAAATATTAGCATTTTAGCTCAATAGCTTCCAGTTCATGTGACCTATTGACTCCAAATCAGGTCAGGATCATAGTCCTCCACTAGCTGCAGGGGGTACACCTCTTCTTTGATCATTAAAATGTTGTAAGTATTTTTAATGATTTTTTATATGTAAATATTAGACCAGCGTACATGTCTCTGCGTGTTTACCGTACTGTGTGTAGTAGGGGTGCACTTAAATGTTGCAGCGAATGTCTGTCGGATATCCAACTTCAAACTAACTTCACCGCGGTCAATGACCGCATGAAACATTTTGCTGTAGCCAAACAAACTGTCCACTTGATTTCTATGATATATATGTTCATCTGATTGGGCTGAAGTCAGTGCTTC
Organism: Knipowitschia caucasica; assembly: GCA_964034765.1. Lineage (NCBI taxonomy): Eukaryota > Metazoa > Chordata > Actinopteri > Gobiiformes > Gobiidae > Knipowitschia > Knipowitschia caucasica. Next base: position 8,765,938 of record OZ035843.1, read on the forward strand.
ACCGGTGTTTCCACATTCACAGTGGAGCGTGTTTAGTGCTTACAGCACAGAGAGAGATGAAGAGTGAACAGGACTTCAGCAGCAAAACAGACTTTTATAGATGGAAATATTGGCACTGTTAAAGGTAAAAATGTGCACGTCGGGTGCACATTATGTTCCAGAACAGAACGAAAAAAGTAACGCAATAGTTACTTTTACTGGTAACTAGTTACTTTTATAGTGGAGTAACTCCGTTAGTAACTCAGTTACTAGTTACTTCTCCCAAAAAGTAACTAGTAACTATAACTAATTACTTTTTCAAAGTAACGTGCCCAACACTGAAAATAACATACAACTAAGACGCCTGAATATATAATGTCACAATGGCCACAAATGAGAAGCAAAACTGTTTATTTCCATTTGCAGCAGGACGTGAATAAAACATGAAGATCAAGAGAACAATAAAATGGTGACAGAAATACTCCTTTCCTTCATATTGACGAGGTGAAAAGACACATTATGTTGCAAGCAGAATCTAAAAATGTAACAAGAGTAGAGAGAAGACCCATTTTGACCCATTTGAAGTCTATCAGCACAAAGGAGTTTTACATGGCAACGCAGCAGGCTAATTCGATATCTAGTCTACAGTGTAACAATTCCAGTGTTTGAGAATGGGTTGGTGTGGATGACCAATGGCGTAAGAATAACAAAAGCTAAAGAATAGTCAATATTTTAGAGGTCTAACAATGAGTCTTGTTCTTTGAAGCAAGATTCAAGAATTGAGGTAAATATCAGTTATTAAAATGTGTTTTGTACCTGGTGATAACAGTAACTATGATTAACGGAATAACTGAATGAAATCTTTCTTCATAGAATAAGCACCACCGAAAACTAATTTGCAAAAACACACACAGAATCAAAACAAAGGCCAAAAAAATAAATATATAAAGTATAAAACCCTGGGAAAACACTGTCCCCGATAAGTTGTTCCACCGTTCAGTGAAATATGAGAGGCACTGCTCCCGATAAATACACAATATTACATTCATACAACAAACATAAAAAATAAACACTGGTAGACAAAAACTACCATCACTGCATTTCATTATGGGAGACACTGCCCCCGATAATGGCTTCAAGTATGGAAGGCACTGCTCCCGATAACTTAACTGCACCAAAGTTTACGCTAATTACGCAACATATCGGTATTAAGTGCCATAAAGGGAGTTTTGGTAACTCATGGTAACATCTTACCTCGTTAGCCGTCTTTCACATCATAAATTGTAAATACATTAATTTTCTCTTTTTCCCACTTTTTAAACTAAATATCAACTTAACATTTTTTCTTTTTAAGAGATTTAACAGACAGATACTTGGCCGACATTTAAGTTTATTTGGCTTATCTTATGGACCATTTTAAGTAATTGCATGGCAAACACAAATGATTGTTCAATTGCAGAACTATTAATATTATCCCTTTCGGAGCCACAGCAGCGAGCTCCTGAATCTGGCTTCGTCCAAACAATTCAACATGTATTTATTTTATTTGTTGTAGTAGTCATCATCGGTTGAATTATATCAATTTTATCAAAAGGGTTAAGACTTAAATCAATTTATACCTTGATGTAATTGAGCCCGTTCAGCTGACATAGCCCGTTGTCAGAAAGACCATTCACAGAGTGTAGCAGATGCTGCCGTTAAATGCGACAGTATAACCGTCATAATTATGGAAGGCACTGCTTCCGATAATGTCAAAAAAGACCAATCTTTATAGCGGACACTGCCACTGATAAAGCAAACTTAAATATAAGGACTTTTAGTGCGTGGAGGCAAAGAGTTCACGAGGAAAGGCTCTGACTGGACATGCACTTAATCTCATAGCAATTCAATTAAGTTTATCAAATCAAAGGTTCATAATGTAATTTCAAGATTTCAAAACGACATTCTCAAAGGTGCATTGTGTCACTTTTCTAGTGAGGGGACTCTCATTGCTTTTCAAGATGTTTCAGTTTAGGAGTTAGTATCTCCAGGGAAACCCAGGCAATGTCACTGGTCATATCTGTGGTAACAATTGAGCACTGTGGAACATTCCACATAAGTGATAACATATCTTTGGAGACACATTCTCACCAGAAAAGTGGCACAATACATTTTAAACTTATTCATTTGTTTTTTTCTGCCATTCTTAAAGACCTGAAAAGCTTGTAGCAGGTGCCCTTTGCGTCCGAACACATTCACATTAGATTTCATTGTCGATGTCCCACAGATTGCCGGCCATGGAGTTAGCACAGCCCTGCAGGTTCCAAGTAGCCAGGGCCAGCTGGAGTCGCAGTTGTAGCTCGTTGTCCAACTCTGCGATCTCGTTCAAAGTGAAAGGACCCTTTCCGAACACCAGGTGCCGGAAGGGGAACTCATAAGGAGAGACGTACTGAGAGAGGAGGCCGTGTTCGACCTATGTTGAGGAGGGGAAAAGAATTAACTTTTAGTAAGTTAAAGCTCTGGTACCCAACTTCTTTCCCCGCAAATTATACATTGTTTGTCCAATCAGAAGTATAGCCGCAACTTTACATACTACAGTGCACTTTTAGGAAAGAGCCCCATGAGTCACAGCTCTAGGTACACAGCGCAATTTTTTGTGTGGAAATGTAAAGCTAAAAAAAGTGACCGGAAAATAAGGCCAAAATATCATGCATGTGAAAACTAGTGAGAAAATCAAACTGTTTTAGGAACAAATTACATTAATTGAATTACTTTTTTAAAGTTTGAAGGTTAGGAATCCCAGGTTCCTAATTATCAAAAAAAATTGTTTAAAGTGAATGTCATTCTTCCGGAAAAAGCTTGGAGCCAAACATTGTGCCTAGAAAATAATTTAATTTGGTGGATTTGTGGGCCACTTTAAAGCAAGCTGAGCTTGTTGGGGAATATTAAAATATAAACAAGGTTTTACAATTTAATACAAGTGTGCGGCAAGTGTTTATGCTTTTTTTTTTTTTAAATAGTACATTGAAAAGTCAATATTGTCAAGAGTCCTGTCAACCTATATTGATAAAAATTCGTTGGTACCTGGTGACATAGTCTACCGAGCCACAAACAATATCAAATTGTTATTAACTTTTTGCCAGTTACCTGAGCAGTTGTAAAGAAGCGCTCTGTATTTGCATGACAACAATATGCAACTCCGCAGTATGCATCATACCATAGTATATAGTATAGTATATGTTGTCATGGTAATTAATCTCTCCCATTCCTTGAGCACCAGAAGATTTCCTGATATTCGTTTAGTTAAACCAGTGTCACCTTCATGATGCGGCCGTTGAGCAGCCTGCAGGCCTCGGGGTCGTTCAGATTTGTGTTTTTGATGTCGTTGTCGATGCTGTCGGATGCACGCTGGAAAGAGGCTTTCGCTCTGTACAACCAGCTGGGACTCAGATCCTTCAGCTGACCAGACTGCAACACAATACACAAACCACGAATGAATGAGCATACATTTGAGTACAAGTTTTAGGTGATGAGCACTGACTTATTTTGTTTCATTAAGTACATCGTTTCTGATCAAACAGGCAAATAGGGATCATTGTATAAAAAGTACTATGGAATCTAGTGCATAGGTTTTAAGGTCATAAGTTTGATAGATATTGGAGGTTTTTCTTTTAAAAAACAAAGACATTTAAGTATATATACAACTCTCATTTAAAAAAACTATTAGTGCCTAGATAGTCTTGTTAACCAGTTCAATTATCAAAATAAAATCATATATTCGTTAATAAGATTTATCATTGCAGCCCAATACTATTAACAGCTACTGTCACTTTACTGCACTCTACCACACTCTTAGTCCATTGTGTGCGCCTAGTGCACTGGTATATAGTAAACTGAAGACAGTTATGTAGATTTTTATATATGCATGCCTTCTTGTTTTTATTCTGCTTTAACTTGTTTGCACCGAGAGCCAAAGTAATTTCCTAGTTTGTGACTTCCTGTTATGCCACGTTCAGACCGGATCATGCGTTGTGTCGACTTTCAATGCAAAGTCAATGGTGACGCGCGTTCGAGCGTCGAACTGCATGTGCGTCTTGGGATGCACGGACTGCACGGTAGAGACGCACGGACTGCGCGGCAAAGGCGTGACAGAGGTGTAGGAGCGGAAAAATCAACGCACACAGGAGATAAATATTGCTGAGCGTTTCCTCGGGACACTCTTACAGCAACCAATCAGAGCCGCAAAGTGGTCACGGGGACATTAGCGGACAGCCAAAACAGGAGCTACACCAGGACTTAACCAGAGTTGATAATGGGGGACATAGTGCTTGTGAACATATGTATTTTCATGCTCCGGTGACTTTATGCAACTGCTTCGAGTATGGCGCACCTCCGTGAACACATTCTGCTGTTATGTAAAGTCTCTGGAAGGTCTCGGGACACAGAGACGCTGCAGAGCTGCATTATTGGAGAAGAACTTTACACAAAAAGCCGCTAGCTTAACTCCGTTAACATCAGAGACTTCTGGTCTGAAGACCCCTGCGTCTGAAAATTAGAGAATGTGCGTCTGGTGCGCGAGAAGTCAGCATTCCAGTGTTGGCGGTGTGAACGCACATTTACTCATATGGCAATAAAAGGATTTTTATTCTTATTCTGAAATGTAAAGTTGGAGACACAGGTGGACAGTCTGACCTGGTTGAGGTCAGATAGGTGATTGTTGATGTCGTGCACTCTCTCATTGAGAAGTTTCTTGTATCCAGTGACGTCAAAGTTCAGCAGGTGGTCATGAACCAGCCTCAGGGCGATTTGTCCAGCAAACTGAGCCGCAATGGCTGCCATAGTGGAGGTCTTTTGGGCTGCTTCATAGTCCAGGTGGCTCTTACTGTCCAGGATGGTGTTGTAGTACTGGTACTCCTCACTCTGACCAGAGGAAATAAGTTTTAAACAGAAGAAAGATGCATTGATAGATTAAGAAAAAAATGTGTTCTCTTTTTTTGTAAAGCACTTTGAGTTTCCTCATGTATGAATAGTGAGCTTTGCATAATGAGTCCTTTACCAAAAATGATACTTACATTCACAGAAATGAAGTGGAAAGAGACAGCTGGAATTCCAAAGCCGGCCAAGAAGGGATAGGCTGGATCGTCGATGGACATAGGACGCATCCTGTTTATGACGTTACGTTAGAATACATTAAAAATACAATAACTGAATTTTGAAATGGCCTGTGCCCATTCTTTTCCCAAGACATTCTGTACTAGTGTTATGATAGAATTACTTTCTGTCAATTTCACTGTAGAGATACATTTTCAATAGTACAGCTAATGTGGCTAGGTTTTGTTAGCTTACCGTAATGAGTGACTAAATCATTGGGATCCTCGGAATGTGTGAGAATGTGAGGAATAATTGTGGACTGCAGCAAAAATGTAACAATGAATACATTCTATGTTTAACAAGACGGGGAAATTGGGTACAGGACCTTTGTATGTGTTCATTGAGTTGACTTACGGGTTCTTTCCAGCTATGTCGCGCACCATGCCGTTTCCAGTGGGACTCTTCACCTGAGTTAAAAAAATACATATATTTCAAGAAGTGCACTTATTAAAATCTGTCAGTCGAGCCATTCAAAGTTAGGTATGCAATAGTGACAAGGTTTAAACTAATCTTGTCACCATTGCAAATTGTAAACGATTAAAACACTCATTTACAATTAAACCCATTAATGTCATATAGGGCTGCAACTAACGATTATTTTAATAGTCGATTAATCTGTCAATTATTTCTTCAATTAATCGGACCACTACGTGGTCTGTAAATAAAAGACACTGATTGGGAGCAACATAGCTGTGCGGATTTTTCACACTAAAAAAACACTAGGGCTGTCAAATGATAACAATTTTAAATCTAGTTAATTACAGCTTAAAAATTAGTTCATCGTAATTAATCATATTTCGAACTAACGGCAAAATGATTCCATATTTTTCAGTAAATGGTTGTTTAAATAGAAAATGCATAGCAGGGGTGCACAATAAGTCAATCGCAATCTACCAGTCGATCGCAAAGGTAGTATTGGAAGATCCCATTACATTGAAAAAAAATTCCGTTTATGTATTTGCGTGTAGACAGATCACCGGAGTTTTGCGTTATCGCACGTCACAGTATGCCCCCAAAACAACAAAACGTGCGACCTCTGATCACTGAAGAAGCATGGATCTTACTGCCTTAAAAACTGTCCATGAACATCCTCGCTCCACATGAGAGAGCAGCAAAGTGGTCACGGGGACTCATGCTCGAAAACAACCAAAACAGGAGCTAAACCAGGATCAAACCAGGGCTGAGGACGGGGGTCAGTCCTTGTAAACATGTCTTCACCCTGAGTTTCTACTATGACTGTAAGTGCCGCTACAGAAGTACCGACGTATGTATCAAAGCTCCGCCCACTTCTGTGTTTTTCCCCAACGCAGGACAGGACGTCAGAGTACGCACATGTTTGGAATGTTATGAATGTCACTGAAAACGCAGATGTTCGGTTATGTGTGGATGCAAATTATTGTATAAATCACGCGGTTTTGACTGACTGAACAAGATGGCGCCTCGTACGGTCGACATGGCTCTTTGCTGCTCTCTTTTTCTTTTGTTTTTACTTTTTAACTGTGCATCTGGCTGTTCCTACACCCGTGAGGAACTTATGAACATCCGACCCACCGTTCCCATGGACCTAATTCCTGTTTTCTTGGCATCTGCGGCTGATTTAGTTCATGTTCTAGCCAAAAAAGTGTGGGCCCGTAAAAGGGGAAAGCGAGGAGGCCTGCTCGTGCGTCTTAGGAGGAGAGGAGCGCGCACGGCTCTCCCCGGCATTTTTCTCTCCAACGTACGCTCACTGGGCAATAAGATGGACGAACTCAGCCTGCTCATGAGAAGAAACAAGGACTTCGCCACATCCTGTGTCCTCTGCTTCACTGAGACCTGGCTAAATGAGCGGATCCCGGACTGCGCTCTGGAGCTGCAGGGCTTTGGGCTGTTTCGCGCGGATCGCCATTGTGCGCTCTCAGGGAAGAGCAGAGGCGGAGGGCTCTGTTTCTACGTCAATACAAACTGGTGTAACGATGTGACAGTGATCTCCAAGCACTGCTCTCCTGCTCTGGAATATCTTTTCATTCATTGTAAACCATATTACTCCCCGCGGGAAATTGTTTCATTCATTCTTGCCTCTGTTTACATACCGCCATGCGCGGACGCGCGCGAGGCTCAGCGCGCACTCGCAGAGCAAGTACTGTGTATGGAACGCTTATACCCGGACTCTCTGATTATTATCCTGGGGGATTTTAATAAGGGAAACTTGAGCCAGGAATTACCCAAATACAGACAGTTTATCAAATGCCCGACCAGAGAGGAGAACACTCTGGATCACTGTTACACCACCGTGCGCGGAGCTTTTCGCGCTGTTCCCAAGCCAGCCCTCGGCTTCTCAGATCACTCCATGATACATCTGGTTCCTGCTTACAGACAGAGACTAAAGCTCTCGAAACCTGCAGTGAGGAGCTCCAAAGTGTGGTCTGATGAAGCTGTGGAAGAGCTGCGCGCATGCATGGAATCTACAGACTGGGACCTTTTCAGAGCTGCCACAGACAGCTTGGATGAATATACGGACACTGTGACGTCATACATCCACTTCTGTGAGGATAGCATCATTCCAACAAGGACCAGGGTCATCTATAACAACGACAAACCCTGGTTCACTGCTAAACTCCGGCAGCTCAGGAAAGCAAAGGAGTCTGCTTTCAGGGAGGGGGACCGCAGCGGCTACAAAGCAGCTAAATATCAGTTCAGGAAAGAACTGAAAGCAGCCAAGTCCCGGCACAGAGAACGACTACAGGAGCAGTTTGGTAACAACGATACTGCTTCTGTCTGGAGGGGCCTACGGGAGATCACCAACTACAAACCCAAAGCCCCCCCCTGTGCTGATGACCACAAGCTAGCTGACGATCTGAACTTATTTTTCAGTCGCTTTGATGCTGCCCCTGACACCTCTCCCTCCCCCACCCCCCACTACTCTAACGACCCACCCATCAGCCCTGCCCCCAGCCTAACAATAGCCGCTAAAGAGATTAAACAACTCTTCCTGAGGCTGCACCCCCGCAAAGCTCCTGGCCCGGACCACGTGTCTCCGGCCACTCTGAGACACTGCGCCAGTGAGCTTACTCCTGTGTTCACGGACATTTTCAACTCCTCTCTGCAGTCCTGCCATGTCCCGGCCTGCTTCAAATCCTCCATCATTGTCCCCGTCCCGAAGAAGCCCAGGATCACAGGACTCAATGACTACAGACCTGTAGCACTTACGTCTGTCGTCATGAAGTCATTTGAACGCCTGGTTCTCTCCCATCTCAAGTCCCTCACCTCCCCCCTCCTGGACCCCCTGCAGTTCGCCTACAGAGCCAACAGATCTGTAGACGACGCCATTAACCTGGCCCTCCACCACATCCTACAGCACCTGGACTCCCCGGGGACCTACGCCAGGGTCCTGTTCGTGGACTTCAGCTCTGCCTTCAACACAATCCTGCCATCCCTGCTCCAGGACAAGCTCTCCCAGCTCAACGTGCCCGATTCCACCTGCAGGTGGATCACTGACTTCCTGACGGACAGGAAGCAGCGAGTGCGTCTGGGGAAGAATGTCTCGGACTCTCGGATTATAAATACAGGAGCCCCACAGGGCTGTGTTCTTTCTCCCCTGCTCTTCTCCCTGTACACCAACCACTGCACCTCCAGCCACGACTCCGTGAAGCTGATCAAGTTCGCGGACGACACCACCCTCATTGGACTCATCAACAACGATGAGTCCGCCTACAGGAGGGAGGTGGACCGGCTGGTGTCCTGGTGCAGTGGTAACAACCTGGAGCTGAACGCCCAGAAGACAGTGGAGATGATTGTGGACTTCAGGAAGAGCACTGTCCCCCCGCCCCCACCCTCCGTGATGGACTCCCCCATCACCTCTGTGGAGTCCTTCCGTTTCCTGGGCACCACCATCACCCAGGACCTCAAGTGGGAGCCGACCATCAGCTCCCTCATCAAGAAGGCCCAGCAGAGGATGTACTTCCTGCGGCAGCTCAGGAAAGCCAAGCTGCCTGCACAGATGTTGGTGCAGTTCTACACGGCCATCATCGAGTCCATCCTCACCTCCTCCATCACCGTGTGGTTCGCTGGAGCCACAGTCAGGGACAAACAGAGACTACAGCGCATTGTGCGCTCTGCAGAGGAAGTGATCGGCCGCAGCCTTCCATTGCTGCAGGACCTGTACGTCGCCCGAGCTCGAGGCCGGGCTGGTCGTATCACAGCCGACCCCTCTCACCCTGCACATGGACTATTCCAACCACTCCCCTCAGGCAGGAGGCTGCGGTCCATCAGGACTAGAACCTCCCGCCACAAGAACAGTTTCTTCCCCTCTGCTGTTGGACTCTTGAACACTTCTTAACCTGTCCCCCCGCCCTTTATAAAGTCACTTTACTGCCCATCATACGTCACTTTACTTCACTGTACTGCTGTCACCTTACATTGTGTGCACCATGTGCACTTGTATATTGTAAATAGTAACTGTAACTCTATTTTAAATTTAAATTTATTCTTTAGAAGTGTTTTTTATTCTTATTTTTATTATCTCTTTTTGACTGTTGCACTGAGCCAAAGCAATTTCCAAGTCTGTGACCTCCCGTTACTTACGTTGGCAATAAAAATGATTCTGATTCTGATTCTGATTCTGGTTTTGCATGTACATCAACATACATTGTAGATATAATGAATCCTCAATATATTTAGAAATAAATATATGTTTTGCATTTTTGTAGTAGGTAGATCATTTTGACTTGATCATTTTAGAAGTAGCTCGCATGCTGAAAAAGTGTGAGCACCCCTAATGCATGGTATATAGTAATAGCATAGTGTACACATGTAGTGTATTTGTTTAGGAGTAGTGGACATGTTTGATTAACTTAAATTATATTGAAAATGAATTGCATTTTGGTTTTTATTGTCCTTTGTATCATGATCTAAGAAGCCAATTATTTTGTAAACTGATGTTGCTGAACTTTGGTTTGAACTGTCCGACGAGGAAAGGCTTAAAGTAGTACTAGAATTTAATATGCTGCTATCCAGAATATATAACTATAATATGTGTTTATAATATTTCGGGTGTTCATTTTCACATGTTCAGATGAATTATGTTAAAAAAAACTGCTTTGAAGCATAGACTGTATATATTAACGGACAGAGTCACGCCTATCTCCGCCGTTCATAGGAGTTGGCCATGAAAAGTGCTTTCATGGAGCAATCCAAGAAGGCCGCGAGTGGTCCCGCCCACAAGAAAATGGTGGAAAAACGCATCTGTGCATGCGTCAGCCGGCGCAGCTCCATTCATTTGAACGAGAGACTTCAAAAATTCCCCGCGAGTAAACTAGAGTGGACCAAAAAAATTCACCCCCCTCAGCATTGACACACATGTGGAACGGAGCATTGGGCCAAGAGCCAACTTTTGGTCCATCCTGTAAAGAAGTTTTTGAGAGGTCTGCCAATGCTATATGTTAGCATTGGCTAATTCTTCTTCTGGGTCCACCCCCATCGGCCCGGGGTGGTATTGCAAGCATGTCAGCGCACGTCATTTTGGCCACTTTTGAGCTGGGACCCGCCCCCACTGCTTTGAAGTGGCACTTCCGCATAGAAACGCTAGGGGGCGCCAAAATGGCGGCGATGACGTAGGAGAAGGAGCAGCAGACAGCAGTCTTAGTAAAACCTCCTACAGTTTCCAGCTGTGATCTGAACAAGGTATAAACATATTTTCATCAGTTTTGTACATAGCGTTTTTTTAAAGGTCCCCTTCAAAGCAGTTTTTTTTAACACAATTCATCTGAACATGTCAAAATGAACACCCAAAATATAATATTATATTGTAGTTATATATTCTGGATAGCAGCATATTAAATTCTAGTACTACTTTAAGTTTCTGTTGAAGTATAAGCCATTTCATTTGTTAAGTTTTTGTTAAGTGCATGGCTCCAACGGTAAAGGATACTCTGTTTTTAGCTGCAAGACACCAAATAATAAACTAAATTTATTCTAACAATAAATCCACATAAAACAGCTTAACATTAATAACATTGTCTGTAGTAGACAGTATTTTTTCTAAGTTGTATTAAATATAACTAGCTTACATCATATCCTCTGGCGAGACCTGCGGGTGTAGACCACCTCGGACTACATTTGGACGCGAAACTAGCGGAAATCTTTCAGTTATTGTACTGTATGTTTTGTTAGCAGTGCGTTGCTTTGGTATCATTCCATAACTGTACAGCTTATAAGAAGTTGTGCTAATGCTAACTAATGCTTACCAGCTGTCTCCATCTCAGACGCATGTGTCTGCATCACTTCTGAGTGTTATTATGGGATGCATGGGCGTCTCATTCGCTACATGCGTTAATTTTTTTTACGCGATTAATGAAAAAAATGAATTATGAGTTAAAGAAGCTATACCCAATTTTTTTTCTAAGGAGTTTATAAAAATGCTTATTACTACATACAAGTTGTATTATAATCTATAAGTTAATTGAAAACTTGAGGTCATTGATTCAGCGGTGTATGAGTTTGCTGCCGTGAAAAGTGCCGAGTTTGAGCGGGACGCTTATTCTCCTCCACTCACAGAACGAGCAGCGTGCGTCCTCTAGCCTCTACAGCGCTGCTTAACACTAGGGCTTCGGCCTCGAAATTCAAATATAATTCTAAAATTTAAAAAATATATATAATCGAACAAATATTACAGCCCTTATAATTCGAAATGTATTTAGTGACTGCAAATAAAATAGTTAGCTCCCAAAGGTTTCACCGGGACGTGCTAGGCAGGTAACAGCTAAGCTAGCTAGTTCAAAAACTCTCTGGAACTACATGAAAACTGAACAAAGAATTCTGATCATCAGCGGTGAGTGACCCATTTATATACCGAAACTAAATCCATCAGATCCTCTTCAAATGTGTCCTAAAATGTTCGTTTCATGTTAATGGTTACTTCCGGATTTTTCGCAATCGCCTTTTGTCACATTAAAATAGTAATTTTGTCATGAAAACGTTGACAACAAATTCTGAAAACGTTCGTGCATGTGTGTTAAGGATGTATATGTATACTGTATTGTCCGATTAACCTTTAATGGCGTTGATTGACTGATATTTGTTTACTGAGCGTGGCTAACTCGGCTAGCTCCGCTAGCTTCTCTGCACAGACATCTGTGTGCAGATAAGCTGCACGGTGTAGTGACAGGCGCTGCAGACCTGTTGTACTTGCAGAGTAATGTCAGTATTTTACACACCTGAATTACAAACAGATTGCATTGCCAAAGGGCAGCGGCCATTATTTGTTTGAGAGTTCTGTAATCAAGAAAAAATGATCGGTAGAATTATATTCAAGTCAATGGAGTGTTCTACTGCTGCTGTGAGGAACTGTATAATAAATTAATGAAATATTCTAATATATTCCAATGTTAAATGAATACATTCGGATGCAAAACTACCGGTATTCTTTTACCTATATATTGTGTTAGCAGTGCGTTGCTTTAGTACCATTTCATCAGTGATTGTTGTGATTGATCAGAAGTTGCGCTAATGCTAATGTTAGCATACATATTAGATTGCAAATTGAGCTAGATGGCTCTGTATTGTGAGAGCGTAGGGGAAATGAGAAGCCATTGAGCGGGTTGGGGGGCGGTGCTAAACATTCAAACCTTGCAGAAACGGGTATAGCTCCTTTAACACAACAATTTTGACAGCCCTAAAAAAACTTTTAATTTTCATCACTTTATTCGAAAACTTGGCCATGGACCAATACATAAAACATACAAATATATACACTATGCAGTATCTGCCAAATTTTGGCTTTTTAAAAATCAAATTAAAGTGCACAAAAGACGTATATTTTGTTGTTTAAAAAAGGGACCCAAACAATGAATAAATGATAAAATAAAGTTACAGGATTTTTTTTACAACTTGTTCAAGACTTTGAGTAAAAGTGATCTTGAGTAGCACTGTCAGACACAGATGCACACTCACAGATATGTCTGAGAGTGAATACACTCTCAAGCTGTGTTCAGACTGCATTGAAACTCGTCGCAGAATTATCCAAAGTCAATGGTGATATCCGTCCAAGTGAGGAATTGCATGGACCTCCCCGCACGGGAGACTTCTTGTTACGGCGCAGCAGCGGTGGGTTCAGTGGCGAGATGCATGCAGCAAAACCAGGAGATGAACATACGCGCTCCACACGCTAGCGGCAACCAATCAGAGCAATGAAGAACGGGGTGCTTGTGAACATACAGTGCATCCGGGAAGTATTCACAGCGCTTTACTTTTTCCACATTTTGTTGCGTTACAGCCTTATTCAATTTTTTTCAGATTCTTGCAAATGTATTAAAAATACAAAAACTATGAAACCACATGTACATAAGTATTCACAGCCTTTGCTCAATACTTTGTTGATGCACCTTTGGCAGCAATTACAGCCTCAAGTCTTTTTGAATATAATGCCACAAGCTTGGCACACCTGTCTTTGGGCAGTTTTGCCCATTCCTCTTTGCAGCACCTCTCAAAAGCTCCATCAAGTTGGATGGGGAGTGACAGTGCACAGCCATTTTCAGATCTCTCCATAAATGTTCAATTGGAATCAAGTCTGGGCTCTGGCTGGGCCACTCAAGGACATTCACAGTTGTCCTGAAGCCACTTCTTTGTTATCTTGGCTGTGTGCTTAAGGTCGTTGTCCTGCTGAAAGATGAACCGTCTGGAGCAGGTTTTTATCCAGGATGTCTCTGTACATTGCTGCATTCATCTTTCTATCTTGACTAGTCTCCCAGTTCCTGCCGCTGAAAAACATCCCCATCGCATGATGCTACCAGGGATGGTATTGGCTTGGTGATGAGCAGTGCCTGGTTTCCGCCAAACATGACGCCTGGCATTCATACCAAAGAGTTCAATCTTTGTCTCATCAGACCAGAGATTGTTTTCCTCATGGTCTGAGAGTCCTTCAGGTGCCTTTTGGCAAACTCCAGGTGGGCTGCCATGTGCCTTTCTGTAGAGAGAGGCTCTCCTCTCTCTACAGAGGAACGCTGGAGCTCTGACAAAGTGACCATCGGGTCCTTAGTCAGCTCCCTGACTAAGGCCCTTCTCCCCTGATCGCTCAGTTTAGATGGCCGGCCAGCTCTAAGAAAGAGTCCTGGTGGTTCCATGTGTGGAATTTTAAGAGAAAAAATGAATTGAATCCATTTTGGAATAAGGCTGTAACATAACTAGATGTGAACAAACGTAAGCGCTGTGAATACTTTCCGGATGCACTGTATGTCTTCACCATGAGTTGACATTCTACTGTGTCTTAGTGCTGCTAACGTGCATCAAAGCCCGCCCACCACTTCCGCTTTGCGTTTTTCCCCAACGCAGGAAAGTACAGCAGCAGCTCAGCAGACTAAACTCATGCAGCTGATATTTAGTGAAAGTGCGTCCACGCCTACATCTACACACTTGCAAACATTAGCAGTCTGAACACAGCTGTACAAGAATGCGCCCAAGTCACGCGAGTTCTGCGACGTAGTGGGTGACGTATTAATTGCGCGACACAAAGAATTGATTAAGAAATTCGTTGCCAACACTTTTAACAATTGATTTTATCGGTTCATTGTTGCAGCCATAACGTCATGGTTAACTTGTGACATTTAGAACAGGGACAAATTTGCGAGTAATCACATTTGCTGACCATCACGCACAGTGGCAATAACTATAGCTTCAACATTTGGCTGTGACCTGGAGATAGCTGTGATTCTGATTGACATCCAATAATCTAGCTTGGCTCTCGCCAGAACCTTGTGGTTCCGCCATGCTTCACCAGAGGCGTTTGGCTGAACCACATGGGTCTGGGATCCACACCATACTCCTCGAGCAGATCAGAAAATAATCGACCAATCAGGATAGCCGGTGTTACGTCGGGTTTGCACTGCCTTCTCAAGCGTGTCTCACGCAGCAGCGAAAGCAATCCAAAATGGCGGACATAAAGTCCGCAAATTTTTTATGTTTAAATACCAACAAATTAAGACACGGATGTCACTTTTAATCAATATGAGGCGAGATGTTGATGGTTCTATGTTATGTTA
The DNA here is from genome assembly GCA_964034765.1 of Knipowitschia caucasica. NCBI lineage: Eukaryota > Metazoa > Chordata > Actinopteri > Gobiiformes > Gobiidae > Knipowitschia > Knipowitschia caucasica. Next base: position 8,781,057 of record OZ035843.1, read on the forward strand.
TGTGTGTGTTTTAAGAGTCAAATGTTCATGTAAAGTTAAAGTACTAGTTGTGTTCCTGTTTACAACACTACGAAGCAGGGTTGCCAGGTTGGGTGGTTTCCTGCATACTTTTTTCCAAGAGACTTGTAGGTAATAAAGAGAAAGAAACAGAATCATGATAGCCCAAGTTGATTACATTATGGGTTTTTTTTTGGGCATTCTCGCGGATTTTGTGCTGGAAAATCTTGCCGGCATTTGGCAACCCATGGGAGTCGTGTGCTTCGATGTGAGTGGTTGAAAGCAGACGTCATTCAAGATAACGGACAAGTGGTTTATCCAATCACATACAAGGATTTTTTTACAAGGAACTGCCTTCTGAAGTCCAACTCCTATCGAGGAGTCCCATACGCTTGTGAGAAGCGCAGCTTCCACAAGGGTCTGGCGAGAGTCAGGCTACAAATAATCGGCAGTGAGCGACTGCCTACTCCAACGCCTGCTGCCCCTGACGTCAGGGGTAGGAGCATCCTTGCATTTGTGCTTGCGTTAATCGCACAGCAAAAAAAATGACATTATTGCGTTTAACTGACACCACTAATAATTACACATCCATACTGTTTAAATAGTAGAAAAGTAGACAGTTACCACTTTCATGGCGTTGTCAACAATAATTTGGAGAAGTGGGCTGGCTGAGGCGTAAAAGCTTCCATGACCTGAAAGATAGACATATTAGATCATATACTAACACGCTTTAACAATGTAATAAAGTAGGACTAGTTACCTTGGACAAGTCCATCCAAACTAATGTAGGATAAAACATTTTTGTCAAGAGAGGCAGCGTGAGCCTGAAAGATAAAAGATGGTAATTATGCAAAAACCTTTAGTAACTTAAATGAGGAGCAGATCGATCATTATGTACCTCAAGCCATTCTGTAGCCCCAACACTACCGTATTCTCCGGCGCTCCAGCTTGCAAACACAATACTTCTTCTTGGTTTGAAATCATCTGGAAAATACATATTATAGATGAAACATTTTCAAATGTTGTAATTTTGATACTCATAATACTAGGAAAGAATGAAATGCAATGTTTAAAAATGTCTAACCTGCTTCCACCATTTCACGAATAACCCTGGCCAGCTCAATCAGTGCAGAGGTCCCAACATTAGCACGGGCGTATCCCTGACCCCAGGCATCTCGTTGAGCGCCCAGAACCACATAACGATCTATGAATTCATAGAAACACCATCAAGGCAAATAATTTGGAAAAAAGACATGATTGTACATGGCATAGGATCACATTTCAAAGGATACTTGTGTCATACAGTTATGTCTGATTTAACAAGATCAGCAATCTAATTTATATTTCACTATTATCTGATGACTCACCAGGATCAACAAAGCCTTTGATGACACCAAATACATTGTGGATTTCCTTGAATAAAAGGGCATTGTTCACTTCAATTGTGACGTTTTCAACTCCTCCCAAAGAATACGACCAAGTTTGACCACCAATAAAGTCAGAGTCTTTATCAAGAACTGGGCCACCAATTGATCTGAAAGTCAAAAATGGTATTTAGACGTATCCCCTTTTAGCTAGTTTTGGCTGAGTTTAAGATCCTTGTGTTACACATTTAGTAACTGAACTAAACCACCCATGAGTAATTGACTTACTGCATAATGGTTTGAGCCATATTGGAGGTGATTGTCTGGGCTGGGATACTGGGGACGCCAGAAGAAACGACGGGAGGAAACTGAGTGTGATTGAATGAAGGAAACCCGGGAGTGAAAGGGTCCCCTGTCCCATAATGCACCTGAGGAGAACAGAAGCAGGAGGTTAATTACACAGTGATGAAAATGTATTGTGATAAAAGGCATGTTTCAATTGTCACTTTTGCTCTGATTTTAAGGTTTTCATATTTTGTCTCGTTTGAAAATTCATTAAAACCACCCAAAATACATAAATCTCTCCCAATGTACTACAAAGCACAAATTTTCCGTGATCATGTTGAAATGTTTAGACTGATTTGTGACACTTACATGTCCATACAACTCAGTGTTGGCGACATACTTGTAGTCCTCGATGTCTGGATAGATGAGAACACCAGTGGCAGAATACTGAAGGGCATTTTTCACCTAAGAAAAAATAACTCATTGCTAAAAACTTCCAAACTCAAATTACTCATTTATTCAAGCATACCTTTTGAGCAAAACTGATTTTTCCACATCGCAGGATCACTACACAGTTTGCAACATTAACTTTGTGTTTTGTCAAAACTTCGAAATCTTCAAGACGACCATAGTTGGCGTAGACCAGCTTCCCCTGTTCACATAAAGTTTAAAGTGATTGTCTGGAGTTTGTCAGAAAGAGACGGAGAGGGTTACTTGATTTGAAAAAAACAACGCAAGCTCCCTCCCCCTTCCTTTCTGATTGGTCTACACCTACGTTTCCGTAACACTTTGAAATGTTAATCAGAGAAAACATTATACATATACATTATTAATACACATGCACGGAGGTTCAGAATTATTTGTGAACGTTTTAATGAAAAAAATAATGTTTTTATGCACAAAAAAAGTGATCGAGGCAAACCAGGAAGTGCTATTATTATGAATAGCACATTATAGGACACATCTGCAGAGGATCTGATTATGGATATAGGTTCAGTATATACATAAGTACCTCAGCGCGGATGTTCAGAATTCTTTGTTCAGTTTTCATGTAGTTCCAGAGCCTATAATAGAGGCTTGATTCGGAGGCTCCGCAAAAACAAACAACTGCGCATGCGCGCAGCTGCGAGCATCAGCGCCGATGATTGACAGCCCTTGGCATGACTCGATTGGTTAACCTCGACGGCACGGTGGATTCTGAACTATAGCTAAGAGCAGGGAAAGCGGGACTTGCCCGTAATATTAGAATTAATAAAATGACTTATTTTATATCAACACTTAAGGCCAGGAGGTCAATTTAAATGAATTACAAATTTTAGGAAATGTGTTAGAGTTACAGACTATCACTTTAAATGTTTTTAAATGATATTAATGAAGGCAATGGTAATTAGAATTAGGCCTAAAATACTTTAGAGCAGAACATATCTAAAACACATGCCAGAAAAACACATGTCAGAAAAACAGAAGGACAATTACATCCACACAAAGAAACACTTCGAGTCTATTAAAAAAGTATTATGAGAATATGAATTCCAAACGTCTCTCTTGACTGTTTTCATGATTAGATTTTCTAATCTGCAACTGGTAAAACACCAATTTTGTAGAGCCTTTTGAGAACAGCTATTTTGGATTGATTTGATTCGACTCGAGTTTTGGTCCAACTGATGAAAACGCACATATTTATTGACCTTTGGACTCCCAAATCATTACTCTAAAAACACACCATAAAAAGTGTAATCTACCATTTGCATACCACAGATCAAGGAAAAGTGTGAAGCTTTCTCTAACTTGTGCTGTTTTTTTTTATTGCAAATGGTATGAGTGCCAAATAGTTTTTAGAGACCAATGTGGTAAATTATGTTTTATTAAGCTATACAGCCATTACAAAGAGTCCGAAAAATAATGGGGGGCAAATTTCTTGAGGCCATAAAAATAACTAGATGAAAAATCACTATGTTTTACTAATTACCAGCACAGAGAGCATTCAGCACAGAAGCTTCAGCTCAACTGCAGTATCTCATTACCTGAACACTTGTGGTTGCACTGTAGGCGAGAAATCCCTTTGGCTCAAAGACATTGGACCCAAAAATCACCCGGTTTGGTTTATTGCTGTAGAGAAGGAAATGCACACTATTGATTATTCCGTCAATTTAAGACGAGTGAATGTCAAAAGAACGTCTGACATTCCTGGAAATCTGTATTGTGATGCCTCAAATGGTACAAACTTTAGTAAGACAAAATACCAGAAAAAAATAATTATGTCCACACTGCCGCATAAAACAACAGGGGCCGTATGCCTACAGAATCTGAGAGTCCTCTCAGAGAGCTCCTAACTAAAGCTAAACACTCCTAGCTAGGAGTTTTAGCTTAAAAGTTATTCCAGAACATTCTCAGAGAACACTGAGCAAGGAATGGACAAAAACGCCCAGTGAGGAGGCATGGCCAACCTCGTTGCTAGGTATGAGACATCATTTCAGACGCTGATTGGTTGATCCTAAAAGTTAGAGAAAACATACTTTTGGTGGGCAAAATAAGGACCCTCAAATGGACAATCTTAATAATGGAATATAATCTTAGGAAGACTGGTCATTCATGTGGTGGTCATTCAGGTGGTGGGTCTACAGGCGGATGGCTGCTCCATCAACGGTGACAGAGCCTTGGTCTTTCAGAGGGGGCTTCAAGCTTTAATTTCATTTATTTGCTCATATCAATTGCCATGCTGGTCATTTTTTTGCTTTCAATTTTTACTAGGGATGTAAATCGGCGACCGTTTAACCGGTGGTTGACCGTCACAGCGTTAACCGGTCAAAGCTGTCGGTTAAAAAAAAGAGAAAAAAGGGGAGAGGGGAGGTCTCTTAATAACGCTATTTTAAGCCCTATTTGCACGGTGTGACGAGCGGGTCCGTATCTAGCTGTGTGCGCCCATGTATTATAAACTCCGGGACGACTCTCACGCCGCACGAGCCACATATGCACACACGCGCGCACACACACTCACGCACACACGCGCATATACACACACACTTTCCCCCTCTCCATACGTAACATCCACAAGCATCATCTCTCCCCTCTGTTACCGTCAAAGTTGCACACTGGCGCGGGTCAGAACTACATTGGAGCTTACATTTACACACACACACATATACATACACACACACATACATACACACACACACACACACCGGTCTGTCGCGCTCCTCTGTGTCACGGAGCCCAAAGGATTCGCCTAAATACGCGGCTCCAGTCAAACCACATGGAACATGTTTGTGTTTATGGTCCTCGGGATCAGCTCCACACACATCACTTGTATTTAAACTTTTGTGAAGACCTGTGAGACGCGGCTCGTCACTCGCTGCTCTGACCATGTGAACGAGCAGTCGTTTGCTGCTAGAAAGTTTTGGTATTAACCCGCAGCACAGCAGAATGGGAAGATTAAAAAAGCAGTTCTCTGTGCGCAAAGGTGCCGGAGCTGTTGCGGGTTTGGGCGCCGCTGTCTCAACTCTGATCCAGTAGAACGCAGAGCTGCACTTATGAAAAGTACGCGGCTCGAAATGACTGTTATTTCAAAGAACGTGGACTATTTTAAACTACGCGGTTAACCGGTTTCAACCGGTTAATGAGGCTCGGTGGTCGGTCATGAAAATTCATAGTTTTTTACATCCCTAATTTTTACCATTTCTACTCACTGGAGTAATGGGGTAAAATGGCACAGCAGTGATTGCTGACCGGCCTATAAGAAGCTGTGTTGGTTGACCTTCAAATATACCACAAACAAGTGAACAGCAATGGAGAATAAAAGAGGAAACCCAACTGAACAGAGGAACAGCGTTTGCGTCTGGCTCAATTGGTCAATGAGCATAAAAGTGTTTTGAGAGGTGAATTTGGCCCCACTGTCAGTGCAATCTAAGAAGCAAACATGGGAAACTGTAGCACAACAGGTAAATGCCTCCTTTCCATCTCTCCGCCTCTTCCATCCGCCATTTTGTCCTCTTGGGGAACTCTTGAGTTGCCAAAAGTCCTCCTCTCTGCTCTTAAGAGATCTCACCTTAGGAGCCATCTTAAGAGCTAGGATTCTTTATGATTTTTTGTTTACTAGAATCTACTCTTCACTTTTAGGGGAAATTCTTCACAGAATTCGTATGAATAAGTATGTCAAGATTCTAAGAATATTCTTATGGGGCTTTTAGACCGCCAACACTGAAACGCGGAAGCCCCGCTCACCAGACGCGCATTCTCTAGTTTTCAGACGCAGAGGACTTCACACCAGAACGTCCTGACGCGACCCGGAAGTACCGGAAGTAGCCGGCCGGCTCTAATGCTAACAGAGCTATGCTAGCGGCTTCTTGTGTACAGATCTTCTCCAATATGCAGCTTTGCCGCGTGTCTTTGCTCACAGACATTCCACGGGCTTTATATAACAGTAATATGTGTTCACGGAGGTGCGCCATACGTTTTTTCATATTATTAAACTGAATTTCCGCATTGGCGAACACACTCTAAGCCGTTGCATAAGGTCACGGGAGCATGACAACGCATATTTTCACAAGCACAGAGTCCCCCATTGTTAACCCTGGTTTGAGTTCTGGTGAAGTCTGGTGTGGGTCCTGTTTTGGCTGTTTACGAGTATTTTCAGTCTGCTCGCTCAGTCCGCTAATGTCCCCGTGACCACTTTGCTGCTCTCTGATTGGTTGTCGCACAAACGTCCCAAGGAAAGGATGAGCAGAATCCATCTCCTGTGGGCGTTGATTTTTCGCTCCTGCTCCTCCCTTTTCACTTTCCCGCGAAGTCCGTGCGTCATTATTGAACAGTCCCTTCGTGCGTGCCGAGAGGTCCGTGCGTTGTGACGGTCGAACGCGCGCCACCATAGACTTTGCATTGAAACCCGACGCAACGCATGATCCGGTCTGAAAGCACCATTAGAATTTGGCAACTTGTAGCAACTCTTACAACTAAGAATCTTTAGTATGTATTATGTTAGACTTGTTTTAACATTCGATTGGCGGACTTTCTCTGCAACACAACAGTTAAAAAGTGTTACATAAATAAACTGGATTAATTTCATTTACCTGTCTGGGGTCGCCAGTCGGACATGGTGGACGTCGGTCCAGGGGTGCATCTCGAGATCCTGGAACCTTTCAAAAATGCGATTTCCCAAAAAAGTATCATCTTTGCTGCCGGCTAAACGCGAAGGCCGGTCAAATTCACTGCATTGAAAAAGATTTTCACTTTTAGAATAACATGGCAACAAACCTGCTACAGGTATTTGAAATATCCTGTATAGG